>CM053978.1:25747319-27029925 GCA_028641955.1 Protonibea diacanthus | reverse complement strand
AATTAAGATAGATGAGGATCCCTCTGACCCGTTACCATGAATGGAGTGACAGCCTGCAAATTTAGAGAGTTATTGAAGAAGACAGCTCTGTGCTCTTACTCAACACCATTAGCCACGATGAGAGTGATATACATCCAGCTTGCAGAAACCGTTGGCTTGAGGAGGAAACAGGAGAATCACTGTATTTGTTGAAGCTGTGCTTCTACGAGGTAACATGCCAGTCATTCCTGTCTCTGCTCTGTTGGGCTCTGGACCAGTGCCTTCAAGATTATCTGCACTGGGCTGTAAAGCGCCTTTCCTCCAGGGAGTTGTGACATGCTGACTGCAGGGTTCAGGCTCCTGAGACAGAGTTGCAGTTTTTTCACCAAGTATTGAAAAGTAGCTCTCCCCACCCCCAGGGGTCAGAGGACAAAGTCTGTCTTTTGATTTAGGTTTGATGATTTTAGAGTGAGTCACAAAGGCATCCATCAGTCCACCTGACCTTTGTGCCTCTGCTTGTATTGGAACTGGAGGTAGTTCTACATGAGCATGAGATCGAACGGAAAAACAAACATTTGCAAGGAAGTGCCTGATGAGGACTTTTATTTAATTCACATTTGTTTGAAATTGGATAACAGTGATCATAATCATTGTGTTGTAGTAAATGTTTTTTTTGTCTTTGGCCTGTTGCCAGGCCTTTACCCTCGTTCCCACACACAAGAGATTGCCACCAACAAAGCAAGCTTTCTAATGCTCCTAGTGTGGCAGGGAAAGAGGTGTGTGTGTGTATTTGTGTGTGTGTGTGTGTGTGTGTGTGTGTGTGTGTGTGTGTGTGTGTGTGTGTGTGTGTGTGTGTGTGTGTGTGTGTGTGTGTGTGTGTGTGTGTGTGTGTGTGTGTGTGTGTACAGGGTGAGGATTAGTCTGTTCACTGAGGTGAATAGTGTCTTTTTCAGTGTGTCTCCCTCTTTTTTTCCCTAACCTCCTCTTTGGATAAGCCCACTGGAGATCTGCCTGAACTCGCATAAAATAAGATAATCCTGCTTCTGTAGCAGTGGTGGAGTGCTGGGAGGCAATGCAGGAGGACGAGAGGTGGATAGAAAGAACAAGCAGACTATGAGTGGGGAAGAGGAGAATATACTGTATTTGGAATGAAAGGGAGAATTGAGTGTAATTTAGCAGTCATAACTCGAGGAGACATTGGAGTATTTCACAAAGTAAGCGTGAAACAGATTCAGGTGCCCAAACAAGGGAACTCTCAAGGCCCCTCGTGAGGTTCTCATGCCATCTTCTTTTACCTCACAGCGACTTGTTTTCCTGGCAGGACTCTGAAACCAAAGAGTTTTGTACCTTGTATCCTAGCAATGAGGGAGGATTGTATAGTGAGACAGAGTGTGTGTGTGTGTGTGTAGCACTGAAAGCCTTCTTGGACTGACAGTACTTGACTTGGCCTCTGCTGAGGGCTTTTTTACTCGCAAAAACGGATGTAGCCAGTCAGACATAGGTCTGACAGGAATTTCAATGCGTATGAGCTTCCCACGATTTTTAATGGAGCGTACCGTTGCCAAAAAAAAAAAGGTGTGTGAACGTCAAGAGTCTGTGTTTGGAGAAAACACTGTGGTTGAACCACGGTAATGTTGTTTAGACTGAGGATTGTCATCTCTGAATTCACTGCCACATTCACTGATAATTTTTTTTCTCATGCGTCCCTTCTCTTGTGTTGCAGGTTGTGTCCAGAAGGATGTGTTTTTAAACCAGAGCTGCTGGGAGGTTGAGAGGTGACATGCCTCTGTAAAACACCACTGGAAACAAATGGTAAGGAGTCAATGTCTCAGCTAGTTTATTATTCTGAAGGAGTCCTCCTGAGGTTGTTAAAACTGTTAAATGCTTTTCCATATAGTCATAGATTCTAAAAATATCTTATCTGTCTATCAGTAGTTTTATTTGTTGCTCTTACATGACTAATCTGCCAGAAAAAAAGACTTGTGCATCAAGTGATACTACTCAGTGCAACAGAACTGGATGTGTCAATTAGCTTAGTCCAGTGCACCATAGGAACTCCAGTTCCTCTTGGACAGTTGTTCTCTGAGCTGTCCTCCAAAGTGTGGCTCCTAACCATTTTTGCACCATAGATGTTTTTTTTAATGGCAACATTGTTACGAACTCACTGATGTGTTAGTTTAGGCTCTAGGTAGATCCATTGTTTGGGTTTTATATGTCAACGTTTAGGATGTTTATCTGTCCTGTTTCCTCTTAAGCTTGTGTTTTATTCAATGCCGGGGTTACACTAGACGTTATCAGCCGGATATCACCTGGTGTTGAGTGTGACAAATGCTTGTTTCATGTCCTGTAGTGTGTCATGGTGGAAGACAACCAACACAGCATCTGGGATGCTTCATAATGTCCTGACAAACTCACTATCATTTTTTAATTTTTTTTTATTTCACAATATTAAAATAAAGGGACATAAGAGCACAGGGCACTTTTCTGTGCATAACTCTAAACACTGGCACAGGTTATGAAATACTTTGTGACTGGTTTGAGTCCAGCATGTAGTCTACCATGTCTTTCAGCCAAGTCACGACAAGAGTTCATGACTCTAGGATTGCATAATGAGATATTGACACAATGGATCCAGCAGAAGTTGTTTCCCAGCATTAGCTAGCTTGTTGCAACTGTTATAGGAACACAGCACATGCAAATCAAGTAGGTAAGAAGGCCTTACATACTGATCTGTAGTCTTTTAATTCAAGTCCTTCAGTTGTTTTTGACTGTCCTCAAAGGTCTGCATACGCACAATGAAGAACAGTTTTAATATTCACTACATCTAATACAGCCAGTAATCCATATAGAACAATAAAGAAATGTATCCATTAGAGTTTCTGTAACTAAATATAGGGATCCATGGCTTGTATCTGTTTGGAGGTTTGTGACATGACAAGTTTGTCCACTGTTTCAGTGAATATACACATGCTCTGTAACAACCTGCCCTGTCTTCTGTCCCCCAGCTCTGCTGCCATGCCTCCGGGGATGGTGCGTCGTCTTTCAGTGTCAGCAGTCCAGACACTGCTGTCTCTCCTACTGCTAGCCTTTGGCTGGCCCTTCACCTCATTACTTAGTGGTGTTGTCCAAGGATCGCACTCCCCTCCCTCCAGTCTTTATCCCACCTTCATCCGGAATGACACTCTGTTTGAGCACCTGGCCCTGCATCCTGACCCTAGTGTCAGTCGGGTCTATGTTGGGGCCCGAGATCACCTGTTCCAGTTGGATCGATTCCTCCAGCCTGAACTCCAGGACAGCACTGGACCTGTTAAAGACAGCCGGGACTGCTTACCTCCTGTAACTGTGAGCAATTGCCCTCAGGCTAAGGAGACACACAACCACAACAAACTCCTGCTGGTTGACCCTTATGCCATGGAGCTAATTACCTGCGGGAGCATCAACCAAGGGATTTGCCAGAAGCGTAGTCTGGATTCTGTAAATGTGGTACTTTTCTCTACAGAGAGGCCAGTGGATACTCAATATGTAGCAGCTAACCATCCCAATGTTAGCACCGTGGGACTTGTGGTTCGCTCTCAACCTGACAGGCAGCCAGTTCTGTTTGTGGGGCGGGGTTACACCAGCAGCCACCCACCTATCTCCACACGAAACCTCGTCCACGAACCCGTCTTTTCTTATGAAGAGACTGCCAAGTTGGCTGTGGCCGGCCGCCTGTCAGAATACGACCATCATTTTGTAGCATCATTCGCACACCGTCAACACGTATACTTCCTCTTCTACAGGCGAGACTTAAAGTCACAGTCACGCGAGTACCGCACCTACATCTCTCGGGTTTGTTTGGATGACCAGGCCTATTACTCCTATGTGGAAGTACCCTTAACATGCTCCAGGGCAGGGAAAATTTACAACCTGTTGCAAGCTGTCCAGCTTGGGCTCACCAAGAATGGTGGGATGGGTTATGGCTCAGAAACTCTTCTTGGTGTCTTCTCCACTTATTTGGCTTCATCCACTCGGCCCAGTGAGGACTCAGCCCTCTGCATGTTTAACCTCGAAGATGTGGACCGCAGGATTAACTCCACCAGAGACCTGTGCTACACACAGACAGGTAAAGAGGCAGGAGTGGAGGCAGCCTACATTGAGTATGAGGTCAAATCCAACTGCGCCAACCTGCCAGAGGTGAGTTCAACAGACTGAATTATACTGAATTACTACTCTTTTTGTGTGGCCACTTGTCACAGTTGCATTGTATGATCACCATACGCTGTAGTAAAGGCACCACCTGTTGTGCTTCTACACTCAAATCAAATATTTATATCAAATATCATACATGAATGGCAGTTTGAATTTACAATACAAAATGACTTCCCTAATAGCCATCATGTGATCCTGATGAAATGACATCACACATTTCCATGCTTTGCCTTACTACCACTGACACTGGCTTGAGAAAGGCAAATAAAGCAGAGAGGACCACTGTGAACCAGTCACTAAATAACCCAGTACACTTGGCATTCTTCTTGTTTTCATTGTTGTGTTTACAGAAGAACTTGCTGTCCTGTGACAAGCTGCCAAAGCTGGTGCCGTGCATCTGAAGCTGTCCAGAGCTGTCATATTCCAGCAAAGTGACCTTTGTACCAGACAGGATAAAATGAAATGTGACATTTTTGTAATAGACAGATGTAATGCTGTAGAGAAGGGATTGAATTAGGTTGGCCCTCTGATAACACCAACTCTGCAAATCCTTCCTTTTGGGGGTGTGTTCATGCGTGTGCACGTTGTGGGCTAGTTTGACATCCTCCTCAATTATCACATCTCCTGTGCGGAGGACATAGAGCAGTGCTGACCCCTCAACCTGTGCAGCTGCGTACGACAGATTAGCTCTTGGGTAGAGGATAGTGCGGGCTGTGTAATTTAATAGAATTGGGAGGGATCAATCAGTGGTATTAGCTGTACTTAGTGAGGTGGGGTGGAGAGTAATGTTTAACAAGGCCTGGCAAGGATGGCTAAAGAAACACCAGGCAGAGACGAGGCATTAAACAATACAGATGCACAGTGAGAAGAGGAAAAGGAAATAGGTGGGCAGAGAGTGGACGGGACAGAATATATGACTTTGAACATGAAGGTGGAAAAAAGAGGGGGGGTCATAGCAAACTGCATGGCTCGGTGGGAACAGTGATGAGAGATAAAGAGATTTACTGTGTCATTAAGATGTCAAATCTCAAATGGATCCCTGTACACAAACACCAGAGCAGCTTCATCTCTGTTCATCCCAGCCAGGACTGTCCATCTGCACCAGGGACGGACTCTCACGCAAGCTCAAGCTATGAGGAACATGCTTTGTTATCCCTATCAGGATTTAGAACTACTACCAAGCATCAGTTTGCACATTCAGCAGTCTTTTCTTGTTGATGTTAGTCTCTCCTCAGTGTTTATGGCTAAATGTCCAGATGATTGGAGTCTGTATTGTGTCATTACAGTGTAATCACCGGCCACCCTCAGCCAGGGCAGTCAGTGACACACCAGCCTTTAAGCTTTCAGGCAATGTTCCTAGACTGGACGTCATAACTTCATAACTATTTCAGTAGTCATAATGTAGTTTGGGGCTATTCTTAGCATACAGTCATCCCTGCTTGTTTTCAGCTAATGGTCGGGTTCTCATGATGTGGTCCAAAAAGTCTAAACTGAGCTTCACTCCCCATGGTTAACTTAATCAATACTCACTGAGCCTATATATAGCCACTTAGACACTGTTTGGCTTTGTTATTAAAACCAAGTCTACAGTTGGACAGTTGTGCGGCAGTGAAACCAGGAAACTTTAAGTGGTACTGTAGTATTATTGTGTGATGAGAGTTTAGTAGTCTTATAAAAGCAGGCCAAATAAGGAGCCCATTCATAACAACACACCAGCCAACTACATGCAATCCATCAAAACAAGTACCCTTCCAACAGGCAGAGCTCTCAGGTTCATTGCCTCTACTTCCTATTGTTAAGATTACAAATTATGCCCTGATGACCCTGCTTTGAAACGTCCTCGTCGAAAAAAATAAATTACCCGGAACAAAAAACAACAACCGTGCCGCCAGAGCAAAGACTCCCCTCTGCCAAACCATGGAAGAAAAAACAAATTGTCTGTAAGCTTTAAAGCATCGAGTGTACAAGTAGCTGGAATTCATGTTCCCAAACCCCGACCCCCCCACAATAAATCCTGCTGGGATTTTTACTCACCACAGTCGGAACACTGCTGCTTTATTTTTGGTAACTGGCTTACTTGCTGAGAAACGGATAACAGCTCACTTGAAACAGCAAAAACAGCAGTATACTTTATGATGTGTGTTTCTTTTAAAATCAGGTCTTGTGTTTTTCACACACACTCATATTTTCTCTCTCCTGTGTCCACACTATTAGAACACCCTGGACGCATACCCCTGCGGCTCTGACCACACCCCCAGTCCAATGGCCAGCAGGATAGCCGTGGAAGCAGAGACCATATTGGACAGCCCGTCTGCCCGTCTCACTGCTGTAGCTGTCAGCGTGAGGGCGGGACATATCATCGCCTTCCTGGGAGACTCCAAGGGGAACCTGCACAAGGTAACATGGTGTCACAGCTTTTAAGGCATGCACAGACAGATTGTTGGCAGGGTGTTTCAACACACACACATCAAAATCATTAACAAGGTGTACTGTTTATGTACTAACTTTGATGTTATGCAGGGATTGTGCTGTTATTACTGGAATTATGAGATAATTGTCTGGCATACTTGACAACTTGTGTCATTATTTTGAGTTCACATCCTATTTGGGTAACATGTTTGGTACCTGTCATATAAATGCGATATGTGTCCCTGCACAGACACGATGATCAACCCAGCAGACATCCAGTTCAACTATCCAGTTCAACTTTTCTGTGTTCACCTCTAGACCCCAACCTCCCTCTATTCTTCTGCCAACCAGCAGAGGTCTAAAATAGCCTCAGTGTGTACAGGCAGGCTGAACTCATAACTCAAGATATACCATGCTCCTGAGATGATTTCTTGACTGCCGTTTCCATTTTGTTAAAAGAATCCACTATGATTTTGATAGATTGTCCCATTGTACTGACTCCACTCATCCTGTAAATGATGAGAACATAAATCACCAAGCACAGCAGTGTATGTCTGCTAAATCAGTGCCTCTGGTGGCGTAAAAAGATTTTAAAACAAGGTTTATATGTATGTAGCATGTTTTTAGTACTTTTATAGGTTTACATCTGCATGTTATTCTTTGTATTCATTACAGACAACCTTACCTACTCGTAGTAATAGAGAATAAATTCCTGCCAGGTTTTAACTGTTATGTCCTGCAAAAACTGACTTTAGGTCATGTCTTTACTGCTTCCAAACAGTCAGGCCTTCCTAACTCCGGCCCCTTTTTGCTCTATGCTCCAATCACATTGAGCAAGGCTCAAGAACCTCAGTCAACTTCCTCCTTTCCTTACTTAGACATGCTATGTGCTAGACAAGCTAGCACATAAGCTATGTTGGAAAGACAACCACATCTTAAAGATGAAAAAGTGACACACAGTATATAGGCTACATGAAGGCTACTTATGTTATCTAGCTAATGTTAGCAGAATGGTCGATAATTAGCTAACTATCTTTGTCAGTTGTTAGCTAACTTGGTCAAATCAAATCAAATCAGATTTTATTTGTATAGCCCAAAGTCACAAAATACATTTGCCTCAGAGAGCTTTACAAACCCTCTGTCCTCAGACCCTCAGTTCGAGTGACACAAAAAACCCTTTTAACAGGGAAAAAAGGTGGAAGAAACCTCAGGAAGAGCCACAGAGGAGGGATCCCTCTCCCAGGACGGACAGGCGTGCAATAGATGTGTCACGTGTACAGAACAAATCAACGCAAACATATTGTACAATTACACTGCATATAAAAACACTAGTGAACAGGATGGCTAATTTACATAAATCATTTGCCAGCTAGTGTTTTTGCTAACATTGGCTGAAAGGAGAAAGTTAACCAAGTTTCTGACCAAGGCTTGCTCAACTCTGATTGGAGCACTGAGCCAAAAGGGGTGGGGTGTGAGAAGTGTCAATAGCTCAGTACTCTTTATAAAAGCAACAGAAAACTGCAGAGTTTTATTCCATGAAAAATGGACATTACATAACAGTATTTTGCTTTAGAGAGATGAAGGGCAATGGGGCACTGTGTACTGTTTGACTTACTTGTTAAGTCTTGCTGAGTCTCTTGGTCTTGAATTCTAATGATACTGTAATATGTTTGTAATATTTGATCTGACCCCAATTATAGCAGCAAGAGTGGACTTTGCATAATATTCCTATTTTGTAGCCTAGTGCCAGGATGGAAGACAGGAAACAGTAAAATGTATCACTTCTGCTTGTATCACAGAAGCTCAGTCTGATTTAAAGGGGGGTTCCCTGCTGCCACCATCAATAGGAAAGTTTGTAACTTTGAGTCATGGTGACCAGCCTGTGAGCCTTCAGCTCGATAGCCAGATCATGTGAATCTCCTCTGCAGTGGCATTGTCCTCATCAGGCTGTTAGTTTGATTTCCAAGGTGCTGCATTTGAACACAGGGGCCACAGTGGAGTCACAGTGGGGTCACAGTGGGGTCACATAGGGCAGGTTCTCTCTGCAGGTTCAGATGGAGGTCAGGGTGAAGAATGGTAGAGAAGACACAAGGAATGTCCTGTTGTGGATAGAAAATCAAAGAAAAGCACAAGATAGCAGGCGTATGTAATTGAACAGAACTTGTCAGTGGAGCATGTGAGCAATTGGGAACTGTGTTGGTCTTAATGATCACAAAAATAGTGTGTTTATTGTTGATATTTATTTGAATTATTGATAACATGAAACACTGGGCTAATGTATAAGGTCAGTGATTGTGGGGGAGCCCTCTTAATATGAGGAGTTTACAGATCGTGAGCTCGTCTCCACACAATTGGCTCTTTGTGTCAGTTTTTTTCCTCAATGGTGGCCTGTGGTGGAGGCCGACTGCACAAGCAGAAGTAGCACAATGAGGGCCATTAACATATTTTTACACAATTACGTCATACAGAGCCAGCTAAACTCCGAACAGCACATCACGGCAACCAGATAACGGAGCTCCATGCTCGCGTTGTGCACTGTCATCGCTGACTGGCAGACACGTGCACATCCTAACAGAGACGCTCATTCACAATGATGTAGAGATATCGGTCACAACAGCAGACAGTGTCAGCGTCAATGTCACCGTCATTAATGGACACATTGTCAGTCTGCGTCCTCCTGACTGCAGCCACCAACAATGAACATTCAAATTTCAACTTTGATAAAACCCCTAACTGTTCATCGAATGTTTTCTGTGTGCTAAAGAGGATTATCTGATCATCTGCAAAGAGAACAAAGTGAACCAACTTCAGACACAAATAACCCCACACACATCCAGACTGATGACTGATCCCTTTTTTTCCTGTACAGCAGGATCAGAAAAAAAAATCCTGTTTTCTTGCATTTACGTGTACGACGTGCCCTGTATGAAGTGCATAAGAGGCAGTGTATATATTCAGATATTGCTGGCATTTAATATTGTTGTTTATCAGAAAAGGAAGAGCTATGTGCTTGCACTTCTTGCTCATTCATTTGTCTCTGCTGTGTGGTTATATGGGTGAATCTGTCTCACAGTGTCTACAGATGAAACAAACCAGAATCACTGATTTACCTCCTGTCTGAACTGTGCTGATACTGTCTGTGTGTTAGGTTCAAATGGGCTCCGTGTTTGTTGTTGTTCGGTCACTTCAGACACTCGGTTGTTTGTTTCCCAGCTGAGTACAGCAGCTGAGAGTTTATCCGTCATGTCTTGTTCTCACAATAAATCATGGAGCTTCCTCTCTGTCTGCGTGTCCAGTATTTCCTGTGACAAGTAAACTTGTGTTCTTATTGTTTGTCTTTATGTGCCTCATGTAACCTTCCAAAGCATTGCTGACATTACATGAAATAGATGATAAAGTATGTGGACACTCAAACATTACAAACATAAATTATTCCATTCCATTTAATTATTCAGTTTAAGTGGTAGCTTTTTCAGACACTTATCTAAAGCGACTTACAAAAAGGAAACAAACAGTGTACAGTGTGACAAGGATGTGTTAGTGCAGCAGCAAGTACTGCTCACATAGAATCAAGGTCCAGTTGTAGAGGGGGGTAGATTTCTCATGTCCATTTATTGGTAGTGTTGGTCCTCTCTGAAGAGCTGGAGGTCTTTAGGAGATTTTTGAAGGTAGAGAGGGTCGCCCCTGATCTGGTAGGAACTGGTAGGACATTTCACGAACGGGGAACAACAGACCAGAAAAGCCTGGATTGTCCTGAGTGTACGGGTGACAGAGCCTATGATTATGAGTCTAATGTATGATTCCTTGAGTGTGCTGCTGTAACAGCCCTCACTCTTCTGGTTTCCACCATTAGCAGAGATTTCAGCCACAAGAGCATTATGTGTCTTAATCAAAAATTAGTGAGGTCCACCCCGATGACACATGATAAGGTCAGACACAGGGCATTGTCCTGAAACAGGAAAGAGTTTTCCCCTGACTAGAATGTTCTTCAGTGTGTCATCAGATGAAAGTCTTCAATCATCATTGATCAGTCATTTTCAGTCGCATTCACATAACACAGCATGATGAACAGATAAACAAGTGCTCCATCACTGCTAGAGCCAGAGCTGAATCAGAGAGAGAAAATGAGGAGGCACTTTTATGCCAAGACATTTAGATGATTTGGGTAAATAAATAGTTCTACTTTTAGTTTAGTTTCTTTTTTTAAAAATGATACTTAGTTGTTTCTGCTACAAACTTTGAAACTATTCCTATGATGATGATGAATCTGTTACTGAAGGATGGAGATCAATATTTATCTTCTAAATCTGGTCTGTGTGGCTCAGTATCTTTCAGTACAAACATGTTGTGTCTGAGTTATATATCAGATTTCCTTAAGTTTCCTTTCCTTGTTTTTTTTTGTGTATTTTCAGATAAGAAAATCTGATCTTACGTTTTGAGTGTGACATGTTGACCCCCTCCCAGGCCCCTGGTAGATAAACATGGTGTGCAGTGATTGGCTAATTGCAAGCTACTGGGAATAACAGGAGAGCTAAATGAAGTTAAGCTGGTGTTCAGGACACAGGAGCCAGTATGATTTTAGGGGAAATGTAATTGCTGAAACATCAGCAGTCTTCTAAACTGTTGCATGGAGAGGCTGATAGTGACCAGTTAGGATTCCGTCTCTAAATGTTTGTTTTGTTGAGGTCAGCTCAGTGCGTAATGGTGAATAAAGAGGGGTTTTGTGCAGCAAGCATGCAAAGTCTGTTCTGCAGCTTCCAGTACAACTTTCTCTCTGACAGCTCACACTCCTCCTTTGACATCTGTGTTTGTGTTGGATTCTATTGGACGTATTTTGTGTTATTTGACCCCCCCCCCCCCCCACACACACACACACACCAAAAAAAAAAACAAAAAAAAAAACATGAAATAGTCATCTTCCTTGTGAGCAGAAGAAAGCCGTGGTGTGTATCCCTTCTGCTCTTCTCCTTGATAGAGAAAGGAATGTCATTTTGTCATTTGTGTTTCCTCAGTCTGCAGTCTGCATGGACGCATATCAAAGCCTGGACAGTCTGTCTTTGAGGGCCTGTGTGATCAAACAGTGTCAGGCTGCATAGCTGACCTCAAATCCTCCACATACCTGGAGAATGGGATTAGCCTGGCATCAGGGATACATCCTGGTACATCACAGGCCAGACTGGGGTATTCACACTTCCCCCTGACCTGTGCTGGCCTTTCTCGTTAGCACGATCGCCGTCTTTGTTCCAGCAGAGTTCACCTCACAGTGGAATATCTCGCTAATGGCATTAGATGGAATAAAGCTGATGTTCAGGCCTCTGTAAATAACATCTGAAGGCTGATGTGGAGCAGTTGTTCAGGCTGTCCTTTCACATTCACTCAGTTCACAGCAGCTCTGGACTTTTTACAGCCAGCACAATGTCTGAGTGCTCCCAGAGGCTTCCTAATGTTGTTTGGTTTGTTAGTTGACTCTCAATCTGGATTTGTCTTTCCACTCTGTCAAACCTGCCTTTGTTTCACCATCATGTGGTGCAGGATTTCTAATATGGACATATTTCTTCCACCACTTCATTCCAGGTTTTTTTTTTGTGTTTGTACGTCAAAGCACAGCTGTCTGTTGGCACCAAATATCTGGATTTTTGTCTCTTCATTCTGTCAAAGCTTAAGCCAGCCTGGGGCTAGAATTCCTAAACTTGATGTCATCAGTGTTGTTCCTTAAAGGTCCAGTGTGTCAGATTTATGGGGCTCTATTGACAGAATATAAAGTCTGTTTTTTGAAGTCTTTTATCACTTTAGAGGGAGCACCTAAGACTACATGTTTGAAAATGAAAGTCCAAAAGCTAGCGCCACATTAGCTGCTATTAGCATAAACACCCACAGATCTCTGAATGTCACATTCTAGTTAAAGAAGTTGCCATGTTTTGATGAGGAAGAAGAAAAAATACTATCTCTGGTTATGCTGCATCAATTCTGATCCTTTCTTTAAAAACTGAGCAGCAACCCTTTGTGTTTGATGTTGTAGTAGTTCAGGCCTATGTATGTAAAAATTTAGATTGTATCTATTCTATTCATGGAATGACTTCCTTGCATGTTTTCTAAGAAAAATCTGGTGACGTGTGCTCAGTTGATGTGTTGACGTGTGCGCTGATATGATTTCACAAGGGCACTTGTGAAATGCTACTAGAGCTATGGATCAGCGTGTTATGAGTGGGTCCCTGTGTTGTTTAGTTGATGGGCACACACACAAGGTGATGCAAAAAACATTCCTACCAATGTTGCATGTTACACTCCCACAGAATACATGCAGTAACACAATTCAATTAAGAAGAAAACTGGTAGCAAGTAAACAAATATCTAAACAATGCAGGTTTTAAAGAAGTTCCAAATGTTTAATAATGCAGGGAATTCCACATTTGTTAGGTCTGAAGGAGTGATGCAGTTTTATGAAAAACACGGGACATCAAAGTTCATCCTTCACCTTCAAAATAGTAGTTTGACAAAACAATCTCACCTCAAGGTCCACTTACTCTCTTCTCCCAAATCTTTCTGTCATATAATACGTTCAGATTACATTCTTCTTCTAGCCCCCGTGGTTACATCCTTTAAAATGTGCCATGACAGAAAAATAATGACACAATCTATTTTTATGTTCTCATTTCAAATCAAGGCATTCTTACATAACCATAAGACTCATGTATGTGTATGTGTTCCTCAGGTGTTCCTAGGTCCAAACGGAGAGGTGGAGGAGTACTCTGTCATCTCTGTTCAGCAGAACGCAGCTATCAGTTCAGACCTGATTCTGGACCAGAAAGAGGAACACCTCTTCATCATGACGCATAACATGGTACACACACACACACACACACACACGCACGCACACACACGCACACACACACAATATACAGTAATTGCATTGTTGTAGCCCCATTTCATGCTCTTCTTTTTAGACCCGTCCTTACTGTTTTAGTATTAAGCACAAGAAGAAAACATCGCCTTGTTTCTGCCCCAGTTCTCTCTTCAAGTAAATCAGCTGCTATTCAGGATTATTCTAATGACTACATTATCATTTTGCATTGTTCCACTGGAGCATGTGGGCCACCTATTCTGTTTAATCACATTTCTGGCAGCTTAGTGTGCATGGCTTGCATGACTGAACATGGACGTGTTGCTTTCTGCTTCCAGGTGCAGAAGAGGCCAGTGGCTGAATGCCAGCAGCACCCAGACTGCCACTCCTGTCTGCTGGCCCATGACCCTTACTGTGGCTGGTGTGTCCTAGAAGGAAGGTGAGACAAACCACGGCATTTAACTCTCAGAGTCTTTTCAAATATATTCTATCACTTTTGACCTGATAGTGGCAGTAGGTGAAAAATTAGAGGGTCACCATTACAATTCATCCTGAATTCGAAATATGAAATCCATCTAGTAGTAGTGTAGATATTTCAGTCTGGACTTGGCTGGGATCAGTTGTGAGGGATTTCTTTATTTTTTCAGTCTCAATCTAAACATATGTTTAGACATACCTTTGGCTCAGCTTGGCGTGATCAGCATTTGTCTGCATTATCATTTTTTTTTTTACATTTTTTCTCTTACTTTTGCTGAACTGCAGCCAAATGCTAAAATGTAGCATGTCAGTAGAATAAGTAGTAATATTGCTGGGTTGTGTATATGTGTGCCAAACATAACAACTATTAGCAATCAGTAAATAGCATTTCCTCTGATTCAACAGCTTCCTTGATACCACCACTCCCTCACTCTCATTTACTGTCTGTGTCCCTCGACCATCTCTGTCTCTCAAACCATCAGAGAACTTCATGGTGTTACCATTTTGCATTATAAACTGTGAGACAGACACATAGAAGCTAGTCTATGAATCCACCTGGATAAGTTTCAGTGACATTTCAGGCTGTCTGTGGAGGGTTTGACCAGTGCAATCGTCACTGCAGCATGATGTCAGGTTGCGTTTCTCAAAAAGTAGAATCTTCTCCCTGCAGGCTGTTTTTTTTTTTTTTTTTTTTCCCCCTCAGCCCGCACTGCTGCAGCCAAAATGCACTACCTCTACTGAAATGCAAAAACCTGTTTACGCTGCAGTGCCAGATCTGGTCTGATTGGAGCCTGAGCTGCTGGTCATACCAGAAAAAATAAATAAGGAATGATGCTTTCATTGCTTATAATTTGACTATTCATTTTAGTGTGTCTTTGGGATGAGGCAAAGGGAAACGTCACATTTGAATATAAAGGTGGACATTATATGAGGCAGCATTGACACTGTCATTGCTTCTAATTTCAAATATAAAACACATTATTAATGAACGTAATGAGCTGCACATGCTGTGAAATGTTTAGTTTCATCTTGATTCACACAGGTCTGGTTCAAAGACTTATTGAAAGGGAAAGTTGAGGCTGACGTGAAGTATGAGCAGACAAAATGGCTGCTGGCACCCTTGTTAGTGTTTTTGCCAAGTCATCTTAAAATGACTGAGAGAGTGTGGTCTGGTGGGGCCGTGTGTGAGTGTGATGAAAGAAATTTGTATCTCGCTCCCATCTGTGTGCCGTCTCGTCTCCTCACTGCTCTGCCTCACCACCTGGCCTCCCTCCTTCCTCCTCCCTCTCACCACCATGTTCTTCTCTCTGCTCCTCTTTCCATCTTCACTCCTTCTTTCCTATTTAGAAGAAAAAAGCAAGCAAGAAGTTGCTGTGCAGTTCACTGCCTCAGTATGATTTATGGACATGTACTATATACTGATGGTCATTTTCATGGTTTAAGTGACGGGTTCATAAGAAAAATGAACATTGTGTGCATGATGTAACAGGGCAGCCTGTGTGTTTTCCCCGTCAGGTGTGTGTTGCAGTCAGAGTGTGCCCGTGGGAAGCAGTCAGGTCAGTGGCTGTGGAGCTTTGACATGGAGCAGCAGTGTCTGGCCATCCAGGACCTGAACCCATCCAACGTCAGCAGGGAGGAGAGCAGGATGGTAAGGCTGCAATACAGATCCATGAACTGGAGCAGAGAAAGAGCAAAACCAAACTGATGATGTTCATCCATCGTCACTGACAAGGAAACCTTAGATTTAAAAAATCATCTACCTTAAACACCTACAGGCTTTTCTCAACAATATCAGTCAGTAAGATATTCATCACACAGTAATGACAATAGCCTCATCTCATGCTCTTGCTGCACCGTGGGTGCAATATGTGCCTGTATATACCCCTCACCACACACCACCCCCTCCTCCCAGCAGCCTCCTCACATACAAAAACACCTTGAAACACACCTTGAAGCTCAGGCCAACACACCTCCCTGTAGCTCATCCCAGAATTCCTTATCAGCTGAGCTGGAATATTTACTGTACACTGGTGAGGTGTGTGTGTGTGTGTGTGTGTGTGTGTGTGTGTGTGTGTGTGTGTGTGTGTGTGTGTGTGTCAGTCAAGTGTCAGGGAGTCGAGGGAAGATAGTGATCAGAACCCTGTCCCTACATGTCGTGCCACGGAGGAAAAGCAAAGCATCAGTCTGTGAGGAAGATGGTGCCTGTCGATAACAGCAGAGGCAAAAATCTAAACAATACACACACTGCGTTACATCAGAGGAGAGGACGTGTTTGGTCTTGAAGTTGAAACACCTGTAGACGTGTAAACACATGGGAATGGGATGAAAAAAATAAATAAATGAGAAGAGGAAAAGTTCAAAAAGTCACATGTGGAGGAAAAGTTATGATGTAATCAAGATCAGAGCAGCGAGGCTAAGTCAACAAACCAACTAGTTGTCAACCACCAAATCAATCGTCAACTCTTTTGACAATCGACCAATCATCTAGAGTCTCTGATCACCTCTCAAATGTGAACACTTCCTGGTTTCTCTAGTCATGGCACCAACTGAATCAATGTGGACAATCCAAACACAAGGTTACAGTTAATCCTGAGGAAAATCTTTTTTAGTTCCAGCTCTTGGAGTCATTTGTTCCAAACAGTGTTGTACAATGAGTCAGGAAATACTCATAAAGTTACTAATTAAACTAAACAGATGCGGAACAGTGCAGAGAAACATATTTCTCTGCTTTGCTTTGTCACTTCTGATACGTCATGGTCATCTGAGGCAGCAGCAGGGTGCGTGTCTTACAGCTGCGTTCATTCATTAAGAAACAGATGGAACAACTCATATTGATGCACACAACGTGTTTGTGCATGTCAGTAACTGCTCTTCATATTTCATTTATCCTGACACTGTATATGAAGAGCTCTTCAGAGGTCAGGTACAATAAGTGGAAAGCCAGCCCAGAAAAAATGATCACTTATCCTCCATCATCTGTGTCTTCCACCTGTTCATTATGAAGCTCAGTGCTACAGGAGATGTATTTATGTATTTAACAATGAATGAGAAACCCAAACACATTGGTTCATTTCTTCCATAACAAGCACATGACCTATGCTTGAACACATGAATGGCACCTAAATAAAAGCCTGATACAACTTTTAAATGAACTGCTCAACAGACAATCCAAAGAACACAACAGACACAACCTTCAGCAGAAAATACAAGGAACATCACTGTAGAGGTCAGACTGTTTGACTGGCAGATGATATGTCGGAGCCCCAGCGCAGAAACACCACACGAGAGAGGGAGACAGGTGGAGCCGAAATAACAATAACACAGTCTAATAAATAGTCAGGGAGTTTGGTCAGTGTGATTCATGTTCCTGCAGCAGGGGAATCTAATTTAGACTTCAAATTGAATTATTCCACGTTGTGAGAAGATGAGATTTATGTGTTCAGACAGTTTAATCACTTACTGTCATTATGACCTTCAGCGTCCTCTGGAGCAGCACAGGTGTGGAATGCAGAGATTCCTGTCCACTCCACCGGCTATGTGCGAGAGCTCTGTGCTATTTATTCTACTGTTGGTTGTCACATGTGACGTCAAATTGTGTAGGGAAAGGACAGAAAGAAAAAACTCTACATGTCTGATGTGAGAGGCCACACTGAGCTGTGTTGTAGTATCAACCAGGGTGTTGGCCTGACCACTGGGACAGGAAGAGGTGGGGTTCGAACTGCTAACCCTGTAATCAGTGGACGGGCCACTCTGCCTCCTGAGCCACACGTACAGCAGCCTGTCCGAAGTGTTAATATTTGGTCTTTCCTCAGGTGTCCCTGTCAGTCTCAGGACTTCCAGTGTTGGAGAAAGGCGAGTCCTACTCCTGCTTCTTCCAGGACAGCCACAGTCCTGCCATCGTCACCGAAAATGGGGTCACCTGCCATTCTCCAGACACCAGTCAAGTACCCATGGTGCCTCCAGGACAGGGTGAGTGTTTTAAATCGGACCTGTTTGTTGTTTGTGGAACAAAGCCGGAGTTTAATTACTGCTTTGAACTTTTCAACTTTGGGACTGGAGGATTTGGTTGCATCCTGTAATGAGATTAATCTTTGTGCGCGTGTGGCTCTGTATGTATGTGTGTGTGTGTGTGTGTGTGTGCGCGTGCGTGTGTTACATATCATAAATGCTTCATTCCCTGTGTCCGTGAATCTAGGCTAACCCAATCTAAGCCAGCTTACATGGCAGGGAGTAATCTGTATTTTAAAGCAAATAACTTGTGTAAATATATTTTATGGAGTGATCCTGTGCTTTGCTTTTCTTTATTATTCACTCTGTTTGTTATAGTAAGTCTGTGCCAATGATTAAAGGAGCTGGTAAATCAAAATTGAAGCCTCGGCAGAGGTCACACTCACCTAAACATTCACATGATTTTTGTGTGTGTCTCTCACACACACATGCACACACACACAGACATCGGTTCCCATGCCTGCATTCCTGAAACTTGCAGCTTGCTGTAGTTCTCAGGGTGCAGGGCTCAGGCAGAATCAGCTTGCGGCTTTCACTGAGATCTGGACACACAGGCTGTATTTAAGGATCTAGTTGTGGCTTACTTTTATTTAAAGAGGGTTAGTGCCAGTGCTCACTTAATAAAAGACGCAGCTGAAGGGCCTGTAAGGACAACTGTTTAAGTTGAAGATTAGATTCTCACCTGGCTGCTGCCTGTTGAAACAAAAACACGTCATATAGCTCTGCCTCTGGGTTGTTTACAAGTTGAACATATATTCAGACTGGCTTGACCTCATCTGCCAGAAAATAATGTAACAAGTAAATGAAACAGAATTCACAGCCATGTTATCTTATCTTAGATGAAAACGTGGTTGAAATAAAGAGCATCTCTATGTCGTCCTGTTCCCTGATCTCAGAAATGATTACAATTTGTCTGTGACTCATATAAGTGATCCAAACTATGAAAAGAAGAGCAAAATTTTAGTATTCCATTATTTTTTATCAGTGCAGCATTAAAGCAGGGCAGTATAACAAATCCTGAGAACCTTGATCCCCGCTGTGTTTATGTCTGCTCTCTCTGGGCTGAGGATTCAGGGTCCACATGGGTTCCATTAGGCCTCTGTGAAGCAAACCTTCTCCCACATGCCCTCACTGTGTTTTGAGAAACATTACACTCATCCCTTTTCTCATACTCTCTGAATCAGAGGACAGCTCTGTGTTGTTTTCAGCTCTTCCTCATGCTGTCTTCCTCTCTGTGTTTTTGTGTTTCAGACTTTGTCACAGTCACCCTGTCTCTTCGCTTTGGCAACGTCACCGTCACAACGAGGGATTTCACCTTCTACGACTGCACGGCTGTAAAGCAGCTGTCTGGCAGCATGCCGTGAGTTACCGCTGATGATTTATCAGCTCTGCTGTCTTGTGTCCTCCCGATCTGCCCTTCTCACTGCACACTTTCTAATCAAGTGTTCTCTCTCTGAGACTGTTGTTCTCCGTTTTGTACCTTGTTCAGTCTTTGTCCCTCCATCAATTCACCCCTTCACCTATCTGACTTCCATCTGTGTTTTTCCATTTCTTCTCACTTGCTTTGCTGGTTTGAATTCTTCTCTACAAACCTGTGACCCTCTACTTTACTTCATCCAGTTGTTCTTTCATGTCTATATGTCCCAAGGTCTATAATAGATTATAGACCTTGGACTTAGACTATAGATTATCAACATATGCCCATAAAGGGTGCATGCACCTGACTCCTGCCCTACTCTCTCTCTTTCTCTCAGTAGTCTTTCCATCTCTACATATGCTCATCACATGGTTTGTCTGTGCTCCTGATCCTGGTTCAACTCAGTCACACCTGACTGACTTTATTCAGGGTAGATCTCCATCAAATGACAGGTGGAAGACATGAGGCCTTATGCCTTTCATTTTTCTTTTATCCTAAACTTCCAAGTTGTGATTCTTCAGACCTTTGTATCTGCACAAGCTTTCTGTGAATTGCAACTTTCCAACTGATGAATCAACTGTGAATGAGCAGGAGCATGGTATAAAAGCTGAGCTGCTGGGCGCTGTGGGTGGCTTTTATTCACAAATACTGTCAATCCTGCTGATGAAGGTCAGCACTCAGCAACATAACAAACTGAGCAGTGTCAGTAGTCACATAAGGGATCTGAACCAATTAGAAAATACAGGTGCAAACATGACATCAACAGTTGTTTGACATTAGATTCTGGGCGAGCGGGTGTGACACTCATGCTCTGTCATGAATTACAGTGTTGATGAACCCTTTGAAAGCATAAAATGTACTCTGTCTGCACAGATCTGGGAATGATCAGTATTAAATATTAGTTTATAGTTTGTGCACTGTGTTGTTCTGACACGACACATTTAAATCTTTTTAGATTTTTACCATTTTAACCATCTCAGTCAGTATGGAGTCCTGAAACTGAGCAGATGTAGTAAAGGATCATCAGACAAGTCAAAATGTAACTCAGTAAAGGATCTTCTGTTTACATCATAGTTGGCAGTGAGGTGGCTCCTCTGGTGGTGATGATATACTTCTATTAACAGACGGTGAAGAGAAAAGAGAAAAAAAAGCTGCTTTGTTGTGATGAATTAAATAAAATCAATAATAGTGAGCTCTAATCATATTAGATGAAAATGTTGCCTCTGAACATGTTTGTTTGGTATCCTCCGTGATCTCCTTCGCTGTGCTTCCAGACACAGAGCTCTATCTTCTCTCTCTCTCTCTCTCTGACTCTTCCCACCACTCTGATAAGAAACTGAGGCTCAATTCAATTAGATCACTGACCTTTCTTACCACTGGGGCCAGATTGGCAGCAATTGGATTACTGTGTGTGATACAAGCTACAGTAGCTGCATCCCTCCATTCTTTCTCCTCTCTGGTCTCCCACTTTGAGTTATAAAGCTCATACTGCACTGTTCAACCTCTGTCCACTTCCCTCCTCATAGCTTCTAACCCTGACTCATTGTTTTCCTCTCCTTTCTGCTTTTCTGTCACCTTACTGTGAATATTACACGTCTCTAATCTGTGTGTTATTTCTGTGTGCAGTTGCCGTGGTTGCGTTTTGAGCCGATGGGGCTGTAACTGGTGTGTTCACCAGCACTTGTGTACCCACAAGCCCACCTGTGAGGAGGGGGTGATCATCTACAACCAACATGTAAGTCACTCCAACAGATGTCCTGTATAGATTTCAATAGACAGCTCGTGCATGTTAGGTGAAGCATGTGTTGATCACACACCAGCCAAAGAGGTTAGTTGACTGGAAATGCTCTCATCCTTAAAGGTGTCCTGTGAGGTTTGGTTGTATGTTACTCGACATCCTTTACGTTCCCTGTTCCCCCTGTTTCCTCCTTTACGTTATGATGAATGAATTCTGAATGAATCTTTGTGGACTGCTTTTGATGTACAGAATGCATTCTCCAGTCGTCTGCCTACCTTTTAGATGATTTGGACATCCAACATAAATATCCAACACATCTAAAGCTGAGATCTAAAGAGTTTTCTATTGTTTACACAGATAACATTAGCTCCAAGCTTATTAGCTGAGTCTTTCTGACACTTTCTTTACACAGACGGACACTGTCTGACAGGCATTCGGCTATATTGCCCATTTCTAAAGTGACCTAATAGTAATCAGAATTGCATATCTTCAGCGGCTAGTGTTTGTGTAATGTGTATATTCTGGACCTAATGAACATGTGAATGAATGTCCTTCTTCATAAATAATTTTAAAGGCCAATTTTTAAAAATGTTTTGAAATGACTGTATTGTGCTTGACAGAGAGCAAGTGTCTTCTTTCACAACTGACCATAGTGTTTATTATATCATACACCTGTGCATGTATCCTCCTAAATTACTCCAATATTAAAAGTCCCCAGTGGAGTTTTGTTTTTGTTTATAAACAGCAGACCAACATGAGCCACAGGAGCCCAGCTGTGAAGGAAGTTTTTTTCTTGCTGCTCTCACCAAGTGATTGCTCATGGTGGGACTTGTTATGTCTCTGTAAATAACATTATAAAGACTCTGGATTTGTTCTTATGGGAGGTGTCATGAGAGAACTAAACTAAACAAATGTTTACTCTCAGTGTTGCTGTGTTGTATCCTCTACGCCTCACAAACATGCCAAAATGCCAGCAGGCTTTTACTGTCCTGCCTTTGCTGGCAAACTGCTGCCACCTGTACATGACAGCAAGAGTGTGAAACTGTTGGCTGGACTGTGTGTGTGTGTCCTTGTGCACGTGCAGAGGGCTCAATGGCACTACAAGAGTTCAAAAACATCACAGGATACCTTTAAGGAAGCAGAAAGGATGTAATACAAGTAAAAAATTAGTTAATATAATACACACTGCAGCTCTAGAATCAAACAGAAAGGAGCTTCGGTCACTTGTTCAGTTGGTATTTCCTCAAACTAAAAGGAATGTGTTTGTCGCACTGAGCACTTGACAGGAGTATTTTGGTAAGTAGAAGAATGGTCAAAGTGTTCCTGTTTAAAAATGTTTATTTCCAACCATTTATCAGTTCTATCACGTCAATACAGGTCATACATGTGTCATACGTAACATACGTAACCGCTGGTTGCATGTTTTAACATCATGTTTCAGTTCAGTTCTTTATTTCCATTTTAATTTGTCCCTTAGCTTTTTATTTCTGTCTCACCCTCTCCTCATGTCTTCCCCTCCTCCTCCTCTTGCTCCTCCTCCTCCTCCCTCCCCCAGTTTAAACTCCCCACCTCAGCTCCTCCCACTACCAAACCTCTAAAAGTCACCACAACACCCTCTACCACAACGGCCGCCCTGACAACCACCACCACGACAACCACCGCGACAACTCCCACAACAATCGCTACAACCACAGCCCCCGTAACTGTAGCAACCACTCAGGAGCCAACAACTCCTCCCGCACCCACTATTCCACCCATGACCACCACCAGCCTTGAGCCGACCACCCCACCTACCACCTTGCCCCCTCAGCCTGCCACTTCCATGCCACCCACCACGCTGGCGCCCACTACACCTCTGCCCCCAGAGGTCACCACTAGGAAGGAACAAGAGGCTGAAGCAGGTGGGCTTGTTGTTGTCACCCAAAGTGACACTGATGGCACCGCAGCTACACCCGGTGTCGTCACGGTAGCCATGGAGTTGGCTCCTGTCACCAATGCTGATGGACTAAGCGGAGATCTTGACCATGTGATGCCTTTGACCATCCCGCCCCATGAACCAGACTCCTCCCCCCTGGAGGTGGTGACGGAGCCACCCATCAGCAACACTAACGAAGACGAGGGAGCTTTAAGCTTGGCAGAGCCTCTCACCCCGGCCACATCTGGCTTCCCCCTGCCTACACCCTTCCCTGTGGGTGAACCAGATGACGCTGAGTCTTCCCTCTACCTGGATCTGACCCAGGCACCCACTCCAGTACCCACACAAGACTCCCACACTGAGTCAGGGGGCCCTGACATAGACCCTGAGGTTCTCCTCTGGCCCAAAGAGGAAACGGGCATCCACGCTGAGAGTGCCGTCCAGCCAGAAAACGACACAGCCACATTTTCAGCGGCTACTGTGTTGTCAGGCGACGGTGAGGTCGACCACGCCCACCCATCCTACCCCCACCTGCTGGATACTGACTCAGAGCTGGACTACCAGTATGATCCAGCCGACGCCTTCCTCCCGGTGAGTTCAGCCGCCTCCCTCCCTCTTCCTCCTCCTTCTTCCTCTTCATCTACTTCTTCTTGTCAGAGATTCAGCAGCTTCCCAGTGCTGCCAGCTCCTAACTGGACTGTAAACTCCTGCTGCAGGAACAGATCTCACACAGACGTCCCTGTCTGCCCTCGTCTCCCTGTTATTCCTCTTCTGTCTGACACTGTGTTCTTTTTCTTGTTTTGTTTTTGCTTTTCACATTGATCCCAGAACAAGCAGCTGCTCCAGTGTGAGCTGCAGCAGCTGCTTGTCGTTTAAACGTTTTTCATCTTTTATTATTTTTCTTGCATTTACTATTGCTTTTAAAAAAACTAATTAGATGCTGTGTGTTTGTGTGTGACATACAATTTGTCTGTCATATTGTAGTTTGTACATACGGTAGACTTCAACGGTTCATACGCACCGTCAATAGTTTAAAAAAATGATTTGAATGGGTGCAGCAGAACCAGAGAGATCAGCTGTTTATTCTGTGCATTCTTCATTCTTGTCAAAATCTGCTCAAGTGTCTACACTTATTACCCATAATGCAACTCTGCCATTCGGTCTGTAATGCCAGTAGCAGCTAAAGTAGCCCCGAGCCTCGATATTCAAGCAGAGATTTGTGTGTTATACCTTGTTTGTGTGTGTATGGCACAACAGGGGGATGAGGGCTCCTTTGTCAGCTGGGGTTCATCAGCTTGTCCCTGTGTGGAGAGGGTTCAGGGTTCATCGCTGCTCCCTGTCAGAGTGGAGAGGAAGATCACCTTACTAGCCCACAACCTGCACCTCTATCAGGTACAACACACACACACACACACACACACACGACACATGTCTTTTTGCCTAGTTGGTGATCCATTCACCAAACACAAGTCTGTGTGTGTTCAGGACACAGAGCTGGACTATGAGTGTGTGCTGGTCATCGAAGGGCAGACGGTGGTGGTGGACGCCTACGTGGAGACCGATGACACAAATCCATCCAACTTTGACATCACCTGTCAGCTCCACCAGGTCTGATAATGTGAATGTAAAGATGTTCATCACAGCAGTGATGATGATGATGTAATGATGTTGATAAAACCGCTGTTGTTTGTCCAGTATACATACTCTGCTCCAGTGGAGGAATACAATGCCATGGTGTATGTGAAGAGGAGGGACACCTTCCATGTGGACAGCTCTCCTGAGCTATATGGTGAGGTCAAAGGTCGATTCTACCACGTTAGATTTCTGATTATTCTTGTCCTGTTTACTTCAACACACTCTGGTCTCTGTGTTCTGCCCTCAGTGACTCTGTACAATTGCTCTGTGGGCCGTTCCGACTGCAGCCGCTGCCACACAGCTGACCACAAGTATGGCTGTGCGTGGTGTGGCGGTGCTCACGCCAGCTGTTTGTATTCAGGCTCCTGCAGTGAACCAGTACAGCAGACATGCCCCGCCCCCGTCATCCACTCTGTGAGTACTGAACTTTGACCTCATGACACATTTTGAGACGCTTACAGTCATGTATCCTCAGATTTCACATCGGAGCTTAGAAAAACTGAGAAATTAATTGACCGTTCCTAAGCCCCACACCTTTTCACTCTGTGCTCCAGTCACAGTTGAGCAATCCTCAGTCACAACCTCGATCAATTTTCTCTTTTCCTCTTCTTGGATATACAACGTTCATCTAAAGTTAGCGAATGCTAGCAAAACGCTATAACAAATTGATCTACATGAATTAACTTGCTAGTTAGTTAACTAGTGTTTTGCTACAGAGTGAAATGCTAGTTAACTAGCCAGCTAACCTACATCATTAGTTAACTCGCTAACTTGCCGTGTGACTACACATATGCCTTTAATATCTATTGACCATCATCAAAATGGGCTTTTCGTTTCAACATGGATGAGCTGGTACGTAGCATATCTAAGTACAGGAAAGAAGAAAATTGACCCTGGTTCTTACAAAGGATTGCTCCACTGTGATTGGAGAACAGAGTAAAAGGGGTGGGGTTTAGGAAGGGTCAATTTGCATTTACAAATGAATCATTAATAGAAAGCATCCAGAATATTTCCTTTTTAAATTGAAGCGTTTCCTGTCATCCCTCAGATTGAGCCTCTCTCTGGCCTGTTGGAAGGCAGCACCATGGTGACCATCTCAGGCTCTAACCTGGGCCAGAAACCTGAAGACATCCTCCACTCCGTCACAGTAGCTGGGGTTCCCTGCACCGTCATCCCAGGCCTCTATGAGGTGTCCTCCAGGTACAGGCTAACTGCTGCAGGGGAGGGATGGATTGACTAAATTCCCCCAAACTAAAGACCACACAAAGCATATGGGTCTTTACAAAACATTGCCAGGTTGCATGCACGACTCTGTTTTAATCAGAACAACTCTCCTAAGAGAAATGTATGTCTTCAGGATTGTGTGCAGGACCAAAGCCAGTGGAGGAGAGAAGGTGGGCTATGTGTCTGTTGAAGTGAGTGGAAGAGAGATTGGCCTGTCCAGCCAGAGCTTCAGCTACCAGGTACATTAAACTAATTCATTCATTGACCCCGCTGGCATCAGTTTTTTTTCTCAGCAGTGTGAACAGCACAAATCATATAGAATCTGATCCTGGTCTATGTATAACAGCCATTGTCTCCTCCCTGTCAGGACCCATTTGTGATGGGGGTGTCCCCTGAAAGGGGGCCCAAAGCTGGGGGAACGTCCCTGACAATAACTGGCCGAAATCTGCTGACAGGACGTCCCTCTGACCTCACCATCACTGTGGGAGGGGTGCCCTGTAACATGTAAGACTCTTACTGCTTCTTCACACTTTATTTAACGTTCCCTCTGTCAGTCTGACCCTTGACCTCCTCATGCCAGAGGTGGAAGAGAAAAGACAGTTTCACTGTGGGGTCAGTGAAGTGTCACACAATTTATGAATCAGTCTCTCCTGTGTGCCTCCTCTTCCTAATCTCCTTAGTGTGTCGGAGTTGCAGAGGTCCAGTGTTCAGTGTGTGACGGGCAGCAGTAATAAGACAGGAGACCAGCAGGTCACCCTGCATTACGGCAGCAGCCAGCGTCACCTCCACACTGCAGCCTACCGCTACACCCACAACCCTAACATCACCCACGCCACACCTGCAAAGAGCTTCCTGGAGTGAGTCTACAATCTGACCTTCATCTCTCAACCTTGTTCCAGACTTAAAGTTGTTTGGTGCTGTGAAACTGAAGTTTTCTGTCTGTTTAGTGGCGGACGGCTGATCTACGTGTCAGGACACAACCTGGACGTGGTGCAGGAGCCCCAGATGGTGGTGACCGTCTCTCCTTTTGAGTCAGTTGGCCAGAATAAAAAGAGGAAGCGGAGGAGGAAGAGGAGGAGTGGAGATCAAGGGGAGGTCAGGGAGAAGACTTTGGGAAGGCCAGCGAGGATGGTTCCTGACTCTGTCTGTCCTGGAAACCTACTCTGCTCTGTCAAACAGGTGTGTGTGTGTGTGTGTGTGTGTGTGTGTGTGTCTGTGTGTGCGCACATGCACACACGTTTGTTAGTCCTTCCTTGACTAAACGTGTTTTCTGTGTCATCAGTTCACAGAGCGCTGTGAGGTGAACTCCTCCTCCCTGATACTGTGTCGCTCTCCTATGGTGGACTCCTCCGTCTGGGGGTCAAAGGTCACTGTGGAGTTCCTGCTGGACAACCTGCGCTTTGACTTCAGCAGTCTGAACCCCCAGACCTTCAGCTATGAACCCAACCCTATCCTGCGACGCCTGAACCAGCAGGACCCTCTTAAGGCCTACCGCTACAACCCTGGCAGCTTCATCCAGCTGGAGGTCAGAGGCAGCTCTGGAAGCAGTAGTTTTTATAATATATAGTATAGTTTTTATATCAACAAGTGTGAAGGCTCAGTCAGAAAACCACAAACACTCATTCATCCAAACAGGAAAGCCAACAAAACCAACTTATTTTGAAAAATTCAAATTTTCTTTAGGAAACAAACTCCTCTGGATTCTGCTCAGGAAACGAGAGCAGTCTAACGTTACATGCACTGACATTAGGTAACACACATGAAAATGATAAGAAACCCTGATGTGATTATGCACAATGTAAAATCATGTTACTGTGCACCACATCACCTAATGTTACTGTAATTACTGTATTATTTTCAGGTCTCCATTAATATAGCCCTTCACAATCCACATCTTCTTCATCACTTTGTTATTTGGAAATTAAAATAAAGTAATGGAGCTGTTGGCACATTCTGGAATCCAGAGAAGATGCATTTTCGGGATGTTGAGGGTAGAGCTAGCTAGCAACCGCTGTATGTCTAAGTGTTGCAATTCAAAAATGAGTGGGGGTGGGGTGTTGCGCTGAAGGCTTTTATACTGTTGCGCTAAGGGGGACCAGGTGGTCACGACGTGACGTCACGCGGTCTCCTTTTAGGACCGGCCAAAAAATCCTGGACTGAAAACTGGTGAAAAACTGTTTGAACCTCTGACTTTAAAGTTTCATCAGCTTGCTAACATGCAACATTTTAACATGTCTGCATTGTTAACGTGGTAACACCTCCAGGACATAAACATAGTGACATTTAGCACGTTATTGTGAAAGTAGAGCCGAGGTGGATTTTAGTGTAAGATGTATCCAGTCATGGACTCGTCATGTCTGACAAAAGCAGAAAAGCATTAATATAGCCTTGGGCAAGTGCTTGAGTTCAGTGCTGGTTTATTGTGGCCTGCTGCCACAGTCGTGGTTGTGAGCAGTGTTCATTGTGGTAGAAGTACGGAACAGTAGCATGAATCATGCTCAAACAGGTCATTATAGTGAATAAAACTATTCTAAAAACTAGGACAAAACAGTTGTTCCAGAGAAACATGAACACAAAGTGAAACCATTTTGTTTGCTCATCTAACAGTAAGATTGAAAACACTTTGTTGAAATGTTTTTTTGTACTAAGAAAACACATGACCCGAACTGGACGTGAAAGTAGAAAAATTAAAAGCTCGCCTCTGTGTGTTCTCAGGGTGAAAATCTAGACCTGGCCATCACTAAGGACGAGGTGGTTGTGTTGGTCGGGGAGGGTGTGTGTGCTGTTAAGACCCTGACCAGAAACCACCTGTACTGCGAGCCCCCGCCTCAGCAGCCTGCACCGGTACCCAGCAGCAAGAAACGCGAGGGCTCCGACAATCTGCCTGAGTTCACCGTGAGTCTTCCACTTTAAAAACACAGAAAAACATAGTGGGACACCGCTCTAAGTAAGGTGTGTGTGTCTGTGTTTCAGGTCCAAATGGGCAACCTGAACTTCTCCCTGGGTAAGGTTCAGTATGACAACCTCAGCCTGGCCACCTTCCCTCTGGAGGCTCAGATTGGAGTTGGAGTCGGCGCGTCCATAGTAGCCCTCATCGTCCTAATCATCGTGCTCATTTACAGGTCAGGATAAAACTATCAACATGGCACAAGTCTGGTTTGAATTGAGGTTAATGTGCACAGAGATCTGATTTCCTGTGAACACTGCCATACATCTATCATTTAATTATCATCCTTAATGCATAAACAAAAGTCATTTTAATAAAACATTAGACGCTGACCGAGTACATTTGAAGTGGTTGAGATTCCTCTCATGTCAGATCAGTCAGTGTGTGTGAGGTTACATCATCAACATTCCATCATCAGACCAGCAGCACTCACTGCCTTTATTTCCTCTTCATTTGTTGTGAACATCAGTCCACTGATCGAACACAGAGGTTTTCAGACTTGTTCCTGGGAGGCACGTGAGGACGGGGTGTGGGGTGAAGTGCACAGGTTCATGCCAGGGTTCTGAAAAAAAAAACAGAGGAAGTGAATTCTGGCAGTTTGAGCTGCAGCAGCTCACAGAGGTGATTCAGCTCCTTTAAAACTGTCGGCGTGTAATTGCTGCAGTTTGCATCAAAAGATTTTCTCAAATCATTTCTCAACACACGGATATAAGATATTTTTAGATTCAGTCCTCAGGTTTTTGAGTTTTCTTCAGTGTCAGAATCTTTCAGTGATGTTTGTCTGAACATCCATGGTTCAATGCAGATAGGAACTGCTCATTTACTTCATTATTGGCTAAAAGAACAACAGACTGAACTTGTAGCCCCCAGCTAACTCCATCCATAAGCCCATGGAACATTACCATGGTGCCCATCCACACAAATCATTGAAAGTTAAAATGTAAATTTGAGGGGGAACTTTGAAGGTTTTTGAAAATAGACATGAGTCAATTAAAGTGCTTAAAATTTTGGTCAAGAATATAAAATAGAAGCTCTTTTGATATTTTTAAACTTAACAGTTAATAATCCTCCTGCAGGTCGAATCCTCAGTTCTAAAATAATTAACCTTGATCTTAAACTGCTGCGTTGTGTCCTTGAATCTGAGGAAACTGGGCCAGGAAAGTCCTTGAATTTGATGTTTAAGGAACCATTCACACTAACAATCATTAGCCTGTGAGGGAAGAACATTGTGAGGTCATGGTGGCACACCGAGAAATGTAAGATCAGGACAGTCACCTGTGGGTGTTACCAAATCTGGCAGTGTTTCCATTTTCTGACCCAGCATGACCTCACAATTAACCCTGATCCTTCCTGGTGGGGGGGGGTGTTGGGTCAAATTACTTGAGTCAACCTTTTCACAGTTTCCTTGGATTTCCACTAATCCAGTGTGAAACTGGTATTACTTCTGCTTTCTCCCCTCTCCCTGCCTGACCTCTCTGTTCCCGTCTCTGTTGGCGTCTGACAGGAGAAAGAGTAAGCAAGCACTGAGAGACTACAAGAAGGTCCAGATCCAACTGGAGAACCTGGAGACCAGCGTGAGAGACCGCTGCAAGAAGGAGTTCACAGGTAGGAAGAGTGTGAGGAGAGTAAGTAACATGAAGTAAAAGTAACATGACAAAGAGACGCAGGAACAAGAAAGTTTATTTTAGTTTGTGGAGGCTGACTGATCCTCTTTGTTTTCACATAGCCTTATGAAATGATCTCATCACATTACACATCCTGGATGAAATGTTCCTCTCTCCCTGCTCGAGGAGGTTAAATTTAGTCTGCCAACACTGTCCAGTGTCAATATTTACCAGCTCCTACCTCCCAACACTGCCAGCATGCACTTTGAATATAATCTGTACTGAAGTTTGGAGACAAAAGAGGTTGTAGCAACACCACCTGACCTCTCACCTTTCCTCCTCCTCCACCCTGTCTCAGACCTGATGACAGAGATGATGGACATGTCGAGTGACCTGGTGGGCTCCGGCATCCCCTTCCTCGACTATCGGATGTATGCTGAGCGCATTTTCTTCCCCGGCCATCGGGAGTCTCCGCTGAGGCGAGACCTGGACATTCAGGAGTGTCGGCGGCAGACGGTGGAGCAGGGACTGGTGCAGCTGTCCAACCTGCTCAACAGCAAACTCTTCCTCACAAAGGTAGTTCTCATCACCACCAGAGTCATAAGCAGAGAGAGAGAGAGAGAGAGAGAGAGAGGCCTGAAGGTTCTGAGCAGAGGGATGATTATCCACTCTTTTTCTTCCCCTCAGTTCATTCATACTCTGGAGAGCCAGCGCACTTTCTCTCCCAGAGACCGAGCCTATGTGGCCTCGCTGCTGACTGTGGCGCTGCACGGCAAACTGGAGTACTTCACTGACATCCTCAAAACTCTTCTGAATGACCTGGTGGAGCAATACGTGGCCAAGAACCCCAAACTGATGCTGCGACGGTAAGAAGGAGGAGAGTGAGTGTGCTTCCAGGTTGAAGGTGTTTTAAAGATGTTTGGCAGTGATTCAAACTCTGTTTCTTCTGCAGAACAGAGACGGTGGTGGAGAAGCTCCTGACTAACTGGATGTCCATCTGCCTCTACGCTTTCCTCAGGGTCAGTCAGCACAAGTTTCTGCTATAACTGCAAAACCGTTAGGACCGGCAGAAGTGACGCTGCTTTTTAATGAGTAACATTTTACATGATTTAGAAGGTTTCCTGGGACATGCTAATAAAACAGACGAGGGGAAAGTCCACAAATAAAACACTTCAAGTCCTCAAATGCACTGCTCAAACAACATGTTCCAGTAACTTCTTTTTGTGACTGTTTTCTTAATAGATTAGGTTTCACACCAAAAGTCTACAGACACAAGTGACAGACTCTTTCTAGAAAGTCGATCCCTCCTGCTTAAATCTTGAGCAAATATTTAAAGAATTTCTGATAAAATCTGAAGTCCAGTTTGATTTTCAAACCTTTCAGCCTCAACAAAGGAGCGAGTCACTGATTTAAAGGGTTTGATGAATGTCTTTGTGTCTGAGTCATTTGAGCCCTCGTTCTCTCTGTGTGTCTCTCTGTGAGTCTGTTAGGCTAGTACTAATTGACTTCATTGAGTGTGTGTGTGTGTGTGTGTGTGTGCAGGACTCAGCAGGGGAGTCTCTCTACATGCTGTTCAGGGCCATAAAGCACCAGGTAGATAAAGGACCAGTGGACGCTGTGACCGGCAAGGCCAAGTACACCCTCAATGACAACCGCCTGCTGCGAGAGGACGTGGAGTACAAGACGCTGGTGAGGAGACTTCTCAGCAAAATGATGTTTGTGTCTAATTAAGGAATGCCAGAGTTTCCACTGTGACCTTCAGGGAGTTGTATTTATTCCAAAATCCCCTCTTTGATTCTCTCACTGCCCTTGTTTTGTTTTTCTTCTTCCTCTGCAGACTCTGAATGTTTTGGTGCAGGGTGGAGGGGTGAACGAGACCCAGCCGCTGCCCTCTAAAGTGCTGGACTGTGACACCATCACACAGGTGAAAGAGAAGCTGCTGGATCAGGTGTACAAGGGCACCTCCTTCTCCCACCGACCCCACGCCGACTCATTGGATCTGGGTGAGAATCCATATATGACACAGCTGACGCTCAGAGCAGATGATTCACAGATGAAATCCATGCAACCAGCACTGCTATTGTTCACACTGATATCTGCAGTAACAGTACAGTGAGACACATTATGGAGCGGTGCGCTAGGCTTAGAAGGGTTTCTCTTACATTTATTGAGCTGTGGTGCCCCCTACAGCACAACAACAGCAAATACAAGACAACTGTTTTTTTATTATTTCATCACAGTGATAAAATGACACCAGTAAATAATGGAACACGTGTGATGGTGTGATTTATTTTTTAAATCAATTACAAAGGAACTCCATCTGTTTTGTTAAGGCACCAACACTTCATTCGAGATTAAAACAGACAAAAAGTCCCACCACACAAAAATCACACACACACTGTGACCACACTGTGCTGACTGTGTGTCTGGTGTCTCTCATTCAGAGTGGAGGTCTGGTGTTGCTGGTCACCTCATCCTGTCAGACGAGGACTTGACGTCTGTGGTTCAGGGCAACTGGAAACGCCTCAACACGCTGCAGCACTACAAGGTCCGTGTTCAAACCAGTCCAACATGTTTTACTCACTAAACGTCAAAGAGTGGTCTCATAACACTGACTGTGTTTTTTGTCAGGTCCCGGATGGTGCGACGGTCGCTCTGGTCCCCCGCCACAGCAAACACATTCACCATGACAACCACGACTATGTGGCAGGAGAGAGTGAGTGAACATGTAGTGACAAATCAGTTTCTCCTTGTGGTTATCAAATTGTCTGTTGTTATCAAACCACTCTGTTCTATCATTTGTAAAGCAAACCAAGGCAGCAGCAATGACTCAGCATGTCATTAAAGGAAACATGATGGTGCAGAGTCTTTTCAAACCTCAAAGATACAACAAGCTGAAAGTAGTGGTTTTATAGTCAGTCAATCTTCAGTTTTGCACCATTGTTTCTGACAAGTGAAACGTGTTGATGATGAGCTCATGTTTATGTGACACTGAAGTGTTCTGCCAAAAAAAGCTGTGAAACATTGAAACACTGTGCAGAGACTCCGATGCTGGAGGACGCAGATGAAGGCGGAGTGAGGCTGTGGCATCTGGTGAAAGCCAGCGAAGAGCCCGAGCTACCCAAACACCGCAGAGGGAGCCTGAGGGAGAGAGAGAGGGCCAAGGCCATCCCAGAGATCTACCTGACCCGCCTGCTGTCCATGAAGGTTAACACACACACGCACACACACACACACACAAGCTGGCTTTCCATACAGCTGTCAAATTGGTGTTTCTTTTTAGAATATTACAAGTTTGAAAATGTTCAGCTGTATGAATTTGGTTCATGATAATTGACATGGGAATCCCTTTGACTCTCCTTCTTCTTCCTGCTTGTCCTCTAGGGGACGCTGCAGAAGTTTGTCGACGATCTATTCACAGTGATCCTCAGCACCAGTCGTCCTGTCCCACTGGCCGTCAAATACTTCTTTGACCTGCTGGACGACCAGGCGGGACAACACGGCATCTCTGACCCAGAGACGATACACATCTGGAAGACCAACAGGTACAGCGTAGACCAGAGCACTAAGAGACCTGGAATATAAAGCAGCTACAGGTTGGTTGTTATAATTGTAGCATCTCCTCTGTTTCTCCAGTCTGCCTCTGCGTTTCTGGATCAACATTGTGAAGAATCCTCAGTTCATCTTTGATGTCCAGGCGTCGGACCATGTGGACGCTGTGCTCTCTGTCATCTCACAGACCTTCATGGACTCCTGCACCATCGCTGAGCACAAGCTGGGGCGGGTGAGGCAGCCTGTAGAATAAAAGAGAGGACTGATGTATTTTTAAATGTTGAATAGTTTCTTGTGGTTTTCAGTTGGATGTTTTTGTCCAGTCATACCTGACATTGAACAGGTTGAAAGGTTTTTCAGATAGAAGAACAGATGAGGCTGTAAAGTGTAAGGTGGTGTCAGTCACAAACGGAGCTGAAGCTGTCCCTTCTTCTCTTCTGTTCCTGAGCAGGACTCTCCCATCAACAAGCTCCTGTATGCCAGAGACATCCCACGCTACAAGCAGATGGTAGAAAGGTGGGCTCAAATTTTGATTTCACACCAAATATGATGTCTGAACAAAACAAAAGAGTGATCTCTGCATCATAAATAAAATGTAATGATTGTATGAGAAACATGATAGTAGTACGTACACAGACTTAATTTAAATATCAAATTTGGCCACATTAAAATGCTGTTTGTGCATCATAGGCTTTTGCTAATGATAGTTTGAGGTAAGAAATATCCAAAAGCCCCTGAAGTGAAGCCAGTGAATACTTTTCAGTATTTCCAGTCAGGACTGCCAGTCTGTGTGCTGAATATGGGCCAGGTACCAATGAACCAATGAGATGTCCTGTCTTACATTTAGCAAATAATCTTTTATGAAATTTCAAATGTCTGTACTGATAATTTAGTTTTTTTCAAAGCAGCAGTAACAGTCCAGTCTAGCATTTCTATCCGCCAGTGACATAGGCAAATATTTCTGGGAGTTTAGTTTATGATATATACATGACACGTATTGCAGCACTCCATGTCCCAGGTCTTTAAAATCTGACCCTTTAGAAGCAGACCTTACTTTGCAGTAGGAGAACAGAGAGCATTGATGCAGTCTCTAATCTCAGTGTGAAGCTGATCCTGACTCTCATTGTTTCAGGTACTATGCTGACATCAGACAGACCATCTCAGCCAGTGACCAGGAGATGAACTCTGCTCTGGCTGAACTGTCCAGGGTGAGTGCAGACACAGCTCAGAGCTCACAGTACAGACACACAGAGGACACTGACGCTGAGCTTCACTCATCTGATGCTTTGTGTTTCAGAACTACTCTGGAGAGCTCAACTACCTGGTCGCACTGCACGAGCTGTACAAGTACATCAACAAATACTACGACCAGGTGTGTTTACCCGTCAGTCTGGTGCCACGCTGAACCATGGCACAATATAAAGATGCGATGATCTGCAGAGTTTTTTGGTGTTTGCTTGCTTTGAGAACTAGTTTGTGTTTCTAGTAAATTCAGGAGGTAATTGTGGGTCCAGAAGTCTGAGACCGCTCATCAAGATACTTGATGAATGTCCATGATTTTCAGAATATGAGTCCACCTGATGACTTATGTTATCCCAGCATGATTTGACAAAGTTCCAAGAGCCTCCTGTTCTCCACAGAACCCTCAAGCCTTTGAGGTCAGCTGAGGAAAGTCTGGTGTGTGTTTGGGCTCATTATCCTGTTGTAGTGTAAGTCTTTCTCCACAAAGATGCAAACCAGAGAGTGTAGCGTGTCTCTGAAGGGTGCTAACTTCTCCTTGGTCAGGGTGGAGTCACTTCAGTGCAGGTGTCCAATCTAGAGTAGGCAAACCTACGGTGGCCCTGAATGCTCACTCAGATGAAATACACACAACACATTATACACGATACATCATTGACTGCTTAAGGTCTACTTTTCACTTCACTTATGTAACATTGCAAAAATCAGATGCATCGTGTCTCAAGCGGATGCAGAAAAACTAGTCCACGCATTTGTTACTTCTAGGCTGGACTATTGTAACTCTTTGTTATCAGGCTGCTCCAATAAGTCTCTGAGGACTCTGCAGCTAATTCAGAATGCTGCTGCACGTGTTCTGACAGGAACCAAGATCAGAGATCACATCTCTCCCATTTTGGCTTCCTTGCACTGGCTACCTGTTAAATCTAGAATAGAATTTAAAATTCTTCTCCTTACATACAAAGCTCTTCATGGCCAGGCACCATCATATCTAAAAGAGCTCATAGTACCTTACTACCCCTCTAGAACACTGCGCACTCAGAATGCTGGGTTTCTTGTGGTTCCTATAGTTTCCAAAAGTAGATTGGGAGTCAGAGCTTTCAGCTATCAAGCTCCTCTTCTGTGGAACAAACTACCATTCTGGGTTCGGGAGGCAGACACAGTCAACACCTTCAAAAGTAGACTTAAGACTTTCCTTTTTGGTAGAGCTTGTAGTTAGGGTGGGATGTGGAGCGGCCTGCATTAGCATTACTGTTTATTTTTAAGATCGGGACTCTAGGTTGCCAATCACTGCGGATGTTGTCACAGTAGAGTCACAGTGGGAACAGCTCCACTGTTGCCAACCATAATGAAGTTGTCAGATTTTCACAACCAAGATGAATGTATTCATAACTGACTTGTGTACTTGTAATATGTTTATATTTATGAGACTTCAAACACGTCATCTTCATCAAATCTTCCTTTCATTAAAACTGTGTCCAACCTCACTCTATAACTTGGATGCTGAAAGGTAGAACAATTCAAGGAAGCACACGTTTTTATCAGTTTCAACAATAACAATAACTCTTCTTTGTGTCTGTTATTTCTCTTTCCGCCCATCTCTCCATCTGTCTCTGTGCGGTCTTCTTCTCATCAGATCATCACAGCGCTGGAGGAGGACACCACGGCCCAGAAGATGCAGCTCGGCTACAGACTGCAGCAGATCGCAGCTGCCGTGGAGAACAAAGTCACTGACTTGTGACAGAGGAAACACCCACCAGAGCCATGGCACGCGAGTGGGAGGGGGATAAAGAGACTTGTGTCCGGTAGCGTTGAACTGAAGACCAGGACAGCAACAAGACAGACAAATAAGGACAATATTGATGAGAAGATTCAGGATGCATGGTGACACTTTGAAGCCCTGAGCTCTGTGCAGGAGCAGGACAGCACATGGAGCCCAGACAAACCTGGACAAAGAGTCGGCAGTCAGGCCTGCTGCCCCTCCCAAAACTTAATGAAGAGACATTTGGAGGAAAAATAGTTTTCTCTTTACAGAATACGTGCTGGACTTAACACACAGTCAGCTCATCTGATCTGATCTGATAGAAGAGACTACAGGGGGTTTATGTCGCTGTTTTCCCTCTCGAGTGAATTTTATGAAGTGGTACCTCTTATACCTTGTGTGTTTGTTGCTGCTGTACGGAACTTATTTCTTTGTGTGTACGGTGATGTGTGTGTGTGTGTGTGTGTGTGTGTGTGTGTGTGTGTGTGTGTGTGTGTGTGTATAGTTATCCTTTTTAACTAGTTGTCAATCTACATGTATTTTCACATTTCTAGTATAAAGTATTGAAGTAACTGGTTCTTATCTTTTCAATGTTACAGTCAGCAGTATTCACTTTAAGTAGAATGGTCACAGCATTGTTTATCCTCTTCACTTCAAGCAAACTGCTGAGAGTCTAACAAGTCACTGCCACTCTCTACCTCAGCCTGCTGCGCTGCATCCGACACTCGGTACATTTCCTCTGTCATGTTGTTGACCAAACACCAACACTACTGTGCACATTTCAACCAGCTACAACTACCAGTACAGCAGCACTCTGCCCTCATGCACGTATACAGTGTAATCTGCTGCAACGGGATATACACACACACACACAGCAAAGATATGGACATTTCAGACTTTTCTCTTCATAATTTTCTTTCCTCTGTGTGAGATTGGAAATGAGAACGTGCTCATTGGAGCATTTTAAGGTACTTAAACTGCGACGGAGTTTTTAGATCCTTGCTTTTATACTTCTTCATGTGGATGTGTGTGTAGTGTACAAGTCACTGGAAAGATGTTAGAGGACAAACAAATTCCTTCCATAAACAAACTCATATTAATGAAGTTAGTCTGCACCGCAGTGTTTTCTTGTGAGTCAGTCCTGTTCTTTTTGTATATTTTAACATTCCTTTTAGGTTTTGAACAATGTTTTAAATCATGGGTCACGTTGTTCCACTGCGGGCCAATGTAACGGTACGTGTTGAAATGTGTCGGTATTAACGCAGTGGTTAATATCCAGTTCTTGTATTGAACACTGTGGCACCTCTTCATGTGCTGTCCATCTGTGTGGCGTTTTGTTGTCAGTTGATGCAGGTTATGTATTGATTATACTACTACTGGTTCAGTAGGTATGTTTGATCTTGTCATAGTGTTCTGCTTTCAGTCGGAGCACAGAGACCTTCTGTACATGAGATAATATCTGCTGATGTTCTTATTTAAACGACAAAGACTGAGACGGCTTCTGAGGAGTCAGTGGGGCTGGGTGTGGTTCAACTTTGATGTCAATAATATGTCAAACTCTGTTTCCCCTTTTAAAGGTCCAGTCTGTCACATTTAGGAGGCTCTATTTACAGAATATATTTTTCATGACTATGTTTTCATCAGTGTATAGTCACCTGAAAATAAGAATCATTCTGTTTGTTATCCTTGTATCATCACCACCATGTTGAACTCATGTCTTGTTTCTACAGTAGCCCAGAACAGACAAACTAAACACTGACTCTAAAAAGGAATTTTCAGGTTTTTCACCACTGGAGTTGCTAGGAAGGGCATGGTGAAGCGAAGGGGTGCAATCAGCAACGCTAGATCCCACTAAATCCTCAATCAATGTTTCCAACAGCACTGCCTTTCTGTTTGGGGTTGGGGTTTAATTCAGGTTAATATTAAGGACAAGGTTATTCCAGAGATAACTGGCCGGGCTCAAGTGAACATCAAGAAACACAAATCATCAGTGAAACAGAATTTGACACAACACCTCTACCAAACATTTGAGTACCAAACTAATTCAGTTGTTCAGTATCTTACTTTGCAGAATATATATATAATACGCATTTTCAACACCACGTAATATCTATCAGAAGGCACGACTGAGAATCTGCCAGCTTCTGTGCTTAAACTGTTTGTTAATGTGCTATAGACACAGGTTAGCCTCCGCTTAAAAAGTCATAACGTTTGATACCCAACCATGCCCACCAGACATCAGTCACAGTGAAAATGATTCAAACTGTCTCGTGTCTGTCCCCCCTTGAGCTGTGTTCATGTGTGTGTCAGTTGAGCCTCAAGTGTGTCATTCCCAGGTCCATCCAGGCTCAGCATGTCTCGATGTAGGGCTTAACACACACAAACACACAAGCAACTAATGAGTCACATGAACGCGTGGTTTGTTCTGTCTTACACTGTCGGGTCAGATGGGGGTGAAAGCTCAGCGATGATGAAGACAAAGCCATCTGAGGGAAAACTTTAACTGTTATTAGGCTGTATAAATTTGGCAATGTAGAGCAGGCTCTGCAAAGAGCAGTTTTTAAGGATGTCTCTTATTTTGTGTGTTAATATCATTGTACATACTGATTTCAAATGTAACTAGTGATTTAACCTGTTTAATAAGAGAAAGTATAACTTCTCACACATGCTGATGTAATAAAGTATTCTTAAAATGATGAGTCATTCTTTTTCTTCCACAAACATAACATTGATGTACAAGATGTCCATTTGTGATTGAGTGTATGGAATAATGGACAGGATGCCTCTGATGGTGTCAGTTGTTGCTACCGACTTAATAAATAACACATCTTTCTTCTTCATCTTATAGTTTGTAACTGGCCTGTACATGGTTTATTGTGACGTGGGAGAAAAGAAGAGATGAAGTACAGTACATCCTTACGAAGGGTGATAACATCATCATCATCATCTGATAACGAGTTATTAAACACAGCTTATTGTTCACGAGCCGACATATTTACGTTTATGAAATAGCGAATATGCTACACTTACTGTGTGCACGCGCATATATCAGTACTACATTATTAATATCACCAAAAAATTTGTAACACCACCAACACTGAGTCTGATTCGACCAGAAGCAGCATCGTGTGCCAACAAACGGACGGGTCCAAAATGGAGTAACGCTGAACACAGTGCAGTCTGGAGTCTCACTGAATGTAACTCATCATTCAAACAGAAATAATTCGGTCGCAGGTGAACACTGAGGACGTGTAGAAAACGCGGGGAAGTCGTTGTTGTTTTTTCTTCTGTCGAGCTAGCTGCGCTAAACAGGTAAGTAACGTACAGACAGACTGAAGTTAGCCCGGTTCATTGTAGCGGTTAGTGCTAAGGCATTAGCATTAGTTACCGTTTTAATGGCAGCTGTTGAACTAGAAATGTTACTTTAATTAACCATCAACATATGATTAACGTTAAGCGTCTCAGTGTACTGTGTGAGACATGTTCTTACGGGATAGCTCTACCGTCTAAACAAAAGCTAACTTTGCTAACGCTAGCTGCACTGTTGTCAATGCTAATTGGAATGGAGGCTAACATTAGCGTGTTTGAGCTAACAACTGTCAGCTGCGTAGAACTAGCGGTGAGCTGACTCAGATTAACGCTGTATGTGGACAGCTGTCTAACACATGACGTGTTTTTTTTTTACGTGTTGTTAGCTTAGGGTTATTGTTTAGTTCTCATCATAACCTTAGATGCATATGAAAAAAATCACATTCCGTTGAATGTTGAGCACGGCCTTGTTTGGATGCTCAGTTAGGCTCAAACACACTGAGACAGATGATCCGTAGATGACTCGAGGAAAAATTCAGTTAACGCCTCAGTTTATTGTATTACCGTGTTGTGTCTGTGCTATGTATGTATAGTGGACCTGAGATATATTCATCATTTTGAATATAATGTGGTTCGTCTAGTAGACAGTGGTGTTGGGTGTGATTTGGCTGTGCAGGCTGTTCACTGCTGCCGTTTTCTCTTTGCAGTCAAGGATGGAGCCATCAGAGCAGTCAGGCCCAGACTCCGGCTCTCAGGACGTCAACCCTGTGTTCCTGCAGCAGCTCAGAGAGCTGGACATCCCAGAGGAGGCGGCCAAACAGGTGGGGCAGATACAGGACACATTTCCATCAACATCCAGTGATGGTTCTAACTGGGAATGCTTCATGTTTCTGTGCTATAGACAGTACTTATTACACTCAGTGTGTGACAGTGGAACCTATCATCTTAACTTGAATGTTCCCGTCACTCACCTTCAGTAATGCATACTGTATCATGTCAACACTGCACTGCTGCTACATAGAGAATGTCACTTCATTTTAGTGATTTTCAAATTTATCTGAATAGCACACTCTTACAGCTGTAGAATATTGACATTGCCTCAATATTCTACAGCTGTAAGAGTGTGCCAGACATTGTCTATGCTGTATGTCCTCCTCCTAGTTTCCACCAGGGTTGACTCAGCTGAAAAAAAAAAGATGACGAAACAGTTGAACAGACTTGTTTAGATGCTTTACACTCCACTAGCACCTAGCTGGTTGGACAAAATCAACTGTTAACATACCTGTGGGTTTTTGAAGACTATAAATGGGTAGCACTTGTAAGTTTGTGTGACTGGTTGCAGCATTTTGATTTGATACGCCTCCTGAATCAGGTCGTAGCGAGGCTTAACATTCATATTCAGGATAAGAAGTTGTTTGATTTATTGCAGTGAATAACCTCAGTGAAGGATGAGCTTCAGTTGAATAAATGTATTGTTTAGTTTATTACTTGTCAGTCAGAAGTCTGCCATTGCTGACCTATATTTCACCATTTTGTTCTCTGACCTTTGTCATTGTCACTCTCATCTTTCAGGCACTTTTGCACACTCGGAACGTGTCTGCGGAGGAGGCGGCCATGTACTACTTCAACAAGCTGGAGAATGAGGTGCCCATAAGCTAGCCTTAGTCCCCACAGGTACACCTTGGTACATTAGACCTTGTGGAGTTTGTCCAAAGCCAAATCTCAGTGTCTCTTCTTGTCTGCTCTGACCCTCAGGAGGAGGGAGACGATGACCTCATGTTCAAGATGGTGTTTGTGGTCAACATGGACCTTGCTATGGGTGTTGGAAAGGTAAATCTCTCCTAAAGAAAATGTTTACCTAATATTTAACAACAGCTTAGTCATGGTTTGCTGTCACATTGACAGGAAAATCAAGGAAAAGCTTTTGAGCTGAGCTCCCCCCTGTGTTTAATACCTGTGATCTCATGTTTTACAGTGATGTCAAGCTGCTGTCTGTTGTGTTACTTCACAGAGCCTAACTTTAATTTGCATTAGTCTGCCCATCATTAACACCTACCAGGTCCAGTGCTCTGTGCTGTGAGTGGGAGTACAACAACAAATGGTAGTTTTAGGTCGAGTTTGCATTCTAATAGAAAAATGAATTCATGTTCGTGCAGTTCTCTTTTCTCAGGTTCAGTGTGTAGTCTGTACAGGTGTGTAGGTGTGAACTCAATGCTGTGTTTGTTCAGGTGGCAGCCCAGGTTGGCCATGCTGCTGTGGGTTTGTACCAGGCTCTACAGGAGAAGAACAGCTGGAGGGAGATGGCCTGGAAGTGGGACCACGGCGGGTACGACCAGCACAGTATAGTGTATATATTAATGTTCAGGTCATGTGAACCGCACATTAACAAGCAATAATCAAAGCAAAACATTCAAGTTGAAATGAACTGCATGTGTCTTTAAATTTGACTGAAGATTTTACCATTTCTTGGTTAAAAAATACAGGTGGAAGGTTTTAGTGTCCATAACTAACTAACTAACTCTATACTGACATCTTTCACATCAGTTTTCATTTCATCATCAGGAGAAGCGAGCATGTTGTAGTGCTGCAGAAATCCAGTGTTCCTCCATTAATGCTCCACTTCCTGTAGCGTTCACACACTGTGCTGTACTGTCGTTGTTTAGAGGGTTTGCTTCAGCGCTCCTCACCTGTAGTCTCTTGAATTTAAAAAGAAAATGTAATTCTTCAGCTGTATCAGGGTGGCTGTGCTGCTTCTGTTGTTCTCTATTCCACTTATTGCTCCACTGCCTGTGCGGAGTGCTCCACACTCCACCCTTGGTTCTCATGGTTTGCTTTGCACTATCACTCAGCATTTATAACATTGTTGAATAATCAAGTCATCCACAGTTAATTAACATTCATGATGGAAAAAGTAAATGTGTGTGTGTGTGTGTGTGTGTGTGTGTGTGTGTGTGTGTGTGTGTGTGGTGTTGATAAAGAGCCAAGAAGGTGGTGGTCCAAGGCACTAACGTGGCTCATCTACTGGAGCTGCAGGCCTTGGCCATGAGCCTCAGCCTGCCCACTTACCTGGTCCAGGATGCAGGGCTCACCCAGGTGACAGAAAGAAACTGTTTACTCAAAGCTGTTTGTCTGTGAATGTGTTTTGGAGGTTCAGGTAGTCATTCCCAAAATATTTTCACATCATATTTGGTCAAACATATTTGATTTTTTTGTCTCCGTTGTACAGTGTCTTGGTGTGAAGACATTTTAAATCTGAGCGCCACCCATCTTGTCTTGGCAGGTGGAGGCTGGGTCCCGCACTGTCCTGGCCATCATGGGTGAGGAGGAGATGGTGAACAATGTCACTGGGAGTCTGAAGCTGCTCTGAGGGGCTCAAACCCACTGTCCGGGAGGCATGGCTCTGCAGTGCCACAGTGCAACCAGCAGAGGGCAGCATTTCCCAGTGGCAGGGAGAGTCTTGGCATGCAAGAGTGTACCAATCTTTAAAAAAGACCTAAAGAACAGGGGGAATGTCCCAACACCAGAAAACAAACACTCTCAGCCATTTGTTTCCCTTTCATTCTTTGTCGCCGCTTGGTCGGCCGTTGAGAGCAGGAGGGGAGAGAGACCGGTTCTTCACAGGAGAACAAGATGAAGGCAGTCTTTTTCTGGTGACCTTTCTCTTTTTTAAACAGGCCACCTACTTAGAGGAGTCTTATTAGAATATTAATCAGTTTTCAAACACATCTAGTTTGTTGTCCAGTTTTCAGATATGGCAAAGTCAAATTAAGTTTTTATTTTATTTTGTTTTTGTGGTTGACCAATATTGTAATTCAAGGGGCGGTGTACTGTAGCCTACAACATAATGTAATTAATGACACCCACAGCAGATGTGCTATTTCCCTGTTGGAAATGTCCTGTCTGAATGAAGGGTAACTTATTAACTGATAATATGTGAGCACTCATTTTTGACATTTAAATAAGTTTGTGTCTGTATGCAAATATCCTCCCAAAGATCCCTCTCCTTTAGACTCAATAGCATTACTTATTATTGATAAATGGCTATATTTTGTATACATATGCCTGTTAGGGCCATATACTGTATAATCTGTGGTGTGCCATCCTTAACAGTATGCACAGTTACTGGACTTTATTGTATTGTATTTTTTTCTTTATGCAGGAGGTAGACTTTGATGGTGGACGAGAAGTTCTGTGGAGCCAAAATGTCATGTAGTGAAGGTTTATGCTAGGCCTAACTTTACACACACTGACTGCCTGTTATTGATAGTTTACAGTGATGAAGTTCCAGCTTGGACAGAGATGATCATGTGTACGACAGTTGTATTTGGGACTTGGTGGATAGTCTTGCACACTAATAATCTTAATACACAGAATGATGTGTGAGCTGTTGTGTGTTTATGTTCTCACTAACAAATATCTGTGGCCATGGGCTCCCCCTCCCCCACAATTCTTAGCTTCATGTCAAAGATTTTATTTGTAACAGAAACCTAAAAAAAAAAAAGGTGGTGTCATGCATGCAATATGAAATGTATATTTGAACAGACCATTGGAGTCCCAAAGGTGTGTCAATTTTAGTAACATGTCCACACTTTGATACCTCCTGTGTTATACAGTCATTTGTGTGAGTGCTTCAAGACTACGGAGACGATTAAAATGGCTCCAGACTAAATAACAAGCGGCTTGAATTGTGTTTTTACCTTCCACAGTGAAACATACAGGCCTGTGCATATGAAGAGAGCTCTGCTGGGGCTGTGGCAGTGAGAGCAGAGTGGGGGAGGGTTGAACACAGCCATGTTGCAGTGCGTGGTTTGGACCGGCCATATGACATTGCTTTTTCACCGCAGTAACAATGGCAGTATTGTTAAATATGGCTACTGCCTAGCATGGCTGTCTGGCTTGTATATTGTCCTTCAATTATTAACCCCGTGACGTGACGTGCTCGGAAATGATTCTGGTCGATTCAGACCAACAAACATGGAAGAGCAGAAGAAAGGGACGGGGAGGCGGACACTTGACGTTACCTCCAGAAAACTATGTGCACATACCAGGGACATTTTGAGTATTGCCCATACAGAAACACAAGTCAGCTCACTATTACCTAGCGTGAGCTGTGACTTGACTTAATTCGCCGGCTATTAAAAAGGTTTTCGACACCTATGGTGAAGTTTACCTGCGTGTTCTGTGTGATCCATGTGTGTAATGGTGGCTCCAGAGCACACCGTCCTATGAGTGTGTGTTTTGTGAGGGGAAGTCTCATAGAATTAAGTGTCAGTAAGAAGAACGACGTTATATCACTGCTTTGTTCGGCCTAAATCCCCATCACGTTCGCAAGTATCTCATATTTAGACAACCACCACCATGTTTACTAACTGTGCTTCATGAAGCCCTGAGTCTGAGAAACGAAATGTTAATGTCCCCACAGCCGCATTGACACATTTTTTTTTACTATTATGCTGTCTAAATTCATCGTTCGTCAGACCTCTGCAACAAATGACGTTGGCATTTATCACCACAGCCAATCAAAGTCGCCCCCCTTATGACACGACATGAAACCAATTACGTTATCGTCACTATTTGTTTCTAAATATCGCAATTTCAGAAGTAACCTTTATTTACTTTAATGTTGAAAAATAACCTCGTACATCCTTCCATGTGTGGCAGGTCAGGGAAATAATTAGCAATAATGAAATAAGGGCTGCGTCTCAATTTTGTTTCTGTAACGGCTAACGTCACAAGAAAAGTTGGTTTGCTCGCCGGTTCCTCCGGTACAACTCCGTGCTTCAGTTAGTTTTATTGAGCCGCTGCTGATGGAGGTATTTTCGTTGTGTTTATCATTTTTCTGTGGGAAGAGGCTGGTTTCAGCAGCGGGAACAAAAGTAGGAGGGACCAGTAATAATTAGATGCAGCCCAGGAGCACTGGTCAATTTCTCTGTCCAGCCCCTTACCAGATGCTACCGGAGCGACACCTCACACTCCATTCATCTGACATACCGGTAGGTGGGGCTGACCCAGTGGGCTAACCCTGCCTCTGGTGTCCCTGGAACTGGGCCCCAGAGACCCCGTGTAGCTAACGCTTGCTACTATGTATTGGTATGAGAGCTCCTTCCACGTTAGATTGATGAATGTAACTCTCAAATAAAAAACATTAATCCCACTAACGAATTGAAATTAATTCCATGGTATTTGAATTTAATAACGAGCATTTCCCGAAACTTTGAAGTACAAATCCTCTGCTGGGTGTCAGATTGTCTCCAGAATCCAGCTCGAACTCGTTCTCCGGTTCGTACACCGCCAGTACACACATATCAAAATGGAACTGAATTTTCGCACCCCTCCTCAAGGCAGTGCCCGCCCCGTTTTACGTAGTTGACGGAAAAAAAATAATCTACGTCGTAATTTACCAAAGACTTACATGTATAGCGCGTGTGTAACATGAGTGACATCTTCCTGTCGAATCATTGGCAAGAGGCGGGACATCACAGCAAGGGCCGCCCAAGGAGAGAGCCCCTGCACGGTCGCCAGGGAAACCCCGTGGCGTGGTTGTGTGTCAGTTTCGCTGGGACCCGCGGTCGATGCCGGTGAGGAGGGGGATGGGCGCCTCGGCGAATGTAAGGACCCGAGACAGAATCAGAGCCCTGTATCACATACAGCAGCATATACCCCATTATAAATAGCGACTGTAAATATTCAATACATTAAAATAAATGGATTTATTCACCGGGGATCTATAATAGACACTCAATGGATGCAGTGCACGTGAACAGGACAGGGAATTTAACTTTCCGCCTAAGCGTGGGAGACACTGAGAAGTTTGTTTCCTACCCCTGGAGAGGGAGCTACTTTTAAGGGCAAAGGATACAGGAGACTCCGAGGCCGGCCTACAGGCCTACTGGTCTGGTTGGATTTGATGTTGGGATACTCTAAGGACTTCCTACTCTTCTTGAATTTGCCCCGCTTGTACAAGTTTGGAATGCCTCTTTAGGTAAGTACTTTAAATCTGTGCTAAATGTTAATATCAGCCCATATAAATGCAGGTAGCAACATAAATAAATAAGTCACGTACTGACCATGTTTTCAGTCAACCCAACATAGCCATGAAGCTAACCAACTTAGCTAGCTAACTACTTAGCGTCCACTTTAGTTTATTAGAACAACTTGGTTGCTCTCACTATGTTTCCACTTTGAAGCGCCTTGCTCGGCTGCTTAAAAAGCTCCCCATATTGATGGTCTGCCTTGTGTGCTTGCTCTTGGCTGTGTGTGAACTGATCTTCCGTGGCTGTTTGATCAGCTCCTCGTGTTGTTTTTGATAGCTAGCTTGTTAGTCTGGGAATCCTCCACATTACTAGTTATATAATAGCCAATGTTATAATAGCATTAATTCTCGCAACCATGTCCTTAAAGCTCTCAGTAACATTCGGCAAGTTTTCAGGAGTTTGACTTGTGTAACGTTTAGTCCATTAATGCAGCCCCTCAGTTCAGAGGTTTTTCTCAGTTTCCATAGCAGGGATGAACACTTAACTGTCGTTATACCGTTTATGTCACATCAACAATGAGATGTGTGATCTTTTATCCCAACTAAGCTAGAAATGACTGTCGTTTTAAAGCGTTATTACACAAATCTTGTTTTGTTGAGCAAGTTTCTATAGTGTGTTTCTACAGAGGCTTAACATAACCCAACGTTACACAGCCAAAACAACATCGGCAGCACAGTATAGATACTTTATTCGAGTTTGTTGCTTACTTGTTATTGGGTTCAATCGAGTGCTGAATAGATCTGCACCCCGTCTGTTGGGCTAGGAACTTCACAATCACACCGCGTAAGGTAAATGTGCAAACTTGTTTTATTAGAACCAACAACAACCTTTTCGCATTGTTCTTTTGACAGCAGCGTGTTAAATGTTGTTCTGGGACCGCGAAACTGTCGAGTTTTTGGAAAGTTGTCCATGACACAACTTGCAATTTGATCATTTATTGGCGATTCGTGTTAGCTGAGCAACCAGCTGCTGTGTTGGTTAGCAGACGAGCCATAGGCAACAATTGCTATACTAGCCGTTTAGCTAACTTTTTGGATGTTTTCCAGCTGATTGTGTCCTTATTGTGAACCAGTGCTTTACAGCACACACACACTTTGAACCCTTCGCTGCGTATACACCCGAAGACGTATTTGTATAGCGAACACATTGTTTATTGTGGATTTCTGCACTAATAGGTTTAGTTTGGTGGAAATCTGGTGTCTGCATCACGGTGGTGTTTGGCTACATCATGTCAATGCATTTGTCTTTGGCAACATTCCTAACTTCGCTCCTCAGGCGTGTGAATCGAGCTAAAAGCTGTGTTTTCTCTATTTGTGCTTGTTACCCCCCTCTCCCCCCGTGTGTGTGTGTGTGTGTGTCTGTGTGTGGGACCCAGCAATCAGAAAACCAGATCTGTTGGGTAGTGACTTGCTGTTCTTCACCTCCCCCACCTACCAACCCCCAGCCTCGGTGGCGGTTAAGAGAAATGGGTGGTATTTTGGAGGGGAGCTCTTGTTTCCTTTTTTAGCCTCCATTTTTTATTTCAAAGTGCGAGTAGCATTGTTGAGCCTGAACGCTAGCGATCACAAGTTTCGACCAAGTTGGAGACGTCGTAGCTGCTCTGTTTGTAAAGCGAGAGTGAGAATATTCTTCATGTTGATCTACTCCTCTGTTGGGCTGAATTCATGAATCAAAATCCTGTCTCAGGATCAAGCGGCTCCCTGTCATTTTCACAGTGTAGTTGATCATCATTTTATATAATACACTGAAAACTGTGAGCTAGCAACAACCACAGCTAACTACCGATACTGGGAAATGGCTGAGTGATGAAATAGCGCCTTTCCCATCGTGTAGATTGTATTTTTTCCTGAGCTTTTCAATTATTTATTTATTTATTAGGACCCCGCGTTTCCCCGAGCATAAATGGCTGCCCTAACCGTCGCCTGAGTAGCCGTGCTCCACTCAGCTGCACCACGTAGGCTCGCATTGTGCTGCGCCTGGAGTCTGGAGCAGTGGACACACAAGCACACACACACACACACACACAGAAGACGTTATTTTGCTCTATCGAATGTGGTTAGGTCAATGAATGTGCCTCCGGATGTGTGACTGCCTCCCTGCAGTGATATTTTTGTCTGACGTGTCATAAATATATGTGGTCATACTTCAGCCAGCTTACTCTCTCTTTTTTCTCCTTTTTTTAAATCTCAGTGTGGAAATATTAGCAGAGCACAGCATTTGGTGTCAGAATGAATCAGCCATAGTCATGTTTGATGGTTAATAAATCCAGTTTAGATTTGAAAAAGTATGTGTGGCTTCAAGTAACTGTTTTTCTCTCTTCCCCTGAGCCGTTGTCGACCTTGCTTTATGAGTACAAAGATTACACCTATGTCCTGCTGGGGTTGTTCAGCCAGTGCCAAGTATCTGGATTGATCTCGATGCCTGTTGGAAGCCAGATTGCAGTGTGCTGAGCCTTGTTTTCATTGGTTGTGACTGACATTCTCTGAATATGTTTCACATCTTTTAATAGACTGTGTGGGCCGCAGCTTACAAACCTAGCCACTTAGAATCATTGGAAACACGAGCCCCTCCAGCACTCCCCCTGACCCTGACATGCCTTCTTTACTCAACCTGCCACCCTGGGAAAGCATGCCATGTACCGCTCGGACGCATTGTCACTGCTCTGCCGTGAGCTGGCCCACCATGTTGGTTTTCCAGGGCTTACAAGCAGCTTTGTATTGTGTTTTCGAGTGAGATACATGTGTTTGGGCGTTGAGTTATGACAACTGGTGAAAGAGGACTGCCTTCCAAGAGCAGCACTGTACTTGTATGTGTGGATTTATCTGCAGGATGTGGACCCTTCTTTCCCAATATGGGCCTCTGAAATGTTGGAGATCTGAGGAATGTGCAGACATTCAAGGTTAGCCTGGCCCAGTTTTCTGTTTACTAAGGAAATAGTGTGTCTGTCTAATTCACATTCAAAGAGTAGGTACAAAACAAGAAATGGATGTGGTGGGTGACATGCCCTTGAAAACGTTATCAGAATAGGTGAGCTCTGCATTTTGGTGAGTCGGATCATGCACCGTACAGAATGTAAACCCTGGTTTATGTGTGTGTGCTTTTACAAGAGGGAGTGAAGCAGGATGTTGGCCCATTTCCAAAAGAAGAAGACAGGATTCTGTCTTGGTGCAGACGTTTTAGAGAAGAGAGAGAGAGAGAGAGAGACAGAGCAGGGGGTGTTGCTGTGAGGAATAGGAATGGGGGGGGGGGGGGGGGGGCGGCCCTTCTAGCTTTCCATTTACATGCTGATGACACTCTGTATCATTACATAGAGGGCAGGTGTAGCTATTGATATGTTAATAAGGTTTCATGTGTGTTGTGCCTATGTGACCAAGTCAACTGAGCCTGTGTTGTGTCTCTTCTCAGTGTGGAAGCAGAAAGATTAAATTCACAAAAGTGAGAAGCAGTCGTGTGTATTTAGTCTTGTCGTTTGACTGCACTGCATTTCATTAGCAAACAGTGTTTCTCTTTCTCATGAAGGCAGGACTCTTATATGAACATGTTTAGTTACACCTATAGATCTTATTATTTTTTAGCATAGCAAAAAAAAAAAAAAAAGTCAATTTTTAAATATTCTTCTCACTGGACATGATTTCTTCTGTTGTTTGACAGACTGACTTGGGATATGTTGTGCTTTCCTTTTTGAATTTTGGAGTCAGATGTAGCTCCAGTCTGTCTACCTTCCCCTCTGTGTAGCTTCCCCTCTGCAGCTGCTGTGTGTTGTGTGGCTTTCCGTCTTGCACAACGGGGTTAAAAACAAGTCGCTCTGACGCCTGCCTCATTTGTGCATTCCTATTGGTGCTGGAGCTCTGGAGCTGCTCCAATGGGGCGCAGCATTTCCTCGGCGCTGGGGGAGCAGTGTTGCAGAGGGCTGTTCTGGTTAATTCTGTTTCGTGCTGAGAAGCAATGCTTCTTGGGAGAATAATGGAGGAGGAGGAGGCGGCTGGGGGAAAAAAAACAAGGCTGAAAGGGGGGTGAGGCAGGCAATCTACGTAATCATCTCTCTCTCTCTCTCTCTCTCTGCCTTTCTCTCTCTCCTGTTCTTGTTGTATTGCAGCCTTATGTTTTGTCCTTCATTTCCTTTTCTTTCTCTCACTGTCACGCTGCCTGTCTTACGTTCTGGTACTTGGCTGAGCGTGTAGCAGGAAAGAGGCTCACTAATATTCAGAGTTTCTGTCTCCACCTTTTGAACTGCAGGCAGCCATTTTAGGCTCCACCACATTAACCCTCCTCTCTTCTTTTCCTTTCCCACCCTTCCCCTTGGTCCTGTCGGTCTCTTTCTTTCATGTAACAAAGCGGAGCAATAAAGGAGACCAAATACTGGTCAATTATAATACCCAGATTCTTTGTATGAGGTGAAACCAAGATTGCAAAATCCACAAGCACATGTCCAAGAGTGTTTGCTCAGAGGGTGTTGTCAGGCAGGGATAGGGAGCAAATAAGGGAAGGAGCAGGGCAGAAGAAAAACAACCAAGGGAGCTTTTGCACCAAAGTCAAGCCACTCGACACCAACCCGCTCACAGCTGCCCTGTTTTGTAATGCACAGCAGCAGTCCTAAAAACAAAAGGGAAACGAATGGTTGGTGTCAGGTTTTTCCTGTTCATAGGCGCCTTGCTCTATCACCTCGAGCAAATGGTTCCTGTTGGGAAAAGTGAGGTGGGTGTTTTTAGTTTTCCTTTTTTGTAAACAGGCTCTGGCCATTCACTCAGGCTTTGAAAACAGGTTTGGTCCTAAAATAGAGCACTGGCTCTTGAACCTTTTGAACCTAGATATGTTCCTGCTACTGTTGTTTTCCTGAAATACACCCCCAACACACACAACTCCCCCTTAATTCTGGTTGCCTTTCTCAATACATTTTAGGTTTGCTGTATTGACTTCATGAACACTAAACAGTCCGAATGGGGCAGTGAAAGCCCCACAGCTGGTCAAAATGGCTGCCAATCCTGTGTTTCTTACCCCCTCAAGTGACACCTTGCAATCTTGCATTGGCCAGTCTCACATATGTGTTGTGCTGTAAATGATGATGTTGCGAGCCAGGGCAAGCCCTCGTGGCGTTCTCAGTCGGCCAAAAGAGGAAATGGAAATGTCATGTAAATGTGTTTGTCATGCAGTGAGATCACGTGGTGAGAGACGGAGGGTGTCTCTGCTTTATGTTATGCCAGAGCATGAGCTTATCTAACAACAAGATGGCTGTTTTGGGCTTCATGCCTCTGCTAGACCACCACTTGGAAAACATTCCTCCCCACATTTGGGAGTAGACATGGCTCACAGGAAATACTGCCACTGTGAAGACGGAGTGTCCTTCTCTCTAAAGCTCTTTAACATGTTAATGTCAATCAGATGCACAGCAGACAGACAAGAGTTAGATTTAGGTTTTGACTTTAGTGCCTCATTTGTTTAATTTCCTTTTTAAGCCCGCTGTTGTCCTGGTTCAGTATTTATGATCATAGTTATTTGATTCCTCGGAATCAGCCTGCTTTCTGTTTGACTTCAGAGGGAAAGGAAACAGAAGCAGGACAGAAAGAGGTAGTCAGCTCACACAGGCAGCACTAATTTTGCTCAGCCCTTTCTTTTTTCCTCCTGTAGGTTAGTGAGCCTCAGACGGACAGTGGCTGGCTTGTTTGCCCCGAAACAGATGATTGATTTTGTGTCATGCTGGCCCTGCTGTCGACTGCTCTCTCTCCCCCACCCCTCTTATAGCACCTACTTGGCCTTTGTTCTCCATTGTGTATCACTCATCCCCAGCCTGGTCCCGGTCCATTCAGGCAGCTGAACATGTGCTGTTTTAATGGCAGGCCAAACTTCGCTCCCAGGGTGCTCGACCGCTCACAGGATAACGGTATTATCTTGTGATGATACATGCAGCCACAGGCCTTTTGGAATATAGTACATATTTATTACTGTGGTGCCAGATGTTTGCATCATTCCTTTACAACCCCTGTCCTCCATCTCCATCTCCATCTCCATCTCCAGCCTGTGCAGACTAAGCTTTGTTATATTTTTGTGCGGTTGCCTGAACAGTTGGCCCGTACCTCAGTCTGATCACAGCTTGCTCCAGAAGTGTTTTCAGCTGGCTCTGCAGCAGCCATATCTGTCTCAGGCAGCTCTTGTGCTTTGTAATTTTGGTAAAGGCCTATGATTGTGCTGCTGTAGTGAGAAATGGTTTGTCCCATTACATCACATAATTGTTTTATTTAGCCTGCTTGAGAGTTTCTGGAGGACAACAACACAATTTGGATAAGATCGTGATTGAAGCACTGTTGTAATAGCACTGTGTGGGTTTTAGCACTTCTCGTTATTTTTGTCTTTTTTTCTCTCTCTTCTGTTGTGCTTAGACTGGTACGTCACCATGACAATGGAGCCATTCATCATGTTAGAATGTACAAATGAACAACATATGTATATAAATAGCTGTGCTGAAGGCCACGTTTTCACATTATCTCACAATATTCTTGTTATTTAGCTGCATGTTCCCATTAGTGACACATGAAGCAGGCTAGTAGTGAGTGGCTGAATTTTTAGTAGAAAATCTGTGTGCTAGTCTGTAACAACATGTTTCTTTTTGTGTGTGCGTGTGTGTGTGTGTTTTTACCTCTTTGTGTGATATTGTAAATGTGTTTGGGTGAGTGTGAAATAAGATCTACAACAAGCCTAGCTTTCTCCCTGGCCACATATCCCGTTTGTCTTAAAGCCAGGCCCTATTGATTTGCCTGTTCTTCATCTTCAATTTCCTCCTGCTGTAGCTCAGAGCGCAGCTCGACCTGCGCAGTGCTGGGGAACGGCAGATATTCATATCCTGCCTTGTACAGCAAGCATGTGTGCGGGGGCAGACTGAGGGGGCTGGTGTAATCTCACTGGACTGAATGTGTTGTGGAGGTTTGGCTAGGCACAGGTGGACACTGTGCAAGCATGGACATGTTGTTCATACCCCAGTTTTTTATATATATGTTCATCTCTGTGTATGTATGACCCTCTACTTTAAGCTTCATGTGTTTAAATAAAAAATCATGACTCTGTCACTCTCGCATCAACTAATAAGATACAAGCCATGCTAATTATTAAACATTTTGATCACAATTGTAATGACTGAATAAAATATGCATGAACACTGCACAATGCAGGTGAATTTTATTTATATAAGTCTTATTTTAGTCTATTTTCATGTTTTTTTCTTTGTGTCCCATAGGTTCAGACTTACAAACAAGGCAGTGTTGTCATGAAAGAAAGAAGTGAACACTGCAGTGTTATAAACTGTGTAATACAGTCAGTATGTACAGTTAGTGAACAGATGCTGGTTATATACTACAGGTATTTCTATTGAATTTGTGTGTGCAGGGCTGCATTTAAAATGGCCATATATCAAGATATCACCTGATGGGCTGACTTAGATGTTGAGTTTTATTTTTATATTTAGAGGAAATATACAAACTACAAAATATGCAAAGTATAAGTACATTCCCTCTTTTCATAACAACTAACAAGTAATTATCAAAAACAAAGAAAAATAACTCTGTAGGGATTAAACGGTTAAATATGTCAGTAATTAAGGATTCTAGGATACAAGTTGGTGTGTGTGTGTGTGTGTGTGTGTGTGTGTGTGTGTCTTTCCACGCTGGGGATTTTTTAGATTTCCAGTTTCTAAATACACATTTCTTTTCCAGTGCTTACAAGCAGGATAAACTGCTTCTCATGATGAGTCATGCGAAATGAGCTGACATCACCCAGTGTTCAAATGAATGCAGTCACATTTAAAGGAATAGAGCCAGGCTAGCTGTGTACCTTAGTTTCAGTTTTTATGCTAAGCTAAGCTAACCCATTGTTGGCTGTAACAGACATCAGAGTCATGTTGGTCCTCTTATCTAATCAGTAAGCAGGTAAAGGCATTTTTCCACAATGTTGAACTATTCATGGTGAATGTATGATAGAATAGAGTATCTGTCTTAACACCCAGATGTCCAGTAAGGTCATTGAGCCACTGATGGAAGCCACTGAATGACATGTTCCTCTTCATAGATTACTGATATTTCCCTTTGGAGACACGACTGCCCTGTGAGCGCACTGTGAATGAGCTACATGTACATGCCCAAAACACTGTTGTTTTTTAAACTCATTTCTGTGTGGCGTTGGTTTTGTTTTTTTGAGTTGTTGGTTCTCTGGAAAATAAATGTCAGTGATTCTTAAATATTTTAGATTATTCTCTGGTAATCACACAGTTGTGTGTATCTGGCATTGTAAGTTTCATCTGATGCAATAAACTAATAGCTGTATAATATGTGACTGATGACCATAGAGCCCCAAATCTCAGAGGTTCCTTTGTTTTTTTTTTAAACTTCAAAATAATGGCTACTACTACTAACTTGTAGCTGTGAGATTCTGACTCACCGTTTGTACCTCCCAGTCCCATTCTCCAAATCTAACTTTAGGGCTGGGTACCAAACTTCAATACTTTCATTGGTTTGACCGAATTGCTTCAGTACCAACATATTTAAATTTTATGTGCTAACATTCTAAGCCTAAATCTCATTAGCATAATTGAGCCAATAAGCATGCAGTACACTTGTGCCGAGATCTTATACTGCTAGTGATCGGCTGTTCAACGTGTTGTAAAATACCACGTCATCTAGCCAGTGTGGCTAACCAGTATCTGGGCAGAGAGCGCTTCTGAAAACCAAGAGGTGGAAACAGAAATATACATGAAGTTGACTCAGTCAATCCGGATGTTTCTCCTGTTGACATTGCCCTCCCCATCTTCACACCCACCATATTTTTAATCTGTATCTTAATGAAAGCACAGGCGTTAATTGGCTAATGCTAAATTAGCCTGTGACAGCTGGGGCCTTGCCTGTTCAAATTTTGTTAAGACAACAAGCTAATCCGAATTTCAGTTCACTAGTCTGAATCCTTATCTTAAAAATGTCAGTTTGGGGACGGCGCTTAGCTCATTGGTACTCTGAGAAGCATAGTAAAATAAAATAAAAATAGAAATTTTGCACACTTATGACTCATTAGCAGCATTTTGTGCCATCTCAGACTGTATCACTTAGCTGTAATTTTCACATCTGTCATCGCAGCAGTGAAGGCCAAACATTGCATTGTGAAATTTCTACCAAAAGCAGTGTGCATGCTATGGACATTATTGATTATACTTTGGAATGAAAATCCTGGAATAAGTCATTAATTTTGACACAGCCCAGATATGTTTTTTTTTTTTTTTTTTACAGCAGCTTCTTTGCCTCTCTGTCACTGAGCTGCTATTGATAAAGCACCCTGGCAACAGTTTTACGTTTTTATATTGTGTTCCTGAATTCCATTCATATGTAGAGATGATATGTTTTCATGTTGACCTAATTCCATCCACTGTGATTCAGTGTTGTAAATATAATATTGAGTCCATGAGATGGGCTATTCCTTCACTGCACTGTATCTGGGTGTGCATGACATGTCTATGTGTGTTCCCTCACTATGTTATTTAATGTTTCCAAAACTTGGAATGGATGTGCTGAGCTCTGTTCAGACGAGGTGTGGCATGTGGTGTGATCATGGATTTGAAATGAAATGTACCCCAGAGACACAATTAGATATTAAAGGATAATCAAATAGCTTATTTTAGGACACTGCAATGCACATCTGCCAGTGCTTAACAATGTCGGAACTCTAGTGTGCTAAAAAAGAGGGGAGAGGGAGTTATGTGAGGGATGATAAGAGAGAGAGGGTCTCCTCTGCTGTTCATTTTGTGTGTATGTCCCTCCCACTTGGATTTGTCTCCAAAATGGCCTCTGTTCTAGTGGAAGTGAAAAGACTTTGTTGAGCCTGCTGGTAATTTGAGCCCGGTATTCATGGCCAGAGGAACGAACAAGGAAGGGAGGGAGGCAGTGGGGGAGGAGGAGGAGGGAGGGAGGTAAAGAAAGGCTTTCCTTCTTCGTATGGAATTTACCTCCCTAGTTCACCGTCTGGTTCTTTTGGAAGAGGCCCAAATAGTGACTCCCTTTTGTGAGTTAGGAAGCGAGGTAGCTATTTTTGTGAGGCAGCGATCATACACAGGGATAATGAACAGCCAGTGGTTTTTGAAAAGGCTCTGATGGGGCACCATTGGATCCACTCCATGCCATCATGTCTAAGTACGTTATACATTTGTTAACCCTTCAAGCCCCTCATCCCTGCTGTTCTCTTCTCAGTGTATTCCACGAGTCAGGCTTGAGGAACAGAGTAACAAGCAAACTCTAGCATCCACCATCTCTCTGTGTATCCTCACCTGTATGTCTCTGATCTCATTGAGACCACTTGAGTTGTAGCACCATGTTCTGCTTTTTGTAACAAAAGCTACCTGACATTTGTTGTTGCTACCTACCAGTGCATGTTTGTTTTTGTGTGTGTGCGTGTGTATCCAGCTGGATGGGACCGACATTCTCCATTTGACAGTGAGCACGGTTAAACTGACCTTGACATTATTGGAAGTCCCCAGCCTTGCTGTGGTTGCCTTGGTGCTGGAGAGAGAGGGCAGTAGTCGCTGTAGCCAGGGGACCACTACAGAAATGTCACGCATCCTTTTGCTGTGGCTCTCCACTCATGAACCAGCCGATGTTTGAATGTTAGGCTTATTTTTTATTGTTTAAACGAGGCATTACTTTTTTATTTTTTTGGATGTGAATTGTGGTTAATCTGATCAGTCTGGTGTTTGTGAGGTAACGTATTTGCGTGTTTGCCCGAGGGATGACCTTGCTATAAGCCAAATCCTCTCCTCAGCGTGTGAACGGTTCACAGGAGGGCCTGCTCCTCTCACCACCATGGCTGCTGTCTCTGGCTCTGCGTCTGGCTGGGCGGCTGAGCGAGTGAGCAGGCGGGGAGGAAGAGAGAGCCGGCCAGAGCAGGCGAGTGTGGGTCAATGTTTCAGCAGAGAGTGTGTATGTGTGTGGTCACATGACAAGAGGGTCGGGCCTCATGTACGATGACTCACCCCTCTAGGCGTCTGGGAGGAAGGCGCCTCCTGCTGGTTCTCTTTGTTAGTGCATCCTAATGGGCAGCTCTGTGTAAGCAGAGCTGTGAAGCCCCAGGTTGTTTTTCTGCTCTTTGAATAGCCTCCCCTCCCTCTCCTCCATGCTGGGAGCCTCTGTATGAATGAGAGACAGGCTGATCACATCATGTACATATCAAGTTTTCATTTTCAATGCAGCCAGATGAATTCTCTCCACTGCTCCTCACAGAAAAGCCTGCATTGTCAACATGAGTCAGCAAATTTGGTCCTTCATTAGGCATGTGAGGACGGTGTCTCTGTGTAGTGTGGTGGGGTTATGTGGACTGGACAACCTTCTGTCAATGTTCAACTGAGACAGCTGCTGTGACCTTCAGTTAAGGGTTGTTTATATGTCACACAGTGCTTCCATTTCTGAACAGGCACTCGTGTGTTAATATTCATGAACTGTACAGTAACTGCTTTGAGTCTGACCAGTAACTAGAGCTGCAATGACTGGCTGACTAATTGATTAGTTTTTTGACATAAAATCTTGTTTGTAGTCTCTCGAGTCATTTTTTTTCTTTTCATCATATTAAACTGAATGTCTGAGTTTTGAACTGACAAAAGAAAATGATTGTAAATGATTAACTGATTAATCTAGAAAATAATCTGCAGATTAATCAACAATAAAAAATAATCATTAGTTGTACTAGTAACTTGGATTTAAAAACAAATAATGCAGTGTGTTGAATTAATGAAGTAGTATGCAACAAATGTGAATGTCCGCCTTAATAAACAAAGTATCTGTCTTTCTCTTGGCTATAAATCTTCTCCAAGGTGACCCACTGTTGTTAAACTGGCTTGGTGATGACGCTGCGCTGTTACTTATGTTGCATTTCACAACACTTTCGTCACAAACTGCAATGTGATTTATGTACTAACCAAGCAAATGTCATAGACAAAGTATGATTAGACTGGGTCGCCGGAGTAACAGCTGACAACTAGTCAGCTTTTTTAGTGTTCTCTGTGTCACAGCAGTAAAAACATGGTTCTGACCAGTAACAGTCTCTGCAATGAGACTGGTCTGCTGTGATTTGGTAAAGGTTCTTCCCTCACTGCAGCTACAAAACCTGTCATGCATCAAATGAAATGCAGCTTTATTACTTCATCTTCATATATTTTCATTTATATTTAAAGGTAGAACGGCTACTTTCCCTTCCATGAAATATTGGCAGTGAAGGTCAGGCAGTTTCATATGAAACCAATTGCTCATGCTTCGTCATAGTTTATGTAATGGGTTTTTTTTTTTTTTTTTTGAGCACAGTGTTTCTTCAGAATTGTATGAATTTAATCAACTGTCCACTAAAATGTTCAATGTAAATAACACTGAAACTGAATACTAGCTGTCAAGGACATTAATCACGCAATTAAAGACAGAGTGGGCAGGGAGGTTTTTTTTTTCATATCATCGTATCACATGACACGCTGAGTCATGTAGTAGGCTGTGTGTATGTGTGTGTAGAACTGACGCTCTCTGTCTGTTGCCTTCTCTTCTCAGGTCCCCCATGACCGTGAGCCGTGGGCTACGGCTCGGCGGTGCCCCACCTCTGGAGTGGTCCGTCGCTGTAGTTGGGACCCTGTGATTCCTCTCCTCACCTTTCCTCCTCCCCCCCATCCCATCCTGTCCCTCCCCTCCCCCTCCCCTTCCTCCCCCCTCTTCCCCCCCTCCCACGCGTCGCTGTGCTGGACGTCATGAGCATAGTAATCGCGCTGGGAGTCACCACACCTGAAACGTCTTACTCAGATATGGCTGCTGGATCAGAGTAAGTAGCAGCTGGGTGGAACTTGAAGCGTGTCTTCATCTTCAGATCTGTTCATTTAGATCCTGGCTCTGATTTTTGTTGTTTTGTACTGTTTGCTTTTTGTTCTCGCTCTCATATACGCAACATACTTGCAGTAATATTGATCAAATTAAACACAGTGTCGCAGGTTGTTAACAAACATCCTGTTTAACCTGATCATCTGCACCAGCTGAACGGCTGATGTAATGCAGCTGCTAATGCAAATCTAGCTAAACAACTAAGCAATGAATAGAAATATCCCTGAGCTGTACCAGACCTTTGACCTACTTTGCAAGTTCCCAATTTTAAATGGACCAAAACTTTAAACTGAACATTTCAGGTGTTCTCTTGTTTTCATGTCTAACAAAGTGCTGTGGCTGTAAATTAGCATATAGCAGTAAGACACACATCAGTGAGGACCGCAGAGGAAAACATGCAGTATAACACAGTAATATTACACACACACACACACACACACACAATATCGGGGAGCATCAACCCGATAAAGCCAAGTTCAACAGGCAAACCAACAAAATGAAAATTAAAACACCATAAACATATCAGAACTCAGCTTTTCCATTTGAACGGGGGCCATGGACATCTGGTAACATTATCAGTTGATGATTGAGCTTGCACAGTTAGCAGTCCATAATAAAATATGCACATACAAAATAAACTTTATCCACTTAGCTGTTCTGTCTTCTGAGCCTCATGGCTGATGTAGTGATATATGTTGCTGTTTTGACATTGTGTCACATAGTCTGGAGCTGAATATAAAGTTCATGTTAAGGACAAGCAGCCTCCATTAGGTTGAGTTCATAGTTGTGTAAAGGTGTTTTTATGTCCTGACTATTAAACCATACACTTATTAAAGATACATTTGTTGTATAATATAGATTTGAATATTATTTTTATCAATGTCATTTCTCACTCAGTAAATCACTCAATCAGTATCTCTCATCCTGCACATGTCCCTCCCACCTCTGGAAATAAAGGATTAAAATGCCTTTTGTCATTATGAAAGTAACAGCAGCTGTCCAGCCAATGAGAAATGGTTGAAGGTGTTGCTGCAGATTATATGGTTGAGCAGGGTGTTTGTTAACAGCCTGTGTGAATGTCCAAAGATTTTCCATCATGAACACTGTTTTCAGCCACAGGTCTTAGCAATCAGGTTGGTCGGAAAAAATGTAATCATAAATAATGTCCAAAACTGTGGAAATGAGTATTGGGAAGTTTGGTGTCAGTATCCTCTGGTGGTTTTTGAGTTATTCCCTTTTTAAAATGTCTAATCTGTATTAGTAGTGTTGTGACAGGTGTTAGGTTTCAATCCATCATTACATCAATAACAGTAGTACAACTCTTTGGCCCAAAGCAACACCATATGTCCATGCAGCGTTGCAGAACACTCCCCTTTGTTCACATTTCTCTACAATCATAGCACCTTGGGTTGTGATAAATATGCTTTCTTCCAATATCATGTCAGCAGTTTTCTGTCTTCTCCACAAAGTCTGCTGGAGAGACCCAAAGAGACGGGAAGTGCAGTCCACCAAAGACTAAACTTTACCACACAGAAATAAAGGAAATACAGTATGTGATGCTTCAGTCAGGCTGGTTGCACATGAGCTCAAAACCGTCTAATGAAGGAATGTAACACTGACTCCAGTATAGGGCTGGACGATGGACAAAAATCTTGCTTACTTACTTTTTGTCTTCCCTATCAAAGCCACTTCAAATTCAGAAATTTGCAGTGTATTCAATGTTCCACTCACTTTAACACAGAGAACAGAACAACCCCACTTTTGTTTTATGTACCAAGACTGTTGTTACTTTGAAACTATCACTACCTGTTATGTGATAGTTTGAATAGTCGCACTGGGTGCAGTGTGTAACTGGCCTGCGCAACTATATATTATTGAATGAAACAGCAAATTGTTACCAAAGGTTTCAGTTAGTTTATAAGCATTTTCACATTTCTGTCCAGAGAGACAACCTTCCCTCTTTTTGTTTTTGTCAACACTGTTGATTCTGTTTCATCCAGCCCGCTGTCTGTGTAAGGGAGGTAGACTTGTATCGTATCACCACATTAGGGCCTGGCTGTGTAGAGTAGTCTGTGAGGAAATGTCCACAGACAGCCTAAGTAAGAACAGTTTCCACTTCTCTGTAGGTAAGCCTGCTTACGTGACTGAGGTTATGTGGAATGCAGTTGGTCTCTCTCCCATCCACCCCTGTTCACGGCCCCCTTTAGTTTCCTCCTAAACTCAGCCAGGAGAATTGTATCACACGAGAAATGCACCACATTCGATGAGATATCCGAAATCTAGGAATTGAAATGTAACATTTTGTCATTTTGATTCTTTTGACATTTAAGTTTGCCCCAGAAATGGAGGATTGGGGGGAAAGGCAAGGTTGTTCACTGTCTGGCCAGACCTCAGTTAAAGGGCAGAAGGAGTTGCATAACATAATGGCGGCCCACATTCCATTTCCTAAATTGCTGTTCTCTCAGGCTGGAGAGCAACTTCAGGGTCTTGGTGCCATCTAGTGACGGACTGACGTCTTTTTATTTAAACAGTTGTTTACAGTTACAGCTCTGGAAAAGTATGTAGAGTTTTATAAGTTTCCTCTTTTCTTTGTAGCCTTTTTAAAATCCTGTTTTTTGTTTGTTTGCAGCCCTGAGTCAGTTGAAGCAAGCCCTGCCGTGAATGAGAAAAACTATAACAACCACAGCTGTGGGAGCGCACAGAGTCATGGGTATCGGGGACTACCATATGCTGTGAGTTCACACACTTCCTTTCTAATCATCAGTTCTAATCATAGCATGTCTTATTGTATGAGACTAGAATGACTCTCTATTAATCAAAGATAAGTTAGCTACAATTATTTTAAAAGCTAAAATAACTGTTTAATCTATCCGACTCTTCTTGTTTTCTAATCTTTTCAAGTTCCTTATTCTGTTATACTAGAACAGTAAGAGTAAAACTAAGGATTGGTGGTAGTACATGAATGTCTATCCTATTAGTTTTCTGTAACCACAAACAACTTCCGTTATTAACAGCTGTACTGTTTCACATACCTGTTGTTTTGCCCTCATTTTCATTCGTCTCCATTTTCCGTTTCCCTTTTTGCCTGAACACCCGTTGTTTGAAGATGCAACAGTCTTCCGTTGTGTGTTGTCAGGATCACAACTATGGCGCGCCCCCTCCCCCCACCCCACCCGCCTCCCCGCTCTCCCAAACCATCATTCCCCGCATGGATATCAACGGCGTGGTACGCAGCTCTCGCTATCACGAAACTACTGAGGACAACTCAGCCGACAGCGACAGCTCCTCAGAGGAGGACGGGGCTGTAGCCAGCTGGTGTCACTGCAGCCTGACGCCGGACCACCTGTTCATCAAATGTGACAACTGCAGGTGAGAGATGAGAAAACCTGCCCAGTCTGGATCCTGGAGCAGCATATTGTAAACCCTCCCCAGCTGTGATTGATCAGAATGCAGCGTGGAGTTTTCACGCCTGTTCCCTTTGTCCATTTGTCAGCTAAAAAAATAGTTTTCAGTTTGTCTCCAAACATCAAACTGTGACCACTCATCAAACTTCAGCAGTCTTCTCAAATACGTTAGCCCAGCAGAATCTGCTGCCATTTCTAAAACTCAGTTCAACTGTTTAGTCTTGTGCTGTTTTGTCTGTCGACCAGTTTGTTGGTACAGTTTTTTGATTCCACATTGTTTTGAGCTTTGTAACAACAATTTCAAGTTTCAAGTTTGTATCAGGGGCCATTTTACGTCATGTGTTGATGTGTTATTACTTTTTTTTGTTGCAGGGGACTCGACAGGAGGAAAGGAGCAGAAGGCCATGCCTCAGGTACATTGTCTTTGTCATTTCTGATAAATAGTGTTCCCTGTAGTAGGTTTGTGAAGTGCAACATAAATGAAGAATTCATTTCTCCATGATCTCTGATTTCTCTTTATTTGTTAACTTTGTAGTTAGAGAGAGCAGTGCCACTGAGAGTGGGGATGAAGAGGTGTCGCCCTCCACCATCTCCTACACTGCCACCCAGCACACGCCCACCAGCATCAAACTTACTGTCAACCGGGTCAAAAGGAGCAAATCCAAAAAGAGGAAGAAGAGTACGGAGAAGGCCCGTGGAACCCCGAAGGGCAAGAAAATCAAGGTATGCAAACTGTGGAGAAGTAGAAGTAAAGTCAGTTGATGGATTGAACAAAGTATTAATATTATTAATAATTTTTATTTTTTGTACCTCATTTTTGTTCTTCGTTGGAGAATAGTGGCTGCATGTTTTAATATGGGCTACTCCTTTTTTTCAGGCTTTCAGAGAGGGCTCTAGGAAGTCCATGAGGATGAAGGTGAGATTGGAGTTGACCTGGCATTTATATTAAATTGTGCTTTACTCGGTTCTACCATCCTCATGCTTTTTCTATTCTGTGAATGAAAACCAGCACGCTCTCTTTTCCTCTGCGTAGAACTCAACAACGGAGGCCAACGTGTTGGACGAGAACACAGCAGAGGGATGGGAGAGCAAAATCCGCCAGTGGACGGACCAGTATGAGGAGGCTCTGGCCAACCAGTACAGCGCCGATGTCCAGACGCTCCTCCAGCTTCACCGCGCTGCCAGCACTGGTGTCGCAAAGGCCGAGAGCGGCACCACGACACCTCCTTCCACCACACAGATCCACGCCTCAGTCGACACCATGGACACCATCAACCGCACTGTGCTGGCCTGTAACAACACAGTGCTGGGCTCGCAGATGCAGGTCAGCCAGAGTCCTGATCCCAACTCACAGTACATTAATTGAACTTATATGTCACGATGCATGCACATGCAAAGGATACAGCATAGAAACAGCAATTGGCCAGTAATAATTAAGCCCGTAATAACGCAATATAAACAATTTAACTGACTGTTATAAAATCACATCAGACATAAGTTGGCTTTTATATTTTCCTGCATTGCAAATATTAAATGAATAAAGTATTATGTGATTTTGTCTGTGTAGCTCCAATTGGGGCGGGTAACACGGGTGCAGAAACACAGAAAGATCCTTCGAGCAGCCAAGAACCTGGAACCAGACACACTCATCATCGAATACCGGGGAAAGGTCATGCTTAAACAACAGTTTGAAGTCAACGGGCACTTCTTCAAAAAGTATGAGACCACAGTGTATGTGTTAATACCGTGCTATATACATTCAGTATTTGGGTCCACAGACATTCACAAACTTTTTTTTTTTCATGCCATTGTCATCATGTTTTTTTTCAGACCCTACCCATTTGTGCTGTTCTACTCAAAGTTTAATGATGTAGAGATGTGTGTCGATGCGAGGACCTTTGGAAATGACGCACGCTTTATCAGGAGGTCCTGCACACCCAACGCTGAGGTCAGCCACCAAGATTTTTGTCTCAGTGCTTGACGGCTCCTTTCTGTGAAGCTTTGAGTTTTGTCAGGTCGCTGTCTCTTAAAGCTATGATGCATGTGTCTCTGTCCCCAGGTCCGGCATATGATTGCTGAGGGCATGATCCATTTGTGTATCTATGCCGTCAGTCAAATCACAAAAGACGCTGAGGTCACCATTGGGTTTGACTACGAGTTCAATAGCTGGTCAGTGCTGCTCCTCGATCACCTTTAAACAGACCACTAGAAAACAGAAAAGTCCAACCGTCCATACCATCACAAGTATGGTACTGGTTCAGTTCCTGTCAGGAAACACAGTAGATTTGCATGCAGCCCTGTTGGTATCAAGTGTTCAGTCTGTTACTGCTACATCCTGTCACATGTTCTCCAGTGTAATTTTCTCCTCTCTCATTCTGAAAACCACCAGTAATTACAAAGTGGACTGTGCCTGCCATAAGGGCAACCAGAACTGCCCGGTGCAGAAGCACAACCTGAGCCCCAGAGAGAACTTGCTGAGTCCCCCCTCGCTGCCCCATCCCTCCCCTCTGGTTGGTGCTGAGACCAGACGGAGGAAAGCCCGGAGGAGAGAGTTGGAGGGCTGCCTTGCAGACAGCAACCAGACCCTGGATCAGCACCAGGAGGCCAAAGAATTGCCAGGGACCAGTGACACAGAGGTGTGTGTCTGAAGGAATCTTTCAAATAAATAGCACTAAGGTTAAACAGAGATATCAGTCATAGATTGAACTTTCTGTTCATGTGCTGCATTTCTGTGCTGTTAGGAGAGACTGCTGGATGACTTGAAGGTGGAAGACGGAGAGGAAGGAGAGGTGGATGAAAATGGTATCGCCATCTCCAGTAAAAAAGTATGAGATTTTAAATATTCAGCACAGCGAGTACATCAGTAATTTAAAAGACAAAATGTTTCGGGTCATTTTCTGACTCCCCTCTTGTGTTTCTGCCTGCTCCTATAGACATGTAACAACCTGGAAAGGAGGCGGAGAAGAGTTGGAGGAGCAGATGTGAAGGAGGAAGGTGGGGAAACTGAGGACGGGGCAGGAAACCCTGCAGGGAACACCCCCACCCCCCACAACACTGGAGTGGGGGTTAGTACACGACGCACCACCTATGTCACGGTCCGTAAGAGAAATGAGGTTGTTCCATCTGTACTGTGAATCCTTCTGTCTTTTTTGTTGGTGTTCAATCCATTTAAACAACTCTATTCTTTTGCAGGAAGCTCCATCTGTTGAAGAAAAGACCTCATTACCCAACCTTCCTGCCCCAGTCGCTCCCCCTAAACCTGCACGACCGACCAAGCCTCGGCCCAAAAGTCGGATGTCTCGCTACCGGTCAAGCTCGTCCCAGCGTGCCCGGCGGCAGCGTCAAGCCCTCGCCCAGCAGGCAGCAGCAGCTGCAGCAGCCGCAGCGATGGCGGCGGCACCGTCATCGGCTGATCAGGGTTCTGCCCTGGACGAGGAGGGATCTCAGGGTCCATATGGTGCTGAACATGGCCACGGAGAGAGTGGTTTTGGGGGTCATCTCCTAGATGGAGATGGCCAGGGTCTGAACTGCATAAATAGAGGCAACCTGCGCTACCCCAAGACCAAGAAGGTTAGAGGACAGTGGAGTTCATAGACTCTGGGTCGAGCTTTCTTGATCATATTTTATTGTCTTGTATGTTTCATGCAAACGCAGATCATTCATGTCCCTCTTTGCTCTCAGTACCTGGTGACAGAGTGGTTGAATGACAAGGTCCCTGGAGGGGAGAAAGTCCACCAAGAGATGCCTGTTGAACGCCCACTGCGGATAACCACTGACCCCACGGTGCTGGCCACCACCCTCAACATGCTGCCAGGCCTCTCCCATTCATCGCTCATCTGCACCACACCCAGACACTACGTCCGCTTCGGCTCCCCCTTCAATCCAGAGAGACGCCGGCCACGCCCGCTCCAAATGGACGGCACTTATGGCTGCTTTAAGAAGGTGAGAGGTGCAGCAGAGTATTGTAAAAAGATGGAGTACATGAATGTAGTATATATCTGAATGTGGTCATCCTTGGTGAATTCACACCTTTTCTAAACTCCAAACTGCTTACAGAGTTAACCTAAATGAACATTGTGATGAATAAGCTTGTCTAGTCTTGCAATCTGTACAGTTTTTTTTTTTTTTTTAGCTTTTGTATTTTTAAGCTAACATCACTGCTGTCTTGATACAGAGATGGATAAAGCAGCTGGAGGATGAGAGCTGTTCAGCCAGTGTGGAGGACGGAACAGAGTCCACGTCCTCCCAGCAAAGTACCAGTAGCAGATCCACCCCCAATCCCCTGTCCAGTGGTACGTACCTCCCCACCTCCATCTGGATGGCTCATTTACTGCTGCTTTTTCTGAAATCACCAAAGCTGGGAGAAGAATGAACTATAGAGAACTAAGCAACTGGGTGGTACTATTATTAAAAATACAGCTGCTGTGAGTGTTGCCCTGTGATGTGTTTCTGTATTTCCTGTCATTAGAATTTATCTGTTTTTTTGTTTTTCCAACTCAATTTTTTCTTCACATTTTCAGACGTCATTGCACCGTTTAAGAAGCGCCGCTCCAAATACATGGCAGAGACGACACCAGCACCCTCGGACCACCTGCTTCGCCCGCTATCACCCATCACACCACCGCTCCCAGAGGACTCCCTCCACCCACTGCTCCACAACCCCTGTGCCCCCCTGCTGCCCAACGGCCTGGCCTACTCACCCATGCCCTCACTGCCTGCCAGCCGCTGCAACACACCGCTGCAATTTGAAGTAAGCGGCCCTCCATCAACACCTGCGTACACAAATACACTGTCTGACACTTGTCTGTCTAGTTCTTTTGTTTCCATTAATCATGCTATCATTTTTGCTACCCAATAGCAGACCGTATGATGTGTAGTGTGTGTGTTTATTTCAGTCAGTCAATTCAGCCTCCTCATGAGTATATTAGTATTTGTAATTATAGAAAATGATATTTGGGAACATTGTTAATCATTGAGGATAAACTACTGTGTGTATGCAAATGAAGATTTAAGTGCTTTACATAATTAAATCTTCATTTTGGATGAAACATTTTGTCACACCACCACTCCAATGAAACGTCATGTGATGGTAATGTACCTGGGCAGACTGTCCAAATATATCTGGGACGCGTGTGTTCCTAATGGCCTTTGCCTTTCTCTCTAGAACATATCATCCCCTGAGGCATCTCCTGTTCACCGGCCAGAGTCCATCTCTCCTGAGGTACGCTCCCTTCTTGATACAAACTACTGACTTGAATTATAATAATATACCAATAATAAGATCTTAGAATTGTCTTAAATGTCTCATTTCTCTCTGTCTCGCCTCCTTCAGCCATGTCTTCAGACAGACTTTGACGTCCCTCGGCCTCAATTCCCAGACCTGTCCCAGCCCTCCAGCTTGGAGAGCCCTGTGGCTGTCACCACAGATGACTTTACCCTTTCCGGAGGCCCCACAGGCCACGATTCCCAGGGCCCATCATCTGTAGGGACCAGTTCCCTAAACCCAGTGTCCTGTCCTTCCTCAGACCTAACCCCCCAAAACAGGGAGCAGGCCTTCAGGACAGAGTTCAACCTCATATACACCTGCTCCCCCCTCAACGCAAACCTGGGGAACCCCGTGGCCACCGACCGCCGCTTGTCCCAGTCAGAAGGTGGCTTCTCCCCAGCAGAGTCCTTTCACAGTTCCATAAGCGGTCAGGGGCTGCTCGGAGATGTGGGTCCTGGCTCCATGTCACCGTACCCCGAGCCTCATTATGGGGGAGGCTACCCGGACAGTGGAACACCTCCTCACACCAGCAACCCACCACAAAAGAAGAAGGCAAGTTCTGCACATCTTAATGATATGAATGTGAAAAAAGTGTTGTGGTCAGATAGGTCAGGTAGATCTACAAAGTTTCATCTGTTCTTTTGGAGCACGAGTGACTGTGATATGTGCAAACTGAAAAGCTGAACCTCATGATGTGCTTTCCCCTCTGCTTTGTCTGTTTACTTGTTGTGAATATATCAGTTGGTTCCCTTGTGTCAGGTGGTCAAATCCAAAAGCGACAGGCATTTAAAAACCAACTTATTTAGCATTTTATGTGTATATCTGAAATGATTTCGACTCTGTAGCTTTGACCCTTCCTCCCCCTTCCCTCCTCTCCCTCAGTCCCCTCCCTCCTCCTCGTTGCTCCTTGACACTTTTTGCCAAGTCTCTCTTCCACTTTTCTTCCAAGGCAGAGGGCCAACCAGCATACCATTAGTCTGCTGACAGGGAAACCAGATTACCAGGCTATAGCTGTAAGAAGTGAATACAAGCCAGTACAAAATATGGTGAATATTCTCCCTACAACTACATCTTTAGAAGTGTGCATGTAAATATTGTTTCTTTGCATCTGCATACAACACCCACCCCATGCTCCGACAGCTCCGCCCCCTCCTCCTCCTCCTCCAAACCTACATTGAATTATAACACTATAGTTTTGAGCAGGAGTTTTAAGTTATGTCATTCCAGCCAAACTCATCGAAGTGTGCGAATGTTCATCCATCGCCTTCAACACAAGAGGCAGATGGTTCATGAGTTCTCATGATGGTGTCTCTCAGATGCTCCATCTCATCCTTGGCTCTTTCCAAATTGATCAGCGGTCTCTCCACCGCTACTAAAAGTAAAACTAAGCTCACCAGTGTGGTTTACAGCAAAAAAAACAAACAAAAAAACATGCTTTATCACAAGGCATTATGGGAAAGTCTGGCGTTCAGGGTGACATGACTCATCAGTCTTGACCCAGTGAATGTTCATACAGCTGCTCCCATCAGAGTCCTGTAATGTGACATTGGCCCAGAACTGATGACATTTTCAGGGAGTTTTCTAAAACATGGAACACATGAAGCACCTCACACCCTTCTCCTCTAGATAGATAAAGATACTAATATGAATCCTCCTTAATTGTCCATGATTAACATTCTCACTCGCTAAGAAGGTGAACATGAATTTATGGCCCCAATTAATATTCACCATTCACAATAAAAGAGATTTTTCAATAAATGTCAAAATGTGTGTATAGAATCACATACTGCATTGTATTCAGATTGATCTTATTTAGCTTGAAGTGTCAGAATTCAGTGAGTTGACTCATCTAAAGAACAGAACAAAAGTCGATATATAAACTGTTAAGAATCATCACTGAAGGTGGATCCAGTAGCACAAGACACACAAGCAATCACATGATCAGACACGTTATAAATAAGAAATAAATAAATAAGCCATTAGACGAGACAGATGATCTAAAGTGAGAGTAAGTCATTGCACAGGAACATAAACAATGTGTTCTTTGGATGATGATGTGTTCTCTTTAAAGTCAGTTTGATGAACCCATCGATAGAAGTGATGACCACAGCTACTAAAAGATAACTCAGGTTGTAATTAACATCTGTTTTGATACTGGAACCGGTTGATCCAAAACTATACGAGTATACCAAACTTGACCTGAAAAAGCATCATGATGATGTGTGTGTATATATATTGTATATACACCCATAAAGTTGGAATAAATTATTTTTCACCTCTTCTCATGACATGATTGTGACAGTGTGATTTATTCTTGATAGATAAAGTGTATCTAAAATGTATTGATCAATCTCCAAACATATCACAGTGAAAATGAAACCACAATTAACCTGATGTAAATAAATAGGAATAAAAAGAGGAACGTGTCTGAAAACAAAATTATTCCAACTTTATGGGCGACAGTGTAAATCTGAGGCAGGTAAAATTCCAGAAAGCTGCCTGTCTGCCAGGACCCTCATAATAATGTGTCCAGTGAAGATGACATAGATATTTGGTGCTTGGTGGTCATTTCAGAGCCTGACTCATAGTCCTCGTGATACGGCTGCATCCTGCAGTCAGTATGTAATATCCCACGATTGCAAACATTGAGTCAAGAGCCATCCATGTCAGTATCTGACTGTGTGCTCATCACCCTGCTCCCCTGCCTCTTTCATATACCCCCCCTTCTTTTCCCACAAGCCCTTTCTGTGTCATGACGACATTATGCTGGGATGAGTGCTCTCATTCTCATTGTTAATAGTGGAGGTGTGTGTATATGTCGTGTGTGTGCGTGCGCTCAAACCTTCTGTGGACGCTGATTCGAGTGTTTGTGTAGCCGTTGTTGTTTCAGCGTGGTTGCATCATTGCGTGGTGCGTTCAAAGTTGCCTGCTCTTTCGTCAAAGCTTTCAATGCTGTATGTTACTAACAGAACACACACACAGAGCTCCAGTATGCTGTATTTGAGCCTTTATATATGTGTGTGTTCATGGAATGGTATAAAAACAGTGTCATTTTCATGTCAAAGGCAGTTTCCGTGGTGATGAAGGTACGTGTTTCTGTTTTCTAGCTGTAAACTGTTTCCAGGTGAGTCCTCTCTGGTGTGGTGCATGCAGTCTGCCATCACTCAGTTTTGGTGAATGATGTGATTCAGTCAGCGGCCCAGCATCAGTGTGAATGACATGAAGTTGAATGTTTAAACGTGCACCTCACAATGGCAGATCAGAGCATCAACAGCAGCTGTTAAACAGCTTTTCTCCCCCCTCTGCTGCTTCAGGTGTCTTTGCTGGAGTACCGCAAGAGGAAGCAGTGCAGCAGTCGTGACTCAGAGCCGGTCGGGAGCAGCTCGTCCCTGGGCGGCACCCCCACCCGGCCTAGCTCCCATTACATCCAGGACTCCCATCATCCCCAATCCCATCAGCAGATGCAGCCCCCGGCCTCCCCGCACAGCTCCTTCTCTTCTTCAGCGCACACCTCCATCCCACAGATAGAGGAGGTCAGTCCTCCAGACCACCAGGGCTCCTCTTTGCAGTCCAGACGCCAGGACAGCAGCAACCAGTGGTGAGCAGTCCAGAATGATGGCGTCTGTCAGTACATGTCATGATAGTTTAGATTGCAGAGCTGACTGACAGATAACCTTTTGCATTTGTATTTGTTTAGGATGGTCCCCACTACTGTTGAACGTCGAAGGGAAGGTCAGGGGTTTCTGGAGCGAGTGCTAAGAAGCCACAAGCCAGAGCGAGCTTACAAGAGGAGTGATGGCTCTATGGAGAAGGAATCTGGTGAGAAGAAACTCTGATAACTGGATTAACAGTTACAATGACCCAAAAACTGTTTAGTACCTGTCTGACCTTACAGTCAGCTGAGAGGACTGCTCTTTTTCTGAATGGTGTTAGATGCCTTCAGAAAGTCCTCTTTTCAAATAGGTGGTGTTTTGTTTGAAGGGTTTGTACAGTAAAGTTTGTACATGGAGAACAAAACACTGTTCAATGGTTCAGCCAGACTGACAACTGAAAGAGACAAAGAACCTCTGTTCAACAGTCAGAAGAAACTGGACGCTCAGCATCAACATGTGTGCAGATGTAAACAGGAACAGTTTCCTGTTTCACAATGTTTACAACAAGTTGAATTAACAGGCGTTGCTTATTAAAGATATTCTTCAAACAGAAACATAAAATTAGTTCAGCAGTAGCACTGCTGGAATTAGATCACTGCACATACTGAATCACAGTTTAAACCTGTTCTGTCAAAGCACAGAGCAGACTGCAGGGTCCAGAGAAAAACTGCTTCCTAAAAAACACTAAATCAAGTAAATGGAAAATTTGAATCATTTAAATTTCTTTCGGGGCCAAAACACTTTCAAAAGTAATCAAACATTTGTTGTGGGAATGATTCTGTTTGTTAAAATAGCCATTGAAGGGAAGAAGAAAAGCTTCAGTATAACAGGTGATTCCAAACTGCACATGAACTATACATACAAGTTCACATAGTGCACTGTGTCACACTTAACTCCACTGATGGTAATACGTGTTGTGTTTTTCAGATGCAGATCGATACGAGATGCAGACAGCGTCCATGCCTTCTCCCATCAACAGTCCACACAGATACAGTCCCTCTGTGTACCCCCACCAGGTACACACCATCTCTATCATCTGTTCTCCAGACAGCAGCGTGTGCACGCTGTGTGTTTGTAACAGTGACTTTAATACACAAGCTGTCCTGATTGGTGTTCATTTCAGTCATTATATGTTCATTGCCTTTTCATTTGGATTTGACATGTTACCCACATTCATGACAAACAACTATGATACTGTGTGTGTGTGTGTGTGTGTGTGTGTGTGTGTGTGTGTGTGTGTGTGTGTGTGTGTGTGTGTGTCTTTCACTTGTGTGTTCAGTCAACAGAAAGCCACCGGCAGACCGACAGCCCCTCGTTCATCCAGCAGACCTCCAACTCTCCATTCCGGGGTTCCTACAGTCCCTCATCAAGCCAGAGCTTCTACCCACGCCTCTCCTCCTCTCACCCGGGAATGACCCAGGACCACCCTCCATCCTCCTATCCAAGTCACACCCCCACCCCCACCTCCTCCTCAGACTCCAGGCTGCCAGCAGGCTCGCTACACCAGCAGAGTGGCAGCAGTAACATGGACGGAGGCCACGCCTACGGCAGCAGCCACTTAAAAGCGAGCCTTTTGAACAGCAGTGGCCTGGTGGCGACTCCCGCCCAGGGACCCAGACCCCACGGGCAGACTAAATTAGACTCGGGCACCCAGGCCTCCAGAGGGAGTCAGCAGCAGGCGTCCCGCAGCCTGAAGTCGGGCAGCCCGGGCCAGACGGCGCTGCAGACCGGCTCCAGGCTGCTGTCGGCCTCAGGACCGACACACTACCCACAGCGAGGGACGAGCCTCAGTCAGTTCCAGCACTCCCCCCTCCAGGGACCTGGAGTAAGGACACAGTCAGGAAGCTTTTAGGACCTTGTTCAAGAGTGTGTGAGTGTGTGAGTGTGTGTGTGAGTGTGTGTGTGTGTGTGTGTGTGTGTGTGAAGCTGCGTACCTCCTCAACCCCGAAAGCTGCGGTGAAATGGGGCTCAGGGAGTTTGGGGAGGGGAAATGTACAGACCTAAGAGGAGCAAGGACTTCTTTATGGATTTCTCCTTTTCTTATTTTCTGTCTTTTCTTTCTTTATTTTCAGAAGGAAAAAAAAACAAATGACCACATTCTGCACAAAGCTGATCACTGACTTTGGACATCATTACAGAATCAGTGGAAAAAGCGATTTGGATGACACATTCTGAAAAAAAAAAAATCACATGTAACTTGAAATTGTCCCCAGTGTTTCCTCATGTGCCGGACTGTGCAAACAGGCTCTCTAATGTGGGAAAGTTTAAACTTCCACACAAATGTCTGTACAAAGTTCTAAAATGCCGTACCAGTCGTCATGGTACCCAGGTTGGATAAATGCTGAGATGCATATGTAACTGAAAGCAAGAGCTGTTTTATTTTTCAAATTTTTTGTTTTGGTCGACGTTACTTTTTTTTCTTGATTTGGCAAGTGGCCGAGTCTGTGCTGCAGTAAAGTGTTTGATTCGGAATGAGGGGGTGAGGGTGACACGTTAATCATCCGTTCTAAAGATGCATTAGAGAGGTGGGGGAGGGGGCTTCTCCCTGGAGAAAATCATTCCATGTGATTACCAGCTTCCGTGTTCTCTCACTAAACATGAAAACAGCCCTTCTTTTCTTGGAGCTTCTCCGTCTGTTCGATGTTCTGTTGTTTCCGGTTCTTCCGTTCTCTCATCCCCACTGGACTGTTTTGGTTTCACATTAGGACTACTTCACTGTAGACTTCTGATATTGTACTTGAGACATACAGGTCTTATGATTCATGGTGCTGCATTCTTGTTTTTTTTGTTTTTTTTTTGTTTTGTTTTTTTCCAATAAATTTGAAATCCAGTTATGTTCCCCACATATGGCTGCATTCATCTCGTCATTCTATCAGTTGGAATCAGTTTTATTTTCTCCAAATTCATACTAGTCATATATTCTAGTGACGGGATGCAGGAACAAAACAAGAGGCGAATAATCCAGCGTCATTTCTAAGCTAACGTGTTGGGTTTGACTGTTTTTATCCTGCAGGAGTTCTTTAAATATATATATATGTGTGTATTTTTATTTTTTGACCAATCCTTGCATTCCGTGTGACACCGAGGAAAACTGGGGAAGGGATCTCTGAGGGAGCGTTTGGATTGTTTCTAAAAACTTAGGTTTTTTTCTAAAAGAAAAAAAAGCTGCTATGTTCTCCTGTGAGAGCTGCTTCCCTTTCCACAGAATGCTGTATTTTTTATTTCTCCTTTTATTTTTTTTTCCTCACAAACTGACTTGTAAAGAAAGAGACGGTTCTCCTGACCGCAACAGTGGGACCTCAAACCGACGTTAAGCTGACAGCTGGGCGGCAGCACGAGTCGCCCTCTGCTCCCTCTGAGACTTTTATTTTGGACCGAATGTGGGGACAGCAGCCGCGTTTGTGTGGAAGACTTCAAGGACCGAGGGTTCGGTCAATGAGACTGGACCGGGCCCCACCACCCACCACCACTACACCCCAACCCCCCCGTCCCCAAGTCCACAAACACACAGAAGGGTACTCATGTTACATGAATGTTTGACAAATTGAAAAAAAAAAAAGTTGTGACCCAAAATTAACCAGCACCTTAAAAATGAAAGAAATACAACTTAAAAGACACAATAGGACAATATGTATGATTATGTGTACTTGTATAGAAAGAATTGTGATATAGACTTGTATGGAGAAAATATAGTACACTGAATTTATCGCATGATATTTGTTTTTAGGGTCTGAGTGACCAACTCTGTCAGATGGTTGGAAGCTGATATTGGGTCTGTTCCTGGGATTCCTCCAAAAAACCAGACGCTGCATTCTCTTTTTGTTTTGTAAAGATCATTCTGTTGGTTTGGTTTTATTTTTACACAGATCATAGTAGTAACTATTTCAATTGTTCCCCTCCAAAAAGTTTAAGAAGCAAGAGATGTAATGCATTTTGATAATAAAATAATCATGATGGTAATGTATTTTAAGAAATACCATTGTGATGTGTCATTCGAGGGAGTCACTTGATTGTTTTGCACACGTCACAGCGGTCCAAGCGGAGGAGGCCACGGGGTTTCATCTAAAGAGGTTCATTCATGTTTTATGGCTCTGCTTTATGGGCTCTTTATCGGCCCATCACAAAGCCTGGCTTCACCCATTTAACCCTTTTGTGTTTAAAGTAGTTTAGAAATCCACAATCCTGTTTGAGAGTAACTTCTTCAGTTTGTTAGTGACCTCTGATCAGCAATCACCAGATTCAACTACTTTGTCCACTCATTCTTTGGCCTGTACAGGATCATTCCTGACTGAGCGTTTCTGTCATCTCTGTGAGTTCCTCATGGAGCGTCAGTACTGTCTTCATCCACTAGAGGAAAGCATTGAGCTGCAGGTGAATCGTGCAAAGCAGCAGACGTGCTTTGGTTTCTCAGTGAGGAAGACTCATGATAGAAGGACTCAGTGTGGAGATTATTCTGTCTTTATGATGCTGACGTTAGATAAGTAGACAAATATTCATTGATTGTTGCAGCAGCTATAGGTGACTGTAGGTCTAACTCGTTAGTTTGCACATATATCCGTCATAACTAGCTAACTGCTGACAGCGGTTTCCAAAGCTACAAACACCTTTTAGTCAGACATGTAAACCATGTAATCAGTTGTTGTCTTTAGAATCAGCAAAGACCAAATGTCTGCTCACTGTCTGAGCTCTGAAATGCATTTCCAAGACATTCGTCAGCCACCCAAACAGTATGACACACTGCACACTCCTCAGTGTTGACTGTCAAACATAACACTGTGCCAACATTTCTACGTGTGAGGCCTGTGAACAGTTTGGAACAGCTGCCTCTGAGCAGCAGATTACACTCACAGACCTGAACCAGGTCCAGAGAGCATGTGGAAAAACAAATTTCCGGTGTGAGGTCTTCCCTCTCTGTTTGCTTCCTGCTGCAGGTGGCGGGCACACAGACACTAACTGAAGTGAAGTGAGTGAACAGGTATGTTGGTGGGGAGCAGCGCTGGAGGCCACGCTGACAACAGGTTGTCTGAGTGGAGGAAAAGGCAGGTAGCAGATGGCTGGTCTGAGGCCTGTCAGCATGTCGAAGTCTTCATTCTCACCGCTCCAGATGGACTTTATGCACTGTCTACCAGCAGAGCCGGAAACCCACAAAGACAGACGGCCGTGTTGTAAAATCAGAGATTATTGGAGGATTTCATGTCTCAAAGTTTCACATTAAAAACTCGCAAACCCACAGACACCGAAAACTGTATGACAGCTGTCCAAAGACCACAGAGACTCCGTCAGACCTCCTGACACCTCCACAAGGATCCCTCAGAGTCGTTATAACACTGAGCTGCAGACCTGCTCTGGTCCCAGTTTCTTTACACAAACAATACACACACACACACACACTTGCACAATTATGAGGCAGTTTGCCGTTTACGATGGCCCTAAGGTGCTGCCGGACCTGAACGTCAGTTCTTTCTTCACTTTGTTATAGAGGCTTTGTAAGTCCTTCATAAAACTCACAGTTAGACACAGATAGACAAGAGAATGTTCAAATACTGTAATAATAATAATAAACTGTTTATGTATAGCACAGTTTGTACATATAGTGTTTACATCAAATGATATATTTGTAAATAGAGTTCAGTCTAAACGTGCTCTTTATAGAAAATGTCATAATTTGTTATGTTAGAATTTAGTGCTATGAAAATAAAATTTAACTGAATTGAGAAAAAAAACAGTTTAATGCTGCAGTGCCTGATGACCTCAGACACTGCAGGTGGTGGTCAGGCATTTAAGATGGAGAAGACATCCGGCTCAGTGTGGATCTTCTGCATCGAGTGCATCTATATGCTGCAATACTTTGATACTTTTATTTAGTGGTAACTTTTCCAGTGCAGGACTTTTGTTTGCTTTGTCAGAATATTGAGTCCATTTGGTCTCTTTTAGAGCACCAATGATGACTATTTTGGTTTTGTCATTTCATTTTAATTAGATCAACAAAACCAATCTCAAATATTTTCATTCATTATGCTGAACAGTTTGCTCTGTTTACTTCTTTGGGTCGTCCATATAGCTATGAATATTTACACCACATGATTGAGTGGAAGCATATATAATGAAACACGGAGTGGAGCAAGTATTGAACCCTGTGGACCACCGTGTGGAATATAGTGGGTAAAACATGCTCATCAATACTTAACGTGCCATCATAATAAGAATCAGTTCAGGCTTTGTCCCTACATTACAGCAAAAGTGAGTGCTGTAATCTCTGAAGTCTTTAATGAAAACACCATCAACTCTATCTCCATGGAGGTGATGGTGATTTCATTAAATACTGTGTTGATACATGTTAATAGTTTTGTAGTATTGTAACTCATCAAAATAGTTCTGAGGAATCAAAGTGAGAAATCTTTGACATTAAAAGGTGAGAAAACAATGTGAAAGAAAGCCGGTCCAAATGAATAGAATATATAATATATAGTTCATAAGTGTTGTACTTTGGAGAATTAACAATACGTCTTATGTTACTTTATGGACAGGTAGTTGACTTGCTTACATGAACAAAAACTATTTTGTGTTATTGTTGCTGTAATAACATTTGTAAGGTGTCTAGTTACGTCAGTGCCTGTGCAGTATATGTAGTATATAGAGTATGTAGTCTGTGGATGTGTACAATGCGAGGTGTGTGAGCTGTCAGTATTACTGGAGGTCTTTTAGAAGAAAGTGTGGAGGCTGGTCAGACTGCATCATACAATATGAGGACATATTAATTCATAAGAGTATATTTTAGTACTATAGTTTTAGTACTGTTCTTGTTTAATTTATGTAAAATGTGTACATATACTTACAAGAACTGATTGTGTCTGATTTCAAACACATCCATCAGTGGTGAATCCAAACCTGTGGTCAGACCCTGTCATCTGACCTTTGACCTCTTTGATAATTAGTGTGCGCAGTCCCACCTGGCTCCCTTGTTGCTCACCTGAAGGGTCACATGGGCTCTCTGAGACCACAGCTCTGCTTTGAGTCGTGAAGACAGACAGACAGAGAGATGACAAATGGGAGGTAGAGAGGGCCGCGAGGCACATCACTAAGGATCTCTGTTATTATCCCCAAATCCAGCCGGCAGTCTGGACATGCTCCTCCACAACAAAGAAAGCGCCAATCTCTCCTGACGTATCGTGCGGCCTGCCCCCCCCCCGGCCATCTTTTAGCTGCTCTGTCATGGCTATAAATAGGGCAGCTAGCGTGGGCTAACTGACTCAGGGTGGAGAGATGTGTGCAGTGTGCCAGGAGATGTTTCCATGAGCTTTGGATTACATGTTAATGTGTTTTGCTTCCACTGATTGGATACACAGAGACACACAGTGGTTCTTTAAAGCAGGAGGTTTTTATTATTATTTATTTCTCTTTATGTCCTCTGTATGATGATTTGAGCTTGAAAAACACTTAATGTAATAAAATGGGAAGTGCCTGGATAGGATGTGAAAACTACTTTCAGTGTGTGTGTTGAGAACATCCAGTATATGTTGTACGCTGAATAGTGGATTGGGCAGCACAGACGATTACAGCTACAGGAACAGCTGGCTGATTTTGTCACATGACTTCATGATCAGAAAACAGTGATTTGATTGACATCTGAGTCCAGCTCATGTCAGCGTGTTTTACAGGTTCAACAGAGATAAAAAGTTTTAGTTTGAGTTTGGCTAACACAGAGAGCGGAGTCTGTGTGTGTCACTGTGTGTCACTGTGTGTATCACTGTGTGTGTCACTGTGTGTGTCACTGCTGAGCAGATGTTGGCTGTGGTTAGAACAGAACATCCGTCAGGAGATCTTTGTGAGTATGAGCACAGCATTCTGTACAATGTGAGTCCGACAACAGCACATGCCTCAGAAAATAATTAGGTGTGTGTGTGTGTACATATGTAGGCATATACATGTGTTGTTTGCAAGTATGTGTGTCTCAATATGTATAAGTATATGAAGGAGGATTTGTGTGTGCATAGGTGTGTCACACACACACACACACACCTAAGCACACACAAACCCTCCTTCATATACTTATATATATTGAGACACACATACTCGCAACACATGCATATGCCTTCATACGTACACACACACACTCAGTGCTCGGTGTGTTGTGTCCCCCGGGGGTTCATGTTGCAGCAGTAATGTCTCCTGTAGAGTCTGTGGGAAGAGCAGAAGATGAGCTGCGGGTCAGCTGCTGTTTATGTAACGAGCAGAGAAGAAGACATCTCTGTTTGAATAATGATTGTGGAGGAGCTCTCTCTCTCTGTGTGTGCGTGTGTGTGTGTGTGTGATATTTCTCTGAGACCTCATAACAGTCATTTGGTGATTCTGTTGGCTGACGTCATGTCTTCAGTGGACTCTCTGTTTGCTCAGTGACATTTTCACAGCATTCCAATAACAAGATGAAGCTTCAGTCTGAAGTCTGAAGCTGAATGTTTACAGAAGAACCAGTTTAATTTGAAGATGTCAGCATTCATTCATTCATTCATTTATTCATTTTCTATAAACTCTTATCCTAATCATGGGGGGGGGTGGCCAATCCCAGCTGACATTGGGTGAGAGGCAGGATACACCCTGGACAAGTTGCCAGTTTATCACAGGGCACATAGAGACAAACAACCATTCACACTCACATTTACACCTATGGGCAATTTAGAGTCATCAATTAACCTGTTAAGGTTCATGTCCAGGAAGCTGGAGTACCCTGAGAGAACCCACACAGACATGTGGAGAACATGTACACTCCACACAGAAAGCCAGCTGACAGGTTTGAACCTTCTTGCTGTGAGGTGGTATCTTTAAATTTGTCAGCTTTGATACTACAATGTGCCACTACTCATAAAAATGCACCCACAACAAGTAAACAGTAAATCTGTGAAGAAAAAAAAAATGTGATGAATTCAACAATAAATAAATATAGATGAAGTTATTATTTATATATCAGTTATTATTTCTTTGATAAATGATAAATATTGAGTCGACTATTCAAAGAGTTAAATATAAATATTAAATATCAATATTAGTGATTTACAGACTGAAGGTTGAAGTGTTATTTGCTCCTCTGTGAGTTCAAATTTAAACTGATTAAAGTCTCTCAGAAATAAAAATGACATTCAGTCAGTTTAGAGAGGTTTGTGTGTTATTTCCTGAAAATCAGATGTTTTGGAGGAGCAGTGAAAGCTTTTCACCTGATCCTGACATTTTCACCTAACACTCAGTGAGGTGAGGTTTGAGTGAGGAAGTGTTCATACAATGAAATCCACGTCTGTTAAAGAGTCAATCAGTTTATTCATTTTCTTCATAAAACATCAACACCAATGAGAAAGTGATGTATGTGACACTGGCTGCCATGCTGAGCTCTCTTGTGACAAACATTCCCTTTCCAACTCTGAGAAACACCACAGCATCCCAGAACCAGAGCAACATTACAACAACATCAGAGCAACGGAAACCAAACCATGTGAAAAAGAAACAAAACAGACAAATTAGAAAGCACTGAAATAGAAAGTCAGGGGTCAAATATAAAAATACAGTTTCCATATCTGAATCAGACACAGCTGAATGACTGAGTGTAGGGACGGAAGTGAACTATTTGTGGCAGATGCAAAATAAAAAGGAGAAGCTGAGAGAGGAGCCAGCTCTTTGTGTCCTCAGTGAGCTCAACTCTGGCAATGACATGACTTAAATGACATGTTTGCACTAATAAACCCACCAACCCAAAACTACACAGTGTGTGCCACAGATCACCTTTCAGACCATACCAAACGTGATTCTGCATCCTGCAGTTATCAGTACAACAGGAGAACAGAACTCAGTCTTCATCATCACTACTAACAGACTAGCTGTGACTTTAGTTGTGAAAACGGTCTCATGTTATTTTGTGAAATGATCATAGACAGGTTGTTTTATAGAACAGTGCTGCAAACTAAAAGCTAAAAGCTTTTTAAGTGTCGAGCAAAGATGTTTGTTCTTGACCTTTGGGAAGAAGAGCAGGACATCAGTTTAACTTGTTCTGCATAATAAACCATCAAAGACGTTTAGAGGAGAAATGTCTGTCTGGTGAGTTGTTAACTGAACCACAAATCACAAAAGTTTGGAACTACTGTTAAAAACCTAATCTGTAAAGTAACTAGTAACTATAGCTGTAAGTATAAAGTATCATAACAGAGAAGTCAAGTCAACACACATACCTCAAAATTACTGTACAGTATTTGAGTTGAGTGTTGTAAAGTGTTCCTCTTGTGATTCTTAATCTAAAACAAGACAACAGCTGGCATAAATGTTTTACTGCTGAACACTTGAAATCATGTAAAGTCACCAAACTCACTAAGAATCCTCACACACCTCCTCACAGCTCTCTGCTCTCATCTCATGACTTACTTTAGATCAAAAGATCAGAGCTACGTGAGCAGTACGTGTATCAGACACTGTTATTGTGAGTTTGTCTTTTTGTCCCACACTACTCAAAACTCATTCAGTACATCTCTAAGAGGTTGTGCTCATTTGACAAAATGTCCTGACACCAGTTAGTCAGGTTAGTTCACAGGGATTTGGAGTGGAAACAGGCGGAGGTAGCTTTCTTTGCCTCAGTGAGGTCATTCTCTGTGTACACAGCCTGGATACATCTTTTGAAAGGTCCCAAATACTGGACCACGTGGCACGATGAGGAAAACTTGATTTGTCCTTCCTACAATGCCATGTCTTTGAGGAAATGGATGAATGCTCTATCGATGCTAATGTGTGCTAGCAAATTTGAACAGAAGAACACAAGTTGCTTTGCAATGCAGTCGTATAGTGTGTGATATATTTCTGAAATGAAATGATCAGTCACCAACCAATCTGTACTTGTCTGCTTGTCGTCCTCCAGGTTTTGTTTGTTAGAGCGCAATCTGGATTGAGTAAAAAGTCCATTTAAATCTTTAGTCCAAGGTAAAATGAAATGATCACAGTTGGGTCATTCTCTTTTTGTTTCCAGCCCGTCCATCCAAAATGAACATGTCCTTCAAATGCCCTAATCTGGCTCCATGCCTGGCTCGTGTCCTGTGTGGAATCAGAGCAGGGGAGTGGCACAGTGTGAGATGCCTGTTGTCTTGATGGACGTCTCTGCTGGGTCTGTACTCTCAACATGGAGGCAAAGCTCTGTGCTCTTCAGCTGGTGGGCCTTGGATAGTGCAGAAGACTGCCTGTTGGACCTAAAAGAGTCTTGGTCTACAGGAAGCCTTGTCTGTGCAAGCCTGAGATAGATGCAGCATGCAGGGCCTTTCCTGGTGGACAAACCAAACCCAGTTGACTAGAGGGGAACTGAGCATGACAAGTAAGGGAGTGAGGGAAAAAGCAAAGAAAAAATAGAATGTAGTGAAATGAATGAATGAAATAGCTAATAGAGGACAGGGAGAACATTTCTCTGCCTCCCAGTTCAGTGTAGTGTGGACTGAAGGGTGACTTCCACAAGTAGAATCCAGGCTCTTTTAAATATGATTTGACAATGGAACAGGTTTTACTCTAGTGTAAAGGGATGTTTCATGTATGGGGTCAAAACAAATGTTTAAAAGAGTCTCTTTTTACCCTGTTTCCATAGAAACATATCATTGTCATACATTTTTGTAGTTCCTGGGATCAGACCTTGTCCTATACAAAGAGCAGTTGAAAACTGGCCTGAAAAAAGACTTGAAAATTACACTGTGTCTGTACAAAATCATTGTTTTTTCCTTGTTCTTGTTTTCTATTTTTTCCCCTAGAAGTAGCACCTGTGTGCTTTTACATATGCACTTTATATATACGTTACTTTTAAAACTGGAAATAGCTTTTGTCCACTCGATAAAAATATGTATATTTTCATAGACTACTGCCACTGCAAGCATTATTATCATTATCAGTAACTTCATAATCTTTGTTCTAACAGCCTTATGAGACAGTAACACTGTATGTTATGAATGATTTTATCCCAGAGTTTGATAAAGCTGATGGTCCTACTTCCCCTCAGGATGCATTTCTCTTCTCAGTTTGCTTTTGTTGATTCCACTTCAGTCCTATTTAACAAACTGCTGGGCTCTGGCCTCTAAGCCCAGATCTAGGGTTTAACCTGAAGAGCTGAGGAGAGGAGAGGAGAGGAGAGGAGAGGAGAGGATGGAGAGAGGGAGGGAGGGAAGGAAGGAAGAGAACTGGAGGAGGAGAGGCTTGGCTTTTAGTGGAACCGCTGGACTCCAAATCTTGGATCCTTAGTGTCCCGGATTTCAATCTGGAGGAGGAACAGAGAGAGAAGAGAGACAGTGTCAGGATGACTGTAGCAATGTCTCAGCAGAGAAAAAGAAACCAAAAAAATCTGTCACCTGTCAGGAGAGAGAGGAGGGGATGACACATGAGGAGGGGAGGCATTCATTCATGCACTGTGTGTTGTAGACTCTGCTATACTGTCTGCTCCTTTCAACACTTACACACTGACATGTGTTTTATAAGGCCACAGAAATAACAAATGACACTAATGCATGTTTGAAATATGTGAAATATGTTTGAGTTTGATGAGTCAAAAGTAGAAATGAACACATAAATAATAGTAAGTTAAAGCGAGTACAGGGAATACAAACTCAAAATACAAAATACCAAATACAAATCTGGAAAGACGAGGCAAGAGTCACCTCGAGGTTTATGCCTCTTAAAGGAAGTTTAAGTCACCAAGTGCTAGCTCATGGTGGGAATTGTTGGGTCTCTATAAACAGTAAACTACGCTGTAGACCTACTCGATATGGAAAGTGTCATGAGATTTGGTGCTATATAAATGAAATGAAATAAAGTTGAATTGAAGACTGAACATTGTTGGTTGGGCAAACACCAGAACAGCTGGCACAAAACACCAGGAAGAGATCAACTATTAAATCATAGATCCATCTGAAATGACATGATGGACACTGTTTTGATTCCACTTTCAAACTCCACTTACATCTCTGTTCAGAATCATCACAGTCACATAGACAATGAAATGACTTCTGCTTCCACGTGTGTCATGGAGAATCTGTTGAATGGACTGTACAGGACCTTTCTAGTCTTTTGTCCACTCAAGACCACTCAAGGCACTTTTACACTACACATTCACCCATTCATTCACTGACAGCAGAGGCTGCCATACAAGGTGCTGACTGATCAGAAAGTGACTAAACATATTCACACACATATGGCACCAGCTTCAAGAGAATGTCTGATTACTGGACGACTCCTGAGTCACAGCCACATCAGTGGTTAATGGCTACAAAGCAGACAGAGCAGCGGAGGAAGAAATACTCAGATCTAGTGACATTTAGAGGTGCAGACTGCAACTGACTGAATACCTCTCACCCCACCCCCTCTTTCCAACTCAAAAAATATGTGAATTGTGACAATGTAAAAGGCCCTATCTAGAGCCAGTGCTTAGTTTGTCTCTTTCAGGATACTGTAGAAACATTGTGGTTCAACATGAACTGTTGGTGCTAACTTTAACAACTTTATCTGCTGGGTAGCTTGTCAATGCTTATTGTGAAAAATAAAGTTTTTATTTTGATCTATAATATGAAATACTCATTTTATTTATTGATCATATTTATGTTCTTAATATGAAGCAATAAAGTAGCACGAGTTATCAAATATGTGGTGGAGCAAAAACCATACATACAGTACCTGAGTAAATATACTTGATACTTGCTGTTATCACTGATATGTTGCTGTTGCATCCCTGGTTCTCCATATTGTACTGTAGTACTACAAGTGACCTGTCTAACATTACACAGTCATTTGATTGAATGTTAATATCAGAAACAGTGATTAATGCAGGTTTGTGCAGTTCTGATGAACTTTCTTTTGGTGGCTGAAGCCACTAAAAGATGCACAAAGATGGTATCACATCATCATCATCATCATCATTATTTATAGTTTGGGATGTTGGATAGTCATCTCTGCACTTAACTCTCCTTCCTGTTTTGACTACTCTGCTCCATTTGGCTGCAGATGGGAGAGAGAGAGAGAGAGGGAGAGAGAGAGAGCGAGAGAGCGAGAGAGAGAGAGCGAGAGAGCGAGAGAGAGAGAGCAAGCAAGAGAGAGAGAGAGCAGGGGGGCTCTGACATATGAGTCAGTACGAGCCGTCAAGATGTGGCAAATGAAAGGGAGCAAAAACAAACATAAAGAAACATACTAATGCAGCGGGCTTAAAGGTCACACCTTAATACATTTTCTCTCACAGATTCCAGCAGGCTCCCTCTGAAGAAATCCTTCTTTAATGCTGAATTATTCAACAGAGCTTCTGTTTCTTCAAAATCATCAGTATTTCATATTTCAATAATATATGAAAATACAAAACACTTTTATGACTGCCTTCACTCTCATAGACAAACAGAACAGCACACTGACAGAATCTACTGAGGAAAATTAGAACTACTTACTGGCATGCCAATAACTAGGTCATAACAAGGACAATTTAAGTCAGCAACTTGATTAAGCAATCAGCTAACTGATTTGCTATCCTGACCCTCCATTAAAACCTCAGTCAGAGCTGCCTCTGATTGGCTGGGTGGAGGAGCAGGGTACATCACTTCCTGATGGTTCATCCTCCATGCAAGCCAGTCTAATGAAAATCCAATTTGCCAAAAGTGAATGAGTGAGGGCTGAGAAAGGAGATGGGGATGGATGGGCGGTGATGTGTAGATATTGGGGATTATTGCATTATTAATCTATTTATGATGACCTGTCACTCTGGCTCCACCGCACTAGGTGGATGGCAAATGTGTGCTGATGGACAGTAATCGATAAAGTTCTCAGGCTGAAAAAGGGCAACCAGGGACATGATCCTTATACAGAGCCCATCACCCCCATGACCCGCACATCAAAGCATTGATCCATTTCCAAAATAAACTCTTTTTAGATTCGGATGGCATTTAGCTCAACTGGTAGAGCAGCCGCCCCGTGTGCAAAGGCCCAGTCCTTGCTAGCCCAGGGTTCGAATCTGACCTGTGGCTCTTTCCCGCATGTCATTCCCCATCTCTCTCTCTCTCCCCACATTCCTGTCACTCTTCAGCTGTCTCTATTAAATAAAGTTTGAAAAGCCCCCCAAAAAACAAACTCTTTTTAGAAAAGAATACACAAAACAGGTCAAATGAGGATAAAAACCTTTTGCATAATGTCATACTTTAAATGTGCATTAGAGTACATTGATGGAAACATGCTGTCTTCTGCTTTAATGAATGAAACATTCCAGGCTCAATGTCCACCTATCAGCTTTCATCTCTATCACATGGTCTTCATCAGCTGTCATGGCGATGGATCTGAGAAATCTGACAGATCTATCTCCAACAACAAACTGGTGACTATGTGACACAGGAGAATGCATCCATGTTTGAGACATCCTGTTCTTTTTGTTGTTGCATTTTCTTCTGTTAATAAAGGAAGACGGGGGAGGTAACTGTTTCATCCTGCTTCAAGTCTTTAAGCTAAGCTAAGTTAATGACCTGCTGACACTAGGTTCATACTTAACAGATATGAGAGTTCTCCCTCCATAGTCTCGATAAGAAATCAAACACATTTTCTAAAATGTCCTAAAAACTTAGATTCAAACTGTCTAATGTACACGTGTGTACATACTCGTCTTCCTCTTAAACAAATCCAGAGTTCATTAAACACAAATAACTCATTCCCTGTTACAAGGAAGCAAATTCTACAAAAGACAAAATAAAAAGGGTTGACAGTGCAGAGGAGAGGACAGCTATCCGGTTCTCACAAAGAGGGAACTGAGTTCATGCAAGGATGACATAAAGATGTGTTCTTCAGACTCAGTATGATTAGACATTCCAGTTATTCCTATTGTTTTGTTCCCCTGTGTTGTTTGGTTTGTTATTTGGTTGTTTCTAGACCTTTTGGATGTAACCTGCTCATTTACAGATTTGTTTCCTTGTTTGGACTGTCTTACCTGGTTTTGAACTGAGTCTGCCTTACAGTCCTTAAGCTTTTGTACATTCTCTTTTGCAATTGAACCACAGATCTGCACCCTCTCAGTCTGCATTTGGGTCCCTCTCTGGTGTTCCATGCTTCCCTGCTTGAACTGTGACACCTCAACGTTGTGATCATTTTAAGCCTCAGTTGTACTGTGCATTTTAAGCAATACTAGCAATACTAGTAGGGTAGTGCATAAAATAGTGTTTAATATCAAGTATGTGTAATAAATGTTCAAACAGCATTCCATAATAGTGTTCCAAATGAAATGCTGTACCCTCCAGAACATCATGTCACAGAGCACATTACATATTGAAACATTTCTGCCATTATTTCTTTTCAGTTTTGGGACATAAGAGTAGGTAGATGAATACATTAGGAGTTTCTTCTTGTAGTATGATCAGATCATGCTGGTGCTTTTAAACTTAATTATTTATTATTCTCATGTACTGCAGCGGCCAGCTGCTCATGTCATATTTGTGTAAGTTTGGACTTTTTTTTTTGTAGATCAGCTTGGCTTGTAATTAGGCTGTTTTTTCTCCCCCGTCCTCTCTTTCTTTGATCCTGACGTATACACAGAAGTAGCTGGAGGGTCTGGTGTACACAGCAGACACACTCCTCACTAAAAGGCCTTTCTCGACTTGACGTCTCCTCTTGCAGTAGGCCTCGCTCCTCTGGGAAAGCATTGTGCCCGGGGATGATTTCTACAACATGCATACACCTTTTGTTTTTCCACTGATTTCTTCTCTTGTTCCTCAGCACAGTCCTTCCTCACTTTACTGAGGTCTTTAATGTGACCAAACATCATCTGTCTTGTGAACAGGAGTACAAGATATCTGACCTGACACCAGGTTGAACCAGCCAAGGGGAAACTGCGCTTACTGAACAGGAATGTGTAACTGTGACATCCAAAATCACAGAAATTGGCAGTTACATGCAGGACATGTTGGACTATGGGACACAATCTGTTTTAAAAAGATTGGTGGTAGTTTGGTGGATAAAGAAACAAACACCTGGATGGAAATTATTGAAGATGTGATTAAAACTAGACAAAGTCCTAGTAAATGAAGTGGCCAAATACTAAGGATGAACAGACACAGCACCAGTATGAATACAAAGCTTAATGTCACTACACTCCTAGACCCAAAGACAGGCTGTGAGAGCAACTTTTCTTAAACTGTCTATCATGGGTATGACAGTACAAAAGTACATAAAATAACAAGATCATCAAAAGAGCTACAACACTTCAGTCATAGCAGTTCATAGCTGCTTCTTATTGAAGATGACATTAATGTTATATTATGACTTAGTTTGTCTTCCCTGTCCGCACAGATCACACAGTGGTTTGGTCTCCCTGTCTTTTGATGCTGAAATACGTCGGTGCTGCATTTACACCACAGGAAATAAACAAGATGAAAAAGAAGAGGGAGCAGGTACAGCTACATCATCTTTAAACATCATGATTTGAAGTTCTCATTTTTTAAACGTGCAAATTCTACACACATCAAAACACAGAAGAAGGAAACTCAAGGCGGTCTGAAGTCCACAGCTTCTATGCCTGGCGCATGACAGTGTGGAAGCACAGTAAGAGCCTGACAGGCTCAGCTCAGTGACACACAGCCCACTGCCTTCACACACACACACACACACACACACACACACACACACACACACACACACGTCTGATGTGGACTGGCCACATTTTTGCCTCCCAGTTCATTTTGGACCACTGTTTTGTCTAGTTTTGTTTCCATGTGTTAGATTTCATGACGTAATTATGTACTTTCACTGAACAGTCACAACCATGAGACCACACAAACAACAGTGCAAATGTGAACTTACCCTTGACACCACAAAATCTGTAGAAAAGAAAAAAGAGAAAGATTAATATTTTTCTTTATTTACCCAGAAACTAGAATTTCCTTTTAATAAATACAAAGATATAGTGGACATGCAGTATTTCATAAGTGTCAGTCGTCCTCAGTTAACCTCCCTGTGGGATTTAAAGCTACACCAAAAACCTTTCCAAACACCAACCAAGATGCCCAACAATGAAGTAAAATGATTTCTTCTTCACACTAAAGATGACTCACTGTGCTGAAGATTTACTGCATTTTTTCCATTCCAACAAAAAGGCCCTAATTAGTGGTAATTGGTGGTAGTAAACAGCATGTAGAGCCAGAATATTTGCACATTTAACTCTGAATACAGGGTTTATTTTGTCATTGTTGAGACAAGGGAAAGACAAACCAAGAAGGCGGAAAGTGAAGACAAGAGTTTGATCTACTAAAAATATCTCCACCTTCAGCTCACTGCTATAATCCCAGCTCCATCCTGCTGTCTCTGAACATTTATGAGCTCGGGCTGAGACACATTTTATTACTCAAGTGGAGCTGATGCATCTTTACATTTATGCTGATCTAAGTCACGTCTGCTTACCTCAGTGCATACTGACTTCATATGCATTTGTGCTGCTTCTGCATTTTTCGTCTTGTGATATCTGAACTTTGTGCAAAGGTGACTTTTAAAACATCAACACAAACTGCAGTTAGGCTGACATAACAAATATGCATAGCAAGTATCCAAGTATAAGGGCATAGACACCAAACCAAAAAACCAAAAGAGCTGACAGAGAGACACTGAACAGTAACAGAGAGACAGACATAAACAGACATATGCAGTGAGAGGAAACCACAGCCTCATCCTTCTGGAATCTGACACGTAACCATGGAAACTTCCTCCACACGCTCAGAGCAATTGGGGGAGTTTATTTTTTATTTCACTTCAGGCAGCTCAACATGGTCTTCACCTCCTCTGATGCAGTGTGTCTCGTCACAGCAGCAGCATATACAGAAAAAGCTTCTACCAACATTTACTATAATACACAAACCATGAATACACCAACCAACATTTACCATAATACACCAACTATAAATACACCAACCAACATTTACCATAATACACCAACTATAAATACACCAACCAACATTTACCATATTACACCAACTATGAATACACCAACCAACATGTCTAAAGAATTTAGGGGCTTTGTAGGACTTTGTTAGCTTTGTTGGCACGTACTTTCTTAAACATCAGATGCAAACTTTTCAAGGACTTTCCAGGCCCAATTACCTCAAATTCAAGGATCCAACATAGTTAAAGATAGCATCATAGTTTAAAAGATAGATTCATGTTAATGACTGAACATGAGAGGCAGCAGAACACAGCCACTATAAGCTTACTAAATGCCTCTGTCCTGGTGAAGTTTATGCTAACATGAAATCCTTCTGATCAGTTTGTACTATGCTCATTTATTCAGGTCACACCATAGATCATTAACTAATTAATCATGCATGCAAACCAATTAATTAACATGTGACAAGGAATTAAGGAAGCATGTGCATATTTTAAATGATCAATCATTTTCAATAATTCAGTGACTTTGCCATGGGCTGAAGTTGGATGACTGATATTAAAATATTGATGTATGAGGATTTTATAGTGTTTTTTTGGACGTGTACATTTTTGGCACAAGGGTTTTGAAAGGGAGTTTATTTGGTAGTAGGTAGTACTAGGGTTAATTAATCCTTTCATAGCTGATAGGACTATGACTTTGACAGAGATATTAGTTTGGCTCCTAACCACAAAATCTCTCACCTTTGTTGTCGGCCTTCAGCTCCTCCTGCAGGAAGTTGCTCTGCCGGTTGCCGAGCACGAAGGCCAGGAAGGAAAGGATCAGGGCGTCCAGGATGCCGATGATAGCCAGGATATAGGCCCAGCGCACAGAACAGTTCCCCAGAGTGTACTTTCCTGTGTCCTCTCCGCACATGTCTCGGATCACCTCGGCGTCCCAGCCGTTTGGGAAGATCATACAGCCGAGCACCAGACACACAGCTGGAGAGCAGTGAGGGAAGTATGGAGGAAGGAAGGGACAACAGAGGAGTTATTTATTTAGAGTGATATTATGGATGTTGTGGTCATATATACAGAATGCTATTTGGTTTGTGTGATATTGGATTTCGTCAGGCAGTCTGTGTAGTAACACGCAAAGCGATGGGTCAAGGTGACAAGGTTATGTTCCACTGAAAAGCAGCACAGGAAAGAAAATCAGTACGGGAAGAGGGTTGAGGTGTAGAACAAAGCATGATTGAAAGTCAGGGCAATGAAACAGGAGGGGGAGGCTGGTGAGGAGAGAAAATGGGTTTAGGTGTAAAACAGCAGGTCGGGCAGAGGGTTATGTGAAGTTAACAAGATGAAAGTGAGGGAAAAGAGGAGAGACAGAGTATTATTTATTATTTCCAGTATCTGCTTCTTCACTCAACCACCGACAGAGGGGGAGTGAAAGGCTTTGACATTTTCTTTTAAATCACATGTGAAACATTATTTCACATGATGGAAATGTAAAATGTGATTTTTTTATTTGTAAAGAAAAAAAATTATATAGATAAAAACACATGACAGGAGTAGCAGTAGTTTGACTTGACATTTTGGTAAATATTCTTACTACTTTACTTTATTTTTTATTTTTATTTTCTACTGCTAACAATGCAAAAATAAAATAAAATAAAAAACTAGGAAACAGCTAGTGTGGCTCTGTTTGGAGTTCAGAAATATGCCATCCAACACCTCACTGTTCACGAACTAAACAGTACATTGTTTTTGGTCATTTGAACATTTTTGTCTGTTAGTGGATGACACGTCAAAGGAGATTAGAGAAACAAAATGCAGATGTTGGTACAGATTTGTTTGTCTTTAAAATCAGTGAATAAATTGTATTTATTAAAGAGTAGATGCAGTGGTTCTGCTGAGATATTCACAAACCACACATGCACACAAATGTGTGTTTGGTCACATTTGGCACGTGAATGTTTTTATTCTCTTCTTCTATGGACTGTGTGTGTGTGTGTGTGTGTGTGTCTGTGTGTCTGTGTGTGTGTCATGCTCCCATAAGGCCTGCGTGGTCCCCCTGTTGTGTTGAGTGTCCAGCTGAGGCCAGGCTGGCCCTAACAGATGGGTCCCTGAAAGCCTCATTCGACTGCTACTGTTGAGAGATGTGCACAGACCAGATGAAACTCAGCTGATGCACAGGCTTAGGGTGTGTAGGGACACAGGACTTTAGGTTTGAGCTGATGTAAGGATAGTGAAGAAGAGGCAATCCCCACAGTGAGCCACAGGGGTTCTGAGGAGGTGGTGATGCAGTGTGGCAAATATGAGAAGTCACTGTGCAGACTTTGGTGCTGTCCAAACACTGCATGGACTTTACAAAGTGGAATACAGTAAATGCACTGACAAGACAGAGGTGAAGACATCATTTGTTATTCGTCAGAGCACAGCATTGTGCTTGTAACCAGAGAACAACAAAACAGTTTATGCTGGACTGTAAGAATCTTTAACCCTGACTTAAATAAACCAAATCAGCATGTTGCTACGGTTACCTGTAGTCTAATATCTGATAGGTGGAACACTAATTTAAAATGTTGATTAATCTATTGATCTGAACTATGTTTGAGGTGTCCTAATTAACAACTGCACAGCTATCAGCCAATCAGAAATGAATATTTATAGTGTTCTAGTAGTGATGAATAGAGACTAGATAGAGACTTATAGTAGGCTGAGCTTTGTTGCACGTCATCCCTCTGTCTCATGTTTCCTGTCTATCTCAACTAAGAATAAAATATTAATCCTTAAAAATAAATCAGAATATAGATAAGATGAAGTACAAGCATTACTCAGATTACAACAGTTACTGCTGCTCCACTACAATAATTACTGTCAGTGCCTCTGATCTTGTCTCCATTTGTTGATGAAGATGTAGTCGAATGCACTAAAAAAATAATTAAGTAGACCTTGAGTCTAAATTATTTTGTCATGCAACTGTAGTGCTTCTAATTAATTATCCCACTAATGTTAATATTACTTAACGATTCACATCAAAATTCATTAAATGTAAATGCACATTGTTTTGAGAATATTACAGTCATGGGAAATTGAGTTTAACAGATGTGACATATTGATCACCGTTAAAGGCATGAGATATTGATTATAAATGCATTATATGTTCACCAGCTAGTTGCTAACTCTGCGCTGCATGGTGAAAACACATAGTTTACAGTGGCTTTATCAGATTTTTCCCCTGAAAACATCTACTGAGTTGATGAGAGCTGAGAGACTGAACCAAAGAAGTTGTGGGCCATAAAACCAAAACAATGGTCTGAAAGACATTAAAATGTGAAAACTGTGCTGGGTATCACTATGAGCAACAGTTTTCAGCCATCTTCTTCATTCATAGAAATGTTTGATTAGTCCAGCAGGCTAAACAAAGTGCTGGCACACAGGTCAGTGCATGTTTTCTGTTCCTGCTGTCTGCTTCTGATTTACAAAACTCTTTTCAGCACTGGCCCATGTGACCCACATGAAGTTTGGGTCAGTGCCACAAGCTGCTGAACATGTCTCACCTTTCTATGATGCCAACAAACATTATACAAGTTTGAACTGTGTTGCCTCTGTGTTTACTGGCATACTGAAAACATGACATCCAGTTATGGCAGCATGCCACAACAGGTTTAATATGGTGTGAAGAGTTTGTGTGTTCCCCATGGTTTTCCTTTAGTCCTGCCTGGCTGACAGAAGTGAACAAGACTCACTCTTAATAATTCATCCAGCCTCATTTAAATCTGTGTCAGGGATGCTGGGGAGGTTACACTGCGCAACATCGGAACCCTTCTCCCTGCATGTGTATTTAATACAGTACCTTTAGGACCCAATTGTTAGCCTTTAAATAGTGCAAGGGGAGCTGCAGTTACATGCAGTTACTGCCACCTGTCAGTCACAACCTACATTTAAACCATTTAAACATTTAAACCAGCAAACAAACCAAATCAACCATAGCACCGCATTCCTAAAAATACTCAATCAAGGGCTAAAACACATTCTTCTGCTGACCCTGTCACAGCAGTGCTTTGCTTTACTTCCGTGCTGGTCCTTCTGTCTGCTTTGGCAAACTGGGAGTGTGCTGAATGCTGTCTACTGGAGGTAACACACTAAATATTGATAGGAACCTCATACAACCCCTCTTCAAAACCCTTTAACTTGTTCAGAGAATCATTTAATCAAAACAATGTTCCGGTGCTGTATATGTGCCCTCCTCTACTGCTGTTAGAAGCCATGGAACATCATTTGAATGAACACAGAAAAATGTCCAATTGTTTGCTATGAGACACTGTCTCTCATCTCTGTTAGCCCCCACATATCTCCATGCAAGTCTGTCTTCCATTCACAGCCTATTGTACAGCTGCTGTGCTGTGTGTGAATAAAAACATTTTCATTGTGGTTTATTTGACTCAGGGGCAATTACCAATCCATATTAATGGAATCCCTGATGGTCTCTGCTGTGAATGTGAAGTGTTTGCAGGTTGGCCCTGGAGAGGTGTCATGTCGTCCATCTTTACATACACTCAATGCTCATAATGGCAATGCAGAGATGCTGGTGTTTGGCATGTTTGTTAGTTTAGGATGCTAACAGTTAATGAGTAGTAACTGGAACAGCTGAGGCTAATGGAAATGTCATTAATTTTTCAGATATTTATTCATAAACCAAAGTACTGGGCAATGTAACACTGATGATCTGATCTGATCTGATCTGATCTGATGATGGGAAACAATATGGGACAATGATATATTTCAGTCTGGACCCACTTGCATGTCAATCCTTGAGTATGTAATACTAACATGGCTAAAGTAAAGACTAAGTAAAGGTTTTTACTTTAACAGTGCGGCAGGCTTTCCAGTCCACTGGAAACTCCTTGATTCATAAGACTGTGAGGGGATTTCCACAGTCTCTGCTTTTGGATGCTGAAATCTGCATAGGAGAAGAGTGCAAATATTTTCTACATATGGAGCTTTTTGTTGACAAATGTAGGCTGGGAGGCTGTCTACACTGAGCAATATGGCTGAAAGATTTCCCAGGATTTAGAAAACCACGAGTGTCATTCCAGAAAATCCCTGAGAGAGAATAAAAAAAGCTCTCACATGCAAATGAGTTTTTCAGCATCTCCATAACAACATTAAGACTTATTAATACACTGATGCCCCTGTTTGCAAGAGAAAATCCAACAGCCTCACTGCATCCCTGCCAAAACATAAGCATGTAAAATTAACACGTGAAGTCACGTCATTAGTGCCGCCTCTTTAAAGAGACCATGAGTGTGTCATGATCCGCTCCTGGTTTGTCATTCCTCCTGCCAGTACTTTTCCACTCACCTGCTGGCCACTCCCACCTCATCAGTAGAACCACCTTCACCTGTGTGCCCTCACCTGATTTAAACCCACTCTTTCCATTCAGTCTCTGCTAGATTGTCTTCAGCAGCATGCTAAGCTCGCGTGCGTTTGTCTTCGGATTGCTTCCCCGGTTTCAACCCTGCCTGTCCCTGTCCTGTCCTCATCGTCCCGTCCCTGACTCCTCTGCCTGCTTGCCCCTAGTCTGTCTCCTGTTTGTTTGGATTCCCTCCCTGGACGTTTCTGTTGGAGAATTGGACTATTTTGGCTGGTTGTGTTGGAGATTAATTCCTGAGTACCTGCTGTGGATTTTTGCGATTCTGTTTGGCCAATAAACTGTTGAACTGTCCCAACCCTGGTCTCAGTCTGTGCTGTTCTTGGGTCCAACCTCACACCCATTACAGTACAATCTGGCCAGAAATGGACCCAGCTCAGATTGACGACTGGATGTCCCAGATGGAGGACTTGCTAAACCAGTTAGTTGCAGCTTCTGCGGCCTCCTTGGTGGAAAATTATCAGGGCCTGGCACAAGTGCGTCAGGAAATGGCAAGCTTCAACGCTCGCATCCAATCTCTGGAGCAATCACCTGCTTTGCTGGGGGCCAGCTCACCAGAGCTCACCAGTGAACGGAGGCATACTGGTGAGCTCCATCGCTGGTCCTGCCTCCCCTAGAAGACCCAGCCTTACCGGTGAGTATCTGCTGCCTGCTGGCTCCCACTCCATCAACGTCCTCATCGATTCAGGGGCTGACGGGAACATTATAAAGATCGCACTCCAGCTTGGACTCCGTCCAGAGAGTCTGCTGTCGCCCATCTCGGCCAGCGCCCTGGATGGACATGCGCTGGGGAGGGTGACGTCCAAAACCAACCCTGCGTGCATGCTCCTGCCACGGGGCCACAGTGAGACCATCCAGTTTCTGCTCCTGTCTACACCAAGTCAGCCTGTCATTCTGGGGCACCCCTGGCTTTGCCTGCACAATCCCCTCCCACTCCTCTCCACAGCCTTTGAACTGCTCCAAGGGGCAAAGGTGTTCTCCAAGCTTGACCTGAGAAATACATATCATCTGATTCGCATACGGGAGGGGGATGAGTGGAAAACGGCCTTCCACACACCAACAGGGCATTATGAATGTCTGGTGATGCCCTTTGGTTTGACCAATGCCCCAGCTGTTTTCCAAGCTCTGGTCAGTGATGTGCTCCGGGACATGCTGAAGAAGTATGTCTTTGTATACCTGGATGATATCCTGATCTTTTCTCGCAGCCAAGATGAACATGTCACCCATGTCAGACTGTCCTCTGCATTGTCCTCCTGGACAATGCCCTCTATGTCAAGGCGGAAAAATATGAATTTCATGTACCATCTGTCTCCTCCTTGGGGTACATCATTGCCACAGACTGCTTACAGATGGACCCAGCTAATATTTCTGCTGTGACCTCCTGGCCACTCCCAGAGACACGCAAACAACTGCAGCGTTTTGCTGGGTTTGCCAATTTCTACCGTCGTTTCATCAAAGGTTTCAGTTCCATTGCCTCTCCCCTCTCGGCCCTCACCTCATCCAAGACCTCCTTCTGCTGGATTGACGAAGCACAAAATGCCTTCGACACCCTCAAGACTTGCTTCTCCACTGCTCCCATCCTCCAGATCCCCGACCCTGAGTGCCAGTTCATTGTGGAAGCGGATGCATCCAGTGTGGGGGTGGGGGCAATTCTTTCTCAGCAATCCACTGTCGACCAGAAGGTCCACCCCTGCGCCTTTTTCTCTCGCCGTCTAACTTCCGCTGAGAGGAATTATGATATTGGTAACAGGGAGCTTCTGGCAGTGAAACTGGTCTTGGAGGAGTGGCACCACTGGCTAGAGGGAGCCAAGGTGCCATTCATCGTATGGACTGATCATCGAAACCTGGAATATATTTGATCTGCCAAGAGACTGAACTCCAGGCAGGCCCGCTGGTCACTGTTTTTTGACAGGTTCAATTTTACACTGTCCTATTGGCCCGGGTCTCGTATCAAGCCAGACGCACTTTCCTGGCAGTTTCCTGAGTGTCCTGACAAAACTGTTGAGCCTTCCACTATCGTTCCAGCTTCCTGTCTCATTGCCTCAGTGACTTGGGAGATAGAGGAGAGGGTGCAGGCTGCCACTGAGGATCAGCCTGGTCCTAGTTCCTGTCCCCCTGACCGTTTGTTTGTTCCGGCTCATCTCCGCTCCGATGTACTCCATTGGGAACATGCTTCCAGGCTTACCTGCCACCCTGGCATTCAGCGGACCCGAGACTTACTTCCAGCAGCGCTTCTGGTGGTCATCACTGGAGGAGGATGTCTGAGACTATGTCAACGCCTGTCCTGTGTGCAACCAGAACAAGACCTCTCGTCATCCACCAGCAGGCTTCCTGCACCCATTGCCTGTTTCTCATCGCCCATGGTCACACATCTCCCTGGACTTTGTAACTGGTCTACCTACATCCAAGGGCCACACTGCCATCCTTATAGTTGTTGACCATTTTAGCAAAATGGTCCACTTCATTCCCCTTCCCAAGCTTCCTTCTGCCAAAGAGACAGCTGAGCTGGTTATTCTGCACATTTTTCGTCTCCATGGACTGCCCACTGACATTGTCTCTGACCGGGGGCTCCAATTCACATCCATGTTCTGGGAAGCATTTTGCAGTCTGGTTGGGGCCTCTGTCAGTCTGTCCTCCGGCTTCCATCCTGGAAACCAGTCTGTTTGACCAACCACAACCCTGCTTCCTGGTCTGAACAGCTGGTCTGGGTGGAATATGCCCACAACTCCCTCACCTGCTCCTCCACTGGTCTTTCCCCCTTCCAGTGCGCCTACGGGTATCAGCCTCCACTGTTTGCCAACCAAGAGAGGGAGGCTGCCTGCCCATCAGCTCAAGCTTTTGTTCACTGTTGCCAGCGCACCCAGGACCGGGCACGCACTGCTCTCCTTAAATCTGCTGACCGCTATTGCAGCTGCTGCCAACAAGCACCGCACACCTGCTCCCATCTACCAGGTTGGCCAGAGGGTCTGGCTCTCCACCTGTGACCTGCCCCTCAAGGTGGAGAACCATAAGCTGGCCCCTTAGTTTGTCAGGCTCTTCCCCGTCACTCGCATCATCAACCTGGAGGCGGTTCGACTTTGGCCTCCCAGGTCCGTGAAGATCCCAACATTCCATGTCTCCAGGATCAAACCAGTCCGAGAGAGTCCACTGGTTCCTCCCATGCCACCTCCTCAGCTTGTTAATGGTGGTCCTGTACATGCTGTCAGGCGTCTCCTGCTCTCCCTGCCGTGGACAATACCTCCCCAGAGGTTTCTGTTGGAGAATTGAACTATTTTGGCTGGTTCTGCTGGAGATTATTTCCTGAGTACCTGCTGTGGATTTTTTTCGATCCTGTTTGGCCAATAAACTGTTGAACTGTCCCAACCCAGTCTGTGCTGTTTTGGGTCCAACCTCACACCCATTACAGAGTGACATGTAATACAGAAACAAAAGATCTGAATTCTACTGCTCAAAACAGAAAATAAATAGTTTGCAGGAAAATCACTGCCCTGATGACTGACAAGAACCCTCTGACAGCCTCAGTCTTCCTGATGGGATTCCTCCAGTGCAGCTCTCTATGAAACACACAACAGCTGTGTTATTGATTTATTTCCCTCTCATTTTTCAGCTTTGAAAAGAACTTCATTTCCCAAGCAGCCTTGAGACTTTGGCATTTCAGAGGTGTTAATTAACATTTGGTTGGGCAGACTGTGAGGAGGTGGAGCAGATGACTTAACTGATTCTGTTAATTCAAAACAACGCAACAGACACAGTCACACCATCACAAACACAAACAGCAACATGCAGAGAAAAAAGAAGCTCAGCTTTGACAGCTTTGACAGCCAGTATGGCCTTATAACTCACTTGTTTATTTCAAAATAAATAAATACATTAATTTGTAATACATATAATTATATATAATTATAAATGATAAATTATTATTATTATAAACTAATTAAGTTTAGTTTTAATCAACCCTGTCTGCTAAACATGAAATATACTGTACATACGACCAAATCACATTTATTTATTATTTATTTATTATTTTCATTTATTTCAAAATGTATTAAATGTGCAAATGAACACTTCCTGTTTCAACTTTTATGTTGTGTACTTACTGTAGTCATATGCACACAGTTATCATGTGTAATCACATTTTAGGTGCACTCACTCTCAGTTTAACCTCCATATAACAGTTTAGATCACTGACCCCCTACCAGGATTCATTATATTCATAGAACCTTCTCTCTTCACTCACAGCCTCACCCAGCATCAGAGTAGTAGTAAAGTAATTCAGTCATGCAGTAATTCACAGTTCACTGACAGGAAAGGGGAAAAAAAGCTGAGAAACACTGAGTGTCTAACTGCTCATTGGACAACTTTTCAGAGTTGTTTCTTTGACATGTACCTGGTAGTAATATTGATCCTATGCAACTACAAGAAAAAAAGTAACTTGCATATTTTGTCCTAATGTAATGGCATGCTCATGGCAATGTTGTAGATGACCCTCCAGGATGTATTTAAGTATATCAAGCCACTTCACATCCATGATACACTCACACAGGTGATTTCACTTAGTCTGAATGACGAGAGCTCTTCTCAGGTCTGTGTGGGAGTGTGCAGTGTTTGATTTAAATCTTCTACACCGTCCTGTTGCACATGCCATAGTTGTACAAATGGACTTGTCATAGGATGAAGGTGAAACAAACTGTAAAAAAAGCTGTAATTGTTCAGTGTGTCTTCAACCAGAAGAAGTGAAAACAGGTTAAACACACCTTTTGGCTTGTTTTGTGTACAGGATAGACTACTGGTGTGAAACAATATTGCCAATATGCAAACGCAGTACTCGTGTTTTCATTATGATTTATGACAGTATAACAGATGGTAAAGTGACTGAGGTCACTATACTGTGTATGTGTGTGTGTGTGTGTGTCTGTGTGTAATTTGCATGCATGTTTAGCTTCTCAGTTAGTGCAACTGTGACACACACAACATTGGTCGATACAACCAATTATCGCTGGTCCAACAACTATCAGCCCAACATGACTTCAAGCTGAATGATCACACACACACCATATGCTCTTCTGATTTGCTAAACAAATCACAATCCTATCGAGAGCATGAAGAGGGCAGAAAGACAGAGAGGAAAATAAAATAAAATGAGCATGAGCAGAAAGAGGAGGAAGAGAAAGAATGAGTAAGGAGGACAGATGATTGGGGGGGGCACCCTGGTTCTTTAAGTGCCGAGCTTAAAGACCAAGCTGACAGAACTAGATGAAGGATGGAGAGTGAAAGAGAGAAAGAGACACAGAGGGGAGAAGATGATAAGGGTGGGAAGATGGAGGGATTTGAATATAGGAAGGGAAAGGAGGGAGGTGGGGTTGCCTTGGCAACTGGCTGGACCTATGAGAGGGTGCGTGTGGGGGTCTGGAGTACATAAAATATATATCCAGTTCTTAGACCCTGCTCAGATGGTGAGACAATAAACAGACATGAAGACACTGAACAGGACAGTTAGTGTGTGTGTGTGTGTGTGTGTGTGTGTGTTTGTTATGAGGATGAGATGAGTCACATGTAGAGGAGAAAGACCAAGTAACACACAGCAGCAGTATACACCCTGACAGCCAAAACACAGCAAACAGCCAGGACAAATAGAGACACACACACACACCGTGTGCCAGCACATGCACAGTGTAGGAGGGAGTGTTATGGCCAGATCAACAGCTACACTGACATTTCTAATATCTGATTATTATTGCATATGGTTGATTTGATGACACCTGTCAGGTCAGTTGATGGTATGAAAGGACAACAAAGTCACTCTGTAGTGACACTATAAGGGAGGAGGTTGGTTGGAGGGTGGATGGGTGGGTCCAACAATCTGTGAACACTGGGTGTTTTTAAAGCACGACCATGATCGATCAAGTTTTTTCTAAGTAGGTTTTCATGTACACAGAATGTGCCTTGTTGTTTTGGTGCAATAAATAATTGTAAGTTAAAATATCAAGAAGAATCATAACATGTCAGTCAGAGAGTTCCACGAGGTTCTGTGCTTGGACCCCCCTTTTTCAGTTTATATATGCTTCCTTTAGGGATCATTATTAGGAATCAGGCCTCATGAAACCAATCACAGCTAAACTTCAAGCATGCCTTATAAAAATTGGATGACCTGCAATTTTCTGATGTCAAATTCAGACAAAACTGAAGTTCTTGTAATTGGACCCAAACACCTCAGAAACTGTCTTTCTAGAGATTTAGTTACCTTAGACAGGATTACCCTGGCCTCCAGCTCCACCGGAGTTGTTTTTGATCAGGATTTGTCCTTTGATGTCCACATAAAACAAATTTTGAGGACAGCATTTTTTCATCTATGTAACATTACAAAAATCAGACGCATTTTATCTCAAGCGGTAGCAGAAAAACTAGTCCATGCATTTGTTACTTCTAGGCTGGACTATTGTAACTCTTTGTTATCAGGCTGCTTCCAGAAGTCTCTTTGGACTTTGCAGCTGATTCAGAATGCTGCTGCACGTGTTCTGACAGAACCAAGATCAGTCTTGTTTGTTTGTACATCCTCTCTATCTTTAAAAAGTAATCACACCCAAGTGGGAAAATCCAGCTTGTGCTGTGATTCTTACACATTTGTATAGTTGCTGCAAGCTGTGTCTGTGAGTTACAACACCTCACTGTAGAGTTCAGTGTTACATCACAGTGGGGTGAAGTCAAGTGCAGCAGACTTGAAATATTCAACCCACAGACTTCAACAACAGTGATTTTCCTCCATAAAACACTTTGGTTTGGAGATGCTTGAATTTTGTGTTTTGAGTGCATCCAAGTCACTGCCTGAGGTGTTCTCTCCTGTTCACCACAAAGGCTGATTCATTAAAGATAATAAACATGGGCAGAGTTAGAGGGGGAGCCGGGGGGCACTGAAATCTAAAATCTCTCTCCCCCCAGATAATTGACATGTTACGGCACCGCACAAGAAAAGCCAGTTGCATTTTGAAGTCTGTGAGTACTAGGTCCCTCCTGTACAGTAGATGGCATAATGTAGGCCACCACAAGGTGCTGCAATCCACTTTACAATTAGAAGACATGGGAAAAGACAAAAAAGAAGAAGAAGGAACCGTTCAGGAAACAGAAAAGGCAGCGTGCTCCTTGTGAAAACTCAGCCAGAGATGGATTTTATTCTGGATTTTAAGACTGACCTATATCGGGGAGTACAAGACCACAGTTTATGCCAAAATAAGTTCATGAGTTCAATATGATATGTGTGATGATTTGGGTTCCTTTATGGACTTTAATTTGGACCAACTCAGGGTTGCTGGTACATTAATTAACATGACCATAAAGAACATGTAAATGCACCAGAAATAATCACTGACTAATTTTCTTTCATCTGTAGTCCCTGGAAGGTTAATGTTTAAAGAAAGAAACATGATTTAAACAGATAGCCAACAGATATACAGCACACAATCGCTAACAAGAGGTTGATGTTTTTATAAAACCTCTCTTAAAGGTTTTATATACAAGATTCACTGCCAATATATGGCACCAGCATCTCAGACTGAAACAAATGTGAGTTACAACCCAACAGGCTCCATTGACAAAACCAGTAATTTTACCTCACAGAATTGTAAAGCACACAGGACAGGAACACAAACATCTTTGGTCTAAATCTGTCTAGTCCATGCCTGTTTTTTGTCACATTGTTATTCAAAGTGTCCGACAACATGAAGGAAAGGATTCCTACAAAGACAGAACTTTTTTGTTAAAGAGTAAGATCCTTTTTGTTTAGCCTAAAACATCAGTTATATTGTTATCACTCACCACCAAACTCCATTGACAACAACAGTTATTTCACATTGCAGATCATCATAACATTGTTTTTTTTTTTGTCATGTTTACATCTTCAGGAGGACCCTGTGGTCTTTGGGGTGATTGTCATAGACATGGTAGAGTAGAGGAAGAGTTCATTATGCAAATTAATGATTATACACTTCAGTAGGAGTCCTTATCAATGACTTTCTCTGTGTGTAGTTTAAATTAGTGAGTGCAAAGAGAGATTTGTCAAAGCCTTGATGAATTTCATCAACTGTGCACTTTTTACTCCTCTGAATGAAAAATGTGATAAAAATGTGTTATGTAACATATGACTGGTCCATGTTGGTCCAGATAACACACTCCAACAAATGTCAAGCACTAAGAGAGAGTGAGAGAGAGAGAGAAGCTGTGAGTTCTGTGTCACAGAGGAGATGAACACTGTAGTGGCCATTTGTCCATAAAAAACAAATTAATCTTTAAACCAAATCAAAAGGCCACTGACGCACCATGGGAATGTGGTTTAACACAGGCAAAAGAAGATGAATGTCCAAGCTGAGTCCTTGCGTTTTGTGATGATTTATTTCAAAATAATAAAACAAACAAAAGTAAAATAAAATAAAATAATTAAAACCACCCAGTGTGTTCCACAATATTACCATATATAAGGATAATTCTTGAATGTTCCAATTGTTGCTCTATTTGTATCCACATGCTGAGATATGACTTTTTTACTGCTGATAAATCAATGAGATGAGATGTACAGTGTATATATCTATATATCTATAATGTTGCTGTATCTAGAACTTTCCATATTCCTGTGCGAGTATTGTTGTGGGTAGTAGTATTGGATCATTGTCGTTCTTCCATCTTAATGGATGTGTCTAAATTTTGCTTCCATATTGCTACAGCTGCTTTATTTGAGAGGCTTCTTCAAAACAAACAGGCAGCAAACATGTGGTCTGTTTTGGAGCACCAGGAAGAGGAGGTTTTCAGGGGGGAATGCTGATGGGGGAGTGGAGCTGGCGTCGTGCCAGAACGGGAGCTGTGCAAGCCGACAATGTAAATGGGCTCAGCTGCCTCTATGGACATAATAACAAAGGCGAAGAAGATGTTCATGGAGGAAGCTAAAAAGAGAAAAATAGAAAGAAGCAAGAAGCCACCTAAGTTGTCCCAATATTGCTTGATATTGATGTTTGTTTTTATGTTGTAAAGCACTTTATAACTTTTATTATTAACATAGTATAGTTAATAAAGTTAGTTAATATTATTATTGTCTTGAAATGAGGCTGCCCCTCACGTGATCCATGTGCTTCTATACTGCTATATGACTGGATTTAGTTTCTGTATTGCAGAAAATGTACATATTGATGTGTTCTTATTGTATCTTTGGTACAAAACATCTACTTCAGTCAGAGAGCAGCAGTGTACTGGAAACTTAAAACTTTAAGAAGACGACAACACATGATGGACGTCAGTACTCCAACATGTCCTGACAGAAACCTGTCTGTTTCACTGTTGTGAAGCATTCAGTTTAAAAAAGACATCAGCTGCCTGAAGCCTCGCTCTCTAAACGAGCACCCATGTCTAGCAAGCCACAAATACACATACATGCTATACATTAGCTGCTGATTGACAATTTGTCACTGTATGCCCTCCACATAATTATCTCACAGCATGCGTTGGGCTGCCTGCGAAGGAGAGATGTTATTATTCTTCTACCATGAATGGCAATTGAATGAAAGAGTCATAAGTGGTTATGATGACTGCAGCACAGCACTGTTGATTCAGTATATGAACTAGTAAAGTACTCATATACTACACTTTACGAGGAGAAGCATTTGTTGCTGATTTGCACTTTAAAGCTGCATTCAGTGATGCATTTTTGACCAGTTTGTGGGAGAACAAGCTGAAAAGATAACATTAAAATATGATCAACATCTAAACATCACATTAGTATTCTTCTGGAGTTATGCTGCTGCCTACCTAATGAATTTAATGAATTAATGAATTTGAACAGTCTGTTGTTGTTGCACAGTCGGAAAACCAATAAAAGTATCTAACAAATGCCACTATGATTTAAACTGATTTAAAGTGTGGGGTGATAATTATTTGTGGGTTTGGCATACATTTGATAGACTTATCTGACCCTTTGTGCATACAGACTACACACATACATGCAGACAGGTTTTGAACTAAAGTGTTTCCAAGTTGAATTAATTTGAGCAGCTGTTGGATCATTTTGTGTTTTCCTGAGCCGAGCTTCTTCTGCCTCCGGGTAATCTAAAAGTCGGCAAAGACGTGGATCATTGGTGGACCTGAGGCAGGCTGAATGATGACACTTCTGGAGCCATAGGCTTCTTTTCACAGCTGTGGAGGTTGCTGCTTGGTGAAAACATGCTTTCTATTTATTATTTATCTATTTATCTTTATTCATCAATACCACCATTTCATCACAGTAGCATTATGGTCGTGTTAAATGCACAGCTAGAGTTTAATTAGAGAAACGCCTGTTACTTGTTGGCCATTCCATCTCTTTGTTGGTCTTCTTTTTAATTACTATTTCATGGTAACAACCACAACCTAGCTCTCTTAAACAGCAGTAAATCATTACTAACCAGGCCAGTTTGTGCTTTGAAGTTTGTTGCCAAAAGCACAATAACTGTGAAGGAAGAGAAAGAGTGAGCGTGAGATCCTGAAGGATTGTGTTCTCTGGATTCTCTGAATGTAGGCTAATTAGACTCCAGTAACTACAGCCTGCTGCAGGCATGGCAGTTTCTCCCATTTTCCGTATTTCTCTTTCATTCTCTCATTACTCACTCACCAATTCATGGAGTCGGCCGAGAACAACTAAGAAAGTAACCTTGTGTGTTCACATAAGCAGTGTGTTGCTGTGATGACGGGCCTGATCTTGCATCTCAGGGGATATGTGTTTCATTTACAGTGCTTTCCCTCATCAGAGGGAACGGATATTCCCAGAGCCAGCTCAGTGGATCTTCTGAAAACAGAACATAGCATATAGTGGGGTATTCTTTCTGTGAAACAGAATGTGGTAGTTAATTTCTGCTCTTTCTTACTGACATTACAGTTTTTAAATGGAGATTCTGTCTATCTGACAAAGTGCCACTGATAAAGTGAAGCATGCTTCCAGTCAGAGGCAAACTCAGTCAAACTGCATTTTTCTGCAAACAGATGGAACTTCCTGATGATCTGAAATGCACTCCAACATTTTCACTTTCAAATCTAATCTGTCTTGACATGTTAAGCTTAGTGCTACAGCACTGTGCTCCTTTAAACCCCTTTCTCCTTTCATGCAATAGTTTAGATGTTGGCATGGTCATTTGGCCTGGTGTAGAGCAGCTGTCTCTCTGCTGTTTCTGACCGTGAAAGCGTCTGTCGAGCCATCCTGCAGAGCTCCTTCGCAAGGCCCAGTGTCTGTGAGAGGCTCCAGCACAGAGCTGCACCACAGAACTAATTAAACTATCATCTGCACACAGCCTGAGAAAATTAGGCCCCGCTCCAATGGTATTAGGCTGCTTCCTCATTCACACACACACGTGATCACATGCAGATATAGTTTATACAGTTTAGCTCCTGTCAGGCTGCACATGGGACACCCTCCTGCCAACAAACAATATAATATACAGACTACTCTGTACTGCAGCACCAGTTAACTTCACTCTTATTCTAGGTAACACACATGCTGCACATTTAAACACATGACCGACCAGTTATTCCAATAAACTGGTCGTGTTCGTAAGTTCGTAAGTGGCAGTTCTTGTCCATATGTTTAGTCAACTGTAAACCTCCTACAAGTGATGCCTCCCAAGGCTATGGTCACACACGCAAAATCAATCATTTCCATTCCATACGAGAAAAATAAAATAGTTCAACATTGACAAACTATGATAGATAGAGTACAAGCCTCAACCAATAAGAAATATGTGTGTGTGGTTGACCTATGTGATGGTAGCCTCATGCTGGCTGGTGACAAAAACACCATGTGTCACTGAGGTAGAGACAACCTCCCCATGATTGGAACAGGGCTGTGAAGCAATTTTGGTCCAGTGGACACTTTTATTGCACCAAAGGGGTCACTGTTCCAAAGGGAATTTTCCGCATACGTAATCATCATCAGTAGAGATATTTACTGACCAAAACAGCTGGTCTAACCCCAGTGGCTTCACACAGCCTCCTGATTCCTGGATGTAGGCAAAGTCAACAGTGGCTAGCTAGCAGCTGAAAAGACACAACATGACAAGACAACAGGACAACTGTGGAGTTCAAACTGTTTCCTCCTCCCCCTATGTCCTAATGTCCAGCCCCTGTATCAAGCTAATGCACCACACAGCAAACACTAATAATAACAGTATAATAACAATACCAGTGATATGATACATGTTAGTGAATACTGGTTTTAACTGGTTCAAATCTAGGTGACTGTTCATCAAATAGCTATTAAATCAATTGTGGTGTTCCCCAAGGCTCAATTTTAGGACCTATTCTTTTTAACCTTTACACGCTGCAGCTTGGGTCATCATCAGGAGACACTGCATTCATTTCCATAGCTATGCTAATGACACAGCTTCACATTGCAGCGTCTTCTGATGACTCAGGGCCAATAGATGCCCCTTTTAACTGCATTTTAGACCTGAATTTAGGATGGCAGAGACTTTTACAGCTCAATCAGGACAAAACTAAAGTTTTAATTATTGGTACTGAAGCACAGAGAGAAGCTAAATATGAAACTACAAACACTGAATTTAAAACAAAAAAACAAGTAAAAAACCTGGGATTGTTGTGTGAAGCACTTGTACTTGCACATGTTACATTCTATTTATATGAAGTGAAGTGTGAAGTGTTACAAATAAAGTCTAATTGAAATGTGTTTGTTAAGTGTAATGTACTCTTGTGTGTGTGATGTGTTACTGCACATCAGTAATATTATTGGTGCTGGGCTTTCTCAAAAATTAGACCATATTTTACAGAAGTCCTGCTAATTCCTCTGGCCCAGGTGATATTGCTTGTTCTGCCAGATGTTCTGTTTGTCTATACTGCACAAGATGATCATGTAGTTTTCTATCAGTCTTTTTACTACTTTATGAAAGAAAAAAGACTTTGTATAACTTTGAATGCAATTAACCTTGCACATATCCCAGCATCCCTCACTTCTTCCCTCTTCCCTTCCCACTTGTGGGAGGTGAAGAGGAGTGAGGGAGCCTTGATGGTCTGATCTGTCAGTGATGATGGGTTTTGCATGGAATGGAGAATAATTGGTTGAGGCTTAACCTCTAGTGAGAGAACTGAGGATTATGGGTGTGCAGAGTAGGCTGCTGTGATGTGAGACCCCAGGCAGTCACCCCTCTGATTGCAGATTAGCTCTGCATTAGCAGGGTCTCAGCAGACAGCACACACACCCACCCACACACCATCATATCTTCAATCTTTTTGGTCATCTGCTGGATTCCTTTACTTCTGTAATCACTGTTCTTCTCTCATATCTCATCTTTGTCTCTGTCCTTTCTCTCATTGTTCTTACCATCTACTAAATCTTTTTTTTTCTTCTCACCTACACGTGCACATATGTGCACACACCCATCATGTAACCTTTTTTCCCCGCACATGTCATTATATGAGCCATTTGAGACCTTTTCACCTTCATCATCATTTTAGAAAAATACCACACATCAGCAGAGAAGCACGGTTTGAACTTCTCTCTCATGCTCTTATTCACACAACTACTGCTGCCACTAGTCGTGGCACTCTCAAATGTTTGCCAGAGGTAGACTGAGTTGGAAAACATCAGAGCTGATAAATGACATCAGAACCACATGTGCCGTAGATAAAAGAAGAGGAGTGAGGTTCTAGTGCAGATGTTTTCAGCAAAAGTCCAGAGTGAGTGCTGAGATCAAGTGAGGCAGAGAATCCAGAACGGAGATCAGCACACTTTGCTACCTCTTTGCTGCAGCCCTCCTCCTCTTTTTGTCTCTCGGGCAGTAGATGGAAGTGAGTTTACTGCACTGTCTCTGTGTATCAATGAAGAGTTTTCTCTCCTACACAACACAGACACAAAGGCTGCACTGCTGCCACCGGAGAACTGTGACTATGAGGAGGAAGAGCTGCGTCCTTGTCACTAGAGAGAGGTATTATATATACTATACATACTGCTATGGATTTGATCATTACATATGAAAACTACATTTTATATTTACAATAGCTGTGATCAATTTATATTGGGAGACATTTTTCATCATAATCCACTTCAGTTTATAGGTAGATTTTAAGTAGAGGAGGTTTTTAATACAAAAAGCAATTCAGTTTGTAGGATAGTACAAAAGAATGCCTTCCCGAAACAAAAGATTTAGACAATGGTTCCCAATCTCTGGGTGTGGACCCCACCAATGGGTCACTAAATACAGATAGATTGGTGGAACTTAAAACTCAGACAACTGACACTGTTCTGTATTATTTGTAGTGTTTTCGATATTTGCAGTAAATATTTTTATGTCACTAATCAGCAAAGGTTTGGTCTTAACATTGGCAGGGACACAGGCACCACATTCTGCTTGCAACAGGCTGTTTAAAGGGGCTATCAGCACTGTCCATGGTTCTGAAACAAACGAGGCTGTCCATGGTTCTGATAGGTTCATTCAAACCTACACCCTTGTGTTTTTTAAATTTATCTGTTTGTGTTGTCTTTCAACACTTAACTCTTTGTAGCTATCACTTGTGCATCTCATCTCATGATTTTGACTTACTGTTTCATAAATCTCCCAATTACTTGATCTTGGTCTCAAAGATGCAATGCCCGTCCGTACTTGCTGAGAGTGAGATGAGCAGATTGATTGCACTCTCACATGTGTGCTTTAGGTATGTAGTATCTTGTTTCTTTAATCCTCCCAGAAACAGAAATGTATGAACATGTTTGGTTTTATGAATTACATTGAAGAGAAGCAATTCCTCCAACCAACAATCACAGACAGATGTTTGACAGATTCCCACAAAGGTAGGGCTGCAACAAATGATTATTTTCATTGTCTATGACTAATCAAATTATTTTCTTGATTAATTATTTAGTCAAGTTTCAAAAGGTATTGAAAAACACCCATCACAACCACCCAGAGCCCAAAATGACGTCTTCACATGTCAAACATATTTTATTTACTATCATTTATAATAAAGAAAAAACAGGAGGTCCTGCTTTGTGACTCACTACTAATTTTCTTTCTTTTCAATAATCAATTATTTGACTAATTGTTGCAGCTCTAAACATAGCCAATCAAAAGTCAGAGGTGAACATAAATGGCAGAAACTCCAAACAGTCCAGGTACTGAAACTGAAACTAAAAACCAACGCTCAAATTCCACAAATCATCAGGAAATAATTTCAAATCGGGCAGCATCATCCACGCTCCAGATCTTGGATAATAAATGTAGTAATACTTCCATCATGTGAAACACTTCCTCTATGACCAGCACGCTGGCTTTGAGAAATGGTTTGACTTTGGACCAGGACCAGGTTTTAGACTTGGACCATCCAAAAAGATTCAATATGGCCTCTTTCAATAAGTCACTTCTGATGAGTTGTCAGAGTACTCATTCTTCATCACCTGAAGAATGTGATTTTGGGGAAATAATGCCATTGAGCTTATTCTGGCACTTTTGGAGCAGACAATCAATTTTTCAGAGAACTTGTCTGCACTGCACTATTTCACACTGACCCAGCAAACCACCTATGGGGCCAATCATTTATAGATCACTGAGCTTACAGCTGAGCTCATGCCAGTATTTAAAATAGTCACAAACATGACATGAGACAAGACGGGAAAAATAGCATCCATGGATGATTCCTTACTTTTGAGTTATCTGAGCATGAAGGGCTTTCTGGAACATTCCAGAAAGCCCTTCATGCTCAGATAACAATACAATCATGTTTCCCCTGTGCTACATTTACATCAGCATGTGTTGTTTTTTCTTCCTTGTAATCTATGGAGTAGTTGAACATACGTCTAATGCAGAAACAGAAAACATTTTTTTCCCAACAGCAAAAGAAAAACTGTTAAAAATCATGACGAAATGTGAAAACATTTCTCAGAGTGTTTTCAGAGGAGTGTAAAACTAAAGCAGCATAAGTGTGTTCTCAGTTTCACACCTCTGAAGCTTCTGCTGATACTTGATGGGAAGCGCCAGCAGGCCAGGGGAAACTGTGAAGACAGAACAAGCGAAGTGGGATGCAACGGAGTAGAGGTGGAGGTTGGAACAGGTTTGGGGATAGAAGTAAAGAAGTGAAGGTAATGTAGGGGGGGAGACCCCCTACGAATAAACAGAAGGAATCCCATTTCAAATCTTCCTATGTGTTCATGTCAGCTTCCTCCAGAGAAATCTCAAATGTAATGTTTGTGGCAGTCAGGAGAGAAAACTCTGCAGTGGTAAGAACCTCTGACATAAAAGACTCTGTTTAGCAGCTGGGACAGAAACTTTTGAAAAACATTTTAAAACTGTAATTTGCTACTGCAGAATAAATTTACATATTTCACTTTTTGCACCCTTGTTCACTAAAGTACACTCCATGTAATACAGTGCTACAGTTATGTCTGCAACACAGATTTATAAATAAAACAACAATGAAATAACATCTGTCTGTTGATCCATAGGCTTTGTTATTTATTGGTAAATTTGACAAGAAATTTGAACCCCTGCATTCAATGATTTTGTGGCCACTTGTGGACAACAAGGTATAAACTCAAGACTGACATGAAACCACATATACTCGAAGTCAATACAGCTAATATGTTAGTTAGTAAACAGTTGCCTAGTCACAGCAGACATGACAGTTTGTTTCTGAATGTAGGTCTAATGTTCACGTTCTTTCCATTGAAAAAGAAAATAGATTTACCGTCTCTTGGTTGTCTGCATCTGCCAACATTACAGACAACTTACAGTTTACATTCATGCCAGTCTACAGATTTAATAAAGCAGTAGTAAACATTTGATTGAATGCTGCTGTATGTCTGTTAGTGTGTAACACTGAGAGAAACAGATACCTCCAACAAAGTCTTTTTATGTGTTCACATGCTTGGCCAATACGTCTTCAAACCTTCAATCACAGAGCATCTTTACAATCACCACCGTTTCAAGGTGGGAACCTGGGAATGTGTCACCCCTTCAGTACCTGACCAAATGTGAAATATGACTCCCCTTCTGTCTCTCCTGACTTATGGTGTTGGTTAGAAAATGGTTAGAAAAATGTTTTGCAGAACATTATGATGTCACATTGACGTTTGATTTTTTGTATATAAAATGTCACCACTTCATCATTTTCTCCTGTTAGACATTTCTGTTAAATTTAGTCATAATTATAATCAGCTTCATCAGAATTATGAAATCTGTGGAGGACACAGTGACCTTTGACTACCAAACTCTATTCACTTCATTCTTGAGTCCAAGTGGATGAATTTGAAGAAATTCCCTCCAGGCGTTCCTGAGATATCACACAAAATAGAGACGGACAGATGAAAACATAATGCCTCTGGTCACAGCTGTCGCCACGGCTGTACACTGGCATAAAAATATCCGACTGTTTAGCTGCTAGCTATGTTCGTCAGCTAGTTGCTAACTGTGTGTGTCTGCTGTTTGCTGTGGGTTTATCAGAGGTTTTTCACTGAAAGTAGCTGCTGGAAACGATGGTGTGATGAAAATAAACCAGAACAAAAGTTCAAAACCAAAACAGGCCTGAAACAAAGCACTCTGAAGAACTGAGAGGAAGGATGTGTGTGATTCTCTGCAGGTTCATCTCTGTGAGCATAGGGTACACAGAGGGTGTGTGAGTGGTGTTAGTGCACAGGGTCTCACACCTCTGAAGGGCCTTTTGTTTTCCTTTTTGTCAAGTATTATTATTTCCTGGGTTAATTTCCTGGATCCTGATGAGAGAAAACCTTATACAAATTACACAAACAAACAAAATGTTTGAATTCACTTCTACTCAGACTAAATTGTGTGAATTCAAGAAGATATTGATCTGCAGAGGCACTGCAGCTAAGCATGTATGAATCTCTGGACATGAACACACAAAGATATAAGAACCTCAGCACTTCAAACCCTCCTGAAGTCTTCTGACCGCGGCATCAGGAGAGAGCTGTTTTCAGAAATTGAAAGAAATCAAAAACTATTTGTGTTCGTCGGTGCCTCAGGACAGACCGTGTGAGTTTGCAGTTCAGCCCACTGAAGGAGTGAACTGCACTGCTCTTACTGCTGAGAAGCAGTAACAACAAGAAAAGTGACTTTCATGTAATTCATTCCATTTAGTCAGTCTCGTTTATTTGCACAACATGTCAGGATTGCTCAGAGTGCAGTCACACTGAAGACGGAAAACTTTGTAAGAATTGTTATTTTCTTTGGCTTCAAGTAAAAGTGATGAAAATGTTATTACTGTAAATATGGCTGCGTGTGTGTTTGTGTGTGTGTTTATGTGTTGTGTAAGGTGAGCATCTTGCTGCTTGTGCATAATGATGCTGTACTGGCGTACAGTGAAATGATGCACCGCGCGTTGTTCGGTGGCCTTGCACCCCTGCTCTGACTCTGAACGACATCTTTCACAGTGCAGCTACTTGACATTAATTGTCTTTTTGTAGAATGGAAGACAAAGTTGTGTTTTTTCACCATGCATCCCTACCAACTCCTTACATCTGCTGAGAAGAACAAGTGAAGACCATATCACTTCCTAGATGAGAAATCAACATTAGAAATAAAGATCATTTTGTTTCCTTGTTTCAAACTGAATCTGTAGCAGATGTGATGTCTTTACAGCATGATGACAGATTGCTTTAACTAAATACTACACGCCCAATATCAACACAGCTATAATTTGTTTGTCAAACTGGGATCACTTCAATTGATGGTTTTGCTTATTGCCTGACAATGTTCCATATGCATTGCCCCGGAATGGCCTCAGCAAGACATGCTGCAGTACACAGGACATCTGTCGTATCTCTGGACATGAGCGCACAGACAACAGGTTAGAGGTTAGAGGCACACAGCGAGGACAGAGACAAGATCCTGAATGAGGCTGATTAATTCATATGATTATTAATAGTTTGATGTTGATGATGATGATGATGGAAATAATACTTCCAACTCACTTCTGTGTGTAAATTTAGAAAAACAGACTGATGACTCGGTCTTAGGATCAGGCCTATATAGAAGGGTTTCTAAGCAACATCATTGGTGATGTGTGCATATACGAGAGGAGTAGAGAACAAACCAACATGACTGAGCTGGATCAACATGAAAAGTTGTTCTTTAGCCTTAAACTTCACAAATCACAAAAGCACTGCATAAAAATGGTTCAGTACCTCAAGAAGAAGGCCTAGCAGTTGCTCAGACTGCAGCATGAGCGTTGTAGCATTCCGATCAGAGTTATAGATGGACTTTATTATGGGACGCATACCAATTTATCCAAACCTGGAGGGCTAACTTTGTGTGTAGTTGTGTGTGCCGTTTCTCACTGAAATTCCATGTGTTATGTTAGAGAGCCAGAGCTGAAGAAATGTCCAGTGTGTTAGATTTATGGCTCTGTATTTAGAGAATTTAATATTCATAACTCTGTTTTCATTTGTGATTAATCACCTAAAAATAAGAATAGTTGTGTTTTTGTTATGTTAAAATGAGACTTTTATATCTACAGTTCCTCTGAATCCACCATGTTGAACCTTCATGTTTCTACAGTACCCCAAAAGAGACTACACACTGGTCCTTCAAGCTGTGTTTTGACTGGTGACCATAATTAAGCTATCATGACATGTGACAACATGTTTTCTACCTCATGCTGTCTATCAATTGACCATTCTTTATTTTTGAGTTCTACTCTTTAACCTCCCCTCCACTCCAGCTCTTCGTTTCTTTATCTGTCTGTGTCTCTTTCCACACAACTTTCTTTGTTTTCTTGCCACTCTCTCTCTCTCTCTCTCTCTCTCTCTCTCTCTCTCTCTCTCTCTCTCTCTGTCTCTCTCTCTCTCTGTCACACACACACACATACACATCAGAGAGTGCAGGAAAGTCAATGATTTCTAAAGGTCCCAAATCCACCATCACCAACACAGCCCCGGCTCCGGTTGCCTTTATGGGAAGAAATAATCAAGCCATCAATACCTCCTCCCAGATAATGTCAGCCCTTCCAGACCAATGCACAATTAACCCTCTTCCCACCCCCTCACTCCACACACACACACACACAACTGTGTACCCTGTCAGTGAGAACACTGGAGCTATGGTTTGTGAAATAATCTTGCTGAGAATGGAGAGAAAAACTCAACAAAAAGCTTCATCAAACCTCAGCTTCAACACAAAAACTCATCTCCTACCAGGTGCCTTTTTAAACATGTTTGAGACCAATTTCATCTGCATCACATCTAGTTAATGAGCAGTTTGTGTAATTAAGAATCCACCAGGGGATTCTTTGATGTCAACTGAGCTTGCGGGAGACACTTGTAGGCTCCACCTGAACTGATACAATCTGTTCAATGCTCAGTGATGGGGAAACACCGGCCTGGGAATGAACACACACACACACACACACACACACACACACACACACACACACAGACACCACTGAGCTCATACTTATACTATATCTATGACCGTAGAGAGGGGAAAATGAAATAATAATAAAAAGCTCCATTCCAGTCTGTCCCTCTCTAATCTGCTCAACTGTGTCAATCTAACAGTTTATTGCACCTCCTAATACAATTACATACACAATACAGCCTTTAGATGGAGTTTGTTCCAGTTTTTTGCTCAGATGAATGAATGCACTGAGTGGGGATACATTACTGGAATGCATGTGCAGATCATGCATAATGCAGGCTAATCTGGTAGGCAGATATGGCAACCAAAATAGAAGCTGTGATCTTTGATGCAACACTGCTGAAGGCATTTCATTATCATAACTCCATACAATTACACATGCTCCCAAACAGCCGGGTGAAAGAGAACAGGCAGTGTCAGTATGATGGCTGTTTTTGTCTTCATGTTGGTGAAACTCTCACGTGACTTTCAGATAGATTTTGGCACTTTTCTCTTTGCTTATCACCAAGCGCGAGATCACATTTCAGCTCACTCCTGAGCTACAGGGAGAACCCGTGCGCTCCGGTAGGACGGGGAGAGAGGGAGGCGCGCCGTTCCCCGGTGAGGTGTTCGTGAGCAGAATGAGTGATGGAGACATTTCTGACAAAGAGATAAGGTGTAGACTAACACGGGAGAGATGGTGCACACTGATACTTCTCTCCTCATGGGGTCCCCCATCAAAAAACGTTGGGAAGACCCCCCCCACACCCCCCTCCGTATGCCCACCCCCACCCACACCTTCCCCCCAAAATCACGACAAAGTGTCTTCCATCCTTACCGCAGAGCAGCTGCATCCAGGCGCACGTCTTGTAGACCGTGGCGGTGTTGCAGAAGAAGAAGAGGGCGAAACAGCCGATGCAGCTGAGGATGAGCACCATGGACATCAGCACGAAGAAGGAGGCCGCCTTGAAGGCTCCCGACGGGATGGAGCTGAAGTCGGAGAAGCTGCCCTGGCACGAGAGCTCCCGGTTGGAGTTCCCGTTGCCCACGCAGTAGTGGAACAAGCCGAAGTAACCGGCTTGAGGTGTGTTGACGCTGTCGCCGATCCAGTAGGGCTGGATGAACACCACCACGTTGATGATGGACAAGCAGATGGTGAATATTGCCCACAGAACCCCGATGGCCCTGGAGTTGCGCATGTAGTTGTCATGGTAGATTTTGGAAGCTTCTTGCGAAGGCAGCATTTTTGTCTCCCACCCCCCTTCAAACACCCCCCCACCCCACCCTCCGCACAGCAGCTCAACCTGGTGTTCCCTCTTCTCTTCTTTATCCTCCTCTATCCGCAGGTAAAACGATGAAATGTATTTTGAAAAAAAGAAAATAAAAAATGAATTCCTCCGCAACAAATGTCCAAAGGTCCAGAGAGTGGTCCCCCCTCACCCCCTTGGAGCCCAGTCAACCGGCAGATCTAGATCCTGCTCTCCTTTGGATTAGTCTCACATCCAAATGCTTCACCCCCTCCTCCTCCCCCCTTCCTCCCTTCAGATCAGTCAATCAATTCAGTAGTGAAGCGTGATTCAGCCTCCCCTCTCCTCTACTCTCAGCGCGTAAAAACCCAGAAGCAGAGCCGACAGCCGATCGCAGAGCGGCCAGTGACGGGCGGGATGAGCAGCATTGTCTGCTTCCAGCTTCACCTCCGCCTGACTGGAGCTCCTCTGTGTTCAGACCCAAGAGGCTTCAAAGAAGATGAGGCACCGTCGAGTTTCCCCGAGATGATGACGAACAGGACGGAGACACTGACGCCTCTGACGTGCTTCACCCGAGAATCAAAGTTGACAAAAAAGGAACACTTGACATGACGGATGTCTGAGAGCGCTTGAAAAATATATAAAAAATATAAATCAGTCCTCCAGCACTGTACACACCGACAGCCCCATGACTGTGGTTTGGATGCTCTCTCTCTCTCTCTCTCTCTCTCTCTCTCTCTCTCTCTCTCTCTCTCTCTCTCTGCGCAACCGAGGAACGTCGACGCCCCTTTTTTTTTACAGCCACACACATATATGATCAGAATAATGTTAAAGAGAGCAAAGATCAAGAAAGTTAATTCAAACACTCGACAACATGAAGTTCCAGCAAACCTTCGGGAACTTTCCTTCATTCAAGGCTGATCACAAGACAGATCATGACACATGATACCGATACTGGACTTATATTTGTGCAAATATCAGTTATACACAAATGTTTAGACCAAAACGGATGATTCATAATGCTGAATTTGGTTCAATATATCACCAACAAAACACTGTCAAATAATAAGAGGACAGCTTTCTGGTGTTGGAGGACAAAATCATGTGGTGACATTCATTTATACATGAAACTGAAAGTCAGATCTAGCGGTCAGTTTTAAATGTGGTCATTCAGTCACACAGTTTATGAATACTTAATGTGTTATGATAACAAACATGACTGCTCCATGCTGCTTTCACACATCATATGATGATTCGTGTGTGAATGAACTTCATCACAGATGAGCCCTGTGATATTTACCATAATTGTTTTTAATATTCAGTTTGTTATCATTACATTTTCCCATGTGAGGAGGAAGGGGAATGAAAACTATAGTCAACAACTGAACATGTTAGCTAATAACTTTCTTTCCCCCCTTAGAAAAAAAGAAAGAAATCAATACTTTCAATGTTTTTAGTCTACAATGAAATGAAACTAAAACTAAATAACCCTGAAGCCTCAAACAGCTCCAATGAACAATACAAACCCAGCAGACTCTGACCACTGAAAAAAAGTGATTAGAGGACTGATTCTTTCAGACGTCATCATTTGAGTATAAATTTGTGTATCTGAACATCTTAAGAAACATTTTTATTCACAAAGATGGAAGTAACTAAAAGGGACACTATATGACGTTAGAGATTATTCACTTACTTTTAACGACACTGTCCTGCTGAGCCTGTCATGGGTGAATCTTAACAGAAAGAAATTTATTAACCTGATCATTCCTGGGCACATTAAAAATATACTACAGTTGTGTTTAGCAGCCAAAGTACACCCTAAATCTCTGTGTGACTGATTGTTTGTCTCTATGTGCCCTGTGCTGAGCTGGTGACCTGTTCAGGGTGTACCCTGCCTCTCACCCAAAGTCAGCTGGGATACGCTCCAGCTGCCTGTGACCCTGATGAGGATGAGAGGTTACAGAAAATGGATGGATGGGTTTTACAAAGGGAATTTTGGTTATCTTACTGTAATAAACTAACGGCAATAACAAATTAATGTTGCCATCTTTTTAAGAATAAAATGTTGCATAATTCAGATGCTGAATGACACATGCAGCTCTGTGTAAAAACCTTCAGAATATAGACAAGAGTAAACTGGAAGGTTTGGCAGATGTAAGTGCAGCTGAAGTGGATATTTTTGGCTCAGAGTGTGAGAAAAAACTCTTTTTGAGAAAACGTCATTAGGTAGATAGACTTTTAAATATGTCAAATGAACATTATTTATAATTAACCTTTGGTGAAATTCACAGAAACAAATACACTGTGAAGTAAATGTAATGTATGTATATAAATGTCATTGTATGTAAATGTGGGTTTTGGGCTTTTTCTTTCAAACAGTCTGACAGACGACATGCTATGGAAGCAAAATTACCCAAAATCTCAAAATTGACCAAATGCATGAAAATATAATGTTTGCATTACTTTTTAAAAAAATATTATTTTGTATTTTTGCTGTCCTTTGGGTGATGCATGTCAATGCATGTTACTAACTAAACTTCTTCCCTGGAGTTTCTGTGCTCTCTCGTCCAGCAGGTTCTCGTGGATCGTGGCTGCTGCTGTGGTCCTGCACGACGTCCACTACATATATTATATCATTATTGTTACCATATCTCCATTACAGTTTATAGTTAGTTTATGATTTGCTTCTGCTGTGCTGTAATCATTCTATCATTCATTGTAATTCATTGTCATTCTATCATTCATTGTAATTGTACAATATGTTTGTGTTGATTTGTTCTGTACACATGACATCTATTGCACATCTGTCCGTCCTGGGAGAGGGATCCCTCCTCTGTGGCTCTTCCTGAGGTTTTTTTCACCTTTTTTCCCTGTTAAAAGGGTTTTTTGTGTCACTTGAACCGAGGGTCTAAGGACAGAGGGTGTCACTCCCTGTACAGATTGTAAAGCCCTCTGAGGCAAAATATGTTTTGTGACTTTGGGCTATACAAATAAAATCATCCGTGGATGATTCCACATTAAAGACAGAGCTCTTCTTGCAGTGTTCCGGGAAACACTACATACTGCGGCTGCAGACCTCACTCTCTTCTCATCAACAACAAACGTCATTTAAAGGGGGAGATGGCCGTCACGTGGTCATGTCAGCTTCCTGTTTACCGCCTGTTGTACCTTCAGACTGTAGTACACAGATTGCAACACCACTCTCCTCTGCTGGCGCCTTCATCCACAACAACATATGCAGCAGTGAGACCCTGCAGCCACGGGGTTGACTGCTGTATACATTTAATCCGTTTATCAGCAGGCTCGTTGTTACTAAGGAGACATGAAGACGTGACATTGAGGAAACGTGAGCAGGCCCGGGAGGATCCTGGAGATTTCCTGACTCCAGCTGACCGGAGTTCAGTTAGGTGGCTCTGAGAGTCAGCCGTCTCTTCACCAGATGTCACAAACGGAATCAAAACAGTCGTGATGTGGAGGACTATAGATGTCTGATACTGTCTCGGATGGGTATACGAGGGGTTTAAATTAGTGGAAACGACCGACTTACGCCTGAGAAGCTGAACTAGCCTGTTAGCAAGTCGGGCTAACTCTGGTAGCCGCAGCAGCAGCAGCCGCCGTGGTGTGAGTGGCTGGCTGTGCGGGCTGGCTACGGGTTTGGGTTCGGAGAGTGGAGCAGCTCGCCGGTGCCCTGAATTCAGGAAGAGTCCCCGGCTCTGGCCCCCTCAAGCGGGCAGTCAGGAAGAAGCTGGCTGGGAAGGGATGGCCTGGTCGGTCTTCCCGTTCCAAAGGACAAGGCTCTGCGGTGTTTGAAGGAGGTCGAGTTCGCCTAGAGGCCACCACCGCGGGTCGAGGCGTTATGATGGCCGCCTCCCCCTCCGCAGCCGGCGGCTTCACGGCCTCCGGTCTGTCGGCGAGAAAGAGCGAGGAAATAGCGGATTTGATAGATTTGTTTTCCAAGATGCAGTACAGAGCAAAGGAAGTGACTCCTCGGGTAAGACTGGATCATCATTTGATGTGCACTGACTGACAATCTGCCACTCTCTCTGTGACTGACAGGCAGCACTGCCTTGCGGAGTAAACTAAATTAAATAACTTTGTTTAGCAGCAAAACAACATGTACTGTAGATAGTGATGTATGATCTCTGAAGAAACGTGGGGAACCAATGCTCAGTTCGGCACAGATGTGATCCATCAAGCTGCTCTTAATATTCCTAAATTGACTGTGTTATGCATAAACAAGACTCAGACCAGGGCTTACTGTAATGCATGTTTGTGTGGCAGATGTGACTCCTCTCAAACTGCATTTCTATGTGTGCGTTAACACAGTGAATCTGTTTTCCTGTATATTCAGAGCAGTTCTTAAATAACATTGTATCATCGACTCAATCAACAATAATTCTATGCATTAATAGATTTTCATTGGAAATGAGTCACTCTTCATATTATGATCCTGAATGCTGCACTTAAGTACTTGAATGTTGTGACTCACTGTATTGTAACATGCTCAGTGGATAAAGGGAATGCACTCTACTGCCATCATCAGCCACACAGCACACAAGATCTGCTCGTGCATTCAATCAATTCAGTTATTTTGGAGGGTCTTTGCACATCCATGACTGGTGACTGACTGGAACCTGTGGTCATTATAATAAATGGGTCATCAGGCTACCAGTGCAGACACAACATTGATCTTGAATGCTTTGTGGATATCCCCTCCATATAAATTCCTACATGCGTGTTCAATGCCTAACATAATGATGCAAACTACAGGGATAAATCTGGACCTTGCTATATCCAGTTTAGTTACCCTTTAAGTTTGAACTTAGTTCTTTTTAAGCCACTAGCATAACCTTTGTTTTTGTGTCTCTTCAGGTGGAGGCGATAGAGAAGCGTTGTCTGGAGTTATTTGCCAGAGATTACAAGTACAGTATCATCCACAATGCCAATGGAGAAGTATGTGGCCATTACCCTCGGCAGATCGTTTTCCTGGAGTATGAATGCACAGATATCGAGAGAGACAGGTATATCTCCACTGCTCCATTTTCAGATACAAAGTCCAGTCTACTCAGTTACCAATTACCCCCGTGTTTGTTTGTGTCACCCCTCTAATCATGCACACCTTACTGTGGTGCAGGGAGCAAAGGGCAGCCTCCATCTCCAGCCCCTCTGATCGTATCGAGGCAGCTGAAGGCCAAAGTGACTCTTCTGTCACATGAGGTCACATTGTAGCTAGAAATAGGACACTTGCAGTGATTCAATAAATCCAGATTTCTCACTGCTGATTAATGCAGTTCGGCTATTTTCCACCATAGTGCTAGAAATGGAAGAGGCGCTTTACCATATGATCAAGACATTTATTTATTACTCACAGCAAAGGCTTTCACATGTTTTATTAAAAAAGCTTGTTGTCTGGCGAATCCCTCATGTGCACAGAAAATGTTTACATTTCACAGTCTGTCCCGCAGTTTCCCACCATTCAAAGTAATAAACTGGGAAATAACATTTTAATGATTTATAGCTGCACACTTCTGCATTATAGGCAGAAATTTAATTGGTAAAGTTAAGGCAATAATCAAGCAAGAACACCAAACATCCACATGTACTAGCCAGGAGTTGGCTGATGCTAAAATCCTCTTTCAATGTATGCAGCAGTATTGATGTATGTCATGAAGAAACTGTTTATGGAGAAAACACCCAGAGAGGAATCTGAAAATCCAATTTCTTTATCACTTTGACACATTTATGCCTGCTGTTAAAATGCAAGCTGTACCCAGATAAACATGTTCATGTTAATACAAGGTGCAAAAGCATCATGATCACATCTGCCTGACCATATCTGGAGGTAATCTGGCAAACATTGTGTGCAGATCTTAGGGCAAAAATGCAATCCGTAGCAGCAACATGCTGGCATCAGTAATACGGATATGTTTTTATGTCAAAAGTTGGCTGTTCAAGAGAGCGAACGAGTGACAAGGCAGAAAGAGACACTCCTCTAAGTACTGATTCTACATCTGTTCTGTGCCATGAAAGCACCAAAAAATGAAGCAACGTTAGGGAGTGAAACAAGATATATAATTTATATAGCCACAGGATAACCTCCACACCAGTACAACAACACATCAGACAACCAACACAATGTTTTAATAGAAAATAATAAGTTGTTAATTTCCAGAATTTACAAGAGTGGACAGACACTTAAAAATTTTCTCTAACTCAACGACTTACAGAATTCAGATTTTTTTAAGAGAGTCGGGCTGATTTGCCGCCACCTCAAATGTAAAAGTTTTCATGTTGTTGTGGTGTTTCTGTAGAAAAAGGAAACACTAATGTGGACACAAGTTGCCTTCACACAAGAACTGCATTTTACACTCTAGACAGCTTAATGTGTCAGTCATAGAAACTATACTACTTTTGATTACATAAGGGGTTCATGAGGTTTGTTTGAATTGACACGGTCTATTTAACCCTTAAGATGATAATTCAAGTGTTTGTGTTTAATGGCCAGGTTAGCTGCAGCAGGGAGTTAAGATATGTTGGTGAATGTAATGAAATAATTAATGATCACTGAGTCTCACTGAATGACCAACTGAACTGTAAGAATAAGAATAACTGATCGTATGGAGGCGTCAGCTGATGCTACAGTGTGCAGCTAATGCTAGCTGTTCTGTTGTTTTTGAGTTGTGATGTCAAGCGCTCTGTAATTGCATTTTCCATATGACATGCTAAATTAAATTGAAATGATGAAGTAGGCTGACAACTTGATGGACAACACATGGTGGTTTGTGTTCAGGTTTGAGAGCACAGTGCAGATCAGTAAGCTGCAGGACCTGGTGAACCGGAGCAAGCTGGCTCGCTGCAGAGGGAGGTTTGTCTGTCCCGTCATCCTCTACAATGGCAAGGTACGGCTGCTCAGCTGGAAAATCTGCAATCTCTGCTCAGTCAGTCAGTTCTGTTCAACTTCAGCTGACAAATTTCAAGATGCTGTAATTTTTTAAACTACTAATATTAGAGATTACCAGTGGAGATCCTTTTCTTCTGCTATTCAGTGTCATCTTCCAACTTTCCTAGTTTCAGTTAATATTCAGTTTAATTTATTTGTCACATAGAATCATAGAGGAACAATAAGAGTGAAATGTATTATGACAATAATAGCAATAATGATAGTATAATAATGATAATGACAATAGCAATAATGACTAAAATAACAACAACAACAATGGCAATAAGGAATAAATAGTCTTAGGCAGTGTCCTAGTGGTCTGAGAGTAGAAGTTCTTCTCTCTTGGTGCTGGCCTGGTGTAATGCAGAACCTCCTTCCTGATCCCAATGGTGCAGGAGCAGAAATTCCCCAGTATTTGAGGGGATACCTGGAATTTTGTGTCTTTGGTGATTCAGGGTTCTCCACTTTCTTCAGATAGACCTTTTGATTGTTCTCGGTGAGCAGGCCCACCACAGCTGTGTCGTCAGCAAACTTGACAATGGCACTCAGAAGTGGCTATACAGCCCTGTGTGTACAGGGAGTACAGCAGGGGACTCCAAACACAGCCCTGGGTTGCTCCAGTGTTAATGATGAGGGTGGATGAGGTGTGTCCACCAACCCTCACCATCTGGGGTCTGTCTGTCAGAAGGTCAAGGATCCACATGCACAGTGAGGTATTAAATGCAGGTACTTGAACCAGCCTTGCTGAACTGTAGGCCATTAACATCAATCTTACATAGCATCTTTCTTGTCTGTATGGTATGAGGTGGAGTCGATGATGAGTGAGGATAATCCTGATCAAAACGGCTTCCAGAGTCTGGAATTTTTTTATTTAGGTGCCTTGAAAGTGCTTGAATTTTAGTCTTTAAAAGCTGTACGAACCCTGTCCAAAACACACTGTATAGGATACAACCAAGACTGGTTAAAATAAGAAATACCTTCAAGTGTCACCGCTGCTTAAAATGAAATGAGCAGGTGACTTTATTAAAATAACTTCTCATGACAGACTTTATTATATAACATTATATAAAACAACACCAATCCTGTCACTGCTTCCTCGTTGCAGCATATATGCCGGTCGTCCACTCTGGCAGGATGGGGGGAACTGTACGGACGCACAGGCTACAACTACATCTTCTCAGGTATAACACACACACACACACACACACACACAAATTAAATTTAGCCTTAACAGGGGAAGTTGTGACTGACTTATTTTCCATGGCAGGTTTCAGTTCCATTCGCGCTCTCTGACCTGTGAATAGTTGCAGCAGTTTTTGGACAGCTGTCAAACCTTTCCTATCGAGACTAAATGTTCCTCTAAATGACGGGGGGAGGGGCTTAGCTTCACTCAGAATAACTACAACAAATCGAAAGAACTGTGTCCTTTTGTCTTTCTTCGTGAAATGCTTTGGACTGTTTCTTCCTCTCCAGCATGACTCCTTCTCATATCAAGTTTCCAGCACGTGATGAGTTGAGATAAGTGGGGTGTCATTGTTTTGCAGTGTCCAACTGTCAGGAATACATGAAACATGATCGATAAAAAGGAATTGATAAGCTCTGAGTCATCGATACAGTTCTCAGTTCCTTCCCAAAGTGCACTTTGGAAGGAACTTTAATTGTTTTTAGGCTCCAATTAAAACAGGCTAAATGATCCAATCATAAAAACAGTGAAATGACAATTTTATTTACAGGATACATTACATGGAAACTCAGTGTGCCTTACATTAAAATACAAATATGAAAATATAAGTACAAACAAGAGAATGTGGTAAGACTTAAAAAACATAAACAAACAATGTATTTCTTTTTGCTTGATATACACTGACAGGCCATTTCATTAGGTACACTTGTATACTCCAGAGCGGTCCAAACACCTGTGCCATAAATTCAATTTTTATGTGTACTGTTGAGGTTGTAGTTAGCAGTAGTGTTTCTAATATTTTGACCATTCCATTTACATACATGAGAGGGCCATAGTATTAGAAACACCTCTCAGTATAATGCAGTCCTGTGCACCCACGAAGACATCAATAATAAACACAACATAGAATTATGACCTCTCTGACAGAGTCAACAAAAACTGAAACATTATCAGCTTCATAAAGGTAGAATTTATGGTAGAGTTGCTGTGTTGGATCACACTGTATTGTACTTAAGTGTATTTAATGAAGTGGCAGGTCAGTGTGTATGATCGCTCCAACGAGAAGTCCAGGTTATGCAGGTTTGAAGCAGTGGTGTTCCTGTCACTCATGTAATAATTATCCAGCAGCAGGTGGAGCGTTGTCCAGAAGAGATACAAACCCTCTCTGAGGTTCCTGATTTCTCACACACGACTTAAAACAGTGAGAAATAGTAGTTTTGTGAACTATTAGCAGATGAAGTTGGGCGAAGAAGCTTGCATATCCAGTTCGCTGACTGGTGCTTTTACATTACCGCCATTCATTTGGCAAATGCCTTCATACAGAGCACTTAGAATAAGTGCAGTGACTCTCCAGAAGAACAAGAGCTGGATGTCATCAGAAAGTGCATCGCTCCCAAACAAACAGCGGAGAGGGTGCTGAGTCAAACCTGCTGGATCAGCTGCTGTGTGTGTGTTTATCGTGACAGTCTGCTAATGAGCTGCTGGGAGAGAATCACTTCATGCAGATCTACTGAAGATGATGAATATATTCCAAGTGATCAGAGGTTGTTTTGATTTACACCTCTACTGTTACTGTGAAGATGTTCCTACACTGAAGTCTGAGATGCTAATGGGTCAACAGGTTTTCAGTTTTGTCGGTGTATATAATTCTGCTATTCATTGTTCCTTTTGCTGCTGCAACACTGCCAACTTCCTTAATGTGGCATCAGTCAATTACAATATATAATCAGATTACTGATAATCAAGAGTTTAAACATTTGGTGATAATTTATTAGCTGATTTTCTTTTTCATCATAAATACGTCATATAAACAAACCTTTCTGAGTACTGATATAAATTACAGTGTTCAAAATAAATCTTCCCTGTGTCTAAACTACATAAAACATATCTCTATTGATATGTCTGTGATGGGCTAAAATTGAGCGCCCAATTTATCAGTTGGGTTCTTCTATAACATTAACTTGTAGCTGTTATGACAGCAAGCATAGCCATGCACTACATACTATACTACACTTGTCTCTATAAAAATAAACATCAGATAAATAAATGTATCATTTAAATTTGTATGCCGCCTAAAATGATACTTATGACATTTCAGTGGATAACTGTCCGGTTGAACACTTTCCAGTTGCTTGTATTCAGGACCTGTTTCCAGCACAGTCCTATCTGCCTAGTGCATTGGCTTTAAAAATCACAAAAAACAAGATGTGCTGGAATGAAATGAAAGTTACTGTAAGGTTGAGTGAAGATATTTACCTTCTGTTTGTAATTTTTCTTCAGGGGGCAGTGACGACACGTGGACAGAGTCTGAGGAGGTTCCAGAGGATGACAGTGCAGTCAGGTAATCAAATCACACACTAACTAGATTAGTGTACAATGAACACGAGACGCTGGTCTGAAGTCGGTGTGTGACACTAATCACTTGTGACAACAACCTCGCTGTTAAAATATGTGACTGACTTTGAAAGTAAAGTAAGTTCAAAGTAAAATGTTCTTCCAGAGAAATCAATCAGTCTTTCGTCCTCTGTCTTTCTCCTCCTCTACATCCTTCACACTCCTCAGGAATGGAGACTCACAGCTTTTTGACAAGGTTCGAGGTCACGACATTAAGCTGCTGCGTTACCTCTCGGTTCGCTACATCTGTGACCTGATGGTGGAGAACAAGAAGGTTAAGTTTGGCCTAAAGTAAGGAACAGCACAGACTAGTTACTAGTTACTAGTTACTACTTGATTCCAGCCCTCTCTCTCTCTCTCTCTCTCTCTCTCTCTCTCTCTCTCTCTCTCTCTCTCTCTCTCTCTCTCTCTCTCTCTCTCTCTCTCTCTCTCTCTCTCTCTCTTCTCTCTCTCTCTCTCTCTCTCTCTCTCTCTCTCTGATTATGTCCCCCAAGCTGGGAGGAGCTTCAGATGAAGATTTTGATCTTGTTACATCATTCTTGGTACTAAGGGTTAATCCACTGTAGTTGTTGAGTGGTGAAACGATGGTTCTGATGATGTTTTGGGGTCTGATGTATTTTGTTTTCCTATCTGATCCTGCTAAAGCTGATGCACCTTTGGCCAAAGAAAAGCCGTGTGTTGTGTAGTAAAATACCTGAATGTAATCTCATTAGTCTTTGCATCTTTCTTTTCCATCTCTGCAGTGTGACATCCTCTGAGAAGGCAGACAAGGCCTTTATGCAGACTTCACTTTGCTCTGTGCCTTACGGTGGCTGCATTAGCTTAGACTGCGACTAACCATTGTTTTTCGATGTCGATTATTTTCTCAATAAAATGATTAGTTGTTGGGTTTATGAAATGTCTGAAAATAATTAAAGATGTTGGTCACTGTTTCCCAAAGGTATTAGCGTGGATCCTTAAATAGATATTCAGTTTACTGTCATGAGGATAAAACACCTAAAAAATATTCACGTTTGAGAAACTGAAATTAGAGAATTTAGACATTTATTCTTAAAATAAATTGATTTAATAGTTGTAGTAACTAATTTACTATTTGCTGCAGCTCTACTCCTCGTGTTAATGCTTCCTGTCACTGCACTACAGTGCTACACTGATAAATCGTTGGTATCATGTGTATGTGGTACAGAAATGTCAAACGTGTGTAAGATAATAAAGAACCATTGTCACATGGCATTGCCACCTTTTAAACTCAATCTGTATTATAAGAGCTGTTGTTTGTTGCATTTATCAAAAGACAGTATATCATTTTCAGATTATTGTGGCTGATAACCTTCACCAGGCTGATAGATATGTATCTATTAGCCTGGGGAAAGTTATACGCTCCATTGGTTGATCTGCCTTTTCCATCTCACCAAGCCTCCCAAGAGACATTGCTGTACTGTGCAGTGATTTTTTTGACTTCAGAATTTCAGATCCTCGAGCCTCTGGACTCTAAAAACCAGAACAATAAAATAAATCCCTCTGAGGTTCATTGTCTTTGATTGGAATAATTAGAGTAAAGACCACCACCAGGAAATAATGTATGCAGTTTCATCAGTATGAATTTTAATGGACCAAAGAAACAGTGTCATATCTGATGTCATGGTTGCCTGTAACTGACTGAAGTAATGGCCACATTCAGCTAATCAATCAGGTATATTTGACTTTGAGTGAATGTTCTTTTCATCTTTTAGGGTGTGAGTTTTTAAGGACTGCAAGACAGAACTACACAGCTAGAGGTCTGGTCTTCAACTGGAGTCAGGTATAGAGAGTGTGTTGTGTTGTGTTGTGTTGTGTTGTGTTGACTCTTTGAGATTTGAATCTGATTGAAACTTTTGGCTAATATTTACTGTTATGCACATTAGTCCCAGAGAAGTCTGTTGCTTGGCTTTGTGTCGGTTTGTGGCTTTAAAGAACATTTTATACTTCACAAAATGAAATTCCTAACTTTGAATTGATTTTCATTAAAGAAATATCTTGCCGGCCAAAGCTGGCCTGAAGGCAGCCTCTGTATTCACAGTAGTTAGTTGTGTGTCCGTGGTCTCTGTGTCTTTGCTCCACTGAGCAGGACTATGTGGGCGCTCGGCCTGACAATCCTGTGTGCTAATCAGGAGAACTTGAACATTGACTGGACTCAATGCAGGTATCTCTCCTCCTCTCCTCTCCTCTCCTCTCCTCTCCTCTCCTCTCCCTCTCCTCTCCTCTCCTCTCTCTCTCCTCTCTCCTCTCTCCTCTCTCTCCTCTCCTCCTCTCTCCTCTCTTCTCCTCTCCTCTCCTCTCCTCTCCTCTCCTCCTCTCCTCTCCTCTCTCTCCTCTCCTCTCCTCTCCTCTCTCCTCTCTCTCTCCTCTCTCCTCTCTCCCTCTCTCCTCTCTCCTCTCTCCTCTCTCCTCTCCTCCTCTCTCCTCTCCCTCTCCTCTCCTCTCCTCTCCTCTCCTCTCCTCTCCTCTCCTCTCCCTCTCCTCTCCTCTCCTCTCCTCTCCACTCCTCACGGTCATCTTTAGCTCCAGTTGTTTCTCTTTTCCTATTTGTGAGTGTGTAGTACCATCTGTTGTCAACCTGTAAAGTGCTCTGCTCGCTAATCAGAACCACTTGCACCGCACACATACAGTAACATGTAGTTACAGTGTGGTTTAGACCCTCAGTGATCAAACCCACAGAACTTTATTTTAGGATTGAAACTTCTGTCCAAATATATGTGTGGCTGCATTTGAGAGAGAACTGACATCATAAACCGTTAAAAACAGATCTGGGTTTGAATATTTCATTTAATTGATCAAGCTGGAACAAACAGAATATGCTGTGTCACACTGATTGTATTTGTTTAACACTGCAAACACTCTTTATTTCTCTGTTGTATCAACAATCTGTTTACCAGTATGGTATTGTGTGTGTGGTTTAGTCGTGGGACCTGTTGGAGCAAGACCCAGGAGCTACCTGAAACTGCTGCTCATCATCAGCAGTGATGGTAGGTGGTGTTTATGTTTGAGGAGTAGAGGTCAGATCAACTTTGTTGAGGTTCATATTAGTTTAGGATTGTGAGCTTAGTCTTTGAGAAGAACCTGGCTAATAACTGATTTCATCATCACCTTCCTGTGTTCATTCATTTCATTATGAATATAGACAATACAATGAGGCCTTTATTTAGCTGCCATTCATTTTTAGTCAGCTGATGATGTTAAATAATGATCAATCCAATATTTTGAATTCGATGATTGATTAACACACTGAGTCTGGTTCCAGCCTCTCAGTGTGCAGATTTGCTGTTTAACTTTCCAATAACTTTCTGTTATTGGATTGTTTACTCAAGAAATAAACAAGTTGATGATGTCGCTTTGAGTTCTGGGAAATTCTGTGGCTGTTTTTAACATCTTTAGAACATTTTGTGAACAAATGATCTTGTAATTGAGAATGCAATCAGTTAGTAGCAGCAGTGTGTGTGCTGCCTTGTTTCTCCATATTCACCTGTTTAGTGTGTAATGTTTGGCTGGCAGCAACAGCTGTGCTAACACCCAGGAGGGAGGAACATGCTGCAGAAGATATGTAAGTGCTGGCTGTGTTAATGAGCTGCTCACACATTTGTTACACATGATGAGAGTGCATAAATGAATGTCAATATTTATGCGTATCATGTTTGATCATAATATAACGATAATGTCAGTCTACTTTAAGTGCCTTTATTGAACCACGATCGTCACTTAGAACTTTGTTAGGCCAACACAGAAGAGACAAAGCAAAACCACTGAAGCTATAAACATCACACATCTGATGAAGAGTCTGAAACTGAACAGTTCCAGTCTTAAGTCGATGTGAATGCACCCCAACATCAGCCAGAGACTGGTGGTGTGTTCTTACTTCTTTCAGTATTCACTATAAGAAACCTAATAAGGTGACAGTATGTCAGTGTTATATTTATACTAACAGCATGAATCTTGCTCCTAAGTGGCCAAAACACTGAATGCAGCTTTAAAGCAGTGAGGATTGATCAGATTTTCCAATGCCATTATCAATTTTGCCTATCAGTCCTTATCTTCCTTCGATTTCCTTATTGATTACTTGATTACTGATTAAAAAATGGCACTTTGGGGTTTTCATACTCATTCTATTATCTCCTGAGTGCTGAACACAGCGCAAAACAGAGCAAATTGAGGTGTCCTGAGAGCTAGCTGTAGCAACAATCTGTCTGTCATCATGTAAAATGGATGAAATAAGGGAATATTTGGAAGTACAGTACAATATTTTTAGTACAGTGTCCGTTTCATTTCAGTTTACTTAATCAAAGAAAAAGAACCCGTTAAACTGACCAGCATTGTGCTAATGTTATTATAACAGGATAGTTATCCTCGGTACCAGGCGGTGCTGGCGTGTTAAGCCCAGGTTGTTACCCTCCTTGAAATAATCAGCTAACACTGTCCAGTTATCATCTTTCATTGTTTGCACTTTATGAAAGAGGCTATTATGTGGTTAATGTATCACCTATTAAATTCTGATGTTATAAAATTGATGTTAGGTTCCTGTAAGGTCAGTGTGCCAGATTTAGAGAGTTCTATTGACAGAATAAAGCACAAATATAATATTCACAACTGTTGTTATGTTTTGTGTGTATAATCCCTGTGAACATGAGAATGCACCTTTTTATATCTGGAACCTCCCTGTCTCAACAGAAGCCCAGAGTGGACAAACTAAACACTGGCTCTAGATCGGCCTTTCAGGATTTTATGTTTGCAGCCTTGTAGTTTCTCCTCGATTAGGAATGAGAGTGAAATGAGAGGTTACCCAGGCAACACAAATACACTGCTAGGTGGCACTAAATCGTCCCACACTGGTCCTTAAAGGCCAGTGTGGGGAAATATTTTAGTCAGAATTGAACGGTGAAGGGATGATAACTGAAAGAATGAAGATCAGAGCTCAGTCATGTTTATTTACTGCTGCAGCACTGAGCATGCTTTTTGTTTTTCTACGGTCTTACATTGTTTCTTCTCAGTTTCATCACTCAGTGTTGTATCATCTGATTTTCTGTTTTAGCAAAGGAAATCATCAGCTGCCATATTACACAAGATTTGCTTCTGCTTTCCTCTGTCTGCTCATCAATGCTTGTCCTGATTCTTTCTGGAGCTCTCTGCAGTGTTTCTGTTGGTCCTGAGGATGATGTTGTGTTGTTCAGATGAGAGTGGCCTCCTGGTGCACTGCATATCAGGCTGGGACCCGAGCAGCCTCTGTTTTGTGTCCTCCTCAGGCTCTCTCTGGCGTGGGCAGTAAGTTCATCCTTTTTCTTCCTTCTGTTCTTTTAATCTCCTGTAGTCTTCCTTGGTGTTTCCTCCATGCCAGCGCCCAGTGACCCAGCAGCTCATTTGGCCTCCATACAATCATTAGTGACTTTGCTAGTAATCACGCTGAATCCATCTGCCTTGGCAGCGCCACTTCTCATCAGTAGCCCTCCGTAAAGCTAATTTACCATTTCCAAACACAAGCTTTAATTAGTCTCTGCTGTATCTGCTGCCTTTATTAAAAATAGGCCTTGTGATATAAATATGTAATTTTTTCTCTCAACATGTGGTCACACATGTGGAATGCCTTTCAAAGAATAAGGAATCAGTTTGGGTGTCTGGAGCTGTGTGGCGTCCTGTAGATGATTGGGCCGTGGTGTTTTATTTAACACATGATGTTTGAAATGTTGACTTTCGTCGCTTTCATGTATTTTCTGGGGCGACGATTGCCGCGCTAAGCCCTGGAGCAGCCCAGATCTGTACCTGACCATAAACTGCGACTGGTTCTCTTCGGTAAAAATAATAACGTATCATCATTTCATGACTTAACAATGGTCTTGACTCACAGCGCGTCGCTCAGCATTAATTTATAGAGGTGCATTTGTGACTTCTTGGGCATGTGTTTATGCAACACGTGATGGCTTTTAAATGGAGCAACACGAGGCAAGTGGTATGGCCTGGCTGCTCTTGACCATGTTTTTATCCTCCACCTACCCTCTCTCATGAGTGCAGTGTGCTCTCAATTGGGCTCATCTGAGGCAGTCTTGTAAGGCAGCCCTTCACTGCCAGCTAGCCAGTATAAATTGCTCCATCAGCAGGCTCGCCCAAGCCCTCAGGACATTGGCCAAGCAGAAAAGGTGTGGTTTTCATGCTGTGTGTGTGTGTAGGAGTACTAGAACCACTTTACATCATCAGTCACAGCTGGATATATTTGGACTTGAGTTGTTGTGGAGTAACCTGGCCAGTTTCTGTGCTCATGGACGTAAACATTGTCAGCAGCACCAGGATAGTCTGTGATCACTGTACAAACCACTCTCAGAGAAGTAGTATGGTCTGCACCAGTACCAGCAACCAGTGGGCTGGTTTTCAGTCCCTGATACCTTTTAAGGTATGAACCAAAAATAACAGATAAAACAAAAGAAAGTCTTTGTGAAACTTCCTCTGCTGACATTTGAGCTGAACAGAATTTTGGTAACGCTGAAAAATTCTACAGAACAAATGACAGCTCGATCAACCCAGCTTTAAACTTGTCAAGTGAAATGCATAAAGCTGCATTGATCATTTTTGATCTCAAGATGTAGAAAAACATGACTCATGATCACATCTAGCACAAGCTGTAACTATGGCAATACCACATGTCTGTGTAATACGATTAAAAACAAAATGCAGAAGAGAGTTATTTCAGGAAAAACTCTGACTACATTGTAACATGATAAATCACTTCAGAGTGAATGGCTACCACATTCTGAAACAGCACATTTAACTAGAAGTCAAATTGAGATTGAAATCAATGGCCAGGACACATTCAGATAGCAACATCTGATACATAACAGAGACAACAGTAACAGACCTGTAAAACTACATGAGATGACAATACAATGCATTCACAGGCAGCAATATTTAGTTAGTTAGTTGAAGCAACCATAATAAAAAATACATGAAGTACTCATGTCTGTATCACTTTAAGGATACTGGTGTCATCGATACCCAGCCTGAGTGCCCGTAAATCTCTGAACAGTTAGTTTCTGAAGTAGTCTGCATATGTTGAAACGTCAAAAAGCAAATCATGTATGCCAGTGAAGTCCTTCACTTCTGCTGATTGGCGAGTTAAACACAGTTTGTCCTCATTTAAAAGCCTTTTCTCACTTTGCCTTAGATATCTGTGGTCAAAAGAATGGATTTAATGTACTGAGGTTTTATATCAAGTTCTCTCTGTGAAGTTTCCCTGCCAACCCAACATGATTTGAGCTGAATTTCATGGAATGCTCAAATAAGTACTGAAAAGTTCTACAAAACAAACAATGGCTCGGTCACTCCCTGATCAGCTACTTCATTCAGGAATTAAGAAACTGCAGTTTAACAGTTGAAACATCATTAGATTTAGTGTTCAGAAAGGTCAATGGATACAAGTTTGGAGGATTCATTTATGTTTAATTTCATTTTTGTATGGACACTGGTTTTCTAACTTCCCATATTTCTGTTTCTGTTTCAGTCACATGCTGCCAGATCGACTCTCAAAGGGAGGAGGTAGTTTATTTCTGATAATCGGCTTCTGTTTGCTGTTAGGAGACTGAGTGACTGATTACATGAATCCAAGTATAAAGTATTTCAGCAGTTTTTGAAGTTGAAACATAGACAGCCAGTTTTTCAGATGAAGGTAGCAAATGAAAAATAGACCTGTTCAGAGAATTTGATGTTGAAGGATTTTGACAGTAGCATTATGATAGTGCAGACTGAATGAACAGGTGAAATCCAAACAAATGAGGTCATGTTGTGTCTGACTGCAGTAATGTGTTGACAGAAGTCAAAGCGATCATTGGAAACAGCCGAACATGCTGATTTCTGATCAACTTTGCAGGGTTGCTTATTTTTGTTCTAAAGGTCATAAGAGATACAGAACTGAATATACAAGCTGGAGAAAAACTGCTGCTGCCTTAATGATGTATCTGTGGGCCATAGACATGAACTTATAAGGTTCATTTTGATCTATCTTTGACCTCCTGCTTTATTCAAGATTTATTGAAAATTAATTAATTTGAATCCTTGTGAATTCAAGTTTTAGGAATATGCTTGAATTCAGATATACTCCTTGAAAATGCAATAAATGGAATGGAACCTTAATTGTAGTTATTAGTATTAGTATACTAGTATTATACTAGTATCATTGGAAGTGGTGTGTGTGTGTGTGTGTGTGTGTGTGTGTGTTAATCCTACTATAATTATATTATTTATTATTATTATTTATTATAATTATTATTAAATAGTTACTTTACACCAACATTCAATAATCACAGAGAGAGAAATCTGTGGCCAGCATCTCCATGAAGAACAGAATCATTAAATCTGTTCCTTCAGGCACATGGAGCTCTCTTCACAGGCCGTTTGATGTGAAAGGACAGCATGTATGAGGACACCTGCTGAGTTCAGTGATTTCTGTTTGATGACTCTGTTTCCCCGCTGATCAAAAAATGTTTCTTTCTCCCTCAGATTTTCTTTTTTTGCTTCAATTTTTTGAAGCACATTGTCTCAGAGAAGTTCTCTGCTGTTAAGAAACAGAGGTGTGTTCCTCCATTTATGTTTAATGTTTTCCATGTTTATTGTATCTCTGATGTTCTTGCCTTCTTTGCTTGTAAAATATGTACGAAATGAAATGAATCCAGTATTCTTTCTCTTCTTATGATCTCCAAAGCTTATTTCATCATCGTCATTATTTTTTTTTCTTTCAGAAGGAAGAACTCCCACTTCAAAGACAGTGATTTCACTGTGGAAGACCTCTGCCAGTTAAGTAAGTCATCATGTCTCATACACTTGTCCCTCCACACACAGACCTACATACAGCTCAGGGTATGTCTGATAGGCCTTTGATGGATGTAGCTCACACATTTTTAGTTTACTATGCTGTTTAGTTAGAGGAGTAGTCAGCTACCTGCTGGTGCTGTAGAAAGTTTCACTTCACTTGTTGCTAAAGATAATATTTTCAGCAAGTAAGACAAGGAAATGAATCAGAGAAAGAAATCATCTTCCAAAAAATTGGTATTTTTTGTTTTTTGGTGGCATTTTTAGCACCTCCACTTTCAGAGTGTAATCCCACTGTGGTAAATATGTTCAGCTGTACATGTGTATTTGTTACGATTATCTTATGATCAAAAACTAACAAGTCAACAATGTTGGACAACCAAACATCAGCAAGGTCACCAACAGCAGACATAGCAGCCAGCTAATATTACTGTCTAGTCCAACAGCAGTCAGCCCAGCTCGGTGTCTGTCTTTCAGCCTTTTATTTCACCAAGCTCTCACCAACCAATAAAAGTCAGTCCCGGATTCGCTCTTTCAATTTCTTTTTTTGCAGCTTCCTCCTTCAACAGCCCTTTCAGTCTTGCTTTGTCATTATAGGCTGCTGAGCTCGATTACATTGCCCGCTCACCCAGCTCCATTTCTGGCACAACACTGGCTATGCTCCCTATCAGCATTCCCCCACACCTTGGGCCTGAAAACCTCCTCTTCTTCTTCCTGGTGGTCCAAAACGCCTGTAGTACAAACACTAACACTGCCCTGGTGCACTGAGCTCACAGTCCAGGCAGCCTGGCTAACAAACTGAGCTAACATTAGCTAGCAGCAGCTACAGTTGTCAGTAGTTTACTTACACAGTAAATCACAGAGAGTTGAGGTGGAGCAGTCGGAGGACATCAGAGAGAAAACCAGAAAACATTTTCTCCATAAAATATGATCCAGTTTCACCAAAATCAGTCAAATAGTTGGTGGTGTGTGACTTACTGTAGTGCCGTAAAGTGTTACGTACTTCTCCCGACCCGGAGCCCAAAGTTACATAGTGTGAGAACAGACGTATGAATGACAGGGACACCATTCGCATCAACATGATTTCAAATCATGTCTGTCTGTTCTATGGTAGAAAAGTTTCACAATGTTGCTTCATTTAATTAGGATGCTGTTGTTATAACTCCATCTGTGGAAACCATGTAGCAATCAAAATGTTTTCCTTTTTGAGCAAACTTGTGTAGGAAAAGTGTTAAATGCAACATATTTTCTGAATCTCAGTTCAGCTTGTTAAACCTTCTGTAAAAGTCTGGTTGGTGACGTACTTCTGCAGCACTGGGAGCTCGTGCCACTCGCCTCTGGCCTGATGCAACAAGGATTAATAAAGGTTGAGTGCTGCGAGCAGAGACAGTGTTGAGGCGGAGAGACAAAACAATAAGAATCTTGGTGATCACGATACACTTTCATCTTTTTAGAAAATTGCCAGACCTGAATCCAAAACATCTTGCATCACAAACCTTCATGTCTGCACAGTTTTAACTCTGATCGGCGTCAGTATGCTGCAGTCTCACAGGTTTAAATGGATTCTTATCAGTTCAGTTATGTAGCAGGTTTTCTATGTAATGAAAGAGAAGTGTTCAGTATTCACTGAGCTCACAGAGAAGAGATTCTATGTTGAATTGTTGTTGAATTCTGTTTAAAAGGTTTATTTTATGTAGCTTTTTATGTGTGTAGACACTCCAGGCTTGACTGGAGGAGGAACAGAAGAAAGGGTCTGAAAACAGTGTTCAGAATGTGTCTCTAAAAGACATCTAAGGCTGCAGAGGCTCCTGTGTTTTCCTCCAGGACAGTGTGAAATATATATCAGATATTTAGGTAAAACTGATAACAATTACTTCCAGTAAGCTATCACAACAGGCACAATACCAAGACCTTCGAATGAATGCTTCATTCATGTTATTGCATATAGAGAATGGTGTCATGTCTGGGTTAGCCTCTGGTCCTCTGGTGTCTTTCTCCACTGTGAGAAAGTTTTGTTGAGTGAAGAATCTGTGCTCACATTCCTGCCGTACGTATGATTTCAGAGTCAAAGGATCGCGGCAGTGTGACCAGTCTGAGCAGTGAGTTCTCCCTCATCACTGAGGAGGCAGGCGGTGCCTCCAGCCTCACCAACGACACTGTGGACCTGTTCTCCAGCCAACCCCAGGCCTCCAGCTGGTTAGTATTACACACACAGGCTCATGGAGGATCTTCATATTTTATCAGTATGTTTAAAGCCTTTCCAGACTGGAGGATATATGTATAAATACATTGGCTATACATGGCAGAATAGACCAGAATTGTTCCTCCTCCTCCTGTTGACCTCTTTCTCTCCACAGGAGAAAAGGCACCACCTCCTCTCCTCAGATGGTTGTTTGGAATAAACAGAACCCTCTGGAAGAGCACCTCTCCCATCCACTCAACGAGGCCAGGTCTTCCAGCTCGTCCTCCTCCAACCAATCAGAACATGGCGTCACACGCACTGGCAGCAGCCCATTGGCTGTCCCCGGGAGGAGGTGAGTGAGTCAACAACTCATGTAGTCCCAAGTTTACACACGTTTAACTTATAAGAAAAACATCTTAATGATTCTTTCTGGTGACCTTAGCAGCTGGGAACGACTTCTGAAGTTCTGAGGTCTCTTTTTCCATCCATGCTGTCAAAACATTTTTAACGTTTTAAACATTTTAACATGACTTTCTACCAACCAGCATAATAAAGCATATTCCTGGCTGGGTTCAGTACAATCTCAGAACCCATTGGCTTATTGTCTATTTTATCCTATCCAGAAAACAGATGACAGATATCCGCGCCAAGACGTCCTCTGCAGTCTGATTAGCAACTTGATACACGAGAATGATGAGAAAGACACATCTCTGCTAACCCCGTATAAACAGATACCTGCATATGAATGACTTTTAAAGAACTGAATCGTCGTTAGCAGATGTTTTCTAAAATGTTCCTGTCGGTTAATGTGTTCCGCCTCTTCCATCATTCACATTTCCATTGGAAGTTTCAATTTGTGAGTACAATATTCACCTGAGTTGAAAGAGTTGTCAGGTGTAAAATGAGTTATCAGGGCTGTACATAATCACACATCCCATCTTAGTCTTTATGACAGCTCATTTAAAGCTGCCTGGGTCACATTCAGTGCCGGGCATCATGTCTGTTCTTTCTGTGGTTCAGCTAATGAAATCAGCAATATGTGCTGGTCCTTCTGTGAGTACCTGGCTGCTTGGTAACTAACTTACACACTCAGCTCTACCTCTTAACTTCTCTCCGTTATCCGCCTCTCAGGTTAGCAGCAGACTATGCTCGGTCCGGTTCCTCCCTCTCCACAGAGTACGGGAGCTGGCAGATAGTTTCAGGCTGTGGCAGCATCCACGACCACGCTCATTTCCCTCCACCTCTGGCCTCGGCCTCCTCCACCTCGTCTGCTGTCGCTGCTGCCTACGACTCCCCCCTGCCCTTCAGTTTTCAGGATGAAGGACCCAGCGGACGGATGTAAGTAACCCTCCACCACTTTGTCCCTCTGCTCAGGCTTCCTGTTGAAAATCAGTCAAAGAGTTTCAGTCCCGCCTTTCCAGGTGGTTCAGGTGAATGAATTGTCATCACGTTTGGTACAGACGTGTGTTCCCCACAGCACGACAGTCCTCATGACTCTGGTGACCCCCCCTGACTTTTTATCTGCTGTCACTCCAGATTAAAATGGTCCAACACATTTCACAGACAGTTTTTCTTGTATGTTAGTCATACATAGAAAACAGAGCTTTTCAAAACAGTGATGTCAGCTCGCCCGGTCTCAGTCAGAGACTGTGAGACAGTCAAGTTAAAGGCAACCACTCGTTGCCTCTAATTTCCTGTGATTGCTCACTTTTAAATGTCATTATAGCCAATCACACAGCACAGTTGTCAGACGGTGTTGTGAGCATAAAATCTTTTGATTTTTATCAGCAGAGCAGCAGCTTGGGCATGACCGCATTTTTAAGTACATGAGCCGTGATGAAATTACTATTTTACACTCGTCTGGTTGTCTGACAACTGAAACGGCCAAACGTTGAAATGAGAACAACTCTGTCATGCAGATCAACAGACTTGTTTAACAGAGAGCTCTATAATGTCCTGCTCGACGCACGTGTCACAAAAATCTGCATATGATTGTTGAATCTGTAGGCAGGAGAGCAAAACTTTGGCATTGTGCTCTTTGGCAAGTGTTCTGATTTCTGTTTGTAGTCAGAATATCAATCAAGAGTGGGCTTTGGTTGCCCATGTGGAGAGCAAAAGTAGCGTAATGCACTGACCCAAATACAATTTTGGAACCCATCGGCTGCAGTTCAATGGCAATCAAGCTCTTTTAAATAAAACTCATGCTGATATGTTTGCAGAAATTAGCAGAAATTTGTCTCAAGTTTCAAATTTGGCTGCAGAGGAAGTCTCAGCCCGGATATCCATCATCTGTTTCCTGGATATTTACTGGCTACACAGAAACATTGGCTGTTGTCCCCACTGACTAAATTGCTGTCAGACGTAGCCGATGAGCTCTGAAATTTGTGTATGTGTTCACATAAGAAGTGGTTAGTAGTTTCCTGTTGGGGGGGGCGTGCAGTTTTTTTTTTTTTTTTTTTCGCTGAACCGAGCCATAGATGTGGAGGGAAATCAAGACAGATGAATTTTCTAGCGGGTTCTCCCTCTGACTCATCCTCCTACTCTGTGCTGCCAGCAGGGGACACATTTTAATTTCTGCTTGATCTGACTGCCAACTTGAGTGTGTCCCGCCAGTGATGCTTGCAGTCGGAAAAGGCAAATAATGTCTGTCTGTTAATTCGGAGGAAAAGAGAGGAAGCAGGGAGAAGAGGGGGGGTAGCAGAGAGATGGTGATGATGAGTGCATGAGTTCTGTGATGGTTAATTCAGGAGTACTTTGTGGCCCAAGTGGGGCTGAACCCAACTGCGTCATTCTTTTCTTTTTCACTTCTGAAGGCTTTGCAGACTTAGTCTTTTTTCTTCAGTTTTTTAATATAGAATTTCCTTCCCTAACCTTTTTATTCCCGTCTTCTTTTCTTCTTCCCTCTTTTATCCTCTCCCACCTTCCTCTCTCCTCTGCAGGTGTCCCTTCCCCTCTGAGCGTCAGGCCCGTCTGGAGGCGGTGCGGGAAGTCTTCCTGGCAGCATACAGCTCCACCGTGGGCCTCAAGTCCTCGGCGCCCAGCCCCTCTGGCGCCATCTCCGGCCTACTGGAGCAGTTCGCCCGCGGGGTCGGCCTCCGGAGCACCAACGCCATCGTTTGAACCCTCTCAATGTGACATCAGACCCTCCTTCTGCTTCCATCCATCCATCCACAGCTGATTCAACATGTCTGGACTCAGTACAATAAAGTGCCAAACATCTCTGTTCAGTTCAGGGGTGGAGCATTCTTTTCTTTGTGAATTTTGATTGATTCTTAAATGTACATGCCCGGATTAGATCGATTTTTTTTTTTTTTTTTCTGTGCTTCAATTTTTTTTCTGGACTTCGACTCAGTGTTGAGTTAATCTGTCACATTCAGGGAGGGAAATGGTTTCAGCCACAGAATCAAAAAGGGATAATGAAATGTAAATGGTTGAGAAATGATCGTCTGCACCTGCTCCAGGCAAAATCTAAAGAATTCTTCCTTCCTCTGTTCTTCCTTAATGTTCTAAAGAGTCCCAGCGACCGTCCCGTGTACAGGAAGCGATGCGTTTTTAGTTCTCTCATTTGTGCTGCTACTTTTAAGTGATCCAAGCAGAGCAAAGTTCTTTTTATTCAGGTGGAGTTTGAAGATGACATAAATCCAGCACTTAGTGTGTTCTGACAGAAATGGAGCCAAGTTTATTTTTTTTGTGTGTGTTCTCAATTGGCACAGTAGATTGAAATCACAATATATGATTAGTTTTAGAACGCGCAGCTTTGGAGTCTAGACCTCAAGAATGAGGTTGAATTTGTGTGTCTTAATGCAACACTCATGCCGTATGTATGCTAAGAGTTATTGACAGCTGTGATTATTCCTTCTGTCTGACTACACTGTATGAGTTTGGGAATGAAAAGGTTGATTTAATGCCCGTGGTTTGAGCTTACATCATATTCTGTGACCTGATGAGGACTTTCAGTCTTGGCACGATCCCTATGAGCTCAAGGTTTCCCTCTGCTAAGCACACAAGATCATCTGTGTGACCACACTTAAAGTGCTTCTGTCATAGAGGGATGCAGTGTTCAGACCAGGATGGGTGCATACATTAAGACGGTTTCCTCTTGAAGGATTTCATGGTGTTGAGCGAGAAGTTCAAACCCTGCCTACTTTCTCACCTCTCTTGCTCTTGGTCAGTCACAGCAGGAAGTGATGGATGTGTTAGTTTTAGAAAGTCACAGAAAGTGTCCAACACAGTGCCCAAATCTGACTAATGAGAGCTGTGGAAGGAGAGGGTTTCATGCGCCGTACGATGATCCAACAAACTCAGACCTTCAGCTTCAGCGTGAACTCAAGAACACAAACTAGTTTGTACAAGTTGTTCATGAGGCAAACGTGTATCTAGTTGTTAAGAATGGTGAGGCTTGAAAATCAGTCATCATAGAGGTGTGATGTTCTGAGCTTATTGTTCACAGTGTAGACGGAGTCATGATGTCATCTCTTCACAGCCAGCCTGGACAGAAAGGGATGATCACAGCGATTAGCTGTTTCAGCACACACACGGCATGTCAGAAAACAAATCTGATCCTATCCTTTAACTCAAAACCTTACAAGTTATATGTGATATTTTCTTCATCTTTATGAAATATGATGACTTAACATCTACAGTGACTGTTCCTGAATGGCCTCAATTAGCTCAGTTTGTGTAAATCGTAATATCCAGGCGACGATCTTCTTCACCTCGCCAGTCTAATGTCTCCTACTTGAGTGCATATCAAGTCGTTTCTTCTTCTCTTTCTTCAGTAGCACTGACATGGTAGCACAAGAGGCACTGAGCATTGTGGTAGCAAATCTGTGAACCGAATGCCTTTTTTCAACGTTCTTTCTCGTCGGACTCCGGTGAAGCGAGGTCTGCATGTTTCCTGCCTGTGCCGAGATTTCCTGCCCAGCTGTCGTCACACAGCTATTGTTCAAAAAAACGTGCACCTCCTTTCAGGTCACAGACATTTCTACCTGGGCCGCTCTCAGCTTTACGTCATTTTCTTCAGAGAATTCTGTCAAGAGGCTTTATTTGAAACTAGCTTGTTGGTGTTGCCAAACGGTTTTGATGGCTGCTGTACCTCAGGACCTTTTGTTGTGCCTTTTTTTTTTTTTTTTTTTTTAAATATTTGGTAACACTGGATCAGAGCTTCTGGTCCAGTTTCAGGTGTATTTCCGTTACTTAAATGGTTTTAAGAGCTTGGGGTGTTTGCAGCTGATTGTTAATGAAGGTTTGACTGTAGAGTATTAGCAGAGTTCCCTTTGGAATAAAGCTGCTGGGGTTGCCCTGTTATCGCTCACTCGGTTGCAGGACTGCAAGTCTTTTTTGTTGTTGTACAGTAACATTTAGCTGTTGAGTCTTATGTACACCCCTGATGAGGTTGTTGAGATGGGATTTCAGTCACATTTGTTTTTCACCCTCAGATTTGAGACGCAGATTTTCATTTCTGCGTTTGAAAAAAAAACTGCAGCCGGAGATGACTTTATTAATTTTAAGGAAAGATTCAAATAATATTTTGGGGAAATAACATTTATTTACTTTCACCTTTCATGTGGTGAGATGATTTTCATGTCATCAGTGGAATACTGAGGTCGAGCAGGAGATTTGACATGCCAGCTGTTTCCCCATGTTTCCAGTCTTTATTCTAGGTTAGGCTGACATGATGATATCGGTTTTCACACCTCACTCATTAGGATTTTGAAAAATCACATTGCCCAAAAGGTTTCTTTTAACAGCTATATTCTAAGCCATGACAACACATTTGTTAAGCTGCATTTAAGCCACGTGCATCCTCATCCCTTTCTTCTTGATGTAGTAAGGAATTAGTTTCATGTGAGCACATGTAAAAGTTTCATTTTTTTCCCCTGACACAAACTGGCAGGAGAGCGATCTGTCCGGCTTTATTTCAGACTCGGGGGCACGGCCTCGTCTTCCTGGCACGTTTTAAGCTGATCTGTTTTAAGAAATCTTTTAATTCAGTCGATGTTTCATATCATTTGTTTTTATTTTTGCATAGTTTCTACTGTCTGCCTGTAGCAGGCACTTGCAAAAGTATTATTGTCATTTTCCAATGGCAGAAAATGATGATTGTAAGAAAAAAAAGTCTCCACACATTATTATTTTCTGACTCTGTCACTGGTTCTGCATGGCGGCCTCCATGTTTATCTCTGCAGCATATATGTTTTTATTTGTTTTACAAATTCATTTTTATTTCAGAATCTTTTATTGAAATGCTGCGTTGCACTCAGCCTGGTGTTCTCTGTGGAAGGAGTTTTTCTTCTTTGTACAGTTGATGCATTTTTAAGTAATTCTACCTTTTTGTTTTCTTAATTGTCAGCGGGCAGCAAGCTACAGTGAAAGGTGAACTGAGCAGCAGGTGGCTATTGTGAATAAATGAGAAGAAAAGAATGCTTTGGACTCCCTCGCTTGTTTCTTGTTCAGATGAATTTGCTTCAATGGATAATCTCAGTTGCTTTGCTTGTGCTTCTAATTTATTCATTGTCATCCTTTGTGTGGTGTAAATAGTTAATACATCTCGCAGTCTACTTCCCCGAGCAGTTGAGCTGATGTTTCTTAACACAGATTCAACCTCCGAGTGCAGCTTGCTAAATAAGAATTCTGTGTCAGATGTATTACATGATTACATAAAGCGGTTATATAACTGGATGTCTGAAATTCACAGTTCTGATCAGATCCACCTGTGTTGAGCTGAAGGATTTGTCCTAAATTAGATAGATGATAAGACGATAAGACAGTGGCGTCTCCCTCTTTAAATGTTGAGGTCAGACTCAGAAACACTTCTTGTTCGCTGGAGCCATCTGAACTCAGCTTGTGGTTATTTAATCAGCTACATCTTCCTGCTTCCTCACTAAAATGTTTCAGTGGTTAATGAATTATTAATTCATAAAATATTTATCCTATTAATTGACTGCTGATGGGCCTAACTCGTCGTTGCTGTTTATGGAATGTGGATAAAGTGTTGGATGTAATGTGCTTGGAGATGTAGCAGAGGTGATTAATGCCACAAAAGAGAGGCTCTGTCCTCGGGCTTCTCTATTCTTTTCTTCTTCTTCTTCTTCTTTGCAGAGTTTCTACTTTCCTGCGTCATCATCTTCCTCTCTCTGTTCTGGTCCTCTCGCAGCGTCTCTCGGTGCTTCTGTTTTCGCTCATCAAACTCTTTCTCCACCGGATCTTACTGCTCATCATTTGATTTGTCTGCTCCTCCTCCCATTCCTCTTTTAGCTTCCAGCAATTTTCTGTCATCCTTTTTAAAATGCCAATTATTTTTCCTTTCCCAGCTCGATTCTGCCAAACGACTCTGAATTGATCAAACAGCACCAAAGGCCGTTTTTCTGCCCTCTACAACAGCCGAAACTTATAATATCATATTAAATTGAGAACATGAATTAAGTAATTTCTGTGCACAAATGATTAAATCATGTTCTTTTCTTTCCCTCTGCGACACCTCCTGTGCTCCATCACAATCCATACACTGCTACACACTGCAGCACAGACAAATCCCTTTGCATTAGAGATGTTAGCACATAATTGAACAAAAATCACGCAGCAATTTTTCATCCCATTTTCCAGCTCAGATTTGAGCGACTTTGTGAAACTTGAAACTTTGCTGTGGTTATATGTTTTTGACTGATTTAAAAGGCCAGTGTGCCAGATTTAAAGAATATGCATGAATATAATATCCACAACTATGTTTTTAATGACCTTCTGTTAAACATACCTTTTATATCTACACACACTCTGGGTCCTCTTCCACTGAGTCCACCATGTTGAACCGGCATGTTTCTACAGTAGCTGAGAATGGACAAACTAAACACGGACTCCAGATGAGGACTTTGTCTCATGAGCTCATGTAAAAGAACTGGTGAGTACATTATTTAAATGTCCTAACCCTGCAAAATTACTCTTCACTATCAGAATTTGATTCTTTTAGTCTGATGACATTTAGAAAGTCTCAGAGTGCATCTTTCCCGATTCAAGTTAGCTGAGGGCTAAAAAGGAAGTTAGCGGCTCAGCTGGCAGAAGTTGGATCACGCAATATGAAAGATCCAAGTGATTTCAGGCCGAAAATCAAACTTCTTTGGGCTCCATGCACCTCTGAACAGCTTCCATAAGAATTATACATCCTTGTGGGTGAGGTGGAGGTTGCAGTCAACAACTACACTGCTGTGTTATAAGTCAACTCAAGTCAACTATTAATGCTCACATACCTTCACAACTACATTTATTGCTTTATTTATTTTTTCCTATGACTTGAGGAGGAAAAAAAAGCACTCCTCACACCTTAACCCCACAAAAAATTATGGGGGGAAAATGTTTCCAAAATCTACTTGTAGCAAACAGGTTAAGCGGGGCTCCACCTGCTCCTTTTGTGGCACTAATCACCACCCTAAGAAACACCACACCACAAGTTGGACCTAAGCGCAGCAGAACTTGTGGAGGTCTCTGCCTCCACCTGGCGATGGATGGAGAGAAGCGGAGATGAGGAGAAGCGGAGCTCCTGGGTCCGCGTCTCTCTCTCTCTCTCTCTCTCTCTCTCTCTCTCTCTCTCTCTCTCTCTCTCTCGCCATGAATGGAAGCCTCATCCTCAGGTATGCCTTCTAACCCTCAACTGCGCTCCAGCGACCGTCAGCAGCAACAACTACTACAACCGGAGCCCCGCCGCTTCACTCCGTGTTTCAGTCTCGGGTGGATGGAACAATCAGAGTATAGCCACGCGGAAATTCGAGGTGTGATCTGAGTGAGAACTTGCAGGATTCAGAAGAATTGATTTAAAAAAATAAACCCTCAGCCATGGCGACAATCGGGGATTTCGACCCACTCAACTCCACCGTACCCGCAACAAAGATTGAAGTCACCGTGTCCTGCAGGTAAGCACCGCAACATGTTTCCCCATCACTTACCTGTTCTTCATTTTCCTGCCTTCATACATTTACATATTTTTGGATGATTAAAGTCAGTTGTGTCATGCTATGTTTTCTGAACGCGCTCTCATATTCTTGTGCGCAGTTTGGTGCCGTTTTCTGTCCTTTTCTACTTTTCTTCCTGTTTTCTGTCAGTGCTGTGTGGCTTTAACGTGCACGGAGCAACTCTTTCTTTCCGAGGAGGAATTTGCATGTGCTGTGGGTGTAGAAGTGCGTGGAGTGCGTGCGTTCTGAGTGCCTTGGAGAGCTCCGGAGAGCGCAACTCTGAGATCACATGAATGCGTGGATATTAAATGTGCCAACTGACAATATAGATAAGACAGAGACTGCTTCTGGACTGAAGGATGGTTATTTTAAAAAGGCCTGAAGAGGAAGGGAAGGAAACGGAATCATCCAACAAAAGGCAACATTTCATAACCAGAATCTCATGGCAGCACACACCGCTTGTTCCGAACAAACTGTGATGCTCAACAACACAAACAACAACAAGAAAACAGTTTATAAATGAGAAGCAACCCCACATAAATATGCAGATTTGATAATAAACACAAAAGAATGGAAGATGTGTGTTGAAATGTTGTGTGTGTGTGTGTGTGTGTGTGTGTGTGTGTGTGTGTGTGTGTGTGTGTATCATGGACATGTCAGGGAGTAATAGAGGTGAAGCAAAGGAATAAAAGAAGGAAAAGGCTCTGGGAGCTGATGTAGACTGTATGGTGTCTCTATCCTGATACTGAGGTGGTGGCTCATTTCCTGGTATAAAGTAAAAAGGCAAAAAAATCAAAACCAAATGATAATTCATATATATGACGAGATTAGATGATGATTTCACAGCTTCTGTCCACATTTTACTTTGTGAATGAATATAGACAGCACTCTGATCTTCCAGCCAGTGAAGCTCATTGTCTTGGTCAACCAGTACTTTTGCTTTTGTCAAGGCGCATCAAAAGCAAAGTTTGTGCATCGCGGTGAGAGCTTGGTGATGCCATTGAAGAGCACAGGTTGCGTCAGTCTTGGTGTGTATTATTCTTGTACAAAATCTACACACACATTTTTGTTTTAGGATTTTAGTTTGAACTCTGTGTTCAAAGCTGAACTCTTTTTTAAATATATATTTCTTATGATTCAAATTCAAAAGTAGATGACATCACTCATTGACTCTGATAATTATCATGCAAATCTGCAGCATCACTGTGGAGTCTTTGAGTATTTTGGCTCTTTGTTTTGGTTTTTGGTTGGTTTCACTGCAGCACGCACCTTTAATGTTGTGTTGTTATGCTGCTTGCATTATATTTAGTGCTTTAAAGGTGCTTTTAAATATGTCAGAAATATGTTTTCATTAGTTTGTAATCACCCATGTCATGTTTTTGTTGCCTCAGAATGAGTCTTTTATATCTACAGACGTGGATCCTCTTCCACAGAGTCCACCATATTGAACCACCATGCTTCTATAGTAGCCCAGAATGGACAAACCATGTGATGGGGTTACAATCAGTAACTACACAGCCAGATGCCACTTAATCCTACACACTGGTCCTTCAGGTGTCAAATGTAAAACGAGTACCAGTGGTGCTACCACCATGGCTCCCTGGCAGTAGACCTGGCACTGGTGTTGGCCAATGCGTCGCCTTAGACAAAAGCACTTCCATGTCCTGGATCATGTCTATAGAGAGCCTGAAGCTACTGATTGTGACAAGCTGTTCCTGGTCCTCATTGTCCCCATGCCCCACCACTCTGGAGGGGTTAGAGAGGAGCCGTTGCATTTTCCTGACAGAATGGGGTTGGCTCAGTGGACCCAAGAAGGATCCTCACTGCAGATCAACCAGACATCAGCTGTGAGTAGGAGCTACACACAGAGAGAAAGAATCAGGAGAAGGACTCTGGATGTTTGAAGGATAACTCTGAACCTTTAGTGGAAGAAAAAAAACGAACAAACATTTAGCTGTGAAACTGAAGCTGTGAGGAACCTCCATCAAATCAGCAGGCTGATATTATGGGTCAGTCCAAATGACCTGACAGGACAGACCAAACATGATGGCTGCATTCCTTTCAGAATTTTTCTTTTGAACATTAGTTGAAAGCTGGGATAGGCTCCAGCCCAACTGTGGTTGGCACGGTGGTGCAGTGGTTAGCACTGTTGCCTGACAGCGAGAAGGTTGCTGGTTTGAACTGTGTGGAGTTTGCATGTTCTCCCCGTATCTGCGTGGGTTCTCTCCGGCTACTAGACATGCACTTAACAGGTTTATTTGCAACCCTAAATTGGCTGTAGGAGTAAATGTGAGTGTGAATGGTTGTTTGCCTCTATGTGTCTTGCGATGAGCTGGCGACTTGTCCAGAGAGGCAGGGTACCTCTCACCCAGCCAGCTGTCAGGCTCCAGCCCCACCATGACCCTGATAAGCGGTTACAGATAATAGATGGATCAGTACATCAAAATGGGTTTCTTCCAGGCTGGTGAGAGAGAGTTCCACACGTTCTACAGTTATTGTTCTTTTGATGGATGTCATTGTTCCCATATGTTTGCACCCTGTTGTATAAGCTGGAGATAATCTTGTCTGAGTGAATGATTAAATACTGATTATTACAAATCCTCTATTTCAAAAGCTGAAGAGATTTGAAATATGATATACGGCATTAAAATGAACCTATCAAATGTAAGGCTTCTCTATTGGGTCTCTCACTTGTAGGCTACTGTTATGGCTCCAGAACTAATCAAGATTTACCTTATAATGGATCAACTGATTTTGTAGCATGCAACTGTGTTGCATATAGAGAAGTAACCCCCTACAGAGCATTTCAGTGCTTTTGTCAGTGGTATTGCTCACAAACCCACAGTACACCTGTCCACCACACAGCACACAGTGTTAGCTGGTGAACATCGAGGCCAGATATTTTTGGAAAAACAAAATTATTTTAACTTTATGGGCATCTGTGTATATTTTAATAACACGTCCCAGAGTTTGTTTAGAATAATAGACATAATAGACAGTCAGCCAGCATAATACTCATCTCCTCTCTGTTTGTCCTCCTGCCTGTGACCTGAAAAGGATGTCTCTGTTCCTAAAATGCATCTGGAGGAGAGAGGAGGCTTGGCAGAGGAGCTATGAGTGAAGATGCACAGGTTTACTAATATTATTTCAAAGTCTTTTTGGCACCCATGATGGGCAGATTATGCCACACGTTATATTTAACTGATGTTTTTTTTTTTTTAAATGATGTCTCATTTTTCTCGACTCCTCTCTCTGTGTGTGTCTCTTCCATTCCTCCTCTGATTATGATCTGTCTTACGTTGGAGGGATTAAGATGCTAGGAAAGGAATCCAGGATGTACAAACAGAAATGAGCAGAGGGGCAGGAACCTGGAACAGGCTCATTGTGAAATGAAGTTGTTTTTATCTGCTGTCACTGGAGGCAGCACACACTTTATTGACTACTTTTGCAGTAAGATTCCTGATCAAATGTTAGCCTCAGTTGAAGATGAGTTTGCTGTGAATGTGACATATAAGTAGACATAGAGTTCTCCAAAGGCACTGAACATGATTCAAGATGTTGTATATCACCAGCTGAGCCTGTTACATGAAACAAACACCAGACATCAGTCTTGCAGTGGAGTGCTGTTGTGTCATGGTGATCTTCCTCTCTGCCGCCTCTCCCAACAAGCCAAACTCTGATCTGAGCTGCTACACCATCACCATCCTCCAATCTCAGGTTCTCGTATCCTCCCCTGTGTGAGAGGACAAGTCTGATGTGTTCTGATGGATACTTGACATTTGGATGATTTAAAAGAGTTTTTATGTAGCCACACAGTCTCATTACTGCGTGAGTGTCTGTGGATTGTCAGGAGAGGTTGTCTGAAGGTGACTATGTGACTTTATTTCTAAAAGGCTCTCCTGGTCTCTGACTTCACTGCTTCCACTCACTTTTTAGATCTTGCAGAAGTCTGTGTGTTTTGTAATGTGAGGATTTGCCTGAAGCAAAAATAAATCAGTCTGTCTCTACACACTCAATGTCCCCATTGATCTATTCTCTCCAGTCTCTTTTTTCATTAAGGGTTTCACCCTCAAACAGCCTGGATGTCGTGCTGTAGCTTCAGTGCCACTGCAGGTGGTAATGAGGTGGACTGCTTTCCCCATTCAGGTTAAAATACTTGACACAGAGGTTTCTGTTTGACTGGATAAGACACGAGTGAATAAGGCAAATGAGAAACATGTCCGTGCACAGAATGAGTACATTAATGTGAAGACAAGCAGGCAGCTGACCACTCAGATCTGCTTTCTAGATCACAGCTAGAAATGTGGAGGAAATCCCCCACTGGCACTCAGCCGTGCTATAATTTAGTTAAATATTGCTTCTGACTTTGAGGATTTGGAATAGATTTTGTCTTTTATAATGAAAAATCTTTTCTAGTGGTAGAAATTTGGTGACCTAATAAGTCCTATTGTGGTTTGTAGTAGGTGTGATAGGTGTGGAGAGACTAACTTATAGTAAACGTATTTAAATTTTAAATCTAAAACAGTCAAGAAAACAGTGAGGGTTACATCTGTACAAACATCTGCCCTTCCTCCTTCACTCCATGAAGTTTGGCTTGCAGTACCTTTCCTGTCCCAGTCCTGACACCACAACACAATTCATCCTCTTGTCTTATCAAATGTTAGCCTCTAATCAAAACTCCTGCTCTGCACATGATGCTCAGTGGATTTAATTCACAGACTGTAGACATAAAAAATGGATGTGCTGTATTGAAAACACCCTCAGTTTCTTGGATGTATATACATTTAGATTTTCTAATTTTAGAAAATTAGATTTTTGGTTCAGTGGATGTAGGGGAATAAATTATTGTCTATTTTGATACTGGAAGACCAAAGTTCTAAAATTTCATATTGTACACAAAGCCTCTCTCTTCTTTTCATGTGTAAAACCCCTCTAGCATCACTACTCTGCAGTAAATACAATAAAGAAGTAGTGAAAGCAGGTCCCCCAGTCTCACTGCTTAGTCTGAAAAGCATGTTTCCATCAGAAGGGCAACCAGGCATCAACCTTTGGTTGCTGAAACTAGTATGGTTGTCATTTTTAGTCCACTTATAGTGTTCTTCATAGAATTTGAAGTGTTTTCAGTTAACATGTCCACCATGGTTATAAAATACCAGCATACAGCTGCTGTCATGTTAGTTAAACCTTTCACTCCACAGCCAAACAACTCCATTTGCTTCACCAATGTCTCTAAAACAGATGCCAGTGTGTGCGAGTAAACACACCAACACATGTCTGGTGTCTGGTTCAATATTTAAATATCACTAACGCATCAAGAATTAAACATCTGTGTATTCCGGATGTGTATTTATCTGCTTATTTTGCTGTGTGCTGTCCAAATTTCTTATGCTAAAAAGCGGTTGCCACTGGAGGCAAAGGCCAAGAACAAACCAGAACAATCCTCAAAATGGTTGCCAGTGGCAACCTGGCAACAGTTACTGTTAAACCCCACATCAGCTGTTTTTTTAAAGCACTAATCACTGCTCCATTTTGTGCAACTGAATAGATCTTAAAATCTAAACTAAATATGACCTTTATATAATCAGAATTGTTTCCCCCAATTACATAGAAGTCGTGTCTGGTGGGCATACAAAGTTCAGAGCTGCGACACCACAGAGTCTGCAGCTAGCTTTAAGCAACTTGATCCCTTTGGAGCCACAGCTGCGAATGAGAATGTTGTGAGCTGCAAAGTGAATGAGGCTGAGAACTGTTGTTCTAACTGAAGGACAGAAGAATGGTTTGTGCTCTTGTTTAGGCTAGTTATTTGAACATTCATTGTTCTCTAAAAAGAAATGTTGCACTTGGTTCATAGAAAAAGTGCATTCAGTGTGCAATGAGTCATTTTTATAATAATAATAAGCTTGAATGTAAACATCAATGTCAATAAAGCCCCATAAATCTGACACACATTGACCTTTACCTTTACTTAACAACACTTTCTTATTAAGGAGATATAACTGTGATCCAGGCAGCATTACGTTTCCTTCAAAATATTTTTCTAGTTGCAAATGATTAATCATTTGAAATGCAAATGTTAAAGAAGCACTTCAGGTATTCAGTGCTATAGAAAGTTTCAGGAACATGTAGCTCTGTTTACAGTTGAAGAATGATTTTTTAGTGTCCTAGCTTCATGGCCTGTAAGGTAAGACAGCCTTCATCAGTGCACTGATCAAGCAGACAGTGTGATGATGTGTTTACTTGTTGCTGTGTCCACAGCTGTCAGAGTGTATTTTGCCAAAGATTAGATCAGTAATGACAGAAAAAGATTCTGCAGTGTAAAAACACAAATCTGATTGGATGACTTGTCAGTGACAGTATGAAGGCTCCAGACCGGGTTTGAAAAGTGTGAGCGTGGTGTGTCTGTGTGTAAACTGCTCTATCAGATGATGTGTCAGTGTATGTGGCTTAGACAGGCAGTCCGATAGTGTGGAAGCGAGCTGTGTTTTTCTTCTGTCTTACACAAGTGGCAGCCTGCCGGTCTGCCTGCCTTGCTGCCTGCCTGCCACCCAAATGTTGCTCCTCTAGATCCTATTAGACAAGCTGAGCATGGCAGCCACCATGCAGTCTGCAATCATTACCGCTGGCACAGGATTGTTTAAATGAGACAGTTAGAAATAAATGACCTCTCCTCTTGTGCAAGTAAAGCACCTATTAACCCCAATACACATCCACCATCCATCCCTGACTAGTGGGATGTCAGATGTATGGAAATACTTCAGCTCTCTAATACCTGGAACTGACAAAAATGGGATTTGGGGAATTTACTTTATGATTTCAGGGCTGCTTACAGTATATGATTCTATTAATGACAGTATGTTGTTGAAATGAAATTGGTGATTGGTATGTGTGATGAATATGTGATTGAATTCATTTCAGCTTTAATTACAGAGAGAGAGAGAGAGAGGGAGAGAGAGAAAGAGAGAGAGAGGCTCTGGATAAATTAATTTAAAACTAAATTCTTTGTTGTGTTTCTGGCCCACAATGATGATGCAGATAAGTCTAATTTTCACTCTGTAGTTCCACCTGTAGTTTCACCTGTAGTTTTTCTGGGTCTCCACCAACTCCTGAGAAAAAAAAATCTGTCTCTTTAGCCGCTAAATGCTTCAGTATCCTCACCAGCAAACTTACAAACTCACAAAGTTGTTAACTTGGTCTGCTGTTTGGTGCTGAGCAGGTAGTGTAGAGTGTACAATACAAGGTTGCTTAAAGAACGAGGGAGGACAATGCTCCATATAACTGAGGGAAATGCAGTCACACTGCTTTTTGTACAGGCCTTGAACACCTATTTTATTGCAGACATTTTAATGTCATAACATATGCACAAACTATATAAAATCCTGTGTCCACACAGGATTTTGAAGAGCCGTTGTGAAGCTCAGTGTGGTACCTCTGGCTGCCTCCATCTTGGCAGTCCTGCCTCTGCCGGCTCCCAAAACCCAAAAATGTGCAAAGCGATGGAGAGTGGGTGGAGCTGAGGCGGGCTGAATGAAGCCTGGTTGTTAAAACAAACCACCTGTGATGTCACCCACCTGTCAGTCAAAGCAGCCATTCTCTTAATGCTGCATAACTTTAAGCCTTAATATAATTTGAAGGGGGAAGTTCTATATAAATTCATCCTCAGTACAGTTGTCATGAACGGGGAAATTAGCTATAGAGACCAAAACTGTTTTTTGTACCAGGCTGTAAACATGTTTATTTCTGCTGTGAAGTTGGACATTTTAACATGTGGGTCTATGGAGGCTGACTCATTTTTGGATCCACCCTTAAGTGGCTTTGTGAGATACAGCAGCTTTGGCACTTCAGTGTTGGCTTCACTTCACAGCTACGGAGGTTGCCACTAGAGATGTTCCAATACAATTTTTTCCCTCCTAATACTGATTCTGATACTTGTGCTATGGGTATCGGCCGATACCGAGTACCGCCTGCATGACTGTAATATGATGTTATGATGATGTGTTAAAATTAGCAACACTTGTGCCACCCCTCAAGATTTTTTCTTTGCATATGTTGCATGTTGCAGTCTTACTGGTGGGAGCATCCAGCGTGAAATACTGCTACACCGCCGACATGATATGCTACTGCTAGTTAGCTGCTAGTTAGCTTAGCTCCAAGCCTCGCGTCAACTCATTCGTCTAAAATAGCAGGCAGCTTAACAGAGCTAACCAGTAAATAGATTACTAGTTTAAAAAAATTACATGGTATCGGATTGGTGCCTGGACCCCAGTAGTCACAGATAGCGATGCCAGCACTTTTGGCACTATCGGAGCAATTTCCGAGCTTTCGAGCTCTGGGAAGGGGCTACACTACACTAAATACATTAATGTGTGTTCAGATAGACAAAAATGAAATATAGAGGTGTCACGTATGCATACAGGGTACATGCAAATGTGAATTAAGGCAAAAAGACAGTGATTTGCTGTAGGTGGTGCTAGAAGAGGTAATTACGTGTCTGCTTGAGTAAAAAAAATGTTTCAATTTCAGCAGAAGAAATGCAGTTTTCCCAGAGCGAATGACACTGGATTAATTTACAGAGACAGCAGAACAAAGGACAAGAGAAACAACCCGGGTACCTGATTAAGCTTTGAAGTCCTCTGCGTGAGCTGTCACACATGGATTGGGTTATTTCCACTTTACTGCTGTAAATACAGTGAGACAAGAATGTCCTTGCTGAGAGAACATCAGGCTGAAGAACTCCAGAATTTGCCTGAGAATCATGCTTTTTAGGGTCCGAGCACCGAACAATGTTCGGGCAGCGAAAGCCTATTGTATCCTTAGGATTTTTCTTTCTTTCTTTCTTTCTTTTCCCTCGGTGCCACTTTGGGGGCGTTTTTGAGCGAGAAACTCAAGCAATAAAGTATGCTGAAATTTTTAGAATCTGGAAGTTTCATGGGTGCAAGATGGCTCCACAGCGCCACCTACAAAATATTGTACAGAGCCTCCGCCACTGACAAAATTTCACGTAGAGACACGGCTTTCAGTACCAACATGTATCTCCCCCAGGCCTATAAAAAAGTCTCTTGGTGACCCGGGCTACAATGAAGCGTACGGCGTTCATTTTGTTTCAGAGTTGCCGTTTTTGTGTTTTTAGGTCATTTCCAGGGGTCGTATTTGAATGAACTCCTCCTAGGGATTTTATCCTATCTGTTTGAAACTTGGCGTGTGTGTTCTTAAGGCCTTGACAATGAAAGAGTTATCAAAACCGTGAGTTTTGGATTTACTGTGTGGGAGGGGCGGGGCCACGAAATTCGGTGTGTTTTCATGAAATTTTGCCGTGCTATAACTTTGCGAAAAATACTCCAATCTTCCCCAAACCCCTGATATATAATGGCAGTCTGGCCTAGAACACATTTCCATGACAACATTTGGTGATTTTCACAGCACCTCCTAGTGGTGATAGAAAAAAAAAAAAAACTTTTTCGAGATGACATCCAGCTCAGACCATATTGACCGTACGGTCAAATTTTGCCGTGCTATAACTTTGCGAAAAATACTCCAATCTTCCCCAAACCTCTGATATATAATGGCAGTCTGGCCTAGAACACATTTCCATAGCAGCATTTGGTGATTTTCTAGCGCCTCTAGTGGCGATAAAAAAACAAACACTTTTGAGATGACGTCCAGCTCGGACAATATTGACTGTACGGCGCTGAAACTCAGTGAAAATATCAGAAACAACCTTGGGAAGAAACCCTCCAAAAATGGTGAGTTTTTGAGAAACTATGTAGACAAGGTGACCTGTCAAAGTCAAAAATTTGATTCAACTGTGTAGAGAGGAGTGGTAGCTCGATCAGGTGACCCTATGAAAAAATTTTGTTGCTTCTTATGTTCTGTTTTAACAAACTCCTCCCAGGGACTTCATCTGATTGACTTAAAACTTGACCCGACGTGCGCACCATGCAGGAGGGCCCATTCAATGCTGCTTGCGGCTTTAATTTCTTTAGCTTTCTTCACTATCAAAGTCATCCAGAGTTAGTTGTCTGTACATTCAATGGCCAAACAGTAACTGCTAATTAGGTCATTTGGCACAGGATTAAATGGGTGTAAACACAGGCTAAAAATTGTGTAAAAGTATGCAGTGGAATCGAACTTGCGTTTTGCGTCACTTCAAAGATTCACTGTTTAGTTCACTGTCTAGTTTGTGAGTGATGTTCTGGTTTTCATTGTCTTCTAGCACAGTAAACTGAATACAGCAGCCATTTTAGCAGATAGTTGGAACCTTGATTAGTGTCATTAATAACACCTGCATTGACCCAACTATCTCATGCCCAAATGTCTGCTGGTTGAAGATTAATTGATAATCCAAATGATGTACTCACGTACTTTAGCCCATTTGTTTCTTGCCAAATCATATCAAAATCATAGGCTAATTGGCACCATTAAAATTGTCATTAGTCATGAGCACTTCCTGTTTCCCAGTGAACCCATAGATGTATATCTAACACTGAATGACTTTGATACAGAAAACTAAAAAATAGGATCATTTGTAGGAAGGTTGTGAAGTTAGACTGTCCTCAGAATGATATTTTGGAACACTGAGTCTAACAATATGCATCCATCTGTGTATTCACATTCAACTGAGATATGACTCATATACACATATTTGCATATTAACATCCAGTTTAATTTGAATTATTTTTAATGGGAAATGAATTGAACTGAGTGTTACAAGTTTAGTGCTCCATCATTGGTGCTGAGGCATTTAAGAGTTACATTGCCACTGTGACCTTCCACACTCTGATGCTAAAAAGTGACATTGTGGTGCTTTCAGAGTGAAATGCCAGGTAGGTCCAGTAGGCACAGGGAGCCAGGACTTCTCCAGTGGGAGAATGTCAATCACAGCAGGGAGGCTCTGATTGGATACCCAACTTCCCCCATGTCGTATCGAGGTCTCAAGCCCAAGGCCACATTACACAGGCAAGACTTTTGTCACCTAAATGAGATCAGTCTCTTACAGAAGTTGAGCTTCAAGGCCGAAGCAGATTCTGAGCTGAGGAGAAAGGTCTAGCACAAACAAAACCCTTCATTGCTGTCTGATGAATGACAGCAGTGTATAAATCTGTTTTGGTATTTCAGCAGTTCATTGCCCCTCATTTTTAATAGACGTGGGAGTTGTTGCCTTATTGCAGTGGTGCTCCTGCTACTGCCAGCCTAATAAATGCCTCAATACACATGTTTACCTAAAAGAATTGCAGGGCAATTTAGAGAAATATTTGCAGAAAACACACATTTGAGCCTCAGCCTTCAGTTTATTCTCAGGGTATGGTGCTGTTGATGTTTACAGACTAGCACCAGTTGCTTAAGATTTCATATATTCCACTGGTGTGTTATGATTTCAACTTTCACTTTATATATGGGTATATACACATGATGTGTTTTCCAGCATACTGGAAAACACATCATGTGAACAAATCATAAATGAAAATTAGAAAAGGAATGTGTGATTAAGCATGTTAAGAGAAAACAGACTTGGCAGCAAATCCACTCAAATGTCTTCAGTTCCCTGCAGGTGTAGCAGCCATAGTCTGACACACAGGGACACACGCTCACATCTTTAAAGCTATTTATAACAGCAATAATGCCAATAAACAGCATGATGCCTGCATGGGTAAAACTAATTGATAACTGAAGATGTAGATAAATGACTATTTGTAATTTCAAGTATCTATCTTCAACATAATCACCTGATGATGTAATTATGACACACATCTATTTAGACCTTCCTGTAAGTCTGCAGTTTTTCTAATGGAAGTTCTGCATCAGGTTTTAAATAATAAAGAAAGTTTAGTTGTGAATGAAGCAAATCAAATCTTTTAACTCAAAGATTATCTTTATACATAGACACAACTTGATCCGTCGAATGTGATAAAGTGGTGACAGCACTCCTTTTATCCCCATTTTCTACCATTAATACTGTTATGGGATTTTTCCAAATGTGACCCTTCAATAAGAAAGACTGGATTCAAAGTCTTAAAGTTAAGTTGAATTTATTCTTGTACAAGAAGGAGTGTTTAACAGTGCAACACGCAAAAGGTTAACAGAAAAGGCTCCTGAAGAGCCTTATCAGTTAGTTCTTATACATTTCCTAATAGGCCGTCTGGAAACCTCCCATAGATAAGAAATAACGTCATAATGTCTTTTTAGTTCTCTGATCAGTAACCAACAGGATGTTCTATTGTCAAATAATACCTCCTAACCTGTCTCCAACCCTTGAACCATTGGGAATTACCTCAGCAATTTATAGTTGAACTTAATCTCTCCCTGCCAGCCTCAGCAAAACAAAGAGGAAAAATTCACACCAGACATGCAAAAACTGGATACACACATTGTATGTATTAAAAACACCTGGACCCCAGTATGAATTCCTAATTTTATAGCAAGTACCACATTGTGTTCAATTAAAACATGCTTCCAACCATAGTTCCATCACTGATCAGTAACATGTTTTGAGACAGACTGTCCCAGATTTGTTTGTGTGTTGTGCATCATGTTTGGTCACATTTCACACACATCAACAATTTTAGTAAAAAAAAAGTAAGTATTGCTGTTGTATGTTTGTTGCAATGTAGGTTTTATGATAAACAATCAAGAATAAAAAACAAGAATTAGTACCTCAGTCTTGTTGCTTCTTAGTTAGCAGCTAGCTGCTGCGAGTAACTTCTGTAATACATGCAAATTATAAATTATATTATAAATGCACAAATTCTCATGGAGGTTCATTTTATTGATTTTTTCTGAAAAGGTTGAAGATGTTTCTATGATTTACTCTTAGTTTTACCCATATTCACAGAGAGGAATGAGTATCTCTACAACACTTTATATTAGATTTCTGAAGTACTGTGATTTTTTTATTTTTTACAATGCAATTAATTTTGTTAGCATACAAAAACTACAGCTCCCATGAGATTTTTAACGTAGGGGTTCTGTTTTCTATTTCTCTGCTCTATTTATCCTTATCTTCCTCATTCTGTTCTTTTGGGATCACCTTAAAAAGACAGTAGGAAGGTGTGCTATTGTCACAGCTAATATTCTGAGGACGATGGAGATTGAGCCAAGTCTATTCTCAGGCTCCCCACTCGACTGGCTAGTCTGTCAGAAAGCTATGACATTTAGCCATAGACTATCTTGGGCTTGTGGGAAATGATGTTCATTAAAGGCTGTTATAAAAGGCGAAATAAAAGCAAAATTAAATAACTTTTTAAATGTTTGTGTTCCCGTGTAACCTCTACAGACATATCCAGAAGTATGTTGACCAGGTTACTTTTGCTCAACAGTTTGTCATGTGTGGAGTAATTACAGTAATAATGTTGCAATTTTGATCAGATAGAATCTGAAAATTCAGTCTCATCGCTGTTGGGTAAAGTGAAAACTGTTAAGAAAGTATTTGATAATGTGTGGGACCCATATGGCTCTTACACGTCTGGGTTTTAACTGCAAGCTGTCACACAGCAGAGGGAGAGAAACTTTTCCAAGGCATGAACATGCATGAACATGTATGTCGACATGAACAGACCAACATGAACATGCGGGCCTTTACACTGTGCTGCTCATGGTCAAAGCTCTGACTACATCCTCATCACCCTGACAGCTACAAGCCCTCTCGAGAGAAGCCTTTCCATCTGTCAGTTACTGCTCCTTGCCTCTTTATTGAACACTGTTTGTTATCGCAGTCAATTCTCACTAATGTGTCAAGTTGTTAGAAGGAAATTGATTAAATAATCTGGCAATGATTTGATGTTATGATTCTCTTTCTGTGTGTGTGTGCGTGAGAGAGAGAAGTGTGTATGATTCATTTCCCCTGATGCAGCCACAAAATGGGGAAACATGAAATCCTCTTGCGTGTCAACTCCTAATATTATTTGACCATAACTCAGCTTTTCCAGTTTTCTATTTGTGTCGCTGCTTGTGTGACTGGAGGAGAAAATCCACCGACACAAATAAACAGAAATACAAACTGTTTCCCACACTACACTAATTATACACAGGACTGACTGAGTGTGTAGTGTTTTGTGCTCAGAGGAAGGAAATGACTGGAAGGTGTTCTTGTAGGCTGGTGGAGAAGAGCTGCATGGCTTTCAGTGGGAGCTTCTTTTTTTAGTCCTGAAGCTGTTGGCCACCATCCATAAACAAATACATAGACTCTTTGCTATGTTGCCCTGTTTGTGAAGCTTAGAAGTAAATGCATGTTGTCAATTATTATAATTATTATATATATATTATTTTTACATAATGAAGCACTGTGCTTTATTCTGAAAGTGATGAATGAACAGCAACAACACAGCGATGTGCACATAAGACTGACATGACATGATGTCATAGACATGAAGTAGTCTTTATGAATGTACATTGAGCAAAGACATCATAACCTGCCTAAACACACCTCAGGTGCATTGGCACATTTCCTGAACTGGTCATAAAGATGTCATTGAGTGTTGCGTGACATGGTGATGACAAAGTGCAGTATAAGGTGATATTAGTTGACTCAGCTTAGGGTGCCAAACCGACGAAAACCTCCTTCCTTGTCCTGTAAGTCGCCCACCATAACACTAAATGGACTGTATTTATATAGCACCTTTCTAGTCATCTTAACACTTAAAGGTGGGATGGAGTTTTTCTGGAGCATTTTTTTAACCATTGCAGCCAGTAAAATACGAGGTTTGTCCAAAAAACGAAATGTTTTAGTCCAGTCTAGAGGGCGAAATCATGGGAAAACACCGTCCAATCGCGTTGAGTTGGGTTGCTCATTATGATTGGATGTGATTTGTTAACAAATGAACATGAAGAGCCAAGGCCAAGATGCTGGCCATAAATGATACAACATTTTGACTTTTTTATGACTTCTGTAATGTTGCTGGCAATGTATTTTAGAGGTGCCTGTGGCACAGAGTGGCAAGTGAGTTGTCTACTTATTAAGTTAGTTTGATTCCTGGCTCCTACAGTCAGAAGTGAAAATGTCTTTGAGCAAGACCCAGAAATACCTCCTGATGGCTGATGTGAATGTGTGTGTGAGCTTAGTATCATTGTACCGCTCCTGATGAGCAGTTGGCACTTGCATAGCAAGACACACATATCAGTATCAGTATATGAAAATGGGTGAAAGTGACTGTAAAAAAGCGAGTGGTTGGTGGTTCAGAAGGTGCTATAAGTACAAGTCTAAGTTTAAGGTAATGAAAGGTTGACTGATGTGTTACAGTTATTTTAGAATGACTCAGATATATATATATATATATATATATATATATATATATATATATATATATATATATATATATATATATATAAAATATGACTGTATCCAAACAAAGTGAGGTCTCACAGACAGAAGAACTGCCTTCTCTAACAAACAAACTCTCTTTCCTTCTGTTGCAGAAACCTGTTAGACATGGACACCTTCTCCAAGTCAGATCCAGGTAACTGCTGTCATTTTCTCATTCGTCTAATCAAATTCAACTTTCACATTTTCTAATTTCAGCTCTGAAGCCATTTCACATCCCAAATGCCCTTCGCACTGCACAACATGCCGCTCGAACCGAACATGTTCAATTTCATGCAGTGATTATTAAATCACTACTTCATGCACGTTATCAGTGCACATCAAGCACAGTGAGCAGTAACATGGTCAGTGTCTCCCAGAGCATACACACACAGGCACACAGACACAGACACACACAAGCAGCAGCCCGGTATTGAAATGCTGCGTCCCAAATGATTTACAGTCTCAAAAAAAAAAAAATTCTTGTGGAAAGTTTTATAAAGTTTGTGTTGCTTGGTCAGATATATTATTTATTCCCAAATTACCAGAATCTCTACAATGAAGTCAGCGTGATTCCTTTTAATACACTGGTTCAGATATACTTGATACTTGGTGGGCTGAACATGAAAATGCTCTATGGACATGCAACTACAAAAACAGTTCCTAAGGGACTTCTCCTGTGTGTGAAATGTATAGTACTCTGCCCTTTGGTGCTTCTAGAGTGTGTGTGTGTGTGTGTGTGTGTGTATGTCATCAGTGTGTCCACACATGCGTGTGCTTGATAGTGAGTGTGTATGTGTAAGTGCTGCTGGGTGGTGTATTCCAGCGTGTCTGTGTTTCTATGTAGCACAGATGAAGGAGCCTCAGATCTCCGTGTCAAAGCACACACAGCACCATCACCAAAAGAAGAGAAACTCTCTTTGAACATTAGTCGTACACTACAACTTGACAAAACCCGTGTGGGCTCTTCACTTGACACAACAAAAAGTCAAGAGAAAAAACTGTTAAACTGTGAATCCTCCTCAGGTAGAGGTGTTCCAAGGATTGTATGCTATAGATTTGCAGAGGGACAGAGCAGAAAAAGCTCTGACACAAGGCTTTTTCAGAGTTCAGGGCAGTGGATGAAGATAAAGATAACTGTTATTTTACATTACTGACAGAAAACATGCTGTAGTGTTAAAATCTATCTATACACACACAATATATTCTCTATATACTGTATATCCAGCATTCATCCTTAGACCTTCAATTGTAGAGAAGAAAAAAATGATGATTGATATGTGCTTGTATCTGCTGTTATTGTCTTGAAATGAAGGTTCATTTATAATATACACATCTTCATCACCATGTAGCAGCAATTCAATTTTTTTAAGGATTTCTTTGACATGTTTACTTGATAGTCAAAAGTAAAGAGACAGAAGTCCTGAGCTGGAATCAAACCTCAAATCAAATCCTTGGTTAGCATTTGGTTACAAGGGCATGCACAACAATACAACAGACCAGGAACCTTCTTGCTATGAGGTGACAGTGCTAACCATTGCACCATGCCACCCCTCATTTGGGAAACATATATAAATAAATAGATAAATATATACTGAAATTACACATTCATTGATTTTAATTCAGGGTTGCTTCACAAACAGTCCTCAGGATTATGTCTCAGCTTCCTGGTATAATCGTTTATATTTTGCCTGCTCTAGTGGTGACACTTGATAAAATAACCACATACTAATCTGAAGTCCAACTAGTTAGGAAATACAGTAGTTGCCCTCTTTTTCCCAGTTGGTTATCAAGCTTTGCATTGTTTTTAAATAGTTAACATGCAACGTATGGTCCCTAATCCGCCTGATTAACTAAATCCTACATTTTTCAATTAATTAAAAGTGCCTGTCTGTACTGATTAGTTGAACACACCTGATTCAATTAACTTGGTGTGCACAGAGCAGGACGAGATAGAAATGTACAATACTGGGGTCCCCTGGTGTGTTACAGTAAGAACCACTGATTTAAAAACTAGCTGAGAAGTGGACATAGCACTTCTGAAATAAAATAAACATTCAGGGCCTCACGCTTATTATTTGAGACTTTTGTTTGCAGTTTTTAAAACTTCCCAAAACTGAGAAGAGTAGTGTTTGTGTGTCCTCACAGAACCTTAATCTCAGAGCCTCGTAGTAAACTCTCACAAGCATATCTCTGTGATAGAAGCCTAATTACTGTATCTCATGTCAGTCTGTAGATTTGGATCTGGTTCATGGGCACCAGATTAGAGACAAGGCCTCTTCATCTGGTTTCACAATCGATAATTATGATAAAAAAAAACAAAAATGTCAAGTAAACTTTCTGATTTTATAAAACATTTCTTTATATTCAAGGAGAAAAAAAAGATAAATGTCAACATTTATCACGATCACTTCAGAGGGTTTATGGAATTAAATTCAGTGACAGGCAGGCAGGAAGGAGCTTTGCTGTGGCTATCAGGGAGGATTAACAATATCTTCTAATGTGCTGATGTTCTTTCATTCAACTTTCAGCAGCCATTAAATGAAAGATTCTGACAATTATCTCCTTTATGTCCAGCCTCGTAACTCGGTTTCAGGATTAGCATCGTCTTTGCGCCTCTTTTCTGAGGTGTTATTACTTTACGAGAGTATACCACCCCCAGACAAATGTGGGAGATTATGTGTAATTATATTCTATGTTTAACAATCAGATATAAAACGTGAACTAGTGTGTATTATAGCAACTTAAGAAAGAAATTCAGCTGAAGATTTGGACAGAATATGCTTCTGGGTTTACAGTTTGTTAGGGACAGCAGGGACCCACACACTCTCCCGCACACAGTCAATGAGTGGGCCAGGGGTCCTTTATTGACACATTCCATAGATTAGTCTTTCTTCCTGGACTGGGTGGAGGTGGAGAGCCATGATGGAGGGTAATGATTGTATCAGAGGGGTCCTGAACTTCAAACCATTCCTCCCCACCAGCGGAAAGAGGGAAGCTGGACTCTCTGTGGCCACGATGACCCTTAAACTCTTTCATGTCCCCTGGATGGAACCCTCTATGTGACCCAGGCGTCCGGCCACAACAGGACGGGGTCGATAACATACTGATAATGTCACACAGCATTGGCAGCTGCTGATGAATGACTGAACCCAGTCACCAGGTAGATCTCTGCCTGTAGATAAACTGATCGAGCCAATAAATGGTAATAGTCTGTACTGATTCTTTACACACTGACTGATTGATGAGTGTCTGTTTGAGGTCACATCCTGTCTGATTAGCAGTCAATAGACAGCTGCTTCCTCATTCATAATTTACTGTAGTACTTGGTCATGTTATACTTTGAAGTTGGTTTCATTTGTTCAAAGAAAACATTATCATTAAGATTCATAGTGAAGCATTATAAATATGTAGAACTCATTAGCAGCAAATTTACACTATATGCAGTATCATCAGACAACACGAGGATGTTTAATGTCATCTAATTAAATATACATTGGCCCATGAATTGTTCAGTCTCTTACCATTAACAGTGTTAATTATAATGATGCCAGTTAGTGTCCTTAACGATTCATGCCACTAATAATGATAACTTCATGTAAAGTAAATGAACAGATTTGATTGTACTTGTTCAATTATTCAGGCTAAGAAACACTTAAAGCTGCATTAATCCATATTTTAATATTCCCAGACGTTTAATTTGGTAGGAGTCACTTGGAGTGACAAACATCACCTGACTGCAGTTTATCTCAGCTTTAGCGTGTAGTGTCGACAACTTTACTGTTTTGTTTTGTCTTCCAGCTCTCATCAACTTCATCTCCATCAGCAGCAGGCAGCTGTTTTCAGTGAAAGTAGCTAGTGAGAACAGTTGGTGGAGACCAAAGAAGAGTTACAAATACAGAAATCCCGCACAGAAAGAATGCTGAACAGACTACCCTGAATTATTATTATTATTATTAGTTTTGCTTCTCTGACAACTTCTATGACACACAACTGTAAAACGTGACACTATGCAAGTCACGGAAGATGGAAAACTATGATCGGTCAGTTAGTCCAACGTTTAGTTTCTCTGATCACAGCGTTACTGAAATAAAAAACTGTATATCAGCCTATTTAGATTCAGATTGTTTATTTATGTTTTTTTTATTTGTTTTTTATTTATTAATTTATGTGTTATCATTCTATGGCCAAATTTTACTTGCGCATTAATTTAATCTTCTGTTTTTACTATTTGCTCTGAAGCACTTTGGGCGGCATGTTTGTATGAATCTATCACTAACGTCACTTGCTAATGATTGGTTAGGTTAAAATAACAACCTCTCCCAAACAAAGAATGGCTACCATGAGGTGAAATGGCATTCAGTCTGATTTTTAAGGCTAGCTCTCTGTGAATTTGTATTCAGATCAGCTTGAATGGTAGCCTTTGGTTGGAAATTTTTATTCACTCTCTTTATTTTAATAGAGGTCACATCCAAACTGAATGTTCCCCCCAAGAGCTCTGCATTTCAGGAGCACTTCATATATCTGCTGGGACCTATTATCAGCTCAACGCTGTTAAATTAATGTGGTTTTGTGTTTCGAATATGAATATACCAAAAGTTTTTTGTCCATAGTGTGGAAACTTGTCTTCAGTTCAACCAGAAAAATTCAGAAAAATACAGAAATCTACACTGTACACAATATTAATTAACCTCCTGTGCAAACATATAAGATGGGCTTCACAGGCAGAGTTCCTGCTGCACATTAGCAGCAGCAGCAGCAATTTTTGCATATAAAACATGGATGTGAAAGAAATGATGGCTGCTGCATACACACCCTGTTTGAGCATGAGTTAGAGGATATGCTGACGGATGACCAGGCCCCATTTCTCTGATGAAAGCGTTCTACTAAACTATTCCTGCAGCGAGCGTGGATGCCCTTGCGTACAGTCTCTGCTGGCTGAGTGCAGTGGGCTTCAGCTGGACCTTCATCTTTGTAGAAAATGCCTGTGAGATTAGATTTGTGATTCCAGCAATCATCTGCTCACATCCTTTAGGCGGGCAGCGCTGACCAGGCAAAGCTCCCTGTGATGGGTTTTCCTCACACCGATAATCCACCACACAAATCTTTGCTTCCACACTAAAAAGGCCCAAACCACAGCCAATTGACTGCTGCTTTGAAGTTTAGCACAGAAATGTAGAATCTCATCTATTCAGAGTGCTCCTCCACGATTTCTCATAAACCAGTTATGCATTAACATCACTGCTGTTGGATTTCCTTTTTAATTTACTCTAACATTACATCCCCTTGACTTGGAACTTGTTGGTCTCATGTGCAAGTAGCTGCATTTCATTACAGAGCAGAATTAGACCTTTTTGGCTACAAAACTATGGTAGTCTAGCCTTTCCTGCTATATGCATATTTAAAAGTACAATTATCTACCCCAGTATCCAAAATGTACCTTCAACTAAAGGTGTTTTAGGGTGTCCCTTTTTCTTTAAATCACTCCCATCTGCACTGCGGTCCGCATCAGCTCTCTCTGTTGTCCTGTGGAGACCTTTAGCCTGTGTGTTTCCTTTCCAACTTTCTGTGTACTTCTGCTAGAGAGGAGCATCATGGGAGGGTCTACGATTCACCCAGAAACATGGTAAATAAGCTGTTAATTCTCTTCTCTTTTCCAAACAAAGTTACAATTAATGAGGAATCTTTGCCTGGCTGATTATTCTGTCCTGTCAGCAGGACACAGTGTGATGTTCTTTCAGGGCAGTGAGGAGTCAAGGAGTTGGAAGTGTAAATGGAAAATGGAAAACTCTCTGTAGCATGGTGGGGCATCGTACTGAATTAAAAGTTTTTCAATAGCTCAGCTCTTTTATTGAAGTTATGTGGTACCACTAAATTTTCCCAAACACTGACATGCATTCCTAATTGTGGTTAGGAGCTGCACTCAGGGTAACTCCGGTATTTTTTAACCTGGACCTTATTTTCTGACCTTCTACGTAAATATACTTGTTTTTGGCAGACAAGGATCCTTTAGAGAAATGAAACATTGTATCGTTCTGTACTCTGTCTGTACCCAAACACAACAAACTTTTTCCTGGCTGGTGCATTTCTACAATCCACTGTTGACTTCCTGCAACAGGTCTCCTCACTTCTCCTGAGATTTCAGACTGAGATTTCTCCTTCATAAAGAGAAGGAACAGAAAAGTTACATTTCTCTGTCGGCTTGTGTTGTCAGACACAAAAATAAGCACTTGTACTAGACGTATTTTGATGGTGCACAATTGCCTGCAAAGATTATGTCATGGCTTGTTTCATGGCTGCAGCACTCTCCCTCAATACTGCACCAGATTCAGAACTTGTCCTCATTATTCAGTTTGACACAAAAACACGAGACAGTAAGGTCCAGATTGAAAAAGTTTATTATTTGAAAAGCCATGACTATCAAGAGAAGGCTGATGTCACCTTATGATATCGTCAAACTTAAGTTTCACCGCAGTTCAAACATGTAACATGCCTTAACATACAGTAAATGTACATCACACACACACACACAGTGTCAATGTTCAGAGTGCTGTGAAGAACATGCATACATAGTGCATGTGTTTGTGATGGATGGATGCTTGTTCATGTTCACACACTGTCACACACACACTCACAGCTGGTCATAAATGCGCCACTTTCTCTCTTTCTACCAAATGGAATGAGTCCTTAAATCCTTGGCCTCTTGCCTCTTTCTCTCTGTTTGGGTCTTTATTAATTTATCCTCACTCTGTTTTGCTCTCCTCCTCCGTCCTTTTCTTTTTTCAGAGAGCAGAGAGAATTGCGGTGTACGGGTCCTAATGGTGGCTGGGTTATCTTGGCTGACTGTCCTCCTGTCCCACTGAAGCAGAAACACTCCCTGCTAGTACCATACTCTGCTCTGATGTGGAGGAGAGGAGGAGAAAGAGGAGGAGGGGAGGAAGAGAGGAGGAGAATAGAGAGAAGAGGAGAGGACAGGAGAGGGAGCTTGAAGAAAAGAGAAGAAGAGAGGAAAAAAGATGAAAACAAAGGGGAAGAAAGAAGACAGGAGAAGAGAGAAGAGGGGAGGAGACAGAGGAAAGAGCAGGACTGGGGGGAAGAGGAGAGAGGGAGGCAGAGGAGGAGGGGAAGTAAAGAAGAGGAGATGAGATAAGGGTTCAAGAAGATGAGGAGAAAAGGAGATGAAAGGAGACAGGAGAGAAAAAGGGCAAGCGAGAGAAGAGAAGTAGAGGAGGAATGTGAGAAAGGGAGAGAAGACAAAGAGAGGAGAGGGGAGGAAGAGAGAGGGATGGGAGTTGAGAGAAGAAGAGAAGGAAAATGTGAAGAGAAAACAAGGAGGGGATAGGAGTAGTTGAAGTGAAGAGGAAGAGGAGGAGAGTAAGGCAGAAAAGGGATGAGGAGAAAATGAAGGAAAGGAGAAGAAAAGTAGTTAATAAAGGAGTGGTGGAGGAATAGAAAAGAGGAGTGAGCAGGAGGAGAGAAACTAAACTTCATGTCATTTCTTATTCTGCATCATCTGTAATCTGCTAATCTTCGAGTGATCGCTCAATCTGGTTCCAGACAGATCTGAAAATCAGGGGAGGTGGTAGGTGAGGAGGAGGGAGAGGGAAGAGGAGCTGTGTTTTAATGGAAGTGATGCACTGCTTTTAACCTTGAAGAGGCCTGAAGAGTCCCTGAGTGTTTTGGACAGCCAACTGAGCTGTCAGCTGAGACACAGCAGCCTGATGCTGAAAGCTCCTGTACTGTGTGTGTGTGTGTGTGTGTGTGTGTGTGTGTGTGTGTGTGTGTGTGTGTGTGTGTGTGTGTGTACACAAGCTGCACTCTCCTGCATGCTTTATAACCTCTCTCCTTTTTTAAAGTGGCATTTCTTGTTTTGTGTAATTCAGTCTCCATCTCTAGTCTCAGAGATCAGTCTTGTGTTGTTCTGCACAGAAGTGCCAAAAAACAAAATCACCTGTCAGTCAGTTTGTCAGGGTGTGTTTTCTCCTGAAGAACTTTGAATTCCTGTAGCTTCTGTTTGAGTCTGTGAGTCTGTACTTATATAACACCTTTCTAGAGTGAGTTGAGTGAGTTGATGCGTGACACAGTCCACAATGTATTTATATGAAAGGATGAAAATATGTTTAATGAATGAGTCAACTTCCTGTAACAAAATCACTGGAAGGGATTCATCATTGTAGCTGCATCCTTAATGCTAATTTGTAACTTTTTTTCATGCATTTAATACAGAATTCTATGTCTTCTACAAAATATAATAATGTGTATAAATTGGGTTTTTGTAGATGTAGTCATTTTTAATATTATATAAACTGCAAGAGAGCTGATGATCATCAAGGCACACTTTTGCACACAGTTTAGTTGCTGCACTGCAGTGCTGATTTCTCCATTACAAAACATGTATTTGTTTCTCTTCTCAGTGGTGGTGTTGTACTTGCAAGGCCTGGGGACCAAGGAGTGGAGAGAGGTGAGTGAAGCATCTTTAAATCAAGTTCATATGTTTAGTTTTTAAATGCAGGATTCATGGATTTTTTAAGATTAAAGTGATCTTGGCTGATCACAAAGTTTGAAAGTGCAGTTGGTGACAAAAAGTAAGGTGGTCCTGATAGACTGATGGACTTGCTATCTTTTATTATATATGGCGAGCCCAATCACCTGCTTGTCCCCATGCAAGATCTCTTGAGGTAAGTATGAAGTGATCATGTGGTAATTAGTGCTGCTATCATTAGACATAGGAGTAGTAGTAGGACTGACAGTAGTAGTGCTGTTTCCTTTTGGTTTCCTTATCAGGCCATATCTATGATGGTCAGCCCAAAATATATGACTGTGCACACCATCGACTGTATATAAACAGCTCCCCAAAACTGAAGCCAAAACATTTAATTTTCCCCCTGGTGGCTGGTTGCAGTATAGATCATAAACCCGCCCCCTTCATATTAGCTGATGCAACATGGGCCAAACCTAAAAATAAAGTACAAAGTCAAATACATTTCCCCAAAGTTAGTTTCTGTTGCACATGTTTATGCATTCCAAACAAAACTTTGTGTTTTGTCCTTTTTGGACCATAAGAACCATGCCATGTAATAACAGAACCGTCCCTAACTGTGTAAACAGGACTCACTCACTTGCACTTGATTGATTTTTTTTCTTAAGCTTATTTTTTGGCCTTTTCAAGGTTTATTTTGATAGAGACAACTGAAGAGTGACAGGAATGCGGGGAGAGAGAGCGATGGGGAATGCCATGTGGGAAAGAGCCACAGGTCGGATTTGAAACCTGCACTTCTGCAGCAAAGACTGAGTCATCACACATGGGGCGGCTGTTCTACCAACTGAGCTAAATGCCACCCCCTCCTGATAGGGCTGGGCGATAAATCGATTTTATCAATTAGTTCAAATTTATGATTTAGGACGATGTTCAAAATGAAAATCGATTTTCACTTTAACTAGAGTAATTACGGTACAGGTCCCTACAGTAACGCCCGGCGTAGTGCCGAAAAGAGACTGCTTGCGGAAAAATGAGTGCCCCCGACGGGAACGCGCATCAGTTCAGATGAAGTGAGCGTAGGTCTACACGTAGATATAATATACAGGTCAGCTGGCAGGCACAGCACAGAGAGAAATGTTTTTTTACTGTGTCAATATCACTCCTTGCAATAAAGAGTTGCAAGAGTTGTTATTCACCAAATTCACTGTACATGCATCTGGCAAACACTGAGAATGTGAAGGCAATCTGCTACAGTTAAAGTTCTGTATATGCTGCACTACTGTATTCATAATTATACTCTTAAAAGTACCAGTTATCCAAAAAGTTACTTAAGTAAATGTAATGAAGTAAATGTAACTTGTTATTACCCACCTCTGATAGCACTTACTGACTTCTCATTATGTGTTATCTCACATAAACCCATTTAGAAGCAGAAATTAAATATAGTGTTTGTAACTATGTTTTCATTAGTTAAAGATCACATGACAATGAGAATCGTTATGTTTCTGTTACCTTAGAAGGAGTCTTTTATATCTACAGGCAGCGGGTGCTTATCCACCATGTACAGTAGCCCAGAAAGGACACATTAAACGTGGATTGGGCCTACATGTTATAATTGCTCCTACATGCTTGAAAGGGGAAGGTGAGATAATCAGCAACTCCACCTCCAGATGTCATTAAATCCTACACACTGCTCCTTTAATATTAATCCAGCTGAGCTTCAGTTCAAATGATTTACAGCCTACATCCTACTTCACATCTTTGATCATCCTCTGCCCATGTTGTTGCATGACATACTGTTAAATATTATTTAATGCTCAATTTACAGGAAGTCATATCAGGTGTGTACAAACACAAACTGCTCACTGGGAGAACCTCTTACTCCCCTGTGATGGTGCTAATCAAGAAAAAGGTTTTAGGCTGCAGCAATATCTGCCAACTGTTTGAAACAGTAAACAAAAGCTGTAATCCAGCAAAGCCTGCAGCGTCATGCATTGAATATCAAAATTACCTCTTATTATCACAGTAATACACTCAATTCTGGCGAGAAAAGTACTTTGTGTTTTAATTAAGGGTTGATTGAGGGTTTCTTTTAAGGAGTTTGACTCAGCTCGTATTGGAGAGCAGGAGAAGCAGAAAGACACTGAAGGCTGTGATGAAATGAAACAAAATGCAGTCCGTCAAAAAAATGGCGAAAATACAAATCGCTTGTAACTCTGTGTGAAAACCAGCCTTTCCTCCAGTAAGGTCAGAACTAAAGACAGGAAGTCCTGTGACGGTCACGTTGATCAGAGTGTTTTAGAGCAAACAGGATGTAATAAAAATGAAGCCCTTCTGTGAAGCCCGAGCAGCCAGATATAGGAATTCATAAATTGGAAAATCATGTGAGATGCTTTGGCAGGTCGGCCCAGGAACCCTGTAGCTGTGTAAACATATAGAAAACCTCATCTTACTCTCTCTCCTTGGCCTCAGTGTCTCTCACTCTGTTTTGCAGTAATTTGTGCTTTGTGCTATCAAAGAAAATCAGCCCCACCTCAGTGGGGATCCAAACACATACACATAGATCTGAGTGAGCCTCAATCAATCTCACAGGGAGAGCATGGACGCTTTCAGCAGAGCTGTATGCGCTCACACACACACACACACACACACACACACACACACACACACACACACACTGCAAAGCGGTGGTCGATGCACCCATACAGCATTATGGATCAGTTTGCAGGTAAATGGCTCTGCTGCCTGTAATCTCAGCTGGCAGCCAGCGTCACAAACCAGCAGGAACATTGAGTTGTTTTAAATGTGTAAAAGAGCGATGTGACTGTAGCTCAGTGCAGAAGCTAGTTAAAAAAGATGCAGCAGAAGAGAAAGAGACAGATGACAGATTTATCTTGTCTAAGGCTGAATTTATGTTTGCTTTTTGAAAAATCTGACAAATGTGCGAGATGCTGTACAGATGAGAATACCATGCCGTTTCTTCTGCTTCTGTAATCACAGGAAATAACCAAAATGTGAAGATTTGAATAGGACATTGAGCAGTTATCTGTCTATGTTAGTTGGTTGAGATGTTTCTACTAGTCATGAACCAGTATCAGCAATTGACCAATAATAACCACCCAGATAAACACAGTTGTTTAAGGAGACGCTGATGGTAGCTCTTTTGTTTATTTTATTTTGTTCATGTTCATGTGAACAAAAGGTAAAGTTACAGATAAAGATAAAGATGAACAAGTAATAACTGAGAAAATCAATTTCCTCTGAGTGTTCATCATTATCTTTCTTATTGTCACAACAAAAAAGACCATTCCAAAGTAAATGACAGTAAAGGACATATTGGCAGATGAATTCGTCATTGGAAACAGCAAACAAAAACAAAATAGCAGTTTAAATGTAAATGTAATTTAACCATCCATCCGCCCATTCATACACGCCTGCTTCTCCTGTGTGGGGTCATTTGAATAAAGATAAAGAAGTGACATGTTATAAACAGGATGTGAAGCTGCTGAGAGAACTCATCTCCTATAATAAACACTTGAACATTCAATCTGACTTCACACATGCATGATCAGCCAGTTGTGGAGAGCATACATGGAGACTTCTATGTGTAAGTTCTATGTGTCATTTAAAAACTTTACATTCTTGTCATTAAACTTCATTTTCATCGGCCCGATCATGTCAAACATGTCATCACCACATTTTTATCCCTTAATTTCAGCTCTGTCAGCAGATTCAGTCAGTTACTCCACAGTTCTGCTAGTTACTGGTTGTAAATATTTAGTAACACTCATCTCTACGTAAGAACAAATTTGTTTTGTGCAGCTTGGTTAGATTTTGTGATAAAATATGTACTTAAATGTGTCCTAACCAGTGCATAGCTTGGCTACATTTTACCTTAAAATCAGCTCAAACATCAATGACACTTAAAGCTCCTGTGTGCTTACTGCAGACATCCTTTTTCAAATCCTGTTTAGTTAAATAAAGTTAAATAAAGCTACAATAAAATCATCTTTAATCATAATTTTTTTAATGTGAAATCAACAAGGTCTTTGATCAGCAGCTCTGTACGATGTGTAAGTTGTAGGTACAGTAGTTGTAATAACTCATCATTAATACACCCTCGGTAATCCTCCTTGACATAATTTCTCTTGTTCTTTTTTATCAAATTTCCACTTCTGATTCCTTATCGCTGTCTGATAATGTAGGTCGCAGGCTTTACTATTTTCAGCCTGACTGAAGTGAATGACTGAAACCACGCTCACAGAGGCAGCACACCTTTTGGAACTTCAGAGTGAGTCGCTGTGAAAATATTACGTCGCTTGGAGCGAAAGCGCAGTAATCCTATCACAGATTTAGAAACCGTGCAGGATAAACTCTCAAGGCTCCATCTAAGTAAAGACATCACAGTTGGAAAATATCATAAAATGCCTCTTGCGTCTGTGCGAAGATAAAAGTTTATCTGGGAGCATCCTAAACTTTTATTCCCCTCCTTGCTTCTCTATCTCAGCACTGAGCCAAAGCGTTTCTCTTCTTGCTGTGGAGTTTCCAGGGCATTTTGCCGTTGATTACTGCAGCATCAGAAGCACATGGTTTGACTGTGAATGTATTTTCCCCCACTCTTTATTATTATTATTATTTTTTAATAAATCTGGACTGATTGAAGAACAGAGGAGCTTTATTTAGGCTTCGGTTGCCAGGTTGGAGTGCAGCCATGGTTAGAGATCTTCCATATGGCTCCAGGTCCCACTCAGTTGCCCACCTCCTCCTCTTACGGTCTTGGACAGTAGCATAGCTGTCTGTCAGTGTGCAAAAGGAAAACAAGCAGCCTCCCTGCAACACATGTACAGTATTGTCACTGGCTTGTAGTGCGTGGGCTGTCTGAACACATTGGCAGATTTGGCTCAGGGCGATTTTTGATGCAATTAGCAGAAATCTAATTCTTGCACTAATGTGGAGAAAGAAATAATTACTGCTCTGCCAAAAACAAACTTTCTATTTTTTTTTTTTTGAAGGTTTGACAGAGAAGCAACTGCACAGAAAACTCACAAAACAAAAGGAGAAGCTGTCGAAAACAGAGCTTATTAAAAGATAGCTACTTCTTGTCAGTGTGTGTTTGTGTGTGTGTGAGAGAGAGACAGGGAGACAGCTCATTTTCCATTATATGAAACCAATCTCCTATTCTACCTTGTGTCTCTGTCAGTGTTGGGTTTGTTACCCCAAAGATGTAATATAGTACTCCTCTCTCTTTGCTCATTTTAGAAATAATTTTACTTGTTTGTGGAAGCAGTGCTGTCTTAGAATTTCCGCCCAGGTTCACCTACAAAATAATCTATTTTCTCTGAAAATCTGCTTCCTGTGAATGACCAGGAAGGTGGACAGTGTCTGTTTACAGGCATCTTCTTCTTGTCATTAAATAAGAATCCTGGAGATATTCTGTGGCATTTGGCGTCTGGTAAATCTCAGAGAGTTTGTTGTGTTCAGTATGAACTGATTATAAGGAAAGGAAATCAAGGGTTGCAAATGCAATGTCAGATTATGTATAATTAGCGTTACGGAAATAGTAATCTCCTGTGCTACTTGTTATTGGGAAATGCACAGAGCTGGCCTGAGACGTATGCAAACTAAGCAGCTGATCAGGGCCTCTTAGCCACCAGAGGCCCCAAACAAACTATAAATGTAAACTCTCTTTGAGTTCCTCTGTTTATTTCTATCATTTAAATATTTAAAGCGCTACTAATCAATACTTTCTGTATTAAAAATGATTCAAATGACTCACTTACTGTATGAGGGGTTGTTTGGATTGGCAAACCTACAGAGAATTATCACCCTGAATTCTACACTGATCTAATTTGGGCAAATGGTTAGAAAACTATCCACGACAGGTTTGTTCTGTACATGTTACTGAATTATGTTGTAATAATATATTGATAGCAATTTCAATATCACAAGCACATTGTTTGTATAACTACAAATAAATTTGACATATAAGATTCTCCAGACACTTTAAAGGTAAAACTCGAGGTTCTTGTGTTTAGCTCTAGGTCAAAATAATCAAATTTTAGTTTGGGTAAATAACAACCAACAGTGAAAATTAAAAAAGAAGCAAAATAAAAGCAAAGGCTGTGTCAAAACAACCCATTGGTATTGTGTTGGAGCTAAACTGGATAAAATTTTACAGTTCTTCTGGGTGAAATGCTCCATTGAGCTACCAGGGAACACTTTAGCCCCTTTTAGCTCATTGTTTTGGTTGCACAGCCAGCTAACTTCACTCTCATCACCGTTTCCAGCAGAAAGCACGAACAAGGATACTGATCTACAGATGGAAATTGTACGCCAAGAATCTCAGAAGTACATCAGTAATAACAGTACAGACGCCTGCCAGCTGGTAAACATGAATGTTTGTGCAATGCTGGATTTAAGATTTTAGAAAAAAAAAGTTTTATGAGAAAGGAAATGAATTCTTCTCACCTGTTAGACCTCAACTATTCACGCAGTGCTTTTTGATGAGTAAAAGTGAATGTGAAGAAAAACTCCACAGGGTATCTTAGCTTAGATTTTAGACACAGAAAGGACTTGCTTACTGTTCGGGTAAAGACATCATCATGGTTTGAAGTAACCCACGTTCACTATTGGTAGAAAACAGAATGTACTACATGCTTTGTTGACCCATCAATCCCAGTCTGCACTTTTGTAAAGCTTGACAATGCTTCTACACTCCATGCCATTGCTCCTGACAAGCAACAGTAATAAATCACACACTACCAAATGTCCTTGTCCTAAACAAAGGTTGGTTTTAGGCATTCAGTAAAGCAAATGATGCTGTCATTTTTCTTTGAGAGAAAGTATCGCTTCACCTGCAAAAATGTCTCCGAAGTTAGCAACTACTGTAGCTAGTGAAGAAAGTCAAACATACAGCAGTACAGACCTAAATTTTTTCCTATGGAGCTGGTGGAGGCCTATAAAGAGATGAAAGTAGAGAGAACATAGAGCTTAGAAATGCTACATCAGCTAGCCAGAAACAGACTGAATATGTATGCTAATTTTTCTCCGCCAAAACAACTTCATCAGGTATTAGAATGTGTTTTCTAGTTCATGGTGTATTTTCCTCTGAGTGGCTAAAAATAAATTATTACAGCTTTAATGATGATACTTCTTTATTTTAGCGACCAGTGTGCACCCAATAAAATGTTTTCACAGCTTGGTAAACATTTTGAGAGATTTTGACAAATAGACCAAATCATCTGGTGATACACAGTATCATCACAGTACAACTTTTATTCATGTCAATTTAACACCTGTAGTTTTCAGTGTCTAGTAGCTCGCTGCATGAAGCTAACATTACACCAACCATATGGGTGTGTGTGATAGCTCAAACTCACCTTAATTTGCACTGCCCTATGCAGATTCACATTCATTTGTGTCTCACACACCCTCTCAAATTCACTTTCATATATTTGCAGTGGACGGTATTATCAGATCCTGCTTAGACTGCCCTCAGAACACTTAGTCTGGCCTTGGAAAGTAATAAATTATTTGACTATAATATGTTTCAGACTTAAGTGTTTTCACCAGACACTGTCGCGTCTCTCTCTCTCTTGCTTCATTAGCTCGTGTCTGACAGTCTAACTTGCTCCCCCAGGAGGCACACACAGCCATGCTAACCTACTTTTTGAACAACTTCTGGGAAATAACAATAATAATGATCCCTATCCCCATTTTAACTGACATTTTGTGTTCACATTGTGGGTGTCCTGGATCCTTGCTCTGTTGGGACAGAGTCCCTCTCCCTCTTTCTATCTCTCTGTCCTCCTTGCTCTTAGTCTACTGTCTCCTTGTAGACAGTTCATTTAAGATGCAGCCGACTCATCTAGAGAGCAATGCTGTCCTGATTGCCTTGATGCTGCTAGGCTGTTTTCCTGCTCACAGTACAATGCTGCTGGGAGGCACACATGCTTAATGCACACAGTTTAATGTATAGTTGTGTGTTGCGCCCCCCCCCAGCTCTGCTTTACTCATCTGCCACAGAGAGAATGAGTCTTCTGAGATCAGGAGATGCTCCTCTACTACTGTGTTGCATCATGTTTGATTGAATGTGACGCAACTCGGCAGTGTGCAGGGACAATAGGGCACTCAGTATTTTTGTTGATTACTTTGCGGCAGCCTGGTGTTGCTGGTTGCTCATGGTATGATCCAGGTGCCTACATCAAGATCACTGTGTGCAGTGGGGATGCCTTTTTTACATTTAGATCAGTAACTGATGGTGTAAAACATCTTTACATAGCTGCAGGGATTTAATCAACTGAAAGGCTCATGTTTTTATTTCTGATGTTAATCTAGAAATATCTGTGCAGGGAATGCCTCAAAGGAATAGTTCAGCTTGAATAAATATAAAATCAGTGTACAGGAAAAGTTGATCTCTAAATAAATGTTCTGTCCACGTGTTGTCAAAAGGGGGGTTCAGGACATTATCTGTATGGATGCAAATCTCTTCTTCATAGTGAGCTAGAATGACAAACACGATGGAAGTGCATGATTCATTGTTTAGCTGACCGTTGAAGGTTTATTCAGACAAAGTAAGAGACAACATTACTGGATCTCACGTCAATGTAAAGGCACAGGAAGAATCTTCTGTGGGGAATTGTGGGATCAGTCAGAGGGGAGCGTGGGTATTCAACCCAGTTTTTACATAATTTTTTATTACATAATGTAACACAGTATTGTAACATAGTAGTATAAGATGGATCAACACGAATTTGTTTTTTCTTTTGCTGATTTTCGAGAGATTCAGTTAAAGTTTGTGCTATATTTGGGTGGAGGAGTTTCATCTCCTGTGTTGAACAGCTGGTGGTTCAATGACCTTTTTCTCAATAAGCTTCTTCTCTATCAATATTGTTACGTTGTTGCATTTACATGGTCAAAAAGAAGAGTCGTATTAGTTCATTATGTGGACAGTTGAATAATAGTCGGAGGCAGAAACAGCCACAGAGAGAAAAAAATGAGACAAGTTGTGTGTTTATCTTCATCATCAGTGTTTCAGTAAAAGCTCATTATGACTATGAAAACCATTTCAGTGACAGCAACACAGAATACAGTAAATTCTATAAAGCACACTTCACAGGAGCTCTTTAGCTTCACAAAATCACAACACAAGTCATGAGGCCAGTAATGAAATAACAGTAGTATTTTTTACACGAGCAGGATGGATTGTACTTGACAGCTTGAACACACCCTCCTACAGCTTGAATTTGTTTTTTTTTTAAAGGTAGCACATTAGATGTCTTGGTGATACAGCTGTCTTACCTTACCTGAAATTACAACTTTTAATCTTGAATAATGATGTGATTGGGTGAATTTAATATTGTTTGTGTTCTTTGCTAAAAGCATGTTGACACACTCCTGAATTTCTTCCTTCTAATTTTACTACAAACGAATGCCAGCAAAGCCATTTCTCTTTTCAGTGCCAAATTTCTCTTAGTCACACCACCATCTGTTAAATTTACAAATTTGTAATTGTTCTTGAGAAGAAATGATGCCAAGCCCAAGAAAAAGCAAAGCCACAATAGACAGACTGATTAATTTAATTTAGTTATTATCTCAACATTTTGTAAAATAAGATTCAACCAAAGAACAAACAAACAAACAAACAGGAAAGGTCAATCTTATATTATATAACAGACCAGTACCAGGCATCAGGATGGAGGAAGCAGCTAACCTAGCTCTGTGCATAGCTTATTGTGTGCTAGAACTATTTCATAACAGTTTATCCATCTAGCCAGTACTTTTGTGCTCTGTCTGTCTGTGCAGCCATGATGGTACAAAACCTGGCAACCTCAATGTGCCAACAAGACTTCAAGAAGCTGCCAAGCAATAGTGAAATAGTTCCAGCACATGCAGAACCACAGACTGACATTCCTCTTTTTTTGTTTATGTAATGATTAAACAAATGAGGTGCCAAATGTTGGAAATTGGACAGAGACAGGCTAGCTGTTTCTGCCGTCAGTCTTATGCTAAGCTAGCTCCAGCTCTGTAATCTGTTTGTTTTTTCTTTGATTGTATGCTGGTCAACAGTCAGACAAAGAGATACAGTGCTTTGGCCAAACCTTTGGAACTCATCAACTATTGTCTGATGAAAATGAGCTTTTATTACCTTTTTAAGAAAATTATCTGCAGATATCTGTTTATAAAGATTAACAGAATGTGTCTTCAGACAAGACTGTCTAAAGCGAGGGACACATTTTACAAAATAAATCCTGTAAATTCCACTGGTGAGGGCTTACCAAGAGGCAACCTCCGGTGCTGGGAAATGAAACCAATGCAGATAATTCCTCGAGTGGCCTCTTGAGACAGGCTGCAGAAAAATGGTTTTGGTCTCTAAAGCTAATTTTCCCATTCATGAGAGCTGTGAGGGGGGTGAATTTTTTTGAACTCACCAGTTCAGATGATATTAAGGCTCAAAGTTATTACAAAGCATAATTAATAGCGTTGCTGCTTGATTGACAGGTAAGTGCTGTTACAAATGGCTTATTTGAGCAACCAGGTGTCTTTGGTCCTGCCTCAGGTCCGCTGATAATGTACATCTTTGCAGATATTTAGATTAGCCGTGAGGTGGAAGAAGCAGTACATCCTTGCAGCCTTGACTGTCCTACTGAAAAGATATATGCTAACATTAAAAGAGTCTCACGCCTTGCATGGACCAAATTGGCTGTATGGCTTCAATATATGACCCTCTGTTTTTCAGCATACCTTCATAATACATATATTGCTGCCTGGAGGTAAAATGAGACTGCACAGCTAGATGTCACAGAGGTTAGCACTGTTTCTGTATAGAAAGAAGGTGCTGGCTTTCATGGCCCTGGATTTTCTTTGGGTGCTCCAATTCCATCCCAAAGACCAAAGACATGCATATTAGGAGAGCTGGGTACTCTAAATTGCTGCGATATGCTCCAGTCATCCATGACGTTGGGTAGGAAAACTGTTGTAGGCATGAAAAACTGACATTTTTCTTCTCACAGAGTTCTAAGCATTTCTCATTTTCTTTTTGAAATGACAGTTTATAAGGTTGCAGTGAAGGTTTTTTGGAGGTATTTTGTAATTTCATATAAGCTATTGACTTTCTCAAAGGAGACTACGAATCATTTCCAATCTGAACCAATAGTCACTTTAATAATATTAAAGTGACTATTGGTGACTATTTAATAATAGGCCACATACATAACGTAACTTCCATATGTATGTTTATGTACTTATTTTATCCCAAGGCATGATCTTTTCCTAAATCTAGTAGTAGCTTTGGTACCTAAATCTACCCAAACTGCAGCTATCACATGAAATGTTTCTCAGCCAGCTTTATTATTTTATGAAAGTCTAGCCAGCCATTGCATGTTAATTATTGCTAACCTGACTGCAGATTGTGTATTTTTGATGCCTAGACAAGGCAAAACATAACACTGACACAATGGAGCAGCAGGTGTATTACAAGCTTTGGTGTGATTTTGTTGCTAATAACCAAAAATGAATGGTTTGGTTCCGTTTAAGTGTCCCAGTAAACCATAACAATGAACCAGTATGAACAATACATGTGTCCAGGAATTGCCACAAATGTAAATTGAAGTCACTTATCATTAACACTATTAAAGGAATAGTTTGAGTATTTTGAAGTGGGGTTGTATGAGGTAGCAGTAGACAGCAGGCAGCACGCCCTCAGTTTGGACATAAAAACACATAAAAAAGACCCACCTCAAAAAACCCATATCTGTTTAAGCATATGCTATATCAAGAATATTTGATTTATATACTAATCACATTAGCCTGCTGTCAGACAGCCTTTTTCTGTAGAACTTCCAACTGCACACTGAATTACCCCACCCGTCAGCTGTTTGGATCAAAGATACGTTTTTGTTGTTCTGTTGACGCCGTCCACAGCAGTTCATACCTTGGCTTCCATGCTGGGATCCCTGTCTGATTCTCCAAACTGCCGTGCCAACTGCTGTCTACTCTATGATACTACTATTGATAAGTACCTCATATAACCTCACTTCAGAATACCAAAACCATTCCTTTAATTACTGTACACATGTCAATAACACAAAATAGCAACAAAAAGTAGATATGATGGACAGCATAACATTGTGATAACAGGGAGTGCAAATTTCCTTTTAGTTTATTCTAACACACTGCCTGCTTTCCTCAAAACAGAAGCCAAAAGATAGTGACAGCTCTGGAACCAAAAATCTACTTCTCACAGGCATGTGCATTATTATTTATGGGCAGCATGCAGTACAGTCTTCCAGCATGTTAATGTCACGATTGGATCAAAGGATAGTGATGCAACAGTGAGCCAAGAGGTCTGCCACCACCACCACCTCGCCATACTCACACTCACTCACTCACACACACACACATACACACATACACACACCCTTCTCCAGGCTCCTAAATCCAGCAAGCCTCTCTCTATCCCATCCCCTGATGCATGTCGGAGAAAACTGTTAGCAAATAAATATGAAACAAAGAGCTCTGTTTTTAGGATCAGTGGGGGTGAGGCTGTCACTGCTGGCTGTTTTGTCAGCTGTCAGCTGAGCAGTGGTGGCTGCAAGTCTTTAAGTTTCTGTCCACGACAGCAACGCACTGCTTCGATTTACCCCCAAACTGCTGCTGCACTGTAGGAGGCTTTCTCTGTGTTTGTACTGCACAGTGCAGTATGTAGTAATGTAATACTATACTGTTCATTAGGATGACAAATAAAGCTGATATTAGAATGTTTCTGTAGCATACACTCACTTTATTCTGTAATTTTGTACTTCTGAAAGCAACAGTGACTACCTCACTAAATGTCAAGTTAAAACCTATCATAGCATGCTCTTGAAACATGCAGACAAGGTACATGGGCAGCACATCTGGAGCTCCCATCACAAACTCTCAGCTCCTCTAAACATCCCTGATGTTAATTTGATAGTTTGCACATCACATTTTTTACGCTGCATACTGGACTGTAACTGGCTCCAGACTAGTTGTGCTGTAATAAATCTGCTGGTACATCGTCGTGTTAAACTGAGCTTTAAGGTGAGCACAAAGAAAGTTAAACTCTGTGTCTATGTACATCAGAGAGAATCCCAAGTAACAATATGCAAAAGACATCATTGATTCATTTCTAAACCCTAAAACGTGTTTAGAAGGAAGGCAGGTCTGTTATCATCAAATATTATGCTGAACAGTCTGCGCTGATTATCAATCACACTGCCAGTCACAGTATGACTACCATTCATCTTTACCATCACACTGTAGTGTGATCATTTGAAACCTGATGGAGGAGATTCTTTTGTCTCTACTGTATAGAGTTTGACTGACAGAGGAGAGCAGGAGGGGAGGGGCTTATAAGACAAATCAATAGTTCATCATCACTGTCACCTGTCAGAGAGCATGATGGGATATCACTGTGTCTCTCTTGGCGGAGGTGGGAACCTCAAAATGTGGCAAAGTGCAAAGCTGACATAGCAGATGAATCATGACATACATGAAGCACATGACACAATAGAAACTTCACTGGTGTTGGGAGGGATGAGGAAACCTTCATCTAAGTTATACCATGCTGTTTTAGTCCATTCTCCATGCAGCTTCAAACCCAAACCAAAGAGAGTTGCAGAAGCCTGCCAGACTTTGTTAACCGGCCTATTTGGTCTTTTCTTTTTGGTTTATGTGTTTATACCATGAGTAAACAGGATACATAGATAAAGGATTTAGTGGCATTTAGCGGTTTAATTGCTGATGTGTAGTTTGAGTGCAGTTGCCTCACATGTCACACTCTCCTTCCTAGTGTGAAGGCAAAGCTACGGTGGCTGTGAAATGCTCAAAAATGCCAAGGGCCCTCTCTAGAGACAGAGTTAACTGTGTAGGCGTGGCGCTCCATCAAATTTGACCCTTTGACCCAATTCTGGCTAATGTGCGTGGCCTATTTTAACAAACTCCTCCTAGGAATTTCATCCCATATAATTGAAACTTGGCCTGTGTGTTCTTAAGGCCTTGACTATGAAAAGTTATCAAAATTATGAATTTTGATGAAACGGTGTGGGTGTGGCTATTTTCTCAAATTTGACCCTATGAGAAAATGTAGTTGCTTCTTATGTTCTGTTTTAACAAACTCCTCCTATGGACTTCATCTGATTGACTTAAAACTCGCCCGACATGCGCACACGGCAACGTGCGCACATGCGCGAGGGCCCGTTCAACGTCGCTTGTGGTTTTAATTTATTCTATATTACATTCATGTATTTTAACTGCTGCACCATTTTGCATCTCAGAGAATTAATGATTTTTCTTCATACATATGTTTGATCTGTTGGAGGGAGCCTGAGATGACACCAGGATCCAATTTATGCCCATTATAGCTTTATTGAATGATTGTGTTGATCAAGAGTAATATCTAGCTCTGCCTTTATCAATTTTATCTCCACCCTTCTACAAATTATCATGATTAATGAGCTCGGCAAAGCCATAATTTGTTATCTTTGGATAACAAGATAATTAAATTGATTATGTAAATTGCTGGATTTTAAAATTGGGTATCCCTGGCAACTCTCCCTGCAGTTGATGGCTAACTTGAAGCTTCTAAAACTAAAGAAAATCAAAGTAATTTATGTTCTCTAACAACATTTGGAAAGATGGGGCATAAATGGCCGTTTTTACTCCAGAAAAGATAATCAGATCAGGCACTGAAATGGTTTATTGAGTTTGAGCTCTGCCTTAATCAGGTTAAAACTGATTTACAGCATGTCACTTTCTTTCAGATGTTTACTGGTTGTAAACCCACAAAAGACACAAAACAACAGGGCTACCCTCCTACAGCGTTTGTGTCCTTTACTTGTAACTAAGTGTACAGATTGATCAGCATGGTCTTGACGTTCTTCTCCACTCTTTCTTCCCTCCAGTTTGGTCGGACAGAAGTAATCGATAACACGCTGAACCCCGACTTTGTGAGGAAGTTTGTCCTTGATTTCTTCTTTGAAGAGAAGCAGAACCTTCGCTTTGATGTGTAAGTGGGAACATCTCTGCCTTTTCCCTCAACAACACCGCTGTTTCTTTCCTTTGTTATACCAGGGAACGACTTCAATCAAACCTCCTCGTATTTTGGCCTGCTGACTCATACCCACTAGGTTTATAAGCTTCCAGTCAAAGCTGATTACCATAAAAGCATTTTGACTGGATGACTCTCGTCAAAATGTTGTAAATCAGCAGTACTGAACAGAATCTTACAAAATTTCTGCATCTTTTCGGGTTGCCATGGGGAAAACATGGAGGTGAGATGGAGAAAATTAAGTGAATGCTGGAAACTGTACCCTCAAGATGCTTCATCCTGAAAAGACACATTTGTATGTTTTGACACTGACATTATGAGACAGCCTCTTTCTTTTTTGAGACTTTCTAGCACAGATGAAATTTCTATCCATTCCCAAAACTTTGGTTTGTAGAAATGTCTTTTATTAACTGTTTAAGATAATACATGTGAATAATTTATTTGTCAAAGAGAAGATGGAAAACATATCCATGTTGCTCTCCTTCAGTGGTTAAAATGGCTCTGACCCATCCACCCTGTGAGTGACATCAGTCCTTCAAAGCCACAATAACAATACTGGGCTGGGAGGCAATTTTAGTATTGAGTTCTTAAAGTTGTGGAGCATGCATCCACATTCACAAGGAGTTCCTGTAGCACCACTAGCCCGGCAGCAGCTCGCAGTTTTGTCTGGTTTCCAGGTTCTATCACCACCATGTCCACACACCATAGATATTTTATATAGATATCTTAAGACTAGCCAAATTAGCTTACTGTGTGTTGCAGCAGCTTAATGTTTCTATGATAAAAAGTACACGATAATATACTCATGTCATCTGACTGTGTGTAATAGTGTAACTAACCAGATGAGTCTTGTCTTTAACTCACTCAATAGTTTGATCTATTTGGTCCAATAAAATTGAAACTCAAAATGATACCTCAGTGTGGCTCCATAATGAAGTAAATCATGCTATCCACATGACCCATCTGAACTTTAAAAGAAACTTTATGATTGTGGCGATCATACACAGCTATAACCACAGGCACAATTTAGTGTAAAATAATCTAATGTCAGCATTTATTTTTTCTTCAGTTTACTGTGGAAATCCTGCAGCATCTCAGAAATATTGTGACTTTTGTGGATGTGAATCGGGTCAGGGGAAATAAACAATCACAGCTTGTCCTTCCCTCATTACTACACTGTCCTTGAGCATGGTAATTAAACCCTCGCTAGTATAACAGTCTCGGATAAAAAAGATGATTGTCTGGAGGCAGACATCTGAATGCAGAATCACTGCTGAAATGTAAATAATTGTTTCTTTATCAAAGGTCAACGCACCACAAATGGTTCCTCCACAGTTCTTACAGTTTTGAAATAGCCTGCTGACAAACAGTCATGATTTGGTCTTACTGTTCAAAGTGGACTGGGCAGATCACCAGTTAAGCATTTCACAGTATAAACTCAGCATTTTATAATCTGATTTTATAATCAGAGGATTCAAAGAAAAGAGGACAGCATTGTTGCTGCTGTCTATTTACAGATCTGCACAGCGTCTCTGTTGCTGCTGATCCATCTCAAAAACTGAAGTCACTCACAGAGGAGACTGCAGGTAGAAAACTTTTACTGCATCCATTCTTTTCATAGAGGGAGATCGATGCTACGGTAGGGTCTTTGGTGGACAGACCCAGCGTGGTTTCAGATACAAGAAGAGGCCTAAGAGTCTATTACATCCCTCCTATTGATCACATCTCCTCACCTCTCTGTCCATCACTGTGTAGTCAATAACTGTGAACATCAACAGCACTAGGCTGTGACATTGATTGAACTAATCCCAATCCTCGGTCAGTAACAAAAGGAGCTGCAGTTTGAATTGACATGCTTGTTAGACCCTAAATGTCATTTCAGTAGACATTCTACATTTGTGTCCAGTGCAGACAGGTGACAGTGAAGTGAAGGTAAATCAAAGTGTCCCACACATCAAATGTCCCATTTCTGCTCATCAGAAGGTCCCATGAAATCCCAAGTGATGACTGAAGCTCTGCTACTGGATCTGCTAACAAGTGTTGTTTGTGTATCCTCAGCCTGATACATCGTCTTCCTCTGTGCCACAGAGCTCAATTGTTGTCCAAAAAACATTAAAAAGACATCAGTGAGCCACCCTGTCGCATTGGGCGACACATTCCTTCATTACCATGAACACACACGTTTACTGTGACTCAGTCCCACACACTCCGTCCTGCTGCAACAAATTCTCACTAAATAACCAAATGGGCATTAATGTGCAGCTGAACATAGTCCTCAAAAAATGAACTATTTCCTCCTGATTGGAGTTTGCTATAAATACTGTACTGTGCTCAGAACACACTGAGCCTTGAAGGATGTCTTAATCAAATGTATCAAACCCTGATCCTGATCTGAGTCTTTTAATATTGTCTCTAATACTTATATTTACACAGCAGCAGGTGACCTGCAGTGTTGACTGACATTTGCACACAATGATAGCTTAAATTATTGATATGATATGAAGCTGACCTAAAAGGTTCTGACGCTGATGAATCTTCACCTGATGTCATCAGATAGGGAGAAGACACATCAGTCTGTTGGAGTTACTGGAACAACAACAACTCTCTGATTGGACAGAGTGGAGGCTTTTCCCTCACAAAAGAGCTTTGGCTGAGTGCACACACACACACACACACACACACACACACGCGTGCGCACGCACGCACGCGCGCACATACACACGCACACACACGCGCGTGAATTAGTGGGAAAGAGCGGAGAGCTGCAACATTAGTAGCCCTGTTTCCATACACATGTGCATCAGGCCAGCGAGGCAGGGAGTCTCATCTCCATTACATCGTGTTGCGTACTCTGTGTGTCTTTAACTGGTGATGAGTCTTGAGTCAATGACTTTAAAAGCAGTTATCTCTTTAGCACTGTTTGCTATTGCACTGTGCAATGGTTGTTGGCAGCCAGCTACTCATCGCCATGCATTTTCAGGCCGTCGTTTAGAGGATTTCAAGAGAATGGCAACTGAAAGAAACAAATATTGTGCTTGTATATCATTGAATTCATCAATGGAAATTTTCTATACAATCGAAATACATAAGTGCCATCCATTTAAATTACATAGTTTTAATATAAATTAACTAATAAACTTAATGTGAAGCAAGTAATATGATTTATGTAATAATACTAATAAACTCAATGTGCTTCCACTACACAGAAGTGCAGTAGTAGCCAGGTTTATGCATTCAGTATTAATGAAGCCAATTTATTTGAGAGAAAATTTGTTAGAGAAAATGAATAGTCATTTTGAGTTTATTAGTACTATTACATAAATCTTCACTTTAAGCTTGTTAGTTGATTTATTCATGATTTATTAATTTATATTAAACGTATGTAAATGAATTGAAATGGATGGAAATTTTCTATGCAATTTAAATACACAAGTGACCTAAATATTTTTTGAGTGTACTTTATTCAGGACATCTTGACATGAAAATATGTATTTGTGACTCATTACATTTTCACTAGTACTGGACAATAATGCCAGCCTCACTGTTAAATGCTCAATGTTTAATCAATTTAAATGGACACACACAAAGACCAAAGTACCACATTACTGTTAGTCAGGCTTGTGAAAGCAATTAATTGGAAAGGGAGTCATCTATCTATCTATTCGATACTGACCAATGATCTTTGAGAAAGAGAATAAAAATAAATCTATTCAGTTACCTGATGAAGATTCTGGTAACTTTTATTCATATCACAAATTGTATTGAAACATAAAGACAAGTATTACAGCAGTGGAGAAGCCTCAGCTTAGTGTTAAGGCCTGGTCACAGCTGTAAAATCAGTTTATTTCAATAGAATCCCTGTGATTGGTGGATTTACTGAAAGGGCCTTATCTCTGATACTGAATGATGAGATAGGCTTGAATGATACCACACTGGGGAAATTCACTATCACTAATATTAGAAGAAAAAAGGACTTCATCCGTGTCACTATCATAAGTTTAGGGCTGCTGTGAGACACGTAAAGCCTTAGAGTGACACACAAACTGTAAAGCTGTAGCATTCCCAGAGCTCTAAAAGTTAAATGAGGAAAAAGAACGAGGTGGAAATTAATTCATAAGTCAGAAAATAAATCAATTGCAGTGTTATTCTGCCTACATGAGAGTCCAAGTTTTTTAATGGCTTTGAGTGTTGAGCTTGAATCTTCCTCCCTTGGGACAGCAGCTGCCCCGCTTAGTGAGGAGTCTTAATCTCCTGACAAAGTAAATCATTAATTCTGAATTATTAAGTAGTGCAAAATATAACACACACACACCTACACACACACACACACACACACACACACACACATTCAAAAGCCACTCTTCAAAAGCCACTCTTCAAAGCCCCTGAAATGTCGTGCATCATTGGCTTTGGTAGTCACTGCGGATGCTACCTGAATCACCGTCCTTCACACGCGACAGCAAATCTTTTGTTACTGCTGTACTGTGGTGCTCCTCCTGTTGAATGCATTTTTTGTCTTCATATTCTGTGTTTTCACTTCAGGAGGAAGGAAAGAGTTCTTTCATCAAATCAATAGTTTACTGCTGCTCTATCCCCTTTTTGCAGAAAACATTTGACATAATGAACAATAATGGAGAGCTCAACCATGAGTGAAAGTCTGGAACTAATGCTGAGGATGTATCATTGGTTAGTCATTAAAAATGTATAAAATACATAAAATACACATACATAAACACATTTTTCCCAATGAAAGTATCTGCACTACTACAGAACAACTTAAGTCATCTTAAGGTGTTTGAATCATAAATGAAATAAAACAAAATGTTGCTGTCACTCAGAATATTTCCTGCTCTTTGTAAACCTTCAGAAAATGTCAAAACATGCACATTAATCCGTATCATCTTTTTTTTTTTTAAGATTATTTTTTGGCTTTTTCTTATTGACAGAGAGACAGTTGAGAGACAGGAAATGTGAGGAGAGAGGGGGAGTGAATGGCGGGAAAGGGCCGCACAGGTTGGGGTTTGAACCTGTGCCCCTGCTTCGCAGCTGCTCTACCGACTGAGCTAAACGCTGCCCTGCATCGGCTGTATTTTTATTGTCTTTTCTGTGTCTCAGACAAAGAGGACTCTGGATTTTTTTTGAACACCAGTCAAGACCACAATGACAGGTCTATCACTAAACTGCCTGCATTGTCTGTCATTGTTAACATCAGCACTGTGTCCACGTCACCTTCACATGCACTCCAAGAATGTGAATGTTGGAGTCAGGCGAAGAAGCTGTGGCTGTCTGTGAGGAGATGTTAGCCAAATAGGGCCACTGCTAGCCAATTTGGTGCCCTAAGGTGGTTTGAGGTGAGGTGCCCCCCCCCCCAACAAAAAAATAATGAATTAAATAAATAAATAATTACTCAGGGGTGCTTCTTTGAACCAGAGATATATTATTAATTTTTAAAGAACACAGATAATTAGAATAACAATAAATAAATAACAGTAAAAGTACAATCTGCTTCAATAAATTTAACAACTTAACAATAATATTACAACTGGAAAACAATATTTTTATATTATTAAATAACATCTTTCCACATCCCTTTGTTTCTTCTTTTCCCTTTTCTTGGCACCAGACTCCTGTTGTCTTTTTGATGCCATGTTTTCATTGCTTTAGGGCTGATGTCAGGTGTGAGTCTGACTGCTTTAACCTGATGGAACAAACCACTGTGTGATGGGGGGAGCTAGGGCAACCATGATGTATTATATTATTCTGAGAAACTTGCCTATAGTAGACTAATGATGCACATTACACAATGGATTCATAATAACATATTATATGTATGTAAAATGATGACATGGGGAGGGATGAGCCATGGAGAAGCAGATATTTAAACATGTCATTGCAGGAAACTTACAGGTGTATTAATGATGGCTGCCTTCCACTTAGTGGAGGTCATGCTATTGTGCATGCAGGTTCACTGTATCTGTTACTTGAACACTTAATGGAACTGAGCCTTCGTTACTCTAATTAATTCCACCTCTGTTTTTCTATCAAAATGTCTGCTGTGTAAGCAGTCCACACAAACATCTTCATTGTGCTTGTAATATAAAGGAAAAATTGTAATCATGTTTCCCATGAATTAAGAGTAGGTTGTTTGTATTTAGATTTTGGGTAACATAGTAACAAAATATTTCTAATATAACCTGCAAATCCAAATGGAAGAAATGGAGGAAGTAGAACATGATTGGCAACCAAATACTAACCTGAACCCGAAGACACAAATTCATGTTTCAGGCTTTATTTGAGGCTCTGGATGGAAGTTTTCTTAATTTTCTTTAATTGTTTATTTACTGGCCATTGATTCTTTATTAGCATTGTGTTTTTCTGACATCACTGATACATGTAATACTGTCATGGACATAAAAAATTCTCCATCTGTAGGTGCTGGTTTATTGTTATAAATACAGCCTCACACTACCACACAACAGAGAATGGTGCAAACAGAAATAAAACAGGAATCTGGCATGGCCCAGATATGGATTGTACTGAGCCCCAGGAGAGTGTTGTGGTCTCCCTGATATGGGATCATGAGAGGGGATTCCAATAAAAGGGAGCATCCCTGTAGAGGGAATCAATTATTAAACTCCCACCTCTCCACGCAGGTTATTTTTAGCCCAGTGAATCACAATAAATAGATGTCGAGCAAGTGATGTATTATTTCCATAAGGAACGGGAGATGAATGGAGTGAACAGCTGAGTGGTGACAACAAAAGCAATAAATCATCTGAAGTATCATCACTCGTAATCCAATGATTTGATTTGATTTTGAATGTCAGATTTAGCTGGTAGTTAAACTGCATGTGTGTACTATGAATGCACTAAACTTTATTGTAGGTACATGATACATCACATGGTTTATGTCAACATTCAGTCAGCAGCAGAACTCAATTTGATTTTGAGAAGTCATAACTGAATTTTAGAAATCTTGAGTTTTGTGTATGATATCTGTAATATGTGAACAATTCCAGATATCTACAGTGAATAATACATTTCCCAGAAATGAATTATTGATATCAACAACTGATAGTTCCACTACAGAGAATTAGATGGTTGATCAAGAATGAAGAATGAGTATCTTTAATTAGAACTTGGCTTGCAATTCCAACAACCTCATTATTCTGAGGGGATCACGACCTGAAAGGTTGGGAAGCACTGTTCTAATGAGTATTTGGTTGTGGGTGTTGAAAACAAACAACTGTGTATGTGTGTGTGTGTGTGTGTGTTCATGATAATGAAGGAACAGGTTACACAGTGTGGCTCATTGATGGGAATGTGATACATGTATCAGTGTATCTTTGATACAAACACAACACTTGTTAAAAGGATACTTTCATTGTTGGTTTATATTTTATTGGGACTTGACTTTAAAGTTGCTTTCAGCTGTCACTGGGCAATGTCGAGGTCGTGTATTTTGTACTGTGTTAGCATGGTGCAACTTCACCAACGCAGCCCCCATACCCTTTAACCCTGAGTGCCATTTACTACAGACTACAGCCATCAACCTAATCTGATCTAATGACGAGGATTTACAGAGCAGTTTGTAGCTTAAAATAGAGGAAATGGTTTGTATTACGACGTGACTCATCACTAAAAAGCGTAGTTTGTTTTTTGCCCAGACCGAATAATGAACATTTGAAGCTGATGTTGTTTCTCTTTATTGATCTGTGTGTATAAGTCAATGAACTAGCTCCCGAATGTTCCCTTATCTTCCTCACCTGAAATGATGAAAAAGTGGAAGCATCACAAACTCAGATGGGTCAACAAATACAAATAGCTGGGCAGCTTTATGGAACACATTGAAACATTAAAGTTGGAAGCTGCAGCTGCTCAGCTAGCAGTTTTCTTAGGTCTGTATAATTTCAGATTTGTGAACTTTGATTCAGTTCATTGCCATATACTTACCAAAATCTAAGAGTCTGAGTCAGCAAGAGCAAATGCCTCATGATGGGATTTGTTTTCACATAATAACGTTACAGGTTACAAGGTCTCTAGCGAAGAGGGACCAGGAGGGCGTAGATTATTATTATATTTGGAGATGTCTTCCAACAGACTTCAGGTTTGATAGAGTATCAGAGGTGTCTCAGTCAATGAACCTGTAGTAGTGTTAGGTTATTAAAGAGTCAAGCAAGTTCACCATAGAACCAAAGAAATGGCAGAAATAATAATATAAGTGTAGTAGAACATAAGCTTTGCTCTGGATGCTAATAGTGTAAATTCCATCACACTGAGAGCACAGGTGTTGCAATCATCAGTGATTTTACAAAAATGTAATTAAGGCTGTTCTACATTTTGTTTCTGCGCCCTTAAGGGATGAATCAGACCTTCACTTAACATACCATGCGGTGGTGTGTAATTAGGTTTTTAAATGTGTTTCCAAGAGCACACTGGGAATAAGAGAGGCTTCATCCATGATGCAAACTTAATATGTAAATCACATCATGACCACCTTCACATTTCAATACACACCTTGTTCAATAAATTCATTAGCGGCCCTGAAACCTGCCAATGTATGATGTAAAGCACATGTACAATATTCACCAAAACATAGTGAGAAATCAGATGCCTCAAGAACTGTTGAAGTGAAAAAAGTTCAATTGAAGTAATGTGAGTTTTGTAATGATGTTCATTGTCTTGAAACGTTTAAAATGCCATTAAAACTAATGAGTCTGTAATGAAGCAATTAAAATGTGTCCTGCCATCAATGTCCTTTCTCTTGTTAAGGTCATTTCAATGCAGGTGGCACATGTGATGTGCACATACAGTATATAAAGTTTCATTATTGTACCTGGAATTATAGCCAGGTTGTAGCTTTAATGGAGCAGAACAGAGTGAGAACAGATTCCCTTTACAGAAAAAAAACACACGAATATTATTGAATTTGTGGGAAAGCAGTTAACACACGTTACAACATGTGGAGCAGATGTGGAAATCAAGGCACATTGGAACTGACATGAGCTTTACACACTGTACATTATACATGAAGATGTTGTTGGGTTGAACCATATACAGCCATATTCTTTTTGATTATTTATTATATTATTCTTAGTTTAAATTGGCCTTTCAACATGCCTGTGTTGGTACATTGTAAAATAATGAACATATAATTGTCTGCTGGAGCAGGCTCACTTCAACACCTGTCAGTGACCGCTAACCAATCAGATGACGGATAAAACAGTCTTATAGGATCAGTCCTATAGGATCCTGACAAAAGTCCCCTTGAGTTTAAAATAATGTGATAAGTAAAAAAGGACCAACACATGCTGTGTTTGTTGACTGCAGGGCAAATTTTGGGGTCAAATATCTTTCTTTTGAACTTGAATGTGAACCCCGGTCCTCTGTGAAGATTATGCACATGAATGGAATAATGGATTGTGAAATGATGACATCTGAGCCAGCTGATGAAGACTGAAATGAGACTAAAAGAAGGTGAAAAAAAGTTAATAAGTGTACCATTAGTTTGATTCTCAAAGTGATGAATCATTCACATTTATTCAGGAACTACTTTCATCATTCTAATTTATTTTTCAGTCGTTCATTGATTTTTTTGCTAATAGATACCTTAACATTATTGATAATGATTATAATAAAGTAGCCTTGTTTTAGTAGCCTTGTTAAGCTCATTGGATGATGTACATTTTTAGGCTCTTTTATAGTTGCGTCCCCAGATAAACTTTGACTCAGACTTTTTTCAATGTAGTCGGCCTCCACACATGGTGGATCATGATGCAACCACTCATTACACTGTTGATTTTCACTGGCTGACGTGTACTTTAGAGTAATGTGATTCCACTGCACTAATCACCACCATGATGACTACACGAATCAGCTTTAATTACCTTGCTGCACATGTTGCACAGTGTAATGCTCTTACTGCCGAGTTTTAGAATTATGAGTTACTGTCTTGGCATAAAGGCATGAAGAGGAAGAAATCCAAGTTTTTTAATAAACCGGGAACTCAGGAGACTCTGGTACAAAGGATGCCTCACACTAAATCCCTCACACAGATTCTGATTTGGTGCAGTTCAAATGTGTGGAACTCAATTCACAAAAGACTCATTTAGTCCTACGTAGTGTGATCTGAATGTAACCGTGTGGGCTGCACAAAGAAAACCAAACTCAATGAAGAAAGAGAGATGTGAAGAAATATGAAGGTGACTTACACCGTCTCAAAACACAAACTGTTTCCACTGTTCACCTTCATTTCTGTTAAGGAGCCCTCCAGCTCCTCTGCCGCCCGCCATGTAAATCAAGGTCATTAGATTTTTTAGCATCTCGATTGCTCCTCCGCACTCAAATCTCATTTGGCCATCGCTCACAGGCTTATCCTACTGTGTGGTAATTTCATTTGATCCCACCCAAGCTCAACATCGAGCTCAATTTGACATCACAGGAGAAGGAGATTTTTACAAAGCCAACGTTGAGGGGTGAGATAGATTTCTGTTGAAATGGAGGAGTGAAGAGATTGAAGACTAGTGGTGATACACCAAGGATGGAGATATAATGAAAGTGTGTGTGTGTGTGTGTGTGTGTGTGTGTGTGTGTGTGTGTGTGCGTGCGTGAGTGTGCATGTTTTGGGGAGGCTGTTAAATGGCAGAGAGCACTGCATTTGTACTTTAGCACAAACTACAGTTCCACAGTTGGTGAATGTAGCTGGTGGCTCTCTTATATTCCCTCTCAATTCCATTATTTCCATTAGTCCCCGGCTTTTACTTTCCTCTTCAAAGCCGTATAACCCGACACTTGGCATAAGCTGCACTGAGAAAAAATGAAACCCAGAAAGCAGCAGGCAGTAGAAGTCATTTCAGCGTGTACTGCCTCTATATTCATTTTCTAAAATAACTCCATCATGTGTGTGTTCTGCAGGACTTTGTTTCTGAAAATTCTCAAACTTGCCTCCTGACCGTATCCTGATGCAAGGTTTGCTGGTCAGTTCGTCACATAGTTGTCAGTCCTGTCATGCTGCAAAGCCATGTTTCTGACCATGCAGAACCCTCACCTGTCCATCACAGGGCTACAAAGTATTGAAAAAAGAAAAAGGATTAAACGTGGACAACAACAGTGAAGGATGAGGGGAATCATCAAAGGAGAGGAGAGAATAATAGGAGGAGAGATCATTAAGTCATAGTGAGGAGGTTGGCTACATCACATGTGCAACTTCCAACAGAGATGAGAAGGACGTGAGATGGCTCACCCATTAGCTACTTCCATCATCACCTCAGCTTCACAAGAGCTCTTAAAATTGTGGGTGACATCAAACAGACTACGCCCATGTTTTATAAAGTCTATAGGTACACCCAGGGCACATAGAAATAGACAATAATTCACGCTCACATTCCCATGTACGGGCAATTTAGAATCACCAATTAACCTGCATGCCTTTGGACTGTGGGAGGAAGTCACAAAGACACAGAGAGAGCATACAAACTCCACACAGAAAGGTCTGGCTGGCTAACTGGTTCAAACCCAGAAACTTCTTGCTGTGAGGTGACAGTGCTAACCAATGCATCACGGCTGTGAAGTAAAACAAATATTGGGATTAGGGGAAAGAGAGTAAAGACAGAGGAGGGAATAGAAAAGAATGCAGAGGATCTTGGGACAAGCTGTTGTTTCACTGAAATTCAGAGATTGCTGTACAGTGTATGAAAAAGCAGTAACTGCTGTTTAAAGTCTTCTAGACACTGAAGACTGTTAAAATGTTTTAATGTTTTCTTCGTAGCTTTGCTTTCACCCCTGGCTAACAGGGGAGCAACCAGTCCACAGGGCTTCACCGCAAACACAATAAAGAGGCTCCGTCACTCTTCTTCTCCAAGCTTGCCTGCTCTCATGAGAACGGAGCACTACTGAGATGTACAGTGCATCTTTCAAACAAAGTTGAAGTAACGGGCTCAGTACTGTACTTAATGCTATTCCTCCTCTGAGCCAATAAAGAATTCATTTTACAACCTCTTTATGTATTTCCATGCTCCATTTACTTTCCGCTGCCTTGGAACTCCTGCAGGAGTGAGGATGTCAATTACTGTCAGGTTAAATATGTGGTTCTGTAACTGAAGTGGAGAAAGGGATCACAAACCAGGTGTAAAGAGTGTTTCTGGTTTCTGCAGAGCTCAGTGTGTCTTCATCCTATCTGTAGACTTCAGAAAGATGCTGATAGTTAACGAGATGCACAGTGAAGGAGACGGAGAGATCCAGAGAGAGATGAGGAGACGGAGAATACATGATCTCTGTGTAATGTTATTCGACACACAAGTGGATTTTCTTTTGTCAAACATGAACAGAATCCTTTTCAAAGACAGCCCCTGGTGACGGCTCCTTAGAGGAAGTGCTCGGGGAGACAGTAGCCTCGAGTAAGAGAAAGAAACGGCACATCTGCCAGAGAGAAAGTGACTTCAGCCTGCGTGTTGATCCCAGAGTTCATCGTATAGCAATGCTGCTCCAGATCCATAAATTTGTTTTTCATCACTCACTATATATATATATATATCCTACAGTATCTATACCACATCTAATTATTTGAGGTGCTGCTTGTCAAGTATACTTTCTTTTTTTTTTCTCTAAGGCTGTGCTCTCTTAACTGCTTTATTATTATGTTGTTGGTTTACAGCAGTGTGAATCCTAAGATAAAAATGACTAAAGTTCACTGCTTTTTGTTAAATTGCAGGTACAATGTGGATACCAGGAGCTCCAACCTTTCGAAACATGTAAGCAGCCTTTGAGAAATCATATTAATATTTTCCACTGTGAATCCTGGCTGGCAAGAGACCATGAATCAGATGCGTCAAAAAAAAAAAAAATCTGATTACAAGAAAGAAAAAAGAAATAAAGCTTTATACGTCAGGGTTCCCTTAACTCCCAATCAGCTGGCTGAATGTCCAGAAACTGAAACTAGTGGCTGATTTCATTTTCATGTTTTTATTCTTACCATACGGTTAATATCTCAACTATTCCCTTTTCCCTGCTCAACGTTCTGTGTTATCCTCACCGCATTTCCAGTTCTCTTAACAGTAACCTGACAGGGTGTGATGTCTGTGTATGTCCATTAGTGACGAACTGTGTGGCCTGCTAGCATCAGTAAAATCACCGCTAGCTGCAGTCACACTGAGCACCAGTCCTTACAGTGAGCTATCCACAACACCAGTTATGTTTGTTATAGGACACCAGTACAGATAATGCTAATCATCTATACAATACTTACTGATGACACACTGAATAATCCCGTAGTAGCTAGCTTGCAAACTATACTAAGGAAGTTACAGTGACATCCCCATCCCACCCACTGAGGATATGGAAATTTGGAAATGTGGTGAAGAAACTGGGAGATGTTGGCTACCTTGGTAACATGGGGAATACATATTTTACATATTTTACTGTTTTTGACTCATTAAGTTTTTTGCTGCATTTTGTCAGTTTCTAATATTTGACTACAGTAGGAACTCAGAACAGTTTCTTTTTTATGTATAATATTGTATTACTAATTAATACTATCAGGTAAAAGTGTAATAATAATCATTTATATTGAGTTGAGGTGTGTTCATTGTGTCTTTTCAGCTTTTCTCTAACTTGTGTATGATTTCTTTACTGCCTTCCCACCTGGATGAGCAGAAGGTAGGCTGACATCGTGTTGTATCCCTTCATATTATTTCTCCTTGTTATCTACTGGACATTTCCTGAACTGACCTGAGGTCTTAGCATGTCTGAAACATGCAGCTGGGTGATCTTCATGGCATTTCCATGACTGCTGAACGCGTTCCTATAACAATGAAGAGACTCACACTGTTCCACAGATAATAGACCATCTGGGCTGGATTGTGAGTGGATCAGCTCATCTCTGAAACTACGACTGTAATCTCAAAATCCCTCAACAGAATGTTACGTCTTTTTCTCAGTCACCTGTTCATTTCAGTGAACTTTAGCGACAGCTCTGCTCCTTACCTCAGCAACGGTGCAAAGATGGTTTGATACTTTATGTCCAAGTAAATCTTTGTGTGAATCTTTCTGTGCATTCATGCATATCGAGGCCCATCTGATTCCTTAGAAAAGATCTAAGGACAAAAACACAAAGTGCAAAGAAACAGATTTATTTTAGTGAATGAATGATGACATATAGTACATGAAACATGGTGTGGAGAGATTCAGAAAAATACATGAAATAAGTAAATGTAATATTATCATGTGTGTGTCCCATATTATTTCCCATAACTGAAGCTTGACTGGAGCTTACATCATCTTGAGACACTGTTAATGGCATCAGACTGGAAAAATAGCATGTTGTTCATGTTGTTGTTGTTTGTCAGGATATGCCCTACTCCTAATATTCATATGACAAATGCACATAAGTTGACATTTTCTGACTTTTCTGATATGATTGTTTTAAGGCTAGTGAAGTGGCAGTAATGATGCACCGATGTTGAATTGCATGTGTGCAGCTGGACTAAGCTGTGCAGCATTAACCGTGTGCTGGTCTCCTCTGTGAAGGACTTTCTGGGTCAGATGTTCTGTACGTTGGGTGAGATCATCGGCTCGACTGGCAGCAGGCTGGAAAGGACACTCTCGTAAGTACACCACACACAACATGAGCAGATATCACAGAAGCAGCTACTTTTTGGACTCCTGTGGAATTACTAATGTAATTTGCATGAACATTGCATGAAGTTTGTGGAATCTGTGTAGTGAGACAGTGTCAAAGGGATGACATTGAACCTGGTAATTACATGAATGAAGACAAGAGGACAACAGTAAAAAGTAACGTAAAAGCTGCTGCTGCTAATCACTCCTCACATTCACTTCAACTGAAGCCTGTACAACTACCAAATTTATGGACTCATGAGTCATGTGTTCAACAATGACATGCAGATTTGCATTTGTCAGTAAACAGAAACAGTGATGTGCATTTGAAGATGGAGAAGTCAGTTTTCTAGGAATGTGCCGTCATTTTGTTTAGTCCAATATCACACTACCAGATGACAAACTGCAGCATCGCTCTCATACACTGTTAACTGTTTATTGTCCACATCAACGTCATTAACTTCAAATGCTTTTTCAGGGCTTAGTGTGGGCCAAACGTTGAACGGAATAAAGTCCACAGCAAAACTACTACACCTTTGCAAGCCCTAACAACGGTTGCTTCGATGTGTTATGATACACCACTGCACAATTCTGCAGCTTTGACATGTGTCACATTCTCCTCACACCAGAGGGGCACATCCAGCTACTGTACCTTGACCATGTCTCCTGTCTCCTGCACCGTGTGTGCTGTGGGTGTCAAATGATGCAACGCTGCTCAATGAAGGAGGTGAATCTCCAGCAGTGGTTATCAAAGTGGAGCGCCTTGATGACAGGGAAAGCTTGGGCACAGGATTTCATTTCAGGTTTTCAAATCATGTTTCACGTCATTAAAATTATTGTCATTTTCAGAACTAAAAATCAAATCAGAAGAAATCAAAATGACCTAAGTAACTTCATTTGCAGTTATGCTTCACAAAACAACACAACAGCTCAAGGTTACCAGTTGTCAAAGTACAGCAAGCTACTTTGTTGCTCATGAATTTTCCAGGTGTCTCAGTCTGAAACAGTGACAATCAGAACAAATGATTTGTCACTAAACAAATAAAGTGCTGAGTCACATCACACTGCTTTTGAAGTCACATCCATACATATATAGTTTTCTCAGTGACGTGCAGTGAGGTTCATGGCTGGTGAGGCACTGACTCCATCAGAATCAGATTTACAGATATATGAACCCAACAGAGTAGATTATTCACCATTTGATCGGCAGCAGTTAATGGGTTATGTTTCATATTTCATATCAGCATTCTTTACACATACAAACTGTAGCCCACGTGACACACATTTCATTTAAAAAAATCGTTATTATGGTCTTACCCTTACTTATAAATGAAGTCCATGTGTCCCTCTGGACAAAGATGACGTTACTTTTTTGTAGAAATCTTCCTCGTCTTCTTTCAGTTTTAAAAGTCTCTCCGTCTCAGTAGAGATCACTGCCCCCTACCATGCAGCAAGAGAACTGCCTGCCTCACCTAGTGCCTCTTCACTGTGAAACAGGTTACACACATATATTATATACATCAGCTAAACTATGGAAAGTTAGGGGGGCATATATTAAAAGTGTTTGAAACATTTTATTGGCGACATACAGACAGACAGTAACACACTGCATTGGCAGATTGCATGGCAGAACACAGTTTGTGAGGGACCGCGCAATCCAAGGTGAGGCTCAGCTTGCTGCTGCCACACCGTGTGTCTCTTCCCCCATATTTGAACGGGAAATGCGAAAATGCAGTGATTTTTTTAAATAAGAAACAATCAAAATTGTTTGAGTTCAATGGAAAATTAATTTATAGTTCAAACCATTTGATAAATATAACATTTAATTTATTTTTTATTATATATTTCATTTTGACAATAGGCTCTGCCTCCCTGCCTCTCCTGATCGCACATCACTGGGTTTTCTCAGTGTTCTGATTTTTGACTCTAAATATAAAATCAGCTAAAAAAACAACAACAAACAAAACAAAACAAAACAAAACAAAATAAAAAACAGTAGTGACAGTGAGGTTGCATGTTATCTATCCTGGCAGCTTTCCTCCTTCTTATTCTGTTGAAACAAATCTCAGTGTCACCAATTCTGGCAACAAAGGGATAAGGACTCATGCGCAGTCAAACAAACACATGGCAAGCCAGGTAGGATGAAAGGAAATTAGCTCGAGGCAGTGGTCATGAACAGGCTTACAGGTTGGGAACAGGAAGGCAGCCACAGTGGCTAAACAAAAGCAGAGGGCATGGCTGATGGACAGGTCAGGAACAGTCAACAGGTCAAAACCCCGGAACAGGTAACAAGGAAAACAGAAACCAATCAGACACAAGTTCAGGTGTCACACTGGCAGTGTAGCAACTCTGACGAGCCAACGAGAAGTGAGTTGAGATCAAATACCGAAGGGCTGACGAGGGGAAGTGGAAGGAGGTGAGCAGGTGGAAAGGGTGGGGGTCCGGTGACTGTAGGGTGGACAGGTAGAGAATGCTAATGAACAGAATCACCAGCAGCTGAGCTTGTTGCAGGTTTAAGTATCCTGGAATGTATGGATCATATTGTTTATTCTGCTGTAATATTATTTCAACACAAGTCCATCCATCAGCTGTTCATCATAAACATTGATATGAATAAGGCAGCTCCCCCTACTGAAAATGTGTTCTTGCACGCCTTATTTTGTTTAGCTAGTCTCTAGTTTCTACACTATAAACATGAGATCATATACTTTTGAAGAGAATAAAAGAAATACATTTGGTCAGTTACCATACCTCATCTTGTTCACTGTTTATTCAAAGTTGAGTTTTTATCTGTATCCTTAAATTGCTGATTTCCTTAATTTTAATTGATATAGAATTGGATTATATTTGTAACACTTTAGAGTTTGTTCTGCGTTTCCTGATTTATTTTGTAGTTCTACCCTGTGTGTGTCTTGTCTACGTCTACTTCCTCCCTTGTTTTCCCGCCTCTGCACCTGTCCCTGATTTGTTTCACCTGGATGTCTATTTAGTTCCTGTCCTTGTCTGTCCGTTAGATGTCTTCACTCTGTGTCTGCACACTCCTGTTTGTTTCTGAAGCTTGCCTCTGTTCCCAGTTTGGTTCTTTGATTTTGGTTCTTGCATTTTTGTTTTTTGTTTTTCTGCCTGGACCACAGGCCGCTTCTTAGTTTGTTTCTCTACCCTGCTCCTGCTGTTTTGTGTTTGTCCCTACCAGTAAGTTATTATAGTTTCTTTCTATCCTCATATCTGCTCTCCATACCCGTGTCTGCAAACCAATATTTCAGATAGCTGATATTTCAGTCTGATCTAAAGTGGTGAACTGATTGACTGACTGACAGTGCCATGCATTGAGTTCTAAAAGTTAAGCTGCTCGATCTAATTTGATGTAGTCATTTAATGTCACACTGTCAATGAAACTTTATATCTATAGTGCCTGAAGATATATGTCTTCTCAGGTAAGTCCCAGGATAAATGTTCAGTCAGTAAACTGTAGTATAAATATAAATGTTAGGATACTTTTGGATGATGAACAGAAACAACATTTTCTTTTTCAGCTGAACTCTGGATAAACGGTCATATTTGAATTGAAATGTACGTGGACTTGTTTTTTTAGGATTCTAAATCACATGCAGGTCGTGTATCTTGAACCGGTAGCTCAGGTTTTTATCTGCAGATGTTAGAGATCTCATATTGATGAGAGAGATGACGTTTCTCCTAATGCTGGAATCTCTCTTCAGTATCTTTACATGTGAGCAAGGCTTTTAGATTGGCTGGTTCATGGCTATCTGTCAGTCTGTTAGAGTGAAATGATGATTTGGGAGTCATTATGGACACTGATGGCACTGCATACTGGAAGTCATACTGTATTTATTGTATATGTACCTTGACCTCAAAACCTCCTCTTACAATTAGGAGGTCAGAAGGCTGACTGGTGAAACGCACAAGCAGCCCCTAGCCCCTTCAGATATCATTAAGGTGTCCTTCAGCAAAGCTTTTACCCTTCAACCAGAGCTCCTCATTGGCCAGTACTGGAAAGCTGTGGTTGTACTGGGAGGTGTAAATGTGACCTACATACTGGAGTACATACAGTGTGAAATATGAAAGATTAAAAATGATATCCTACCACTCAAAATATTGTGTTTTTTCTACAAACCCTAGTGGTACTGTAAGAATACGAAAAATGCAATTCAGTTCTGATGAAATACTGAGCGTCACCTGTCCGTCTTTGATCGATCCGTCATCATCACCTCGGCTGCTGACAGCAGGTCTGACAAAAAGGCAGCTTGTCTTCCCACCTTGGAGAAAAGAAAGAGCCCAGCACTGTGTTCGCCTGAGGCTGCCGATGTGAAATAAGATGAGGCTACTATTTTACCAAGCCTGTTGTTTATGTGTTTTGAGAGCCTGGAGGGCTTCCACATGTTCTATCTATAATTAGACAGCCATCATGACGGGCTGAGCAGCCGTGTGTGTGTGTGTGTGTGTTTGAAGCATGAAGATGTTGCTGAGGTATTATCTCACAGAGATAGTGTGAATGAAGACCAAAGTCCAATCAAATCTGTTATACTGCACGTCCTGAATATCAATATCATTTATTGGTGAAAAACAATAGCTGAAATGAAAACGACCTCAGTGGTGAAAGGAGAACTCCTCTTCAGAGTCATAAAGCACACACTTAATGATCAGCCACCTATAAATCATATTTCCGTCCGGGACCCTCGTGTGTTTGTCAGAGATGACTGGGCTGCTGCTCCCGTGATGTCATTTATCTTTGTTGAAGCCTGCGGGAGCCTTTCCTAATTCAGACAGCTTGTCAATGAGAATAAGAGCATCTGATGCCCTTGGATGGCAGTGGTGGATTCGAACAACTTTGGTGTGTATGTATGTGTTTGTGGGGTAGGGGGGTTATTGGCTGGGTCCCATTGAGTGAAGCTATATGAGGGACGTGGGTTGTGTTAATAAGAGGCAAGTGTGTTTAGGAGCAAAGAGGAGTTATTGATTACAGGACAACCTGGATAGAAGTCACACTAACTTGATAAACAGCCAGTTATATAAAAGCAGCTTCAGTGTTCACATCAAACCCAGAAAGCAGAGACATGCAGAGGATGGATTAGTTCCATCCTCACACTGGAAGCAGAAGCAAACTTCTAGCGTATTTACACTGAAGGTGAAAACGACCCTTCCTTCCTAACAGCTCAAAAGCTATCATATTCAGGGGACACTGCAGTGATTTTTTTTTTTTTTTTTTTTTTTTTTACAAACATATGCCATAATTCATTTACTCTTCATTAGGAGGAACTACTCAGCCAGTTCATCAAGTCTAACAAAGTTACATCACTTAAGTCATATAAAGTGAGACATGCATTGTATTCCCCTAAGAAAAATTTTTTTTTTTAAATATATCAATATCTATATTTCTGTCTGTACCACAGCAGTCTAACCATTGCAGCATATATATTTATTAAGCCTAGATGATGTCTTTATTAAGGACAAAGAAAAAAGAAAATTAAATAAAACAGACATTACATCCCAAAATACACTAAAACAGTAAATACAGTGTTACTGCACTAAATTCCTGTTCACTCAACAACCTCCTTGGCCGAGGTAACATCTGCATCTCAAAAGTCTTGTTTGAACACTGTGGTCACTTCACATGAAAATTCTTGGACTCTTCACTCTATTTGTGTCTAGCTTGATAGGTCCAACATAAAGCAGCTGAAAATCTGTTGAAAGCCAAGTATGTTAATGTGTGTGTGTTTGCCAGGTCAGTGTTTCCTTTGCTTCAGGACAAATGTATTATGGCCCTGCAGTACCTCTGTACTGAACACACACAGATGAAATTAATGTAAATCTTTTTGTCTGTTGATCATAATAAAATGTTTATATCCCGTTTTCACAGACATGTGTCTGTGTGGTTGGTTGCAGATTGTATTTACACAGGATCTCAGTGATGGAGCACATTGACACATCAATATCTACTCAATGTTCAGAATGCACACACAAACATCTGATAGATGAAACACAGTTTATATCAGAAATGCTGACAGGAGTCATAACCTGAAGGAGGATGGGAATAAACCACTTGATTTATTGGAAAAGTTTAGTTTAGAGCACGGACGCATACACCTGAAAACACACACACACACTTGGAAATTATAAAAGTATATTGATCCTCTTTTAATGGCAGACGGGTTTCCAAGGCAACTGAGAGCATGAAGTGTACTTTGTGCTCTGTACTGCTGAACAATCCAGCTGGGTGAGCTGTTTCCTCCATGCTGCTCTATTCTCCTGTGCTTAAGATGACATCAGAGCCACGGCGAGGATCTATTTTCAGATGCCGGGTGGGGAGAGGAAGAGAGCCCTGTGGCATTTAGTGCGTGGAGGACAGGATTACGAGGGAAACCCACCTCGAGCACCGAGTCACGAAGCACACTCTTCTGTTTAGGCAGCTTAAGTGCTCGCGGGCTGAAATATGGGTCTGTAATAGCAATCACCCACCTGCTGACCTAAACTGAACCGCCTCCTGCGCTTTAGTAATGTACTCCACAATCAAGTTCTGCATAACGTAGTGGAGCTGCTGTCACACTTGACATAGACCAAAACTCAGTGAAAAAAGACTTATTGGAGGTGCAGTAAGTGAGATATTTAGGATTACTAAACAGGAACAGACATGGTTGACACGGCTGTTCATGAATCAATTTCTGAAAAATGACTTGAATTCTGAGAGATTCATGCACATGAATGTCAATCCCTATGCATTCTTTGGACAGCAGGGACAGAGATACAGTAGAGAGGCTAATAAGAAGACATTTTCATGCACACCAGTAACTGCAGAGGAGCATTAATTAAAATATGTGAGTATGAGTGTTTGTTGTAGCATGTGATGTGAAGACATTTATATATTTATATAGATTTATAGATTTTTTTTTAAGCAGCAGACCAGTTTAGATTGATCATCATCTGTTGATTGGTGCACTTAAAACAAGTCACTTCACTATGACACTAACAGCTCAGAAAATACTTTGTTTCAAATCACAGTCTCTAATAAGTTGGTTGGAATCATCCAATCATTCCTTTTTATTCCACACTTCCTTTTTTCTTCTGAAAAAAATTGGTCTGTTAGATTCAGGTATGTAGCAGCCAATGTACTGTAGCCTGATGTAGCATGCTACAGAGGTCTGATGAGATCACCTATTTCTAACTGCACACATCCAGATTGTTTTCAGTTTCAAACTTATATTTCAGCCCTGACCAAGTGACTCCAGTGACATTTATCAGGCTGGCAGAGTTCATGTTTAAATAGTCATGAATAAATAAAAATGATAATGATAAAGAATAAATTTTGGAGGAACATTCAAAGTGAAGTGAATTTGTTTCATCAGGACTGTGATTGTGTGTATTGATCAGATTTGATTAACAGTGAGCTCTTGACATCAGGAAAACCTGATTTTCCCGTCAAATCACTGAAATTGGTCAAAATTTAAGTGTACATGGTACCTATTCCTTTTGATGAGTTTGCTGAGATAGAAATTTCAAATTCAATTTCCACAAACATTTTTTTTCTATATGATTTTGAATAACATCTCAGATTTAAAAATATACAAGCTCTCAATACCACAAGTTTAATTTCCCTGTTGCTATTTTTACCACACTGCCTGCTGACATCAAGAGATGTCTCAGGGAGCCTGGACCTGTGATGATTGAATGGTATCCATGGCAACCATAGCACCAGCAAAATAGGTGTGTGTGAACATGAAAGTACGGCACTTACGACCATCTATGTTAGGGTCAATGAAATGCTCAGGAAAGGTTGCTGGTCCATCGCAGTTGTATTTCAGCACTTTTTTCAGCTATTTTAGCACATAGAGGCTGTCACACAGTGACTGTGACACAGTACACTCACCGATCATCACTGTATCTTTAAATATTAGAATAGCACATATACATATTCATGCCTTGGTATTTTTATCTTCATTATTTCTCCAACTGCCTCAGACTTGCGCTCATACAAAAAGAACTAATCTTCTTGCTCCTTGAATCGTTTCTTTCCTCCCTCCCTCTTTTTAATGACACCACACACAACTGGGGCATCTTCACTCTCTCAACTATTTCCCCTCCGCCGCCTAACACATTACAAATTCAAATTGGTTTGAATGTGGTGAAGAGAGAGCCCAGCTTGTCCCTGTGGTTCCTATTTACAGCGCAGTGAGTCTGAAGATCACTCTGCTGTCAGATGTGAAGGAGTGCATAGTGGAGGGGGGGAGACAATGCTAATACTTTTAGCATTACAACTCTGACGGGTCTTCAGTCCGTCAGAGTTGTAATTGATTTGCTCTTTGTCCGCCTGAGCTGTGGGGTCTGGCTCTGCAGATATCTGTTGACACATGGCTCCTCTCTTCAAATACAGTTGCTGACAAAGTTGTGGCAGCAAATCCAAACAGCTCACATGGTATATTCACCTGAGGTTTGACAAAAGAATTGTTAATGAGCAGTGCACATACCAACTGGCACACTTTATTTAACTTTCACGCCTAATGAGGGCTTCACCTCTCAAATATAAATCTCTTTCTATTGACAGTTCATCATCATCTGATTAAATATTAAAAAGCCATATGTAGATGCTTGATGTTTTTGCCCATCCAGCGTCCCACTGATACAGCAAACTGGCCTGAGCCCAGCTCTTTGATCAAACTCTATCTCCCCTATCTGTTAACAGACCCTCTATTGATGGCACCACTGTTTTAAGCCCACCCAGAGTTTAACATCTGCTCTGTTCATCTGACAGGAACCTGACGATTCACATCTCTGAAAGGAACATCAAAGTGTGTAGTTTTGTCTTTGATATGTTAGATGAGTTTCGACAGAGCAGGAAGTTTGCGTTTTGATCTGTCGTCTGTGCGTCCTTGTGCCTGTCTAAGTCATATTTATTTTGAGGTGTTTGGAGAGGAGGTTGCCATGGAAAGAAGACATGACTTCCTGTGTGGGGGACTTTGGTAGGTGAGGCTGGGGCTGCTGTTAAGTCCTCAGACAGAGCTGTAGTTTGTGATGGAGCAACAAACACAGGTTTGTGGAAGTGAGATGAGCTTTGAATTAATCCTGTGGGGACTCATGAGAGCAGAGTGTGTGGGAAAGAGTTGGCAGTGAACCTTGACAGACCTCCTTAGAGCCTGTTTCCAGGTATCTCACCTCTCCACCACAGTCTGCTCTAATTCCCTGCTGCTTTGTTTGACAAAAGACTGGATTTAGGGATTAGAACCACCTGGGAAGAAATGAGCTGTGGGCATCTAATAAACTCCAAGACACACATTCCCCTCAACCCACTGAGTCCAGAAGCCAACCAGCACATACTAAATCAAATCACATCAAATCAAATTAATGTATAGCCCAAAGTCACAAAATACATTTGCCTCGGAGAGCTTTACAATCTGTACAGGGAGTGACACCCTCTGTCCTTAGACCCTCGGTTCGAGTGAGGAAAAACTACTACATTGAAACACCATGTGCCCCAGCTGTATGAATTATGGCTCGCTGAATTGGTAGCAAAGGAGGGAAACCGGTGAGGCTGTTGACCTCAGAGGGAGGAGGCTTTTAAAGTGTCTTACAGTGTCAGACTTTAAAGGTCCAGAGTGTAAGGTGGATCTATAGGCAGAAAAGGTATATAATAATCATGTTTTCATTAGTGTATCATCACCTGAACATAACCCCGAAACCGCACTGGGCATGTCTCTGTCATGTTGCGGCTGTGACACTGTTTTGGTCCGTCCTCCAGCGGCCCGTTTAGCCCACCAGACTTTGTTTACTTACTCAGATTTGGTTATTTTCCTGGTTTTTGTGCTTCTAAACATGCTTCTACATGTGTAAATATGCTACATATTTACTGTAATTAGTTTCGCTTTTGTCTGTTTTAATGACTGGCAGTTTGCATAGGGTGTTTTATTTTGAAAATCCACCGGCTTCTCTATGCTGTTTCTATGTCTGGCTTCCGCAGCGCTTCTGGTAGAATTTGGGGGTAAGAGTTGTTGTGTTTGTGTTATCTTAGAATGAACCCTTTATCTACACAGAGAGCAGGTTCTCTTCTATGGAGTCTGCCATGTTTCTACAGGAGCCCAGAACAGACAAACCAAACATGTTTGTTAGTGTTTTTGGTGAGATTGTACACTAAAATAAAAAAGTATTAAAGCTAGATTTTGATACATGGCCTAAAGATTAGATATAGACAAAAACTTTCTGGCCATCCATAAATCCATTTTTATTTTGTGGCTTCCAGGCAATTTTCAGAAGTTCAAAGTTTAACTTCTGACCCCTCTCTACAGTGCCCTGAGAGGTGATTCACTAACATCCATTAGAAAATAAATCTCACATCTCACTACTTTCATGGCTCCAGCATTTTTAAACATCTTCTTTAACAGCTCCTGAGAGATCCTGGAGACTCTGTAACCGTGCACTCACCCTGAGAATGTGTTTGCTTCGTTAGTTTCCATTATGGAATAAGATGATGTGAAAAACATTCCTATGGGCATTGTCTTATTCCTTTCCCTCTGTTTTAATAACTCTGAGCCCACCCATAGGTCACTGTGCCAAGATAAATTCCTACCCCGGCCTGCCTATTTATTCCATACATGCATAATTAAATCTCCTCCAGTACAGAAGATATAGAGTCACGTTCCCAAAATAAATTAAATCCTGCAAACATCAATTCAGAGCAGGAACAAGCTGTCGAGGTGCTTTATTGAGATGTATGAGCTGGGAGGTCTGAGCTAAATCAGTGATGGAAGGTGACAAGATAGCCCACCACCACCACCCAGTCCCCCAAGCTCCAACTAAAACATACGCCTGGTGTTCTCAGCAGTGCTCGAATGACTTTCTCTGTATGGTTACAATGTGAGAAATAAATAATACAATGAAGTTATTTAAAACATTTTTTTTCATTTCTATACTCATTGTTCGGTTTGACTGAATAAATGTATCCATTTGGTCCTTTTAAGCTTTTTCATGTAGATTGTGGATTTCATCCCTGGACTGAAACCATTCCGAAAGTTATTACACTGACTCACTGTGACAGACAGTTAAATCACTTCAGAGTAGTAGTAGTCTGACTGAAAATGTCTGCGGTGTTCGCTGCCGACAGGTATTGTATTAGCTGTTTTGTCCTTCTTCTTTCAGCCTCATAGATGTGCAGAGCAGCATCGTGGCGACTCGTTGCCTCTTAAATTCCTGTAATTACATTCCACATCGTGAGCGCCTCTTAGCCCTGATAAGATTAAGATTCAGATGAAATATGTGGTGGCAGGTTCTCCTTCTCCCCTCATTCACTTCTCCCTCCCCCTGAGGGCTTTATTCATCTCATCACTGACCACTGGTTTTAACCCTCTTAATTAAACTGTTCCCTCTCTGTAATTGGGAGAAGACCTTGGATATATCAAGTTGGATGAAACTTTAATTTCTTGCTCTCTGGTCTCTGCAGCTCTGTGACAAACCAGACTTGAAGTAGCTGCAGATCACTTCGACTTCTGATGACAGACTTTTTTAGTGCTTTGTGGCTGCGGTGAGGCTGAATGTAGTCACAGCACAATAAATTGCAACCTTTAGACCCCAAGACTGACCTCCCCTGACTGTGCTGTGCGCCATTAAGGACTCATTTTCCTTTTGAATGATGTCTTTGTTCATAAATAATAAAACACAGAAAGCATGAGAAAGTAAAAAATGGCCGCGAACTGTGGAGGTGAGCAGAGGACAAGTTTTTAAGCCTGACAAGAAAAGAATACATCAGAGATCCCAAGCACAACAACTTTCCTAGAGGAGTACATATTCTCATTTCATAATGAGAACTGAACAGGCTGACAGATAGACATTGCTCACGGAGTGCTTCATGCAATCGTTTTTTCTCTTTCTCTTGCTACTATTGATCTCTCTGCCCCTAACCCCACAGTCCGACTTTATATTGAGCATTCACTGCTATAAACATACATGCACACATCTCAAATGTGTTTGATAAGTTATTAAATAATTAGTTTCATAATAGTGCGAGCATCTGAATCTGCAGAGAACTTTGGTAATATACTATTCAGTACTTTTCTGTGTCACTGAAATTATTTTACATCTTATCAATGCTTTGTGTCTTTCTCCTCTCTGTAAACACTCTTTCTGATGCATAGCATGCTCTGACTTGCATAAGCATTTAACATAATTTCCACAGTGGGGTGTTTGATCTTTGTCCAAATAGATAATTAGCTGTAGATGCCATTGCATGCCACCCACCGTCTCCCTGTCACACCCGTGCTGTGAGGAGACGCTGGCAAAGAGAACCATCCTTTTCTATTGGCAAGTCCTGCTCCGGCCGGCATCAGTGAGGAGAGGAATCTTCAGGGATCCTTGAGGGTTTTTTGTTGGGAAGCTTTTTGCTGGCTTTTTATAGCAGCATTTACCCTGCAGGTGACCAGCATATTTTATTTAGGCTCACTAACTAACTGAGTGGCACTGAGGCTGGCTGCTCTCTCTTTTCTTTGCTGCATCCTTGAAACTTCAGTCTAGATATTCATGTTTTAATTTGGCTTTTAAAACTTATATGTGAAAAATAATGTGTTTATTATACAAGGACTTATATGATAGAGCATGCAGCTGACGATCAAGGAGACACGAGACAAAAATTCACCAAGTACAAACCAACTCATCCATTCATACATGTCCTTTTCATCAGTTATGTCCTTCAGCTCCTCCTCAGGGATCTTAAGGTGTTCCCAGGACAGGTGGGATATATATTCATCCACTGTGTTCTGGGTCTTCCCCAGGGTCGTCCTCCCAGTTGCTGTTCCAGAATACCAGATATATGATTAGATGCCTGAACCATGGATGCAAATGCAAGTGTGCTGTAGACATCACACTGTTGGTCACTCCACCACTTTGGTTCACACTGAAATGTATCTAAATTATGAAAACTTTGATCTGTTGATTTTCATCCAGCACCACCATCAGGTCAACAGTTCACCTGTTTCAATTCTTTGCTTGTTTGCAAAATATTAGCATGCTAACATGCTAGAATCAGATGTTAAACCTTAGACTTGCTATACCATGCTAGTATCACCATTATTGGTAAATTATCATGCTAATCTGCACATTTAGATGTTCTTAAGTACAGACTTACAGAGCCTCTGACATGGCTGTATGTTATGCACTGTGCGTATGGCACCAAGTGCTGGAGAGGGCACCAAAATGGCCCAATTATGGGGAACTGTTTAGTTCAGCCCTTGCTGCAGCAACCCAGGGTTCAAATCCGACTTGCAGAGCTGAAGAGTGGGGGCCACTCTTCAGCTGCATCTATACAATGAAGCTTGAAAAAGGCCCAAAAATATCTTTAAAAAAATGGCCCAATTATCATCATGTTATATGAGTAGTGTAATTCCCTTGGGGGATACAGCTGTGTATAACGTGTGTGCGTAAGCGTGGATTCACACAGGATGAGGCACTGCGGCAAGTTGTAGCTAGCAAGGTTGTCTGGTGACCAGACAACCTTGCTAGCGACAACTAGGGGGTGACCTGAGGTGGGTTGCTGTGGGTATGTCTATATGTAAATACTGAATGTAACTGCTGTGAAACAATCAGGAAATAACTTTTCATTTCTCCAATTAACAGCTTTATTGAGGCCAGCGCTCGCTCTCTGTTATTGTTACTCTCTGTCTCTCGACCAAAGCTCTCTCTCTCTCTCTCAAACCATCGAACACAAATCAAATTAAACTTCTTTGTGTCATTATTTTGCAGCGTGTGTGAGTCAATCTCAGATTTAGAAGCTGGGTACATGAAATAAACAAAATCAGAATACACACAGGGTATCAGAGTTTAGTCCATGAATCCACTTGGATAGTCACAGTTTATGCGTGTGGATGGAGGAGCTGCAGGTAAGAAGTGGTAAGAATTAGGTTAGGAATAAATGTACAGTGTAGGCTGCAGTGTGTGATCAAATAAAGGCCACAGTGTCTCAAAAGCCAACACTGACACCACAAAAGAATTACGCTTAGGGCACCAAATTAGCCAGCAGCAGTCCTGCCACCACCCCGCAATTATCTGCTGTTTCTCAACAAACTCACTAGACCTCCTTGAATTTATCCCGTCCGGAACTTTCTTGTATTGTATTATCAATTTTCAGCTCAGTGCTACTATAATGTACCATAGATATAATATATAATTTACACTAATCTGATAGATGGAAACATGCTAGTACAATAGGCCTTTTTGGAAATCAATATCAAAAAAACACCAGGAGAGCTACAGGTAAGTATTCTCCTTTGAACCTTGTTTATTGGTCAAAATGACCATACCTGGCAAGTCACACTGAATAATTTATGAATAATTTAATTCAATAATCAATTTAATTTCATGAAATTATGAATGAATGAATTTCTTTATATAATTTTTTAAATATAATTTCCTTAAACAACTGACGGCTGTATGTTTTGGCAGGAGGAAGAAGTAGTGCATTTGTTGGGGACTATTTTCGGTGGCAGTTAATCTACACCTGGTGGTAGTATTGGTGGCAACAGGACGGTGTGTATGAGACGGAGTCAAAATAAAGTACAGTGTGTGTGTTCATGGTAATGAAGGAACATGTCACCCAGGTGTTTTTAACAGTTTTGGACAACAGTGGAGCTCTGTGGCACAGAGGCAGAAGATATAGCAGACTGAGGACACACACACAATACTTGTCTAGTCAAGCATATCACTGTTGGTTTGGGTCTATTCATGGGTTTTTCTGACAAGAACAAAAATATAGAATATCTCCAGACTTATCTGTAAAGGTGGATGTGTTCAGACATACAGTAACTTACTGTCATTTAAAATGTGTGACATTCTCACCACGTCGGTCTCTCAGCTTCCTTCCATTCATCAAATCTTACATTCAGAGTTGTTTCCTCCTGTCAGACACACTGTATTCTGGCCTCATGCCTGTTTTCCATGTGGCATGTATGCCAGGCTCCCACAGTGCTGTTACAACTACACCTCCAAACAGCTTGTGTGGTTAAGTGGGTGCTATGACTCCCTGCCATGGACTGTGTGTGTGTCTGTGTGTTTGTGTGTGTCGAAATGAACTTTTTTTCTTTGTCCTGTAACTGTCCCGAAAGAACACATGCATTGACAATGACCTATATGTTGCAGTGTTGATCTGTATGAGTGTAACCTATTGGCTCTGAGCTTGGGAAAGTATTATGCTCTGTTAGTCTCTTCAGACCATGGTTGCTGCTGAAGCTCCCTTATAAAAGCTGCCACTTTATGGATTTAAAATGGAACATGGTTTCACATGTTGAAACAGCATTAGTCTGTCCATCTCCTGTAGGCAAACATGACTGCAACATCACTACAACTGGTGCTGCCTTTGGTGACTTGCAGAACAGCATAATATATTCCATTCCAAAATTGCCCATTTTAGGCTTTTATCTGAGAGCAAGCAGCCACACTTTTAATTTTGCATTAATTATGTAACTTTAAGTCTTAATATAATTTGAACAGGTGATAAATGAGTTTCTATAAAAATTCACCCTCAGTGCAGTTGTCATGAATGGGGAGATTAGCTATAGAGACCAAAACTGTTTTTTGTACCAGGCTGTAAACATGTTTATTTCTGCTGTGAAGTTGGACATTTGAACATGGGGACTTATGGAGACTGACTCACTGACTTTCTGCAGCCTGTCTCAAGCAGCCACTCGAAGAATTACAGTTTTTAGCACTTCCACATTGGCTTCATTTCCATTCATTGGACAAATGTATTAAAATGTCACACTTGAACCTCACATCCAAGACACCACAGACTGTTCCTGGAGTAACATCACAGTTAAAAACACAGGACATGGAGGCTCTCCATGAAATCTACCATATAGCCCCTATCTCCTGTCTGTATCCTGTTATTGCAAAAGTGTTTATTCTATACAAGTTCATTACCCTCTTACTCTCTGTAGTTTTTCCCCTGCACTGACTCTGATGCACAGTAAATATTTCAATGGTGATTTCCACACAAAGCGCCATTTTGAAGCTCATAATATGCAGCACTGGCCACCATGTTGGCTGTCCTGCCTCTTCTCCTTCCTGGCTAATCTATAAATTGGAAACATGGATCATCTGTAACAGCACCCATCTGTCAATCAAAGTGGCCATGCTGCTAATTATGCATAACTTTAAGCCTGCCCCTAAAACTGTTTTTGGACCAGGCTGGAAACGTACTTGTGTTGTGAAGTTTTAAATATGAGTGCTTATGGAGGTTGAAATGTTCTGTAGCCAACCTCAAGCTAACTACTCAAGGTGTTACCGTTTTTGGCACTTCTGCATTGGCTTCATTTACCAGCCATGGAGGTTGTCGCTTGTTGGATTAGTTGGACACTCCTCAACGTACAGGAGCCAGTAATGCACCACAACCACCCTGATTCAGACTTCTACTCACGTTCACAAAAATGACACACAAAAAAAATCAAAAAATCACAAAATGATGTCTTGTTTTGTGTAAAACTGCTTATGTCAGCCATTTCAAAGGATGCTCACACTGAAACAGAAACTGAGAGGGCAGATTGCTGCTTGTGCCTGACTAACGTGCTAACACAGTCCATCGCTAGGCAGTGGAATCATCATGTTAATTAATTTAACGTAATGTTATTTCTTTGTTGCATGTGTTAAATCAAAGTCCACCAAACATCAAAGTCCCTCACACACACACACACACACACACACACACACACACACACACACCCTGCACTGACTTTCTGTCTGCAGCTTCATGTTTTCTCAGGTATTCTGAAGAACGTGAACCTTTATGTCAACCAACACTGTTTTATGTGTTTTACACCCAATCGCAGTGATGATGCATAATAATAATAAATAAATCATACATTGCACAGGCAATCTAGTGATATCTACGCAGTTTTGACCAGTCTTGAAATAAAACAGAGAACATATGGAATCAGTGTGTATCTGTCCCTGAAATGTTAAGAGGGATGGATCATCAGAGACGAACAAAATAGCAAGAGCAAAGTTTTAAGTGATGAATTTGGAGAGCGATCAGAGTTTGAGAAAAGTGAATAAAAAAAATTTTTAGAGAGAAAAAGCAGAGAGAGCGCTGAAAGGCCTTCAAGTATCTACTTTGCCAAGTGAAGTCATATTTCTCTTTCCCCCAGGCTCGCTCTCTCTATACCTACATGAGCACAGAAGATACTCTGCCAGGTGGAAAGCCCTTGAGTTTGAGCTGTTTTCTCTGATCACACTCACTCGATTTGTGGCTTCATCTTTTCTGTCTGTTTTTTTTATCTCTGATGTGTTCCTTGCGGAGGGTTGCTGAATGGGCCAAAACATCATTTCTTGTCTGCGACTATTTGCGACTAAAACCATATGCTGACTAGAAATAGCTTGTCATTGCAGACAGGTGGCCATTATGATTCAGTAAAAATTTCAAAAGGAGCTGTTTGCAGTTTGATGTGGGGACAGTAATCCCATCACTCCAGTCCTTTGCAATGTAATGTTTGATTGACTTTTTGTACCTCTTGTTTTGTGTGGAGAGGAGAACATTTTCTGTTCTGAGAGCAGCAGCAGCAAATCTCACTCATCAACAACTGTGTGTCTCTTAAATTCAGGTCTTCAAGAGTGCACCTGTAATCCAGCTGACTGCTGACATCATGTATATCATCTTTCAGATGATGAATAATTGAAATTAATTTAATTAAAAGCTTGAAATCAGCTCACTAAAAAGATGATTGGTGACAGTGATTGGATGAGCTCTGATCAATATGGGACATTTTTTGGTTAAAACTTTTTTGACAAGATTATTAGTAGTAGTAGTACTTATTTTCTTATTATATCTGTCACTTTCCGTTTACCTTCAATGAACTCTGGTGGGGTAAATAGGGACAAACATATTCTGGTAGTGCCTAAACATCAAAGTAAATCTTTCCTTGGAGACTACATGCTTTTAAATTTCAATTTACTTCACTCATATATTTTGCTTTGATCAAGTGTGTTCACACACGAATCGATCTGCAGTCATACAGATAGAAGCACAATAGTCTGGAACATTTTTGTCGCTTACTGTTTTCAAGTATGATTTGTGACCTTTGAGTCATGCAGTCTCTTCTTTTTTTCTCTATTCCCCTAGCAGTAGCTCAAATGGCAAATTAGAGACAGTAAGCAAGTATATTAAATTCATAATAATGCAAACATTACAGATTAAAATATAAATGATACTTCTTTAAAAGGAGTGTCCAGTGTTTGTATTGTGAGGACCAAATTATCAACCCAGCATCTCACGAATGTTTCAGTTAGCTAAAGACAGACTTTGCATTGATACTGTACAGCTTAAAAATTGCATTGCTTCAGGTTCACTACATTATTGTCCATTTTCAGTGCAGCTATGGCACTGCATGAAGGCTCTGTCATACAGCATGGAGGAGTCAAAACGTAACAACCAGCACATTTGCTGTAAAGACAGAGGAGGGAAGAACAACACTGACACTGGAGAGCTTTATTAAAGCAGCTCATATATGGGTAATCAAGTGGTGCTATGAAATTTTACACAATACTCAAATTATATGAAAGCACTTTCTGTTTTAAGCAAACATTCATGTTGCTGGGAGCTAACAGTAATTTAAAATCAATTTCAATAAATGTGTGAGCAATTCATAGTGTCATCATCCAGTCCAGGAGAATCCTGAAACACTGCTGCTGTTTGATTGAATGCTTCATAGTTGTATCACATGACCTTACATGAATAAACATCTGGATCTATATTCATATATCTAAATATGAGTTAGATTTGTATATAAATGAGGCACGTCAAAAGTTTAAATAAAAAAAAACAAAAACATTTTTAACACATTAATTTTCAGAGGGTTCATAAATGCCCTGTAGATCCCCCTCTACAGCGGTGTGGTGTGGTGATAAGCCATGAAATAATCGAAAAAGAGAAAATTCATTTCAAATGATCCAGATCAGATTGTTTTTAAACCATTTCACATAGAGTATATGACGGCTGACAGGATGAGACAGTGTGAGGTTAGCAGTGGGAAACCCTGTTCTGTATCTCCTCTGTCACTCTTTCCATCACCACTCCCCCACCAGCGTACTTCACAGGAGCAGCGAAAGGAGGTCAGCGTGTCTCTAGAGATTTATTTCTGTTTCCTCACATCCAGCCAATAGCTCCAGGCCAACACCTCTCATAACCCTTCAGTTGGCATTTACACTATACAGCCCATCGATTATTTATTAATCAGTCTAAATAGCAAGGAGAACAGCTGTGATATTATATTACAATCACAGAGCCGTGTTCTTGCCTCATTTAATTGACTCGATCCTAAAACAGCCGAGGTAAATATTCACCACCAAGCTGAGCCTGAAAGACTTCAAATTCTCTTCAATAACACGAGCTTTCCACATCAGGACATAAATTACACCTCCTCGCTCCTTTTGTCCGACCTCTGTCTTGATGCTGGCAGCAACTTGCCTTCAGCTATTTCCTTGAATGTAACGAGGGTAATAAGCGTGGCAGGGATTGCACCAATCACTGATGAACATGCCCCCCCCCCCTCCCCCCACCGCACACCAAACACACCCATAGATGCTCAACCTCAGTCCTACTGGCCATTTATTATTAAAGCCAGCCTAATAGCTGCTCACTGTGCTTTGGGTCTAACCTAGATAGGATGCTGTCTCAACTAGAGCTCAGTCCAGACTGCTCACTTTGGATCTGAAATGACACCATGCATATTGTATAAGACAATACCAATGTGGATGCTGCTCTGCCACATATTGTATTATGTGCCACTCTCTGATGAAATCCAGATTCAAAATCTGTCATAGTGTTGTAATTTCTCATTACTTTGTTTTAATTGCAGATTAAGAAGAAAGGCAGTTTTAAGTCAGTGTAAAAGTTAGCAGTTGATAAGTGGTGTGTTAGTATCTGGTTTTACAATAAACTGTAGTGTAAAAAACTGATAGACAACCAACATCTCTCACAGTCATTCCTATAACTGTCTTGATCTTTTTGGCTTGGGTGCAAGTGTAAACCTACCTTGACGTCATCCAATGTTTGTGGACAATTGTGTTGAAGCCTCCAGTTTGGTGTTTTAGATGCCTCCATCTTAGTTTTTCTGAGCCAGACATGACCATATTTGGATGAGAGTGTGGAGGAGGAGGGTGACGTACTGCAAGTTGGGCTGTGCTTGAGTCATTTTCTCATAGGAAGAAATGGCATTCTGTCTGGTCACAGACTTTCTCATATTACAGCTAAACGGTACACTAAAATATCTTAAATAACATCTGAGGCATTTCAGAATATCATTTACCATAGTCAATGCAGTAACAGAATCTGAATTCATACTTGATCAGCACTGCCTAGTTTGACAGTTTGAGTTTTGTGAGCCTGGAATGTTGCGTGGACAAACCATATTTTCTGCACAGTATGTGCTTCTGATTGTGCCTACCTTAAGTATTGTCATCAGGATGGGAAACAATAATTTCAGCAACTAGCACACCATGGAGTCATGGAGGGTAGCAAGGTCGATCCCTGACTCCCCAAGATGTGAACCCCAAGTGTGGCACCTTGCACAGCAGCCTTTGCCTTCCGAGTGTGAATGGATTAATGCTACAAATGTTGCAACTTTGAGTCCCTGGTAGATCAGATGGTAGAGTACTTTACGAAGGATTAAGTCCCCTGGAGCTAACTTTCACTTCAGTATGACAGTTAACTGTTACACAGAACATGGTAAACAATAGATGTGAGCACTGAAAATCAGTGTAACATTAATATATAATTTCAGTTGTTGTGAAAACAGGACATTTTAGTGTTTTTAGAGATGTTTGTTGGGACTCGGGACACCCAGCCTGAAACCAGAACAATCCCAGACAAACTGTGGTGTCTGGCCACCGTATTTTTGGCCACGGAAATTACACTACATAAGGTTAGTGTTAGTGAGCATCCACTGGAATCAGGTCAAACCATCCACTCTGACCTGGTTTCCTTTCAAACATGATTTTTCAGTGCTTTTGTATGTAGGCCAAACCAGCACAAAATTGGAAAGCTTCCAGAAAGACAACAACAGTAAAATATTTTAGATCTCCTCTTGTTCCTGTTTCTATGTGCTCTAAAACTCTTTAATAATCCACATAAGCGCCAGTGTAAAGAGAATTACCCGCAGTGCACTCTCACTGCCAATTAAAAAGCTTTCCTGTCATCCTGCATGAAATTTCTTGTCACATTTCACAGGAGGGTGAAGCAAGAAACACAAACATGCATAATGAATTGGCCTCCTTTTATGAAAAAGGCCAATGGACATGTTTTATCTTTCATGATAGGCTCCAAAGGGACGCTGGCGAAGGGTGCACTTCTACTTCTTCCTGTTCTCATCTGCTATTCTGTCTCTCTGTTACCTACGGACCCCCATCTCGAGTTACACTGATTGCCTTACACGCTTTGTCTTGAATTATGTACTAAAAAAAAAATCACCTCTCTCTTCAAACTGTCTCGACATGCAGTGTTCCTTTTGTGATCACATTTTTAAATAAGGAGTTCCCCCTTCTGATGTCTGGCTAGGCGAGTTCATTTGCTTTGGTCCAACTACCACAAACCGCAAACAGCCTGATAATGACTGCATAGCAACTTGAAGTTGTTCATTTGGGGGATTAACTCACTCACCATACGAAGGGAACAATCCTGATTTCCAATGTTTCAGTGATTCTTTTGAATGGGTGTAGTTGGTTCAGGCTATGGTGGTAATCAGTGAAGGACATTAATGGTTGGTGTAATGTGGTCGCTTCTCTCTAAGAGTTACAAGCCTGGCAACATTTTGTGTAAGTTGCAGTCTTTGGATGTTTCACCTTCTGATACCTGAATAAAGTCTGTTGTAATAGGAGATAAAAGCATGGATAACCTTTTCTAGACCTGCAGATGAAAGGAATGACCTGATCTTGGTTAAGTGTCTCTGTTGGACAAAGCAGGACTGCAGCACTTCAGTCATCTGAGCATCAAAAGACGACTGAGTCAAAAATAACTATGAGGTAACAGGCCTCTTTTTTTGTGCCAGATGGTTTGTTACAGAGATTGATGAAGTCATCATTGCAAACTGTTTGGGATAAGGAAAGTACTTTCAAATTAAACCAGGTGATTTGATGAACCATCTGTCTGTCACTGTCAGGTGAACTTTAATGGACCAAATAACATACTTAAACTCTATCTTGACGAAAATGCTCATTAAGAAAATCCTTCAGTTGTGTTCTTTGCTCTTCTTTGAAGAGCAGAAAGTCGCTTTTTGCATATTCTGACTAGAATAGTTGCCAGTGATTTCTCATGGGATGCTGATTGGGCCGAGCCTTTTTGGTGAACACACAAAAACATAGCTTCACACATGGATTTTTCTTGTGAAGTCCAGGTGCCTAGCAACCACACTAAACAAGAGATCAGAAATGTAGCTAGTGCTGGAGCCAGAGTTGATGGGCATCCCAGACAAACAGCTCAGAAAAAATGACCCAGGAACCAAAATCGGGCCAGGTCCAAATTATAGTGTAATGGTCCTGTTCTAAACATTTGGGATCTGAAAAGATCCTCTAGCACAAGGCTGTACTTTCATGTTATTTACTCCTTCATTCGTAGTATAGAGGGGAGGTAATCTTGTCTTGCATTCACACACACAGGCATGTGCACATCCTCAGATGAATAAATATGAAGATGAAGTTTATTTTCAGTTTGGTAGAGGGTAGCTGCTTGTTATCTAATTACTATCAGAGAGAGGAATGGAACAAAAGAGACAGGAAGTAGAGATATCTGTGTCAAGTGCAGCCTTTAATTGGAGGGAAGAAAGAAGAAGAGAGAAGTACTGCTAGAACCTACTTTAATCCTTTTTCACTCTTCTTTTTCATCTTTCTTTTTTGTTTCCATTCATTGCTTACCAGCTACCTGTGCACACGGCCCTTTTATAGATTGAATGCAACATCAGAAAAAAAATAAAGAAAGAGAAGAAAAAATAAGTGTCAAATGAATGAAATGAAATAGCCATGTGTAAATGATTTTTGCAGTCTCCACGCAGCAGTGTTTAGTTCAACTGTGAACAACAGGGGTGTCCACATAGGTTCTTTTATTTACATGAGAACATTCGTCTAATCTACTTCACACTCCTGTGACATTAATTAAAGCTGCCATATTTAGAACTTAAAAAGACAGACTTAAGCACCCCTTATGGTAGAGTCAAAACGGACACTGTGGCAACCAATCTGACAGGGGGTCAGGCTGAAAGGAACACATAAACTTCCATAATTTTTACCAGGATTATTTTCTGCAAACAAAACTTATATCAGTAATTTGTAAATTGCAGTCACATACAAATTCTACATATAGCTTTAGAGCACACCTGAGCATTAGGTGGCCTGCGGGCCACATCCACCTGAGGTGACCAGTAACTAGAAATCACTACAACCACAGTGTTTTTATTTTGAAGGCGATTTACTTACGTACGTGCATGCATATGTACCTGCACAGAAATGCATTCCAAAACAAAAAAAAAAAGGCAGAATTTAGTTCAGAGTATTGGTCCGGCCCCCTGTGAGCTTTGCAGTACTTCATGTGGCCCCCTGGGAAAATGAATTGCCCACCCCTGCCTTACTGCATGCTTCCTCAGCTCGGGATTGAGATCCATTATGGGTTCATCCGTTATGCAAATGGGATTGCAAATGATTAGCTAAATTAATTAACTAATATTTATTAATAATTAATTATTAATTATTAAATATGACTGAAAATGTAGATTTTTCAAGTGTAAATATAAACAAACAAAACACAATAACAAATCACTTGAATTATATTGCCTGAACCCTGATCTTGTGACCTAGTATTCTGCACAGTTGTTTAAGTCAAAAGAAACAGGCCTTCCTGTTAAATGTGGGGATTTAAAGGGAGGGGGTTACCCAAATGTGAAACAGTGTGCTTTGAAACTTATAAGCTACAAGATACCTGTTTGACCTACAGGTCCAGGCTACATGTGACAGATGCAAACTCTTGACTACAACTGTGACTTTAGGATGCAGTGCAAGCACAATCATTTTGCTAGACATGCTGAGCTCAAATGAACATGTGGTAACATACTGTATCGTGTTTTATATAGCAGTAGAGAAATAGCTGGGGGCACAAACATTGGAAACTAATTGTTGAGAGAACAAAGGAGAACAAAGTCAACGATGATATGCTACTAACAAATCTAACTGCATATCCACAGTCAGATACAGGCCATGACTCCGCTATCATCTGAAAACTATTAAAACATATAAGAGATACACATGTAAGAGCCCTGCCACTGCATTAAGTGACATAATCCTTTATAATCATTATCATAGCAGTGTGGTTAATTGTAAAACATCTGCACAAATACCGTTTCTTAGAGGAATATGATTTGGTGTCACTCAAGTTCTACTGGTGTTGCTCTGACATTGACCAAACATCAGAGATGACGTTCAGATGAATGTCATTTTGAGTCAACATGCCGTTATCATTTCCCAATCACACTTTCTGTGTTCCATTGCTCACGTTCATCTCATACACTAACTCTTTCCTGCTTCGGTTCCTTTCTGCGCTTCTCACTTATCGTCAATGTGACTCACATCCCCTCTTGCCTATTCCCAAATGCAGACCACTTCCCTTCTCTCCTCCCTCCATCCTCTGCTCTCTCTGGAGAACATGAAAGCCTTTCATCAGAGAGCTGTGTAATTGAATGAGCTGCTCATGCTCATGCTGTCAGTGGCCCTGTCGCCCTGTCATCCCCATCAGTGGGTGACAGGAGAGTGAGTGTGTGTGTGTGGCAGAGGCCAACATTACCGGTTACCCCCAACCCAAGCCACCAACCCCCACCCCCTACATCCTCTCATATCCCCCTTCTCTTCTCTGATTCCCTGCCTTGTAATCAAAATGAAACCTTCCCATGCAGAAAGCCCCCACCAGGGGAGACACTTTGGCAGAGGGACAACCTCACACATTGTCAGAAATGGATATGCGTGATGGCTGTACCCATATTTGCTGCATGCATAGATTTATGTGCACACACACAAATATACTCATGCCTCTCTTCTTATATGTCTGCATCTCCATGACAGAGCTCTGAGGAGCAGAGAATTTGGGGCAGAATTGGTAACATCTTCTTCTGAATCAAGCAAATACTTTTTTTTAAACACAAAGTTCCTCAGCTTCCAGTAAGACATGTGGTTTGATGTACCTATCATTCCTCAGTGTGTTTGGAGAAACTGCAGTGATGTGAAAAATTATGAAGAAGAAGTCCAAAGAAAAAAGAGAAAACAGTGCAGCTCCAACACCTTCCCGAATGACCCGAGGCTATTTCAGCTGAGTAAACACTGAGGTTCAAGTACACAAGACATTTTAATAGTCATTTAACGGTGAAGTCTCAACCTTGACAACTCAATTGTCCAAGTGTCTCTGAATTCTCTCTGAATGAGTGCCTCAAAAGTGAAAGCTTGCAATTATATATAAAGTGGAAGAAAATAAACAGTGCAGAATAGACACTTATTGTGCGGTTGGTGTCTGTAGCATAGTGTTTATGCACTCCAAAAATATATGCTGCTCTCTTATTAGTAAATATGTGTCTGCAATCATTGTGGAAATGCAGTTTGCTGAAAAGTTTCTCAGATTTGGTTCATTGCTTAACAAAATCAGTTTAGGAAACAGAATTTGACCTCTCGGCCTACTACTGTATTAAATGACATATCTGATTTTCAATCAGATCTTAAAAGATGCAGAAATAATACTGTTCCCGGCCCAATAGCAGAATTTTTACCATTAGAGAGATTAACTAGAAAAACGTGGATGTATTTTTCTAGATCTTTCTAGTCTTACTTGTCCCTGAGCCATTATAGATCATCATAAATTATGGACAAATCATGTTGCTGTTGCTTAACAATCTGTCACTGTTTTTGGTTTTGTCTTTCTTTTTTGATTGTGTTTCTTTTCTGCACATCTTGCATATGTATACATGTACGGGTATCCATGAGTGTTTTTTAAAGTAAAATTCATCATCTTTCCACTTTGTTTGTTTGGTTCATTGGTCTATTCGTTTATGTATTTGGCGGGAAGGGATGAGGATATGAGGATACTCGGGGTACTATTACTGTATGTTTGATGTTTATCCATTGGTGCTAGTAATTGTATAGTCTTCAAAATGAAAATATGTTTATAATAAGACAGTCTGCTGTAGGCCAGCCTCATTACAAACATGATACTATACAATAGGTGTGTATATTGCTGCTCAATATGTTTCCCTCACACACTGAAACATCCTCGCTTGGGAATTCTCTGGAATCAAGCAATTCCTCTTCTTCTTCTTCTTTTCTTCTTCTTCTTATTATTATCAATTATATGTTGCCATGGCAACAATTAATCCTTTGAAACCAGGGTCACTGATGTGGCACCACTCTCAGAGCCGTCACACTGACCACAGAGGACATCTCTCTCTCTCTCTCTCTCTCTCTCTCTCTGTCTTGCTGTTGACTGGATATGATGAGGAGCAGCCTATATGGGGCGAACTGCTGGAGACTGGAGACCGTCACTGCAGCCTAACGACAGGCTTAGAGGAGGGTGCTCCATTTTCTCTGTTTAGAATGGCTTTAAAGGTGGAAATGACAGTATAAAATGATCAGTGAGGAATTTATTTCTCTCAGTATGTACTGCAGCTATATTACATGATGTGAGGAAAACATTAAAAGTTGTGTAAAGAGTGTTTCATGTTGAATCATCTAAAAACTATATGCTAATACTCTCACATAATTTATTTTCATAATAGTCTGTCACTGTTGTCCAAAGCACTGGACATCATGACTGTTTAGAGAGACAGGGGAACCGATTAATAAAACGTTTTTTTTTTTTTGTTTTTTTTTTTTTTTTTTACAATATTACTCTTGAAATTAATTGTAATTGTTATTAATTATTTATTTATCTTGATTAAAAGATAGAGACGCTGATAAAAGTTAGTCATATAAATAAAAAAACTCACAGACTCACAGGTAAACGGAAGGAAAAGACGAAAGTATTAAGTGTTATATTCTGACTTTAGAGGTAAATTTCATCATATCCAGCATTTACATTGGCACAATTTGTGTTTGGTGCCAAATTTTAGCGGGAATGCTGGAAGTAGTGTGTGAGGTAAGGCTCTTAATGACTAATTAGTCTAAATATCAACTGCACATTTACTCTGTGTGCTCAGATATCATTGCATTTTGAAGACAACCTATTGACTTAGCTGACTCATGAGTTATTGTTGTACTATTGTACTATTTGCCTTCTACACAGCATGATGGACACTTCTTATGGTGTCTGAGAAGTTTTGTTGAAGTGAAGTTCTGATTATTTTGTTGACTTTAAAACACGACATGCTCACTCTGTCTTCTTTTTGAGAAGCCTACAGGGGTAGTGCAGGCAGCACTGTCAATCACAGAGTTAATGTACAGTAGCTAAAGGCATTAGCTTATGGCATTAGCTAATGGCATTAGCTAACTGAAGATAAAAATAAATTCACTACCCATTCTGCGTCTGATGCTGGTGCAGAATCTGTTTCACAAGCAGAGATTACTGCAAAAATGAATGAACCAACTTTTCCTTCCTTTGCCATTTTATCAGTAAGAAACAGCATTGAGATTGCAATGGTTCCAAACCAAGAGGTCAACATTTTTCAACCCTTCTGTTTAACAAATGTAACTATTTTTAATTAATGATTAAGACATACTTTTTTCTGTCCAGCTGCCAATGATTGCCTGAAGTCTAGAACCCATAAATAACACCAGATGCTGGGTTACTGCTGTGCTAGTGCCTTTGATGCAGGTTGAGATGAGGTAATTGACTCATTGCAGAATATTCCACTTTCGCAGTATGTTTTCTGTCATTTTCCGTTTGTACTTTCAAGCACCATTCAACTAACTTTGCTGAATTTGGTTGACACTAGTGGCCATGCCATTGGACACCATGCATGCCAATGCTATCATATGGCCTCCACTGTGCTTTGATTCAAACATACTTTTCCCCCCCATTATTCTGGCACAATCTGATCAAAGTCTACGCTGGCAAAGTCTTGCCTTTCTATTGTTGAGGCTTACCAATAGTTTGCACCAATTGAGTGAACCTCCATTTGCTCTCATGAAGTCGCCTCTTTATGAGGCTTTGGCTCAGGTGGTAGAGAGGGTTGTCTAGTCATTCTCAGCTCCCCAAGTCCAGTCGAAGTGTCCTTGAACAAGATACTGAACCATAAATTGCTGTGTGGTATATGGTAAATCGACTTGCGATGGCTGTGCCTTTAGTGTATGAGTGTGGGTATGAGTGAGTCTAGTATCATCATGATTGCTTTGGATCAGATGTGCTATATTGCTCCTTATGAGCAGTTGGGAGCCTCTGCATCAGTGTGTGAATGAGTAAATGTGACAAGTGTTAAAAAAGTGCTTTGAGTGGTCGGTAGACCAGAAAAGTACCATATAAATACAAGCTGATTTACTGTTTACTGTTTTTATCTTATCTTATGCCTTTTACCTGAATAGCCCACCGTTATCCATGAAACAGCTTTTGAGTCAACTGTCCAATCACTTTTGGTTCCTTGAGCACATGCAAAACATTCTTCCAGTTTGCATGTGAGTAGAGTCTGCACTAAGTATATATAGTATATACATACATACCTATCCTCAATGATTTTTAAACAATTTCATATTATTTAAAATAATATAATAGCTGCCACTTAAAATACAAACCATCACTTCTCCATAATTCCAATTTTAAAGGATTATGATGAATGATTACAGTGGTCTTTCTTGATGATGATGACGATGATGATGGTGATGATGATGATGATGATGATGATAAACCTTCTTGTGTCTCCAGTTTATATAGACAGTTTTAACCTCCCATCACTTTGACCTCATTCTGCTTGTTATATTATTGCATATTGGTGCTCTCTAACATGAATATGTATTTTAATGCCACTGTCTTGGCCTGGTTTGCCTTGAAGAAAGCGTGTTTGAAATCTCACTGGGACTAACCTGGTTAAAATAAAGGTAAAAGATGTATTTGATTTGCATAAGATTAACAATAATCAAGAATATATTAGCTCGTATCGAGCAAAGTTCAGCTCGAACGTGTACAGCAGTATGAACAATATGATTATTTCAGTGTAGAGGGTTTGACTGTAGAAAAAGAAACATCAAGGACAAAGAGGAAGAAGAGCTAGACTGAGCTGACTTAATGATGTCAAAGCCAGAGACTTAGTTATCATTTCAGACATAAAACCTTCCCTCTTTCAGAGAAAAAGTCAAACTTCCAGTTTCATTCTGATGAAACTCTGAAGTTATTCAGCACTTGGCTGAGATATTTTATTTTATCTTTGCTCATGAATACTAGATGACTATTGTTAATGATCTGCTGTCTGATGGATATTACTGTTAAAGATCTGAGGGATCTGCAACATCTCTGCTTTTTACATCTGGTGCCAGAAGATTAAAGATCTACCTTTGCAAATCCTTCACTCAAAGATTTTAGATATTATTGACACTCTTTGTGTAGCTCTGTAACTAAGACTTTTTTTTTTTACCTGATCTGAGATGACAAAGAAGGCTTAAAGAAAAGTTATGGTTTGTTTGATCTGCCTCATTTAACTTTGTTATAACAGTATTGTGTTCAAGCTGTGTTCCCAGATCTCAGCAATTGTTTTAGTGTGTACTATGGTGTAGTACACTAAGGTAGAGTGTATACTAAATACTGAGCTAAAATCTGACCTTAAAGGGGTATTTAAGTAATTCAGGGCTGAACTCATAAAGTCAGGACTGGTAAGAGACAACTGGGGCAGCAGAGGTTGAGAAATTAGTTTTAGTTGGGTAGAGCACTAAAACTACTAGATCCTACATTTCCCATCAGGCAAATTGATTTTTATCCTTTTGTTGGTCCTTTCTGTCTGGTAAATAGTCCTCACTGAAGTCTGTAATTCTGATTTTCTTTTCTTTCTTAAAAAAACAAACTAAATGTATCCTTCAGGATTAAGCAGGGACAAAATGAGATCACTTTGTCAAGCGTCTAAACCAGGGGTCCCCAAACTATTGCCCACCTAAACAATTAGAGCGGCCCACTTAACTATCCCAAACAATCCCTCTAAACATGGCCTATTTTTTAAATTGCATTTTCCTATTATAAAATAGCCGCACTTAATGATTATGGTTGGCATTCTAATTAAAATTTACCTTATTAATGAACTATTTACAGTAGTAGCTAATTTTCACCCCCTCACACAATGGTGACTTTGCTCGTGATCAAGCGTGAAGTGTGTGCGGGCGAGGCGAGCTAACAGAAGAAAACCAGAAAACAAAATGTCGAAACTGTTGAGGAAACGGAAAATAGATTTAGAGCATAGAGTTTTTAACCTTCTGGGAACAGACGGGGCAGATCTGTCTAAAAATCTTAAGTTTTTTATCTGTGTATATCTCTGAAACGGTTTATGATAGTGAGATGTGGTTTTTGCACTGTATCCCTGAGATTCCACTGAGAACGGAGATGTGTGGTTCATGTCTGTGCGACACTTCCTTGTTGTCCTATGCCGCCACGTAAAAGACCAATCAAAAAAACAGACGTTCGGCAGACTCCATGTACGCAGACGACGAAAAACGTTACTAGGCAGAATACTTTCTTTTTCAACCAATCAGTGCACGGTTCCTATGACGTATTCTAGCCAGTCAAAGGAGTCTGTGGTCTTGGTGGGGAGGGACAATAGAGAGAGACAGTGCAAGGAAAAGGTAAAAAGAAAAAAAAACAAGTTTGTCTAATCTGCAAAGATAAAGTGGCGGTGCTCAAAGAATTTAACATTTGCCAATGCAAAGGCCAAGCGAAGGGCACCTGCAACAAATGGTCATTATAATCTCCACAATAATACTGGCTGTCACTTTGGTCCATATCATTTCCTATTAGACTGACCCTGGCCCCTCATCACAGAAAGGAAAGTTGATGTGGCCCCCACCGAAAAAAGTTTGGGGACCCCTGGTCTAAACTCCCTCATGTTCAGTAGAGTGTGTGTGTTTATATTTACTTTTTCTACCTACTTATGTATGCATGAACATGTCAACTCAGTCACACTCCCCACAGCAACACTGTGCACCATCACCTATTACAGGCAGCAGTCGAAGCCATCCAGGCGCTACACTGATCCACAGTGCTTTGAGAGTGTTGCATTTCCATGCATTCATTTACAGTTCTGACAGGGATCCCCTGCCTCCCCTGTCAGGAGGCTGATGGCTTGCTACCCACATTCACTGGTGACAACCCAAGTCCATCATGTTTTATACTCTGCACAAGAACGTGATGTCCTTAAGTGGCACCAGAGATGTTATACTTTATAGTGTGCATGTAATGCTGAGAAACTCAGCTGTACACAACTCTATCCAATTTTACACTGCTGCTCGTATTCTTAGTTGATGGAGTTACTACAGCAGTGGAGATGAGCGTTGCACTATGTTAGGCAAGATTTATACTATAATAGATTTCAGATGCTCCTTGGGGCATCAGAGGCAGGGAATCCTGAATGTATATATTTTTTCAAGTTAAATTAGTTATTATTATTATTAGTTATTTGCTAGATGTCATGGTGTAAAAAAGGCAAGTAGTGTAGGAATTCAATAAGTGTCTTAAATTACCTGCATGTTTTCCATTAAGAACTACTAAAAACTATTTTTGGCATCAGAACTCTTTTCATGTTGTTCTTTTATCTTCCTGTCTTAAGAAAACAAAGAGAATCTCAAAGGAACATACTATACTGAAGGATTAATGACTGCTCAGCAGCAGCAGGCTGTACCACAGGAAGAAACTTTCCAAATGTTGATTCTTCCTGTTTTGACACCCATAGCGGCAGCGCCTGTGCGCACGTGGCACCAAGTCGACAGAGTTGTCACTTTTATTGTCAATTTTATTGTTTCCGATGAATATGCTGGTCTTCAGATGTTGCCTTTCCGGTGTTAGAGGAAGCCTGTCATTATGCCCAAGATAAGATAATAAATTGTTTAATGCAGATACAGAGCTTTCTTCTTCATCTCATTCTCAGGGCTTGGCCACACCTGCATCTGTAACAGACAATTTATTTCAATAGTCTTGCTACAAATCAGTGGGGTTGCACACAGGCAAAGAAAAATGTGTGCCATGTTCAACTTTGGTGAACTTTGTCTGTGACATTAATATACTGCAGACCAACCAGACCTACCCGACATTTAAGGAAACTGAGGGGAATCAAGGGAACTTTTCTGTGTCTCATAAAGGTTTTTTATGAGTACAATGGACTGCAGCATTAGTTGGAATTCTTTACAGAACTTTTTTTTTTTTTTTTTTGTGTGTAACTCTGACACTAAAGACCAAATGTTAGCATAAGTCTAGACAGTCTGTGCTTCTTCGATTTAGAATACTGTTTGTAATTTATGTACAAGTTTAACACTAAATTCACATAATTTCATTTTAAATCAAAAGGAGAGTTTGGGTCTTTTCTTTGGTCAGTTTTTGTATATTGCTGTGTGTGTTTAGAGTTGTGCAACTGTGTGTATGTGTGAGTGCATGTGTCTGTGTGTGTGTGTGTTTTAAAGCTTGTATAACATGTGTAGGAGTGGGGACCCACATCAGGCAGTGAAAGTTGTGGGAGGAGGACAAGAAGTATGTGGGAAAACTCCTGCTGAAGGATTTGAAATGCACCATTTTTCGATAACTACCATCTTTAAGTTTTTTTTTCCATCTTTGCTGTATTGATTTCTTCCATCTGGCTTCTGCTCCTGTCAAGTCGCTGCAGCTTTACCACCATTTTGCTTTTAATAGCAGTGTTACTGCAGAAATTGGAATACTGTAACTAAGGAGAGTGGCATGTGTGTGTGTGTGTGTACCTGTATGTGTGTATGTCATACTGTATCCCCATTGCCCCACCCGACCATGCAAAAGTCATTATCAGAGCGATAGCAGCCTGCAGCTCATACATCACTGTTAGCGTTCTTCGTTAAAGTGGGAGGGTCAGTGCAGATTGATTAAAAAGAAAGCCACACAAAGGAAGGAAGTGTTGGAATGAATTCTTTCAAGTGAAGGTGTTTTACCTGGCCCTTGTGCGGCTGGAGTTACGTGACTGCCTTCACAAAGTAGGCTGAGGAATGGACTGATGAGTGAGTGCGGTTCAAGGTTACGAGAAAGCAGTCTCTCTAGGAGAATATATTATGTGTGTGTGTGTGTGTGTGTGCGTGTGTGTGTGTGTGTGCAATATTATCATCTGTGGTTCCCTACAGCGTAGAAGATTCTGTGCCTGTGTTCTGGTGTGTTTGTGCCTGCATATGTGTCACGGATGTTTACGGGGATATCCTTGAATCTCAGCTGGCATTTTAATCACAGCGCAGCATCAGGCGGCCTGCTCGCAGCAGCACGACCTCCAGTGGATAGAATGAATCGCTGTGTCATGTTGTGAGTGTGACTTGTAGCCATAGGGGATTTTTTAAGTGCATGGTAAAGGTTTTGACTGGGTTTGACTTCACTTGAAAACTAAATTATACTAATTACATCTTTTTTTCAGTGTGTAATCTCTTTGCACACAGAGTATGAGATACTCTGGAGGTATGGACAGGTGTGGTCTTGAAAATGGCGGCCAGTCTAGCTATGACATACTTGTGTTATAGCTAAACAGTACACAGGATGATACTCACTGACACTTGCCAATCACAATGTAGCTACACCTTAAAGTATACCCTGCTTTGTTTTCTATTTTGCTTTAATGGAACCATCATTTATGAAAATGAACATCATCCTGTATGGAAGAATGCTTGAATCTAGAGACTGAGACCACAAACTCATGAGGAAACTGTGAACTGAGGTAATAAATCAAGTGAGAAGTCGGATCATTTCCCCATAAAGCTCAATACGTTCTTTTTTTGACAGTCAATCATCTTCCCCCTGGTGGTCAATACAAAGAATGCAGGTTTTAGACATTACACATATCTGGAAAAACTGTCTACTAATTATACTGTTAATGTTACTGCATTGTTGAAACAGTCAAATGTCTTAAAGTAAGTACTGTGCTCCATGTACAGACACTCTGCAGCCCAAGGCTTTGAATCCGACCTGTGGCCATTTGCTGCATGTCATTCCCCCACATTCCTGTCACTCTTCATTTGCTATTATCTAATATAGACTCAAAAAGGCCCAAAAATATCTTGAAATAAAAAGAAAAAAAATGTCTTACTTGTACTACATACACTAAATGACATTAAATGCTGGCTGTGTTGGTTTGTGTTACTGATCTCAGAGAGGTTTCTCTTTGAACAAGGCAAAAATTTGTTTTGCACTCTGTTTGAGTTCTGTCTTTCATGTCTCTTTTTTTCATCAGTTTCTCCTTTTTTCTCTTTGTTGATGTTTTTATTAAGTGGAGTCATGCAGCTTTGGATCAGTAAAACATTTTCACTCTCACACGGATGCCGTTTTGCCTCAATATGAACCAACTACAACCAAATTATGTTGACTGTATGCAGTCAGTCTGCTTCTAACATTTTCTTTGCATTCAGTCTGAACACATCTTTAGAGAAGGAGGCTTTGTAGATTAGGCAGAAAATTCCTCAAAGCCTGTTTGTTAGAGTAAGTACAGGAACAACAGCAGCCACAAAGCATCCTAAATGCAGAGCTGAAAACAGCACTGAGCCCATGCTGCACACGGGGATTCCTCCCTTTGAGAAATGACTCCAGGCCTCATTTTCTAATCCAGATCCAATTTCAATACAATTACCAAGATTGTTCCGTAATTCATCACTGAATGAAAAGTCCAATCTCCCCTGAGAGACATTAGGAGGCAGGAACTGAGCTATGATCAGACAGAAGATTGATGACGTGTCTCCAGAGCAAAAGTCCTCTTTTTCCTCCTATGATAATTGTGATTGGATGTTAGGATCTGATCTGAGGTCAGGGTGTAATGTGACTGGCTGCAGTCAGCAGATTGAGGGTTACTACCTGATTATGTGATCTGTAGCAAAGGAACACCTCCATCTACAGTCTCTCACCATTGTCTACAATGCCAGCTACTTGTTGTTTTCAACATTGTTCATGTCCTTCAGTGCAGCGTTTTACTATAAACCAACAAGCCTCTAGACGGCTTGATACCTCTATCAGACACAATTAACTTGACTTATTCTCCTTGAGTCACTTCCTTCCAAGAACTACCTGGGCTAAGAATACTTACAGAGACATGATGTCACTGATAGTGCTTTTTTGTGAATGATTATTTCCTGGGAGGTGTCACACATATCCACGTAAACCAAACGTTACTGTACATATGAGATTTTGAGAACCATGTACCATGTATTAAAAACATGAATTGATATATTAAGTAGTAGTAACTATGGCAAAATGTATTAGACTGGTTATATGTCATTCTCTCTCTCTCTCAGTGGGATTCCTGGGAAGAAGTGTGGAACGATCATCTTCACAGCCGAGGAGCTCAGTAACTGCCGGGTTAGTATCAGATCATACTAAGAACACTGTGTCTGTCCTGGCTTACACACACACACACACACACACACACACACACAAACACACTGTTATATAAACAGTCCGAGACTGCGGTCAGAAAGTTAAGCACAGACTTCATGACAGTCACGTTGTGTGTTTCTATTTTTAACCTGGCTGAGTGAATTCAAACGACCGCTCACACTGCAGAACAATTTTGTCATCAAGTGGAGAGAAAGTGAATTTGTACTTTTGCTTCAAAGTGATGATGAGAGCCGCTCATGAATTATGTATCCAGTCTTATAGTTCCCTTTTCTTAATTTTTCTTAATTTTCTTAATAATTAGACACCCCAATCAAAGAGAGAAGCACATGCAAATACACACACATATATATATAGTTATAGTATACAGTTTTACATGCAAACATATGCATCACATCCATGCTGGGGATGGTTTGAGTAAGGAGGAGGCAGTTTGCTGTAATATATACACAGCATTAAGTTTAACCTTCCTCATACCATATCATGCATATGAATGTGGAGGAGGTTGAACTTACTCTGCAGGCCATAAAGCAGTGATGACGATATACTGCAGAGTCCTGGAGGGCAGAACTCAAAGTTTACATTCACATTTATTAGTCATGGTTCATGAGACCTAACTCTGGAAGAACATCCCTGCTCAGTCATGAATGAAATATTTAATATTTAAGCCTTTAAAGGTCCAGTGTCTAGGACTTGTAGCATTTAGCAGTGAGATTGCAGATTTCAACCAACTGAATACAACTCGCCTCAACCTCCTTTTCCAAGTGTGTGGGTTAGGGTTAGGGTTAAACTACAGTGGCCACAAAATTCATGAATAAGACGAAAGGCTCTATATAGAGCCAGCTAGTTTGCCTGTTGGCGGACTCTGCTGACCTGTTGCGTCTGTATATATAAAGGGCTCACAATACTTATTTTCGGGTAATTATACACTAATCACTGACCGATGTCTCAGAATGAAATATATTGCCTAATACATTTTGGCACTGTTCTTTAAACAGCAATACATGTGCACTAACAGTGTGAGTGAAGAAACATGAGTTTTACTTTAAAACTCATGTTTCTTCTTGGGTAAAACTTTCCAGCATCTTATTAAAATCCAGGTGGCAAGATGCAAACAGCTAATTATACATCCTGAACTCAGAGGAAGGTTTGCTTCTTGAGATACTGAACATTTTCCACCCATTATTTTCTCAATGTCAACAATCATGGCACCTCACGTTGCTCCTCAGATTAATATCCCCATTAGCCCTCAAGTTACTGTGGTTTGTTTTCTATGTGTATATCTCATGATGACATCGCTTGAAAACAGTACAACACATAAATGATAGTAAACGTCAGCATCAAGCTGATGTAAGGTAACGTAAGTGATAAATGGACAACAAGGTGACCTGATATTACAAAATTATGGACAGTGTGGAGGCATGTCAGAGTCCACTGTGTGTATGGGGGCTCCCACATATCAAAAAGTTTCACCAGCATCTCACTGCGTTCACAGCATGAGGTTTAAACAGTGCTGCTGTGTTCAATACTGACAATAAAAACTAACAATAATCAATCACTGTAGCGCCCCTGAAAACTGAAAACATTAGCCCCTCAGTGTGTTTGGGGGTCTGCTAATATGATTTTAATGACATCAGCCATCCAATCAGAAACCAGTATTTTCTATAGCTGCAGTATAATGAAAGAAAATGATTTCAGGAGGGGAACACTTTATTGACTTACACCAGACAAAGGAGGTGAGCATACATTTTTCCATCTGCATATCATAAACAAATCAGCACCATCCAAATGAAATCTGAGGGCCCCCAGATGATTAATGGAGTTGAAAAGAATAAAAAAAATATCTCTGCTGCAACAATTTGTATACATTTTGGACTTTAATCTAATATTTGCTATATATTAGGTAATTGAACCTCTTCAGGGCTCAAATATTATATAATATAGTGAGTTATTCAAATGAATCCATGAGAGAAAATGTCTCATACACAACTGAAACAACACAAGTTTAGAAAAAAAACATTTATCCGAAAAGTAACTTGTATCAAAGTGCAACATTAACCTCTGAAAAACACAAGTGAATGTTTTTTCCACCACCTAAATAAACAGTTGTCAGTTTTAAGTTCTACTAATACTAGTTTTAGCTGTAGTACCACTTCTAAGTGCATATGTCTAAAAATAACATGCATATTTCTTATACAATCTAAAAATATGGACATATGTTCCGTGTGTGTATCATGAAGAGCCTGAGTTTAAGTCTCAGGTCTTCATGGTCCAAGCATTAACCCTACAGCTCAACTCCAAGTGAACAAATGAGTCTTGTGAAGAATGTGGATTAACTCAAGGTCCAGCTGTAAGACTGAACTAAACCAAACTTCGATGTGTCAAAATAAACCGCTCTTGTTCTCCCAGGACATAGCCACCATGCAGCTGTGTGCCAACAAGCTGGATAAAAAGGATTTCTTTGGCAAGTCTGACCCTTTCCTCGTCTTCTACAGAAGCAATGAGGATGGGACGTAAGTGTGTGTTTTTGTTAGGTGTGTGTGTGTTTGTTAAATGACTGTAAATCCTTTCTTGTTCAGTCCATCTGTTAATCCTCCGGCTGAGGCGAGTGTGCCGCTCCTCTGTCGCAGCTCTTCCCTTGTTACTGACAGCTAGCGAGAATCTGCCAGAAGATTTCTCTCTTGGATCCAGTCCCAAGAGAAGGTTGAAAGCTTCTTGCCCGTCGGATGGAGGAAGGGCTAATAGATTTTCTTGACACTGAGACAGAAAGTTCTAATCTGTACTTACTGTAGCATTCAATATTTCACACACACGGGTCATGATCAAAACCCTGTATGTCTGTTCTCTTTCTGCCGAAGGTTTCATCCACATGAGACTCTCTGTGCCTTTAGAAACTCACCCAGAGAGCAAAAACTCTCTCTCAAACCACCTTCTGACAGATTTCCTGTCCATCATAGCTCTCATTAAGTTTTTTAAACATGTCATCGTCATGTTGAGCAGTCTCTTTGTCTTTCCAGCTTCACCATCTGCCACAAGACTGAGGTGATTAAGAACAATCTGAACCCTGTTTGGCAGCCGTTCACCATCCCTGTTCGAGCACTCTGTAACGGAGACTATGACAGGTGAGGGGAGGGGACTGCACAGCACAGGGGTCACAGGTCCCTATGGTGTCTTAATAAGGCCTCATGATCTTATTTTCATCATGCTGGTTTTAAACACTTTCAAACACTTCATATTTCATATTTCATTCAGGAGGAAGTATGGCAGTAAATATGACACTGAGAAAGTACAGTGGATAAGCACGGTGTCCAAAAAACAAGGAACCAGAGCAACAAATATAAACTGTAAATATTTTATTGTAAGGAAAAATATACAATATGTATAATACTATAACAGAGTTAACCTAAGGCTAATTTTCATCTGCAGTCCTCTAACATCCACACAATGACAGAACATCACAAAATGCACAAGGCAACATACATACAATACAAACTACACTCAGTTGTACATCACATACGCACACATACATCATGCCTCATTCACCGCATGTGAATAAAACAGAGTCTGGTTACAGAGTTGATGTTTCATTTGCACAAAGACAGAGTGATGGAAAAAAGACAAAAATGAATGATCATGTTGAGAGCCTCTGTAAAAACTTATAATACTTGAAATGTTTAGGTTTGACACTTATTTCAACTTGGTTCATATATGTTAAAAAAATAATTACATCCATTACCAATGAAGAAACTAGACATGAATGTACACTGGTTCTCATGTTACAGTTACTGTTACTGGGTGTAGACATTTGTTATGATGGAATAGGTCTCTGTGTTTCTCATTTATTTAATAGTTTTAAATATATTGACTCATTTCTTTAGGATGAGTTTTGGAAATACTGACTTCTAAAGAAGATTTTCTGTGACAATAATGAAGTGACTGTAAAGACAGAGCCTGCTGAATATGTGAAGATGAGGTTGGACTCTGTGTTGGTCAGAATAATGCCAGCAGTCGGCCGTGGTGTCAGTCTCAGGCCAGTGCTGGTGTTATTGAGACCAACATTGGAGGTGGTCCAGCAGCAGTCACACAAATGTCTAAATTACTGAAATGACAGTGTCCATAAACCATCGGTCCATGTTTTGAATCAAACTTTATCCTGAATTGAATCTAATTCATGCTTTTTAAACCTGACACCTCAAACCTCATTTCGATTCTCAAATCTAACAGTTTTGTGTCAGACAGTAACATTTACCAAGAAGACATGACAGAAATATGCTGAACTGGAAGAGACAACTTTCCCATTTTTCAATTAGAAGTGAAGGTGTTGGCTTGTCAGACATAATCTTCTTTAACAGTGACCACCACACAGCCTGGGCCCCATGATAAAAACCCAGATGATAGTCATAGAGATTCTTTACTCAGTAAACACCATGAAAAGCCAACTACACTCTGAGCTGTGATTGTACCCTCAGTCTGACATATCTTCTTTCTCTGTGCCATCAAGCTCCATTGATATTATTTACAGAGACCCAACAATTCCCACCATGAGCAAGCACAACACTGACAAGAAAAAACTTCCTCTAAAAAGCAGGAAACTCAACAACTCTAACTATAACTAAACAACCCATGTGTATTCTACTGTGGGTATCTGTACTCGATGGATACTGTGAGAGGCATTGATATTATATAATATTTGATTATGCTATAGGCTATATGATGCAGAATTTGCAAGATGGATGTTGCGAGATGGATGGATGCAGCACCAGAGTCAGTGACATACTGTGCCAATTCTTAAGTTTACTTCCTGACTTATTGCCTCTCTGTGTCTCTGCTGCTTCTCTTTCTCACCCTCACACTCTCTCTCATCTGTCTGTCTCACCTCCCTCCAGGACAGTCAAGGTGGACGTTTACGACTGGGACAGAGACGGGAGGTAATTTCTGTTACTCGCTATCTCTCTTTTTTTCCTTTTCTTTTATTCATTTTCAGTTCCAGATTGAATCCCTCAAATGTCACACCTTAGTCTGTCTGAGGGCAGTTCTTTCAGTCAAATTATTAGGTATTAGAACAGATGGAGGGCTCCACCCGCCTGGCACAAGCTGGGGGATAAATCAAAAACAAGTTGCAGGTGAAAGTTTGCAGCTGAGTGGATACAAGGTCAGGGTTTATGAGCGTTGACTGCAGTACTGACATAGCTTCTCTTTCTCCCTGACAGCAGGTTACTGTAGGGACTTCTTCCACAGACTTGTGGGCATAATTGGAAACCTTGTGTGGGTTTTTCAGGCTGTCTGGCCTTGTGTTACTTACTGCTGTCCATAAATTTCACAGAGGATTCATTTGAAATTCTTGTGGTACTTTTATAAAGCCCCAGTCCAGATTTCCAAATCACTACAACACAATGTGCAAGACAGCAGGTAACTAAAGGTAAATGTTTGCAGTGTTCCAGAAAAAAGTACATTGGTCTGACAGTCATCAGGCACTCATTCTGTCAGTTGCTTGTTTGTTTGACAGTTCTGTACTTTTTCTTTTCTTCTCAGGGCATCGTGCCAAATAAGTTTTACTTTGATGACAAGCCGTTAACAGAGAGTTCAAGGATAAAATATCGACATGATTGTGTCAAAATAACCATTCTCCCACAGTGTGCTATCTCGATGTAAATGCAGGGATCCTTATATAATTATATTGTCTATGTTGCATAGGTGGAAGTACACAAGCTGCTAACTCTATTATGGAAAGACAAATATGTCCAGGTTATCCTGTAGATGCGGAAACACAAAGGATAATAATTCACAAGTGAAAAAACAAAAGTGCAGAAAGATGTAACACTGATTCCAAAAACTTTGGGACGCTGTGTAAAGTGGACATTTAGCCCAGAGAACACGATGTCCATGATATACAAGAACTATTGTGGACATGTGGACTTTCACTTTCCACTTTCCACACTTTCCATGTTCCATCAGTCCATATCACACGATGCATGTTTTGCATTGTAGAGTCTTAACATGAATTTGTAGATGCAGCGACAAACTGTGTTCCTGAGCCCATGTAGCAAAATCCTTTACACAGTCATGTCAGTTTTTGATGCAGCGCTGCCTAAGAGGTCAAAAGTTACAGATATTCAGTGTTGTTTTGGGGCTTTCCCTTTACGTGCAGAGAGTTCTCGGGATTCTAAAAAATCTTTTAATGATGTTATGGATTGTAAAGATATTTTTTTGTCCTTTTCAAGCTTTATTTGATAGAGACAGCTGAAGAGTGACAGGAATGTGGGGAGAAAGAGAGAGAGATGGGGAATGACATGTGGGAAAGAGCCACAGGTTGGAATTGAACCCTGGGCTTCCACAGCAAGGACTGAGCCTTCACACATGGGGCGGCTGCTCTACCAACTGAGCTAAGCGCCGCCCCAATGTTATGGATTGTAGACGGTGAAATCCATCATTTCATTGTAATTGCGTGTTGGCAAATGTTCTTAAACTGTTGGACGTTTTTCATAAAGTGGTGAACCTCAACATTCTTGACGCCCTGACAGCCACAGCTGCCCTTTCATACACAGTCATGATACTCTCACCAACCTGTGGAAGGTTCCAAACAGGTGAATTTTGAGTCTTTTGTTGGCTCGTTGTCAACTTTTTTGGAACGTGAATGAGTAAAACATCTTACATTTAGCACAATGGAACATAAAATATCTTGTTTGTATTCAATGAATTGTTATTATTTTTTATCAATTATCAATCATGCTGTATTGAATTAAATAGTAGATTGAAAAGGGTTGACAAATCATTGTATTCTGTTTTTATCAGTGCAGAATCCCTGTAGGGTTGTAAATGAGAAGAGCAGTTAGACAATGCTAAATGGTTACATTTGAGAAGTGTTCTTCTTGTTATTACCACCAATGACTGGCATGTGACTGACAACTAAAATTGCTTGTTATATTGCTTTTGTTATTTAGCCCAGCTTCATCAAAGCTGCACTAGAACTCACAATTCAGATCTTCACACTTCCATGTTCTCCACAGCTATGGCGCATATTCTGTATTAACATGTGTAGAAAGAGAAAAATAGATTCAAAATTCAAGATCTCTGTCATTTCACAGCACTGTAAAACAAAATTACAGGCAAAAACTCACAGATCAAAAATACCACAGAATAAATTAAATAAGAAGATAAATAAATAAATAAGTTGTATATAATAAATGTTTCAGCTCTAAGCTTGTTTAAGCTTAGAGTTACTGACCATAGTTAGTTATCTGCTCATGACTGACTCAGCAAGGTGTGTGGGCAAATCTCGATACAACTACTGTGCTGTCTCCAATTTTTGTACAGTGGGAGGATGTGGAGACATGTTGTCCATCTTTATATACAGTCTATAGCACTACAGAAGGTCCGTCATCACAGTGAGGCTGTGGCATTCAAACAGTCTGAACTAAATCAGGTGGTTTCTGAATGTAGACTGAATGTTAGCAAACCAGCTCAGAACAACAGATCCAACACTGATTAGCATACAGAATGTCAAGTAAGATCATTCAGATGAGATTAATGAAGATTAATCAGAGAGAGTGTAGTCTTAGCGAGCTGCTAAACTCATGCATCTCCATAACTACCCTCATCCATCTGAGCGTCATTTTATATGGTAAAATTACAGCAGGTGGCTCGGTATAGACAACACTCTCCACAGGCCAATCCAGTCAGGTGTGTAAGAGCAGCCTAAAGCACAGCCTGCAGAGAAACAGCACATGTAACTCACATTATAACATTAGAACAGTCCATTTAGCTCCTTGGGTCTTACTCCTCTACAGACATAATATTTCAACTTTTTTTATGTTCACTGAGGACTGTGTGGATCCCTACATTAGATTACACAAAAAAAATTATTAAAACTAACCAAACAGATGTTTGTAAGTACTGTAATACTTGATGAAAATGGAGAGATGACATGCAGAATCATCATAATTAAAACTACTAACACACAATTACACTGTGTTATAGTTTGTTGCAATTTAGTAATAATTAAATACTGAATTAACTTAATAATTATTAAGAATCTCACTTCCACATGACCACATATATACAGTGAAACACTATAAGACACATCTTTATTACATAGGGAGGAGGGTGAAGAGCCAGGTTCACTTTCTTTTACCAGCATTTTATTTTGATGAAATTTTAAGGTGGAACTGTATAATCTTCTGTAGAATAACAGTCAACATGAACATCATTTAGAACTAAGTAGTCTTTCAAATGTAAATATTTAACAGGTAAATTACAGTAATATATAATACAAGTAAGGAGGGTAGACAGTACATCATATCCACATGCACGACAGCATGGGAAGAGAAACCAAGAGCTACATTGACAAACAACACAGTAGCTCCAGCTTTGCTCCTCTCCCTCCTTACACTTAGTTATCGCCTTCGTACCTAAACCTCTCCCATATTGCTGCGTTGTAACTGTTTCCTCTCTTACCCCCTTGTTATATTTCATTCTCCTTCTTTACCCCATTGGGAGATGAACTCAATTATTTGCTCCTTGAGGATTTCCCTCTAAATACCAGCATTACACAGGCAGTACTGGTGTCACGCACAGCTTCAGGTGGTGATATATTGAGATGCAGAATTGGTCTGAGGGCATGAAGGGAGTTGATATTTACCAGTGTGATGATGCTGGAGGAGATATTTTTCATGTAACAGATGAAAATGTGTTGAAGTCATGAAAATCATCTTCCTGGTGCAGATTGAGAGGTGAAGAAGTGGTGAAATGGCAGCAAATTCAGTCTGTCTGACTACAGTGATATTATCAGAATGAATCAAGCGTGCTAAATCAAAAAGTCCAATGAAGGTCACAATAACATTAATATTCACTTTTGGCATCTGTTCATAATGTTGTATTCACTTTTAAACAAGTTTTATTTGCTTTTTCAGTGACAGTGTCCCTTACATTATTCAGACATTGGCACATCTGTGTGGGTGGAAACAAAAAAAAAAATGTCATAATAATATTCCTAACAATTCATGATATTTTTTCACTTCCAGCAGTGGGGGCCTAAAGGTCAGAGAAGTGAGCTTGTTAACTTGAACACCGCCTTTAACACCAACTGCTCAGTGGAGCTGCTCAGTGGCCATCAGATCAGACTGTGGTTGTACTGGGCAGCTTCCAGGTGTGAATGTGATCAGAGTGATCCTGAAGAAGAGCAGCTTGTTGTTAGCTTAGTTCCATCAATGATTTATCTGAGCACACTGTTATTCTGCGTCATGACTCGAATGGCTAACTAGCTTCAGTTTTGCAAGTGGAATGCACATTCATTTCCCTCCCTATTGCATATTTGGGATGTTAGGAATACATTCAACCAACTTCCAATACCACGGGGCCGTGGCGACTCGTGTGTGTGCTTTGATTCACAGAAATAGCACATCAAAAGTTAAGAGTGGGCACCCACAATGACATCAGATCAGTGGGTGAGACTGGAGACATGATTCAGAATGAATGCTAATGTTACTTTATGTCAGCTGGATATGTCAGCGGGCAACTGTGCAACATGACAGCCGAACTTTAGACAACAGCTTGTTCTGCTGCCAAAGTGACAGGATAAAAATATATTCATGAGCTTAATTATTTTGCTTGCATTTTTTGCATTTTACTGTGTCTTGGTGTCTTTTATTGGACAAAGACATATGCTTTAGAATTATCATTATTTATAAATATATATATATATATACTGTATATGTAATGTAATAGCTTTTCTCTGTCTTGTCTTGGTGTCTGTTCTTGACTAAATCAATCTTTCTTCCAGTCACGACTTTATTGGAGAGTTCACCACCAGCTACAGAGAACTGTCCAGAGGCCAGAGCCAGTTCAACGTCTACGAGGTAAAATACAAGAATAGCAAAGAACGAGTGGAACAACTTGATCAGCAAGTAATTTAAAAAAAAAAAAAAAAAAAGATTTTCTCCAAAACTTTCTCAAAGTGTGATGGATATCAAAAATGTAACAATGTTTTGGGAACTCTGTAGCCTAGTTCCTCGACACTGTCATAAATTATTCATTTAAATAATATTTCTTGTATTATAAATTCCAGCTCTCATCTGTTATATTATCAACATCCACAGGAGCTCAGACATGTACTGAATACGCATTTCTACTCAGATATATTTGTGCAGAAAACTAATTTCTTGTTCCTTTTCTCGTGGTCAAGGTTCTGAATCCAAAAAAGAAAGGCAAGAAGAAGAAATACGTCAATTCAGGCACGGTAAGACCTGTTGGTGTGTTATTTATCAGCAGCTGTCACATGTTTGATGGAAGTCATAGCAGCAGTGACATGTCAGAGCAGTAAACGAATTTACCATGACTCTCCTCTTGATCTCTGTCCTCTTCTCCCTCCCTCTTCTCCCTTTCGCTCTCTCTCTGTCTTCAAGGTGACTCTGCTGTCTTTCAAAGTGGAGTCAGAATACACGTTTGTCGACTTCATCAGAGGAGGGTAAGAGCTCAGTCTGGAATGTTTCATCAGTGTCTATGGAAAGCCATTAAAGGACTTTAGGCACACCAGGGATTTTGCTTGTTTTCAGGCCTAATCACACCGGAAAGTGAAACTGTGAAATTAATCTGCACACAGGCCTGGATTAAAACAGTTTGCTGCCCTGGGGTGACCACACTTGAAGTTCTCTCCTCCTCCTTTGCATATAAAAAAGTAAAATTTACTATGGATATAAAGAGCAAAATATACATGAACTTAGACATACTACAGGAAACTGGGCCTGTAAATGCCATAGCCCTCACGCTGATGCTCAAATCTGAATGCAGTTCACATCGTCATGTTAAATATTATTTCCATTTTAAATTGTCCCATGTTTTGTTATGTAGTTTTCAGAAACAGAAATTAAAGGTATAAAGACTGTAGTGATTTGTAGTTTTTATTAATGCTGATTTTCATTTAAAAAATGTAAAGAATTTGCTGGTCATAACGACAGATACAACATTCAAAAAGGACCAGATTTTTTCTTAAACCATTCTTAACCTTGTTCCTGCACACAGGAATATGAAGATGTGCCTCGCCAGAGGAGGGTTGATTAGTTATGATATTTTGATAAATTATATCAGCAGTGTACTCATATTACTGAAATAAACAGTTTCTCTCTTTTCTGTGGTGCTCAAGGACTCACAGGAATGACTGCTTCCCCCCAAAAGGGCATTTTTCTTCTTGATTGAAGTGATGGCGCCTTTAGCTTTTTTCCTACAAGTTATTATTTATGAAGACATTTTCAATTATGTAAGAATGATGATTTTCAGCTATTTTCCAAAGCATGTCAGAGATTTATCAGATGGACATGCTTCTGCATATTAAAGTCCTTCTCAGTGACTAATTTGAGAATTTTGCCCTTTTTGAAGAGCATAAACTCTTTAGGCAATAAAGATCACAGAGGCTGAGCTTTGTAAAATTCAACTGAATTTTTTTATTCATTCATTTATTCCACAGTATAATGCATTATATCATCCAGGAGACTGTTCTAATGTTGAGTAATTCAGAGTAATTCAGATAACTGTTCAAATTAAACTGCTGCCTCTCTGCTTTATTATATTTTGAGCTTGCTGAATGTTTGAATGTTTCACTCCAACCAGCTGCTTTTCTGTTGATTTTAGTACAATGAACTTCAACTTGTGGAGACACCACCAGAGTCATTATGTCTGGTTTGATCGCAGGGCTGTAGTTCCCATTGAGAACCATGTTGTCATGTCCTCTCTATTCTTTCTGGACCTTAGAGGGGTTTGAATTCTACCATATTAAAAAAAAGATTACAATAGAGGGTATTTTAATAGGATATTCCTGTATATTATATTGTAAAGCATAAAGTATGGATTATTCCCCCAGAGGAGAAACATCAAAATTTGAACTGTTGACTTCATAGAAGTATTTAAAATAGATTTTATGACAGATGGTACATTGAAGTCAACTATGTACTATGCTGAAATGAACAGAAATCAATGGCAGTCTGCATTTGGCAAATCTGAAACATTGTTTTTCCAAACCATGTACAGAACACAGTATGTGACTTTCAGTAACACTAATAAAACTCTTGGAGACAGATGCAGAAAGTCTTCAGCAGGAGTGGAACACACAAAGCTGTGGCTGTCAGCACTTGAATTTGAAAGCTCTGTTAATGGATTTGAAAAGCGTGCATTGTTTGAATGGTGGTGCAGATCCCCTACCTTGTGCTTTATAAGTGACAGCAGTGAGCCGTTGATGAGTTTCTCACTCTAGCCTGAACAGCTGTAAATGCGCTCCCATCTGGAGATGCTGGCACATTCCTCACATCTCTGTTTCGAATGATACTGATGTGCTCAATCTCCCACCAGGACACAACTCAATTTCACTGTGGCGATAGACTTCACAGCATCTAACGGTAGGACAGTATTACATCTTTGTGCATACAGGAAATGTCCACACATCTGTTCAGTGAACATATTTGACCTGCAATGTTTGAAATGTTTCTATAATACACGATGACTATGATGACAGTATTTGACTGTGCGTATGGCATGGTTCTTAAATAATATGTCATCCTGTAATTTTGTAAAAATGTAAAAAAAATTATAAAAAAAGACAAGTTTTCATCAGTCTGTCTGTTTCACCTGTGGTGTACATATTCTTAATGTGTCATATATTACCTCTGCTTTTACAATATTAAGAATTAGGAAACTAATTTAAGACATTTAAGGCATCATATATAAGTAAAGTTGTGTATGGTTGTAGAATATAAGCAAATGGTTAATGTCCCCAAAATGAAATGTCTGCAGCAATGATAATAATAATAATAATAATAATAATGTATATGTAGTAATGTAATAATGTAGACTTTATTCAGGCATTAACTTCAGTGAACATGACTTTAATAATCCGATTTCATCGATAATCTGATGAAAGACTTTGCATGTCTTGACTCTCTAAAACATTCTTGATCATGTTAATCTTGCCACATGCCTTTTTTATGATCCCCTTATTATATGAGATCCCTTTGCGTTGTGTGTGTGTTGGGTGTGTTTGGTGTGGTGGTGCTTTTCTGTCCAGGTAATCCGTCCCAGCCCACCTCACTGCACTATATGAGTCCATACCAGATGAATGCGTATGCCATGGCTCTGAAGGCTGTGGGGGAGATTATACAGGATTACGACAGTGACAAACTCTTCCCAGCATATGGCTTCGGAGCTAAACTTCCACCGGATGGCAAGATCTCTCACGCCTTCCCACTGGTAAGAGTCGGTGATGTTAAAACAGACAGTGACTGAGAGAAGATAGTTATGATGCCTCTGTTTAAGTGCAAGAGATCTTGTGATGTTCAGTGATTAGGTACTCCTGCTTTTGGACTGAATCTGTTTTCAAGTTGTTGCATTTGTAATAGAAACATGTTTTCTAACTTTGAACTTGCTTTTTTAAAAGGGTTTATTTGTGGCTGACTCGTGTCAGTGCTGACTAAATTGCTGCCAAGATGTGAAGTGTGTCCATGTGTCACACTGAAGGTCTTGTTGGCCACTGATGTAGATCCCACTTCCATTTTAGAAGTTTCTTCAAGGCTGACTTTGGCAAAATAAAAATAAAATAAAGATACAGTCAAATACTGTCAAGGCGCGTCAAGCAAAAGAAACCAGTATCTAGTAAGGCTGTTCATTAGTGTGACATGTTAGACATTGACTTTGGAAAAAAAAATGAAGAATACTGTGAATAAACCTGCTGATCTTGAGTCTATAGGGTTTAGTGGCATCTAGTGGTCTAGCTGCAGAGTCCCTGTAAAGGGAATTTCTTTCAAAATACATTAAATATGTTGGAAAATCGTTGCTGAAAACATGTAAAAAGACTTTGAGCAATATATTACTGAGATGGGAGTTAGAGCTTAAGACAGTTTTTCATCAGTTTTCAGTCCAGGATTTTGTGGGCGGTCCTAAAGGGTGGCTTGATGACACAAACTGGAACTGAGAATTCATTTTTACCTGATTTTAACACCTAATTTCATAAACTTGTTGATATTTTTAATCATTCAAATTTGGTTGGGTGGTTTATAACACTTTCTTCTTTGGTCTGACAAATTCAGAACACATATTTATTCTGACTTTACATGGACTTTAAATTACTATAACCTCAAAACTTTGTTACACGATTATTTTTATGTTTAGTTAATGGTTCCTTGTAAAGATTTGACCATGATTTTATGTGTGGGTCCCTATTTTGTGCGTTATATCAGCACAAAGGACGCAATGTACTTAACCACATGGAGCAATTCAACTCAGCACAACTTGTAAGTCAATGAAAGGAAAGGTTATATAAACCCAGAAGCTGTAGGCATTGTGGAGTAGTCTTGTGAAGTGGATGACTGAGGCAGAGGAAAGGAAGAAGAGGTGGGAGGAAGAAAACACTGTGAATCACGCTGCACGTCCGGAGAAAAGAAGTTTGTCTGTTTAATGGTATGGGAGTGATGGAGAAAGAATAGAGAGCAGACACACAGAAGCACAGAGGGACATTTTGATGATGCACTGCTTAGCTTAGCATTAATAGGATGGCACCATTGGCAATTAGCAAAGCAATATATATATATATATATATATATATATATATATATATATATATATATATATATATATCCCTGTATCCCTGTAAACAACTCTCTCCCTGGACAGTTACTTTAGAGGAAATGAGGAGAAAGGTGGGTGGAAGAAGAACATTAAATAGGAGAGTTTTATATTTGGTGCTATTCCAAAGGTGCATGTTAAGATTAAGAGTTTTTTTTAATGATAATATAATCAGATCTTTTCATACGGGTGTAAACATCTCAGTGACACATCTCAGATCTTTCATCAGTGGAATTTTTCACTGACCTGAAAATGTCGTTTTCAATCAGGTTTGTCAAATCCCATGATCCTCCTGGCTCCCTCCCAGTTGGAAGTCAGTTGCTGATGAGAGCGTCAGCATCTGGCTTGTCTAGATTCATTACTTTGTGTAACTTTGCTCCTTTCTGTGTGAGCAGGCGCTCGATCAGCTTTCCCAATTAGAGTTCACCTTGGCGTGACAAATCCCGCCGCTGCGTCATGCTAAGGCAACTCTAATTAGGAACCCATTGTTTGGAGGCTGCTTGGAGCACAGAGAGCAATCTAAAGTTCATCCAATGCAAAGTTTTAGTATCTTGTCTTAATATATGGCTTACATAGGACAGATCATGAGTGTGGAGACATGATAGCCTGTGAAGACGTATACTGTTTATATTTAGAAAATGAGACAGGGAAGCTGGCAGAAAGCCTCTATTACTAAACACATCCCTGATTCAGATAAATGTGAGAATAATTAATTAATGAATCAGCAGCACACATGCAAATTGAAATAGCTAACATTTGCAATAATGTAAGAGTTGATGTACCTTGAAGCCGCCTCTCTTTCACAGGGACATTCAGTAAAATATTTGTCTTTCGTGAGTGTTATTTGACACTGATTAATACGGAACTTGTGCTGCACAGCTTGTCTGTGTCGATGCTTAATTAACACCGGCTTCCAAATCTGTTTTTGATGCTTTAAAGAAATCTATATTATTAAACAAAAACTTCAGCCTCAGAGGAAATAATTAAAACGTAATCTTTGAGAGATAGCAGGAAGCCTCAGAGTATGTGTGTGTGTGTGTGTGTGTGTGTGTGTGTGTGTGTGTGTGTGTGAACCTGCTTTTGAAAAGAAGAAGTTGTCAACAGCTACTGCTTTATGTCACTGCAAAGGAAACACGGATGTGTGGTATTTAAAAATGTCGTTGTTTGGTGATGAATGCTGAATGTGATTGAGATCTGGTGATACGCAGAGGTCATTGTCACGTTCTGTGGATGAAGACACACTGTATTCCTGTTAGATCATGTTAAGCACATAAATGTGCTGAATATGAATAATGCCGTGCAGAGAAAATACAGCCTTGACCATAACAGAGCCACCAGGGACCTTCACCGTGATAAACAAACATTAAACTGTCTCCATTTCACACTCTACACTAATTCTATCCAGGCTTTGAGTCTGCACTGCCTACACAGTGAAAAATAACAAAATGTAGCATTTTCAAAATGCCAGCACCAAGATTAAAATTACCATAAAGTGCAATGCAAAGCAGAAATAGAGGAGCTTCCATTTATTGTGGATGCTGGTGTGACACATGTTGAAAAGCAAAATTAAGTATCTGTACCATGCAAAATAAACTGATTATTTATTTAAAATGTTGCAAAGTCTCAGTTTCACAGTCATTCTAAGTGCAAACCTATCATTTCCTCTTAGTGCAACATTTTAAAATTTGCCAACTGCCAAACTAGCACACTGTCATCATGAGTACGTACATGCAGCATACACTTGTATATAAAATTGGGACATGTTCAGCCTCATCCAAAAAACACTCACACAAAGAGATTTGTTCTCCACAGGGAAAATTCATTTTACAGTACATTACATAGTTCTTTCTTAGCATGGAGGAATTTGGTATACAGTGAAGACTCCCATGATCCCATGCTACTTCACAACATTAACAAACTATATCTTTTGTTATTGTTTTGATTTTATTGATCCCAGAGTTGCAGACATTGCATACTGTACATTTAAGGCAAATTTCAAATTGTCCAATTATGTGGCATCAACTCACTGCATAAAAGCATGGATACACAGTCAAGAGATTCAGTTGCTATTCAGTCCAATCATCAGTGAAGGAATGGGTGAAGAAGACTAGATAGGTGCTATATAAATCCAATTACCAGTCATTTACCCTGATGTACATGACTTTGAACACTGAGCCATGTCTGGGTTCTATTTGGATAAGTGGTAATGCATGTGGTGCAGGTGTAAATGTGTAAATTCTCATAACGGGATCAGATGATCCAGATTGATTGGTGGTTGTAGACAGGGCAGTAAGAAATGGCAAGTTACAGAGAGATGCAAAAAATGAAAATCATTCAGTGAGTTATGCAAATACGCAGATGATGTAATAGGCAACACACAACACGTGGAACCTTGAAGTGGACAGATTACAGCAGCAGAAGCCACAGTGGGCACAGGTTCATCAAAACTGAACAGAAGAAGATCTCATGAATCTTAATTTCTGCTGCCACATGCCAAATTGTGGGTTCAGAATTTGGAGTAAATTCAGTGGATTCATGCTGCCTTGTGTCAACAGTTTAGACTGCTGCTGGCGGTGTAATAATGTGGGGAATATTTTCTTGGCACGCAGGCTATTAAATACCATCTGAGCATTGTTGAAATGCCACGGCTGGGTTGATTGTATTGTTGCTGTGCGCGCCTGCTAATCCATTTTCTAATGGCAATTTTCAGCAGGATAACATACCATGTCACAAAGAACACTTGTGGTTCTGTTAGAAAATGTTATCCATCAGTAGAGCGCCAATGCTTCTTGGATAGACTTGGCAGATTTATACAAAACTGTTTAAAGCTTTAAAATTGTTTGGAGAAACTTACAGATATTTGGCAGACAATTGGATGAACCATCAAACCTTGGCAAACTTCAAGCAATCAGATCAACAAACCATATAACAAAGTCAAACTCTTACCAAAGTCAGTTGGATGAAGATATCTTTTCCATCAGGAGAATCCTTCAGTGTCGGTCTTTGCTCTTCTTTCAATGAGGAAATACTCTTCAGTTCTGGTATAACAGCTCACACAGGTTGTCACACGCACACGTGATGTTAAACCAGCCCTTAGCTCACACTAGTTGGCAGTAATCCCTCATGGGATGCTGATTGGTCTGAACCACACAAGGTTATCTGAACAACCTCCCTCCACATTCCAAATGTTGGAACTGGAGAGTCTGCAGCTGACCATTTCTGTCAACTTTCAAAAACGTTTACATCTACTTCAGGAAGTGATTGTCCATGTGTACGAAGGTGATGAATAAAGTTCTAGTGTCCCCATATTTCAGCTACATCGAGCTCCATACATTTTTGCCCTCTGACAATGGTCACACAGCACATGCTAAACCTGTAATTTTCTGTATTCCTGCATTCATTAGGATTTATTTCATTTAACCTGCATCTTCCAGCAGCAACTGTGTGAGGGTATCACGTCAACATGGATCAGAACCTCCAGGACCAGCAATGTCTTCATTATAGAATCCATCCGTGCAGAATTCTTACTAGAAAGGTGTTCTCTAAAGTCACTGTGTGTATCAAAAAACAGTCACACAAATGAAACCAGGCCGATTGAACTGGTGCCAATGAACCTCCAGCTGAATACACAGAGAGTGTGTTGAATCCAATTCTCAAAGGATTGTACTGGCTTGTTGGAAGTTATGCTTTGGTGCACCATAATTAGTTCATCAGTTTTAAAGTACACCCTGGCCAGTCGTCAGTGTTGAATAGTGTTAATTTGCTTTAGATGGCTGTGTTGAAAGTGTGGGAGCATGTAAAGAGGGACACTCAAACATACTGATTTCTCAGTGCCGTGGGCCAAACTACAACAAACACAAATTATTAGTGTGCCTACCTGAGGACTTTATAGACCAACTGGACTCTTACACTCCAGGTTTAAGGGACGTGATTCATGCGTAGAAAGATTCTGCTATCAATATTTCTCAAGATAAGACAAAAAAATCTGTTTTGTTTCCTTCCAGCAGCGTCAATGTTTTGTTTTTTTTCTCTCTTGCAGAACTCAAATACAGAAAACCCAAACTGTGTGGGCATCGATGGTGTACTCGAGGCGTACTTCCAGAGCCTACGAACTGTTCAACTGTACGGCCCAACCAACTTTTCTCCTGTCATCAACCAGGTGGCTCGGTGAGAGATGCACAGACACCCACATGCGGAAAGAGACACACATCTTCATGTGTGACATAATCACACACACACACATACACACTCTCATATCACACACAAACACATACCTTCATACGCACTCTTACATAATGTCTCTCATACATAAAATCTGCACATTTCCATGTGTTTCATATGCATGTGCCACTTATCTTGTGCCATCATGGAAAGCCAGCTGTTTTTGTATGCATGTCATGAATACAAACAGTAAATATCTGTGGTGGCTTGACGGCAGAGAGGAGGAGACGTGATACGCATATCTTAGAAACTGTCTGCCTGCCATCTTTTTTGTAGAGAAATCACAGACATCTTCAGAATTTAAAGGGGTTGAGTTCTTGTAACAGTGTTACTAGTAAAGACAGTGTGTGTATCTATGAGGTCTAACAAATTTGTGGAATACATTTCTCCCTCATAAAACATTTGTGCACAGGTGAAGTAATATACAGTGCCTTGCAAAAGTATTCACCGCCCCCCTTGGCTTTTTACCTATTTTGTTACATTACAGCCTTTAGTTCAATGTTTTATAATATTGGTGCAACCAATTACCTTCAGAAGTCACATAATTAGTGAAATGATGTCCACCTGTGTGCAAGTGTCACATGATCTGTCAGTACATATACGCACCTTTTTTGAAAGGTCCCAGAAGCTGCAACACCTAAGCAAGAGGCACCACTAACCAAACACTGCCATGAAGACCAAGGAACTCTCCAAACAGTAAGGGACAATGTTGTTGAGAAGTACAAGTCAGGGTTAGGTCATAAAAAAATATCCAAATCTTTGATGATCCCCAGGAGCACCATCAAATCTATCCTAACCAGATAGAAAGAACATGGCACAACAGCAAACCTGCCAAGAGACGGCTGCACACCAGAGCTCACGGACCGGGCAAGGAGGGCATTAATCAGAGAGGCAGCACAGAGACCTAAGGTAACCCTGGAGGAGCTGCAGAGTTCCACAGAGGGACTGGAGTATCTGTACATAGGACGACAATAAGCTGTACGCTCCATAGAGTTGGGCTTTATGGCAGAGTGGCCAGAAGAAAGCCATTACTTTCAGCAAAAAACAAAATGGCACATTTTGAGTTTGCGAAAAGGCATGTGGGAGACTCCCAAAATGTATGGAGGATGGTGCTCTGGTATGATGAGACTAAAACTGAACTTTTCAGCCATCAAAGAAAACGCTATGTCTGGCGCAAACCCAACACATCACATCAGCCAAAGAACACCATCCCCACAGTGAAACATGGTGGTGGCAGCATCATGCTGTGAGGATGTTTTTCAGCAGCCCGAACTGGGAAACTGGTCAGAGTTGAGGGAAAGGTGGATGGTGCTAAATACAGGGATATTCTTGAGCAAAACCTGTACCACTCTGTGTGTGATTTGAGGCTAGGACGGAGGTTCACCTTCCAGCAGGACAATGACCCCAAACACACTGCTAAAGCAACACTTGAGTGGTTTAAGGGGAAACATGTAAATGTGTTGGAATGGCCTAGTCAAAGCCCAGACCTCAATCCAATAGAAAGCGCAAACCATCCAACTTGAAGGAGCTGGAGCAGTTTTGCAAGGAGGAATGGGTAAAAATCCCAGTGGTAAGATGTGGAAAGCTCATAGAGACTTATCCAAAGTGATTTGGAGCTGTGATTGCCGCAAAAGGTGGCTCTACAAAGTATTGACTTTGGGGGGGTTGAATAGTTATGCACAATGACCTTTTCTGTTATTTTTTCCTATTTGTTGTTTGCACGAGAAGAAGACAGCAAACATGGCTGTAAATGCTTGAAAAAATGCCTTTGTAAATGTTTTATGATGAAGGAAATACCCTTGGCATATTTGTTAGAGGTCAGCGATACACACAACACACACAGAACCAAATGCTACCACACGGCAGCTTTAACTCATCACAAATATTTTTGCAGTGTCCCTCACAGGATTTCAAGAGTCAGGATTTGGAAATGAATCCTGACCTCTTTTGAGACTTTTGTGACATGTAGGACTTGAGCTCATGTAAATAGATGTACATGTCATGACTTCTCACTGACATCTGCTAGCAGATTATCATAAACATTGCTGCTTCCAGCATGAAACTGTATTCAATTGCAGTGTTTAGGGAAGAGCAGAGGTACAAAGGCATTCAGGGTGTCTTAGAGCAGTGTTTTTCAACCTTTTGTTGTGTTTTTAAATTTTTTACATTGAAAAAAATCACGAGGCACACCACCAACCAAAAATGTTAAAAAAGTGATACTCTGTAGCTGCCTATATTAATAATATAGTCATTCTTATCAAAGTGTCTTGAATAGGAATCAAATAAACACAAAAAACTTAACATGTCCACTTCAGAAATACAGCTGGAACATGAAATGCAACAACAATGTCTTAAAACTAAAGAGGTAGTAGAAAACTTCAATGTGTTTTGCAAGCTCTGATTCTGTCCAAAAGCATTCTGTTAGCAGGAATACAGAAAACAATGCTTATTCTGACAGAAGCAATAATATTTGGGAAAGATTTCACTGTTCCACACTGAGAAATATGAAGAGTTGCATGTACAAAATGTCAATATCAGTGTATTTTACTCTACAGTATGTATGTATATACTGTACTGCGCCTGCTTGGATGAACACAGAGCTGATATCCTGGTGGGAACTCTCCTTGAGAGTTTTTAAACGTTTACCTATTATTTCACACAGTGCAGCAGTGTGAACATTTTGCCATTTCTTTGTGAACTTTCCACATTGTTGCCAGAGGTTAATCTTAATCCATTTATTTTATCCGTACTTGTGAGCAGGTTTTCATTTCGGCCTTGTTTTTGTGTGTTCACTTCATTCAGATGATGAAAAATATCCGCCAGGTATGCCACCCTTGCACACCACTCATCACCTGCAAGCAGCTTTGCTTAATCGGACCCTCATTTGTCAGAAACACTTTGAGTTCCTCCTCATACACACGGGCCAGCACCTTGCTGCGTGACAACCATCGGACCTCTGTATGAAACAGCAAAGCCTTATGCTCCGCTCCCATTTCACACAAAGATGCAAATATGGGCTTCTCACAGGTCGTGTCTTTACACAGTTTACCATGTGCACAACATCTCCCAACACTGGGGCTAGGTCTGCTGGTAAAGTCTTGGCCACGAGGGCCTCAAGGTGTAAGAAACAGTGCATAATAATCATATCTGGGTTTCTTTCCTTCACTCTGCTTACAAAGCCTTTGGTGTACCCAACCATAGCTGCGGCTCCATCAGTGCAGACACTTGTGTAGTTTTCCCACTGAAGTCCTCCTTGTTCGAGATATCCTCTCCTGTTGTTTTTTCTGGCAGTGCTTTGCAAAATAGGAAGTTTTCTCTGATTGCGTCTCCATCCACAAAATGCACATTGGTCAAGAGTTGAGCATGTCCACTAATATCAGTACACTCGTCAAGTTGCAACGCAAATTTCTCACGATGATATGTATCTTTTCCAAAACCACACTTTCGATGTCTGCAGACATGTCATCGATAAGTCTAGAAATTGTGTTATCTGAAAGAGGGACTTTGGCTATTTCTTTAACTGCTTCAGGTCCGAGCATCTCTTTTACATTGGCTTTGCAGGCGGGTAATAATGTCTCTGCCACAGTGCTTGATTTAGCTACAAGTTCAGCTACGTGGTAGCTTGCTTTAAGGGCTCTCTCATCCTTTGTGGTTTTTCTCATAAAAGTTACCTGTTTCTCTGCGTGTTCACGCAGGCGAACAAAACAGCCTGCATTCTTGTTTTGGAGTGAAGGGTGTTTCGTTTGGAGATGGCGTTTAAGCTTGCTTGGTACCATAGCATCGCTTTTCACCACACACCAAGCACAACAGAGTTGGTGTCGTTGCATCCCCGGCAAAAGTAAATCCAAATGAAAGGTAACTCTCGCTGTATTGCATTGAGCTCACCGTATTTGCCTTCTTTTGGCCTCCACTCATACTAGGGTCTTCATCTGGGTCTGAATTTTGTCCAGGGCCCAGTTCGGAGTTAGCATTTTTCCTTTTCAAAAACTTCTCCATCACTGTCATCGTAGTCTTGCTAGCCACAATGCTGTCAATGGTACCTGTCGCATTCATGCATCACTCATTCTCTTGTCTCAACGTACAATGCAATTTGCTACCTGCTGCCATCTAGTGATAAGGAAGAGTATTACATGATTACGCTGCCAGTTACTACTACAGCACAGACAGTCGACAATGGCATATTATTTGCAGATAATAATTAATTCGTTTTCGAAAAATGTTTTTAGACCAATTATGTGAAATTGGATAATCTCCCACGGCAAACTAGTGTACCGGGGCACAGTGGTTGAAAAACACTGCCTTAAAGGTTAATGATACTCTGCTCATCACCTATGCTGAGACCCGGTGGTTACTACTGGAAGCTGAGACTCATTGTTGAATGACAACACTGTAGTAACTCTATTGCATTTATGCTGCTTTAAAAGCTGTCCGATCATCTGACCTCTCATTTTATCTTTCCCCGTCTGAGTTATTTTTCGAGGTGTGATGACCAAACCAATGAAAAAGAAAAAACTTTGGAATAAACCCCAATAAAGTTAAAGTCGAGTCAAGTCAGGTACTTTCAAAGTCTCATGGTTAAAGCAAACAAACACTATACACAATACTTTGTACCCCCATTCATCCTCTGTGACATGCACACTGTGTGAGCCTCCTCACCCAGAGATGACTCGCTGAAGACGAACTCTTTTGAACTCTGTTTACTTCAGTTAGAGAATGTGACTCATAAGCTGAAGCGTGTTGACTGTTGAGACCAGTCCATCAAACCTCAGCTAGAGATACACCACCAACCAACTGAGTCAACACACAAAACATGCTGCAGTTTCAACAACAAAAAAAAAAACCTGAACACTGATGAGTAAAATCACTGCTATTTATCACACTTCTATTTGTATTACATCTTAGCTTCGATGTCTTTGTGTTTTTCACAGTTCACTCTCTCTACAGTATACTAACTACAAGGATTGTAGCTGATGGAGAGGACCAAACATTCAGTAGCTTATGCGGCTGTGTCATGAAGTATTTGAACCTAGCCCACACATTAAGTGCACTTTATTATTTTATGATTATTATTTTCTCCCGTGCACCCACAATATAAGTGCTTCAAATAACACAAATAGGCAGAACCTTGTCTCCCTGCTGAACCCTGCAGCATCTCTTCCTACAAGCTCTTTTTTAAAAACAAATTAAATTTCACCAATAAAACTTTTTTTTTTTTCTTTTTTGGAGGATAGCCGGTGTTAAGTTTTTAATGGATTTTGGCTGCTTATTACCTGCTATTGTATTTTTAGCCCCCATATGAAGCAATAATATCCTGTCCCCGTGAAGTGTGAATGTGGTTGCATAATCAAATGTGATGTGTTGCTCTGCTGTGGGCTTAAGAGTTTCAAAAGTCCATTCAGAGAGAGAACATCAAGCTTTCTTCCCTCATCCTTGCACTTTTTCTGCCGTTGTTGTTGTGTTTGCTTCATGTCTCCAGATAGTTTTTGTGTTCTGATCATCAGATGCACAACACTTCCATCTCTCCCTTTTTTCTTCTTTTTCTTTCCAACTCCCTCCCTCCATACCTTCAGCGCTTATTCTGACTTGTTCCACCTCCACATTCTTGTTTGTCTTTCCTCATTTCTTGCTGTCTCATCTGCTCTCTGTTTCTCACACTCTGCTGTTTCTGCTGCTTCGTCTCCTTCCCTTCTTCTTAATTAAACCCCCCCAATCTGTCTCTTCTTCCTCCTCTTTGTGTCTTCCTGTTATTGCTCCTCATCCTCCTCCTCTTCATCCACCTCTTCTTTCTTGTTGTTATCCACGTGGGAGGTTTAGAGTAGTGCTGAAGACAAGGCGAGATGAGAAGGAGGAAGATGCATGGCACAATCTATATATACATAAATATACATGGCCACATGCAGCTACGTTTGCCATGTGCAGAATATTATTGGAACAGCAATCATATTATCACAGCCAGTGAAAAATATGCTGCTTCTGTCCAACAGTTAGTGTGTTTACACATAGTGAATCCTCTTTACGGCTTATTTTGTCCAGCTGTCGTCTGTATACTGTGCTCTTGTGTCTTGTCTGATGCCACATTGTGTGTCTTTGTGGGCAGGAAAGCTGGGCTGCATATCTGTGACGGATGCTGAAAATACTATTTATGTTATTACTGGAAACAACCAACCAGCCCACACACACACACACACAACCCAGATCAAAGAATTGACATTTTGTTACCCTCATCCTGTAGGACTGAAGAGTTGCTGTTGAATTCTGCACTGACATCTCTGAAGTCTGTGAATCCAGAGAGCAGAATTTATGGTATAGATCACGTAGAAGTGCCTCTGGGAACATTTCAGTTAGTGCCAGCAGCTGCATACTGTGATGCATTACAGGATTTGAGAAGGTTTAAAGTTCCCCATACCTTATTTAATGTTTTTAAAGGCTCTGTTTTATATGGTCTGTCTATAGAGTTTATAACCATCTGAAAATATGAATCATTTTTGTCACCTTAGATCTTTTTATTTGTTGTGTATTTGTGTGGTTCCTGACTCCTTTTGTACTTGATACTTTTAATGTGTAGAAATATTCTTTTTTTCCAATATATGTCACCTACAGTTATGACAAATTTACTAATTACAGCCCAGTTAGAGTAGAGCTCGGAGCAGCAGCCCAATCTTTGTTCATCGTCTGTGAAGTAAGGACATTTCCACACAAAATCAAAAAATCAGAAAAAGCGTGCGTTCATAGTCATGTTCTGTTATAAAATGGGAGCACTGATGGATGGCTAACAGGTCAGTTGAAATGTGACTCACACAGGATGGTGGTGGAGGAGGTTGCACCAGGGTCTGTTCAGATCAGGATTCGGATCAGGCTGTTTCGGGTCTGACTGTCATGCTGGTAATATTTTTGTTTTGGTAGATTTTTTTTTTCTGACTACTGGAAATGCTTCCAGTAGTCAGTATTACATCAGTCCTGTCACCTGCTTTATCTGTAGCATGTACAGGTAACAGCATATTTGAGCTTTAGTTATCAACATTAGCAGTCACCCTTACATCAAAACAACTGCTTCTTTGTTTGGTGTCTGCACTTCCAACACAGTTGATGCTATCCAGCTGTTTCTGTTATTTTGAAAAGTCAAAGAAGTCACATAGTTTTTCTCTCCAGTTAAAACCAAAAAGCTTTTTATGAATCACGCATCCATCTGGTGTTGCTCGTGTGCTATAATCAACAAGATCAGTTGAGAGCTGAGCATTCCTGTGCCAGAGGCATTTACAGCAGAATTAATTGAGAAGTTTCAGTCGGACTTTACATATAAAAGCAGGTCTGTTCATAAGATGCACGTGTTGTGAACATGTGTGTACTAAAAAGAAGAAAATGTCTCCAAAATAAAAGGATAATTGAAGTGACTGCACTTCTTACAGACTTTACTTTGCGAGGTAACACAGCAATTTGTTCCCCTGCTCCTGTTCATACACTTTCCCATTATTCTCACAGACAGGGAGAGAGCTGTGGATGGAAGAGAGAGAGAGAGAGAGAGAGAGAGAGAGAGAGAGATGCATTAGGGACAGATGCTGAGACATGAGACAGGCAGGTGAACAGACTGATTAATCCATCAGACAGGATGGTAGGCAGAGAGAGAGACAGTTTGCCATTTTGCCTGCTCTCAGCCTCGGGCCAGACTGAGAGTGTGAGCCAATCAAACAGTGAGTCAGACAGCAGGTCTTCCTTCTCCCTGCTGGGATCCTAGCATTACCTGGAACACACACACACACACACACACACACACACACACACACACACACACACACCAAAACAAATATTCTCCATTATACAACACTGTTTTATGTGGATTTTTCCATGAGAAGTGTGTGCTGGTAGGGAAGGACTCTACATTAACTCCTTAATGTGCATTTCCTACACACTGGACAGCATGCAGAGGATCTGATGGTTGCACAGTTACTTGCAGAGTGCGACATACATTCCATTCAAATGCTCATATGAATGTCATTTACTCTATTGAAGGTCACAGAGTAAAGAACCTTTTCTTACAAATTCACAGACAAGATAAAGCATTCTTTATCCTGAGGGAAAGAGTACAATATCAGATATGAATAAATATGAAATGAGTATGAAATACTAACGTTAATTTTCGGTACTGATTCCTCGACCATTTTCTTGATTAATTGTTTGATTCTTTAGTCGATAAAATGTCAGAAAATGGTGAATCCTCAAATTAAATCCTCATTTTAGTGTCATAGAGGACTAAAATATTTAGCTTTAAGGAGCTGATATCTGAGAATTTAGGATAACAGTTTATTTATCCACAACAGTCCAGTCCACGACAAATCAATTAATCAACTAATCAACTAATCATTCAATCAAATCTGTGCAAAATCTTTTTATTAAGCGAGCCTTCACCCAGAGACCTACAACGCAAAAAAAACCTGCAGCAAATGACTGCAGCAGTACAAAAGGTTAAAAGAACATCACCTGATTAGCCTCAGTGCAGAACACGCGTGTCAATCAGTTGAACCTGTGTAGTCTCTGTGTCCATAGGGACAAGCATGAAACACTAAGCACAAAATCTACAATAGAGATCATCAAACATGCAGTCTATGAGAGTTTATTCATAACACAACACTTATAAACATACTTACATTGTGTTCAGACTCAGGGCTCAGTACTCTGGTGAACCTCCATCACAAACAAGTGTCTACACTCAGACAAAGATCCATTGTTACAGAGAAAAACACCATTCTGTATCATTCTGTGTTATTGTATTCATCTGTTTGTATGGATGAAAATCATTCTGCTGTCAAAACTGTTATTGTATTTTACTATAAACTTCATGTTGACACACTGATCAGTTAACCTAACTTCTGTGTGTGTGTGTGTGTGTGTGTGTGTGTGTGTGTGTGTGTGTGTGTGTGTGTGTGTGTGCGTGTGTTATAATGTCAGGTGTGCTGCAGAAGTGACTGACGGCTCTCAGTACTTTGTGCTGCTGATGATCACAGACGGGGTCATCTCTGACATGGCTCAGACCAAAGAGTCTGTGGTCAATGTGAGTACACACAACACTGCACACACACACTGCATGCAGGAAAGAAAATCTTCAGTGTGTCAGATTTAGATGGCTCTATTTACAGAATATGGCAGAAATGTAATATATGTGTAATATTCATAACTATGTTTTCGGTTGTGTAATACAATGAAAAAAATGAAAATAAGAATTGTTATGTTTTTGTTACCTGTCAGAATGACTTTTAGACTTTACAGCCACAGCTGGTTCTCTTCTACAGTCCACTATGTTTCTACAGTAGCCCAGAACAGACAAAATAAACACTGGCTGCAGATAGGGTGCATCATGTTTACTTGTTTTGCTGCCACCAAAGTTTCTTTTCACTCTTGAAATAGGACGGCAGTAGTGGGGTTATTATGTCTATAAATGCCACTAAATCCTACAGATTGGCCCTTTAAACATCTGGGGAAGGGAAGCTAAATTATAACTGAAAAGGAAATGCGGAATATCAAACAAATTATTTCAGGTTTATGTAAAACTAACAGCTGGTGCATTGAGAGCTCTGTTTACAGGTTGTTTTAATTGAAGCCAAAGGCACCTTTTATTGTCTACAAATATCTATATAATACACTGTTGCTGCCTTTAGCAAAAAATAAATATATAAATATTTTACCTATTGTCGTATGATGTCTTCATATCATACATACGTCAAGTAGATAATGATGCAATATGTTATTTTGAGACATTTTAAAATCCATCTAAAAATCATCATTGTTCTGGTGAAAGACATCATATGCCTGTGTGTGAGAAAATGACAGGACTCAGCAGGAGGGGAACTGAACAGATCCTGTCCTGTACTCTTCCTGTCCAAACTGTGGTGGTCCCCAGAAATCCTGAAGGGTTAACACTGGAGTCACCAGATGTGTCTGTGTGTGTGTGCATGTTTAAAAAGGCTGTATGATGAAAGTGTGTGAGATATTTGCATAAAACAGGTCTGTGGAATTTAATTAAGGAAAGTATTTGATAAAAATGCAGTTTACTTCCACAGTTCCTGCTAACACATTTGAGAGAGGATAATACAGTTTACTTTTTATGGCTTTGTTTGGAATACAAAGTGTCCCTGCAGAAACTTACAGCTGCACTATTTGTTGTGTAATGTGAAAGATGCATGTAGTATCAAATCCACACAGTATTATCACCACCCTACCCTAATAGAACACCCCAGTCTTTGCTGTGGTTCACACTGCTCTCACCAACCTTGTTTCCAGCTGCAGTGAACCCTTTGTACATCACAGACAGACACAGTGACAGCAGCTGGCAGTCTCACACACACACACACACACACACACACACACACACACATTGAGAGGCAGAGGATGCCATGCAAGGTTCCAATCAGGAGTGATAGAGCTCTTCCTATCCAAACTGTCACACTCATACTACACGCACGCACACACACACACACACACACACACACACATTCATAGCCATCTTGAATCGAAGAACCAGGAATGTACGTGATGACACTGGCGATGATTCTCTCTTCTTCTTCTTCTCTCTTAACAGTCAGTGGTCTGCACAGTTTCACTCGACCATTTAGTATGAGCTCAGTTCATTTTGGAACCCTGATAGCCAAAAAATGACCAGGTACTGATGGAAACCTAAAAGAACAGTTCCAACTGAGCCATACCATTCAGCGGAAATATGGCAATAGAGGAGTATTTAAGAGTTGATTGAAACCAAAGCAAACTGAAATAAAAGTGAATATTGGCATTACATTTGTTACGTGGACAAAAAGACTTGAATATTTACTAGTGTTGCTCTGTGTTTGATAGTTGTGTAAATTGGCCACTGTTTGCTAACACATGAGCAGCTTCATTCAGTGTTGATTTAGAGCTTGTTCTGCTCTGCCAATAGGCCAAAAAAATCAGTTACTGCTACTTGAAATGACCAACAGAAAAGCAACATGTGAGGGTAAGAAGACAAGATAGAAAGACATATCTGGCAAATTTAATGAATGTTTTGTACGTACCAAGATGTTGACCCAGAAAACAACTCAAGTTTGCATAAAAGAGCTGATCTGAGATCAGATCCAGCTGAATTATGGTAATAGTTCAAAAGGAATTCATGTGTGCCATGTTAAGCTCTGCTGATCCAGAGTTTAACATTCAGCTGAAAACAGCCAGTGTGAAGGCAGAGCAGTGCAGCCAATGAGTGAACTCTGGACTCTTTGGACAAAGACATGAAAGCATTTTATTCTGAAGTGTGATCAGGATGTACAGTCTATATACAGTGTACTACACTATATACTGTATAGTCAAACAGTGCACGGTGTGTATATTTTAGTCTGGCTCACACCCCTCCTGTGTTTTCTCCACAGGCAGCCTCCCTGCCCATGTCTATCATCATAGTAGGAGTGGGACCTGCTGAGTTTGATGGTAAGCTTCATCGTCTGTTTAACCAAAACAATTGAGGAGCCATTTCTTTGTTGCCATAGTTTCTATGGTCTAGATTTTAGAACTGAGCTCCTTCACCAACCCTGACTTACATGTAATATCAGTTATACAAGTATACAAGTCATTTTAATGAGCTAATGACTGAGGTGAGTTTGTACTGTGTACAGGTGCTGAGTGGGGCTGAACGGACCTCCATAGACTTAGTACAAATACTACTACTAATAATAATATTTCAGGTGTGCTCACTTCTTGTGTGTTGTTTTTAGATGATCTGGATTAACCGTCCTCTGTCTGATTTACCCTGTTGGACTTCTTCTACCTGCCTTTACATTATTTTTTTAACCTGGTTTAAATCATTCTGATTAGAGAGTCCAACTTAACTGTCTACGTGGACGCTAAATAAAGTGATCTTGTCTTTTTGCCCTCACATGTTGCTTTACAGGTTCAGTCAGAATTGAACTTTTTCGATATGTTCAAGCGTTCCTCCCACTGTGAAGCGTCTAATGTGCTGCATATATAACAGAAGAGGAAGAGGAAGTGTTGCTGCATTGTTCATGTCCTAAGGTTATTGTTTTCATGAGTTGCCTTTTAGTGAAATGCTCTGAGTGAACTCCTCTCTGAAGCAGCTCTGCAGAAGTTTTTTTATTATTATTATGGATGGCAGAAAACAGAAGCAGTGGATCTGTGAGGTGCCTCTGCTGACAATGTTGGAAGCAATAAAAAATGTGCGGTCTTGGTTCAGACTACTGAGCCTCTGCATTATTATTTCATAACCCTCATAAGTATAGACGCAGCTCACCTAGGGAAATACGCACAGAAAAATATATTTCTTTCATCCAGAGAAAAACAAAAGGATTAAGTGTTTACATGGTTACTAGACACTAATATTCTCCTGTTGAACGTGTTCAAAGGTTCACACCACCCCTCTCAACTCGATTGAAAATTCTGTCTGATCTGGCCAGTCACTCTCTCTCTTGAGGTATGTGAGCTAATGTTATCATAACCAATAAGAAGGAGGGATAAAACTGAGGAGGTTTGAAACCATGAAATTAATTTTTTCTTTAATTTAGCCCTGACATACAGAACCAGCTATAGTGATCTTAAACTTTAGGAGGTATTACGAATACTTTTGCCATGTGCAGACACAGTGTCTATCAGATACCTACTCTTATTTACAAAATCTGTTTCCATGGAGATATGAAGTCAAATGGTTTAACTTGCCCTCTTTCACACTAATCAAAAGTACTAAGACACCACCTACTGCCCTGGAAACCATGATGAGCACACACTGCTCAAATAAAGATGTTTCCCTGCACTGAACATTATCTATGAGAGAGAAGGAGCTTGATGAGAAAAGATGATGGCTGATGTACAGAGTTAAAAGGTTTGTCTTATACAGCCTGATGCTGTAGTTCCTCATTTCATGATGATGGTGATTACTGTGTATAGATATTTGGCAAAGTGTGTTCATTTCGTACTGAGTGTAAGAATCCTGCCAGATACACACTGTGAATTTATGGATTTTTTTCTATTTCCCCAAAGCCAGCGGCGGTACATCTCCATCTGATTGCTGAACACAGAGAGAAATTCCTCCTTTCAAACAGAGAACATTTCACCGAGCTTGATATGTAATTAACCACTAGCCAATAACAGCACGTCTTTAATTCAATAAGTTGACTTGTTTTTCTTTCACAGTTTGGAAAACATAAATAACCAGCAGAATTCATGACCACAAATATGGAACCCAGGCTTTCTTTTGAAGCTGCACATATCAATATTTGTATATAAAAATAATAGTAATAGTAATTTGAAATATTTTGTTAATATGCACTCAGCCGTTCCTCTCAGTCTCTTTTTGGATCCTTGTTTTGGCTTTTTAGTCTGCAAACTGCACTGCACCTGTTTTCTAGCAGCAGCAGGCAGCTGTTGTCAGGAAAAAGCTCCAATAAACCAATTTTACACTTCCTGTTCAGAAACATACAGCGGTGTGTTTCTGGTGTATATAGGTGTATATAGATCTATAGATTTAGGCCAAGATATGCTGCAATGTGTCAACAAGTCAGGGAAGAAGAAGCCTGCAGTCTAGTAAACATGAATATAAGTTACATGTGTTCCTAAATACTTAAAACCTTGGTTTTGAAAATTCACTGCACACATTTGTTTGACCTCAAAGATACAGCCAGTGTGTTCAGTAGCACCGGATGTAGAAATCTCCAGAGGGTCCCTTTAATCCTCGGTCAAAACTAACTTTTTGCTCCTGCAAAGATTATTATTATAATCGCATCCTAGAACCCTGCTTCAACATTTCATGTCACATTGCACTTTCAGAATATGATATTGTAGGATTTGCTGGCTGAACTCAGAGGCCTGCTCTAAAACTGAGCAGCTGATGAATCCATCTCCGGATCCTCCCAGCAGGACTGCAGTTTGATCTGTGCTAAAGAAGAAAGAGAGACTCATCATGTGCTCACCATCTGAGCATGGTTCAAATACTTTCTTTCTGACTTTCTAAAACTTAATTGGCGAAATGATTGGAGTCGAATGAAGGAAAGTAAAACAGGAAATTATTTGAGCGGAAAGAAAAAGAGAGCCCTCGATGGGACCTATTATTCAGTGAGTGTGGCTAAGGCTGGGGTCAAAGGTGAATGCTTGAGTGTGACAGAGAAAGAAGATTTACAGCAAAAATGATGGAAATGAGAGCGCATAAGAGGAGAAGCACAGAACGGAGCATAGAGAGTTAAGAGAACAAGACGATACATGTGCACTGAACTTATTTTTAGATTAATTTACCTCCATCACCAATTTAATCACTGATCCATGGATCACTTCACTTTCATCAGGCAGGACTAAATTATGAGAGACTTGGGGAAATGAAAGTGACAGGGGCAGATCTTCACTGTTGTGTTTAGCGAATCATCTTTGATACACCTTTTACTCACCAGTCGTGGGCCCTACAAAATATTTTGCATATTCTGTCACTTAACATACAGAACTTCTCGATGTGTGTCTGATTTATCCTCTGTGACGCCTGAAAGGCTTCAGAAGCAGACGTGTCGCTTGAAAGAGTGGATAAATGAACTGCTTCTTCTGCGATTTTTGTGCTCAAATTGTATTCAGCTGCTGTTTCGCCCGGGTCTGCTGCCTGGATTAGTAGACCTCCACACATCAGTCATCCTGAGTCAGGGCCAAGCCTCTCAGGGAGCTCCATGTGCAGATCAGCCTTTTTAAACCAAAATGTATCGTAACCCATTGTGTTCTCATTGGTTTCATCCTCTATGCATCTTTTCTTCTCTCTCTCTCTCTTTCTCTTCCCTCATGCTTATTTCCATCTTCCCACGCCGCTAAAAATACATTTCACATGAACTTAATTGAAAGATATATTTTTTAAAATGAACAAAACTGGGCCACAATTGTGTTTGTATACGCGTCACTTTCATTCAAAATCTGTTTAAAGATGAGATGAACTTTTGTTGATCCCTGTGGGGAATTTAAGAGGTTCAGTTGAGGATCAGGACACATCACATTACAGCACAATGTTGTATAACCTTACCATAGAGACTAGAATACTATAGAGCTATAGAAATGAAATGTGTGAATAACATCAAGACACACACATCTTGCATATATTTTAAATAAACATTATTTATGCAAAGATTTGTTGCCTTTTATATATTCTGACATTTACAGCATGATGTCTTTTGTTTGAGAGATTTAGCTTTTAAGAAGCAGGAATTACAGGATGTTCTGTGCACTGCATAGAACCTCCTGTGATTTATGTGAATTCATTACACTGAAGAATAAGCCTGATGACGTCGTATCATTTTCAGAATGAATCCTGTGAAAAAGGCCGTAGTTCATTTTCGACTCAGTCCCACCTACACCATCCTGCTGTCCCAAATACTACCCTAAGCAACAAATGTGTACTAATCCACCACTGAACATAGTCCACAACCCATGCACTATTTCCTCTTGTTTAAATAACATTCAATTAAAACCACAGCAGAGATTACTGAGTGTTCTTGAAAAATGATCTACAGTACAGTACTGTATACTGTATTTGTGCAGTGTCTTCAATAGAAACTAATGCTCATTGGGGTTTAATGTCACAGACAGGGTAGGGAAGTTGGAAAGTACTGAGGTACACACATCTCTTTTCAGATAGAAATCCTGCTATAGGTCTGCTGTGTCTGCTGTGGCGATGCATGAATGTGTGTGTATGATGAGTTTAGTATCAGTGCGAGTGCTTACCACATTGGCACTTTGCATGGCCGCTCTGCCATCAGTGTGAATGGGTGAATGTGTTGTAAAAGTGCTTTGATGCCAGCATTCACATCAATGAAGATTAAAGAGCCAGGCCACCTCCTGTACCAAAATTAAACATGTGTGTCCTCCTCAGGGACTGAGACAATACATTTAGGTGGTGCATTAGATCACTAATCTACAAACCCTGTACTGGACACATGTTCATGTGTGAGTGAGTGAATGTGTATCAGAGCTGCAAGCTGGAGTGTTATTTCCATACATCTTCTGAGAGTGAAGGCTCGGTGGAGAGTGTTTGTGCAGCCACACACTCACTCACCATTTAATATTCAGGGCAGCAAGAGGTTCAGTGTCTCTGTGGTCCTCCCCCCACATGCCAAGGTTTCCCTAACACACCTGAACCCCCTTCCTTACCACTGCCTTCAGCTTGAATTTATTTCTATCCTTTCTCTTCTCTCTGCCCCAGTCTGTCCGCTGTTTTACCGTTTCCTCTCCTATACACTCATGTCAAATGATTTCTTCCCCCTGTTCTTCTCCTCTTTTCCCCTGCTGCTTCCAACCACCATCTGCCATGTCTGTGTGCCATGTGGAGCCTCACCAGCCTCCCATCCTTTCCTTTCCTTTCCTTTCCTTTCCTTTCCTTTCCTTTCCTTTCCTTTCCTTTCCTTTTTAAATGAATATAAATGGGAAAATGGTTCCTCTTGGGAATGCCACAGATTGTTTGGCACTCACTCGCCTGATTTGCTTTGAAAACACAAACTAAAAATAGCCTGATGCAGAACTCTGATATTTTCCCTGTCAGGAAATTTACCTTCCTTTCTGTGGCCCATATAAACACTAATGAGGTTGGGTTACAGCATAAGTTATTGTTTCTTCCTCTCACTTGGAAAGCAGTAGGGGAACAGATGTGGTACACAAGGACCTCTAACCTGTCTGTGATCTGAACTCTGTTAGTCCCTGAGGACTGCTGCATGGCTCTTTCCCTCAATTGAAACATCACAGGCACCATTTTCGAGGCTTGAAGAACAATATTTTTGATGCAGACCACCATTTAATTTCTCTGTTCTTCAAGAAAGAGTTGCATGGATTTGTAAGACATTTGCTCCTTTGGTTGCCTGGCACTAGCACAGAAATCACCCCTAAATGTTAACACATTATAGTATATATTAATATTTGTTATCATAAAAGCAGACAAAGAACTTGTACTGTTTACTCAGTATGGAGGAATGTTTAAATTATTGTTTAGAGGACTGGTTGAAGAGAAATACATTCAGTAACAATGTATTTTGAGTGGCTGAAGTTTTACCTGTTTGTCCTGTGAGACATAATTAGCTTTGTTTACAGTGGAAGTGAGTCAAGTTAGCCAGACACCTCAAGTTTTTGTGCTGCTTGCTTATAATGAATTCCTCTAATGACTGAGAAAAACTATGATTTTCTTTGTAACACTTGCGGAAAAAAAGATAATAATGAACCAGACTAACAGTGGACTGAGAAGTTATTCATCGTCTGCCTGCATGAGCACTGGACAGATGAGGAAATGAACATCCCAGACAGAAGTTTCTCCACAACTGTCCACATAGCCACAGTAAAATAATCACACGTTTAATACTTACAATCACATACAAACACATCCAAGGACATAATAATACAATAAAAAATATTCAACTTTCATGATACAATATATTTTTTAATAAGATGCAGTGGAATCAGACTGATACACTGACTATTTAAAACTTGGTATGTTGGATAAATGCTCCTTAGCCACACTGATGCCATTTTAAATGCTTTCTAACTTGTACCTCCCTGTGTAATTGCTCAATTACAACTGTATTTTTTAGTAAATTCAGCAAAGTACACATAAGATGTTCCTCCTAACAGTAAAATGTTGTTTGTTGTCTGCAGCTATGGAGGAGCTGGATGGGGATGAGGTCAGAGTGTCCTCCAGGGGGCGCTTTGCAGAGCGAGACATTGTCCAGGTAAAATTTATTCTACATCCACCCTGCTGTTTAACCCTCAGCCGCAGATTTTATGTTTTTATCATTAGCCACATTTCCATCAGTGTGTTTTGACATTTTTTGAAGTATCACATCAGAAAGGTTTGATGGAAACAGCCAAGGGGTTTTTTTTTTAGGTTTTTACATTAATTTTAGGTGGTTGTTGCCTCTTTCTAAAAGAGCTAAAGCTCTTAACAGGAGATGGATACACATTTTAAAATTAAGTTGTGATTTTTTAATCTTTTGATTATGTCGTCTTGTTGCGCCCTCTTCTTCTGGTTTATCGGCTGTAGAATTACTGAACCAATTCCTAATATTCATATAATGGTAGTGGTTAGAAACAAGCACTTATTTGCATTTTCCTTTGCAAGTTAACTGTACTGATTTCAACCTCTACTGCACAGACACACACGTGTCAGACGGTGGCAGTTTGGCTAGCCTCAATGACAGAAATGTCCTTCATGCACAAATTGAAAGTTAGCTGTTTTCCTTTACAGGACATGCTTTGACTAGTGAATTGTGACTACAGACAACCAGAAGGCTAAATTCTTGCACAGTTTTTCTGAGTTACTGCAGTCTTTGGTCTGTAGGCATACATTTGAATACTTTCTCTTGCCTAAAATACTGTTAGCTTTACTTACAGGAATATAAGAGAACTGAATTTCATTAAATGGATTTTCAATTTTCAATATCCATGACTAACTGCATACCAACCAGCACTAGGATATACTTAAAATAAAAACTTAATTTAGGCATCATCACCATCACCCATTTTCTCCTGCTCTCATTTAGTTCGTTCCTTTCCGGGACTACATCGACCGGTCAGGGAACCAGGTTCTGAGCATGGCACGACTGGCAAAGGATGTCCTGGCAGAGATCCCCGACCAGCTGTTGTCCTTCATGAAGAGTCGGGGGATAGAACCCCGGCCCCCTCTCCCCGCCACTTCTGACTCCCCTTCAATGTCCACCACCACATCCACCACTGCTGCTCCCAAGGAACGCAACATGCACGCCTGAAAATGAGGGCAGTGAGCAGAGCACTATTACAGTTGGAGATCTGAGCAAAGGGAGATGTGTGTTTGTGTCTGTGTGTGTACGTGTGTGTTGCATGGTTTCAGGGTTGGTTGACAGGAACCAAGTCAGGATTCCGAAAACTGTTTCCACAGTAAGCTGAATTGAAAAGGACACCTTTCAGAAGAGAGTACATTCCTTTAAAGGTGTTGGTGGTGAGGATTCCCCCAACAAGATCTGGACTGGAGGTGTAAAAAATACACTTTTAACATTTCTGGCTTTTGCCAGCATCTATCAGCATCTCTACAATACACCCTCTGCAGGGGCAAGATTCAGTTCCAACAAACCAAGGCTTCAAATGTAGTTTAGCACTTTTTCCTCAGTCGCCAATTCTAACATTTCAAATGAACAAAAACCACTATAGACTTTCTTTTGCTAAAAAAGCTTCTTCTGCAGAAGTCGAGTCTCCAGCTCTGTCCACCCTACTTCAGTTTGTGTGGCACCGTTCCTGCTCACAGGGATAAGCGTGTCTGCTGTAATAGAGTAATAAATCCTGAAGTAGCCTGGCAATTGATTTCTATCAGTTGTAAAGAGAGACAGCGCTGAGCCTGATGTCCTTTCCTTGTTTGTTTATTCTCAGGGCATTTTAAAGTCTTGACAGCAACCTGGGGATCTGAAAATAGAGAAGCAGAAATTAAATCCTGTCCTGGTTGTGGCATCTGAGAGCCAATGGACGCCGGTTCTTTTTATTGCTTCATGAAAATGTATGCTGTATATTACTGTGTGCTCAACATGAAATGCAAATGTGTTTTTATGTAAAGCGGTGGTGAGTGCGCTACATTTCAAGGTCAACATTCAGAGACCGAGCGTTGGCAAGTCGAAACTAATCCCACGAAGGGAGCACTTCCTGAAAGCAGGAAACATATAAAGCCATGAAATTGGCTCGTGATACAGAACAGACTGAAATACCCTCCACTCCAGCTCCTCCACTTCCTCCATCCACTGTACAATTTAACAGTAACAGGAGGTACAGATGATTTCAGGCTCACTTGCAAAGCTCAACATAACCATGCCTGTGTGCCCTGCTGTCCCCCCTCTTCCTCTAAATTGCAACTCTCTCAACTGGGGCTGTCATTTTGGGATGAATCATTCATAAGGTGGGTGCCTCTTGTTCTCAAGCTGTCTGGGTTATGTACCTGTTTAAAATGAATAGAGCTGGTCAGTGCACATTTCACAGGAGGCCAGAATACTTCATATGTAGCAGAGAATGTTTGAAAGCATCAGGGTCACCTTTACTTTTCTTCATTTTTTTTTTCTGGAAAGAAGAGTAAAAAAGAGAGTGAAGTTTAGGATGTAGTGCTGCTTTCAATGAGTTGCAATATGGTGACTACTCACTCACCTCATCACTTCTGGTGTTTGATATATGGCTGCATACTTCCTGTGGCTGTCAGTCAGGGCTCTTCAGCATCATCTTTTTTTTGCGATTTCATTTGTCATGCCTTTGTTGTGTGCATGAAGGATTCAAGCAAAACTGAGCTAGTGCTCATGTAGACAACCCCAGATTTGTTTTACTGGAACAGGTTGTACTCTCCTTTCCTCACGTATGCGCTGAAAAACTGATATTGTGCATTTTGGTCAAACCTTTTTGTCTTTGACACTTGTTGAGGGATGGTTCGACTTGATAGCATCACAAAAATAGCAAGTTGGGGAGGTCTACAATGCCAATAATAACAATAATGAATGGATTCGTCTGGATTATTAAGCATGTATCATTGTGTCAGAAAGGAAATGGATATGTGGCCTTATTTCTGTCATAATCCTACAAGTATGTGCGAGGGAGGACTCTATTTTTATATGACAAAACAGGAAATCTGTGTTATTTTGCATGCTTATTTGGCTGATATGCTGCCAATGATTGTACTTCTGTATCTTTATTCATATCTGAAGGTGACTTCAAACAACATTCCTACATGTGTTGACTTGTGTACTGTGCAGGAGCATTCTTTCTATTTCTACTGTTATTGTGTACAGTATACATGAAGGAACTGCCAATGTAATAGTCCAAAACATATAGGAGATACAAGAACAGTAGGGTAGATTTGTATCACAGTGTTTAAAATGTGCATGCATGTGTGTGTGTGTGTGTTATGACATGTACACCAACCCAAAGTCACATAACCTGTTGGATATTTTTGTATGAAGCATGTTGAGCTTTCTATACAGTGTGTACAGTATTAGTTCATTACACTGACAAACAATATACTGCTCACTGATTCTCCCCAGTCTAGCGTGTTGCATTCATCCTGCAGGTGACATGTAAATACATCTAGAGTGATGTACAGAATATTTTGTGAACGGTCTTCCTTCCCTCCATTTTGTTCCTCTCTGATACTCTAAATGTCTCTTTGTTATTTTTTGTCTCCATTAGCATGGGTCGCAGTTTAGTTCTAGGTTTGACAATGTTTTCTAGCTTTTGCGTAGAAACCAAATAAAGATATTATTTAAGGCTCATCTCTATAGTCTGTACATAACAGTGTAGTCTGTTACTATTTTGACAGTAATTCTTGGATCATGTTAGGGACTACAAAAATGATTATGGGCGAGACATCATGTATTGTTTCTTTTTGCTGAAGGGAGGGCACTCTGAGAAGGGCCTTTTCATTTCTACTCACCTTAAAACTTATATTTTATCCTGCCATTGCAGGTTTCATGGGAAAAGAAGTTCAAATATTTGCAAATAATATCTTAAGTGTGTGCAGTGGGTCATACAGATTTGCCATATGCAGAGGAAAACAACCTAGTGTGTCAGAGTTTTATTTTTTCTTTAGCCTGCAACATAACAAAGTAAAAAAGAGTTAGGTGTCATATGAAACCGTTATTATTACAACTAGGATTATTATTCATGTTTAGCCTTTTATTTATTAACTCTTTACTGACAAATTGAGTTGTAGATTGGCTGGAATATACATCAGTAAGTGAAACAGTAAATACATTTGATCACTTTACATGACAGTACAAGTGAAAATACATACTGGCTATTAGCCCACTTATTACAGAAAGTTGTTTGTAATATTAGCCCACTTATTACAGAAAGTTGTTTGTAATATATGTGACAACACTACGTGCTTCCACCATCATCACAATCGGAGGTTCAATTATAGCAAATAGCAAGGAGTGAGTCTAAATGCATTTTCTGAACCCTGGGGATGCTGTGCGCTTTAAATTGTGGTTTAACCACGGTGGAAATAACGTATGCTATTTCTTTTGAGGAGAATTTTTACAGTACTACACTGCCGCTCAGTGGAAGTAGATCTATAGTGAAAATACACTGAGTGGGACGAGGTGGATTTCTGACGTTATGAAGAGTTTTGGCTCTTCATAACGTCATAACGTTCGGTTAAAGGTTAAAGCATTATTAGTAGAATTGATTATACTAATGTATTGATTGCACTCAGTGATAATAACACATCCAGCTCGGAGCCACGGAATCCACTCCGCACTTTCAATAAACTCAATGATACCATTGCGGCCTTCAGGGACTCTATCGTAGCTCCTACCTCGCCTTTTGACGGAGCCACAGAGCACAGTCTTTGCACAAACGGACCTCTTAATTACACGATGTAGGTGTTTTTATGCCATACAGCTACTCTATACTGAAGTGACAAACTGAAAGTGAGTTTGGTGTGTGCGCGTCATTAAAGGCACCGTCATATGACTTACATTCCTTTATTCACCTAAATATCATAAATACCTAAATATATAAATATCTTTTGGTGTGATCAGTTGTATCGCCGAACGTCATACAGAAAACTGTCTATTTCACAAGCCTACGGTAGCGCATACATATGTAAACACAACAAACTGTACTTCGCCGCAGATTGTCGTTCCATACCCCGATCGGCCCTGAACTCAGCACGCGGCCTGTTGTAAACTGCGTAGCGGCCGTTCGGACCGCTTCCCGCAACTAGGGCGGGTCTTTTCTGTGTCGCTGCTACAGGGATACCAAGATGGAAATCCAGGGGCTTTCTGATGCCCAAAACATTCACTCTCAACATGGCGCCCTACACAGAACCACTCCATCTCCACTCCGAACAGCGACAGGCTCGATACCCCGTTTCATCTCCACTGAAAACGAAGCGGATCGACTGCTGGAGTCGTCTGAGCCACAAAGTGACAACAACAACAACACCAGGCCGAGGACATCTCCGTTTCACCTACTGGCGGAAAATGGCAGCGGGGCGGCTTGTTCGTCTGTTAGCAAACTGCAGCCCACCGACAGAACCAGCGGACTGGCTAATAGACAGAGTGTCGGACTTCATAACTTAAACACAGAGAAGGAGAATGAGTTAAATTCATTGCTCGGTTCGCATGAGTTTGTTAGGACTGCCTGGAAATATGGCGTAGAGAGCGGGGACACTGTAATGCAAATGGCGCTGCCTCTGTTTGAAGGGGAAGAGGAGTCGATGCCGCAGCGGCAGTTAACGTTACCGTTTCCAGTTTTACGGCAGCAGCGTGAGGACGGCGCCTTGAAGCAGCAGCCCTCCCTGGACTGCCACAGCGCTGCTACGCCGGGGAGCTTCAACACGGTTAACAGGGCAGATAAACCCTCTAAGGAATTATATGTTGTTTTTAACGTGGTTCAAGAGGATGACAGCGGCGAGGCAAGCAAACACCGAGCGGATGTATCGTCTGAGGACGGCGATCAAATGAAAGGTAAAAAGTCGAGCCCCGCTGGCTCCATGGAGGTTGGAAACAGCAGTGACGTTATTCTCTCTGAATCTAACGACAACTTGAACGGTCTCGATCCCCAGGTCTTGAAAAAGACTGAGCATGTTTTCAATGTATTAAACGACAGTTCTACTGTGGCTAGTGTCAAACAGACTGTCTACCATCAAACTGTCGAAGACGTTGTCCTTACGAACAAATATGGCGAGAAGATTTGTGGCCAGATTTGTACTGAAAACAACGAAACTAAGCTGGTCAAGGAGCTTTCGTCGAACTCCCGTATTGACGAGAGCAGTGCCTTGATTTCAGGGAACTCGGGCATCGTGGAGGCCATGGACACATCGGACTTCATTTCAGACTCAACGCGGCTGCAGGGCTGTGCCAACCCCGCTACGGCCTCCACAAGTCCGCCTGCTAGTGAAACCTTTTCCGGAACTATCACGATAAACAACCAAAGCATCATAGTAACCATAGAGAACGGGATACTGACTCTCGCTGCCCCACCGGAGGGGTATGTACACAAAGAAGATGACATGGTCAGCTTAAAGGAGCACCTTGGCATGAAAGATCATGAGGACATTGTTCTTCTCAACTATGACAGTGGCACGAAATCCATTGGAAAGATCAGCACACTGGCTGTGTCCAGCTCCAACCAACAGGAAGAGCCCAGACCCGGTCTGTCTGTGAGTGACTCTGAGCTGGCTCTGGTGGATGACTGCTCGTTGTCAGAGCTAGGCACTTCTCTGGATTCATGTCCCATCATTAAGCAGGAGGCAGGGGCACTGTGTGCTGTAACAGAGGCTGATCTCACCCCACAGCCTAAAGCCACTGTAGCAGACTGTGACAACGGGGACTTCCAAAGTGCACCACTAATCAGGACCAAAAAAGAGACCGTGGCCTCTTTTGGCTGTCCAGAAGCAGGCTGCTCCTGTGTTTTTGACACGCGTCAGAAACTCAAGGTTCACCTCCTGAACCATGCAGAGGACCCGCGGCCCTATCAGTGCACCATTGAAGGTTGCGGCTGGGCTTTTGCCACCTCCTACAAGTTAAAGCGGCACCTTCAGTCCCATGACAAGCAGCGGCCGCATACCTGTCAGTTCGAAGGCTGTGGCCGGCGTTTCACCACGGTCTACAACCTTAAGGCTCATGTCAAAGTCCATGAGCAGGATAATGCCTTCATCTGTGAGATCTGCAGTGAGAGGTTTCGCAGTGCTACGCGACTCACCAATCACCAAAGGGTCCACTTTGAGCCGCAGAGACCCCACAAGTGTGAATTCCCAGGTAACAGCTGAATGTTGGATGATTTTTTTTCTGTGAGAATTTCTCTGATTTCCTTAATTAACGCACTTCACCTGCTGACAGCTGATGGTCTGGTGCAAAGCAAATTACCTCTGGATAGTCTGTTTAATTAGCCCCTAATGTATAAGCTGCTGGTTGTAAACTGTACACTTCACAGTCACATTCTGTCAGTATGATGTTTTATTCCAGAGAGATTAGCGAGAGAAAAGAACGAATCTGAAGGAGTCACATCTTCTCTAGACAGAGCACACAGTGGCATCTGTTGGGAAATCCCATTTGATTTCCACTGAAACGCTTTCTGCAGACACTTTCACAGCAAGCTAGATCCACAAATCTAATAGATTAGATGTTAGCATTATTCCTGATACAGAGAGCACCCTCAGTTTACCATAATCTTCCTCCATGTTCCCCTCTGTCCTGTGCAGGCTGTGAGAAAACCTTCATCACCTTCAGTGCCCTGTTCTCCCACAATCGCACTCACTTCAGAGAAACGGGCCACTTCACCTGCAACTACCCAGGCTGTGACAAGACGTATGACAAGGCCTGTCGTCTGAAAATCCATATGAGAAGTCACACAGGTAAGATCAGTGTATAACTCCTCAGAGTGGCTCAGGAGGCAGTCTCTAATGCTCTTTAACTGGACCTGAACGTACTGGGTCAGCGTTTCTAAATTCTACAATTCAATTCAATTCACTTTAATTTATATAGCGCCATATCATAACAAAAGTTATCTCATGACACTTTTCATACAGAGTAGGTCCTTTATAATAGAGTAGGACTCTTTATAATATTTGAGACAGAGACCAACAGTTCCACCATGAGCAAGCACTTGGCGACTGTGGCGTGGAAAAACTTCCTTTTAACAGGCAGAAACCTCAGGCAGACCCGAGCTCATTGGTAGGCAATGAAACAATGAACTCATGAACTCTATCTAAACAGCTTCCTCTCAGAACAAACGGCAAATAAGCTTTGAAGTCACATGTTGACTATTTGCACACAGAGCACATTTGCCTATAAAGAATCACACAGTTTGTCCTGAAAAGAACATGTGGAACTGAAAACACTGATCAGGGCTGTGCGATACAATGATATGTATGGTGTGACCATAGAACAATATCTATCATTTCATATTCTCCTCTACCAATTATTTATTGTGTCACAAAAATGAAAAAAAAAAAATAGTGAGTATTCAGGCTGCAAAGATGTTTGAGGCTGTTTTCTTTAAAGAAGAAGTAATTCCTTAATCACATGACACGGTGAGTGTGTTGCTCTCTGCTCACTCGTTTCAGATAAGAGCCGCTGTTAATGCTGCATATTTCCAAAACCTTGTAATTACAAAACAATCACCGGAAACTAAAAGCCTTCCCAAACACACAGCACCACTGGCTCTGAAACAAATTATTTCCAATGGCTTGTACCACGCCACCACCATGTCACTGTGTCAAGCAAAGCAGAGTGCACGGCATGCTGCTCAGTGAACTAGGTTGAATAAATACTTGTGTGGCCAGTTGAAATGAAGCAACCAACCAGACATGGAAGACAAAGTGGAACACGTCTAACCAAAATGTAGTCCTCCTGACTGAACTTTTGCTGAAGCACCATATACATACAGACAACTGAAAAACAGATCTTTCAACAGAAAAAAGATCTTTCAAGAAGAAGTGAGCTCCTCTTAAAAGAGCCTTTGTTTTATTTTGAAGAGGAAGTGCAGCAGCAGGTGGGCTGGACATCAGATGGGCATATTAGACTATGTTGCTATATCAGACTTTTTTTGGTTTGAAGATGTTTCTTCCAGTGTAGAGTCTCAGCACATTCCTCCTGATGACAAAAAGAGGAGAAACAGAAAGTCATTAAAGTATAAAAACTGAAACCTGACCTGTGGTAACTGAGCTACTTCACAAGCCTGAACTCCTCAGACCTCTTTGTGGACCTGAGGGTCTTGTGCACCGACAGGCTCTTTCTCTTCTCATTAGCAGGGGCAGTGCTAACACTTGCTCCTCAGCATGAGACACATGCATCTTTGTTGCTGCAACAAAAAATTGACCTGCTGGCAGCTTTGCCTGTTTTACTCTGTCCTCGGTGACTTCCCCGGTCACTGAGTCAGATATGCCCCGCAAATGCAGTTAAGTAGATCCTGTGCACAACCTTTTTATTTCCTATTTCCAGGTGAGAGGCCGTTTGTGTGTGACTCAGAAGGCTGTGGCTGGTCCTTCACCAGCATGTCTAAGTTGCTCCGACATAAACGGTGAGTGTTTATTATCTCCTCTGGCAGAGATTATACATTTGGATGTGTGTGGCTGCAGCATCTTGCAAACTACTGGACCCGTCAAACTAATGTGCCTTTGAGCATGTTGACTGCATGATTTCTCATGGTTGCAGCAAGTTCCAAGTTTTAAACAGCTCAGTTTCGTGCCCCTGTTGAGTGCTGTATTTGCCATTTCACCACATGTCTCCAGATATCAGCTTGGTCTGGTCTCGCCTTGATCTCTAGCATCTGCATATGAATTCTACAGCCAGTATGTTTTGATCCGCTAAAGAACAGACATGACACATGATGAATAAACCCCTGTTAAATCTCCGCTAGTTGCATCTCCAGTCGTGGTGTTGAAGATATTTTAACTTCCACTGCTTCAGACACATCTGGAGGAGATCTGTAATGTTCTAGTTAACAGATGCTTTTCTCTCAGTATAAATAAACAGGGTGGATGTCAACGGTTACTGTCAATCAATACTTTGCATTGAGTAGCATGAAGTAGAGCAAATTTTTGTAGATTTTGTCAGTCAGCTTGGTTTAGATGTATGTTTGTGGTGTAACATGAACAGTATCATTCCTGTAAACGTCTACTGCCACTGCAGTTCTGCTTTGTTTTGCTTCGTCTTTGAAAGCCAACAGGTCGTCCTGATTTTCCAGGTTTGTGTTTCTGTACACGTCATGTCAGTTTAGTTTTTGTCTTTTTGTCCGTCCACCTGTCGTTGTTCTAACGATGTTTCAGTTTGTGAGTCTCGCTGACCACAGTCTCATTCTCTGTGTTCATCAGGAAACATGATGACGACCGTCGCTTTGTCTGCACAGAGGAGGGTTGTGGGAAATCCTTCACCCGGGCAGAGCACCTCAAGGGTCACAGTATCACCCATCTGGGCACCAAGCCCTTCCAGTGCCATGCAGAAGGTACAAACAGGCACCAAAACAAAATACAGTACAACTATTTATTCATGGATATATCAGAATATTTGATCAGTTAAGTGAACATAGATACACTTTTTCTTTTTTTCTTTCACTCTGTGAAATAAATAGTTTTAACTTGTAACATTGTCACATTTTCTTTGTGTTCTTCAGGCTGTAATGCCAAGTTTTCAGCACGCAGCAGCCTGTACATCCACTCCAAGAAACACAAACAGGACGCGAGCACCCTGAGGACCCGCTGTCCTGTGGCCAACTGCTCCAAGCACTTCTCCTCCCGCAGCAGCCTTAAGAGCCACATGCTCAAACACCACCACCTCAGTCCTGGTTAGTAACCCCACTATTGGCTCGTGGCCTCAGAAGTAATGATTGTACTGGAACTGATTGACTGTAGGGGTGTTTAAATTAAACTTTCTCCTTGATCAGAGCAGTGCAACTCATAGGTGGCCAAATGATATGCTGAACTGATGCTAGTGCTAAACAAAATATTTAAAAATTCAAAAATTCAATTCAAGTGAATTTCAGGGTAATGTTTAGAGGGGTTACATTTTGTTGTTGTTGTTGTTTACTAAACATATATTTACAATCTTGATTTACATTTTCTGGAGAAACCTTCGACCATCCTGTAACTTTTCTGTCTCTTCCATTCCAGATGTCCTTAGCCAGATGGAGACCACGCCCACCCTCACCCCCAGCAGCGAGCTCATCAGCTCCACCGCGACAACAGTTGCAGGTCCTGGTATTACTGGGGCCGACCAGCTGACCAATTTGGACCTTAGCTCTCTTTTCTCCACTGTGCCTGGAGGCACGGTACCTACCGCCGGCATCGGAGTGGGAATTCCTGTCAGTGGGAGCAGCTCTAATGGCACGTTCACCATGGACCTCTCCCTGATCAGCTCAGGCATCCTCACCATCGACCCCTCCTCAGTCGGCACCACGCTCTGTGCTGGCACCAGCACCACGCTGGCCAAAGCTGTGGACCCTCTTATTCTGGCAGCCAGCGCTGACATGGGCCCACACCATGGTCTGGAAGGATCAGTGGGTGACGTCCTGCCCCCACAGGCCACTCTCAATCTGGATGACGTGCAGACGGTTACCCCAGAGGCCCTGGGAACCCTCACAGCCCTCACCATGCAGGGCACCAGCGTCTCTGTGGACCCCACCTTGCAGCATCCACTCAGCTCCTCCAGTGCCCTGAGTGTGGAGCCCACAGCCTCCCTGGCAGTGGCCCCCGTTGCTGAACTGCTGGCCTCACCCTCAAAGGTGGTTGAGGTGGGCGGCCAGGGAGGAGCTGGTCCTCTGCTGGGCTGTGTGGAGGTACTGGGGCCTCAAGAAGGAGGAAAGGTCCTCACCCAGTTTGTTTTCCCCGGGCACAGCAGCAGCTTCAGCCCACAGAAGGACCAGGAACTCAACGCTGTGTCACCGAGCAGCTTCCTGGTGAGTGTCATGGTCATGAAGAGCTGTGTGAAATATCCTCAAGTGATGTCATGTGAGTCAGCACTAGTTGAAGACTTTGAAAATGAAATCTGTTTGAGGCTAGAAGCTTAAGGCTGTGGTTAAGTTGAATTGTGGGTATTGTAGGCACCTTGTGGAATAAAAATCAGTACCTTTTTCTAAATGCCTTGCACAAACATCAGCAGCATAACTGTGGTACATAACATTGTTGGTTCCCCATCGTGATGTTTGTGCCCATTCTGTTTGTCAGGAGAGCGGAGGCTCAGCCAGGACAGACTATAGAGCCATCCAACTGGCCAAGAAGAAGAAGCAAAGAGGTCCTTCAGCCTCCTCTGGTGAGACACGCATTGAATCTTTTGTTTATATCTTCAGTCAAACTAGATTGAGAATGAAGTGATGACAGTGTTGTCTTAACCCAATGCAGGGAGCTCAGGATCAAGTCAGAGAAAAACTAAAGCAGCGAAGGCAGCCACAGCTGCAGCACCGATGGCTCCCTCTGCTGCTCGTTATAGTGAAGGAGCTGCAGCAGCCAATGGGGGCCTGACCCTGCGAGACCCCGTCACCGGGGCCCAGTACGTTCAGATTCAACTGCTGCAGGTGAGATCCCCAACACCAGATCTGATCTCTTATCATCTGATAGGACGGTTGTGACCGCAGTGAGCTGTTGTTGAACTCATCGTCAATTAGAGTTTGTTGCTGATCAAAGTGTGTGCTCACACAGGACGACCCAGCCAGTGATGGCGACCTGGCCTTCCAGCTGAGCTCGCAGCCATCCAGCTCCCACTCTCAGCTCACCACTGACCTGCCCGTCAACATTTTACAGGTGAGAAAAGTTCTCTGATGCTTCAGTGAGAAGCACAACTCCATTCAAATCAAATGTGACACGGACAAAATAAAATGTAGATGCATAAAAGAGAAGAAACAAGTCAACGAAATGTCTTAAAATGTTGTGTGTTTAAAGAAGCACTCAGAGCTCTGCACTTGACAGCATGCATTTTTTTTGTTGGTGCCTTCTCAGTTTGAGAATTGAACAGATTCCATTTCCACACTCTGATGAACCCGACAGCTGCTACATCTGAGCACACTCTGGGATGATGACTTCTGTAATATTTGGTTAGTCTGACACAAGAGGACTGAGATCTGTGACTGTGTTTCCTCTCAGGAACCTTCAGTGATGACGGAGGACGACAACGGCTCTGACAACTCCCAGTTCACAGGAAGCACAATCAACCTTCAGGACTTGGAGTGACCCCCACAGAGCTGCAAGTCAGAGGTCTGCTGAGAAGAAACACCTCAGTGGCATCTTATCACTGTCCAGTTTACATCAACAAACGTACCCTGAGATGTTTGACTATCAAAGAGTTGCCTCGTCTTTTCCCAGAACTTTGAAAGCCTTCTTGGACATGTGGTTGATATAGTTGGGGGAGAGGAGGGCAGGGGGTGGACATGAGTCCACAGAATAATGCACCTTGAGAAGAGGAGATGAGGATTCTTTGTTCAGATGATAATTATGTGTTTATTAAGTCCACTTTGTACCAAATTCATGTGAGAGACTCTTCCTCTGTGGGTTTGGACAGTAACGGTGTCTATTCCATGGTGCCACATTGCCACTCATGCACACACAGTGCACTGTCTACGCTCCAGTTGCCTTACAGACACCTCGCGCTGTGCATTCCTCCACCGGCTTTATTTGTCGTTATTTTGATTTCTTAACGTTTTGTTAGATTTATTTTTCTATGGCAGCAGTAAGTCCATGTTGAAAACATGCCTCATGTGTTTATATACTGTATGTAATGAGTTACTACCTTCTTGTAATAATTTTATCTGTTTATTTATTATTTAGCTGTGGGTTTACACAATGGCAGAGCCAAACACAGATGAATTAAAGAATCAAAGCACAATCACAAGAGTTTGTCACGAGGTCTTCATTTCACTGCCTTTTAAATGTGAGAAATTATTAATTATTAAAAATGTGTGGAGATCCATGAAGGAAACCAAGTGAACTTTAAGAACTTAACTTTAGGAAATACAGGGATTATGGAAAGGTTTGCTGAGTCATTGCATTTTCAGTACTGAAGATGAAAGAATGCGTACCAAAGGTGAGGAGAGAAAAACATTCAGCACAAAAAGATTGATTACTCCACAGCAGCAACCAAATATTTACTGTTAGAACAAAAACTTTTTCTTGATTTTACAAGGTACAAGATATTTTTAATGATACCATGACATTTGCATTGCTAAACGTTTAGTATGAAATTATTCAGTTTTTACTTATAAAAACCTATATACTATATGCTGTATAATGAGACTGACAGATTGTAGTGTAAATTTAATGCTGGTTTAAATCTAGTTAAGTTTAGTTTGATGTGCAGGGACCGGTCTTAGAACGACAGGGTGGGTTCAACATACTCACATAAAGAGCAGTTATTAGTTAAATAGTTAATTAAATAGTAGTTTTGTCCAGATTAAAAACATGAAAAAAAACACCACAGCCATGATGCATTCAGTACAAACATGTTGTATGAGGCTGCAGTGTGTTTTAAGGCAATGATGGAGCGTTCCTGGCTTTTGTGATACGCCAAGAAGAAGTGACATGTTATATGTTGGTGATTACATTATTTAGCTCCTTTTTCTTCTCCTTTCTTTTCCGCTGTTCTGATTTATGTTCAGGTCCTGGCATAGCGGCTACTTCATTAAGAGTCTGTCCACGGTGCATTTTGGTTCATTTTATTAAAGTAACAATAAATAAAATTATTATCGCTGAGCCTCATGGAAGAGTTTCTACCTTTTCTCCTTTTTCGGGGAGACGTCTAGTAATAATGTGAAAAACATAACAAATCTTTATGTAATAAAAAACATGATGTGATAAGAATCTTGTCAAATCTTGTCATGATGAATTCAGATTGTTTTCACCATTTGAAAGAGAATGCAAACATTTAAACAGTCCTCATTGTGACACATTAAAGTGGTTCAGAGAAACCTGGTCACTGACTGTTATCAGTGCTGTTCTTTTAATTCAAACTACATTTCCCATAGGCCCTTGTACCTAACTGTTGTTCCTCTATATTTCTAAAGGGGATAAACATTTTGCCAATATTAGTTGGTCTTTCACTCCTTCCCACATCTGTTTGAAGAAACTATCTCCCTCTTTTAAAGGGTCAATCCACCTAAATCCTAAAAAAAGCAGGCATGCCCCTTTGTACTTCCAAACCAGCAGATGGCGTCATAGTCATATGTGTTGATGGTTTCCATACAGGGAAGCAATCAGCTGCCACTCACTGCTGCACTCATGCAAATATTGTAAGATTCATAATAAAGAGTTCTCTTGTTGCCTCTTGAGTCTCATCCTGCCATCTATCTGTTTGACCTTCTGACCTCACCACATGCCCTGCAGTGCGATGGCTTGGCAACAACAATAGTTGGAGTTCATAGACGCTCATAGACTCATCAACTGAGGTGGATTATGATGTGTTCTTAGACCTAGATGATGCTCAAATCTGATTGCAGATCATTGTAATGGCATGAATTGAACCCAGAGGTCAAATCAAAGTTTTTCTGACTTAGATTTCAGAGAAATGCCCCTTCCAAAAGGTCTAACAATCATGAGCACACTTTATTGTCTTGATTAATATACCAAAGTATATCATTGTTGAACACTGTCACCCATTCAAATATGTCATCATCCATGTGGTCAATACACGCGACACAGGTCAGTGTCCACAGCAGAGAGCTCTGTTTAAACATCTGCACAAAGTTTTATCTGCTCTGCTGACTTTTGGTTGTTTTGTGTGTTAATGTGAAACACACTCCTGAAGCCACCTGTGATGTCTACCTTCCCCACAGATAATGAATGGAGGACAAACATTGTGCAGTCACATCGTGTTGCATTTTGTTTGGTCCTAAGCTTTTAATGCCCACACGAGCTGTTCTCTAATGTCGTCATTTCAGGACATCAGTTCCCTCCAGCTGCTCTTCCAGCTCACTGCTACGTTGCAGCTTTTACTTTAATACAAACAGAAGAACTGGGCTAACTGGGTTTTGTGGTCTCAGCACAAATTTAAGCCCTAGGTTTTTTGGTTCTGGGCTTCTGAAAAAAGTTGATGAGGCTAATTTGCACACACTGTAGTTTCATTATTTTTTACCACCACTGCAACATTTACAGCATTACGACAAAATACTCTTATTGGAAAGTTTTGTTGTTTTTTTTTTAACTTTTAATAAAGTTCTTTGTTTTGTTTGTTCCATCAGTGTGTTCAGAGTTTGTCTTTTTCAGGAATACCCTGAAAAAAGAATTGAGAATTCATATTTGAAAATAAGTTGATGAGTTGACAATGAAACTGTTGTTGTGTCTAGAGGGAGCCATCAAACATTGTGCAACGGTGCATGAAAAAAGAACATCTCAGTCTGAATCTGCAGAAACTGCAGAAACTATTACAGATGACAACGGCACCAGACTTTTAATACTTAGTGTCGACATGGTCCAGTATTAATAGAAGACATGAAGCAAGTCTTTTTCTGGTATCAGATATAAAACATGTGGAACATTGTCTTCATAATGTGCTCACTATGGTTTAAAAGTACATTTAGAGTTAATCCATGAACTTAAACATTTAATGTGATCAACTTTTCAGAGATATGTACATGACTACATGATTTGGAGCTGAGGTTTTGTCTCATAACAGCGACCATTGTACCTTATTTCACAGAGCAGTAATTCATTAGAGGACAGCCAAGTTTGTCGAATGTAAGAGGCGTTTTCCACAGCAGACATTTTGACTTGTTATAGCAGAAAAGGTGAAAGCACAGGTGTTATTATTGCCATTTACAGTGTGGGAAACAGAAGAAATGGTTATAATGCTGTGGAAAAGGTCTGTTTCATGTTAAGAATAAGCATCTCCTGTCTGACTCTTTAATAAACTATTCCATGATGTATTCCTGAGATACTAGTCTATCTATCTGGAGCTTCAAAAATCAAACAGTAATAAAGGTGAAAGTGTCTGTGAGAGCCAGACAGCTCAGTCAGAGTCTATTTTCTCTAGATAAGATTACATTTCCTGGTTCCGAAATGCACCCAGGATTTCCACACAGCTCAGTCTTGGATGGCTGGATCACATCTTTTTATCTCTTGGTGTATCTCTGATGGATGTATTGACAGAGTGAAGAAACAGTGCTCTTTCTCTGCCTGGCTGCGCTCATCCCCTCTCTCATCTGACCACAGATAAATCTTTGGCCTATGACAAAATGTCAAGTGTTTGCAGTTTTAGATAAGCATATGAACTTGACACTGTGCATCTGTGAATTACATCATGCAGTGTATTGCAAAGACCTACTGTATCTCACAGAGGCATTGAGTCATCCATGACTTTTGTTAACCTCTGCTGGTGACCGACAGGAATTGAAGCAATGCTCCAAAGTCTGTGTGAGAGATTAAAGAGTTTTTTTTTTGTCCCATCTGTCCTCTATCCTCCAGTATCTGGACCAACAATGTCGTGTTTTCAGTATTTTCAGGTATTCTTCATGGTATTTTCAAGGTCTGCTTTCTTCCACTTAGGTAACATTGCCAAAATCAGATGCATCGTGTCTCAAGCGGATGCAGAAAAACTAGTCCACGCATTTGTTACTTCTAGGCTGGACTATTGTAACTCTTTGTTATCAGGCACCATCATATCTAAAAGAGCTCATAGTACCTTACTACCCCTCTAGAACACTGCGCACTCAGAATGCTGGGTTTCTTGTGGTTCCTATAGTTTCCAAAAGTAGATTGGGAGCCAGAGCTTTCAGCTATCAAGCTCCTCTTCTGAGGAACAAACTACCATTCTGGTTTCAGGAGGCAGACACAGATTTTTTTTTTCCAGCTTTATTTTGATAGATATAAAGCTTTATCTATTCATCTATTCAGGCCTTATTCAAGCTTTATTTTGATATAGACAGCTGAGGAGTGACAGGAATATGGAGAGAGAGATGGGGCATGACATGCAGGAAAGAACCTCAGGTTGGATTTGAACCCTGGGCTTCCGCAGCAAGTACTGAGCCTTCACACATGGGGCGGCTGCTCTAGCAAGTCCCACGGTCAACATTTTTAAGAGTAGACTTAAGACTTTCCTTTTTGATAGAGCTTATAGTTAGTCTGTCTCATTAATGCATGTCAATGCATGTTACTAACTAAACTTCTTCCCTGGAGTTTCTGTGCTCTCTTGTCCAGCAGGTTCTCATGGATCGTGGCTGCTGCTGTGGTCCTGCATGACGTCCACTACATATATTATTACTGTCATTATTGTTACCATATCTCCATTACAGTTTGTTTCTCTGTATGGAAAGTGTCATGAGATAACTTTTGATTTGGTGCTATATGAATAAAATTGAATTGAATTGAATTTTAGAGTTTGTCATTTCCTGATAACCATAAAAAGTTGTTGATGATGTCATCCTGCACTTGGGCGTGTACTAATTTTACATCCAATGAAACGTTTTCTCTCTTATAAGGCTGGTGGAATGGAGTGCTTCATGTTTGATACAGTCTGAGTGATTCTGAGCTACAGTCATCTATGGCCGGGCCTCACTGGTGGATACTGTACAAAAGCACAACTTAAGAACTTTATTCAGTGATTTTGGTGAAACTGGATCAGATTTTATACAGAGGATATTGATGGATTTTCCTCTGACGTCCTCCAGCTGCTGAGTTTCCCGATGGACAGATAGCTTTAGCCTAACCACTTGCTAAAGTAGCTAACTGCTAATTAACTGCTGCTAACCGAATCTGCCGTTAGCAGGCAACAGAACCGGGCTCAGCAGCCAACAGGGAATAACATTACAATAGCGAGGAGATTTATGGACTTTCCTGAGAGAAAGAAGACGCGAACCACTAACTGTGGTGCGTTTGGTCAGCCATGTAGCAAACTGAATTGACTTGGCAGGATGCCAGGGGCCAAACCCAGCAAGAAATCTCCTATCTGCCTGTTTTCATAGGAATGCATCAAAATGAGGAAGCAACCAGTCCTCTGCTTCCTGTTTTATGGGAACTTTAAAGGGGCCAGAAGTTGACGTTACAAACATATTCACATTTTCACAGCACAGATGAGATCCTGAGGAGCTGGATTCTATTACTGTGGTGCTGCATTAATCATGACTTTGCACTGAAGCAGCATTTTTTTTTTGTCAGGTGCACAGTTTATTTTCTCATACGCACCTGTTTGATATATGTGACAAGTTAAAGGAAAAAATGGAACAAATGAAGCATAAGAATACACACAGGTGCACTGCATGGTACGCTAAAGCAATTAACATACCGTCATGCATCAGACACAATAGGAAGTACGATGACTGTGATGCTCATGTATTAGAGCGATATCTAAGAAAAAACAGAAGACCGACTTCTTCAGGTGAGTGAGAATGTCGATGCAGGACAGGATCAAACTGTCAGCAAGAACCAGCATCAGGAGAGAGAGGATATTATAGTCAGGATGCAGCGCATAAAGCACACATTACAAAGATGAACGCTCAGATGGACACTGGTCTACAGATATGTGGAACAAAGTGATCTGTTCAGATGAGCCATCCTTCAATGGATTCCCCACAAGTGGGCCTGAATGACACAGTGAGGGGATCCTGCAGCTCTGTTATGCTATGAGGGACATTTTGCCGACGTGGTTCGGGTCCAGCTCTCACTGTTGGTCAACACCAAGTTGTTATTTATGCTTTAATGCTTCTGTGAGCATGAAAATGATGCCATCGTCTTCATTGTCATCATATCTCAACCCAGGTGAACACCGACACACAAAAAAACAAATGAGGAAGTTCTTTTAGAAGAATGGTTCAGAGACTTGTAGGATCAATCCCAAGCATGCCAGGAGACCTTTTTCTACACTTTAAAATTCTTACTAGTTTCATAGCTTTGTTGATATCTACAATTGCTATTACTCATAAGAGGGCTTGCCATAGTCTCCACATCATATTGTGCAATGCTTTGGCTGTAAACAGGCAGGAAACCAGACCATTTGATAGGTCATGACTAATTGCAGTTCCGAAAACACCTGCTGGTACTGTGTTCCACTGAGCTCCACTTACTTTAAAGGCCCTGCACACCTGGCACACCCACAGAGGAGAGTCTAAAAGATACATTATCATATAGACTAAGTTTGACTGACTCTCTCGTTTGCTTATCGCCTGTTCATATTTAGTTCAAATGAACACATTTGGAACATGACAGGTGGTGTTGATATGACTTGATCTTACACCAAGCCAAACCTTACAACATTATATTATATAAAGTGGCAAAGATCAGAGATATTGTTATGTAACTGAATATTTTAAAAAGAGAATCATGTCCAGTTGAAAGGAAGGTTCCTCTGTCACCACCTAACTCTAACTTGAGTCACTCTAGAAATGTAAAGAAGGAAGTCTATATGTGTCATCATTGATTACATTTATGAAATGGTGTCAAATCTTCTGTCGAGAGGTCCCACATGCTGCATGTAGTTGGAATAAATCATCTTGCTTATTTGCATTCTCCATCAGTAATGTGGCCTCCTCAGACTTGCAGCATCTCTGGAGGGAAAGAGTAACCAGATTTCAACATCTACCATCTGAACATTAGAGCCTGTACACATCCCTGGAGAGATGGAGACAGAGAGAAAGAAGTAGGGCAAAAGCATGCAACTAATCCTCAGTTCAGCAGTGCTCTCATCCATCCAGACTCAGCCTGTAATCTGTGGATCAGTGAGAGTCACCCTGCAGGGGCAGTCTCATGGCTTTTGGCTCCAGCTGTTTGACGGCTGGATTAAGAGGTCAAGTGGGATCAGACAGAAATTGCTGCTCTGCCTGTCGCACAACATGGTAGGCCTAATAACATCCAGCTACTGTAATGCATTCTACTATATAGGTACCGTGCAGAGCCTGGTCAAGCCCTTTACTTTATACTTCACTGGAGACTCTGTGGGGTCAGCATGGTAAGGAGGCAACTGTATGAAGAGGGAATGATGGTGAGAGATGATCTGCAGTTGATTTAAAAATTCTCTTTTCTTTATATTAATAAATCCGATAAGAATCTGATACCAACAATAATCAAACTGATTCAACTAACAACTTTTGTGTGTATCATAGCCTGATAGATCTTCTTCCTCTCTGCTACAGAGCTCCATTGTTGTCCAAAAATGATTAAAAACACATTGTGTTCTTCAGGAACACACACACACACACACACACTGTAGTTTATTTTCACTCAGTTCCACACACATCGTCCTGCTGCCCCAAATACTCACTAGAGCACCAAATTTGGATTAATCCACCGCTGAAAATAGTCCTGAACAAATGAAATAACATGAGCTGTTTGTTAGAAGCTACAGTTTTTAAAGATTTACATCTGCAGTAGAAACCAATGGGCTCGAGCTGAGTGCCACTGAAGGAGGACTGAAGGTGGAAAGTATAGTTTAGTAAAAAAGTAAGTAAGTGAAAAATAGAACTGTTTTTTATCCTTTTAGGGAATCATGGATATCAGTGATGCGTGATGAAATTTTTTATCAGTTGGCCTGAAAAAAGGGAAATTCAGCTACTTCAATTTTGTTGTATGATTCAAATGCTTTTATATTTGAATTTATCTCAAGACGACACATGAACTAGATCTGACTGTTCAACAATATATCTATTTGACATGTTGAAAAAGACATACCGTGTAGTCTGCCAAGCCCAGCTGAGGTAGCCCAGCACTATCTGTACATACAAGAAACTGAAAAATATAGCTGAGTTTGCATAATTGCAAGCCTGTTTGAGTGTAACACAGAGAGAGAAATAAACGAGCTGAGGAGAGAGAACAGATGCATTGAACCATTCCAGATTCTCATTCTGGAGGGTTGTGGTGTATCAGCTGCAGGAGAGAGAGAGAAGTGTGGAGAGGGCTCAGGTGAGCAGCGCAAGGGGAGATGATGAGCACACCTGTTCACTGTTAACTAATCACGCTCCCCTTTAACAGTAGCGTGCTGGACCAGACGGCGAGACAGAGAGACTGGAAAATGCACTGCATGCAGAACCAGACAACAGCGAGAGTGACCAGAAGCCTGCGAATGGCTGCATTGTGTGTGGTGTTTGTGGCCCTGACTAATAAAAATAATAGAAAGGGTTACCGGTTCCAAGAGTGTCTTTGTGCTGAGAGGACTTACAGTGGCAACAGACGTACCACACTCATTTAATCATTATGGTCTTTATTTACTACCTAAAAATGTTGTGCGTGTTTTATTGAAGCCCAAATTCATGTTTAGAACTCTAGCTAACTGTGTTTTAAAATCTGATTCAGAGTCTTTACTTAAAGCTGCTCTAATCGATATTAAGAATGGATCAGATGACTGTGTGTAGTGTCAAACAAACTCTGAAGTTCTCAGCTCTACAGAGCATTTTAGCATCTTTCAGCTCATTGTTTTTCTTTTTTGGTTCTCTATTATCAGCGTCTTTTCAGGCAGCAGCAGGCTGCTTTTTTGTTTGTTTGTTTGTTTGTTTGCTTGTTTTGTTCTAGCTCTGATAGCTCTGACAAACTCACTGTACACTACCTGCTCAGTACTATATAGCAAGTAACTAGCCTTTATATAGCAGCTAAAGGCTAAAGAGGTGCCATGGGTTCATTTTGTCAGTTGATGGAAATGTAAAGAAATGTTGGATCGCAAACCATCTAACAAAAACTGTCTACCAACACAAAATGACTATCATTCCAGTGCTATGTAGTCCTCCTCTTGGCTTCAGGATTAAGATTTTACTAATCAATCAAATCATTTTTCAAAGCCCAGAGGACTAATATGCTTTCTGTACATTTTTTTACTAATCAGGTCTCATAAGAGGAAGCTTTTTATGAAGCTCCTGGTTCATGTAACTGACTCGTTGTTTCACAGGTGAAACATGATCATAAAGATCATCTTCTCCTGAAGCTGGAGATCATCAAGGAGCTGCAATCCTGTTTTATCATCCAACTTACCAGTATATATTCAAATGCACATTCATTTGTGAGAAAGTGTGCTACTGTCTGAATGCTGATAGCGTCTGAGCTCTGTGGTCACTTCCCAGAGTTCCTGGACTTTCATCCTTCTGAAACAGAACCATGACTCCAAATGAATGCTAATGCTGCCCCGTTTAAAGGCAACTGTTTGTTAACATGTTAACTAACTTACCATTGCGATAATAGGTCAGTTTTGTGTTTAAAATATACATCCATTCTTCTAACTCAAAAGCTACACTGTGATACCACACTGTAAAAATACTGTTACAACTTAAAGTTCTACATTGAAAATCTAATTTAAATAAAAAGTAATAGTAGCTAAATAAGCAATAATAAAGGTAAAGTGCCCCCTGTGTTTTGCAACATTGAGCTGATGCTTTTATCCAAAGTGGCTTACAATAAGTGCATTCAATCACGAGGATACAGCTGCATGAATCATGCGAGTACACCAGCTCCATCAAACATTGAACTATTTCACACTGAATGCTGCATTGAGAAATGTTTAAATATATAAGTAGTAATTTTATGTTTTGGTGGTGGTGCAGCTATTTTGTATAGTGTTTTTTGTAACAATGCATCACAAAAGATTCTACATGTCAATTTGAATCTGTGGCACCTCCTGTGGACAAAAGTGGTGGTGTTTCCACTGCCATATTTCATCTGTTTCAATGTGGTGGCTTGTGTGGGTTAATCATTCTTCTAACATGTTTTCAGCACCTATGTGCATATGTACCACTGCTTACAGTAAGTTAAAGTCTTAAAACAGCTGTTGTTACTAAGTGTTTATTTAACCCTATCATCAGTCAGCACTCTCCCTCTCTCAAACAGGAAAAGAAGAACAAAAGGTCCATCAGGACAGATAGACTTTCCATGTAATCACTGACAGAATCATCACAAAGAGGGAGGAATTATAAACACGATGCTGCCTCAGTTTATTTTCAGCTCCTTCCTCCAGGCGCTAAAATGTGGCAATGTGGGGTAAAAAAAAGTCTGCCACCTTGTAGCCCATTATGTGGATATACCTAATTGCAGCTGCTATTCCCAGAATAATAAACTCTCTCTCTGTGATGTCTCACAGAATCTTGGAGTGACTACTTAAACAAACAGCATGTTAAAGTACAGCTTAATGCTTTAGAAATGCTTCCTGTCGAGCTTGACTGATTTGCCCACATTGTTCCTGAGAGAGTGAGTTCCTCTCTGTGTGAGGAAGTGTTGATGTTGCTGTGAGGCCAGCTACTGATATCCTCTGAGTGCCTCTGACTCACAGTGACCCACACTTACCTCTGACAGGCCTCTGATAGGCCGTCTGCCAGCCAGTAACTGAGCTGATATTTATTGTAATCATGCCGGGACAGCATTAGGGGCAAATAATCCTTTTTCCATAGAGGTTCAAAGGTCATATTCAGTTGAATATAGTACAAAGATGAGATATTTAATGTTCAAACTGAATAAGTGATAAAGGCAACATCGATTCAATGTTGATTCAGTGTTGATTTAATGTTGGTCTGTTACCTGGAGATTGGTTTAATTAATGATTTTAACAGCGATTGATTTTAAGCTGAACTAACATTGAATTTATGTCTGTCTTTTTTCATTATTGAAATAAGTTTATTATTTCAGGGTGCAAACCTGATGAAAAATCAATGTTATATTTCAATGTCGATCAACATTGATTCAGTGTTGATTCAATGTTGGTCTGCTATCTGGGGAGGTTCACCACTTTGTGAAAACCTGTGTGGGTAAATGGATGCAAGAACTTTATGGATTTCACCAAATACAGTCCTGATCACTGCACATAACTGAATGCAACCCAACATTGATTGCCCACGACCTTTGACCCATGACATGCCATGCCATCCAGACAACATTTTTTATGGACATTACTGTGTATTTCAAGACGATGCCAAGACATGAGTACAGGTACTGAACTGTCCCCAATAGAAAATGTGTGGCACATTATGAAGCCCAAAATATGACAACAGAGACCACAGACTGTTGAGCAACTGAAGTCATATATCAAGCAAGAATTTAAAACTTCAGTGGCCTCACTTCTGCTACTCACTGAGTTTCGTTAAAAGAAAAGATGATGCAACGCGGTGGTCACATGATCCTTTGGAATGTGTCACACACATTACATTGAGAATGAGTATGTCTGTTGGTAGTTCTGATTAGTTAAGATTTCAATTATCTTCTCAGGAAATCTCGTTGAGATCAAGATCTGTTTACCAAGAGAGACTTAAGAATAAATTTTATAGAAGATCGCAACAAGAAAATGTATTCACTACAAATAGAATCTTGTAAAATCTCTCAGAACAATCAGCGCCTCCAACTGACTTATTCCAGTAGTGAGTTACACATCTGTTCCAGTTTAGAGTTGTTCTGAAGAATCTTTCCAAATGTGTTCTGGATACCAGTGATGATCATCATCTTTTCACTCAGCTCACAGTGATGAGTGTGACAGCTGTGGTGGACTGTATGAGACTGACTCTCAGATTACCTGAGCTGCATTTTAGTATGAATAGATACTTTACTGATCCCTCAGTGGGGAAATTCTTTTTTTCACTCAAGTTTTGACATATATAGACCCAAAATACAACCACACATACACAAAGGGCTCATAGACATGAGAGATGGTGAAGTTATGGGCAGCCACATAGCACCCTGGGAGCAGTTAGGGATTTGATACCTCAAGGGCACTTCGGCAGTGCCCAGGAGGTGAGCTGACACCTCTCCAGCCACCAGTCCACCTTCCATACTTTGGTCCATGCTGGACTGAACTGGTAGTCCCTACAGGCTGATTCTGCTGATCCCACTAGAAACTGATAGTAGAAACAATTGAACAACAAGTACTATGTTATAAGCTTTAGCTTTTTAAGTTTATTGTTATAAAATTTTTTTAGAATATGGTAACAAAATATGTTCATGTTATTACAGCATTCAAACTCATCAGGTTATAACATGATAACTTATATTGTTACAGTTATTGATATACAGCTTGTATGTCATAATAACGCAATAATATCTTGTTATATTAAACTTTTTACATTATACTAGATGTGCAACTACTAACAACTGTTTTTAACCTGCGCAAACAAAGTAAACTTAAACTCAACAGTATAAGCAGATCTGCTTAAATCAGATCTTTAAAAAAAAAAAAAGGAAAAGGGAAGGAAAAAGAAAAATATGCTCATGTGATCTTGTGTGTTTTTGGAAACACGACATTTTCTCCTCTGAATCTCTGACTGGCCCACTTCTACACCTTCTTATTTATCATGATAACACTCGATTACTCCACTTCCTTCCCTCACCGTCCCACATGTTGTTCCACGCAGCAGAACCTGTGAGTGACAGCACCAGACGACCCGCCTCCAATCCCACCACAACCGACCAATGAGGCTGCAGAGCGGGGACGAGCCTTCAGCCAGCAGCCTCTTATATCTCACTACAGTTACCGTGTAACACACAGGCAGTCATGTGACGGTCATATAGTACAACTCAGCCCGAGCTCAGTCCAGTCTGAACGCTGCTGCCGCTGCATGGCGAGTCTCAAGGGCAAAAGCTGCTCTGCCAACAAACGGATGCACCGGATAAAAACACTTCTCCCCGCGCCTTTTGCTTTGGGATTATATTTGATCTGAGTGAACGAGGTAAGGCTGCAGGTCTATTTTGTGATGTTTGGTTCGGGGGGCGCACGGTGCGCGTGTTGGATCCGCTCGGTGCCATATGCTGCAGCGGGCTGGACGAAAACATGTTTACGTTGAGAGCGGAGACGCGCGCCTACTCATGCGTTATGCACCGCGGTGGGGATGGCCGGAACAACACAGAACACAGTCCCACAGTCCGACACTGTGGACTAGCGTGAGGTTCGAATTCTCTGCCGCAGTTTAACACCAGACTGTAAATCAATGAATTTAGATGAGTTTGGATTTTTAATTTCTCCGCTGCATGCTGCCTGCGAAATCTGGTGGAGCAGTTAATGGTTATAATTGTAATTGTTATTATTATAACACAGATACAAACATGAAATTGTGTTGAGTTATTACTATAAATATAAGGCCCAGCCATGATAAGAGACGATGTCCACGCTTTCCTCCACAAACATGTGTAATGAATCACAATGTGTCCCACACGAGGCACGCAAAACACGCCAGCCTGCATTTTAACGCGATGAATCTGAGGACTGAATCTGAAAATCTTCTTTACTTCAGAGGCAGCGATGTGACTGATTTACAGCTCTTTAATTGTCCCGTAAACAAGCAGGGCAGGTGATTTACGCATGCAGCGGAGGAGCGCACGCTGCTCCTGGCTGCCCCATGCGGCGTTTGCTGAAAATAATGTTGACAGTTTTTTTTCTTCCTCTGGTTGGGTTTACTCTCGGTCACTCAGACCATGCAGGGGCCCCTGGTAAGGGAGGGCGGATAGGGAAAGCAGGAGGAGGAGGGGGTGTTGGCGGGGTGAGTTTGACCAACGCTCTCTGTTCCAGGAAAATAACCTATTTATGAAGCCTATAGTAGGACGGCATCAAAACAACTGTGATCAAGTGGTACTGTACACTCTCATTGTTGTTGAGCCACATGGAGCAAGCAACTACAGTCTCCTGATCGAGTAGTCATGAACTTACAGTCTGATACTGAAATAGGCCACCATAAGAAGTGATAAAGTTATTGAACAATAATTCTGTTATATGAAGAGAGGAATAAAAACATCTTGAGATGAGAAGATGAGATACAAATGACAAAGTCTCTACTGTAGTCGTGCCATGATATAGATCTGTTTTCAATATGTGAAAAATCTTATGATTATTTTCTGGTTCCATCGTTTTATAAATGAAACATCAGAAAAGAGTGAGAGAACTCCACAATGACGATTTTACACAGCAAAGTAGTCTGCAGTCTATAAAGTAACGGTGGTTCCCAGTTTGGAGAGCTTGGGACCCCCCTCAGTCATGCTGCAGGATAAATCTGAGGGGTCATGAGATGATGAACAAGATAGGAAGAAATGAAGACACAACTCACAAAAGCAAATTTGACAAAACGTTCTTAACTCAAGGTCTACTCACTAGATTTATTTTGGAGCTTTGTGCTGCATCTCATGGTCTGTCTTCAAGGTCAAGAACGAACCTTCAAGTTCAAAATGACACATTTCTGATGAAATAGTTGCTTTTTGGATTAGTTTTAGGGACTCTAAAGTATTTGGGAGAAGGGAACGTCACCCATTAGTGTTACTGTAACTGACATCTGTGTTATGAGTGCAGTTTACAGTCTACTGTTTAAATGACTCTATAACACAGTATTTCACCGTGCTGTGTCACTGATATTGTGATTTGAAAGCTTTTAAATGACACAGCTGCATTCAGTGATTAACTTGCAAGCCTGAAAAGCTGGTGCAGCATTGTATGCATACACTGATTGTGACTTGTAATTAATATATATAATATGTGACTCATATCAAATCAAATTCAAAATCAAATTTTATTTGTGTAGCCCAAAGTCACAAAACACATTTTGCCTCAGAGGGCTTTACAATCTGTACATGGAGTGACACCCTCTGTCCTTAGACAGGGAAAAACAGGGAAAAAAGGTGGAAAAAACCTCAGGAAGAGCCACAGAGGAGGGATCCCTCTCCCAGGACGGACAGACGTCAGTAGATGTCACGTGTACAGAACAAATCAACACAAACATATTGTACAATTACAATGAATGATAGAATGACAATGAATTACAATGAATGATAGAATGATTACAGTAGCAGTGGAACCTGTGATAGAGATAGAGAGACACAGATGCACGAGAATGCATGGGAAAACTATCAAATATCTTCTGTATAAAATCTGATCCAGTTTCATCAAAATCACTGAATAAAGTTCTTAAGTTGTGCTTTTGTACAGTATCCACCAGTGAGGCCCGGCCATAGATGACTGTAGCTCAGAATCACTCAGACTGTATCAAACATGAAGCACTCCATTCCACCAGCCTCATAAGAGAGAAAGCGTTTCATTGGATGTAAAATTAGTACACGCCCAAGTGCAGGATGACATCATCAACAGGGAAGAAGTTTAGTTAGTAACATGCATTAATGAGACAGATGGTGAGAGAGAGCAAGAGAGAGTTTTCACATAGGCGGACACATGGGTTGAAAGATATGGCACATTTTAGTCTGACCTGAAAGTCCGACAGTTCTTTTGATTTTGAGCAGTAGGCACATGTGGGATTAAGATTAACAGACTTCTCACTATCTCTGTTTATTTCTATTCAGACATACTGTATCCTGGCTGGAGTCCTTGGATTGTGAGAGTATTTCCCTGACACTTACTTTCTCCACCCCGAGAGAGCACACCAGGTGTTGGATGGTGGGAAGTGTGGCCTTGGTGACCTGGGTTTGTTTGGCCTAACTTTCCCAGCAGCACAAGGAATAATTCTCTTACAAATCATTGGAAACACAGACTCTGAGTCCAACAAGAGACAGCAGTTTGGCAGTATCCAGGGATGGTAGATAACTCCCCAGTTAACGAGGGGACTTTTCTTCTTTACAGTGGCTCTCCACAGGCCTATCGGCTGTCAGACATGGTGACAGATCTGGGCTCCTACCAAGTGATGCCGTCACCTTTTTCGGAGGATGACCTGAGTGAGTCATCCAGCCCTCGCTCCTGTTCCAGCCCAGACTCCCAGGTGCTCAGCTCCAGCTATGGCAGCAACTCCAGTGTTGAGAGCCAGGATAGCATCCTGGATCACCTGCTGTCCCAGGCCTCTTTAGGAGGTGCCAGTGTAGTGCAGACAGGATCTGTGACACCTATACCATTGTCCACTTTTCACTGGGACTCACGGAAAGATGAGTCCTCCAAACGTGAGCCCATAAAGGAAGAGAATTTTGACTTCCTCAACTGGTCCAATGTGGAGACAGAGGAACAACTTGGAGGGTCTTTCCAGCCCACGCTGGAAGAGATCGAAGAATTCCTGGAGGAAAATATGGAGGTGGTAACGATGAAGCAGGAGATCCGAGAAAGTTGCCCTGGGTTGGGAGTGGGACTGGAGGAGGCTCTTGGTCTAGAAGTTGGTCTGGAGTGGTGCAGGGAGGCCTCCCCTGAGCCTAAGCTGGAGCCTGAGGCTAAGTATTCAGACCAAACTGTCCCCACTGCCAGCACTGCTGGCCCAGCCACTGCTCCCTCTAGTGAGACCAAATCAGTTAACCCCACAAATGAGTCCAGCACAGGGGCCAAGAAAGTATCAGGCAACAAAGCTTCATCAGCAGACAGTGGCACAAACAGTAGTGGGATGCCGGTCATCCTACAGATTCAGCCCCTTCAGATCAAGCAGGAGCCTACAGTAGCACCTCTTACGTCAGTGCCCCAGCCCCCACAGCCTGCCCCAGCTTCAGACATCAAAATTGCGCAGCTACTGGTCAACATCCAAGGTCAGACCTTTGCCCTGGTGCCCCACGTTCTGCCCTCCCCCAACCTTAATGTCTCTTCCAAGTTTGTGCGCATTGCTCCTGTCCCTATTGCAGCCAAGCCTCTGGGGATTGGGGGTAACTCAGCCAGCCAAGGATCAGGGATTCTCGTTGGAGGTCAAAAGTTCCAGAAGAACCCGGTGGCGGATCTTATCAAAATGCACAAATGCACATTTCCTGGCTGCACCAAGATGTACACCAAGAGCAGCCACCTGAAGGCTCACCTGAGGAGGCACACGGGGGAAAAGCCTTTCGCCTGCAACTGGCAGGGCTGTGGATGGAGGTGGGTACTGGTGAAGGAAGTGTGAACTGATTGATTGAATGTATTTCTGAACACTGTGGCTCTGTGTTTATGTGTTACTTTAGTAGATTAGACTCTGTGATTGACTCATATTTATGGTGGTTATATAAAGGCTGTTTAAAGGTTTGTTTTTGACTGAGCAATAGCAGCAGACTCTAGCATGCGTATGCATGATTTAAAAGGGCTTAACACCCATTCGTTAGCGTGGCCTGCCGGAATCTGCAGTAATTATTTGGCAGTGTGGCATATCTCAAAGGAACCGAGTGTGGTGCAGATTTTAACTGACACTTTAACTGACCTGCTGCTTTAAGGGTCATCTATTAGGACTAGTGAGGGTAATTAGAGGGTCTGAAGAAGCAGACCCCCCACACCCTCCCAAAGCTCCAAGCAACTCAAAAAAAATGAGAGAAGCTGCTCTACAACATAAATGTCATTATGTGTAATAGGGTTTTTTACCATGGAGGCAAAGCTTTACTGGGATTCAGTTTGTGGAATGTCAGCAGTATGCTTCAGCGACATGATGGGGCGCTCACAGTTATTCAAGGAAAACAGCAGAGGAAAAACAACCAGACTGTTTTCTTTTCACTAAGCCCTGCAGCTGAAGAGCTCTTAATGACTGTCATGCAGCCTCCCAAGTGTTAATTGGGATGATGTGAGGTGGTGGCAATACAGACGACTTTGCTTGTACAATCACACTTCATGTCAGGCAGTGAGATATCTGGGATGTGTAAGAATAGCTGGGAATAGCCTATTCTTTTTTTTGCGAATGTAAACTAAATCTGGGACGGAGCATGTGGGCTGCAGTCACATGGGCACAACATGGGCACCTCCTGTTGAGACTAAACAGCTGTGCAGTTGCTGGGGCAGTATGTGTGTGCGTGCGTCTGTGTGTGTATTTGTGTATGCTAAGTATAACGCACCAAGATCTAATTTGGAACCTGCTGTGTGTAATGGAGAGAGGCAGAGAGAGAGAGAGAACTTGGATGTCTTCATCAGTGAGGCAATTTCTTTGCTCGTTAAAGTAAAGCATCTTTTTACATTCATCAGTCTGAAAGTGTGTGTGTGTGTATGTGTGTGTGTTTATGTGTGTGTGATTGAGTGTGACTTAACGCCCACAGTTGCCAGAGTGGAGCTGGCTGTTTTCCTGAGGACATGAGGTCAGCCAGTGAGACTGACTCAAAGTGGTAAAATGAGTGCAGCATTTGAGTCCTCAGCCGTCAGCCATGCTCTCTTTAGCTGCTGGTTCTCAACTGGTGGCTCCTTAGAAAAGGTCATCAAAACTACTGAAAGTCAACTTTGTCAAGAAAAACAAACTATTTTGAATTTTTGTGAATTAATAGCCCAACACATTTATTCTGTTTTCTGCTGCACAGTAGGGATGCACAGCTAATATTGGAATGAAGCCAAAGATGACACTGTAAAAACCTTGTGACCAGTTCACTCATGTTAGATCAATTCAGCAACTAAGGTGAGAGTGTCATGTTCCTAATTGTCACTAAATACTGAAATTGCTACAGCTATGATGTGCACCTCTGACTAGCCTTCTTCAGCTGCAGCTTACAGTTGTTGTAGCATTTAGTGATGCTGAAACATATTATCAGGAGAAGAAATTTATATTTGATGAAAATGACTTCTAGAATCAGCAGCACAACAGCACTGCTCGCCTGTGCTTGTTATTGCACTTGATGAAGTTAAATTGAATGAATGTTAAGTTAGCTTGTATGTAAACCATAATTTAATGAATAAAGATTGATGATTGTTATAGGTTTCATTTGTGTTCATTGAGGTGGCGTTGTATGAGGTATTTATCTATAGCAAGTATATGACCTAGAGTAGACAGAAAACATCAAACGTCCCCCCAGTTTGGAGAAGCCGACAGGAGGATCAGCACAGACACAAGCAATACGCTGCTGTGTATGGGGCAGCAACAGCACAAAAAACTTCACCTAACAAACCTAAAAAAATGAATATGAAAAATGAAGTGTATGCTATATTTAGAATATTTCTCTTTCTGACAGAAAACTGAAGTCTTATATCGATCTCTCCAATTCCACCAGACTCCCTTCACAAAAACAATAATTGCAGCAACTAACATTCTAATATCTAACGAATGTTAGATTCATCAGCATCAACAACAACTCTGAATAACAATTCTCGTGTTCTGTGAGGAAAAAATACTGTTGTCAGTGAAGTCTGGTGGCTATGAAGCAAGCATCGATCAATATAAACACTTTTTAAGTGGCTCAGATACGTTTTGTTGCTGCCCACAGCTGGACATTGCTCATCATGTCTGCTGGTACCGCATACAAACCCACTTCAATAAATTCTAATTAACCCTTTAATACTAGACAATTGGGGAACCTCTGATTGAGACACACTCCACACACACAGTAGCAGGACTTCCATTTACATGTGCTCTAACACATTCCCAACCAGTGAGCTGTTATGTAATTTGGTTTCTACCTGCCACGGCTTGCAAGGATGGGTCTTGGAGGAGCCTCCAAACATTCAGTGATTCATAAACCTTCCTTTTATGTGCAGGTACTGAGTGATCAATAATATCCCCTAAAAGCTTTGTGTATAGTAACAACCTGGCAACCTGCCACCATCATGTACTGTACTTGAAATGCTGTGTGTGTCCTAATGCAAGAGGGGAGCAGAAATTTGTGCAGGCTGTGTGTTCCAACTAACAAAGGGCTCTTGTCTGTACACAAAAGGCAGGATGTAGTTTGGATGGAAGTGTGTGTGAGAACCACTATGTGTGTGTGTGTGTGTGTGTGTGTGTCTGTCTGTGTGTAGCCCACTGTATGTGATGGGCTAAATGAGGGGGCCGACCAAAGGAAAAAAAAAAGTTGGTAAAATGGGAAAGAAGCAACTGAAGTGAGAAAAAGAGAATAAGTGAGATTTATAAAAAAAAGAAAAAACAGGAGAAAAAGTGCTGTTGGTGGTGGTGGCATTGGGGGGAGAGAGGCAGACAGAGGGGGAGAAAAGGCCTGTTTCAGTTTTGCCACAATCATTTGAAGGGAGAAGCAGTGAGGAAGTGGAGCGAACAAAGACAAAGTGTTGAATAGTTACCATGACTGTGGGCTAGGAACGTCCAGGCTGCCACGCTGCATGAAAGGGAAGAGAGGGATCAGTCAAGGTTCCTCATAGACTGGGAGGAATGGGGAGGGTGGAAAGATGCACTGACTGTGCTACTGTATATTCAAATGTAACAATGTCACTCCAGAAACAAACAAAGCAAAGACGAGATAATACTGTGAGGACACACTGTGGATCAGATGATATATCAGATATAGGAGAGGCTATCAGGACATTTGCATCACCCATCTACAGTGCCTGTTAGCAGCCACTGGTTTATGTTATGTGGCATAAACTTTAAAAATCAACTTAGCACAACCATGATTTAACCCAGTTAGCTGTCTGCCCCTATTAACCCCATCCCAAGCACATTTATTTTGGAATGTGCACCATGTGTGCAGTATGAACTAATATAATTAAAGTCTTAGAGTTGCTTTTGACACAGGGCCCCTGTGCAAATGAGCAAAAAATCAAGTGAAACCTGGAGCTTGTGGGGCTCCTGTGGGTTTGAGGCTCCAGGGTACTTAACCCTTTTTACCTCATTGCTCATTCTTTTTCCATGAAGCGATTTAGACTTCTAAAGCTCCATGTGATAACTTCATAGCAAACAAAGAAAGATGCTCAGGTTCAAGAATGCAGTGCAGGTTTTGAGAGAACTGGAGGGGTAAGACCACTGTCTTCTTCCATTTATCTGCATTATAGGCACCAACAGCAGTATAAAGTTAGCATTATCACCATAGGTTTACACAGGGTTTGTCAGAAGTTATATAAAACATGAGGACTAGTTGTTTTGTCACATCCTGTAGGAATCAACTTGAAGCTGTAGAGCTTATAGAGTTAACCTCATGTACTGATCATATGGGAAAGAGTAGATCATCCCAGCTAGCTGAAAACAATGGTGTCATACCTTTTGTCAGTCTCACTAAAAACCTACAAGTTGAGAGACTTAAATTGATCATTTGAATCTTGGCCTACAATGACTGAGCAAAGTTTGTGCTTCAGTGTTTCCATTCACTCAAACTTAAAAAGACAGCTAAATGTCCAGCTGTCTAGTACAATCGATGTCTCTGCTGCATATTTTTGCTTCACAGAGCTTATGATATCCTCGAGCCCAGGCTGTGTTACTCAGCTCCTTACAGGCTCACTGTTGGAGGAATGAAGCTGGGGACTCCGTGGGGGGGTTTCTGGGAGTAATGTGCCCACACACGAGGGGAATGCTTAACTAGAAGAGAGAAACTTACATACACTCATAGTGGATGCAGTACAACCCTCTCTTTCAAGTTCAGAAGAAGAGGTCTGGACAGGACTGCTTTTCATTCCTGTCTGCTTCTACAGTCCAATCCAACTCTGTTTCCTGCTGAAAGTCAGTCTTTTGGAGACTTTTCTGAGGTTTTTTTCTTAATGAGTTGAAACGTGGATTCAGTAATTCAACTGTTTAACTCAAGAACACCTTCAGCTGACAGGAAATGAAAACAAAGCTCTGTAAAAGAAAGAAAAGTGCTTCCAATTGATTCAGTTGGGACTCAGAGATGATGAAATCAATCCCGCCTGTTTCTCTGATACATTTCGCATAGCAACAGATCCAAACCAGATGGTGGAACATCAGACTTCAGAGTGGCAGTGATAGTGTTACTGTTTACAGACTGAGACCATCTCTACAAACTATGTAAAACAGTTTGTAGATCAGATTTGGATGCACACCGTTTACTGGAAGACATCGCATTATATAAAACATGTGTTTAAGCCATTAGCCTCTTTTTTTTCATGTCTGAAATTTCATCCTACATCCATCCTGTGATGATTATGCTGACTGCCCTCTCCACATTACAGTAAATATATCCTGCGCATGCAATGGTTCCCACAAGTTCCCAGTCCTCTCCAGCCTCCAAGTTAGAAGATGTAACTGGACAGAGAGTTAAAACCTCTGTCAGATAACTGTTCCATGTACCCAGATTACTGTGCAGACTGGATCTGCTTGTTTCTGCTTGTTCTGCTTAGGTAGGTGTTTGGGTGGTACTAGGATGTTTTTATTGGCAGTGTATAAACTGCTGTCAGATGTTGCATGTAACTTAATCATGTCTATTACTGCAGGAGCAGCAGCAGCATTACTTTAGGTCTTAGCTGTACGCTTGTTGTATCTACATATGACAGAGAGTACAACAGATTTTTACTGCAGCTCTTTATGTGTTGCTGCTTAATTACAGGGTGCGATCGATTCATCATCTTGTCAGGTCAGCAGTGCAACATCTGGGACACAGAGCCTGGCTTGGGACAGTCAGTTTCAGAGAACTAGGTTGCTGGGAAGAAGCCCCAGAGCTGTCATTCGTTTGGCTCCAGCCAAGTAGCGTACGCCTCGCATGCTAACCCCACTGTGATGTTTTGCTTGTCCAAATGAGTTACAGGCAAACGAGCTGTAGCATCAACATGTGAAGCATTCTTGCTCGTGATGGATAATTATGCTGTGGGACTCGGTGAGAAAAATTCTGGCCTTGACCGCCGTTATGTGCATGCTGGGAAAAAAAGGGAATTGCCAAAACAAAAAGACAATATAACAGTGCAGGGGCAGTGGAAAGAGTTTCAAGGCGTTTTTCTTTTCGACTGTATCATAGAGGCACTTGAGCTATGAAATATCCTTAGAACACATGTTGCTCTAAAGATAAATATTTTTTTCAAATCCATTGTCATTGTTTGTTCTGAGGAGCCAAGACAAATAGTTTCCTCATGGACAGAACAGGTTCTGGATGTGTTATGCAACTGCTTTGACACAAGTGGAGTTTGATCATCTTTGCCAAACCACACACACCTGAGACAGACTACTAAATTAGGATCATTCACTTTGTGTAGAGTCATTGTTTTGCAAGTGACAAGCAAGTTCTAAACTTGTGTCAAGTGCCAAGCAAGTTGAATTGAAATGTTTTCACATTTAGAGTTAATACAGTAAAATTACATAAATAATGTTTGAAGTGTTTGTTTTTATGGCTTGTTAAATATATTTCAGGACAAAAGCCAAACGATCAGGAGTGAGTTGAGGCTGAATCTACATGAATCTACTTTTGGTTTGCTTATTGAATCAGTGTGTGTTCAGTTTTCTGTATTTGCAACAAAAGTTGAAAATAACTAAAAGCCAAAGGTTTAAATACTGTAGATCTGTTTGGTCTGTGTCACACACTACAGTTTACACTTCTGCTTACTTGAGTGTCTAAATGTGATGTGTCCCTACGGCTTGTGCAATGTGGGTGACTGCTGTCAGATTAAAAGCACATCTGTTGTCAAGAAAAGCAAGTTGAGTCACATTTTCTTATTTAATTTAAATCTTTGGGTTTGGGAAAGATATCAAGTCATTCCAAGTCAAACGTGAAGTCACAAGTCATTCCCGTTAAGTCTAGTTGCAACTTTTGTCAAGTTGAGTCTAAGGTCATCAGATTTGTGACTCGAGTCGGACTTTGCCAAGTCACATGACATGAGTCCACAACTCTGACTTTCTCCCATTGTCTTTGCCAAATGATAAACATCTCTTCTCCTTCTTCTTCCCTTCAGGTTTTCCCGGTCAGACGAATTGTCTCGACACCGGCGGTCCCACTCAGGTGTCAAGCCATACCAGTGTCCAGTGTGTGAGAAGAAATTCGCCCGTAGTGACCACCTCTCAAAACACATCAAAGTCCACCGTTTTCCACGAAACAGCCGGACAGTTCGCTCAGCAAACTGACGCCCCCCGCTCAGATCACTGAGATCACTGACCATCTTGCACAGCAAGGTGTGAGCGTGAACATATGGGTGTGCGTACAAGTGTTTGCGCCTTCATCAAGTCAATTTGAGTTTGTGAGTGGAAGCACGCCTTGCTTTTTGTTTCAGCAGTCTGTGATTGTTCTAATTTATTGTACAAAAGTGAAGCAACACGGTTACCATCCTGTAATCAGCTGAAGGCTGTTGTTGCTGTTGGTGCTTTGGTATGTTGTACTCCTTATATTTCTTCTGTCCTTATCGCCTGCCTCAGCAGAAGATAAGATAAGCTTATTTTCATTCAGTCTGGATTATGGGATAGCTTTGGTAATAGCCTTGTGTGTCCATTCTACCTGGATAAAAACAACTGCCTTTTATCTTCCTGAAAGCTGCCAATGTCTTGGACATTCCTCATCTTATGCAATGTTTAGGAAATGAGACTGAAGTTCATTTGGATCCTCGTAAGATACTACCGGGGTCCAAGTTACTCTTCCTGGGGTCCACAAAGGTTTCTGCTGTGGGGTTTCTCTGAAAGCTTTGTCCTAGTTTTTGCTGCCTTGCACCACAGTCTATTGACAGTACGGTTGGAGGACCTTTATTATTCAACTTTGTGTTGATGCACCTGTCAGAATATGTGGACATGAACTACTGATTGCATAAGGGAAATCTCATGATAAGCTACTCACATTTTTACAGCAACTTTGTGAACCTGCTGAGACACACGGAGGAGAGAATGACAGAGCAACACAAGAAATGCAAAAGTGAAAGACAACTAAAGGTTAAGTGCACAGTGATTGTTAAATCAGCCTTCTGATCAGTGTTAAATGATCTGTGTTCATTGTTTAAGCTAAATCATGTGTACCTACTTGCTGGTCTTCTATTTGTCTCGCTTTTTGGCCTTACTGTACCACAAAATCCTTACTGGAGAGTTTTGGGGAATCAGGCTTTTCAAATGATCCACGATGGGATGTAAAGTGACTGTTCAAAAGGTGTCATATATGGTCCATGTCAGTCAGTGCATAGCCACGGAACTGAATGTCTCAGTCTGCTATAATTGTTTGTTATTTTGCTGACGATTTGACACAAAATCTGCCTCAACTCTACTTTATCTGTTACTGGAGACACTCTGACAGCCTTTGACCTCAGCCGGCAGTCATGTTTCATTGAGGCGACATCAATGGACACACTGAACACCATGGTGCTGAACTACAAGGAGGATGAGCTTCTGGAAAATGTAGTCATGACACCACTTTTGAGGCCATGACATACTTTGGAATTCCCAAATTGCTCTCAAACATTGTTTTCCTACGTGCAGCACGCCCTGCTGTGAATCTGTAAGGGTGTGACAATGCCGTCCATGCGTAATTAATGTATGTAAAGGGACAACGAGCAGGGGTACACAACATTGTGCATCATTCCTTTCATTCAATTTTTGAATTTTTAATGCCTGTGTGAATCACAGGCATTTTATCACATCCTATGAATGTATGTAAATATGCAGGAGTGTACATCGCTGCATCCAGGAAACACACAGAGACTATTCTGATACCATATCTTAAAGCAAATCAGTGGTTGTGAAGATTTCTAGTGTAAACCCTAAATGTGTACATAACTTAACGTTTCAGTACATATGAATATATTATATATTTTTTTTCTTTGTTCTACCCAAGATGCATTTACAAATAAAGCTGAACAGAAACAATCATGTCTACGTTGTCTTTAGTCATTTGTAAATTGCCATATTTAGAACTTTTAGACCAATAAGAAGAGGAGGTTCTGAAGGACATGCAAACAGAGAATCAAGCTGCACCTGTTTCACCATCCTTCAGTACTTTTATTAGCCTGTACATGCTCCAGAGGTGACACAAATCTAAAACGATGCTTGTCACCGTAGCCGGGTTTTCAGAAATACTGAGGATAGACGTCTAAGTGGCCACCTCTTTGCCCCCACATAAGTTCTGAAGAGATCTGAAGGTTCAGGATACTTTTCAGTTTTTTTCTGTTACATTTTTTGAACATTTGTCATGCATGTGAAGACAGTTGTAAGTTTTCAGAGTAATAACTCAAACCTGAGCACACAGATTTGAGACTTATTTTTAGATTTAGTGAGACTTACATCCGGACCTATTCAACTGTGGCTCTGTGGGCCACATCAGGCCTAGAAGCAACCTCCAAATGGCCCGGCACACATAAATCTGTTATGACAAAAAATAAGGAAAATACATACACAGGGGCGGCTGTGGCTTGGAGGTACAGCAGGTTGTCCACTAATCAGATGATCGGTTCGATCCACTCCAGTCTGTATGTCGAAGTGTCCTTGGGCAAGATACTGAACCCCAAATTGCTATTAGTGTGTGAATGTGTATGAATGGTTAGCTCCTACTTACATACATAGATGATGGAGGTAGCTAACAACTGGGTCATCCCACTTCAGTCTCATCTTTGTTGAAAGCTGCACATATGCAGTATCAATGTACTGGTAGGATGTTTATGGATATAGTACACCACCAATCATCTTAGTAGCTTTTCAAAACATTTGGCCATTGACAATCACATGTAGGAAAGTGCTGAAAATATTTCTTCCTCAACCCTGAAAAAGTGCAATTGACTAGACTGACAACTTGTTTATGTTAGCCGCCTAACCAGTGAGTTTAATTGGTAATGAATGCATTGCTGTAGCTAAAGAACATATTATTCACAGGCACCACACTGAAAAACATCAAACTTATAGGCAAACCTTCCAGAGGTAACTCAGGAGAGGCAAGCTAAAGTGCAGAGGTTGATTGCATCTTAAGTCTGGAGCCGTCTTACTGTGGTGCGGTCATGAACGGACAAAGAGAGAGCTACAGCAGCTTCCCTTTGTTTATCCTGGATCCTGCATCTGGCAAAGAAGTAAAGGTGAAACAATATTGTTTTGTGTGTGTGTGTGTGTTTGTGTGATAGAGTTTCTGCACTTTGAGCATTTGTCTTCATTTTAAAAGTGAAGCATTACACAATAAAAAGTAAATGAAGACTAAATAAAATGTTTTTTTGCATTTGCCAAATTAAATGACAATAAGTTTTTTAAAAATCCATCTTTTATAAAACTCACTATATATAACAAAATAAAATATTAACTGCATTTCAGAGAAAAAGCCACATAGGGTGATGTCTGTGTCTTCACTGGTCACAGGCCTGCATGTTATACAGTTTAACTTGCAGGTTTTAGAGTTGCGTGTTGACATTGAACATAAAGTAATTTTTTCCCCGTTTTGTTCTGACAGTTTAAGAAACGGTTCAGAAGATCTGAATCTACGTAATAATCTTCAGCAACAAAGGAAAAAGGCCAAAGCTGATGAGCTGGGACTTAGCGTGCTAATAAGAACATTAATCCACCAGACATAAATGAAACCATTAATAAATCATTACAGAGGTACTCAAGAACAGTTTTTTTTTCTGTGAACTGTAAAGCTTTGAATTACTAGAAATCTGTTCCTTGTCCGTGTTCTGCTGCATTCACAAGTCAGACAGACGGTGGGTATGAAAACAGGACAGCAAAATGAAACACATGACGATATGTTCGATATGTAAAATTCATTTAACACAATTATTTTATGTGTATTATTTTATTCAATTATTCTACTAATGCAAATAAAGGCAACTTCACATTGTCCCCATTGTCTCCTATGAAGCTACATAATATCCGGTTGTAAATTCACATAGGACAGCAAAAAATGTCTGAATCCAACTTTTGAATGGAACGTTTCAATCACACACCAAAATAACATCAGCAGTGAACTGTGATTCACTCACAAACTTCCTGTTTGATATAAAAGGGGCACCTCATCTCCTCATTTGGACCAACAGCACATGTCTTTCAAGCACTGGATGGAAAATGGACAGATGACATGTTTTACATGTCTGTTGAAGATCACTGCACAGCCCTGCCGCTAACACTGTCTGGACTCCACACACGCTGTTTAATCAAGGCTGTTTTGTATACAACAAGTCCCAGGTGAGCCAGTATAACAGCTAACATAATGGCATCCTCTGCAGATCCACATCATGATTTTCAGTGTGACCTCCAGCACTGTTGAGCCCCTGCTGATCCACACAGGAGAACCAGACTTTGTTGCTGCATCTAAAATAGTAAATGCAAGAAGACTCACCTCCCAAAAGGAGACTATTCAAGTGTTGCAACTGATGAAGGTGATGATGGAGTCTGCACTGAAGATATGTAGGGGTTGATCTGTGTGTGTGCATGCATTTCTTGGTGGAGAGGGGTTATTGAGAGCACAGAGAGCTGGGAGGTGGGGGCTAATTCATGCCATATGATCTGTCCCACTGTGGAAGCATTTACCTTGACAACTGCTCACAGACATAAACATACTGTACAGGAGGCCCCACCTGGTTTGGCTCCTGAGCTACTTCACAAAATATGAGCACATAAAGAGTTGTTGTTAGCAACATCTTTTCCACATATAATACACACAGGAGGCACTGTTATTATTGGAGTTTATTTAACTATGAAAGGTTGATTTCGTTAGCAGAGAATACTGGTTTGCTTTGAATTCATAGATTTACCGTGGGAACAGCCGCTGTGGGCTTCAGCTGGCTCCTGACCAGCTAAAAATGAGTAGTACGTGACAATGCATTAAAAAGTATCTCAATATAAGAAAGTAGCGATTCCTTCACAGGATATTTCTACAGGTCCAGGTCACATCCTCAACTCTCTTGAATGTGTCAGACCTGAAGGATAAAAGAGGTGATTTAATTTTTGTATTTTTCAGGAACAATCTTTTAAAAACTTGGTTCAAGTTTATAGTTTGAGTCTCAAAAAAAAAGGCCTAAAACTGCTAGTCACTGTAGACTAGTATTTATGAAACATTACTTGGCAGGAAACAGTGTGTTTGTTTTCAGCAGTGGCTTAATCCACATTTGGTGCTCTAGTGAGTATTTGGGGCAGCAGGACGGTCAAAATAAACTACAGCCTGTGTGTTCAAGTAATGAAGGAACATGTCAGCCGGTGCAACAGTGTGGCAACAGTGCGCTTTTAATAGTTCTGGACAACAATGGAGCTCTGTGGCACAGAGGAAGACAATCTATCAGGCAGAGGATGCACACACAATAGTTGTTGGTTGGGTTTGGTCTTTTCATGAGTTTCATATGTTGAAGATTATAAAAATACAGAATATTACCAGACTTTGAAGAACAATATGTATGTAATCAATTCAGATAAACTGCAGTTTATAAAGTTACTAATGAGGGCAGAGCATGGACCAGATTTTTGTGAGAGACCTAATTAGACCTAATGCATACAATAATTTTAGCAGGAGGGAGCGCTAACTAATATTTTCTGCTTCTTTGTATGAAACCACAATAATATCTGAGTCTCACTAAACACTAAAGTTGGACAATGATAAAATCTAGCCTCTCACAGAAACAGCTGCATTAAACTACTAAAACTCTGTTTGAATGGTGTTATTAAGTACATCTGACATTACTGCAGCAGCAACAGCAGTGGGAATAGCTTTTCAGGAGCATGTACAGTGAAGTTGGATTTATTTATAAATCCAATTCACACAGGACTAGATTATGGGAGCCTCTATACTAATTTGTAGCCTAATTATTACAGAGGTTGTCTATGATCTTAATCCCGTTTGAAGCTGCCACGTCTGTCATTTGTAAAGTAAAAAGTCCACTGAAAATGATCTACCATATATACATGATGGAGGTCATGTGATAATATTAGTCTTATAAATCGGCCTCTGATCTGTCTCTTTCCCAGTCAAGAATTCTGGATCCTGTGGTGGAAATTATAAATACTTTTTTTTTTTTGCAAATTTATTACATTCCACTTCAATTCAGTTTTATTTCTGTAGTGCCAAATCACAACAGAAGTTATCTTATGACACTTTCCATAAAGATCAAGACTACACTATACTCTTTATAACATTTACAGAAACCCAACAATTACAACCATGAGCAAGCACTACACAACAGACACCTCAAGCAGAACCCGACTCATGGTGGGCAGCTAGGTGTTGCAACCAAGAAGGCTTGACCAAGAGTGTGCAAGCTTAAATCTATCTGAAGAGCCAAATCTAACAGGATGATGAGTTGGATGATGTGTGTGGCAGCATGAGAATATTTCCCCAAACGTTATAGTCATGTGCCATCTGATTGCTTTCGGTAATGTGGTTCACCCCACACAGCAGTTGAACTGTCAAAACGTTCAAAACAAGTCTAATGTCTGAGTGAAATACAGATTCGTACAAATGTGCCACACGAAGCACAGTGAGGGCTCATGTCTAAATCACACAAACACGGTTCTGTTTATCCCAACTCATCTATAACAGGAGGCTGTATATTGTACGCATACATGCACTTTCTTACCAGTGTCCTACTGGCTTTATGGTGCTCAGACAGGCTCAAGGTTACATGCCGATGGCTCTACAGGCGGTGCTTTATGTCTGAACTTGAGTCCAGTGAGTTAGGGCTGAGCAGATTGTCGGGCCTGATTAATTGGCTTTGGGGATAGCAGGGAGCCGTGGTTGTCAGGAGCTGTGCAGAACCTCTGTGATCTATCATTTATACTGTAGACATGATGATAGATACAGCGTGGGGTGATGAGTGTTTGCTCTGCACATTGTAGAGAAGGGGTGTTTATCTTGGACGTGTTTGTGTGACTGAAGAGCTATGCGCCCACATGCTCGATTGCATGTGTATTGATACGCTTGCCAAGCAACCTGAGATACCTCAGCCTGCACAGACACACCAGTCTTCCACAGGGGACCCACACTTCCTGGTAGAAGGGAAACAGTGAGACAGTGGGCTGATCTTACCACCCCCTGCTCATTTGCTTTGAACACATCACCTTGTTCACATCTGCATAATGCATCCACTGTTTATGGAAGCTGCAGCCCCTTTACTGACCAAACATCACACACTGTGCAGTGACAGTTAAGTGCTGTCATTTCTTTAGTCAGGGTGCAGTTTCATTATTATGAACATTGATACATGAGGGCATGTTGGGTAGAGGGACCACAGGGCTAGGATTTGAAAATGTGTATGTATATTAATAAATCATATCCAAGATATCTCTCTTTATATCAGCTGTGAACATGATGAGAACATGATGCGTTCATGAGCTTGGTTATCTTAGGACAAAACAGCTAGGCTGGCCTACTAACACTTTATTAACACATTGTATTAAATTTTAACCTGTACAAAACATACAGTATATATAAATCATGGATGTAGTCTCTGTGACGCCACCCACAGGTTTCTGACGAGCCGTTGTGAAGCTCAGTGTGGTGGCTCTGACTGCCGCCATCTTGACAGTCCTGCCTCTGTTGCCTCCCAGCTAATCCAAAATGGGCAAAGAGGTGGAGTGTAGGTGGAGCTGAGGCAGGCTGAATGAAGCTTGCTCAACAAACCACCTGTGAAGGCATCTTCCTGTCAATCAAAGTGGCCACGCTCTTAATTCTGTATAACTTTAAGCCTTAATATAATATGAACAGATGAGTTCTATATAAATTCACCCTCAGTACAGTTGTCATGAACGGGGAAATTAGCTATAGAGACCAAAACTGTTTTTGTACCAGGCTGTAAACATGTTTATTTCTGCTGTGAAGTTGAACATTTTAACATGGGGACTGATTCTGTTGCCAGCCAGTAGTCAATCAGAGTCAGGTTTAGTTTTCACATACAAGGAATTTGTCTCTGTGTTTGGTGTAGAACAAACAATAAAAAAAGTTTTTCATTTTAAAGACAGTTAAAACAATTACTATTAGAAAATATAAATATATGTACAATATCATGTACAATAGTTGTTTCAATGAATAGAGCTGTAACACAGGCTGTACCAGTGTAACACATTGACGGTGTCAGTAGGCCTTACGTTAATGTGACATGCAGGGTCTGATGTGGATGGTGAATGTCAGTGTCGGAGGGGGCCTCGGGCCTTGTTGATGAGGTCAGCGGCAGTCAGGAAAAACCTTTCTGTGGTGTGAGGTTTTAGACTTGATTGACCGCAGCCTCCTGTCAGAGGGGAATGTCTCAATAAGTTTGTGTCCGGGGTGGGAGGGGTCAGCCACAATCTTACCCACATGCCTCAGGGTCCTGTAGGAGTACAGGTCTTCAAGAGATGGAAGATTGCAGTCAATCACCTTCTCTGCAGAGTGAATGATACAGTGCAGTTTGCCCTCGTCCTTGGCAGTGGCAGCAGAGTACCAGATGGTGATGGAGGAGGTGAAGATGGAGGAGGTGATGGAGGTGTAGAAGTGCACCATCACTGTCTTTGGCAGGTTAAACTCCCGTGCCTGCATGCTGCCAGTTCAGTCGCCCTGTTCCCAGGATTACCTGCCATACCTGCCACCACCACCCCCCAGCCAGCCTGACCTCAAAGATCTTTTTAATAGACTATTTTCACAGATTCTGGTTTGCTGGCTCATGTCTGCGTATTGGTCTGCAACTCTTTATTATAACACTGAAAGTATATTTTTTCATGTAGGACGTAGGATTGGGGTTTTTTCCGCTGCTCTCCACCTAATCACTTTCTGGCTCCAGCTCCATACTCAATGCACAGGCACAAGAGCGGTATCGATCTCTCGTCTTGGAAAGCGAAATGAAATTTTCAAAATTGTTGTATTATTCATTTAAGTCAAGACTGAGCATGTTTGTGCCAGAACCATGGTCCAATATTCTATCAGTGCTGTGCGAGTGCAAGTGAGTTTTAAGGTTCATTCAGAATGGGAGGTGAATTTTAGAGGCAAAGACACATCTGTGATAGTTATTCATGAGCTTTATGAATGCCTGTTATCAATCTGCCTCATAAATGTACAGAGACAAGAGCAAAAGGAGAGAAAAGAATGTTGTGCTGCAATCAGTCAGAGGCTGAGCTGTTACATGAACACACCCTCAGCTCTACACATGGTTTGTGCAGATGTTGCTAGCTAGCTTAAAGCTAAGTGGGTTCATAGACTTGACCAGTGGTCCAATTAGTGCATGTAAGACCTTCATTTTTAATTCACCTCACTTTATGTGTGAACACATTTAAAACATAACTCACTCTGTGCCATCAGTATCTCTAGCTGAGTGATTTTGCTCTTCATGTGATGAAAGATTAAAATACAACTGCAAGCTCATCAAACATTAACAGCTGCCCTTCTGTTCATTACTTTGAACAAAACTGAGCTTTGCTCTCTGCTAATCCAGCAACACAAGATGTAATATTTAGTTCACAGAACACACACAGCTGTGTAAAGACCTCCAGGTAAAGGTAAAGTGAAATCATGCTGTCTGTTAAAAGCTCCTTGCTTGATGTGAGTGCTATAATAATAACAAGGCGAGTTAAAGAATGACTTCTGAATGAACCTTTAAGTTTGTTCCTAGATGCATGCACTGATTGTACTCTTAAGTCATAACATTATGTACAGTATGTTAGCTCGGCTGGAAACAAGTCCAGTCTTGTCTGGAAAAATCATTTTAAATGTGAATAATGTTCTAATCTGCACCTTGTCACTGTTTTGTTTCTTTTGTTGTGTTTCTGTGAAGATTTGGCAGCTACACCAGGCAGCCGTCAGGATATCCTCTTCAGAGAGCCAAGGGCTGAGCATCTGTGGACCATTACGCATGTGACCACGTGGTTGTACAGTATGTGCATGTGCTAAAGAGTGTGTGTTATTGTAAGACTTCCTCCTAAATACTGGTAAGACAAGTTTGGAACAAAGTGAGCTGTATTCTCCATTACTCACTCTCACTGCACCTCTTTGTAAATGCACTTTGTGTTACAGCGTGTACGAGGAAATCATTTATAATCTTTCTATAAGTCAGAGTGAGGAATTTCCCACAACAGCCTAACCTGCTGTGAACATCGTGCTATCCAACAGAGTCCTCTGACTTTAATGTTTGTCAGGATTTGCTGTAATTCTTTGCAGCACAAAACAGCATCAGTCCGACTTTAAAGTTTCATTAAGGGCTGTTTTTAACTTCTGACTAAATAAATGACTACCTGTAATCAGTGGAATCAGCAGCCCACTATGTAGTTTTTTTTTGTTTGTTTTTTCAGCTTTCAAGTCCCTTTTCCTGTCTGTGGTTTATTGGAGTATATAAGTGACTCCTTACAGCTCTTGTGCCTCATATAAAATTATAAGTAGCTGCTCCTGGTAAGTGAGTGACATCCGATGCCAACTGTATGTTTACATGTCCAGTGAAGGGTGAAGAAAGTTAAACACCTATGCTTTTTCTCAGGAGTGGTAAGAATCCAAACTGTTGCATACTACGGTCAATGAAAATAGGGACGCTCATGTAGCTCTGTTTCTGTTCAGTGTCTTGAAGAGAGTTGTGACAAATTAAACATAAAAGAATACAGTGAATTTGAATTATGAATGCTTTGGCTTTCACAGTCACCACATATATATCTATGGGCAAAGACACAAAAATAAAGTTGAAAGCTGCAGGAAAAAACAGTACGTAGAACTTCTAGATCAAGATTTCTGTTTTGTTTTGCAGATAAAACAACATGTCATGCAAATTCTGACTACTGTCTCACAGAAAGGACAGAGTGCTGTTGTTAGCGCATGTCAAAACTCGTTTGATTGGGTGGTTGCAAACTGTGTGACAGCTTTCCTCCGACCAACAGTCTTTCTTTTAACCATGACTATGATCAATCTCTAATCGTCCCTAAATATAGACCATAACCATAGTGAGAGCATAGAGAGTCACTTTTGTAATGAACAGTTTTGGAAGTCAGGACGTCCTATTGACACTGATGTCAAATCAACGCTCGTGGGGTCATTTTGGTAGCTACAAATGACATATTTCCTCATTTAGTTCAGAGAACTTGTTGGTCTAATTGCACTTCAGCAGGAAAAGAAGCTGCTACAGGGATCCGTCACTTCCCACGTAAGGGACAGTCTTTCTGACCACAAGGGATCTGGCAGTTCATTCTAGCTAAAACATAGGAATAGGAATTACAGCCTCGAAACCACACTGGACGTTTGACCCCGTAATGAGACATCCAGTTGAATTGGTTCCAAAATCTCTGAGGAGTTAACGAGAGTTTCAACTTTTATTTTTTAAACTGTGTCATAGTCTTAAGCAATTCTTGAACTGAGTGAGTGCTTCCTCTTTTCAACCGCAGAGATTTTCATTCCTAAAACTTCTCACTTGATGTGTTAACTGCTCTGTCAGTTCTTCTTAGTTTGTGTCTTTTAACGTCTCTTTCTCTCACTTTAACTCTCCTCCTTTCTCTATACTCAGACTACGCCCACGCAGATATGCAACCTCTACTCTTTAGCAATTGTCTGTCCACTGAGACGTCTGTAGCGTCTATTTTCTCTCTCACTCTGTCTCGTTGTGCTCAGAGGCTACAAGGGGAGGCCATATTCTCTCCTCCTGAAACCACACAGGAAGAGAAGATTTCAACAGTGAACCACTGTAAATAGGACCTTACTCAGACTAGCTGGGACCAGAAATCAGCTGTTTTTGCATTGTGCACTGATGCACTGAGGCCAAGAGCTTTTTATTGTCCCGATGGGCTGAAACCATATAACTTCAGTGTTGAGTTGTGTACTTTTTCCTGCCAGTAGTCATTAATATGAGATGATATAGGAGAATTTGAATTCATATAGGAGAAAGGATAGAAATATAGCTCAGTTACGATGCTGGCAGAGACTTTACACCTCATTATTTTCTTCCCTGTGTCCAAACAATGGCACAGTTCTGTGGTTAAATGCTCATTAAAGCAGTGTTTTACATATATAATGCAGCTATGAATTTTATAGTACTTGTAGCTAGAACAAGCTGCAAAATACACATAGAACAAAAATACATGCATGACTGGGAGACCAAATATGTATATCTAGAGTCATAAACTTGTTGGGTAGATTATAATAACTAGACTTGCTGCAGAAGAAAATGGGCATCAGTGTGTTATTGTTTCAATAACCAAGTATCTGTCATTACAGTGTAGTGTGTAACATTAACTAGACTGCTGATTTATTGTGTATCAGACCTAAGTTGAGCATAGTTTGGCAGCTGAATGTTAAAATGGTCAGTGAGAAGAAATGATGACTAAATGAACAACTACAGCATGTTGATAATGCCATGAATCAAGCTCAGAAGTTGTCATTGGAAACTGTTTACAAAAGGGGTAGGCACTTTCAAAAAAGGCTGTCACTGTATATGGCAGGTGATCAGTGAAACATATAATGTAGTCAAACTCTGACTGAAGCCAGTTGAAGAAGAGCAGAATCCTTCAGAGTCGTTCTTTGCTCTCCTTTCAAACAAGAAAAACTCCAGAAAATGTTTCCATGCCCACATTGAAACTCAGAGGGTGATCATGATAAATGATATGTCTTTAATATCAGCATTTTAGCATTGTCACTGTGGGTGGGTTAGCATGCTGGCATGCTGCCTCAGACCCAGTCATTCATTTTCGACTCAATTCCCACCCATGAATGTGGTGCTGCCTGATGGAGCACCGTCACTCTCTCCATCTGAAATAATGTCCTTGCAATGATGAACTTGCACTTTTGCTGTGAAAAGATCTACCACACCTCTACCTTTGTTCTGCTCCTGTTCTGCTGCCAGAAGACTGCCCACGTGTGTGTAAGGAGGCTGTGTGGAGGAGGACAGTTACATTTGCCACAAAAGATTCAGCAGCTGTATGAGCTCACAATTCATATTCATATTAAATATTTTGGAAGAAGGACCTGTGGATATGCTGTAGGTAGGCAGTGGACCAAACCACTGTCAGGCGTGGGAGGGGGGCATATTTTCAAACTTTAAAATTCTTTGGACTCGTGGTAGAGAATGAGATCTGTTAACTGTTTGTGTACCAAAAAGCAATGACTTATTCTACTGTATACGTGGCAAAAGTATAAAGCCTTGAGTATCAACAGACAGAGCGGTCTGATAATTATTCTGACCCATGACTCAAGTGACATCACTTGAGTCATGGGTCAGTTTGGGCTGAAGTCTACAAGTTTGATAATCAAACAAACGTGGAGTTAGAGAGAAGTCGAGTCTATCTGCTTGCAACTGATTCCTTTTTTATGTTGTTCCATACTTTTGATAGATCTATAGGAAGTACCAATTTCCAGCACCATTGCCACCAACTCCACTAAGTGGGCCTGACAGTGACATATGTGATCAGCCATGGTGAACAGTTCAGGCTAACCAGTGTGATCACACTGACTCTCTTGGAAAGAAGCATCAAACAACATGGTGACTCTGAATTTAGCATGCTGAAATTTTGACATGCGGTGTCAGCTGTCTGTGAAGGGATTTCTCAAGGGTAAAAGTGTAGGTGTGTGTGTGTTTGAGTGTGTGTTTGCATGAGTCAGAGACTTTCGATATCCCTACTGGCTGGATTGCATTGACCTCCATTCAACCACCTTCAGCACCATTGTAAAGTCGACTTTAAATCTAGTTGATGCTCTCCAACACCGGGAGAATGATGACTAAATGATGTGTACTCAAGTGTCATATTATACAAAAAAAAAAAAAAAACGAGTTGAAGTGAGGCGGGACTTTATCTTTCTGAGATATCATAGAATCACCAAATCATACGCCATTGTACAGAAGAGACTTCAAATGCAAACATCATACATTTGACACTGTTCCTTCTCCTCCAGCAACTGAACAAAAGTGATCAGAATGTCCAAAAAAAAAAAAAAAGAGTTCTTCACTTGAATATGAAGCAAGCAGCCGAGGATTATCATTATTCAAATTCAAACGATATTTGATATTGATATTTAAATGCCAACATTTACCATCATTGACATTAGTGATCCCACTCCTCTCTTTTCACAGGTGGATGAGGAGTGGAGTTATTATTGTAATATAACTTGGACATTACACACACATGGCCATAAATCCATGAGCTGATTGAAACATGAGTTGCGTTAAGTTGTGTTGCCCAAGTCACAGACTGAAGGACAGACAAAGCTAAAGGCTGAAAATGGTTATCATGTACATATTATCAGTCTCAGATTTAGTCTGTGTTTAAAATGAGAGGAGTGCTCATGTGACACACGTCCTGTTTTAAGCAGACACAGACTGAATAAAGTAAATCTTCATGTGTTTGTAGGCGTAGGTCTGTGTTTATCTTTGGTAGGGACGATGTTTGCTGGTGTATGCACATGATCTTTAGCTTGCATTTTGGCTGTCCAGCAAACAATGTCCACACCAAAGATAAAACAAACTTACTCCCTTGTCCTGTTTTTTATGGGTAGCTTGTAGTTTAAAACCTTTAACAAAGGTGTAATGTGGTATAACTTCACTTCTTCCAGTCAGGATTGACTGGCAGCTTCTCTATAGTTTCAAAGTAGCTTTCCCATCACTGCCCTCTGGTTTAATAAGCTGTGTTTTGTGTTTTTCTGGTGCTTCATTGAAATACGTGTTTGTGTGCGTGGGTGGAAATGCAGTGAAGGGTCACATCCCTGCTGCTAAGTAGCAATGTCTATAAAATCTTACAATCAACACTAAGCGAAAGGAATTGGGAGTTATGTGTTAGCTGTTGCATGTGTTTCGAGATGCAGGTAATATTGTTATGTTTCGTCAAGTATGTTGAAATGTTCATGTTCAGCGGTTTGTGTTCAGCACTTCCTGTTTTATTTTTGTACTCACCTTCCCTCTCGTTTCAGACCCTGACTTCCTCCCTTTGAGTGTTTTCCAGCCTTTGGAATTGTCTGCCCGCCCCTGATTGGTTTCACCTGTTTGCACTCCCCTCATGTATAAATAGTCCTCACATCCCCTTGTCTTTGTCAGTCTGTCTTGTTCATAGTCTTGGAAGAGTTTGTTGAGTGTGACCATTCAGAAACCTCGTGTTCATAGTCTGGAGACAGTTTGTCTTTTTGATCCTCTTTTGAGAGCTCTTTTTGTTGTATTTTTGCATCCTCTTCGAGAGCATCTTTTGTTTGTTTTTGCACCCTCCTTGAGAGCGCCTTTTGTTTTTTGGATAATAAATACCTTTTGTTGGATTACCCAGTATCAGAGTCGTGCTTTTGAGTCCCACAGAACTGTCTCAGGTCGTGATACATATATTAGCAGGCAGAATGCTGGGTTTTAAAAATCTTAGTTTGTGTACACAGACTTCAATCTACAGAGAGACAGAGACAGAAAACAATTAGGAAGATGTCATTGTGAAAAAAAAAAAAAAGGCTGCGGGAGATGTGTGCATGTGTTAGCTGCAAGTTCAGTATAAGTAGCTCCCACATATGTTTCTGATAGGAATAGCCCTGCTTTAAATGAACCCCTCATCCACATAAGAACTCAGTGAACAGCACAACAGTTTATGTCTTCAATTACATTTAAAAGAATACAACAAGGGCCGAAATGATGATAAAGATTTCCATATGAGGAATGTGCATTAGTGGTGCAGCATGTTCTCTTTGGAGAATACAGTCTGAAATATTCCTTGGAAACATTTTGAGTCATCCCAAAACATCCCAAAGTTATGCAATGACAACCAAACAGCAGAGTTTGTTTCTTTACCATGAGAAAGTAAAGTCTGATAATGTAACGATTCCTCATGCTGACAAATGTAAAGCAGAGAGACATGAACACTGAGGCTGAAACAATGATACAGAAAGCAGTCTTTTGGCAGAGAAAAGTTTGTTAATGTTGAAAATCCATGAAAGCAGAAACGTGTGTTGATTTTCCCTTAATGACGTGATGGGGATGATAAAGTGGTATGTAAAGTGACATTATGTAACTTTTCTAACATAAATGTCAGTGTAGAATCATGTTGATTTTATCAGGTGAATGGTGTCTCTGTCATTCCACCTCACAGTGCCGCCACTTGCCAATTTGGTGCCATGAGCATAATTGCTTTGTGGTGCCAGTTGTGCTCTACAGAGGCACACGTCGGCATTTCTTGGCTGCAAAGTCATTAATTAAGTCATCATACGACAACTTCTGGGGAGATGCCATCTCCTGGGGTAGAAGTGCCCGTCATCTTCATGGTTAAGCCTGTTCACTTTCCCGTTCAGCAGTGGTATAACACACGAGCTCCGGCGTTGGCCTTTGAGACATTTAACTCCTACTGCTAACCTGCAGCTACTCCATCTGCACGCTATCATTCACTCACTCGCTCTCTCTCGCTCATCCACTCACACTTTGCGCACACATATTACGCACAGCTGTATTCCCAAAGGGAATTACGCTACTCTTATAACATGATGATAATTGGGCTATATTGGTGCCCCCTCCAGCACTTGGTGCCCTACGCACAGTGCATAACATGCATTATGGTAGCGACAGCACTGCCGACTCTGCACCCTTTACGTTTGTTTCTGCAATATGCGCTCCTCCAAGAAGTATGTAACAATATTTGACTGATTTTGGTGAAACTGGATCATATTTTACAGAGTTTCCTGATGGACAGTGAAGTAAACTGCTGCCAACTGTAGCTGCTGTTAGCTAATGTTAGCTCAGTTTGTTTTCAGCTATGAGCTTCAGTGTGTTGGTATTTGTACCACACGTGTTTTGGACCACTGGGAAGATTTTTGAACATAAGTACAGCTGTTCATATTTACAACAGGGGGATTACACTCTGAAACTAGAGGCAACAAATCAACAACAATGCTCATTTCTACATAAATTTGCTTTAAAACAAAACAGAGGCATCCGTGTTTAACATTCCATTCCAAACCTTATTTCTGCTTTCAGTGACTTCCTCAATGAAATTTGATACCAGCAATCTTTCCATTGAACACCAGCAGTGGAAAGGTTCAGTGCTCCTTGATTGACATAAAAGCTGTTTCAGAGGCTACATTAAAAGCACAAAATATGTTTGAATCAAATTGAATGAATATATTTAGCGAGAATATTGCCACCTTTGATCACAGGGAACAGTTTGGGGTTTGGATCTTGTTTCTGATGTCTCTGAATGCAGTTTGAATAGTTTAGTTATTGGATATCTGTACAATCAATTAGCAGCTCTGCCAAGAAAAATGAAGATATTTCTCCCCAACTGAAAAGTATTAATTTTTCAATACTGCTTTTGTACATTCACTGTAGAGGGATGCTGTTTTTGATCTATTCACACAGTGAACTGAATTAGTTGCAGGTTCTGCTTGCTGAACCATCATGCTGAAAAAAAGGCCTCCATGGGTTTGTGTCACTCATGTTAAAGAGAAAAAAGCCATATCAATCTCCCTGTACTTTACGGGAACATGTGTCAAGTTGGTTTTCATATGTTAAGCATCTTTGTTATCTAAAGCTCTCGATTAAGCCCATTAGACTACAAACACACAATGCCTGCGTCCTTACAAATTGAGGTGCCTCCAGTTGGGTGGGAACTCTAAATGAATGAGGGGCCCAGGGCAGGACATTATGTAAATGTATCTCAAATCAAACCACAGCATCCACTCAACGCACAGTGATGTTCAGCAACTGAATGGAATGTCAATTAAAATGAATAGACTCTCCTTTAACACAGTATAATGTTATTCGTGACACATGGTTAAAGAGGGAATAAAGAGATAAAAAAAAAAAGTTATTTATGGTTCTTTCGTACACTGAACACAGATCCAATCATTTAGAGATGTAATGTGGCTGCAAAGCATCTTGATCAGCTCACCAACAGATTTCCATTAAAGGGTTGTGTTGGTCCAGTTAAGAACTTCAGTGGAGTGTGTTAACCTACATGTAGCTAATAAAACTGAAGGTTTGTCTCACACACGGCCGCTTGGTCTCCTCAGAGATCTGAACTCTGGTTCACACTTAGAGGTTCAGTTGAGAAGTTGTATCTGCTTGAGGGATAGGGCAAGGAGGTGTGGGGCAATTTTTTTTTTGTTTCTGTATCGTTAAACAAAATATTCCTCTTTGATTCTAAGAGCAGAAATAAGACAATTGGAATGATTTCAAGTGCATTGTGTCATTAAACTAACACAATCCTAATTCAGTGCTCTACCTGACCTAATGCAATGATCCATTATGAGAATAAAACATTCCATTTAAATCTATTCAAGTATCAAAATAGCTTATTCTGAGAAACATGGTCTTTTAAAGCAGTACATGGACTCATTAACAGAAACTGCAGTTTAAAAAATCAGCATGATTCAAATGTAGTTGATAAAGGTTGAAATCATTTTAAAGGGCTAGTGTGTAGACTTCAGTGGCATTGTGGAACATGTGACAAAAGCTTGTCCCTGTTTAGAGCCAGTGTTTGTCCATACTGGGCTACTGTAGAAACATGATGGCTGACTCTGTGGAAGAGGCGTCTGCAGACATAAAAGTCTCTTCTAAGATATCAGACATAACAATTCTTCTTGTTTTAGTTGATTATACACTAATGAAAACATTATTATGAATATTATATTCAATTTCTGTCATATTTAATATTTAGAACCCGATAATTTTGACACAGGGGACCTTTAGAAGTATGCTGACTTTAAATTATAGCAATTAATAATATTGATTTTATGGTTCCTCTAAAGTTTGGCTGTAAAGTACCAGCTCCAGTCATTAGATAAATCAGAAGAAAGCAGGAAGTAGCAGAACCAGAAACAGAAAGTTTTCTCTGTGATGTTGTATTATACTATAATATTAATTTATTAAGAATTTTTAAAAATATAAGAATATTACATTATATTACATTATTCCAGCCATCTTAGAAGCTCTTCCTGAAGTTTTCTTTTCTGAATAGAGAGTCTGAAGACAAAGATCCTCAGTCCTCTGAGACAAATGAATGTTTTGATAAAATAAATAATAATAAATCAAATAGATTTGACTCTGAAGTGAAGTAAAGTGGATGTATGAAACAGAAAAATGAAAAACGAAGTACCTTAAGGTGTAAATAAGTAAAGTACTACAGTAAATGTAAACATTCACCACTGGTTATCAGTGTATAAACAACGTGTCGCAACACACTACTCTCCATGCCACTCTCGCAGCTGTCCTCGTGAACCTCGTGCCACTGACCCGCTCGCAGCTGATGACGACAGTGCCTGCGCACTCTGGTCAATATTTGTGCAGGCTGACAGTGTCCCACAAGGTCCTGTCAGGACCTCAGGTCTGGCCGTTTATTGATCAGAAAGTCCAAAACAAACACAGGTAAACAGGCTGATGACAACAGTAGATATGATACCAGCCTGTCAATCAGTCATCCTTCAAAAAATAGTAGCTGCTCTTTGGAACAACTCTCAGTTGACCTGTCAGTGTGATGTCTCAAATTTAGAGAATCAAATGGTAAATGGACTGTACTTATATAGCGCCTTTCTAGTCTTCTGACCACTCAAAGCACTTTTACACTACATATCTCATTTACCCATTCACACACTGATGGCACTGGCTGCCATGCAAGGTGCCAAGTACTCATCAGTTCAAGGAGCTAACCATTCATACGCATTCACACACCGATGGCACAGCCTTCAGGAGCAATTTGGGGTTCAGTATCTTGCCCAAGGACACTTCGACATACAGACTGGAGGAGCCAGGGATCGAACCACCAATCATCTGATTAGTGGACGACCCGCTCTACCTCTGAACCGCAGCCACCCCAGCTTTGAGCTTATAGTAGCCTTCAGTCTCAAACACTTTGGACAGGGGTTATGTGTATCATGCTTTTGGTTATACAGTGTGAACTAAGGATAGGCTTTGGTCATGGTTGAATAAGATAATCTTTATCTGGAAATTCAAATGGAATCAAAGGTGAAGCAGAGTTAACAGGAACATGCAGTGCTGGTCCTCCCACCGATCCTCCACACCTTATTCCACTGTCAAACTACTGCCAGTATCTACTCAGACCTCATGATACACTTTTTTCCTGGCAAAGAAGCGTATCATATTTCTAACACATTTTGATCTGTATTTTTAATCTATGTGCTCGAAAGGGAAATATTGTTTACACTGCTGAAAGAAAGAAAGTTTTCCCCTTCATACCAAGCCTCTCGGTGTGCAACCTGTAAAAACCATCAGTGATGAGCATGTTTCCCAGAATATTTCATTCTCTGATAGGAAACCTTTGCATATTTCTTCATCACACCTCCTCCCTAATCACATGCTCAGTGATCTCACTGTTCTGTCCTCCCTGCTGCTCACAACCAGCTGGATGCCTAACCCTCTCCGATTCCTTCCACACAAGGTCAATATTAACAAACATGGTAGAACCTATGCTCCCACAGTAATTAGAAATGAACTCTGTATTGTTACATGCTCAAGCTGGGAGGAACCATGTGAGACACTGTACTGCATGTCTCCCAGGTTTTAATGGAGGATTCAAGGTCACTCAGAGATCATTTAAAAAATAGGATAACATTATGATTATGATTTTCATTACATAAAGCACAGTGATGAATACAATTTATTGCTTGCATTTCCAACAATGGGCTTACTTCTGTTGTTCAGTCATTACACACCAAAGTCAGGAAGCAGCAGCATCCTCTGTCACAAACACAGTTAAATCATGCAGCCCATGCTTCCAAACTAAAGTCATTGGTAAATTGGTCACACTGAATGTTAGTTCAGATTCTCTGATGGCCCACATGGAAAGAACTTACAGTATATGAGAATATATGCGCATATGAAACCTATATGCAGAATATCTGCACATATATGCTGCATATGTACATCATATATGCGCATATATGATTATATATATATATATACACACACATATATATACTGCATGTATATAGCATATATGTGTAGCATGTATGTATGCCACATATGTGCTGCATATAGGCCAAATTCAGGTGCATATATGTGCATATACAGGCCATATAGGTCTCCTATATTGCTTCTTTATATCCACATACAAGCCCTATATGTACATACAAGGTATGTCTCCTATATAAATGATGGTTATTGTAACGTGTTACCTAGGTACTTATATAGGTGAACATATAGGGACGGCCACGGCTCAGTGGAGCGGATCGTCCAATAACCCAAAGGCTGGCGGTTCGACTCCCACTCTCACTGCTCGAAGATTGGAAAGGCCTTACCACGTCCAAGGTGTGTTCTGACAGGTGCCAACTGGATGGGTTAAATGCGGAAGAATAATTTTATGTGTAAATGTGATTAATAAAGTTTCTAAATGAATTCAACAGGAGCATATATAGGTACATATAGGTGCATATGTAGGTGAACATATAAGTACACATATGGGTACATATATAGGTGAGCATATATGACCCTATATGTATGTGCACATATGTGTGCATATAGGTACCTATATGTACATATAATATATGAAAACGGCCAATTTTATGTATGTAGCATATACTTGAAACCTATATCAAAACCTATATTAAAACTTATATGTTTATATAGGTTCTTTCTGTGTGGGGGGACTCAAATCAAATACTGGTGCTCAAGGGATTCACTGAAAATGAAGCACAGTCATGGATGCACTGTAACATGAAGTATAACACTGTATTTATCTTTCTTATTAAAGCAACAACGTAATGATTACATCATTTTGATGTTTTTATTCGATGTATGTGTTGTATATATGTCACCGCCTTTTCCTGCCTGCATCCACATCTTGACTTCAGAACAATAAAGGAAAAAAGTCATGTGACTTTATTGTGATATCCTGATAAATTTTAATATTAAGTTATGTTTTTATTTATTGAGTGAACACATCTCATTCACCCTGTGACACTTTGGCACGCAGACTGGAGGAGCCAGGGATCAAACCGCCAATTGTCTGATTAGTGAAGGACCCGCTCTACCTCTGGGCGGCTGAGCCACAGCCGCCCAAACATATGTAGAAAAGAGCAAATAAAGGTGAACAGTACAAACATTACCCAAACCTGGTTTAACTTTGACGCTGTGTGCTTTTGGTTCTTTATTCAGTGCTTTGGCTGGTTTTGGTTTGCTGTTCACAGACAGGTGATGTTTCAGTGTTCATTCAAAGTAATTGTCATTTTGCTGTTCTTATGTCCTACACAGCAGTTACTTGTAAGGTCATGATGATGTCATACCACATCTTCTTCTCAGGGGGCTTCTGTCTTTCAGGGATACCAGCAAAGATCTAGAGTCTGGACAGATGTTCTGCCAGCTGAGACACATAAGAGAGACCTGCTGGGATACTTCTGCTGAGTGGTGGACTCTCTGAGGGGTAAGCATTGCTGCAACCAGCTTGGTTGGTTGGCTTGGTTGTACCCATCAGCCTGCCCCTCAGACATGCTGCACCTTTCTTTCTCTGTCTTTCTCTTCAAGATGTTCAGGAGCAAGACCATCATCTGTGCCACTTCCAACATTCCTATAAATACCCTCCTAACCCACTCCTCCTTTTTCCCTCTCATATTCTGCACTCCTCCCACACACCCCATTTCTCTCTTCTATTTTTCCCTCTCCATCCTGAGGGGGTCTGTTGTGCCCAGGAAACTGTGCAAACCAAATGTTCATAAATTGGCAACAATGCTTGTTATTGTCAATAGCTGTCAAAGATCTAATAAATTATCTAATAAATAAGTGATACCGTTCAGACCTCTGAGGACCATGCTTTACAGTATGAGCAGGTGTCAGGATCATGCTGGACATCATCATCATCATCATTTGGGCGTTTGCCTCAAGATCCTGTTTCATGTGGGCCAAAGCTTATTGTGGATGTTTTGAAAATATGTGAATGTAAACGTGTGCCATATCTCTGCAGTAAGGGCGTGTTCACGCCCAGCAAGTTGAAAACAGCTTATCCAAACTCTGGATTGTTTCCTCCTTTGTTTGGATTTGTTTGTCGAGACGATAACAGTATCATTCAGACAAGACATAATGTTTTCCTTCAGGACAAATTCATGGTTTGTTCAGAGTGAGAATCTAATCCAAACCAAATACAGGAATCAGCCCCAGAAAAACAAATATGTTGACATCTGATAGCAGCATTCAGCTCGTTTTTCCTGTTCTGAACTGCTTTGAACAGCAGAGAGAAAATGAAGGCAGGAAAAGCCTGTCATGTTTTGCTGAAATTACAGGGTATGAAATTGAATTTGTTTTGCATCATCACTGCAATGCACACAACACTTCAGTCATGTTCAAATGGGGGATGTCACACACAGAGCACAGCTTGGCAGGAGTGTGAAACTCTATGCTCTCTCAGATATGTATATCTATATATCTGTCATCCATAACAGCAGCTGCTCTATCTAGGGATACCATCTAGGACACACGCTGATATGCAGATATCAGGAAGTGTGCATATATGAATAAAGCAGCCGCTCTGAATGAGCCTTCAGTAAACACATTACATAATGTTCCATCAACAGGCCCTTATTTCAGTAGCAGTGATAAATACTCTTTTCCATTACAGGCTTTAAAAGCTGCCATGCGTCAAAAGACGATGAACTAACCGCTGACAGCAGCGTGGCTGAAGGCGGCCTGCTTTATGTCTAAACACAGGAGACATATTTTCTGCTGTGGAACATGTTAATTAATCACAGTTCATTTGCCGCAGCAGGTTTGTAGAAGCACTGTTCCTATATATAATTCGAAAATAAGCATTTGCTGGTTAGTTGTGATGATTGATGAGTTTGTCCTGGTTGTGTTTCAGAACAATGATACAGCTCAGTCTATTCTGTATCTATTTGACCCTGCCTCTAGTGTTGATTTCATCAATAGAAACTATGTGATACACAAGGCAAGAGGCAGGGTCCACCATGTACAGGTCGCCAGTTCATCACAGGGCTGACACATAGACAAACAAGCATTCATGCTCACAATTAATTTAGAGTCATCAGTTAACCTGCATGTGTACTGTGCAGACACACAGAAAGGCCCTAATACATGAGGGTCTGAAGTCAATTATGAAACATGGATGAATGCACAAATAAATGTATTATTATTTCAATGCAGCATTACAAACTGACCTGTATTGAATCAAACATTGTATGTCCCTGGTGGTAAAAGAGAATCCTCCAGCATCTTTCATATTAGAGATGTTAATGTTGCTCTAATCAATATTTTTATACTAACATCAGATCAAATGACTACATGTAATGTGAAATGTGTCGTTCTTAGTGATGAACCCAGAGAGAATCATCATCCACCTCAGTAGTTACCCTCAGCTCTGCAGAGCTTTGGCTCATTGTTTGTTCGACTCACAGAGATACTGTTTTGTGTCATTCTCACCACTCTCATAAATGACACTATGTATACGGCAGGAACAGGCTGCAGTTTTCATTGTGAATGATTAAGCAGAGAAAGACTTTCATATTTGCAAATGTAAATAAGAAAATGTTTGCTAACAAGTTCACCATATCATAATGAGGTGAGAATGTTAGTGTTGTATTTACAGCTCGTTTCAGTTGCCTCCAGCTGTTTAAATCTCATTGTGACTTATGCCTGTTTTCACGGAAATAAAAAAGAAACAGATTCATGGACCAAATATTTCTACACTGCCTTTGAATAATATACAAGACTGACCCTTTTTATCGAACATACAACACAAGAAAAAGAAAAACCCAAAGGCATACAAGCAAAGAATCATGAAGTATATCAACCTGCTGCTTCGAGTTCTGCATTTAAAACAGACAGGGAAAGGTTTATTTGAAGGGGCAGAGGATCAGTCAGATCAGTCAGTCAGAGTTTTAAGTCTGTGACAGAAAATGTGTTTCTGCTGATGTCAATGGAGAGTTTGTTCCACCAGTGTAACTACTGGCAGGCCAGCACGTCAGCATTTATAAAGATGTAAGCTAAAGTTTACATGGCGTCATTATGGGCTGTGGATGTCAAGGTAATGTGATTACTTTCAGGAGGGATTGAAGATGAGTGTAAAAAATGTTTTGAGTGTACACAAGTATAGAAAATATACTATACAATATATTGGGTCCATTCACCCCAAGAACTCCTCAACTCAAGAACACTGGACTACATCTTCTGGAATCAGTGAGGAGAGTGAGTGTGTTCACTGCACACTGTGTGGGGACCATTATAGTCTTGTATATACATGTAACAGAACCAATAGCCTCGTGAGAATGAAACCTGTAACCATGGTAACTGTAGACATCAAAGATCTGAAGAAGCATCTGAATACTTAGAAGACATAGAAAAACACGTTTAATGACTAAAAGTGACACATTTTTGTCAAAACACTGTGAGGTTTCACATTTAACACCGCCTGTCTCATTTGTCACGGCAGTTTACAACTATGAAATCTTTTCATGCTGTTTTCAAACTATCTATTATAATTGCTTTAATCATTTTCTTCACATTTTCTCTCTTTCCCATGACCTGCTGTGTTTGAACCCCTGAATGACATAAACCATTTAACCAAGTATTAAAATTCTGCTGTGTTTCTGTTGATTTAAAGGGACAGAATCATTGAGTTTTGGCAAAATATAGACTTTGAACTACATGTAATGGAAGAATAAAATAATAACAATGTTCTGAATGTTATGGATCCTAATTAAATAACTTTTCCACAGGGGAGGCTGCTGGACTTCAGTCAGTAGCGGGGCTTCTCTTTGAGAAAAAGCTGTGCGCTGTGTCGTAAAGGCCAGGTGTGTGTCCATGTGTACATTTTTCCCTTGTAACTCCCTTCGGTCCCTCAGGCGTCTTCCCAGAACCAGTTTTTGTTTTAATCACATGCAGCTTGAGTCCAAGTTAGTGGCTTGCCACTAGCTCTAGGCTGGCTCTTACACTGTCTCTCTCTCCAAACACACACACACACACACACACACACACACACAGTCCAAGACAGGAAATGATCCCCCTCTCTTTCCCTTACATAACAGGTGGTGTGTGTTACACTGCAAATCGTTAACAAATATGCCAAACCACTGCAGATGAACTTAAGGATTAGTGGAGCACAGTACAATTAATAGGACTACTTATTACTAACTACTACATAACAACAACAATGACTATAAATACTGATATTAAACATAATAATGATACAATTATTGATATTGATTTAATAAGTAAATTTGGAGTATGCAGGTTTTTCAAATCATGATAATAATTATGCCAAATAAATGACTTTTTGACTTTTATTAGTATTTAATCCACACAATGAAGTGTGCTCGATATATCTCAGTATATCTATGAGCGCAGTGACCTTTAATCCAGTCTGTTGAGAGATGAGGAAGTTAAAAGCATCATAGTGTCCGTGGTGCTTGGAGCACTGGGATCTGATTACTGCTTGTGTCTGTGGACCAGGATATCATGGTACGTTTACTTGCTGTTGAGTGAGCTATACGATTTCACCGCAGTGCGTTCTGACACTGTATAGGCACACTGGCTATCATATTCACTGTGTCTACATGGAAATAGAGACAAATGGAAAAATCATCTACAGCTTTTGGAACAATCGCTTCTCTCTTCAATACAAGTTCGTCATTAAACACAGAAAGTGGCAGACAGGGACCTGCTACTGTTCTTTATTTGGTGTCTTAAGTGATTCTAACATAGCGTCTTTTGATTTCTGATCTCCCCACAGTGCTTGTTGACATGGAACCAGGGCTTTGATTTGACTCAAAACAGGACCTTGTTTTATTTCCCAGAGTGCCCTATTTTTCCCCTAACCCAGTTAATGTGTTGCTCATCAGTGCTGGAGACCCAGACAGCCCAGACGGGCTCCACACACTCTGAGAAAAAAGCTGTTTGGAGTGCAAAACCTTCCTGGGACTGCATCAATGACAGGGTACCATATTAAACAGTGATGTAAAGAAAGATCTTATTGATGTTGGTAGTTGTTAGTGCACTCGATTCCCCTGTCCTCAGAATTATCATCCACTGTCAGATTTATTATCTTTAAATATTTCTAAACTATATCGCCAGGTCCCAGCCCCATGAACTGCTACAAAATTCAGATTTTTATAATCAGATTTTTTGATATTGATTCAAATAATCTGGTTGTCATCTTTGTAGGAGGAATTTAAAAAAAACAGGGAGGTGCACCAGAAAATTTGTGGATTGAAGTTGTTCTAAGTTGTGTGAGCATAGTTTGTTTTAGCTGCTACACAGTGACCATTTATGCAGTGAGCGGATCCATACCAGCTTCACTGTGTGCATATTGAGCTTTGCAGAGTGATCATGCAGTTGGGCATGCAGGGTTTGTAAGCATAGGCCAAATGAACTGAATTAAATGACTGGATAGTTTTAACTGGAGGATCATGGATACACACTGATGACACATTTTAATGTGAAAAGTTAAAACACCCATTAGGTCGCTCTGCTGTGTCACATTACAATGAGATATTTATTTGAATCATTGTTTTTGACTGATTGTTGTATACCTGTTGTAAGGCAATGCGTAGAGAAAAATACAAACATACATAGATACACCATAAAAATAAAGATGAACAGTGGATGCCTGTGTCAGTGTGCATGATTTCAGTGGTTTGTGTAGCAGTTTAGTTCATCATAGTGGTCATGTTCTGCAGGGTGCATGCCCTGGCGACCACCATGTATTTCTGCTGTAACAGTCTACAGTAATACTAGCAATATTTGATGGTAATCCACCCAGTAGTTGTTGATATATTTCAGTCTAGATGAATGCAGTGAACTGAGCAACTTCACCATGCCTTGTTGTCCTTGATGTCCTGAAAACGCTTAAGTCTGCAAATTTCTTGTTTGTATAAACTGAAAGGGGTGTATGGTGCAGACACTTGTTACTCAATGGTTAGGGAGAAATTGCAAACAGACATTGGATCACATGAAAAGTATGAAATGAAACAGAAATTTAGTCCGATCATCAGGCTACATATGATATTTTCTTTGCATGTGCGTGGACATGAATGTGTTGTTGTTGCCTCTAGCTGAGTACGATTATTACGACCAGCAGAGGGTGTGTGAAGTGCAAGTCCTTTATGTTGTTATCTTCCATCATTCAAGGTGTAAACCATAGCGCGTGATAATGTGATGACAGAGAGAGAGTTCACAGTCAGGACAGATGTAATCAGGAGTGTTGGATAGCTAAGGAGGAAATATTAGAGGTGGAAATCACTTATCATCACTATCATCAATTCTAATCTTTTCATATAGTTCAGACACATATAGTATAGTATAGTATAATATATAGAATACTTTTTTCTGAAGCTGAGCAACCATACCACATAGTATCACAGTAAGTGAACGCATCATGGTTCATTATGTACAACAGTAAGTGTTGCATCATCATTCATACAGCTCAACGCTCGGTGAACTTCAGTTCAGCATAAAATTATTCTAAACAAGTATATGAGGTCAACAGCTCAACAGCCCATTATTTATGGCTAAGTTATTAGATTATGACTGTTTTGGACTTCGCAGTCTTTTAATACACTTACACATAGGAAGTAACATACTGTGAATCACGGCTGAGCTGCTAAGGATGTCAGACACTTGTGATTCAGTTCAAATTGAAAATACTTCAACAAAAAGTGGAAAAAATGCACGATCATGGTATCTCCCCCATATTCTACCTCCTTTCCACACAAGTGCCCTAACCAACCAGTAGGAGTCACTTGTACAGCAATAAGAATATAATCTCTCACTGACTTCTCACTGACAATCTTACTAATAATTAAGGATGATGGTGCACTGCTACCCAGAAATAACAGCTAAATGTGAACAGTACTCCTGAGAGTGAATGTTGCTTTGAATCAAATTACCAAAATATGAATCTGTGCCAGCTAATCATTGGTGACACGTATATATAGATGAGGATTGATGGCACAGATTTGTAATGCCAACAGCCAGAAGTGTCTTTATCGGTCAATCAAATGGCTCACATCTGCGCTCTTGAGTGGCTATTACAGTGCCTGTTATTATGCATCTGTGAAAAATGGCCAGAAAACTGTACCTCTATTTTTGAGTGTGTAAACTGGCTGCCAAATTCCCAGGCCCAGTGGACCAGGAGCATTTGGCATGGGGCTTGTTGTGGCAGGGTCTGCGTTTGAAGGATGAACAGTGACACAGTGAGTGGGAGCAAAGCAGGAATCAGACAATGGACCTTTATTCTTAGGACAGCTTTTCTCTCTGCCAGTCTGAGGTAGTGGTGCAGTCCAGTGTACAAAGCAAGAGCCTCATTCTGTCCTATCAGCACAGCAGAGAGGCCCTTAATGAGGTCTCATGGGAGGTGTAGTGTTTTTATTAATGTGATGGCATGTCAGGCTATAGAGATATGCTATGTCAGCCAAGGTTGTCTCCTGCGTGTTCTGGGATGGTCTTTCTTTGTACTTCTGACGTAAGTGGGACAAAAGGATGCAAGGTGAACAGCAAGAAATGTGAATGAGCTGTCATTGTAATGTGTTTGTATGTATGGATGCACTTTAATGTCACTTTAATGACATTCATATATTTCTCTGATTGAGTGAAAACTCTGACAGGGCATTTTCAGTTATTAGGAAAGGCACCAAGAACATCTGCACTAAATTTCATGGCAATCCCTCCGATAGTTGTTGAGACATTTTAGTTAATGTCGGCTGTAAGCACCAAGCCTTGCAGTCTCTAAAACATCGAGGCACATATAGAATATTTCTTGTGAAAAGAAGTGAACTGAATTAGAAACTGTGTCACCAGCAGTTTTTGTGTCAACTGAATGTGTGTATTTGTACCAGTCTGTTTGCTGATGGAGTTCAGAGGATCGTGGAGGTGAAGCATATGGATGATTCCCATAAACAGATGGATTGATCCCATACAGCGTCACTCTGCATGAGGCACATTTGCTGCTGTTGAGGACACTCGTTATCAAAGTATTAAGTATTAAGTATTGATACAGTATTAAAGTAAATGGGTAAACTATGGATGCCCTATATCACCATGGTTTGAAGAGTACTCCACAGACTCACACCACAGATAACTGCACACCCAAACCTCAACCTGGAGGATCAGAGACTGCTTTGTCTCTCTCCTCATCCTTGACCTGTCCGGTGTGGCTGAATCTGTCAGGTGAGTTAAACTCCATCCACTCCAAGGACACTGGAGTAAGTCTGTCCACCAGAGGACTCATGATGGAAAAAAATGAGATTCTATGACTTTCTATGGTTAGTTTGAGACTAATAATAATCATAAAAGATGAGTTTTCATACTTCTGTTATTAGTGTGTACTGTATATTTATCCAGCCAGCAACTGCTGAGTCCTATTATTATGCTCAACAGAAGGTGTGTTATGTCACCTGAAAGTCCTCTAAGCCCCGTAACTGTCTTCTATTGGAGCATTCAAGGTGTAAAGCAAAGTGTGTCTTCCATGATAATGTGATGACAGAGAGAGAGAGTTCACAGTCAGGACAGATGTAATCATGTGTGAACCCATGTTACACTTTGAGAGAAGCCTGGCAGCTATACTTACAAACAGACCGACGCATTGTGCTGATGCTATTGTCCTATGTTCCAGTTCTTTCTAGCAGACCTCTTGGGAAAAGAGTGCTGTCGTACAGCTGGCCCCTTTTTCCTTGGGTCAGTATTTTACAGTCGTGAAAACCACAGTGTGGTTTTGCCAGGCAGGAGGAGGAGGAGGAGAGCAGGGGAATAAGTTTACAGAGATGGAATAAAGAAAGAAAATCTGTACTGTGAAAGGTGTTACTTAACTGGACTGATCAGAAGGTTAATCAAGAATTCCACAAGAGCAGGATGTAATGTGGTGATGAAGTAATATTTAAAATGTGCAGGATGGATGATTTCTCAGATCATGAAAAATGACATCACTTGACCTGAATATGTCATTGCCAGGACTCTGTTGTAAGATGTAATAAACTCTCACAATTGTGTGACTGATACCTGTTTACTTCCTTGTCCTACCTTATCTGTCCCCAGGTCTTAAATTAGAGAAGGGATAGATTACGCTACACAATACCTCAGTGTGAAGAATGAAAGCTCAAATTGCAACATCAGTGTCTCATTTAGCTGGCCTTACCTTCTTCACTCAAACATTTCTTAGTGTTATTGTTCAAACTCCTCAGAAATGTTGACCAGCAGTGTGTTCACTTGGGCGAGTCTACTTTCTGAATAACCTCAGATGTCATGTAGCCTACATGTGAAACCAGCTTTCCTTAAATGGAGCTGTGTAAATCAAACAACCTATCCCATATTAATATCTAACCACTTCAGATGTGTTCTAGATATGTCGTCATAATTGGTTCATTTTATGATTGTATACTTACAGTCCATGTAAAGGCAATTCTGAGATATCTTTCAAAACACATTAAATATGTTCGTTTCTGAAAACAGGTGAAAAGACTTTGAACGATACATTAGTGAAATGTAGAGTTAGAGGTTCAAACAGTTTTTCAGCAGTTTTCAGTCCAGGATTTTGTGGGTGGTCCTTAATGGGTGGCTCGATGACACGCTGAGGCCACCCTGAGCATACCCCTGCACCCCTAGCAGAGAGATGGAGATGAATTCATCTCGCTCAGAGTGTTTCAAAGTTAGTCATGTGATTTTCTGAACTCATCTGACATGTTTCACTCAAAATGGTTGCTTGACTGGATGTGGCTTCAGAACCTTCAGCAGACAGTCCTGGAGCTGATAAATTTTTACCTGATTTTAACACCTAATTTCAAAAACTTGTTGATATGTTTAATTATTCAGATTTGGCTGGGTGGTTAATAACACTTTCTTCTTTCAAACTTGTCTGACAAACTCAGAACACATAGTTATTCTGACTTTACACGGACTTTAAGTTGGTAAAACAGACTTTTTTCAACTCTTAGATTTAATGCTGTAGATCTGATGCTTGGAGCTGAGGCATTGTTTCTGTCGCAGAAGGTTTTTATGTATTTATATTTATAGAGTTCTTTTCTAGTTTACAGATCACTCAAAGCACTTCACAACACGTGTCACATTCACCAATTCGCACATACATTCACACACTGATGGCAGAGCTGCCATGCAAGGTGCCAATTGCTCATCAGGAGTGATATAGTGCTTCCTATCCAAAAACAGTGAGCTCTCGCAGCCACACAAACACTGCAATTTGGAATTCTTGGGAAATCTTCACCAAACCAGCAAACCCAGATCTCTGACATGAAGTCATTTAAAATACAGATCACCTTTATTAGAAGAAGCGCTATAAGTGATTATGATGTGAAACCAAGAAATTTTTAAGGTTCACAAACTTACTATTTAGTTGAATCTTATGACATATCTATACTGGACAGGTATCAGCTGTGTTTTTCAATCCAGCTGTCAGGCCACGAGTTAATTTGGCGCTTTAGTTGCACTAAATGAGACCGAAATCTAACAGAAATACAGTGACAGTGTAGTGACAGATGGTGGACTGAGGCTGCTGCTGTGGTAAGATCCTGCTTTTGCTATACTTCTGTGTAGACACACTGTTAGTTCTCTAACACACCTTTAGCAGCAGACAGCAGTTATTTCATTAGAAGCTCTGATGAAATTAATCTGCGCTACGTGCCTAGCACTAAACGACAGACAGACCGTCTGAGAGTAACTAGCCAGTACATGGAACGTGTTGCAGCAAAAAAGTAAGTTTTTATCAGCAGTCGGAGATCAAAGAAGTGTTAAATTTAGAGTGAGCAGTTGGATGGATAAGTCATGGATCTGGGTATGATGATTATTCATAATAAAGTTTGAGGGCCGAGCAGACAACATGCCACACGAGGTGCCAACTGCTCATCAGTTTTAGGAGCTAATCATTCATAAGCACATTAATACGCAGACATGCAGACCAGGGGAGCCTCCTTAGCCACAGCCACCCCTAATTGTCCACTATTGTCCTATATCAGTGGGCTGTCTTGTGTTATCACCCATTTAATCAGTGAAGACATGGACATTCTGTGGTCTGTATGATGTCTTTGTATAAGCATCACACACATATTACAGTACAATTTTCTGTTACGCTGTTACGCTACACTGATAGACACAGTGCCACACTGGGTAATGGAGCAGTCCCCCATTTAGGCTGTAACTATTTACAGGCTGTAACCATTTACATATACAGGAGTAACTAAATCACCTTAAACATACAGCACATACTGAAGGACATGATAATGCAGATTCAGATTTTTTTTTTTTTCCACAGTGCTGCAGAGGTCCTTTCAACTCTGCTGCTCTGGAAGTGCATGCCCTGCACACTCGGTCATGCTTGGTTTGGTCAAAACAGAGCCCCAAATGGAAACCAGACATTGACACACATACACACTCATAGAAATCTGGGCCATGTTTACAATGGTTGCTGCATGTCTGATGGAGCCTCACAAGATTTTCCTCATGAATGTAAATGTATAGGCAGTGCATTGTTTTCTAATATGGAAAAGAAGGCACATGCCTGCACACACACACATGCCTGCATTGCACTCACATCCACAAACATCTATCCATAATTTATGAAAATGACATGACTAACTTTGAAACACTCTGAATGAGATGATACACTGTGGCACACTCACAGGACAGATACAAACGATGAAACAAATCTGGAAGCTCTTAAAGAATACTGATGTGTGTGTGTGTGTGTGTGTGTGTGTGTGTGTGTGTGTTTGGGGGCAGCTGAACAATGTATGAAATGCCTACTTGTATGTGTGAAAGTTCTTGTATTGATGAACCCACAGGTAATTGTTACTCATGGGATGTTTTAGAATCTTTCAGCTTGTTGTTTTGGTTTTATGGATTGCAGCTTTACTGATTTGTTTCTCTCTCTCATTAGCATCCATTCCAACTAAAAACAGCTTCCAGGTACAGTAACATGAGTTAGTAAAAAGCTTCAATAACCATAACCATACCAGCTAGTTTAGTTAAATTGCCAAGTTAGCGACTAGCTGCTTCACGTAAAGCATTTAGCAGAAGATATTTCCGGAGTCAATTGAATTGAAAAACAGAAATGTACAATGAATATACTTTTAAATGACTTTTAATGACTTTTAAATTTATATTTTTTCTTCACAGACTTTCTTCATAGAAATAATGAAAGTATGAGGTGCCGATCTTTTTTTTGTACTTGCACACACTTTCAGTCGGTGTTGAGACCACCATATTGAGAACTAATGATCTAAAAAAGATTGAAGAGGAATCACACCTTCTGATATCCATATGTTATATTTGTGGTGTCACTGTGGATAGAAAAATATAATAATTCATCTGCAAACTGAATTTAACCCTTTAACGCCTATTGTCGCGAATTCGCTACAATTCAAAATGCAGCTGAAATAGTGCATGTGTTCCCCCAGTGTCGGTTGTTGCTAATTTGCATCATACCCAAATTTTCTATGTGCTACGGTCAAATTAATGATCTCCATTTAATTTAGTCTCTGCTTGAAAGCAAAAACACAACTAATACAATTTATTAACATAATTGCATATAAATTCAGGTGTCAAGGGATTAAACCGAAGCATAATGAATCTATCTCTCTGATGGGATTTTGAGTAGTTTGTTTTATTGTTTTAATATGAACTAAATTTGACTAACAATGTCACATCATATGTGTACAGCACATACTGTGTGGTTGTGTACACATTTTTGAGCACACACACTGACAAAAAACAAACACAAAGGGGGAAAGAAGGGAGAGAAGTAGGGCATGAAATCTCCCTGTTTGGAAAATGAATTTATTAATATTTCAAAATAAAAGCAGGTCAGCAGGTCAGGTCAGGTCAGAAACTAGATGTTTCCATGTTACACAGCTCCACTTGTGTCTTTCTGCTTGCCTTAAGTACACATTTTGGACATCAACTGTTAGGTGTTAGTGTTAAATACTAATTAACAGTGAGCAATTATAATTAAATGCAAACTCTTTGTTCGTAAAAAGGCTTGATCATTGATAGTTCCTTTGGTGTTTGCTAAATATGCTTCTTCATGTTTGAGTTCTGTGAGCCGTCACTTTAATTAAGATATTGTGACTGTGGCTGACCTCCCATTGCTGAGCGCCTCCAAATACATGAGGCTGCAGCACTGCCAGAGTTCTGGCATTGTGCAGTGCTCATTCTTCACTGGCTGGTTAGAGCTTAAGGGGTCACTCCTCCCTCCAAATCACATATAAGATTAAGAATAAGAATAAGAATAAGAATAAGAATTCTAGAAAAAAGCATGTCTTTCCAGTAACTGTCCCAGATACTTTGGATAATCCTCAGACGTTGCTGTCTGCAGTTTTCATTAGAAGCCTAGTCCCACGTCAAAAACTGTTGACAGAGAAGTTTCAGTGCCTTGTCCTTACAAAGTTTTCCTCCACTTCACTCCAAAGAGTTTATAATCCGTGTGGCCACATCTCTCCATCTGTAATTCACCAACATTTGGTTTTGCTTTATATTTTTTTTTTAATCTCAGTGCCTTTTCTGCACATTGCAGCATAGATAAGCAAGGCAAACAGTTTACTGACAGATGTCAATAAACAATGAAAGTCTGTTCTTGTAGGATTCAGGGGTTTGATTAGTGATGCAGTTGTAATCTTTCCAGTAGCCTTTGGATATGTGTATATAAAGTCAGTCTTAACTTTCAGTTTTCTAGTCTTTGTAGGCAGTTTACATATCTCAACTCTATATGCTCAATATGGAGTTATAGCAAAAATTTTATCTGCAACAATTGTTTGGGTGCTCCTCCCATCCTTCAGTGGTACAAGGAAGAGATATGATCACATTAGTTCTTTAGAGATGTTCCCAAGTTTTTCTTCTTCAGCAAAAGGACTAATGGGAAGTCCAAAATTTATCATCATAGGATTAGGAATTACATGAATAGGTGTGATTGGTTGCACACTAATGTCATAATGTCACTGACTAAACAGTCAACCAGTCAAACCTTTATAGGCAACATTAATGTCAGCGTCATATTCCTACAAATCAAGCTAGCTTTCTAGCTAGTGACAACAAATAGTGACAAAAAATATGAATGAGACTGAGACATTATAAGCCAATTTATCGAAATAATAATTCTGGAAGTCTCATTTTCTGTGATCATCATTAATATTATTAAAATAAGTCCACTCTTCACCTGATACAGCTAACAAGACCCTTCAAACAATGCCGCCTGGATGTTTTTCTGACCTCTCAGTCTTATAAAATTCGTATGTGAAAGCAGCCCACTATCACTCTGAAGTTGATAAATACTGCAGAACTTGGCCACTAGCACAGTCCTTCAAACTAGGATGCAGTACCCCATTAGCAAAGTCTTGATGTTCTATTGAAGTCAGGTGTCACAGTATAGAGCAAGTCCACATATGGAGGTGGTTGGGGTGAACAGATGGGTCAAACAAACACAGGACTTTCACCCAGGAGACCGCTGTTGGTGTCCCATGTGAACCCAAAAACCAAGATTGACTTTTTAACTTACGTAATTTACATTACTTATGTTACATATGCAACATACATTACTTCACATACATAGCCAAACTGCTACCATAACTCTCAATTTGTTCATCAGAATGTTGCATATTTATTGTTCCTAACTTGACTGGACTTTGCACATTAATTGTTGCTAACTTGCGCATGCGAAACTGACCTGAGAGGGTTACCTACAGGGTCCTAAGAATAGGGCCATTGACCAAGCTGCCATTTTTGATAAGTTGGAAGTGAAAACATGTTAAACAGACTTAATTTCTTGTAAATTTCACATCCTGAGATTTTACTCCAAGCAACAATCTCTAGAGCTGAGTGTATTTAGAGAGTAACAAGAACTGTGAATGTGTTTACAGCTTGTCTGGCTGCTTGTGTTGATCACCCTAAATAATGATGCTGAAAATCCTTTTCACTCTGCCACATCAGCAATAAGGTTGATTAAAATGTTATTGAGAAGAGGCTGAAGTGGAACAAAAGCCAAGTACAGTGCTGTCAGATTATCATGTACGTTGTTGTACTTGCTGTTGTGTTACTGATGTGATGGATGGCTTGTATATAGTATGTGTACTGGTGTGTGTGTGTACATGTGTGAAAGAGGGTATAAGATCTGTTTACACTCTTACTCCAAGCTATAAACACTTTCATCTCCCCCTCTTCTGTCAAATGGCAAATTGCTCAACCACTTTGGCAAATGAAAGGCTGTCTCTTGTTACACTGTGCATTGGAAAGTGTGTTAGAATGAGTATGTGTGACTCCTGGGTATGTGTGTGAGTGCATGGAGTGGTGTTGGGTTCTGGCACTGACGTTCTGGAGCTTTGGTTGTTATTATGATGTGTTTTGCTTCATGGCGCATGTCTGTTTGTGTGTGAGGTGGCAAGGTGCCTTGAGGCGCTGCTAGTGGTCACACTCAATTTGTATCGGTGAATAACTGCCCAACAATGTCCCAAACTGGTGCCCACAAGGGAAATGGTGGATTTCCTGGAAAACAAGACTGCTGAGCTGCTTGTATATTTATATATAAAGAACATTTATACTGAGCTTCAGCTATCAGTGAAACCATCCACTATTTGGTGGATTGCCATAAAATTTGGTATTGACATTGTTCAATGCCGGCAGGCTGAAGTTTTCACCTATCCTGTGTAACATCTCAACATCTACTAGATGTTGTCCTAGCAACTTTGGTGGCCATGGTGACAGCAGTATAACAGGGCTTTCCAGACATCACCTCTCCTCAGCAACACATTCCAGTTCTTCCTGGGGAATGCTGAGGTGTTCCCAGGCTAAATGGGCTACATAGTTCCTACAGCAAGTTGCCAATTAGACATGCCCAGAACACCTGATGCCCAAATCAGATGTATCCTAATCACCTGGCTTCTTTTGGCGCAAAGCATCAGTGGCTCTACTATGTCTGAGCTCCTCACCCTATCTTTAAGGCTGAGTCCAGTCACCGTAATGGAGGAAACTCATTTCGGCTGCTTGTATCCGCAATTTCATTCTCTTTGTTACTACCCAAAGCTCTTGACCCTAGGTGAGGGTTGGAACGTAGATAGAAAACCGAGAGCTTGCCATCTACCTCTTCCCTGTAACAGTCTGGTACAACATTTGCAACTTTTCCTCTCAGGCCACCATTTATCAGGTTACCAGGTTCACGTCTTTGTGTCTTTGCAAATATTTGATGGATTGCATGTAGTGTGGTACACTCATTCAAGTTCCCCACAGGATGAAGTAGATTACCTTTTGTGATTGTCAATTGATTATCAATTTTCATCTAGTGTCAGGCCAAAATTTCATTTTGCTCAGTGCTAAATACCTTTGAAATTGTGGACATTCCCATCCCACTACCATCTCCCACTGTATTTAGTGCTTATTAGCAAATGTTAGCATGCTAAAGTGTTAAGATAACGAAGACAATGACCACAGTTAATATTATACCTGATTAAAATCTGCATGTTAGCATTTACACTAGTTCAAGGTACCACTTTCACTTTGCCTAAGTGCAGCCTCACAGCATGGCTGTAGAGTCCAGTGTTGTTATTAGCAAAGCCAATATATGAAATATTAATTCAGCATGCTTTAACAGAACCTTTTTGCCTGGTCTGTCTTTCAATGGGTTGTCATATATATCCTCTGAGTGTAGTCATTCAGAAGATATATATGAATTGACAGAATTTAGGAATGTGAGAGAAGACATGAGAACAGGCTAAAGATAGGATACAGAGGGCAGCTTCTTGTGACAGCGTCATGGCTACAACGTCACAGAGACTGTTTGGGGAGGTCACCTCTTCATCACATTCTCCATGTCAGTTCACACCACGGCCTGGAAGATATGAGGTGTTGTGTTGTTTATGGCTGGGCACAGGATTTCTCTGAGTGTGTGGGGACAGAGTGAGGACTAGAAAGAAGAGAGAGACACAGTATGTGTCGTGTGTGTTTGCTATGTACTGTATGTACCATTATGAGTCATATGCTAGTGTTTGTGTGTGTGTTTCCCTCAGGGCTGCTACAAAGAGAAGAGTGAGACATCTGAATATGGCCAAGGTGAAATTCCTGTCCAGGGGTGAGATACTGTACCTGACAGCTGATCCACCTGTCACAAATGAAAGCGACGCATGATTAATGTTCATACAGACAGGCACACGTAGACATTTACAGGAACATAAAACTGTGGAATTTAGAGGTTAGGATTCAGGATTCAGCCATACAACAAGATCTCCAACCTAAAAGACAAAAATAGAATAGAATGCCTTTTATTGTCACTATACACATGTACAATGAGATTAAAATCCAGCTTGAATAACAGTGCAACAGTGAAAAAATATAAACATAATAATATAAAAATATGCAATATAAACATAAACATAGGCAAAGAAAAGGAGGTAAGCTGCACAGTACATTTGCCTACAATAGATATGGTGATATATGCAGTGTTACATATATGTATTGCACATTATGGGATGGAATATTGCACAAAAGTATTTGCACATTGCACATTGTGAGTAGTGGAGTTGTAGAATATTTCAGTTTGAAAATAGAGTATTTCACATTGCAGAGCATTTCACAGTAGGTAAGGTTTCTGACAGTGTTTAGTAGTAAGAGAGTCCATGTGTCCATGTTTGTGTCGGTGCATGTGAGAGTTCAGGGCAAAACAGATTTGTTGTTGTCTTCACAAACAAGGGTTGGTTCTGTGTGTGGGTTAAGTTTAGGAAACTAACATTGTCTGTCTTCCTACTTCCTCTTTTGCCTCTGACAAAGCTTTATGCATTCGAACAACTGATGATACTTTTTGTTTTTAGCCACATTCACGGCGTATGGATGGCAATTTGATGTTCATATTTGAGGTTAATACAACAGCTGGATTTGCTGCGACCAGTTAAAATAAATCTTTTGTTTCTCCCCTCTTCCCAGTTGGTCAGACAGATATTCATGTTCCCCAGAAGATAAATCCTGTTGACTTTCCACTGACTTCTCCTCTATAGCGCCACCAACAGGTTGTTGACATATCTTTTTAGTGAGAATTTCTGCTAATCAGAAGAGATGTTATCTAGAGTTATCTATATGGTGAATGTGGTATGGTTTAACATCGGATAAACACTGGCATGTTAACTTCATTACTGTGAGCATGTCAAAGTCAGTATATTCAGGTCAAAGCAGCACTGTGCATCCATCAGTCTATCCCTGCTCAGGTTTTAGTAAAACTTCATCAGGCAGGTGACAGCTAATCCTGGCATTTGCAAAATTACATTTACTGATCTCACAGGAGCACGACAGCTGGTGACTGTCTGTCTCATACCTGCCACCTCAGGTTTCTGCCAGTGCCCTCCCGTTTTGTTGTTTCTCCAAGAGAACAATCTTTGCATGGCCTTTATTGTGAATAATCATCACAGGTCCATAAGTTTTGTATGAGAGACCAGATTACCAGATTGTCTATGAAACACAAGCCACACACAGCAATCTTTCAACCCATCTGTCACTGCAAACTGGCAGCCCACAACTCAATTCGACGGGCGTGCGCGCAGCTGCTGTCTGTGCAGGCAGACAAGCCAGATAACGTTAGCTATCTATCAAAAATATAAACACACATGCAAATTTAAGCAGAGTTGGACTCAACAATTTCCACTGACATTACATCTGCTGGAAGCCACACATGCATACTCATATTCATTTGTTCACACACACTTATAACATGCATGAACTCAGAAGCATATAGATATATGGCACACCCAAAACTGCTGCTATCATTTTTAGTTCCTGATCCCAGCTTTCAGTGATATCCATAGAGGGACTGTGTTTGTTGCCCCAGGTTGCTGCTCTCTGTTGCCCTGCAGTCTCCAGGCCTTTCATCCCAAACCCCAGTTAGCTCCACTGTCCCTCAGAACCCGCTTATAATAGCCCCAGTCTGGACTGGGCAACACAATTCTTTGGAGGCCCTGTCACATCTGAATGTCTTGAGAATCAGGTGAGAAAAAGATGTTCAAGTAAAGAAGTGTCCTTTGCTGAACCCAGACATACAAGTCAAATACTGCACAGCTTGTATCACATTTTACATCTGAAAAATGTAACTAGTGTGAAAAAAACTGCTGCTATTATGAAGAGATGGGCAGATAGGATCTTTTAGCATTCAGAGTCTACAGTTTCTTTGAAATTGTCTCATTGCAATGAATACTGATCAGCCCATAACAGTGACGAGACTTCCAAAACACGGCAGCATACATCGACACTTAGCTGCCTCTCAAACAAACCGCTATCTAAATGGTAATGTTCATTCATGCGTCCTATACACACATCTGTAGAATGTCTTATTAAACCCAGTGGCCTCTCCCAGTGTGTGTGTATGTGTGTGTGTGTCTCTCTGATGGCTTGTCGATATGATGGAGTGTTTCTGCTTTTGTCTGCCGTGGCCTTATTTTGTTCTTGTAAGGAAGTCTTTTGACCCAGCAAGCATTTGATAGGTGAGAACATCAACCTGAAAAACACACAACACATTTTCACAGAGACTGTCCTCATTAAAGAAACGACTGGATGTTCTTAAACCAACATCAATGTTTTACTGATAGGAAACTACACAAATGAATGTTTGTCTCAGTCAGGGGTCATTTGTAAGGGATTATAATTTTGAGGAGATTGAAAGATAAAAACTTGTCTGTACTTCAATGTTAAAATCATTAGAGGGATTAAAATCTCATTTTCAACACCACAAAATGTACTTAACAAGCATAATGCAGGGTGACGTTGGTGGCTCAAGAACTACACACACATTTTTACCATATGTCTCTTCTTATTCTGGGTGACTTTCACATTCCTGGGTCTAGAAATATGTTTGCAGCTCATATAAAAGACCAAAATAGAGGTTGCTGGGTGAATGTCACACACTGAGACGTTTGTGTGTGTGTGTGACTTGTCATTGTTGTTGTCACTCCATCCACTCCGCACACACACACACAAGGACATTTGGAGAGCAAAACAACTTCAACATGTGACGTTAGGAAATCCAGGTCATTGAAATATGACAGGGGAAACAGAGAGGGGAGAGACAGGGGAGAGAAGGGGGCACTCTCTTGTTCAGCACATTTGTATGCCAGTTTACATCTGTGTGTTTTTGTGTGACCTCATGGCTAAAGTGTGTAAAGAAAGCACATAATCCTGAGTCCCTTCCAGGAAGATAACCAGGAAATCTCTCTCTCTCTCTCTCTCTCTCTCTCTCTCTCTCTCTCTCTCTCTCTCTCACACTCACACACACACACACACACCTCTATCCAGGGTACATGTATGTGTGTTACATGTTAGAGTAAGTGAGTGACAGTGCTGCTGGGAAAGAGGGACCCCCTGGCTTTAAAACGAGCGTGTGATAATGAGGCGCTGGTTATGTAACAAAAACCAGAGAGAGTGTGTGTGTGTGTGTGTGGTGGGGGCTGGGGGCTTGGGTTGGCTAGGGGCTTGAGGGGAACAAGCAGGGGTTTCTTCTCCACGGTGCGTGAAGGAATGCCCATAAATCCATACACATTAGATATGCTGACACACTCTGATGTGTTATCATCAGACTTTTAATCACACTTTCACCTGTTTTTAAACTGAACGTGCAAGTCCACCCTGATGACGAAAATGAAGAATGAATCATAAAAATCTTTCTGCTGTTAAGAAAGGCAAACAGACTGTTTCACAGTATTTTAAAACATTCAAATAGATTGCTGACTCTTTCATGCAACGTTAAAGCCTCTATGTGCAGATTCTTCAAACTTCGGCCCAAAAAGTAACAGTATTACAAAATAACACGGTGGAAGACAACAGCATAACGCCATCCGGGTCCTCTGGTCTGCATGTTGAAGTTTCCTTGGGCAACAACTGAACCCCAAATTGCTCCTGAAGGCTGTGCCATCGGTGTGTGAATGTGTATGAATGGTTAGCTCCTAAAAACTGATGAGCAGTTGGCATCTTGCCTGATAGCCAATGCCATCAGTGTATGAATATGCAGAATGACATATGTGGTCTAAAAGTACTTTGAGTGGTCAGAAGACTAGAAAGGTGCTATATAAGTCAGGTGATATCAAGCAGGTACTATAGTATAGTAGCACTGAGGAGTGTTTTATTAGTTCACACACCTATAGATGGTAAGAAACACTGAATATAAACATTTTGTTGTCACTTTATGACTGCACCCTACTGTGTGTGTGAAGCTCATGTATCGGTACAGTGTAAACACAACCGCGTGTGTCCACTCTCCACCCTGATGTTCACATCCGTGCCCGTTTTGGATTATCAGGGCCTTCGTGACATGTGACATGTAACATTTAAGCCTGTGTTTATTGCGTAACAGACACCAGATTCGAGGTGCTGCATTCATAGGGACATGTTTGAACTGGCACTGGAAGATAAATGAAGAAATTCTGTCTGAGTAACAGATCCAGTGCGTTTGAAACGTGTGACACCCAGACTCAGACACTTATTTTAGCTTATCTGTATGCCTTGATATTTACTGAGTTAACTGTAGAATTGTGCTGTTCGTGTTAACAGTTAACAGGAATGCGCACTTCATCTTTCTGATTTTTAATGTCGTCTTACCATATAGGCCATGAGTGATATTTTTTTAACTGTGAGTCCCATCCATATTGTGTAAGCACATGTGTGTTTAATTTAATTTGACACTGTGATATTTTTTAGGTTTGTTGTGTTTTCAGTCTTTTGATGACTGTTTGGCCTTTTGGGCTGTTCCATCTATATCAGCACAAACAAACTCTTGAATCGCACAGTGAAGAACTCTGGGAAGTCTGTGGGTAAAAAAACAGAGAGAGAGAGCTCTGACCGCTCTGTACTGTTTGATGTATCTGTCTCTCAGGTTTTAGCTTGGGTTCAAAGTTCAGCCAGTTCAGCGACCTCTCTGCACAGCAAGCTCTCTGCACAGCTCACTTAATGCAGCGCTGAACTTCCAGGGGAAAATATACAGATTCACATTAATGATGGAAGTGCTCGCAAATGCTCTTTTTCCGCAATGATGTGACCGCCACTTTATACCCGCCAAACAGATCTCATGGCTCAATCCATGATGGATGGTTTATAATGAACAGCTGTCAGTCCAAGTTAGAACGCTGCTTTCTTCAGGAAGGAAGATTTTCTCCAGGAGACACAAGAGAGAGAGAGGACCAAAGCAAATGTGCAAATGTGTGTGTGTGTACCTGTAATGTGATAGAGGATAGGTATGAGGTCTAGATCTTCCTAATGCTAACCAGCTGTGGTCAGACAAGGCACTGTTATCATATCATAGACTCACTACAGTTAGTCCAAGTACAATAGTTAAAGTAGATCTGTCAGATATTATGGTGCAAGTTAAAGCTGCAACCACATTCATTTTAACCATGTTGTAAATTAAAGACTGTTGGCCTGCAGTGTGGACCCGTCAGGTCAGTTTCAGTGTGACTACGCTGAACTGCATAATGGCACGAAGGAGGAAAGGGTACCATTCAATCAGAGCAAACATAGTTAAAGCTTTCAGAGATCCTCATAACACCAGATGATTCCTCTGGCACTTTTATTATTCTGTTCCTGTTCAGTAAAAAAGCCAAGGCAGAGACAGGAAGAAAAGAAAGGTTTACATGCAGGAGATAAAATGTTCTTGTATTTAAAGGTTTGGAGTCTCAGGAGTGTAGTGCACATTTAAGTACAACACACACCAGTCTGGGAATGTTATGACATTTGATGTTCATCAGTTAACCCTTAGCACACACAAATATCATAGAAATGATTCATTTGTCAAAATCAATTTGTATGCTAAATACTAATAGCAATAAATTTGTGCGAATGATCACCCCAGATGATACCTGCCAGGCTCTGTATAGATCGTAGGAGGACAGGGGATGTGTTCTCCAGCAACTTTTGTACTGAACAAGTCCAGAGCTAGATCTCAGATCTCTTCATTCAGCAGGAACGACCCCTCCATTAATATTAAGACTTTAAGACTTTAGAGTCGTGTGTTATGCAGTTATATCATTTTCCACTAGTACCACTTTCACTTCCTTTTTTGGACTTTTGATGGCTGACATAAAGCAAAGTAATAACCTTAGTTTTGTTCTTCTCATCTTTGTTTTCCCACTTTTAAATACACAATTATTCTCTGTAGGCAAATGAAGCACTGAGATGGTGAAACACACTGATGGGGCTGAATGTGCGTCATACTCTTTCTCTGAACACATCCATTTGTTTTCTATTCACATTTTTTCATTTACTCGTCATGCTTGGCTGTGTTATGTGGCACGTCAGAACACCTGTCCATTCTGAAAAAGTAGTTTGATTTTGTGAAGGCGCTGCCAGATCTGAGCAGCTGTTGAGCCAAACTAAACAGACCTGAGATCAGAGACCATCAGATGGATAAGTTAGTATTCATTGTTTCTTTTTTTTTTCTTAACACATACAAAAAGTTCGACAAGTACTGAATTCCAGATCACCATCAGAGTGATCCTCTGAAATAAGTCGCATTCAAGGACATGAGTGCATCGCAGACTAGAGTTTAATCGTCCATCACCATGTTTACACTCTTGCTGATCACAAGTATGGAATTAAAAACAAGAGATCAAAATGTTTGCTGTTTGGTGCTGTATGCTAGACATCAGAACAAAAATTATTTTCTAGCACATTAGTAATATGAACTTGATAAAGTGATAATGTGCAAGTCAGTACATCTCCATGCACTCAAGAAACCAGTTACATTACACGGGTTTTCAGATGGCTTGACATGCACTGTTGCAATCTGCACAATGTGTCATTCACACGTGGTGGAAACCATTTTAAATAGTTTCCTACAGGCTGCTTTGTGTTTGTTTCAACTATGTCTGAAATTTGTGTCATGCAATCTTGTAAAAAGCCAAGTTAAACTGATTACCTGTGGACGTGGCCAAAAATTATCTCTCTCCAAAATAAATCTATTTCAGGAGAGCAGCTTTCTCTAATCCTATACTCAGATTACAAATGCGAGCAAGCCAAATGCACGTACATGTTGGGTGTATTTACAGCTTATTCCTCTTCCCCCTAAGTGGCTAAAAAATCTATTAATACTGCTATAATTCACACGTTCATCTTCTTTTTGAATCAGTTCCTCTATTTAATACACCACTGGCAACATATCCATTGATTGGCAACAAGTTGACAAATTAAGGGCTTTCACACTGTGCTTAATTCAGAGCTAAGGCCCCCTTTACCCAGAGCTTCCATTAGTTTGTTTTTTACATCTGCAACATAGATGGGACATCCCAGCCATTAGACACAGAAGCAGGGATGTCCAAAGTACAGCCCACGGGCCAATCACGGCCCTCAGCTTCATTTTTACAAAAAATTATTTATTGCCTGCTAGGATTGTCAGACACTGTATGGCTGGAAGATTTGTCTTTTATAGTTGACATAATGAAGCATTTGAACCTTTAAGGACATAACTGCTGCTGTTATATATCTGTAGATGTGACACTAAATATTACTTTGTTAAAGAGAAGAGACAGAGTGATATGTTTTAGACTTAAATGTTAACAGACTTTGTATTACTCATAATAAGTCATGTTTAAAATGAACATGAGGTTCAGATTTGTATCAACTTCAAGTTTAACGTGTGCCATACAGTTTATTCTTTGTTATCTGACTCCAGATGTGAAAGAAAGGAAGAACTGGTTTTAGATTTGTTCACACCTGATTGGCTTAGATTTGGTGACACTGACATTTTAAAAAATGATAATTGTGACAATAAAAAAATAAAATTGTTACAGAACATTTGTATGTAACTGTTATTGTTCATTTTTTTTATTTTTTAAATGTTATCATTGGCCCCCGGACTTCTACACATTGTCAAATCTGGCCCTTTTAAAAGAAGTTTGGACGCCCCTGCTCTAAACTCTCCATTGAGTAGGTTTATCTGTGGCTTTTCATTGTACTTCCATTTCTGCAGGACCTTCCAGGACCATCTGCGTGGGAGATGAGTGGGGCTAATTGGGCTCATGATGTTCATTTACATCCCAGATGTAGCTAAAACATTAGTTCATCTCAAAATAAAAACAAGGACAACTCAGAAAATGCTTACAGTCAGAACGAGAAAAATGGGGAGAAAAAAAATGCAAATGAGCTGCTAATTTTATCATTGTGTTATCTGTCATCATCGCCACCTGCCATGTGCTCTGATACCCATTATCCATTCTGTTGTCTCTTTGCCTTTCATACTTCTTCATTCTCCTTAATCTGTGTCATGACAGAGGAACCGACCGTGGCCTCATACAAAACTCTCATTTTACACAGGCCACGGGGAGAACACAGGAGAACCGGAGAGAATAAGATTATGTAACATCACTATAGTTCAGATGCACACAAGGACAGATGACAGATCTGGTCACTCATTATAAGCAAATGGACTTGACTGAATAACCGAATGCAGGCAAGAGGACTGTGCATACAAAACAAAACGCAAAACTTTCCAACAGCTGGAACAGAATAAAGTGCAGAATTATTATTATTATTATTATTATTATTACCATTTACAGCAGGTACACGTAAGTAAATGAAATATTGAAGTTATTAGTCACATTTTTAATATTTAGTAGTATAACATTTCTTTTGATGTTATATATCAAATATTTGAAAGTTAAGCTCAATGTATCATTTTATTGTCTATAACTTTATTAACTGTACGCCTAGGACAACCAGGAATTGAATGAAACTGATTATAATTAAATACCCAAAAAATCAATAATTATCTTAATATTCTCTGCTCCATATCAAAATGGTGCAGATGTTTTCTCCCTTTGCTTGTATGCTGTAGTTTATCGAGCTATCTTTATATAGAGACAATAGAGACAAGAGACAATCTGACTCTCTTTTGCTTGATATTGTTTTTCTAACAGATTTTTCACTAATGGCAGCGTCAGATTTCCAACCAAGTCTTCATCTTTTATACAAAGTTCATTTTGAACAGTGTGAACCTGTGTGTGTGAGTGTGTGTGTGCGTCCTGGTGGACGAGGGAGGATGACACCCAACAAGGCAGAACAATACGGGATTGTATTTTACCTGGAAATACAAGCACTCTTTTCTCCCACGGCACACCCTTAGATAGCTTTACCAGTCAGACACACAAAAGCAACGTGAGGGCGTTTGTTGTCATTGGCAAACAGTGGAAGTGCTGCGGTCTTTACTCCTGCAGGAGGGGATATCAGATGTGGATAGAAAATAAAAGCCATGAAATGAAAGTATCTTTTCCATGGCAGTGGACTGTGTCAGATGTAGGATAAATAACAGGAAGATGGAAATGAGCTCTTTTTTCTGACTGTGAACTTCAGAATGGGTTGAGAAAATCCTCCATCCTCTGCTATTCACAAACTATTTAAAGTGACATTATGTACATAACTCTTCTACCATAATACCACATTTTAAGTCATGTTGATGCTACACTGATTTGTTATCAGGTGAAGGGTTGTTCTCACACTACATAACTCTGTATCATCTCCTGTGAGAAGTATGTAATGCTTCACATCACCAGCACCACCTCATCTATTTGACTGATTTTGGTGAAACTGGATCATATTTTACGGAGAAAATGTTTTCTGTTTTTTCGCCAGGTGCTCTGCCTCAACTCCACCTCTGTGATTTACAGAGTTTCCTGATGGACAGTAAAGTAAACTGCTGCGGACTGTAGCTGCTGTTAGGTAATGTTAGTTCAGTTTGTTAGTCAGGCAGAGGAGAGAGTGACTGAGGAAGAGTGAATCTGGGACTGACTTTTAGTGGTTGGTGAGAGCTTGGTGAAATAAAAGGCTGAAAGACAGACGCTGAGCTGGGCTGACTGCTGTTGGACTAGTCAGCAATATTAGCTGGCTGCTGTGTCTTGACTCGCTAGTTTTTTATCATAAGTAATGCAATCACAATATACAGCTGTAAATACACATGTACAGCTGTCAATATTTACCTCAGCGGGATTACACTCTGAAAGTAGGTGTGCTAAATAAAATTTTAAAAAGCGATGAAACATTGCTTTAAGGGGACAGGACATCAGCAATCTGTACCTGGGCCTGCCTCAGGGCTCTCTGGGCAACATGAAGCATATGTAAGTGTTATGTGTGTGAATTGTCAATGATATGTCAGTTTGATAACATGGTGCAGACTGGTTTCAACATCTCAGTGTTAAAACAAGTAAACTATATATTTTATATTATATACAACATTGTCAAATAGAAAAAAACATTTGATGCCATCAACGAATAATGATATGGAATGATATGGAATTGCGTGCAATACAACATAAGTTACTGCACTCATTATATTCTAAATGTTTATGGTGAAGCAAGGATGGTATTAAAGGCTTATACTTGTCTGTCTCAGATTTACGTGCATGTAATGACGTCCCTGTGTGTCTTCATAAATGCGTCTTGTTACAGCTCATTCACTAAATAAATCTCCCTCCCTCGTGAGAATCACATTCCTTTTTGGAGAGTCACCAGTGCTCTTTGCGCTTTTAATATCCATTTAATAGAAACACACATTTGAACTCAAATCCCTGAAAACACTTTCTCAATTGGCTCAATCAATTTTCTGCCAAAATGAGTTGACCTGTGCTGTGTACATTTACGTCCATGTCTTAACCTCATGTGACTTACACTGTATCTCAAAAATTCTAACAACTAAACAGGCTATCCTGCTACTTTTCAAGTCATCACTGATTTAAAGGCTTTGATTGGAATTAACTCCCCATTTGATGAGGAGCATGAAAACACATGGCATGAATTTAGTTATATCCTTTAATTTATCATTTTGAAAGAGTCCAGACCAGAGAGGGAGGCTCACTTTGATTCTTAATGAAAACTAAATCTGTATTTAATATAAAGTTTCATTACATAAACTAACAGACTTCATAATGAATTAAAGGGCAAATGTTTCTGATTTGGATGAAAAGTCAGGGACTTTCTACACTGCAGCTTTGTTCCTCTAGAAAGATCTCCAAACAAAGCAGGGTCAGAGATGTCCCTTTGTATCCACCTTCAGAAGAGCTTTAAAACTTCAACATGGAATATTAATTGTCCTGCATTTTTTGGAATATTTTTGTTTGTTTGCTTGAATGTTGCAGTTTGACAATACGTATGTTGATCCACCTCTTTCATCACCTTGAAGATAAAAATGTTCCCCACAGGTTGTATGTCAGTCATTCTCATCACAAAACTAATGGCATGTCCCTCAGCATGCTAACATGCTAAACTAAGGTGGTGAACATAGTAAACATTACTCCTGCCAAATCTTAGCATGTTACCATGCTGATATTAGCATTTAGCCTTCAGTGGTGGAAGAAATACTCAGATCTTTTATTTAGGAATTACAGAACACTACAGTAATAATATAATAATAATAATAATAATAATAGCTATATCATTCTTTAATGTATTATATTATTGGGTTAGAATTATCCACACTAATTAATCTTCTAGCTGGTATAGATGGAGCTAATAACCCTTTTCCACAGGAGCCATTTCGACATGAATTGGTAGAGTCAACTCAGGCGTTACCAATGATACTAGTGTAGTTCAGGTCGAACAGAGTCAGGGTGCTGCTGTGATGCATGTTAGCTCACTGGAAAGACTCTGCTGCAATAAATGGAATGGAAATGAATCAGTGTCATTAGAAACACTGTTCTGTTGTTTCCCTCGTGTCTCTCTCTCAATTTAAAGCAGGTTTATGAAACCACAGGACACAAACTGAAATGTTTCTTATGTTTCTCATGCAGACCTGTATTTGCACGTGACTTCTCATCTAATCTTGTATTTCCATTGACTTTGTATCTGATCGCGCCACATCTAGAATTTACTTAATGTTCTGTCTGAACACAAACATGATTTGAATCTGGTGTAACATTTCCAGGTCTGCTTTGACTTTAATGTAATAAACATGCATTTCTTTCTTTTGTAGCATGTTCCTTGAAAAGTTTGATACAAACAAAAAAATATATTCTGTGCAAGTGGAGCCACTGTTCTGTAAACCATAAAAACATATGTGAATATGAACAACACATAATCTGTAAAACATTTTAATATCCCTCACAGTGATTAAAAAAGCAGTCGTAGTAGTGGAAGAGATTATGTAAGTAAATAAGTATTATTTAATATAAACTATTGTTCAAATTGGATCATAATCAAAGAATAAACATTTTGAATATAGTATAAGCAAATATTACATTTCTTAATCTTTAATCCATTCCTCTCCTCTCCTTTGAGAATAGTAGCCGCGTCCACTGTGTCGGCGTCCGGCTCCGGTTTCTCTCTGAACACTCTGCCTGGAGGCCGATAATCGGTCCACGGTCATGCTGGATCTGGATCTGTAAAAACGCTGTAGAGAGCGCACGCCTACATACACTGAAGACAAGATGCCAGAGGCTACGTCAACGTAAGCCTGCGGTTTATGATCATAAAAGTTCTCTGAGTGAAAATCCATTCAAGGTCAAGGTCTAGTTGACTTTACAGTCGTTCATGTTTTGTTTGATTTAGAGAATCAGAGTAACAACGTAACACTTTAATTAGTGGAAGAGACAAGAGAGACAGAGAAACACTGATGGTGTCAAACACAACAAAGCTGCTGAACCACAGCCATGATTTACAGACTCAGTGTAAACAATGGGCTTTAAATGATTCATGACTAAGGATAATTGTACTCATGTGTCCTCAAAAGCTATTTAGAAACATTCCTCACATAACTGCCAGCCCTCAATGACACATCGGCTCCTCCATGTCACAAAAAAATCACACTTACAAAAGGCTTCTTACTTGTTGACTTCCTTTTTATCAACACATTGTTCTATGTAGCTCATAACCTTATAGAACCTGCTATTGACTTGTTATGTTTTATTTTACTGCTTATACATATTCATATAAAAACATATTCAACCACTACCCACCATATTCACTATTGTAAACAGTTAAATTAGACAATAATAGTCCAAAAGGGCAGCATTGCTGTCCAAAAATCACAACCACATTAGTACGTCACACTGTTGAACTGTGTGACATGTTCCATCATTACCATGACCACACACGGATGTTTATTTTGACTAAATCCCACGCACACACACACACACACACACACACACACACACACATATATACACACCGTCCTGCTGCCACAAATACTCACTAGAGTACCAAATAATCCACTGCGGAAAATAGTCCCTAACAAATGCAATATTTACTCTTATTTGAGTAATACGTACTAAGTCCACCTGTTTTAGGTGACTGTTTAGACTTGCTATTTAGAAATGCTAATATATGCTCTGTCAAATAAAGTAATAAACTAAACTAAGCCACAAAAGATTTAATTTTCTCACTTTTTATATAATGCTGGGCCTGCCACTCCAAAAAGTGTATGTTCTGAAGCATTGGACTACATTTGTAAGATTGTCTAGTTGGGATGACATTTGGTACCAATTCAATTTTATTTCTATAGCGCCAAATCATAACACCAACACCAATGTTACCTCATGACACTTTCCATATAGAGTGGGTCTCTCTTTAATTCCCACCATGAGCAAGCACTTGGCAACAGTGGCAAGGAAAAATTTCCCTGCACAAACCTCGAGGAGAACTCCCTCATGGTGGACAACCATCTGCTGCATCATGTGGTGCCATAATCACATCTTAATTTTAATTTGTCTTTAATTTTTAAAACTTGTGACATTCCCATCAGTCTCAGCTGTACTTTGTGTTCTGTATAACACTATATATAACGCAAATATTAGCATGCTAATCAAGATGGTGAATGTGGTGAACCTGTTTAATACCAGCAGGTTAGCTCTGTCAACATGAGCATGTTAGCATGCTGGTGTTAGCATTTAGCTCACAACTCAATACAGTGCAGCCTCACAGAGCAGATGAAGTGGCTGCATACTCTTGGCAATGTTCTTCAGTTGCCAAAAGGTCACTATGAGTTTGTGGAGCTTCGATGACCGTCGAGCAGCATCATGTCAGATTTATCACATAAGCACTGGCTAACTGCTGGTCGTTTCAAATGTAAATCAAACAAATGTTTCCAGTCAAAACAGACAGCTCACATTACAGAACAGTGTGGGCTGAAGTCTGTGATAGACAGAAGTCTGGATTTATGCACCTTAGATGCTCAATAGAGGAGAAGACACTAAGAGATACACACATCTGCCAGTAACCCTAACCCTGGGAAGTGAGCCTAAACTAGTGTTTGTGTTAAATTGTTTCACAGAATGTTCTCACTTTGGTCATTTCACTCATATATTTATCTCAGTTTGAACACTTTGCCCTCAGAAAAACAAGAACACACACTGCATGTCTGGGTCATAGTATAGGTGGATCCACATTGCTTCTGCTGGTCACACAAACACTGTAGTCACAGAGAACATTCACAGCAGCGCAGCACAAAAACAAGGACACAGTGAGTTGTGTGAATAACAAGGTTATGTAACATGCAGTAAAAGAGGTGCAGGCTGAAGGAGCAGGGTAGGGAGGGAGGGAGGCTGGCTGCCCTGCAGAACAAGGTTATAACACTTACACGAGACGAGCTGAGGGTTGTTAAAGTCAGGGTCAGGGTCAGAGGTCGTGGACTGCTGTACAGAGGCCACAGGGAATAGACAGTCTCCCCAGTCATCATTCACACTGTGACCTCTCAGGACTGGCAGCCATTAGGGAGCAATAGATTGGGCAGGTCATAGCTACAAGTATTTCAGCTACACTGCCCTTTTCATATTGAGAGATGTTCTTCAGGGAACATTGATATTAATTGATATAATATAATGATATGAGTGCCCACAAAGAAAATATAATAATTACAATTGGGCGATTTAGATCAAAATTAAAAATATTTTCTAAATAATTAAACTGAGAAAGAAAGCACGTTAACGTCCCTGCACACCTTTAATCCCCCCTCACAAGTGTTTCAGTTGTTGGCTGATTAGGACCTCCCCTCAGGAATCTGTGGGCGTGTACAGACAACACCTGGCTGGTGACATCACTGATAGACGGGTTGCACAGAAGACATTTTGACTGGTCAAAGCTGGAAAAACACACAGGTGAACGTGACCACAGAATGACAGCTCAGTTTATGTGTTCCAGTAACAGTGATGGTGAACCAGTACCAGGTAACCAGCTTCTTGCTTGCTTCCTCCCTTCTGTCTCTGTCATTATGTCAATAGAAGCTGCTAGAGCAAAGTTACACAATAGGGGTTTAAAGTAGCCAATATTATTTTATTCATCTTAGCAACAGATTGATGCTGACATCTGAAAGGTGTCGTTTAAATATTTATCAGCCAGTTCTGCAGGTTTTCAGGCCCACAACTGTGTTGTTTTCATTCTTACAACTTTAATATCATTATATCTGAGAAACATATAAGACAGGCAGAGTTAGCAACTAGCTGATGTGTTATAAGAATTTTCAAATGACTGGATTCGAAGTATCAAAGTCAAGTTGAATTTATTCTTGTACAAGAAGGAGTAACACGCAGTGCAACATGCAATAGGGGTTACAGAGAAAAGGCTCTCTGTGGAGCGCTAACAGTTAGTTCTTATACACTCTCTAATGGGCTGTCTCGGACACCTCCCCATAGATACAGATGGCATCATAAGTTTTTAGTTTAATTTCCTTTAATAGTTAGCATTTCCCCAATCTAAATATCGCCACTCTGACCTGTCCCTGACCCTTCTTCTAGACTCTAGACCTTACCCAACCTTACCCAACAGAGTCATATTAGAGAAGTGAAAAATAGAGCATGTGAGGAGTAGAAACTCATGTACACGTAAGACATTTGAAACACAGTATAAAACTAATTTTTATAACATCATGAACATAGTGGAGTATTTGGTACTGTGTCTGGATGAGGCACAGTACCAATTGTGCCCTGTAGCACTATGTTTATTTTGTTTTTTAATGCAATAATTAAATTGTTTTTGTGCCATTCTTAATTAGAACACATTCTGGAGATATAACAATGAACATCTGATGGAAAAATGTAGCTGCTGTTGCCACATTAGGCTGCACCACAAACAAGCAAACATAAGCTGGAAATGATGATTTAGTTCTTAAGTAAATTGTACAGTGTCATAACTGTCACAATTTGATGCTGCAGACAGTCCTTATCTAAAAACATAGAAATAAAAAACATGTTGCAGTGAGCTTGTTTTACAGACTGCAGCAACCCTTGTAAATCTGCATCACCTTGCTTTATTCCAAACTATTCCATTTAACAAATCTGTCTGTAGATCTGTAGACAAATTTTATGAAAGTTCCTATGCAGACATGAAATGTAGAGCATGTGTAGACTGCTTTATGTAAGTAGGCACAGTCAGTGAATGACAGCGTGTGTGAAACATTAAATATGGGTCGAATGTGCCAAGGACATCCGTCTTGTAAAGCAAGTGTGTCTGTAAAGCAAGATGTTCTGTGAAATCATTCCATCTGACAGAGGGTCAGGCTTGATCTTTGACTTGAATATACTAGAAGTATAACACAATTAAAGTCTGTGTCTGTGAAACACATTTTCAACACATCTCTCCATACATTGTCCCTCCTACTAAGTCAACACCAGAGAGGACATAGTTATGGCAACACAACTCCTTCTTGTTGGTCATAAAAAATGTATTTATGCAGATTTAAAAGTATTTTAAATCTGCATCTTTATCTGGATCTGCATCAGAATAAAGGCTGTTTATTTTCTATATATATATCGCAGCATTTGTAGTGAAAATCCCAAATTGTGAAAGGCCTAGTTCATAGAAGTACGCACGAGTCTTCAGATTGAACCGACTATACTGAAACACCATTGTGACTCGTGACTTGTGAGACGTCCTCAGACACAGTGATGGTTAAAGCCCATGTAAAGTAAGAACGAATATGTGTTCTGAGCATGCAGACCAAAGAGAAAATATTATTAACCACCCAGCTGAATTTGAGTTATTAAACATATCGACAAGTTTCTGAAATCAGGTGTCAAAACCAGGTCAAAATGAATTCTCAGCTCCAGGACTGTGGGGGGGCGTGTCCTCTGAATGTGCTTAAGCCACACCCACTCCTCAAGCAGCCATTTTGAAGCGACTGAAATGTGTCAGATGAGTTCAGAAAAGCACATGACTAACTTTGAAACACTGAGCGAGATGAATTTATCTCTATCTCTCTGCTCAGGGTGGCTTCAGCGTGTCATCGAGCCACCCTTTAGGACCACCCACGAAATCCTGGACTGAAAACTGGTGAAAAACTGTTTGAACCTCTAACTCTACATTTCAGTAATATATCGTTCAAAGTCTTTTCACATGTTTTCAGCAACTATTTTCCAACATATTTAATGTATTTGGAAAGTTATCTCATAATTGCCTTTACACAGACTTTAAGGTTTGGTTCAGTTAAAAAGTTCTTAGTGCCTTGTTAGTGTTCGTAAAAATCACAGTTTGGTTTCAATTAACAACTTAGTTTAAGGTTAGTAATCGATCATAGTTGCACTTGGACATGTATCAGATGTTAGATGTTTTGTTCACCCTGCCAGCCACCTAACCTCCTCCCTTCGATTTGTGGCTCTAAAGCAACATCACACAATTTCCTCCTTTGCTTCTGGAGGTCAAAAGTCATCATATGGCCGCTAGAGCAGTGGTTTTCAAACTGGGGTGTAGAGCCACTGCAGGGGAATGACCAGGGGAGAAATATGGAGTGAAACAACAAAGTTGAATGAACATGATTTATGTAGGGAAAGTAAACAAAGAGTTTCCTGATCATCCTGACCTTCATTTATTCAACTTAGACCAAATATTCAACTTAGACCCTTTTTTATTAGTTGCTTCCAAGTTACCAACTAATATAAATGAAGGGGTACATGTGAGAAAACGTTTGAGAAGCATCACACTGAAGGGTGTTGTCACTTCAACATAATCGTCCATGTTGTTTTGGGGGATTTGCCGAAATGACTGATGCTGTCGTTTTTCTTGGGCTGACACTGAAAACAAACATCAGACTTTAACACAAGACGTCTGTTTGTTTCCTGTTTCCAACCATCATTCAACTTTGCTTTTTCGTTAATGCATGGCAGCATTTCATAACCTTAACCGCATGCTTATTTATTGTAACCATGACAGCAAAAGGTCTCCCAACCTTAACAAAATAGTAATTTTAACTCATACCACAATGTTTGCCCTAAAACTCACCAAACCTTTAACCACAGTGTTGTCACATTATGAACAGAATTATTTTTCAACAGAGATTTTGGAAAATCACGAATGAAGTCGTGCTGACAGTTTGCATCAGCTTCTACATGGAAAAACAACGCATTTGCCATTTCATTGGTTGGTCTTGTCGGCCTCTTCAGTTGTGAGCTGTGGCATCATGGTGGCAACATGTGGCCTATGGCTGGAAAATCCAGCCAAGAAAAACCAGCCATTGGACCACATGTTGTCACCATGATGCCATTTGCACAGCACCTAAAAAGAAAAAACAAACAACTTTACTAGTAAATCAAAGTCTCCCTCCCCATATAGTCGCAACCTCTGAGTCATTTTCGGCAACAACCTCTTGAACACGTCATCCAAATCACCAGAATTGCCTTTTCCCACCTAAGACACAATTCGTCTCTGCCCATCACTCTTCTTCTCTGCTGATGAAACTTTGATCCATGCCTTCATCACATACAGAATAGACGACTGCAACAGAATTTTATATGACCTTGCTCATTGATAATTGCAGTGTTTCTCTGCCTGCAGATGACATCCTGTTGGATCACAAGTATTTCTCTCTCTCTGTGGGTTTTTGCATAATACAAGTAAAGATATGTTTCACATTGATAAAGAGAAAAAGTCATCTCGACTGTTTTTAAGATTTCTGTTTCACTGAACATCCAAAGTCCTAAATAAACTCTAACATATCCAGAAGAAGTCTGCTGCCTGTCTCCTCCCAGCTCCTGTGACCACATCACCCCTGACCACCAGAAACTACTCTGGCTCCCTGCCCTGCAGCAGACTCAATCCAAAGTCCTTCCTTAACACAAAAAGCCCTGCTTAACCAGCCCCCCTGCTACCTCAGTGTACCACACTCTGTCCCACAGCCTTCATTCCTCTGATGCCAACCTCCTGTCTCCACCACTAAGGACCAAGCACCAGACCTAGACTGACACAGCAGTCTCTATAGCCACTTGCTTCCCAAACAAAGAGACTGCACTAACCTGTCAATGTTCAAAAACACGACTCAAAACTCACCTTTTCATAAACTGCTCTTAATGTATCATTAATGATGTGAGTTGTATATTTTCACTGTCATCTCCTGTAAAGTCTTACATACACTCTATAATGTGTCTTTATTATTATAAAGTAACTATTATGTAATAAGTCCTGTTAACTGAGGTATTCTGGTGGCCAAGGGGTTAAAGATTCTGACCATGGAATCACAATATGCCCAGTTCAAGTCCCTTATTTCCTGTGGGCTTTCTACTTTATCCTGTTGGATAAAGTTGAAAAAAAATACCTGAAAGCAAACAGATAAGCTGCTCTCTGATAGGCTAAAGGCATGTGGGACTGGAAACATACTCTCTCTACTCTGCATCACCACATTCCCTCCTCTTATGAGGCGCAGCGGGACATCAGTATATTTATTCTAAGGTGCAAAGCTTTCGTTTCCCAGGTTGCCTGGAGCTACGCCTTCAAATGTCCCTGCAGATTAATCAATCACTGAGAAGAAAGGAGCTCTTTTTCCTTCGAGTTCACTCCAGGACTTGAACCATCATGGTAATGATGTTTGTGTTTTTCTCTCAAGGCCCCAGCCTGACTCTCTGGAGGCAGCCACAGGTCAAAGGGAGGAAGAAATGCACCAGCGAAAGCGAACACGATGGCAGTCCCTTGATCGCACTTGGCTTTAATGGGAAACAAATTAGAATGAGTGGGAAACGCCACATAAGGACGAAATGTGTTGGTTTGTTGTGTTGGGAATGTGACTCTGATTCATGAAAGTGATATTCAGTCTGTGTGTATAAAAGATTGGACCACAATCCACTCTAGATATTAATACATGACATGCTACATGTTTCTGTGGAAATTAAATCAAGAAGAAACTGAAATTCAAGCCATTAGATTCTGCTGTGCTCCCCTGTGAGGGCACTGAGAGAAGAATTTGTTTTCCTCAGAGGGAGGTTTTTGCTCAGCTTGTTATTTGTAGCGGGGAATTAAAACTGGGCCTGTGAGGTTTTTCATCTGCCGTTAGACATTAGACAGACACATGTTGTGGTTTCAAAACCATAAAAAGAGGCAGGGAGAGAGAATAAAGCTTGCATCCCACATTTCATACAAAGTTTTCCCTCTCTAGCAATGTTATGATTACAATTTGTGCTGCTTTCTCAGAAAGGGAGGCTTTTTAATGGAATGGTATTTCAAGAATATTCTGTGCAGCAATGGGATGCACAGCAGTGTCTAAATATGACATTTGCACAAGCACATACCACAAACATCCTCAGGGGAATTCAAAACAACTCCTGGGTAGCGCAGAAGTATCGTATAGTCACCAAACATAAATGGCACAGTTCAGTGAGCAATCCTGCCCTGTATATTGTGTGTGTGTGTGTGTGTGTGCAGCTGTGTGCTTTTTTGAGAGTAAACATGTTCATTTTCTGTGTAGACCTATATAGCTCTGAGGAAACGAGAGGCAGTATCTGGGTGTTCACATCCAAAATTTGACAAATGAGGCCTGAAATTAGGGAGTGATATAAATAAATCCTGTTTTTCTGCAGCCTGAACTTGTGTATGCTTCAGCATGCTGCATGCTGAGTGGACACTTTATTTCTTGCATCATTCATAGCCACTAAAATAGATGAATGATGTACTGTATGTAAATGTTGTGAGATTATTATAACTTTGTAGATGCTATTTCTTTTTCACATTTTCTGGGGTCTTCTATTAAAGGAGATCGAAGATCAAAAGATCAAAACTCCTTTGCCTGCACACATTGGGGAGTGACATTATCTAATTTCCTTCCAAAACCAGGACCTGAAGAGGTGGAAGTTAGGTTAACAACAATGGCCCAAAGGAAATATGATTGAGTCTTAAACTTCAGCTCATGCAAACAAGCAATACATTTCGTTCTCCCTTTCAGGACCTGTTACACCTAGTGTTAAAATGCATTGTGGGTGGACAGCTCAGGTTTGAATGCGCCCGAAACACATTGAGGATGCATTGAGATCCAGTCGCTCAGACCACATTCAGAGGTGGTCTGTGACGCCCTCCTGAGAAGCCTACCAGTCTGCTCAGTGAAACCCTTTCAGATGATCCAGAATGCGTCAGCTTGCCTGGTCTTCAATCAACCCAAAAGGTCACATTAACCTGCTGATCTGTAGCAGCCCACATTAAATTCAAATCTATAATGCTGACTACAAAGTAATCTCTGGTTCTGTACCCACCTACCTGATCGCCCTTATACAGGCATATGTTACCTCCCAACCATTGCACTCCTCCATTGAATGAAGCATGGTTCTGCAACCCGTATGCTCAGGATAATCCAAACTTTTGTTGTCTGTTGTTCCCCGTTGGTTGAACGTCCTACCAGTTCCCACCAGAGCAAGGGCATCCCTCTTTATAAAACTCTTCAGAGAAGACCTCCTCTCCTACACTACCAACAACCGGACATTTTTTTCCCTTTCCCTTAATGTTAAACATAAAGAACATTCCTGCTTTGCGTAAAAAACATTGTGTGCAATTGTCCCAGCATGCTGGCTACTACTGAAGCACAACAAACTTAAATGGTGGATGTATTTATGTGCAAACAGAGTGGCGATGTGAGATCTGATGTGGTCAATCAAGACAAACATGAAAATCTATTCTAATGCTGCGATCAGATCACCCAAGGTATAAAGATGTTAGGTGTAAAGAGCCTATCACACAGTCAGTGACAGGTCAAGTTTCTTTAATGTTGAAGCACAACATGTATCTCACATATCTGTGAAGTCAAATGTTGTACCTCTAACACTTCATGATGAATTCATGATGAATGTGAAAACATTCCATCCCTTAAACTCACCTTACACTGAGAGTAGGACATTTTCCTAGTTTCATCACATGATCTTGGGTCAGGTGACCATCAGCATGGGAGCTACAAAAGATTAAATTCCCCCAGTGGGTAGCAACTGCAAACGGTATTACCCCCATGAGTCTAAAACATTGTGACCACTATAGAAAAATAAAACACTGACTTATATGTCCATCTCCCATTTCAGGGCCATGTTGAGCTGTGCTTATGGAGACCAGAGACCTCGACAGCTGTTCATGATACACACAGTGTTATTCCCTTTCACGGCTCTGACATGGCCTTATGTCACATAAACATGAACACCCTAGAGTTTAAGATAGTAATGATTTCCCTGTTAGCTCATCCTTTACCCAACCCTGTGTTTGGAGAAAATCCCGTCTGTTAGAGGTTTGTTGAATCGATTAAGAATAAAATTACAAGAGGTCTGGGTAATATGGAACTTGGATCAAAGGATGAAGCCGCATATTTTTTGTATCTGCTCTCCGTCTTGTGATGGATGAGGTGAGTCGGCCCGGCTCAGCAACAGAAAAACTTTCTTCAAAAAGCCTTATGTCCTTAAATAAAAGGCTGACTGTAAAATAATCCACTCACATACAGACTGTATTAGCCTGTGGGTCTCACTTCTCTTACGTAATGTTGGCTGGATTCTGTTGGGATATAATAAGTGATGTATTATGAGATCACCCTCCTGTTCTTTGACTCCATAGCTTGCAGTGGAAATTCATATGTAAGGTGAAAGCGTGAGGAAAATCTCTAAACAATGAATTAAACATTGATTCAGATGGGGGGTTGAAGTCCAGCTCACTGGATTAGTCCAGTCCAGTTAGTCAGTCGACTGCAGAGTCCTGACCAAAGTCAGCCAAGAGAACTTAAAAACAGGAAGGCAGTCCTTTGCTTTAATGATAGTTCTGGTTAGTTCTCTCTTTTATGCCTCATTGATAATTGCAGTGTTTCTCTGCCTGCAAAAGACATCCTGTTGGATCACAAGTATTTCTCTCTCTCTGTGGGTTTTTGCATAATACAAGTAAAGATATGTTTCACATTGATAAAGAGAAAAAGTCATCTTGACTGTTTTTAAGATTTCTGTTTCACTGAATAGGTTACACGGATGACATGCAATCAATTATCTGGAGATTACTGGAGATGGATTGTAAGTAAGATGAACGGTATTCGCCTCAGCCAAATGAACCACAGAGGGAGCACAACAGTTTGGTTTCAACACAGAATGTTTACCCCAGAAAACTCAGTCATTAAATGAATGGAACATATTATCAGGTTTGATGTAAACCATTGAAATCTTCAAAAAATATGTCAATCATCAATCATCTGTGTCTGAAGTGGATGCACACTTAACTTTAGCCAGCAATAGGACTTTGTAGGGATGGCAGTGCCAGTCTGTCTGTCTAACACTTTGGTCCATTCACACCAACAGGTCAAAATGTTCCTCCTCGCTTGAACTTTGATGTTAACACACTAACATTGCCATTCAACTCAAAGCACAGTTGAGCCTTAGCATAGGTGCAGTGGGATATATAGTCAGCACAAGGTGCAAAAGAAGAAGACTACTGAGAGTCTTTCTTCAGCTTGCTTCATGTTGTCTTCTTTATCAACGGCTCGAGGGAGAAAACACAAAGAGTCAATAATCACTGTTCGTGCTGTCTTCCTGTCACTGTTATAGCTCAGACATCTTTTCTGAGGAGGCTGGAGTGTGACCTATAGTGTAGCTTCAGAGCCATGCTCATGAAAATACAGTGTAACCCCTTAACACCTTAAAGCTGAGCTTGACATGCTATCCACACGCCAAGGATAAACGCTTTGGAATTTAGGAAACAGTATGACCCTTCCTCTGGTGCCACCCTAAGGCCAAACTGCTCTTGCCCCACTAGTAGTGAGGATGGTCTGTTTATTTTAACCAATCTAACAAGTGCAAGACTTGACTGGTCTTTTTTTAACTAACAAGCAACTGTCGGCATTACTACTAAGTGTAATATATTTCAGTGAAGAACAGCACACTAACACTAATCCTAATCCAAAAGGTGACTTGATTTCAAAACATCACTGCATGTCTTATAGATGGATTACTTGACCTTTACTATAGGTTATTACTCTTCTTTGCCTGTGTTGCATTTTATATGTCCTGTAATAAGAAACTGTGAGCTTGGAATAAATTGTGAGCATTCTTCAGTTGCAGATGGTGCATTGCTAATGATATGTGACAACTTTGCGTGACACTTAGAGAAACAGTAAAGAAACAGGATCCATAAAGCACAATTTTCACGTGTAGAATTAGCTCAAGAACCAGCCAAAAGGCCGGCACACTGGATGCCTTTTTGGAAGTCAGATGTGATTTTCTTTTTCCAATTGTTTGTAATGGGTTGAACGTGCTGATGTGATGGGCTCCTGACTTTTTATCCACTTAGTGTGCTTGGTGTTTTATGGAGAAGCCAAGTGATCACTACAGGTTGAAAAACCCAACAAACTGTGTGTCTGTCTGACTTTTCATCAGATCTGTTGTAAATGTAGGAAAAGTTGAACTTGTTGCTGTGTTTAGCACCAAGGTTTTTCTACTTTAGTTAGCTAACACCATTGGCCAGTGTCATCAGTTATGCTAGCTTAGTGACTGACCATGGTGGATATTATTTTTCCCCGGCAACAGTAAAAGGATTCCTCCAAAACCTCTGACCCTCATGCATATATTAAGAGAGCTGGATATGATGTGATAAAGTTTTTCCTCACTCGAACCGAGGGTCTAAGGACAGAGGGTGTCACTCCCTGTACAGATTGTAAAGCCCTCAGAGGCAAAATGTATTTTGTGAATTTGGGCTATGCAAATAAAATTTGATTTGATTTGATTTGATCAAAATCTCAAGACCAGGTGAAAAATTTCTAATATTCACATTTCACGCTGGTGGAACTTAACCAGATTGTAAGCAGAGCTTCAAAATGCAAAAAGAAATACCAGGAGCAGGAGACAACTAAATAGAATTAGCAGTTTATTGAAAACTGCATTTAAACTCAAGTGTATGTAACTATATTCTACTCACATATAGTATTCACACAGAGATAAGTCAAGTTATTTTAAGAGAAGATACACAATACACATACATGTGCATATAGATAGACCTGTGGCTTTCCCCCAACACATACTATACAGTCACATATTTGCTTTACACGCACAGATGCCTTTTCAGGAAACACATGAAGGTTTGTTATGCAACTCCAAGATCAACCCAATGTTTGCTTGAGCCTGAGCGGCGGGATCGTCCCCGCTACCGCTGATATCAAACCCTCGCAGGGCCGTCTTCCATGAGACTGGGCTCTCTGTCCCAGCAGAGAACCGCTCTCCTGTTCCCCCTTTATTCATCCAGTGAGCCCTGCGACTGGGGAACGCTTACCCAATGTGACCTGCGCGCACGATGAATCGCCGCTTTAAAAACTACAACTAAAGTGAGCCTATGTTGGTCTGTGGTGACGCAGCACGAGGGGACAGACAGGCCGGCTTGTCAGAGTCTGTTTGGTAGAAAACAGTGTGTGTACTGTGCTGTGTACTATGGGATAGTGTGTCGCCTTGTGTATTTTCACCATGGAAACCTTAGGTATGATGTCATGTCGATGTTTGTCAGTGAATGGCTAGTTTTGCTGTGTGATTGACAGGACTGAAGTGAGTTTGTACCAAGTTAGTAATAGATGGTAAACATAGATGCACTTTGATGCACGCATTAATTTACGTAAACATGTCAGTTGACTGATTCATACAGGTACGTACATGGACGTCTGACAGCGTTAACAGTAAGTACTGTGTGCCTTTTTCCAAAGCTGGAAACAACAAGTTTAAGGGCAGCAGCTGTATTTTTTTAACTGTGTTACGTTAGTGCCAGTGGTATCCAGTTTCCTTCTTTCCATCCCTTTCTTTCCATTCTTGATCTTTGTGTCTGTACAACCTCAGTGGAGGTATATGGCCTGGTTTCCATTCACACCTATATGAAATGTCCACATCCACAGATAATTCAGTGCTGAATATGCATCATTTTAATGCGTCTGAGTTTAGTGCTGTTGTTTCATATTATGATGTGTTTAATGTCAGCCTTCTGAAATCTGTTTGAAACATGTAGCCTCATAAACTCCAGCTGCGTTAGCAGCCGCCTCATTTTAAGACAGATGTGACACTGTAAACCTACTGTTGTTTTTGTAATTTATTGTTAATAATAATTGTTAATGATGGTGTCAAGACAAAAAAAAATCTACAAGTTCAGTCAGTCAACTTGATCTACTGAGTTTGGTTGGTTTGGTGGTTTTGGTTGAAATTAGTGATCATCACTCTACAATCTCACTCTGTGCAGGTTTAAAGGACAACTACAAGTCCACCATCATACTTTCCATGCATGTACTTTCATAATGGACTTGAATCAGCCACCCTCCGGTTCCCAAGCCAAGTCTCTATGTCCCAAGATAAAAACGTCCCTGGGTGGGCTCAAACCCCCAACCTTTCGGTTAACAGACAATTGCACCACAGAGACTTGTGTAACCATTTCTGCTACAACCCACCACACTCCATTGACAAAACCAATCATTTTACTTGCAGATGCAGATAATCATAAAATACACTTCAAAGAAACAAATAAAACTCACCAAAATCATTTTTGTTGGTCTTTCCACTGTCCTCCATTCAACAATCACTCACTGTGATTTGGCCAAAATAAATTCTTTGAGATATGAAGATATTCTTGAAACGGACCAATGTACAGTATGTCCTCTCAAAGTGTTTTTGCCACTGACAGGCTCAGATTGTTATTCTTAAGTGCAAGATCTTTTTTATTTAACCAGAAACAGATTTTATGTTATCAAAATGGTCATTTTGCCTTGCAAATCATCACAGCATTGTAACTTCATTCATAATTCAAAATCCGAGTTAGATGAAACAGATTGCTCTTATAATCAATAACAGCACTCACAGCAGCTCAGGGATCAGCACACACACACACACACACACACACACACACACACACACACACACACACAGTGTGACACATTCTCTGCTCAGGACGTTATGAGTCTACTGTATCTTCACACAGCAAATAGTTGTTTGCTGCTAAATTAATGTTCTGAATCTCATATCACTCTAAAATTACAGTAAGTTGTATCACACAGTTGCTTTCCCATAACCCCACCATACATATCTGTTGCTTTTGGTTGACTGTGACAGTCAACAGTTCAAGTCACAAAGAAGTGGAGGTACAAATGACTGGAATAAGGCAAAATGGCTGACAGTGGGCACAGAAGCCAGGCGAGGAGAAAGCACAGAGGCTTTAAGTGCAAACATATGCGAATAATGCATGCTGATACACCGCAGATGTGTACATATGTGTGTGTGTGTTTGCATCTTGAATGAGCCTAACTACGTAAGAAAGAACTTGGAGGACAGAATGTCAGTGATAAAGTGCAGGATCTTGGATCCTGGTGAACTTCTTTCAGGCCAGAATGTAATTTTGGATTTCATTGTCCTGCACAGCCGCTTGTGAGTGATTACAGGCCTGATTGAAATGAATGCGGGCCCCTGGCTCTGTCTCAGCTTGAGGCCCACCGACATGTGAGCGCTGGCCATTTTAAACATTCACATAAAGCCTCCAATGTACCAAGAATGCACAAGTCATTATCTTAAATGCAGCAAACACATTAAACACAGGCTCAAGGCAGCAGCTATAGCAGATCGGTGGTAACATATACACACACATGAAGATTATCAAGTTATGCAATGAAAATTCCAGAGTTATACTTCCAATTCAAACCACTTTGTGGATTATTGTGAAAGTTCAACAGCAAGAACGTTTTGTTTTTTGATTAGCAATTTAATTGCAACAATTTGAAGATTCTTACTTCCTGCCACATCCAGTGTGTGTGAAGCTTTGAGATAGATGGTTTTGAAATCTGCTACTTCCCGGCACAATGACTGAAGGATCTGCAGCTTGATGACTGAACTGTAATATCACTTGAATTTCTTTGCAGGACTTTGTAGTTTGTAAATCACTTGTGATTCTGCTACCACAGTCCTGCCCTTGAAAGAAGTGATGGCTGAATGTCTGTTCAGAACACCTCAGCTTGATTTAGCTGAGGCACGCAAACACATTTTTTTAGTTTCTGAGGGAAAACAGCTTTAACGTTCCCTTCTCCACAGACCGATGCACACACATGCCCATGCCTCCCAAAAGGATTCACCCAAGCTGCTCATGTTGTAAGACTGAGTGAAAGATTTAGCTGGCTGAGGAGTTTTCATCAATACTGGATGTCATGTCAAGACACAGAGACTGGATGTGGGTTTATGAAACTTTATTGAGGCTTTGAGGAGTCAAGTACACTATAACTTACAGCTCTTCAGTGTTATTCATCTGTCTGCTGCTATGCAGGAGTCGGGTGCTCATTATCAATGTAATGAAGAGTAAACGCACAAGAAATATGTTCATATGGTGGTAAAACTTGCACTGTACATTGGTCCATGCAGTATGTATTGCTCCAGAACTCCCATCAGCGCTGTACTACTCTACAGTGCTAATGTTGCTAACAAATTGCTACGTTTCAGCAATGTATTTGTCATAAACCTGGTAGCTGCATCTGCATGCTGAAGTTTTGTCAAGCAAGTACCTTTTTGTGCATGCTTTTCATATGAGGCCAAGTTGTACAGTGCAGTTGTGGAGATTCAGAAACCATCTTTCAGTTCAAACTGTGGTCAACAGCGTTTGGCTGCACTCTACTATAATGTGAAGGTGATCGTAAATGGGCATTAATCAGACGTTAAAAAACATGGTCACAGTGTCCGTGACGCCACCCACACGTTTATGAAGAGCTGTTGTGAAGCTCAGTGTGGTGGCCCTGGTCTCTGCTTCTGCTCGCTCCCTTCTAATTAAAAAAAAATGGGCAAAGCTGTGGATCGTTAGCGGAGCTGAGGCAGGCTGAATGAAGTCTGGTTCCTTAAAGTCTACCTGTCAATCAAAGCTGCCATGCTTTTAATTTTACATAACTTCATTCCTTAATATCATTTGGAACAGGCCAGTTCTATAAAAATTCACCCTCAGTACAGTTGTCACGAACCGGGAAGGCTGATGCAGGTGCATGCAAAGCCCTGCTCATGGAAATGCACATGCATGAACAAACACAGTTATTTTATTTTAGGTCTACGTTTGCACGTATGGTTGTCTCTACCAAGATTTATGCAAACCTTATCTGAGAGAGAGAGAGGGAGAGACACAAACAGCCTCCTGCTGATTTTAACAGAAATATTCATAAATTCCTAAAACATGTTGTACTCTGTTAGTGCTGTGTTCTGATGTGAGTGCTCTGATTTAAATGTAGCAGTTCTTGTGTACATAGTTAGTTACATAGTTTTTCTTTCTTGTGGCGCCCTGCTACACACTAGGGATGGACATTTCACTGCACCTCTGCAGGTCACTGTAGGTTACATTGCCTTTTAAATGATGTCGAGCAGCACATGTTTTCCACATGATTTCTTTATTGTGTGTTAAATCGATGTATAAGTGTTTTCTTTAATGACTGGAGGCTCATTTCAATCTCCATTCCAAACTCCACAAATATTAAAGCAACCCACTCTCAGTATTTAACAGTAGGTGAAATTTCACAGTTGAATACATTTCTCTTAATTATTAATTATTAACACAGAACAAGGCTAATGTTAGCATAGTTAATAATTAATTCATAACATGACAGTGAGCGTCAGCCCCTATAGACAGTCAGCATCTCATGTTCAGTGTGAGCAGTGTGTTGGAACCTGAAATGAATGAAAACACTCTTCTTCTCCTTCTTCTTCTTCTTCTTCTTCTTCTTCTTTCTTTCTCGTCTTGGTCTTCCCTCAACTAAAAGCCTTGTGGATGAATAAACATTTAAAATTATTTCATACTGAATAGACTAATGTATATCTTTGAAATGGTTTAAAAGCCTTGTGTGACCTCGATATCTGGCTCTTTTAATAAACTGTCATGACAATCCTGATAAACATTCAGACTGATCTCACATGTATGTTTGATTTCAGTCTTTACCGAGCTGCAGTCTGCTGGTAATGAAATGTGACAAACAAAACAAACAAACTATGAACTTTATAATTAATTATATAGAGTTATGAACGTGCATATTAACAGTGACAAGCAAACACTTTTTACATATATGACTGACCCACTGTAAGAAGGTTCTGGGTTCAAACCAACCTCCGTTGCCTCTGTGGGAAATGAAGCCAATGTGATGTGTGTGCCAAAAACTGCAGTTCCTCAAATGTCCACTTAAGGCTGGCTATAGAACATGCAAATCTCCCAAGTCCCCATGTTAAAATGCAGAAGAAATAAACATGTTTACAGCCTGGTACAAAAAACAGTTTTGGTTTCTATAGCTATTTTTTCCATTCGTGACAACTGTACTGAGGGTGAATTTTGCATGGCCACATTGATTGACAGCTAAGTGCCATTATAGGCGGCTTGTTTGAGCACTCCCTCAGGTCTGCCCATGTTTCACGTCTTTACCAATGTTTAGATTAACCAGGAGATGCAAGAGACAGAATAACAAACATGGCGCTTCCCAGAGCAACAGATTTTGAGCAGCTCTTTCAGAAACCTGTGAATGACGTCATGCATTTGCTGTCCATTTTTATACTGTCAGTGTTTCAAACCTGCAGGCCAGCTTGGAGCTCTCTGGGTGGAGTTTTCATGATCACAGTCCAAAGACATGCAATTTAATTAGTAACCCTTATTTGCTGTAGTTGTAAATGTGAGCATTAATCCTTGTCAGTTTCTGTCAGCATTCTAATTAACCCTCCTGAGAGACTCGCATTTTTTATTGTCTTATCCACAGAAGCCCTGTCCATGTCAGGAGCCCACATGGACACAACAAGTCACATAGGCAGGGCAGTGGCAAGTATTTTACATTAAAATGTTGTTGCAGTGAACCTTTTATTTTATTATTTGAATTTGAATTATTACAGAATGCAGGACACAAAGTCTCAGAGACTCCAAATCTTCTTAGGGAAGAAACCCCCTTCATTTTGATTTCTAAATCTTCCCTATTTTTTAGCTCTCAAAGTTGGCCAGAATGAGTTTCAGTCTGGTGACCTGTCACCTGGAAACAGTTCCAATCCACTGCGCCCCTTGAAAGATAAGCGGTTAAAAGATAAAGGATGGATGGATTGATTACTTTCCTGGACATTGTTGTCAACGGCACATCTTTGCAAAGAATTTACAACTAAACTATCCATCCACCCACTTTCTGCTACAGCAGGTTAAGCAGATGTATTCTCTTCAGCACTGTTGTCCAGCTCCCAAGGTATTCCCAACAGTACAGAGCCAAAATTACTGCTGACAGTGCACCAATCCACCCGATGATCTCACACTGCATATTACCGACTGAACTAATAGACTATAAACACCCCAATTCCATACCACGTACTACATGACTTCATTCTTCTACTGTCTGATGAGTTTTTTTTTTTTTTTTTTTGCACCTCTTTATTCACTTACGTGTGCTGGCCCAGTGGATTCTCATCAGACTGAAGGGAACAGAGCAGGATCTGTGTTTCTGTGTGAACTGCCTGCACAAAGCCAAAGGTTTCATCTAATAAACTGTCACCCAAATACCTCCTATTATTTCTGCCTGCATGATCCTTTGAAGCGTTTTCACATTTTCATTAGAAATCATAAATCAAGATGTTTTCTGCATAGTTTGGCTGCAACCACCTTTGTCGCAACATTTAAATGGATTCACAGAGATCGTGTTGAAACAGAGACAAGCACTGAATCATTCTCCCAGATGACACATCAGACTGGGTGAAGGCAGGTGGGTCAGTCTGCACAGAGGACAGGTAACTAATAGCAGAGGCCAGACCTAACGCACAGCTCAGATATGTGAAATAGGAAGCCATGGCAGTGTAAGCCTGCTCAGTATTCACATCCACATGATGCAGCATACCTCCAGCACATGGCTGCCTGTGCTGAGGTGCCATAAATCCACCAGCCTGCTTTCATCTAAGCGCAGAGCTAAATTGACAACAAATGTTGTCCCTCTTTTCCTCTGCCTCATCGAGGTACTGACAAAGTGCTTCCAGAGAGGAGCTGCAAACAGCTTCATGTCCTGAAGGCTCATATTTATGTTCACGCTCATGCTGGATTCTACAGGCCAAGCAGTTGAGGGTTTGTATTCCTGCCCAGCAACTAATGTGCTGGTGTTGATTTACAAGACGGCCCCGCATGCTTTCCTCAGACAAACACACAGGTAACCCACAGTTTGCACAATAAAGTGTACTCTACCCCACTTCAAATTACATTCTTCATCATGAGACCCATTTTAGATCTTTTTTAGAACAGACAGGACTCATGATACATGTCATCCCAATAATAAACATGTACTAAGAGTGTGGTTGGAGTATTGGGTCACAAAATAAGCCCCAGGTGAATTGGAGAAACATCTCTGGTTAAATCTGGAGCGTGGAAAGTGAGGTTGGTTTCATGGGTTCTGCAAAGCAAATAAACAGTAAGAACACATCACAGCATCGAGGCTCGATTCAGTGCATTTTTCAGACAACTTTCCAGTCCAAAAACTGCACTAAGCAAAGCCTGCGTCCACAGATATGTGGACTGAAATCATCCAGCAGCTGACCGCAGTCCAACCGTGTTATTTAAGGCTTTGTAAACTCACGGCGTCCAACCAGGGCATGTGGTACATCATTTATTAAGCTGTTTTCTCACTGTGTGTCAACACTAAACACAGAATGGGCATTTATGATAACCTGATGGATGTCACTGCATTTAAATCACATGAAACAACACAGCACATGATATAGCATGAGAATAGTTAGAATACAGGGCCATTATTTTAATACATACAGAGGTAAGAATAGATGGAGCTGATGACCATGTGAGCATAAAAAGATGAGTGCTAAGCTTAGCTAAGCTACGATGAAGTGAGGATGACATGAAATGGGATGAACTATTAAGATAAAATAAGACAAGTACATAAGTACATAAGCAATTGGTAGTTAGTTTGACCTCAGAACATGGAGAAGAGCTCACCAGCTCGTCCTGTATGTAATCACAACACATTGAGGTACTTTGTGACAAACATGTTTGAAGATACACAGATTTCTAGAGGGAGACCTGGAAATATCTAACCTTTATGGGAGAATTTTTTTCTTCATCTCAAAACAGATGTTTTCTTCTGACTTCTGCTGGCGTATAGGCACAAACACACACACACACATACACACACACAAACAAAGAAGCAAGCATGATGCTGATTAGGAGAGACCCCCACATTGGTTGATAGTACTGCAGCCAAAGTCCAAACACACACACACAGACACACACACACACACACACACACACACACACATATGCATATGCATAGTCATATACAGCAGCTCGCAAAAGACTTCATTTTCCACCAAAACACAGTGTTCTCCTGCCAGCCAGTGAGAGGAGCAGGAGGAGAAGAGAAAAGCCAAGAACACTTTGTCCAGACTGCTACGCTTTACTACACTTCAGCACTGAAACAAGTCAGCAGCTTCTCTGGGTTTAGCACTAAGCTGCTGGTGGCACACTGTCTACTGCTGAGTTTTGCTGCTGTTTGTCACTAAACAACTGCTGCTCTGTCAGGGAACTTCATTTAATTGGCCATATTGCTACTGTAAGAAATTAATATTTTCCTGTTGTTACTGGTTACTACTGTACCATGTTAGTGTACATGGTACCATACACATTTACATCAGACTAGCCTGGTCATCTTACTCCCAAGAAATATTGAAAACTCACCACTGTACAAGTTTGAACACCTGAGGCTGACAGTTGAAATTTGGCATCACCTGGACCATCCATCCATCCATCCATCTTCTTCCGCTTCATCCGAGGGCGGGTCGCGGGGGCAGCAGCCTCAACAGGGAGGCCCAGACTTCCCTCCCCCCAGCTACTTCGTCCAGCTCTTCCGGGGGAACCCCAAGGCGTTCCCAGGCCAGCCGAGAGACATAGTCCCTCCAGCGTGTTCTGGGTCTTCCTCGGGGCCTCCTCCCGGAGGGACGTGCCCGGAACACCTCACCAGGGAGGCGTCCAGGAGGCATCCTCACTAGATGCCCGAGCCACCTCAACTGGCTCCTCTCGATGCGGAGGAGCAGCGGTTTTACTCCGAGCTCCCCGCGAATGGCCAAGCTTCTCACCCTATCTCTAAGGGAGAGCCCAGCCACGCCGCGAAGGAAGCTCATTTCGGCCGCTTGTATTCGCGATCTCATTCTTTCGGTCACTACCCAAAGCTCGTGACCATAGGTGAGGGTAGGAACGTAGATTGACTGGTAAATCGAGAGCTTCGCCTTTCGGCTCAGTTCTCTCTTCACCACGACGGACCGGCGCAGAGTCCGCATCACTGCAGAAGCCGCACCGATCCGCCGGTCAATCTCCCGCTCCATCCTTCCCTCACTCGTGAACAAGACCCCGAGATACTTGAACTCCTCCACTTGAGGCAGGATCTCGTCCCCGACCCGGAGGCTGCACTCCACCCTTTTCCGGCTGAGAACCATGGCCTCAGATTTGGAGGTGCTGATTCTCATCCCAGCCGCTTCACACTCGGCTGCGAACCGCTCCAGAGAGAGCTGAAGGTCGCGCTCTGATGAAGCCAACAGGACCAGATCATCCGCAAAAAGCAGTGACCCAATCCTGAGGCCACCGAACCGCAGCCCCTCAACGCCCTGACTGCGCCTAGAAATTCTGTCCATAAAAGTTATGAACAGAATCGGTGACAAAGGGCAGCCCTGGCGGAGTCCAACTCTCACTGGAAACAGGTCCGACTTACTGCCGGCAATGCGGACCAAGCTCTGGCACCGGGAGTACAGGGACCGGACGGCCTGTATCAGTGGGTCCGGAACCCCATACTCCTGGAGCACCCCCCACAGGGCTCCCCGAGGGACACGGTCGAACGCCTTCTCCAGGTCCACAAAGCACATGTAGACTGGTTGGGCGAACTCCCATGCACCCTCCAAGACCGTGCTGAGGGTATAGAGCTGGTCCACAGTTCCACGACCAGGACGAAAACCACACTGCTCCTCCTGGATCTGAGGTTCGACAATCTTGCGGACCCTCCTCTCCAGGACCCCCGCAAAGACCTTCCCAGGGAGGCTGAGGAGTGTGATCCCCCTGTAGTTGGAGCACACCCTCCGGTCCCCCTTTTTGAAGAGGGGAACCACCACCCCGGTCTGCCAGTCCAGAGGCACTGCCCCCGATGTCCACGCGATGTTGCAGAGACGTGTCAACCAAGACAGTCCCACAACATCCAGAGCCTTTAGGAACTCCGGACGGACCTCATCCACCCCCGGGGCCTTGCCACCGAGGAGCTTTTTGACTACCTCGGCGATCTCAGCCCCCGAGATAGGCGAGCCCACCACGGGGTCCCCAGACTCTGCCTCCTCACTGGAAGACGTGCTGGTGGGATTGAGGAAGTCTTCGAAGTATTCCTTCCACCGACCCAGGACGTCCCCAGTCGAGGTCAGCAGCACCCCATCCCCACTGAGCACAGTGTTGACAGTGCACTGCTTCCCCCGCCTGAGCCGCCGGATGGTGGTCCAGAACTTCCTCGAAGCCGTTCGAAAGTCCTTCTCCATGGCCTCACCAAACTCCTCCCATGCCCGGGTTTTTGCCTCCGCAACTGCAGAAGCCGCGTTCCGCTTGGCACGTCGGTACCCGTCAGCTGCTTCAGGAGTCCCACAGGCCAAAAAGGTCCTGTAGGCCTCCTTCTTCAGCTTGACGGCATCCCTTACCGCCGGTGTCCACCAACGGGTTCGGGGGTTACCGCCACGACAGGCACCCACTACCTTGCGGCCACAGCTCCGGTCAGCTGCCTCGACAATGGAGGTACGGAACAAGGTCCACTTGGACTCAATGTCCCCCGCCTCCCCCGGGACATGAGTGAAGCTCTCCCGGAGGTGCGAGTTGAAACTCTTTCTGACAGGAGATTCCGCCAGACGTTCCCAGCAAACCCGCACAGAACGTTTGGGCCTGCCAGGTCTGACCGCCATCCTCCCCCACCATCGGAGGCAACTCACCACCAGGTGGTGATCAGTTGACAGCTCCGCCCCTCTCTTCACCCGAGTGTCCAAAACATGTGGCCGCAAGTCCGACGACACGACCACAAAGTCGATCATCGAACTGCGGCCAAGGGTGTCCTGGTGCCAAGTGCACATATGGACACCCTTATGTTTGAACATGGTGTTCGTTATGGACAATCCATGACGAGCACAGAAGTCCAATAACAAAACACCACTCGGGTTCAGATCGGGGGGGCCATTCCTCCCAATCACGCCCCTCCAGGTCTCACTGTCACTGCCCACGTGAGCATTGAAGTCCCCCAGGAGGACGAGGGAATCCCCAGGTGGAGCACCCTCCAGCACCCCCTCCAAGGACTCCAAAAAGGGTGGGTACTCCAAGCTGCCGTTCGGCGCGTAGGCGCAGACGACAGTCAGGACCCGTCCCCCCACCTGAAGGCGAAGGGAAGCTACCCTCTCGTCCACCGGGGTAAACCCCAATGTACAGGCACCGAGCCGGGGGGAAACAAGCATTCCCACCCCTGCTCTGCGCCTCTCACCGGGGGCAACTCCAGAGTGGTAGAGCATCCAACCCCTCTCGAGGAAACTGGTTCCAGAGCCTACACTGTGTGTTGAGGCGAGCCCGACTATATCTAGCCGGTACCTCTCGACCTCGCGCACCAGCTCAGGCTCCTTCCCCGCCAGAGAGGTGACGTTCCACGTCCCCAGAGCCAGCTTCTGCAGCCGGGGGTCGGACCGCCTGGGTCCCCGCCTCCGACTGCCGCCCAACTCTCTCAGCACCCGCCCCCTGTGGCCCCTCCCACGGGTGCAACTCAGTCGGAGGCAGTCGGAGGCGCCCAACCTGGACCCAAAATTGAAAATCAGGAAACCGACTGTAATGTACAAAGGGATGTACCCGGTGTTCGGCAAGCAACCTCCATGTCTGTGAAATGAAACCAACACTGTAGTGCCAAAAACTGCAGTTCCTCTTCCACTCGAGGTTTTCCAACTTCAGAGCAGAAATAAACATGTTTACAGCCTGGTACAAAAACAGTTTTGGTCTCTATAGCTAATTTCCCCGTTCATGACAACTGTACTGAGGGTGAATTTATATACAACTCACCTGTTCAAATGATATTAAGGCTTAAAGTTATGCAGAGAATTAACAGCATGGCTGCTTTGGGTGTCGTTACAGATGGCTTGTTTGAGCAGCCAGTCATCATGCACCGATCCACATCTTTGCCAATTTTTAGATTAGCCAGGAGGTGGCCAGAGCCAGAGATATTGAGCTTCAAATGGGCTCTTTAGAAACTTATGGGTGATGTCACAGGTACACTGTTCATTCTTTATACAGTCATTGGTTTTAGCAAATGCCAGCCACCATAAGCTACAGGTCTACCAAGTAAGACTGTAACAACGAAAGCCATGAATGTTTAATTAAACATTGGCTCAACATGATGAAATTTTTTTACACACTGAACCTTTAAATGCCTGAATAACATGCATGACAGCTGTCATAAATGTTTGCAAGCTTGGCTAGCTAGTATTTACTTTTGGAGTGGAACAGCATAATGGCCTCTTCCAAATATTGGATGGTGTAATCGTACTGACAGCTTAAGTAATTATATTAGAAATGTATGACAGAAGTTGACAGCACATTTTATAAGAAACAGGAAATGTCAAATGTCATTTCTTTTGAAAAATGGCAAAATATGCACAGTATGATTATGATTAAAATGTACATTACTATGCACAACAAGGAAGTACATTGAGTTTTAATCTAACACTTTGAAGACCAAGCGACAAGTTAATTGCATTTGGTTTTAGAGGCAGTTATTCCTGCAAATAATCAGGAATAACTACATTTTTTTAAAAACCTCCAAAACCCATTGGCTTTTTTTTACTGTCAGTTTGACTAATCATGTTTGGATTGCACGCAGTGGTGCACACGTGTTTGCTCACTGACACAGTGTGGCTTTACACAGGTTGTAAATAGAAACAAATAATTTGTACAGTAAATTTAGTTCCCTAACTGACCTGGTTGTTTGCTTGTTAGCCTTGCTCTCTGATTCCTGACATGATTATTGGACACAATGACAGCTCACTTCAGACAGATCTCCACTTCGAGGCAAGAGTGAGCCTTATTGCAACATGCACAGACTGAGGGGGGGAATGGTGATGGGATGGGAAGTATTTTTATCACTGTCCCTAAGCAGCACAAAGGCTGAGCGTTTCATCAGCAGTTATCATGCAAGCCAGGAATGCTTGGCTGCTGTTTCTATAGCAGGCCTCTGGAGAGAGCAGGGCTCGGTTCAGGCTGCGGCTGACAGCTCGACATCCTACGCACAGTTTTGGCCGAAAGAATGAGAGAAAGGGGGGGATACACCGAGGAGACGTGAATCAGACTGAAAAAATATCTCAGAGAAAAGCTGATAATATCTGCTGATTGAGGAGACCCAGTGTATCATACCTGGGAAGTCAACCCATGTTGCAAAGAAATGTTCAAAAGAATGCATCAACAAATTGCCAAAAGTTTGTAAGTTGCTCCTTTGTGGGGAACAGCTGCTGCAGTCAGTTTAGATTCACAGAGGTGCAGAATACAGAGCCACAAAAAGTAACAATGCATCCATAGAAACTTCAGAAACGTCATCAAAATATAGCTAAATTCACTGCTTTCCACTATTGCAATTTGGCTGTTGTCACTTGCTACCAAGAGTAGAAACTGGTAAACCATTGGGACTTACTTACTAAGTGCCTCGAATCCAAATTTACTGCAGCCACCCATAGATTATATAAAGTAGTGGATATCACTGATGTCAGATGCCATTGGTTTGTGGACTACCAATCTGAACCTCGAGTTACGCAGGTCGGCGTCTTATTTTTTGTCCCCATATTTGGACAAGCGGGTGAAGTTACTATGGATACGCATTGCTATGCCTGTATTTTGATTGAGGTCACAATGGCAGTGATTTTACTACTTTACTTTAAAAAAGGGATTTTTAATTTTCCAAATGAACCTCATTCTGTATAGAAGACTTTAAACTAAAGATTAAGAGATTAAGACCATAAACTCGTTAGGAAGCCATTTACTCAGGTAATAAATCAAGAGAGAAGTAGGGTAAAGACTGCATACAATCGGACTTCCAACCAGTGCAGTCGCCCCCTGTTGACCATTAGAAATGATGTAGGTATAAGGCACTTCTATAATTTTATATGACTTTCAAGGATGATTCAAGGATTACCCAATGTGGGGTGTCAATTAGCTCAGTCAGTAGAGCACCCACCCCGTGCATTAATGGTCAGAGGAATCTGGAGAACATATCCCCCTCTCAGTTTATGGATGGACTTAACACTGACAGTGACATGAAAGTGACTCATGAAAGTGAGTTGTTCTGCTATATAAGATAAGGTATAAGATAAGACATTCTGCTCCACTGACCTTTTGTCTTAGATCTGTCTGAGATCTTAGTGTTGTTCTAGATTGATAGACTGTTTCAGTTTTTGGTGAAAGCCCCAACAAATGACATTGATGATGATGCACCAAAGTGCCTTGAAGGTCCAGTTTGCAGGATTTAGTGACATCTACTGGTGAGGTTGTAGTCTGCAACCAACTTAATACCCATCACCTCACCATAAACCTATAGCTGTGAAACTGCATGAAAACATAGTTATGAATATTACATTTAAATCTAAATCTAACACACTGGATCTTTAAAGTTTGAGAATGCCTGTTCCCATAAGATAGTCTGAGAGCTGTATGAAATAAAACCCTGATTGCCTTAGGTGAGAAAGTAGCTCAGATAGCTATGAAAAAAATTGTTAGTACATTAATGTTTACATTATAAGCATATATTTTTCTTGTAATAATTTGGTTATGAGTGCCTCAGGTCAGGTGGATCAAACTCTGTTTTCCATTCAGTGATACACAGCTGTTGAAAGAGAAAAGAAAAAATCTGCAGCACAGAGGAGCTCCCACCAGGGGGTTAGAGATGTCACTGAATCGTGCTTAATTAGAAGACGTTGTTTCAGTGAAGTAGCACAAAATACACGATGTGTGATGGTGGCGCGGTTCTGAATTTATCTTTGATGAAGATGAATTTATCTTTCATGTATCATAGAAAAACACTGCTCAAATATTACAGCACCTATTGAAATAAACACCACTTTCTACATTGCTGTCTTGTCTTACAACATATTTTCTAACATCTTTCCCATTGTTGTGTCTGGTGTAATTCCTGCCTGTTTGTCTGCTCACAGTCTTAAAGATATTCTGCATGCAGGAGATGTCCCTCCAATACATTTCTCCTCATCAGATTCAAGGACTAATGGTTTTCTTTGGCTCGGTCCAGTAGCAATAAGTGAATTGTCTCTGGCATGACTATCCTCGGCCCCCTCTCCCAAAAAAAAAAAAAAACAGTCGACGTAAGATGTTTCTGATTTATTTTGTACTCTAAAATAAGTACTGCTGCTCCAGAGACTTTGCTTAACCTTGCTTTCTCTGACTGCCTCTTGAAAGACTAACTTTAGATTATGTAAGTGCTGCTTGTCACCAGGTAAGAATACAGGTAATGTATCCTCTTAATTACTAACAGCTGAATATAGCACATACATAACCAATTTCTTAAGTCTTAACCACCTGCATGGTGTGACAGAGGGGATTTATAGTGTAGCAGAGACAATGCGACCAAACAGCTGGGAAGGCTTTTCACTGTGACACAGTGGGAGCTCTGGGAAGGGAAACACCTGCTCGGTAATGGAGGAGAGACTGTAGATCAGTTATGTTACATGGAGACTGCCAAAAAGGTGGCTGACGCACGTGTCCACTGTGTCTGAATGTCTCGCCCCTCAGTGACTGGTTTGGGCTACAATGTGGGAATGTGTGTGTAAGTTTGTGAGCTGGGAACAATTCAACCAGTTATGAGACCATTGCAAAGGAGAGGAGTAGCTTCTACCAGCCTGTACACCTGCATTATACATTAACATTGGTGGGAAAGAGAGAGTACTGGAGAGTTTTCTCTTCATGGCAGAAGGTGGAGTGCAGAGTCCAGCCGGGAGGTGGTGGCAGATCATTAAGCGACTGGAGTTAAAGAAAAATGTGGCTTTAATTTTGAAAAACATTCTACACTGTAGTCTTATTTGAAACCCTTCAAATCAACCCTGTCCGCTCCAAATTATGTTCACCTGCAACTCATTTGGATTGAAAAATTCTGTTCACTGGATACATTCAGTTCCACTACAGGAAACATGATGTGATGTTGTGCTGTGAAGAGGAAGTGTAAAAAGTGTTTGTCTTTGACATGAGCAACCCAAAATTTCTTTTCATTTTATATTAACAGATACCCATTGACCTCAATATAACTCTGACTAAAGTGGTTTTGTTACATAACAATGCACTGTAACGTCACTTTGGTTAAACGTATCTGTTTTTCAGTGTCTCAGTTGTAAGTTTGTCAGTTTTCTGTAAAGCTGACAGACAATTTTCTAGCAATTGCATAACTTCATGTCTTGGGACTGGCTTACTTCATCAGTGTGTTCAGAACACTGACAATATAAAGAATGGACAGTGTACCTGTGACGTCACCCACAGGTTTCCGAAGAGCATTTTTGAAGCTCAAAGTCTGCAGTTCTTGCCATCGCCATGTTAGTTGTCCTGCCACTTTGCCTCCCGGCTAATGTAAAAATCGGCAAAGATGTGGATCATCAACAGCCCTGAGATGGGCCAAACGAGGCCTGAGTGCACAAACAAGACATCCGTAACAGCATCCACCTGTCAATCAAAGCAGACACACAGCTAATTCTCTGCATAATGTTAAGCCTTAATATCATTTGAACAGGTGAGTTGTATATAAATTCACCCTCAGTGCAGTTGTCATGAACAGGGAAATTAGCTATAGAGACCAAAACTGTTTTTGTACCAGGCTGTAAACATGTTTATTTCTGCTGTGAAGTTGGACATTTTAACATGGGGACTTATGGAGACTGACTCACTTCTGGAGCCAGCCTCAAGTGGACATTTGTGGAATTGCATTTATTATGAGTATGCATTGTATTCGACAGTTAAGTTGTGTAATCGGGTGATGCTAAGACTGCAGCAAAAGCTGTTATGGTTTGGGTGCATGATAGCTGAAGAAATATTTTTATTATTTATGTATTTTAAAGCTACTAGAACATTTTACAGTCAGAATGACTCAAGTTTCGATGTGAATACAGATTGAGAACACTCTAGTGTTCAGGTAAAGAAATACGTTATATAACTCTTGCTCATCAATATGTTGATTGTTAAAGGTTACATCAGCTTTGACCAGGTTGTTTGCAGATGGTGGTTTGCAATGCATATTTTGGTATGTTCTCCTCAACCCATCTACAACATCAATGTACCAGTGTATTCATACATAGATCAGGAGTGAAAACACTGCCAATGTGAATAACACCTATGATTCATCTGCATCCAGACAGGGTGGGACCAGACTGAGGACTGCAGAAAATCTTTAATGTGGGCACAGTGAAACATTTCTACAGCTGGATCTGCACAGTCCTCACTCTGAGCTTACAGTTCTCTCTGCCACCACAAGAGGGTGAGAGATTTGGAGCAGCTGCAGTGCTCTCCATGGCAGGAAGTAGCAATAGGCATTTTAAGAACTTCAAGAAAGTTAAAAAGAACAAAAGCACTATATTAGAAAAAAATCTTTATATTCATTCTTCATCCCAGTATGTCACATCAGTATACTGCACACAGCTGTGTGCACAGTGTGATGTTTTACAGTATACAGTGGTGTAGTGGCCATCTGGCATACCAGGACAAATCCTGGTGGGATGTCACATCGGTGGGCTGGTGGACTGTCAAAAAAAAGAACCCATAATGTTTTTACTGGCCCTCTCTGTGCCTGTGTTCTGGGTGTGCATGAGGGCATGCTACATCACTGTCGACACATGCTTCTATGCTGCGCCGTAGGTGATATTTTTTCCTAGGATGGCGACAGAATCATCTAATCATAGCGAACCTGTCAAGTACCATCACCTACCCCGAACCCTGATTTCTTGGGGCTGATGGCAAGAACAATTCTTCACTATGATTGGATGAACATTGTGACTTTTCATCATTATCCTAGGCAAGAAAATTGCCTGGTATACCTTACTCCATCGCTCATTATGATCAGGGCTGTTTCTAGCTGTTTTGAGACCCTATGCAAGATGCTAAGTGGGGGCGCCTATTTTGTAGATTCCTAATGTTTTCAGATGACCTGTGGCGATGCAACAGTCTGTTTTAAGAGGAAAACAGACTAGAGTACATTAATGCAACCATAAACTACTGGTCATACAAGTCAGGTAGCAGAAAAACCTCTGAATGTATTGGAGTAAAGGTGTCTTAATACATTTATTAGCCCATTGCCAAGAATGCTGATCATTGATGAGCAGCAAAGTAGTCTACACACTAAATATCATGCTCGAGTCAGCAGTCAGTTAAATAGCCAAAGACTGCTAGCCTGGCTCTGTCCAAAGGTAACCAAGCCATGTTAGTGAGGTTTAGAGATGGTGCTTCGGTGATACAGTCTTTTTGCTGAGTTAAGCTAAAAAGCTGGCATGAGAGTGGTATTAATCTCACTCAGGGCGAGGAAATCAGACAAAATTCAACTCAAATATCTAACTATTTCTTCAGGTATTATCACTTAGTGAGTGGAGGAAGAATGTAACAGGCCTACATTTGACCAAAAAGAGTGAACTTCTATATATTGAAACCGCGGTTAGCACACAGTTAGTTAGCAATGACTTGGTGATTTGCAGGTCAATATGTGTCATGCATCTAGGTTCAGTTAACCATTATTTCAATGTTAGAGTACAGTGACTTTATTTGAGCATGTAGTTAGGACCTGCTTCAGGTCATTGACAAACTATTGAAACAATGCTTATGTGTAGCATACACACTTTTTAAAAATCTGCCACTCTCCAGCCAAATTTAAGTTTATCTACATGATTTGAAACTGTTCTTACTGGTGACTTGTTAACCACAGTTTCGTTCTCAGCTGGATCGCACCTAGCTTTTAACATGAGGAATCATTGTGATCACGTTCATCATCATCATGTGTGTCTTTAGTGGGATAACTGGTATCAGACATGTTGGAGGACTTGTGATACACTTAGCTAAAAAAGGAATGATCAAACTCAAAATATCTAGAATCCTACACTTCACATCATGCAACTTGATAGCATCTGTCACTAGACCCTCCTAGCCTGATAAAAAACACAGTTCTTTGGACTTGACAAGCCTAGTTTGTAACTCAAGCCCTGAAACCTGATGACATCATCATAGTACTCCTCATGACTGCTAAACTGACCTTGATATGTAACTTTGGTGGAATGGACCTTTAAGGTGCAACTTACAAATAGTTTTGCAGTTCAGCAGTTTTACTTCAGGAAGTTTTCACAGGCTCATCTCATTTTAGTAAAAGCTGAATTTTCATACTTTGCTCTTTCAAAGTCCTTGTCGGCCCCTCACCCCCCGAACCGTCTCTCCATTCCCCTTGGCTCACCAACTGGATGGGATTACGTAAGTCATTGGTCTGGACCCATGGCAGCGTCCTGGGATTTTATTAACTGGGCTGTATATTATTTTTATACCTTGTGGTGCTGCCAGGCAGTGCCAGCCGGTGCCAAGGTGAACATGGAGGATCTGGACCAGGCTCTAGGCAGAAAGTCACGGGATGCCAACATATAAACACTTGGAGCACACATTCACACACATGTAGTGCTAAAATAATGCCCTCTTTCACTCATGCATGTAAACTCACTGTAGTGTGTGTTGCTGTTGTCACTGACTTTCACAGTTTAGTGAGAGCTGTGCTCACTCTGCATTTAACAAGCTGGCAAAGATTAGCTCACCTGCTGTGGACGAAGATGAAGAAGAAGAAGATGAATATGAGTTAGATCATTTCCTCTGAGGCTGATTTCAAAGGAGACAGATTGTTGACTAAACTGACAACTGAAGACAAGCACAGAAAAATGAGGCTCTTATTTATCTTTGTTGTCCTTTTAAGGCTGCAATTAATTACATTCAAGACTGTGCGGATGTCACTGCATGTCTTTGTGTGTGTGTGTGGGTCAGGGGGCAGGTGTTTCGGTTTATTCCAGGAAAGCTGATGGAGGATGGTTGTGTGTATATTTATAGCCAGTGAATCTCCAGCAGTGTGGAGCCTTTGGAGTTTGCATGTGAAAATATACACTCAGACGCCTGGATACACAACAGCGACCCCACTGGAGCCCTCTGAGCCAATCAGGATACACACACACAAGTTATAATCATAATCAGCATGATGGATTTGTGGAGCTCCTGGCCACACTGTAGAACACAGAGCATCCTCTTCACTGCTAACACGCTGTATAAACAGCAAACATTTAAATATATGTAGAGACGGATGGAGGTATGTTTTTACAGTTAGTTAAAGCTCAAGCTCTGAAAACTCAAAGAAATGATTTCTTTCACCAAGATCTTCTGAATATTTTTGTAGACCTTCTTTAATGTAATTTAATATTTAAGCACATTTATACATATTATGGTGAAATTTAACCCCAGTTCATTCACCTCACTGCTCAGATCAGAAATCAGAATGAACCTGACAAGTGGAAGAGATTTAAAGGAAGCCTGGCAGTGATTTAGACTCCAGTAATTTAGTCTAACCCAGGAAGCGATCTTGGTCAAAATCCAAGCTGCAAGGACAAGATATCCAGAATTTTCTTCCCTGAGTATGGTTAAAGCTTCAAAAACACCCTTAGTTTCTCATGATACAACCAATAGCATGTCTTTGTTAGATGATCCTGTCCTGGTTAACACCCCTTGCTGTTAACAATTTGCTCGAGACCCAAACCCAAATAAGAAAAAACAAACATGTGGTCATATGATCAGCAGACCACATGATATGGTCTCATCAAAAATGACAGTTGAATGAAATGAAATTCTATCTGCTGATTGAAAGCTGCAGAAAAGGCTGCTGTGTGTATGTGTCTATCTTTATTTGACTATTTCTAAGATCAGGAATTAACTTTCATGCTTTAATTACACATCTGTATGACTGTTCGTCATGACAAAGTTAAAGTTGCGCCATGTGAAACCATCCCTACAATTTTGTCCCTACAATACAAAGGTCTGTCTGTTATCAGTTGAAAGCCGTCTGCCCATTTTAATCCGAAACAGCACATTTTGTTCCAAAACAAAATCTCTCAGGAACCACTGACGGATTATCAAAAAATTCAACCTTTCCAATGAATCCATCATGTCATCATTTCCACTTATGCACGACGAATGTGACACCATGACCTTTTCAACAGCACCCCCTCAGGACAGACTGAACATGTTTAGCACACAGTTGGTAAGGCTCCAGGAAGAGCTGAATCATGAGTGTGATGTTCATCACCATGTACTGTTCGTTTATGCTTTGTGATGGGCCGACGAGTGGAGACCCGGTTTGGAGATAATATATGTCAGATATCTCCAAATGACTTCAAAACTAGCTTCGTGGATATGTGTAACTCGAGGTGTAAGGGGAAATATTAAAATCAGACTTCCCTTTTGTGATTTGGTTATACTTGGCTGAATGAATTTTTGCATCAGTGCTCCTTTTCATACAAGAGCATGAGCCTGAGTGGCAGCTGTGTTATGGTAGACTGCTGCCCTCTACTGCATAAACAAAGGAAAGATAATGTAGTGATGGTAGTACAGACACTTCCACACTTTGATGCAGTTTGACAGGATATCGACAGTTAACACTGCTGTACATGAAAGAAAAAAAAACAGACACACACACACACACACTCCAAAACAGCTATCCAACCACAGCGTCTGCAGAGCTGGTCTGATGGTCAGGTTACTGTATGCTGGGTAGATCATTGACAAACTGATAACTACAGACTGGAACAGTTCAGATTCAACTAAAACACACACACACGTCTGCACACACACGCATGCACATACATAAGCACACTCACACACACACACACACACACACACACACACACACACACGCACGCACGCGCGCGCGCACACACACACACACAAGGAAACAGCAGTGAAAGTTAGTACATTTCTCATCTTACCTGCTTGTGTTGATAGTTTTATAATATTTCATATTTCACACACACAATATTAGGACCAGAGCTGACGGTAATCTGAGCTTTCTCATTCTTTCATTTCTCATTGACCTTTTGTGTTAGAAAAGAAATAACTGCTCTTTCAGACTGTGTGCCTAAAATACTAGATAGGTGTGGCATTTTATCATGAGGAGATCATTACAGAACATAAGGCGGAGAGAATCAAAGTGACACCAAATACAGAGAGAGAAGTTTAGAGAAGCCGATGTTCTACACTATGAAACTCTGCTGTAAGGCGATTTTCACAAAATCGACACAAAATGTAGGTTATGAGAAAACAGAGAAAGATACTGGCTTGCAACAAAATGCAGGTGAAGAAGAAAGCTGACTGTCTGTTCTTTTATTTTCTGTGCTGTATCTGCAGATTATAGCCACATTTGCTGCCCTCTGTCGACATGCAGACTTTGGTCTTCTGGTCCTCTGACCTCTCTGACTTTCCCAAACAGGAGAAACAACACAAACAACAAACATATCAGCTTCCAGGTCAATTAGTGAGTCTTCATATTTGCCTTCATCTTAATCTGAGGTATTATGGTCAGAGTTATGTCATCTTTTCCGATCATTTGGTGTGTTTGAACAGCCACAACAGTAATAAAAAGGAGTCATATAACAGATTACACACGTGTGAATAGTCACTGTTGAATGACCTGCAGTGACCGTCTACTAATGCCTTATCTCTTATGCTTTATTGTAAAATATACTTTTATGTGCACATTGTTGTTAAGAAACAATGTAAGTCCAATACTGTTATAAGAATTTTCAAATGACCCTTCAGTAAGGAGGACTGGATTCGAAGTATCAAAGTTAAGTTAAATTTATTATTCTTGTACAAGAAGGAGCGTTTAACAGTGCAACATGCAAAAGGGGTTACAGAGAAAAAGGCTCCTTGTGGAGCTCTAACAGTTAGTTCTTATACACTCTCTAATGGGCTGTCTCGGACACCTCCCCATTGATACAGATGGCATCATAAGTTTTCTTACTTTCCTTTAATAGAGCATTTCCCAATTTAAATGTCACAACTCTGACCTGTCCCTGACCCTTAACCTGGACTTGACCTTACCCAACCTTAGCAACAAAGTCATATTAGAGAAGTGAAAACAGAACATGTAAGAAATAGGAACTCACGTACACATCTTATGAATTTAAGACATCTGAAACACAGTATAAAACCAATTTTTAGAACAAATACAAAGTTAAACCAGCACAGACACAGTCATTATAATACACTACTATAACTTCTGCTGTAGTGATCATGTTTCAAGAGGTGATATGCTCAACATGCATTATTTTTCATAAACTCATCTACATCAGTTTGATTTGGTATCACTTTATTTTACACCTCCTTAAATTCCTGAAAATTTTCAGTCCATGAAAAAAGTTTCATGGACAGAAAAAATGTCATTAGACTGCTGCATGTAAACTTTTTTGTGCAATTCATCCACAGCATAAAGTTCAATATAAATGAACAATTCAGTTTGTCTGCAGGATAATGTGACATGTGTGACAGTAACACAAGAAGAAAAGAGCGCTGAAGTCAATGAACTGTTCCAACATCTGCATGAAGCTTGACACCATAAACTGCAGTCTGATTGTATTGAATTAAACAAGAGTGAGTTTTATTGCCCACAATGTCATTTTTTCCTTTTCATGAGGAAGAATGTGTTATTTATTCTTTTAAATGTTATAGTCTTACTTCACAGTTTTTTTCGATCGCTAACAAGCACATACCTCAGATACTTTCTAAACTCTTGACACAGACTCACACCTACAAAACACAACTGGCCAAATGGATAATTTTCTTCTCAAAAACACATTTTGTTAAATATATACTAACTATTCTTTCAAAATGGAACACATCTTTCTCTGCACACACTAACTTAAAACACTGGGAATCTGACTCAAAATGAAATTATTCTATTAAAGACTAACACTTGTTTCACTTCACAAGGTACATAGATCAATCAAAGCACACCAGGTTTCAAAATACTGGCAATTGTTGACATTACAAAAACTGCATAGACGTTTATGTTTCAGTTTTACAGGTATTTGCATGCAAAACATGCAATCCACCTTTTTCACACTAAATTTCTTGGTTGGGAACTGTTTGTCCACATGTAATGTTCACATTCAAAAGCATTCCAGTAAAAAGCAAATCATTTTTTTCCTTGACTGTTTACTACAGGAGGTACAGTAGAAATACTGTTTACGGTATGAGAGAGCAGAAAAAGTTTTACTGTGTTGCTTACAGTGAACAAAATATCCATGAAACACACAAGAGCATTCTGAACAAAAAAAAAACAACAGCAAAAAGCCCAGATAAAAAGGGGGAACTAAAAAAAGCACAAAATTACTGTATCTAATTTCCGCGATCTGCAGGGTTAGGCATGTGTTTTCATCAGCATCGCATTTGATATTATCCAAGGTGATGCACTTGGGATAAAACCGCTTGGTATGTCAGATCCACCCTTGGCAATCATCAACTGTGATGTCCCTGCAGCCAGCATCCATGGCTTCAAGGAGGGACATCTGGTTATGTGGCTGATGGTCATTAACCTTCCACCTCCATGCAGAAAAGAACTCCCCTATGGGGTTGAGGAAAGGTGAATAGGGTGGAAGGAAGAGACGTACCAGTCTTGGGTGGACTTCAAACTATGTTGTTATTGCTTGCAAATGATGTCCCAGGTGATTACAAAGGTCCTCATGTTTTCACCCTCCTGATCCTGCTCTGGAACCAGGCACTAGTGGAGATCATTGAGAAAGGCAAGGAACGCTCGGTATTACGGGGCCAACCTGACATCTGTGAAGGAGTAATCCTGCATTTGCAATTGCTGCACACATGGTAATGTTTGCCCCTCTCTGTCCTGGCACATCAACTGTGGCCCTTTTTCCAATTACATTTCGTCCACGCCGACGCCTTTTGGCCAGATTGAATTCACGAAGGGCCTGGTTGGCCTCCAATTCCATAACTCTCTGAAACAAAGTTTATGTAAATCATGTCATTACTGCATACTATACTGTAACCTATTACTGTGTAGGTTACCTACTTGCAAAGAGCAAAGCTTATAGAACTGGACATTAAATTGAATATACACTATACCTGGACATATTGTTGTTGTAGCTCCTTGACTCTCTCACTGTTGATGTCAAAATGAACAGTATAGAGGTGCTTCATCGGCACTCTGTGTTTGGACAATGTCCACGTAATGGTTGTGAGGCTGATGCTATCGATATTGTCAAATATCTCATGGTCCTCCACAATTCCAGTTTGAATTTCATGCAGATATATTGTTTTTGAACTGATGTCATTGCAGAAGCAGAGGTTTTTATACTGTAAGAACTCTAAGGTTGTGTGTTAACATTCGTAAATAATATAAAAACAATACATAATTTTGTTGGAAGGTATAGCTTGTCTGTTAAGAAAATGTAAGCATTGTGGAAATGTGTTCACTGCATATTGTGTGAAAATAACATGAAAAGTGTGAATGGTGCTAATTGTTTTTAGAGTTTTGAAAATGTGACAACTGGTTGGACAAATGCTTGTTAGCGACTGAAAAAAACTGTAAATGAAGCATTTCTTTCAATGAAATGAATCTGGAGATCAAAAGCTGCTACATCGGGCCCTTTTATGTCACAGTAGTCTCTCATATTAATGAGAAATAACAATATTGCATCAGTCTTCTGCCCTCCTCAGCTCTTTGTAGCATTTTAGCTTCTTTCAGCTCATTGTTTTGATTTTAAAGGTCCAGTGTGTAGAATTTAGTTGCATCTAGTGGTGTAATCGCTGCATTGCAATCTCCTCACATCACCCTCACCATCCTAGTGTAAAGGAGAAACAACACTTGAAAAAGCATGATGTAGAGTCAGTATTTAGTTTGTCTTTTCTGGGCTACTGTAGAAACACAGTGTTTCAACATGGCGGCCTCTATGAAAGGGGACCCACTCCCACTGCAGATATAAAAGGCTCATTTTAAAGAAACGAAAAGTTTTTTTTAAAAAAATCTTATTTTCAGGTGATTATAAATGCATGAAAACATGGTTATGGATATTATATGCCATGTCTGCCTTTATTTTCAGCCTTATTCTGAAAATAAAGGCCCCAAATCTTACACACTGCACCTTTATTCACACAAAACTTCACTCTCACTGTACACTGCCTTCATATCAACAAACAGCAGTTAGCCAGCAAGTTGTTAAAAGCCAATAGTTGCCTAACATGTTAGCTATGCCAACTTTCTATGGCCAGAATAATGTCAAATGTGTGTGATTTTCTGCCAGCAGTGACCAAAATAAATGCAGCTTTAAATGTGCATCATGTTAGGCAGGAAAGTCATCTGTTAATTACCCCTTTATACAGAGTGAGCACTTGATATTAAAGATACATTGAGCCAGATGACCTGCTTTAACCTCTGAGGTTACAGTTTAACTATGGCAAGTGAGAGCAAAAACACACTCACCTCATACTGTGACATTATGCATTTCACTTTTTTAAGGTACATGATAGTGGACATCCCTATATGTTCCCTGAGCATGCAGAGCAGACTCCTATCATTCAGGACTCATTGACAGGGAATACTTCTCACTCATTTAATACAGTAAAGTTACCCTGCAGGTAGTGAGGCCTCGTTGTAATGTTGGAGTCATTAATTACAGCTGACAGCTTGTGTGGTTGGTTTCGTTCAGCGGCACTGGCAGCTGATAGGTCACCACCTGCAGCCTCGTAGCTCCTTCCCGTCCAATCACTCGGCTTTATTCGCATGTTATGTAATTGGGCGGCCTGCATGTGTGGCTCTTGGCTGGGGCGGGAGGGGGGCGGAATTAAAAAGCAACTGTCCCCGTCCGATCGCTCTTTCCAGGCAAGCAGAGGAGCGCTGGGTCTGCAGCAGGGGGTAAGAACACACTTCACCTTTTATTCAGTGTTTGCAAGATGCATAGAGTGTATGAAGGAGAGAGCAGACTGCTGATTGCTCTCTCTCTCTCACTCACTCACTCACTCACTCTCACTCTCTCTTACACACACACACACACACACACACACACACACACACACACACACACACTCAGGCACGTACACAAATTGTTTGGATCTGCAGCTGACACTTGTTGTGTTTGCAGGAACTGTTGAGAACTTAAAATCACAGTGTCACGTGACCTGTCGTGGATAAAGTGTGATTGTTGTATGTTAGTCTGTGTTTAAACTTTAATGTCGGTCTGAACACACTGTGTCTCAGTCAGCGGGCTGTCAAACCCCCTCCCTTAACTCCCTCTGTACTTTTGATTGGTCACCAGAGGCAGGCGCTACACTGAGGGATTTGATTGGTTGACAGGGCAGCAGGCCCCGCCCCTCTGTTCAAGGTCAATAAACTGTCAAACTGACGGTATAGATTACTGAACATTGAAGGATTCATCTAGAAAAAGCTGCGCACTCAGATCATGTCAGTGTTTTTATATGAAGTTTACAGACAGACTGCAGAATGACTGTGTGTAGTACATGTTTCAGGAGGTGATGTGCTCCGCATGCATCATCCTGCTTTGTTTCTCATAAACTGACCTGTATTTATTTTTAGTGGGTTACACTTAGTTTACAGCTCCTTAAAGGTTTCCGAGAAGGTTTCATGAACGGATCATTAGATGGTGTTGAAGTGGTAAACCAGTAAGCCACTTGAAGTTTATTTCTGAAGTTAGCATGTAAACTCTTTTGTGCAAGTTGTCCACAAGCATCATAAAGTTCAATATAAGTGAAGAATACAGTTTGTCTACAGGATAATGCAACATGTGTGACAAAAGAGCGCCGAAGTCAATGAACTGTTCCAGGAAACATCTGCATGAAGTTTGACACCATAAACTGCAGTCTGATTGCGTCTTATTGCTTATAAAATTAACTTTTTTCATTTGCAAAAGGAAGCATGTGTTATTCATTCTGGTTAAAGTTACACAGTCTCACTTTGAATGGAGCGTTTCTTTCAAGGAAGGACTACAACTTTTCTGAGAGTAACAACATGCAATATTTACTCAGGAATATATCTATATCTAATATACCCAGCATCTATTCAGAATGTTTCTATACAGCTCATATAAATACATACTCGTGTGTGTTTATGATCATCTACATGTACACACAGATTCTGCATTTCTGTCTGGAAATAGTTCAATAATTCAAACTGTTTCATGCCTAAGTCATACCATGTTGAAACCAGCACAGAGTTTGCTCTTTGGACCTACAGTACAGTCAGGACTTTGACATGTTTGTATAAAGTGTGAGTGAGTGTGACTTGTGGGACCTCTCGTTTTTAATATGAAATGCCTGCACATGCATACATGAGGCTAACAGAAGCACAGGCATGTTCTGTCCTGTCTGAAGTCAGTGTTGAATCAAGTTCATGGTTTCTTTCAAGACTGGAGCAAGCTGATATGTTTCAGTCACTTCATAGTTGCAAAGGACTTAAAAAAATACATGCAAGATGGAAACTGGCCCCCAAACCCTCACATGCTTTAAAATGTATTTTGTACTCATATGTGACATTATCCATATACATTAATTGCTTGCACTAATTAAAAACATACATATTTTCTGGTCGTGTAGAACACAGGTGACGTGCGAGGATGAAGATTGCAGTGATTGGTCAGAGTCTGTTCGGACAGGAGGTTTACAAGGAGCTGAAGAAGGATGGCCACACCATCGTAGGTGTCTTCACCATCCCTGACAAGGATGGCAAAGCCGACCCACTGGGTGAGAACTACACTGGGACCTCCAGACTTTAGCTTTGCCAAAAATGCATTACTGTAGGATCAGATAGAGCATGCTCTCTATCACTAAAGTTTTCTTCAGTGTCCAAGCAGAGTAAGTCATATGTTCAGACACTCCTGCCATGATTGGACTTGGGTTGGATGGTGCCAAATGACATTTGGACTCCTCACACACACACAAAAAATCAATGTAGCTCTTTTTATCAAAGTTGCACTGTCATCACTGTTGGTGTCCAAGTTCAGTGTGTCATCACGCGTACGGTGCTAACTTTATCTGACAGAAGTAATAGCTCTATATTTGGATTTACAGCACTGTAAGAAAGGACTAGAAATGAGTGCAGATTTGGTTAGCTATGGGTTAGAACTACAAATTCCAGCATTCTTTATGACACAGAAAGTATCCTTCAAAATGCTGAACTATGATAGGTCAGGATCAGGAGGTAGAGATTGTTGAGAGCAACAGAGAGAGTTTAGAAGAGTTTATTCATTCCTTTTGTCAAACAGCAACTGAGGCGGAGAAGGATGGCATTGCCGTCTTCAAGTTCCCCCGCTGGCGTGTGAAGGGCCAGGCCATCCCGGAGGTGGTGGCTCAGTACAAGGCCACTGGTGCTGAGCTCAATGTCCTGCCCTTCTGCTCCCAGTTCATCCCCATGGAGGTCATCGACCACCCCAAACACGGCTCCATCATCTACCACCCCTCCCTGCTGCCTCGCCACAGGGGAGCCTCTGCTATCAACTGGTGAGTGATGCTCATGTTCATCAGGCTGGTTGGTAACCACAGTGACAAGTGCAGCTTTTATACCTGCTGCCTCCTGACACGCAGGACCCTGATCCATGGTGACAAAAAGGGCGGGTTCACAGTATTCTGGGCAGATGATGGACTGGATACTGGACCAATCCTGCTGCAGAGGGAGTGTGATGTTGAACCAAATGACACCGTCAACACTATCTACAAGAGATTTCTCTTCCCAGAGGGAGTCAAAGGCACAGTAAGTGTAGTGACAGGGCAAGGCACTATGGGTGGAGAGGGGGTCTAGGCTGAGCTAATGCAGCTCACTGTATCTTTTATATCAAGTGCTCACTCTGTACAAAGGGGTAATTAACATGACTTTCCTACCTAACATGATGCACATTTAAAGCTGCATGTATTTTGGTCACTGCTGGCAGAAAATCACACACATTTGACATTATTCTGGCCATAGAAAGTTGGCATAGCTAACATGTTAGCCAACTACTGCCTTTTGACAGCTTGCTGGCTAACTGCTGTTTGGTGATATGAAGGCAGTGTACAGTTGATCTATCAGAGCCTTGACAAAAGCAGCGAGAGTGAAGTTTTGTGCGATTAAAATCAAAACAATGAGCTGAAAGATGCTAAAATGCTACAAAGAGCTGATGAGGGCAGAAGACTGAGGTGATATTTTTCTTTATCCATTAATATGAGACTACTGTGGAATTATGCATTCAACTGTTCATACAGGACTATTTATTAGTGCAGCTTTAAATGACAATAACACTGTTGGCAACCTCCTCAGTTATTAATCAGGCGCATCTTGTCCAGTTTTAGATATGTTTGTATTTTTCTTCCCGACCTTTACCACAAACTCAAGACCAAACTCTCAAAGCTCCTTTGGGTTGTGTAATTCATCACAGTGAACATCAAGTCTGCATCACTGAAGTTACATCACTGTGTGGAATTACAGTGCAGACTTTTCAAATAAATCTGAGCTCACAGAGCATCGACAGTCAAACATTAACATAAGTTAATGCTGACCTGATGTTCACCCTGATGGATCAACTCAAATTTTTATATTTGTAGACACTGTTAATAGACTTACACATTAAAGCAATCATGTAAACCAGCAGCTGACTGGTAGTGTAGGAGTAATCATCCACTAATCTAAAGCGTAGCTGCATGCTTTGTAGAATGAAAACAAACAGCTGTGATTTGATGTGATTTGTAGTAAATGAAATCATGTAACGTGCCCTCCTGTCTACATTCAGTTGCCTGCAATCAGCTCCACTCTCCAGTTTCCCAACATAACAAACACCGTGATGGCAAAGTCCATAAAGATTGCTTCAGGGACTTGCATTGAGTGCATTGTTCTGGTTCCAGGTGGAAGCAGTGAGACTGATTGCAGAAGGGAAGGCCCAGAGGATCGTCCAGCCACAGGAGGGAGCCACATACGAGTGCATTCAGAAGAAAGACAATGCTAAGGTAACATACAACAGAAAGAACAGGGGACAGAGCTGATGAATACTGACTTTAAAGTGAAAGCAAGTCAGCCACTGTGAAGGTTTAAGACTTTTAGTGCTTTAAGGCTATCTTTAAACGGCGTGTACGGCTCTACTGTAAATGATTAAAACCCCTAATAAAGGTTAAAAAGAAATGAGATAAGAAGAAACATAAAACAGTAAACAGAGTGTTTTGCTTCTGTTAGATAGTATACAACAAAAAGCTGACTGGAGATACAGTAGGGAGTCCATGGCCAGATTCGAATCAGAGATGTTCATCTTTGACCTCCAGGTCACGAGATGTGAGGGGAACTGCAAAGTTTAGTTGATTAATGGATTTGTCGATGGACAAAAAATTAATGTACAAATATTTTGATATTAAAATCAGAATTTTACTAACTGTTCAAGCACAAATCCCAAATATTTGTTGGTTGTTGGTTTTCAAATGTGAAGATTTGATGCTTTTTATGTCATCCATGAAAATAATCTGAATGTTTTGGGCATTAACCTGATCTGTGCCTCTGAATTAAGACAAAATGAATGATCCAGAAGATAATCTGCAGATTATTCAATAATGAAAAGGTTTGTGGTAGCTCCACATGTAAATTGTAAAAGGGGATTTGAAATGTGTCTCTGAATCTGCAAAACCATACTCGGGTCAGGATCTCCAGGGCAGAGGGACCTTGACAGTGAAAGTCTGTTGGCCTTTAGCTTGATATAAGGAGTCAAATATTTGATAATACAACTTTCACTGAAAGGTACAAATTTTTAATTCATCACGCTTCACTCGAGTGCCACGCTTTTTACTCTGGTGTGACCCAGCTGACAGAGAGGAGGGGATGTCTCATGTCTTTACCCTGCAAAGAAATCATCAGATTTCTGTCTGTTGGCAGATTGACTGGAACCAGTCTGCTGAGGCTCTCCACAACTGGATCCGAGGAAATGACAAAGTGCCCGGTGCCTGGGCGGAGGTGGATGGACAGGTAACAGAGAGCAGCACGTTATACATCTACACTGTGTACCACCTCAGAAAATAGCAAGCTCTTCAAGTAACGCCAGTATGGCAGACAGAAATACAGCAGTGTGGGCTATGGACAGTTCACTCAGAAGGTTATTAGTATTATTATTATTATTATTAATTTATTACAATTATTGTTGACTGGTTTTGAATCCTGAATGGAACTAGTTCAAGAACCAGAGCAGAAAAGGGGTACTGATCAACTCACTCATTTACCTGTTTACTGTCTTGTTGTTACATTTTAGCTTTTAAGTAATCATAGCAGCATGAATGTGACTGTGTTTTAGTCACTGTCAATCAAATCTGGTCAAATCACATCCACACAGTCCTGGTGAAGCAGATTAGTTTTAGACTGTTTTAGACTGTGATTAAAAAACAATGTTAAATTATAGTCACGACTATTCAATGATAAAAAAAAAAAAATACTTTTTTAAGCACACACTGAAGAAACAAAGAGTGAAGTTACACTACTATTTAACTACTAAACTGTTGAGTTACTAAAATGTAGTCTTGTGTCTCCTCCTGTAGAAAGTGACTTTCTACGGCTCTAATCTGGTGGATAACGGCCCGGCAGCTAAAGGGCAGCCCCTGGAGATCCTCGGAACCAGCCAACCAGGCATCGTCACCAAGGCTGGCCTGGTGCTATTTGGCAATGACGGCAAGGCAGTAAGTCAACTTAAGAAGCCAAATTCTAAAATGTTTCCTGTGATTGTATTGAGTTCATTACTGTGTAAATAGCTGCTCCAGAGTCCGTTTTACATCACCTCCATTGGCTGTTCTGCCTCGATGTGAAAGCTTCTCTGTGCAGCTGATTATTCTGATGTTATGTTATTCATATTTTAGAATTATATAGTAGATTTTTATCCAGGCTTCTTATCAGTTGAAGTAACTATGATTCCAAAGGCCTGTTATTCTGAGTCAGTTATATCACTGCTGTCACATGGCTTCGTCTGTCTGTGATGACATTTCAGTGTCATTTTTTTGTTAAGGTCCCTACTGTTTCATTCAGACATGACAGGACATTTACAAGCATGAGTGAGAGGGAGCAGAGAACGAAAGTTATAAATGAAAACTTAATCTGGATTTCTTCATCACCTTCATGCCACACACATGGCCATGGTCTTGGTCACCATATTGGAATGTAACCCACAGCTTCTTCTTTCTTTTGGCTCTCTTATTGTTTAAATGTAAGTCTGAAGCTAAGTTCTCCTGCATTGTTCCATCAGAGAAGGAGAGAGGACCGTGTTGTATTTTCATCATACATTTTCACACCAGAATGTGTTTTCAAGCTTTATATTTCCACGTTCACATAGCTGGTTTACAAACAGGTTCATGATGTGACTGAACTTTAGCAAAGGAACAAAATACATATGACGTGTAAACAGGTTGACAGTGCAACATAGATAGTTGATAGACAGATGTACCGCAGTTGTTTACTGTATGTTATTATGGTGCACAATTTTTAAAAAGAATCATACTGCAGAGTGAAATTCTGGAGGCTCATATTAATGTTCACCACAGATCATAAATAACCACAGAGGAGATGGTTATACATCTTAATATCCAGCACATCTGGAGTAAGTGGTCATCAAATTCAGAGTGGATACCAAAAATCCTCTTGAACTCATCCACATGAAGCAAGCTGCAACATGGGGAGTTATTGAATGTGGTACCAACTAAACTGTGTCTGCAGCACTGAGTATGAAAAAATGTTCAGTGAAGAGAGTTGGCATCAGTTGCCTCTTCAGATTCATTATCTCGTTCTGATTCTTCCATCAGATAGTACCTGATGTAAAGGAATAGTTTGGCATATTGGAATTGTGTGTTTTTGCCCAATGTTTGATAAGAATACAAATATCACTCATCTCTGTGTGATGAACACTGAGTTCGAACCAGGAAACCAGTAAGCCTAGCTTACTAGCCTAGCTTAGCATAAAGACTGGGAGCAAGGGATAACTGTAAAATGACCCACTAAAGCTCAATAACACACAGATCAGCACCTCAAAGCTGATTTTATATATTGTAGAGCAGTGAGTCTCAAACTGTGGTTTGTCTAATACGCAGAGAGCAATCAAACATTTTTTTAATCTAGAATTTATGTAGAAATATTTTTGAACTTTAAACAGTACCAGCCTAGATGTTTCCCCCTGCTCTCACTCTTTATGCTAAGCTAAGCTAATCATCTCCTGTCTCCAGCTCCAGTCTCAGCTAACTCTCAGCAAGAACACAATTAATGAGATTTTCCACGATGTCAAACTATTTCTTGTTTGTTTGTTGTTTTTTAAGTTAAGTTTAAGTTCTTGTGTGGCTGTTTATCTTAAATAACATGTATTATTTGAAATGTTTAGCTTCATTCTGGGATTTATCTGGAAATAAAACTTACTGGCACTCGTATTGAAACATTTCAAAAGAAACCTGTCTCTAATCTGTCCCCAGATTTTAATAACATCTGTTCTGAAGTCCTAGGCAGGACTCTGACTTGTGGAGAGTTTGACACCGTGAACTTTCCGCATGTGCCTCTTCATCAGCAGCCTTTCAGTGAATAACTCGTCACAATCTGCACACTTGTACGGTCTCTCCTCTTTGTGTTTGGCTAAAACGTGCTTCCTCAGAGTTGAACCTCTGTTGAAAGATTTGTCACAGATGTGACAGCTGAAGGGCTTCTCTCCTGTGTGGGTTCTTATATGTTCTGTCATGTGCCCTTTCAGTTTGAAACACTTCCCACAGAAGTGGCAGCTGTAGGGTCTCTCTCCTGTGTGGACCCTCATGTGGTTCTGCAGGTTGCTCTGACAGGGGATGTGTTTGCCACATATGTGACAGTCAAAGTTCCCCTTGCTCTCGTGTGACTTGCTTTCATGCGTCTTGAGGTGCCATGTGAGCACAGTTTTTTTGGTGAATATGTAGTTGCATATGTGGCAGCGGTATAAGGTGGTGCTCGTCTTCTCTTCCGAGTTCTCTGGCTCGTCCTCAGGGGTTTGCTTCTGCTCCCTGCTCTCTTCTGCTGCTCTACAGTCTTCTAACTGCTGCACTGTTTTGATGAGTTCTTTCGTCAATGCGTCCCCATCATCGCTGTCCTCCGCTGAAGGTTGCTCCTCACTCCCGTTGATCCACAGTTCCTCCTTCTCCTCCCCTTGCTCCTCCTTAATCTCAGAGGGTCCTGGCTCCTCCTGGCACACACCCGGACTCCAGTCCTGCTGTTGATGGGGAATCTCCTCCACAGATGTAGGTGTAGCTGGCTGTTTGGCATCTGCAAAGATGGAAACAATAATGCATTACATGTGTGGTATACATTGAAGTCGTCAGTGCCAAAGCAGTGTTCCCATCAATCCACAGTGATCAGGATGTCTACCTTTGAGATAGTTTTGATCAGTCGCCTCAGAGCCACATCAACTTCATGAAGAGACAAACTAGTCAAGACGGAAGAGCCTGAAACTAGGAACAATTTTAGCCTGTCCTATCACACATATCAGTGTACACATGCTGTATGTCAGCTAAAAGGTAACAAGAAATTAATAAACAGATATGATATTTGACATACAGACAAATTTTCTGCTGTAAAATGTCTAGTTTAGTTCAAATCTTTGCCTCCACCCATTTGACTCACGTTGGACGACATGACAACTCCCCAAAGGTGATGCCAAAACATCTCAATCACTCCCTGATGGCTGGCTGCAGTATAGGCTCGTCTTGTTAGATGGGACATGGGCCAAACTAAAAAAATCAAAGTACACGTCAAATGGATTTTTCCCAAAGATGGTTTCTGTCATTCTAAGGAGTAAGGAGTAAGGAGGAGACTATCATACTAATGAATGTTTAGGTTTGTTTTTCTGATAAGTGGTTTTAGTTACTTGATGCTATAAAAAGGGGGTGTCCCATCAAGATTGACAGCTGAGCTCTGCTCATGACTGAGCTGTCAGCTGCATCGGTGTGACCTCAATATTGCAGCTCCGACCTACAGTCACTACTGCACAGACTCTGGTTCCAGATGACATCACAAGTGCAAGATGACAGTGGCTTTATTCAGGATATTTTGGCTTCATTTTTGTACAGCGGGGAGAAGTGGAGTGGCAATGTCCATCTTTATATACAGTCTATCATTCTGTTGGATATTCAGCAGTGATCTGCTTGTAGCAGCTCATGTAGCCTCAGAGATGAGGAGTGGGATACAGAGGCCTCCACACGCCTCCAGATATTTTTTGATTTTAAGACTTGTAGGCTTCAGCCTCAACTCACACTGACTCAAGTCAATTGAGGACATTCATCAGACTTCACACAACTCCCCCTGGAGACTGTTTTCACATAAGCAGTAGCACTCCCTAACACCTGGAAACAGACTTTGATGTGTTCCCTTTAGAGAAGCTGAACTTAATAACATCTGACTACACTCAGTATGTGTGCTCCGTCGCCACCTCTGCATATATATTGCGCACATATACGCAGTACAAAACACAATACTTATGAGTATTGTAACTTGATTGGCATTTTAAAACAGTACATCACAGGCAATATACAGTATACTGCAATGTAATTTGAACAAAGTCACATGACTTAAAGGCAAGATACTGTCGATCAAATAACTCATTTAGTAGAATAATTAGCACTTCACATGCATTTAATTTGCATTTGTAGTTAAAACAGCAGCTGTTAAACTATCAGCTCGTACACAAATTGTTTCTGTGTATTTCTCCTGAGCATGTGAATTGTTAGACTTAAAGCAGATTGTAATTACAGCGACTCACCAGTGTTGTGGAGAAATTGCTGAAATCAAAGGTCAATGGTGAGGTCAGGAAGAAAGAAAGTGTTCAGCCTCTGATGTCTTATGCTGTATTATTTATTGACGCTTGGCCAAGGAGAATTAGAGACACTCTCATAATGCATTAGAAGTGCCTGAGTCGGTCTCACATTCTGCTGAACTCATGCTGGTGGATAGACATTAAACCCTGAGATAAAACCACAAATACTATATGCCCAGAATTAGTTAAAGAGAATGTATTTACCCATGTTAGTGTTACTGTCAGCACATTCTAGTCTGGAGACACAGATTGGAATGTCAATGGCAAGCTATCTATTATGTCTGAGCAGGCAGCACTAGATTTCTTCAACCCTGGCCCCCACAGTGTTGAGATAGACTAGCACCTACTGTTCCCAGTCAAAGCCAAACAATTATTACTGCCGAGGACCTCAAGGCCCACACGTGACCTTGTGTAACCTAAGAATAGAAAATTCCATAACAACCAGGAGCATCTGAACATTATGAGATGTCATATTATAGCAGTGGACCGTAAGTGCTAGTCTGATGAAGCCAGACGTCAGCTGCAACTTCATTAAACACACAAATATAAACAATAGCTCCCCAACCGTTTTAAGATTGGAGTTGTAAATTTCATTAAAAGTCAGCATAACCTCTGAACATTAACAGTAGTCAGCGTTGCTACATCAACAGTATCAGTATACAGAGAAGGCGACATTGTGCACCATCTTCATGTGATGTTTAAGTGCGTGCACTTGTATGCCGTGTTCTCTCATGGCTAAAGACCTGCTGAAGTTTTTCCCCACAGATGGTTGTAGCTTGTATTCCATGTGCTCGCCAACTGCTATGACTCGATTTAGGCCATCTGGAACTCCGTAATCATCATGCTCTCCAACTCTTACAACTTGAGTTAGGTTGCCTTTCTTCTCATTTTCTTCATGCTCTCTGACTGTGACAATTTGAGTAACTGTGTCTGTAGCGCTGCTGTAAGCCGGATATACAGGTGTCTGCACAGACATGGTCCAGGGTTAAGTCAGTTCTTCTTTAAAGGGCAGGATGACTGGCTCCTCATTGACCTCACTGGTAATACATTCTTGCTGTATCTGCTGCTGCTGAGCACAAACCTCCTGTGTTGGTGTCTGCCTTCAATCTGTAACAGTGGATAGGAGAATGTTTTTGGTAGCAACTTTAAAAATCACTTGTCTGATCACACATGAACTAGACGTTTGGAAACCTGAATGATCCCCAGCGGTGATGCTCGTACTAACGGTAGCAGAGAAATCAAATAGAAGAAAACAACATTTTATCTTTAAATTTGTACCATTAAAAGCTTGTGGTTGAATTGTTGATCACATAATGGCAGTCATTAAAGCCAAAACAAGTGAGAAACTTTCCATATCAACTCATTTCGTACTAACTCATTTCGTACTAACATTTACACATCTGTAGGTTTTTATTGTCAGTTTAATCGACTGAACCAGCATTTGTCATTATGAATCACCTACACCAGCAACCAGTGCCACTCATGCTGCAACCAACTTGTATTGCATAATAAGCTATATGATAGTTCAGATTGTTCAGAAATGGAACCACTGAGCTACGACTGAAGCCACGAGTGTCCGAGTCAATGAAAAGAGAGAGCTGTCCGTATTTTAGTCAGACAAGGCGATCAAATTTCAGTAGACCAATCAAAGGTAGGTAAGTGGAAGACATTTCATGACAGAGCTACAATCAAATAAATGTGGCAACATTTTGGATGAGGCAAACCAAAAAAACATATAAACAAAAAAAATCATGGCAAAGCATGGTAATACATCACATACAATCACAATACATAACTTGCATTCACAGCTGTGGAAATATCATGTGCAGCTGGACAGTCATCTGGGCCAACTTTAACACAACTATCCATAGAAGGGTATTTACCATGGGTAGAGAGCATGAGGTGAACTGAAGCAACCCTTGCACAGGATGTAGTAATCACACAGGGAGGGTACCAGATCAAATGGAGCCTAACTGTGATTGGCTGAATGCAGCACAACACCAAGACTCAACATCCACACTCAGAAGGCATTCAAACTTTAGTCTAGGTTATATTTCTGCTGTCACACTGCTGTCTTTCTGGTACTGCCACAGCACTGGATGGATGGGCCATGCATTTATTATACTGTATATCCTGTTACAGTATTGACTTTGTGACAGATGGTCATAATACTGATGCTTTGTACTGGAGATGACTTTCCCAGATCACAAGAGAGCATCAACATGCTGGTCCTGCAGCACAGAAGAATAATTCAGACTTTACTGAAAGCACATGTACACAAGGTGGTAGGTCCAGAAATTCTAGTCTACTGACAGTATAAGCATGTTGACATGTTTAACTATGTGATCAGAAGGTAGCCTGGAATGAATTTATACTTTCCTGGCTAGTTTTGGATACAATTTTCTCAGATTTCAACATACACAGTATAGAAAGGCCAGCACAGCTCACACTCATGGTGCGCCATACTGAAAGCATTCATGTCATTAACGGGGTTGTTATGATTACAGAGTTAGTGCTGTGATTATTAAAAAACAGTGTGTTGACAATGTAAAACCATAAACATTGCATGTCAGTTTACCTGAATGATGCTGTTTGGCTCATATGAGGCGTCCATATTTGTTTGGTTGACTTGGAAGTTAAATGAGGCAATATTTGACACACCTCAGGTGTGATTAGGTACTGTGCAGCTTTGTTTCACCCAATTAGATCGATGATTTTACTTTCTCACACAATCCCACAATGCTTTTTGCAAGGCACTGCTCAAAGAATATGACTGGGAGTTACCGGGTCAAACACCACATTCAGCTAAACCCTAATAACATCAGACAGATAGAGGGATGTGGATTAACCACAAACAGGGAATTACAAGAGACAACAAAATGCAAGTACAGTATGTAACATTACATCACCATAGCATTTAAACAAAGTCATGAACACAAACTCACCACTGAAAAACTGTTCACACCATTTGAAAGGCTTTTTGATGCTGAGGCTGCAGCTTGAAAACAGCGTTTTATTCACTCAGAAATACAACCATGCAACCATTTAACCATGTAGGAGTTAGATTGTTGATATCGATGAAACAAGGTAATTCAGGGAAAACATACCCATGACCTGTCCCAAGTATTTTTCCTGTTTACACCAATATAGCAAGTTTGTCATTTTCTGACATGACATACGTTTAAATAATGTTAAAATACAACACTCAGCGTGTCAACTTACACACTGTGTACATTTTGAATAATGTACATGTGTTAATGTACATCTACCTGTGTTCTATTCCACCAAACTGACAGTTGGGAGAGAGGAAAAGTTTATTTAAAACTGGGCACTGTTAGGCTTATGCCTTAATTTACCAGTGTATCCTTCAAATACTGTCAAATAAACATGTTGATCAAGCAGTACATAAATCCTGTAGCCTATATAACATTTCATACTTAGTTGACATATTTTTGGTTCTGGGGTCTTCGAACTGTATTAAATGATGTTAAATATTAAAAGTCTAAAATGTGTGTTAAAAATGAAGTATTCAGACATGATGAACTTAACAAGAACATAGTCATTTGTTTTCATGTTCGTCTCTTGCTACGACGAATATCATTTATTCAATTTCCATCACAGGACTAATAGAATGGCCTCTATATGAGCTCTATAAATAACATGTAAATAAAGTTTTATTTTGAATTTTAAACCGGAAATGTAATTGCTGTCATTAGCTTGTGGACAGCAGCTAGCAGGGCATGCTAACAGAAACACCTTTAACTAACATGGCGTCACCTAACGTGAGCGAGCTAATGGCTAATTATCCCGTTAGCCAGCTGACGGAGGGGAGGGAGGGCGCGGTGTGACCTGGGGAACATACCTGCCCTGTGCAGTCTTATCTCTGGTTTGTAGACCAGATCCAGCAGCCGCTGCAGCCTCTGGTTCTCCAGTCTGGTTCGGTACACCTCCTCCTGGTAGTCTATTACTGTCTTCTCAACGAAGCCGTAGATGTCCACCGCCGCCGCGGTCAGTCTCTCCGTCAGGAAGACGTTGAATGACTGAAGCGTGCTGTTTGCCATTTGTCAGTCTGACCGTCTGCTCCGTTTGTAAGCTGTGTGCACACTGCACTGTGCAGTGTAGCAGCCTTTAACAAGAACACAGTATCTACCAAAGGTCATACCACCACCTACTGTAATGGACTGTGTATAACACTGTTCTGCTCACAATACTTACAATACAGAAGATAATGACCGTATTATACACTGTATTCACTCATTTTATAACAGTGGTCATTAAATAAAGCCTGACATCATATTACATCACATATTACAACTACTTAACTGTGTGCGTATGCACTCATCCAGGTTCTTTTTAAAAAATATTTCAATTAACACAAAAGCAATGTCAGATGACTTAAGATCTTTTCTTTTGTTCTCACATTTTTAGACATACATATACACAGGCTGAGACTCTAACACTGCTATTCTAATGTGTTTGAAAGCTCATTTTAGAGGAAAGTGGTCTCATAGTTTAATCAGTATTATTATGTCATGCTCTTTCTCTGCAGCTGTTGGTGAAGAATCTACAGTTTGAGGATGGGAAGATGATTGCAGCAGCACAGTACTTCAGCTCAGGGAGCAGTGCTGCTGTGGAGCTCACAGAGGAGGAGAAGACCTTCGCTGAACAGATGAGGGTAGGGCCTCCTCTCCTACTAATTGTTTGGGAAGTTGAAAAAAAGAAGTTGCCAACAAGCTGTATTTGACCATAAGAAAATGCTCCATGCTGACCATTGACAGTGTTTTCCTCACAGGCAGTGTGGAAGAGTATTCTGACTAATGTCACTCAGATCGAAGACTCCACTGATTTCTTCAAGTCTGGTGCTGCTTCCATGGATGTAGTCAGGTAATGAAAAAAGATGAAAGATCTCCTTTTATCTGGACACTGTAGTCATTTAACTCAGTTCTGTGGTGCACAGGTTTGTGGACCACTTGTTTGAAAAAATACCACTTGTATGTTATAGAGACTACTAACTGGTCACATTTATTCAGGGTCATTATAATTAATGAACTTTCTTTCTTCTCTGTCTTTAATATACCTCCAACTCCTTCCTCCTCCTCCTGTCTCTGTATTCAGGCTTGTGGAGGAGGTGAAGCTTCGGGCCAGTACCTGCCAGCTGCAGAATGAGGACGTCTACATGAACACCACTTTCCAGGATTTCATCCAGATGTGTGTCAGGAAGCTCCGAGGGGAGGACGATGAGGAGGAACTGGTGGTTGACTATGTAAGTATACATATTGTGACTGGTATTTGTTAGTAACTGGCCCAGAGAAGACAACATGTTGACTGTTTTGTTTTGTTTCATTTTTCAGGTGGAGAAGAACATCAACAACATGACCATAAAGATGCCTCATCAGCTGTTCATCAATGGAGAGTTTATTGATGCAGAAGGAGGAAAGACGTACAAGACCATCAATCCCACTGACGGCACGGTGAGGACCAAAAGAGGCGGAGAATGAAGACAAACTGAACACTGCTATTATATTAGTTTTATAGAATGAGTTCTACGTAGAGCACATTATCCCATGGACACACATTAAAGATAATGTTCATCAAATACCATTTACTTCTGGCCCCTTGCGGCTGACAGGTTGCTAGGTTACAGGTCTTAAAAGGTGTCACATAGATTAGATATCAGCACTCATTAGAATCCCTGTCAGTCAGTCACAATATCAGGCAGGAATAAGTAACTTTGTCAAGATTTTAACTGTAAAAGACAGAAGTGTCCATCAGCAACCCTACAGGAATTTTCTTGCCTCTCGTTGGAGTACTGCTCTTCTCTCTGCTGGATTTGTGATGTCCTGTATCTGTCCGTCCTGCAGGCTATCTGTGACGTGTCTCTGGCCCAGATAAGTGATGTGGACAAAGCAGTGGCTGCTGCTAAGGAGGCCTTTGAAGAGGGAGAGTGGGGCAAGATGAACCCCAGAGACAGAGGCAGACTCATCTACAAGTCAGTACATTTGTTCTTCCTAAACCCTGCAGCTTTAAAGATCTGTGTCAGATTTAGGGGCTCTATGTACAGATGATAGTAAACATGGAGTATAATATGCACAACCCTATCACTTATCACTCTAATTATCTAAAGTAAAATTACTATTATCTTTGCATATATTTCACAATTCAAAATGTGTGTTTTGGTCATTCTGTGCTAAATACTAAAAAAAAGATTAAAATCTCCAAGCTTCCACCTTTTCAAGCATCATCCATCCCTCTGTCTCCTCTGCTTCCCCACCCACAGGCTGGCTGACCTGATGGAGGAGCACCAGGAGGAGCTGGCCACCATTGAAAGCATTGACTCTGGAGCTGTTTACACTCTAGCGCTCAAGACTCATGTGGGCATGTCCATCCAGACCTTCCGTTACTTTGCTGGCTGGTGTGATAAGATCCAAGTAAGACATGCCGCTGAAGAAAGATGAACATGACAGATGAAACTTTGATGAACTCTACCAGCAAATTTATGGCTAATCACCAATGTGGATAAAAACATGGGAATAAATGATGTCCTCTTTGCACAGGGCAGCACCATTCCCATCAACCAGGCCAGGCCCAATCGTAACCTCACCTTCACCAAGAAGGAACCAATAGGGTGAGAGATGCATGAGTGCATTTACATGTCTGTATGATTAAACACAAACACATGGTGAGCAGGTAGAACATGATTACTAAGCCTTTAGGGGATCATGGGGTTTGTTATTTGTGATTATACATACATCAGAAACAACTCAATAATACATATTAATACATCATTATGCCTTGAATCTCAAACAGACTCTTGTGTCATTTGCATCCAGCAGCTAAAGATCCTCTCTTTCCTTCTTCTCAGAGTGTGTGCTATTGTGATTCCTTGGAACTACCCTCTGATGATGCTGGCCTGGAAGACAGCAGCCTGCCTAGCAGCTGGAAACACAGTCGTTCTCAAACCTGCTCAGGTGAGTCTCCACACTGACAGTCCGGCTCTGTCCACACAAGACTGAACGCAAATGGCTGTGCAGTCTGCAGCCTGCCTACTGCTGAGTGGCTGAAAATGGATGGTGTTATTGCTCACAATAGCCATGTTTCCATACATTTATTTTGATGCACATTTTGCTGAGTCACAATAGAGTGTGATGTAAACTGCGGAATTCTTTCAAAAAAGTTTTAATGCTCATCTTAAGTGGATTTTGTCTTTTTCCATAAGTGAATGTGCTTAATGTGAGATAGAAATACTGTTTTTAATAATTCTGATGTAGCAAACATTTAAGTCACATGACTGATCAACTGTTTCTTCATGGCTCTCATGACTCTATAATGGCTCCACACAGATCTGATCTGATATCTGGTTGATAATAGCCTCCCGAACCTACCAGTATGTTCAGTAGGCCCCTACTAGCCCATATAAATGCTAATATAAATGACTGATATGTACTGATAACGTCTATTGAATAGACTGATAACAGTAAAAATGGGTGTCTGTCCTCGTAATAATACATAAACAAAACAAATGTTAGATTTGCATGCTGTTTTGGTGCTCTCTTCTTCTGGTTTTCTGACTGAGAAACTACTGCTTATCTCATGAACTAACTCCAGATATATACATAGCGATATACACATAACGGTAGTGGATAGAGTGGATTCGTTCACATTTTCTTTTGCAGATTCACTTGAAATTCAGTTAAAATACATTTATTTGGATGGAAACACTGCTATCAAACTGATCTTAGCATGTTACTCTGATAATCTCCAGCTTAGCATCGTAGCATGCTATTTAACATTTGCTAATTTGCACTAAAAATAAAGTGCCATGGCAATCCATACATTTATACTCATAAATAAACCATACCATAAATGTGAAACGCATGCCGATGTTAGTCGGGGTATCATCAAAGTCATCAGGATTTATTGTCTGGTAACCATGATTGTCTAAACCAAACTTTGTGCCAATCCATCTGGTAGATATTCTGGTAGAGGAAGAATGAACATTCTTACCTACTGATGGTGCTAGAGGTAAAGGTAGAAGAGCTCCAGATTCATCCTGTGAAGAACAGGAACATCTGTACAAAATTTCATGGCAGTCCATCTAACAGTTGTCGAGCATTGCAGTGAACTGCTGAACTATAGGCCTGCTGCTAGCATTTGTAAAAACAAGTCCTGTGCTTCCAGGTAACTCCACTGACAGCACTGAAGTTTGCTGAGTTGGCAGCAAGGGCAGGACTGCCCAAAGGAGTGGTTAATATTCTGCCTGGATCAGGTATGAAGAAGAGGAAGCACTAAATCATTCTGAGGTTATCTGACAAAGCTTTGTGAGTTATTAAACTCATCCTTTCCCTCTAGGTGCTCTGGTGGGTCAGCGAATGTCTGACCACCCTGACGTCCGTAAACTGGGCTTCACAGGTTCCACTGAAATCGGTAAACACATCATGAAGAGGTGAGAGGTGTTAAATTGTATTAAACTCTATCAAAACAAACTGTAACATTACTGCTCACCTTTGTGTGTCTGTGTTCTCCTCCATCTAAAGCTGTGCAGTCAGTAACGTAAAGAAAGTCTCTCTGGAGCTCGGAGGAAAATCTCCTCTCATCATCTTCGGCGACTGTGACATGGACAAGGCTGTGCGCATGGTTAGTTCATTCACAGGAGCTTGTTCTTAGGTCATTTTGGACCATGATGAAATGATTTGTGGAGACAAAATCATTGTGTTATCTGTGTGTTTCAGGGCATGAGCTCAGTGTTCTTCAACAAGGGAGAGAACTGCATTGCAGCTGGCAGACTGTTTGTTGAAGACACCATTCATGACCAGTTTGTACAAAAAGTGGTACGTGTCTTTTTTAACCTCACACTGCTGATGTTCCTCAGTTGAGACTCTGTTCTACGGAGAGCAAAAAAGCTGCTTAGAAGGATTTTATTTATATCTGATCTGAACCTCTCAGGTTGAGGAGGTCAAAAAGATGAAGATCGGTGATCCACTGGACCGCTCCACAGACCACGGCCCTCAGAACCACAAAGCCCACCTGGACAAACTGGTGGAGTATTGTCAGACTGGTGTCAAGGAGGGAGCCACTCTGGTCTGTGGTGGCAAACAGGTGCAGCGACCAGGTGAGGCAACAATATCTGCACTGAAGCTTGGTGGTATACTAAGTTGCAGATTTTAACCAATCTGTGTGGTTCTGATATGACGTATGATGGTTGGTTGACGTCTTATATGTCTGCCTCCAGGCTTTTTCTTTGAACCCACGATATTCACTGACGTGCAAGACCACATGTACATCGCTACAGAGGAGTCATTCGGCCCAGTCATGATCATTTCCAAGTTCAAGAGCGGGTAAGGTGAATTGACTAGTATACCCTTTTTTTGCTACGTTGACCACAGCTCACATGGTTTCTTCTCCTGTCCTCTGCCTCCGTCTCTCAGCGAGGTTGACGATGTCCTGAGAAGAGCCAACGCGACAGAGTACGGCCTGGCGTCGGGTGTTTTCACACGGGACATCAGCAAGGCTCTGTATGTGAGCGAACGGCTCAATGCTGGCACGGTTTTTGTCAACACCTACAACAAGACTGACGTGGCCTCACCCTTCGGAGGCTTCAAGCAGTCTGGCTTTGGCAAAGACCTGGGTAAGACAAACCGCTGCTGTCCCTGTGTGGCTGTTCTTTGTTCTTTTAGGGTTAGGGTTAGCATTAAATTAAGGAAATAAAGGTTTCATTCAGAGTTGCTGTCAATCTTGGAGTCGTTAAACATTTTGGGAGGATTTTTCTCATGTGAGGAGTGTGATACCACTCTAATGTCTGTTAAATATGTAGCCAGAGTTGCTGACTAGCCTAGCATAAAGACTGGTAACAAAGCCAGCTGCCAGCAACGCCAATGCTGAAGTCAGACCACATGATAGTTTTGTCTGTTAAGATTGTCGCTGTGTCAGATTAAGCAAATGTAGTCATACAGCGTTGCCATGATGAACTTGCCATCTTTGGTGGGGCCGAATTTCAGGAATAACATTGTTTACAGTGACATCCTTATTAATCTAGTTTGTTCCGAGTATATAACATCTGTTTAACAAAGTAACACTACTGACCAGGCAATCCAGGATATATAACTATATTTTGAGTTACTTTCATCTCAAAATCGTCATTTAAACTACTGCTGTTGAAGTCAACAAACATCAGCCCATGTGATCTGTCTTTTTTCCTGCAGCATCCTGCTGCAGAATCTGGACAAAGTCTTCCAGTCTGTGTTGATTAACATTCACACTGACTGTCAGTGTCTCTGTCACTCCAACAGGACAAGAGGCTCTCAACGAATACCTGAAGACAAAGGCCGTGACCATTGAGTACTAGGTCAAATCACAGGAGAAAGAAGCAGCGGGCCAGCAGCTCGCTGCAGCCAGAAGCGGTGATGTGTGCGTGGACACTGACAAGATGAAAGACAATGAGGGACAGGGTCACATGGTACACTGGATGGGGGAGTAGTGTCATCTCAACGAAATCAGCTCAGACCTGTATTCATGTCACGAGAGCTGTTCTCTCATTAGCGACTAATGATGATGCTAATTAATCATTAACATGTTAAATGTGTGCAAATGAAGTCTGTTTCTAGGTAGCCAAGACTGTTTTTTAATCAATGTGATTGATTTTCAGATTGTATTAATTAATAATGTGGCATACAGCCTTTAGAGATGTAACATTTCTAACGAGTTTTGGTTATCAATGAAAACTGCTGAGCTCCCCACTGAACTCCTCACCTCTCTTCCTGTTGTGTTTGTACATCTTTGATTTACTTTGATGCAGATGAAGTCAGACAGACTCAGTCTGTCTCAGTCAGACAGACTCAGACCATATGCAAAGTTTCGCTGTGGGGGCCCAGGTTCGAATCGACTTGTGCAGCCCTTTCCCACATGTCATTCCCCATCTCTCTCTCCACATTTCCTGTCTCTTTCAACTGTCTCTATCAATAAAAGCAATAAGGGCCAAAAAAAATATTAAAAAAAAAAAAAAAGAAGAAAGAAAATGAATGAAAAATTACAAATTCGGAGAAATACAAAAGAGGAGGAAACTGGGAAGCTGGTTTTCTTTGTCTGAGGGCAAGAAATGACCCGCTGTACTCTGGCTGTGATTGGCTCACTCGATAGGTAACGTGTTTGTTTCCAAAACACCATTTCTTCTTCTTAAAGGAACAGTGTGACAGATTTAGTGACATCTAGCGGTGAAGTTGCAGATTGCAGCCAAGTCACCTAACTTAAGTGTCCAATGTCAGTATGAATGAAAGACAGAAAGAATGGACAGCGTATGCATGCCGTCACCCACAGATTTCTGAAGAGCTGATCTGAAGCTCGGAATGTTCGTTTGTGGACGGGGCTTCAGCATTCGCTTCACTTCACATCCACAGAGGTTGCTGCTTGGTCTGTACTTCTTCCTCCATACTGTACATGTGCAGCTCACAGAGATGAGAAGGAAGCAAGATGGTTCACTCATTCCATTACTTCCATCATCAGCTCTGGAAGAAAACGTCTTGTGTATACATAGTGACACTTTATTTCCACCTACAGATATTTTTTCAATCATTTGTAATATTGCAACTTTATTGCTTCATCTCTAGATGTCTGTAGACTGTATATAATCTATGTAATCTGAGTATATGTAATTATTCATAAACACACCTAACCAAGATGTTTCTGTGCCTAAACCAGTGACCTAAATCACAGTGAAATATACAATTTGTTCAAGTAAAAATAGATCCATAAAAAATAGAAATACATTACATAAAATGGAATAGTAATAGTAAAAGAGTCACTCCTTTATAAAGTAAACCGGTGGAGCACCAGACTGAACGGATCCACAGTGCACTCTGCTGGACGGCAGACGAATCGTTCATCACGCCGACATGTTTTTATAGAAGAGGGGATCATATTGTGCATTTCGGCCCCCACTCATGATGAACCCACTACCACCGTGTTTTGCGTGAACAGCCCACACGCCCGTTTTCATTGGTGCCTCCTGTACGCGGGGATGGGCACAATTCTGCAGGAGCGAGTGGCACAACAATGCCTGGAGAGGACCTCCATCAGGGACAGGGAAAAGAAGAAGAAGGCGTCGTGGAGCAACAACAGGCCGAATGTGTCCAGGTAAGAGCGGGAAGAGCGCGGGCTCCTGTCTTGTATTCGGTCAGGAATGGAGCTGAACCGCTCCACAAATGAACAGCAAACCTGGAGATGCGCTTTATTTCTGTCCGCACATTGACATATGTGCATTTACTAAACAGAGCCGTCATGTCGGCACATATGTACAAATTTCTATTCTATTCTATTCTAGCAATAAAATGGGCAGACGGCAGTCACAGAGGAAGTCACTGCAGCCACAGTTCATGTCTCCAAGTCAAGAAAATAATAATAATGAGAAGGTAAGAGACTAGACAATTACTAATAATTAATTATTAGCAACTATTTGTTGGCAGCATTTGATATGTTGATGTTTTTGATTACTCGGTTTCCAAGCAGAAATACCAATACCAATATATCAACCTCAAATTCAATTATTTTTTATGTATATAGCTACAAATCATAACAAGTTATGTCATGACACTTTATATTTAGAGCCTAATAATATTAGAGACCAATAATTCCAATGCATCTTTCTCTCTGTTATATCACTGTGATCAGTGATTCTCAAGCGGCACTGTCAGGAAGTCTGTCAAAGGTTTTCAGATTTATTCATTGAAATGATCCTGGTTTGTTTTTTTCATTTACAAAAGGCATCATAGTTCAACAAAAAATATATTTTTAAATTGTTCATTTTGTTTATTCTAATCTATGAATCCAGAACTCTTATGATATTCACTCCTGCCAGGAAGACACACATCTTTTTTTTTAATATTCAATATTATTCAATATACTAAATACATATCTAATGTCATCTAATATGTTTCTATTGTGATGTTCTTTCACATAACTAAGACTATAGAAGTGTAACAAAAATAAAGCTACGTCGACCTATTCCAAAAGACACACATGAGGGTGTCTCAAAAAAAAATCATTTGAAGGCGTCAATGTTGAGTTCTAGGAAATGATGATGATTTACCACACACACACACACACAAACACAGATTAACATTAGTCTGAAGTAATGATGTGTGTAAAGAATCAACAACAATCAGCAGTGTTAAGTAGAACATGTGTGCAGGCTTAATGGTGACTCTCTGTAATCTCAGAGGCTGCAGCAAAGAAGAAAGCACAAGCCCAACATCCCCTCAACCAAACGCAATACTTCTCAACACAGGTGAGATTACTTTTTGTGTAAACTTCCTGTGGTTCTGTGCTGCCTGGATGCTAACATGATAGAATTTGCGTTTTCCCTCCAGTGCTCAGGGAACCTCAGAGTCAAAGTCCCATCAGGTGTCCCCTGCAGAGGACAGGATGGAGCCAAAGGTGCAGCAGGCTGCTCGGCCCTGCAGCCACAGAGAACACAAGTACACGGGAGTGAGAGGGAGCAGACACTGCCACAGCCTGACTGATTCAAGTTCTGACCTGCTGGAGAGAATGTCACTAAACCCAGAGGTAGGAAGTCTGAGCGGCCACGGAGAAGGTGATAGTGACACTGACCTGTCTGAGTCAGAGAGACTTCCTATGTTGCCCTCTGGTCGGGTTCCTCCACAGCTTGAGCTTAGACCAGAGGTCATCGAGGCTGAAGACTGCTCCTCTCACAGCCGCAGGCCCAGAGGACGAGGCAGTGGTGGTTTTGACTTCCCAGACTTCCTCCCTCCACCTTTTAACTCCTGGAGCCTCAGTCAGCTGGCTGTCTTCTACAACACGGAGGGCCGGGGGGCCCCTCGGCCCAGGCCCGTGGGCCCTTTGGAAAGGTACCTGGACAGGCTGCTGCAGCTGGAGTGGTGCCAAATTCAGACAGTCCAGGAGGAGACTGGGAAGTCTGCAGTGTTAGATGTTACATCCAGCTGCCACAGGCCACCCACTGCTGCTACGTCACGCCTCAGCTCTCCAAAGTGCATCCTCCAGTGTCAGCGTGCCTTCCCCCTCACCTTCCTCTCCTCTCTGGCCAGCCACTCTGCCCTGCTCTCCGGCTGTGCCTGCACCCTCTGCCGGATCCGCTACTCCACTTCTAGCATGTCAAGCTGCCGCTCCACACACAGCCACACCCGTCAGTCCAGACTTAGTCCAATGCTGGAGCGCAGGGGGCCGACCTCACTTCCTAAAAGGAGCTACAGCGAGAGCCGGGTGCACTCCTCAGACAGACCTCCCCAGGCTCAGAGGTTCAGCAGCCCTGTGAGGACCAACAGCCACCTGAGGAGAATGCAAGCCTCAGGCAACATCCGCAACCCGGTTCAAGGTGCTAACACGAAGCCTCATACCACTGCCAGAGACTCTAGTGTCAGGGCCGGGATGGAGCGTTTGGGAGCATGGGGAGATGTGTTGGACTACAGGATGGGGGGGTTTAGGAGGAGGAGCGGCTCAGAGCAGAGAAGAGCAGGAACAGAAAGACAACAAGGTGCAGCAGAGAAAAGACGGAGTGGTTCTGAGTGTAGGAGAGGAGGAGCTGAGCGGAGGAGAGCAGCCGAGCTCAAGGAGCGGGAAATCAAACCAGATGCTGTCACTGCAATAATGGACAATTTACCCGGGTCCAAAAATCCCTCTGTGAACAGAGCGAACAGAGTGAAACAGGTCGAGTTTGTTACATAACAGCAACTGTGTATGCCACAGCTGCAGTCATCACGCTCAGTATGTGATTATGAATGTATATTTCCACTCATTTGAACGGGTCACAGAAAGTGTAGCAAGATTTTTGCATCTGTGGATGTTCCACTTTTGATTTCTTTGTTTGCAGCTAATTATCTATTTATATTTACACAATTGTGTTTAATCTGAATCTGCAGTCAAATAAGCTAATGCAACAGTGGATGTTCACACTCACTATTGATCATACATAAATCTTATTAGTATGTGGATAATTACATGTATATATTATTATGTAAGTCCTTTCTGTTGTTTTTAAATCCACCGAGTGAGCCATGAGGTATATCCAGTATTTGTATGCAGGGTTTTTCAGCACATCACCAGTTTTATTGGAGATTCTGTTTTGGTTTGTTAACAAAATAACTGTTATAGTAAAAGTTATTAAAGTTTACTCAATAATTATAACTGACAGGTATAGTTCTTCAAAATCATTGGAAGACATGTAGAAACATTGTGGTGAAGCTCTTGTCTTATGACTGTTTGGTTTATTTGTGGATTTATCACTTGAGATTTATTCAACAGTAACACATATAACACGATCCATTACAATTCTGTCAGTTTATAAAGCCAATAAAACACAAATTGCAGCTATATAGACGCATCACATGGGCCATGTTAGAGCCGTGTGTTTGATTCCATGTTAAAACTTTTAAATAGAATGGGTCTGTGTTTTTTTAAATAAAAAGCTTCACGCTGCCATGGAAGTCACAGCGATGTGTGACTGATGTGTCTGTGATGGGTGCATCTATATCGAACTTCGAGGAGAAAGCAGAAATGATGCCAAACACATCAGCAGCAGAAACACACCATCCTCACAATTAAGCCTGATGGTGGCAGCACCGAGCCATGAGGACATTCCTTTGCAACAGGACCTGGAGGGAAGGAGATTTTCCAGAGAGATAATGGTAACATGTTCTATGAAGAGCATTATACGGGTATTTATAGTGAAGTCATTATTCATAGTGAATTATAATGCTGGGACGAATCAAGTCCTTTTCCTGAGGTTGAAGATTGACAGACACCTGCTTCCCCTTCTCATTATTTTATATCTAATACACTATTCAAAATGCAAAATGTTTTGTTGTTGCCTTTATTAATGATTGAAATCATAGAAACTGAAATTTCAGCATCTGCTGATGAAAGCCATGTGTGCCATGATTGAAAGCTGCAGAACAGCTCTTAACTTTTGTTTCTGAGGTCAAGAATTACCTTCAAATCTCAACAAAACAGGAAAGAAGGTCATAGCATCAATAATTCAAATTCAAAATTGATTCAACAACCAAACATGAAGCCAAAGCTGCTGAACATCGTTCCACTACAAATTCAGTGGCAGGACTTGCTGGTCTCTCCATGTCCCCATGAAACTTAACAGAGCCTGAGCAGTTTTGGGAAGAAGAATGGGAGAGATGACAGCTGAACACACTGACTGTGATGATACTACACTCAGGTGATGCCCCAAAATGCCAGTGAGTCTTATCATATCAGACTGAGTAAAAGTATCTCAAGTCTCTAAAACAGAATGGAAATTTGATTTGTATTATTTTATTTATTATTTATTTTATTTATTTTTTATTTTTGATAAATAAAATATGGGGTTTATATGAAATAAATATATGGATAGACTGCCATGTATCAGTTAAGAAACAAACAAAACAAAAGAGGAGAAAGATCTTTAAAAATAAGGGGAATCAATAGGCAGTTTCTATGTAGATTCCATGTTAAATATATGTTATAATAAATACAAATAAATCAATAAAAACTGTTTGTGGGGAATTTTTATTGTGGGGCTCCGAGGCGGTTCAGTCTGTTTCCAGTCGGTCGGTCAGACAGTTGTTTCAGACCGGACGTGTTTTTTTGTGACACAGTCAGGCAGCATGGACGCTGACTCTCAGCGTGTGTTGGAGTATCTGACACAGGTGGAGGAGGCAGCTGAAGAAGTCCTCACCACCAAACAACAGGTAACTCAATACTTACCTGCTGACGTCACGCTGTCAACAACAAACGACGCGGGAACTCCGCGGAGGAGCTAACGGGATAGCTTTGACAACATTAGCAGCTAAGCTAACGAGCTAAACTACACAGACAGTTTATTTTAGCAGCTACATCAAATAAAGAAACATAATGATGAAATACACTGACCAGAAATAAATCACCATACAACACAACGCAAAGCAATGCAGGCCAACAGTACATACTGTGAATAAGTTTGTTTGTTTTAATGTTAGCTGTTATTTAGCTGTGCTGTAGGCTAGCCTCTGTGTAACTAACCTCAGACGGACTCTCATGGAGGCTTTCTGTAATAACTGTGAAACATTACCGTGTACCGTGTTTGTAACATGATCCTTAGATGTAGCGTGCATGTAAGAAAACACATCACAGAGAACCTGACGGGATGGAGTGAGTGATGTAGTGACGTGAAGAGAGCTGTGTGTCAGGTGGAGCTAATATACTCTCTGGGTGTAGAGATGCTTTAACACTCTCACACAAAAAGAGATGCTGGTGGAGTTTTCTTGTACACAGCAGGTTGTGTGTTCGTTCCTGTAGCTGCTGAATGCTGCCAAAATAGCATTCCCTGAAAAATTGTCCAGTCATTCATCATTCATTACAGTATATACTCTGTTTCATACATACTCTGTTTCGCATGATTCACTATTAGATGTTATTATTGAAATATCTATTGAGATCATGATGAAGTGATAGAATAGAATGCCTTATAGTCATGACACCATGTACCACGAAATTCGGTGTGCAACTCTTAAAAACATGAAATATTCCAGTGCAAACACATTGACATTGATCTGTGTCGTTGAGCCTGGGAGTGCAGGTCTTCGGGTGTTTAAGGTCCTGTAGCGCCTTCCAGACAGCAGCACAGAGAAGAGGTGATGATAGTGGTGGGGCAGACTTGTCAGCACGCTGCTGGCTCTGCAGAGGCACATGATCTCAAAATGTATTATTTTCTGGGCTGTGTTTATGACCCTCTGTGGAGGTGTGGTGCACCACACAGTAACACAGTATGTCAGTACACTCTGCACAGAGCTGTCATGGACGGACAGGAGACAGGTCAGTTTTACCAGAACCACCATTCAATAAAACGACAAGCTACAGTCTCAAAGTTGATTCAAAGTGTTTCATTAATGTCATATTTAATATGGAGTTATTGTATTGTACTGTGATTTACAGTAAAAGTACACAAGTTTCTGTCTTGATCGACTCTCAGTATATTGCAGTCATATAGAGCTATATATATATATATATATATACACACAGCAACAGACATTGAGTCTACATTTGATGCTGCTGCATCACCTCCGGTGTAATGTTGAGAACTAATGTTGTCTGTTGTGTTTCAGATCGTGGACTTGGACACAAAGAGGAACAGGAACAGAGAGGCACTGAACGCACTGAAGAATGAAGTGTCAGATTCAGGTGAGCGACCCTTCATGACAGCTCAAACATTCATCATCTCCTTCTGTTACGAAAAGAATGATCTCAGTGACTTCACACTTTGGTGTCTTGAGTCAGGTGTATTGTGTATTGCATTGGTTCTGGCTGTGCTTGAAATGATACTGAACGCTGCTGTCCTTTGCAGAGAAAGTGAAGGTTTGCTTCGGAAACATGTTCATCAAATTTCCCAAATTGAAGACGAAGGACATGATTCAGAAAGGTGAAAAACTTCCAGTTAATAAAATCTAAGTAATAAATAAAATAAATAAAATAAATAAATAAAATCTGAGTTCACTAAAACTCTTCTGGTCTTTATTTCTCGTCTGTAGACCAAGAGCAGCTGGACAAGGAGATAAATGACCTTCGCAAAGGACTGAAAGCAAAAGTCAATCGACTCAATGAGATGCAAGGTATGATGAGTATTTTGGCTGTGGGAGAAACAGCACCATGCACAGACCTCAGAGTGTTTCTGTGTGAAGCATCACAGCTTTTCTAGCCTTTACACCATCAGTTTAGTGGCCCAGGAAACTTACAGGCCAGTTGATAGCATTGTAAATCATCTAGTCATAAGGGGATTCTAGTCAGCCAATCAAACACACACAGGCGAGATAAAATGAGAGATCACAGTCAGACACAGGTCATTTCACATGGCGTGCTCTGAAAAGTAGAGAGCGAAAACAGAGCCTTGAATCAAGGATGGAGCCTGACATGTTCATTTCTTCCCACAGGCACAGGCACGGTACAGTTATGTCTCAAAAATTCAAGCTGAGGCCGTGGAGATTATTAAAAATGGCGATGTGAAGCACCACTTATGTTACGAGAGAAAGCATGAGCATGCATATCAACTGAAATCTGAAATTATGATCCAACACATTCATTCTCTGTCCTGCATTTAAAAAACACACAAAACAAATATCCATATCCCCAAATAGAAAACAGAATGTCTATCCAACAAACACATTTCTGCTTCCAGTCCCAGAATAGTTTGACATGCTGGGAAATAAGCTGGTTCACATAAAACACCTGGTGGTTTTATGGGCAGTCACGTGAGCGGTTTTGAGTTCAGCTTAATTTAGGTTTGCAAATTTGAAATTAAATTAAAGCTTCAAAAGGCAACAACTAACATTTCAATAAACATCATGTTTTCGTCAGAGTCTCTGATAAAGATGTTTTACAGAAATTTGGACCGTTTTGTCTTTTAATCTTGGACCTTTAATCTTTGGTCCTGTGAATGCTGAGAGGAAAAACAAGTCAAGAATCTCTGTCATTACATCAGAAATATGTCTACAGTCTCGTCTTGTCTCTTTGAACTTATGTTTGAACAGAAAATAAACCTTCTGAGAGAACCAACTGAGATAAGATGAGCTAAGATAGACTTCATTGCCCCAGTGGGAAATCTGCCTCTGACATTACAGTCGGCATTTAGAATCACAGCAGAACAAGAGTAAAGTGAAAATGAATGTCTCCCAATGGTTCAGTTGTTGGAAGAGGCAGTGGAAACAGTCTGCGTTCAGTAAGATGGCTGCAGACTTGGAGGAATAAGCAGGGGGCTTTGCAACTCAATTTTGGCTCTGGGAAATGCTTCATGGTATTTTCAGTCACATGAAATTCCAATGAATTCTAATTCCAATGAAAGTGGAAACATTTCAGTGCTGCTACTATGTGAGCGATAACCTCCATGATAGCTGAAATCAAAACTGATCACTCCACTGAATAACCTGAAAAATGACTGAAGATGTTTTCACATAGAATCCGGTCCAGACGTTCTTTTCACGTGTAGAGACCTCCTCTGCAGTCTGTTCATAAACAAATGTAATGAGAGTCATATTTTGGCCAACTTATATGAACTGAATGTAGATAACTTTATACAAAGATAATAAAAAGCTAAATCAAAGTCTGACGATAGCCAATAGCATCCATGATCATCAGCTAAAATTCTGCCCCTGTTGCAACCAAAGCCTGTTTGATTGGTCAAAATCTGCATTTATATGGAGGTATCTGTTTATAGAGATTATGTGAGGGATCAGGAAATAAGCGACACTAGTTCTTGATACAGATGGATTTATTCCTCTCTCTCTCTCTCTCTCCCCTTCATGGTCAACAATCCACCGTGGAACTGTTACAGGACATATACAAATAAACATCCATTCATTCAACATAAAATTGACACGCTAAATACTAATTAACATGACAAGCAACGTAAATAAACATACCTTGCTGGCTGCATACAGACCAGGGGGAATGAGTCTTCTTAAACAAAAAAACTCCTTCAAAGATCAAAAAACAGGAAATACAACGATCACCTTGAAACACTTGAAACAACTTAAAAACAGCATAAACTTCTTGAAAATCTTTCCTTTTGCTAGATTCCCACAATTAACTGCGTCCCTTGCACAACAGGCAACAATACAAATGAATCTTTACAAAAAATAAACCACAAATAATATATGTAAACAAACACTGAAATTATTATAAACAACATCTATGGCAGTTATATAGAGATTAGGTAAGGGGTGGCACCTGGGTAGAGCACGCAGGACTCGTTGATATCAGGACAACAGGAATATTAACGAAACAGTAGGAAAAAATGATACAGATGAGACAGTCAACTAAGAAGCAGTAGAGGGCTGTGAAGGCAGAGCGGGTTGTCGACTAACCAGATGATCGGTGGATCGATCCCCAGCTCCTCCAGTCTGCATGTTGAAGTGGAAGTGTAATGAATGAGTGAATGAGTTATGGAGTGTAAAAGCTATAATAGTACTGTGTAATGTCATCAACATGCCGACTCGCTCGCTGTGAATTTTCTGGACGATGACCTTCTATTCATTCGCTGGCTCACAGACTGTACTCGGGAGCTAGCAGTCTATGTTGGCAAGTCTGTTCAATGTCCGGCCCAACTGATTCAGACATTTGCATTCTCACATGCAGCTCCCTTAGGTAAAGTCAAGGTAAGTGTGGTGTGAAATAATGTTGTTTTTTTTTTCTTTGTTTGTTTGTTTTCAGGGAAACCTGAGCTGAGAGGCTACAATCTTTCTCCTCTGTCCTCTGATGAGATCAAAGCTATTAACAGCCTTATTAAGAGATGACATCAGATCTGTGGACTGCGGAATATTACTGAGGACAAAGAAAACATGTTGACAAGATGGCAAAGAGCCCACCTGCAACTCTCGGTGGAGCAGATGGAACTGTGATGGTCTAACCTCTGGATGATCAACAAATGGATGTAATTGATGATTAAATCTTTTTAGGACATATTTTCAATTCTTGTCAAATATTGTGTTCTAAAATCTTGAATTTAGAAAAATAGGAAGTGCATTTATGACACTTATAATTTTACCATTGCTGGAATATAAATGCCTGTTGCTCTGTGGTCTACTCACAAGGTGGCAGTGCAGTGCAAGTGCACAGCAGTGTCTTATTTCAGACAGGGTCTCCACAGCCTCACAGCCAGTCAGCCAGCCAGTCAGCACTGCTTTATAATAACCTGTGTACTACACATGAAAGTTGGTTAGTAAACAATAGAGGTCCAGTGTGTTTGCCAGTGAATGTTAGTATCTTTTGTTTGTCAGGTTTTTAACTTTACCATCTGGTCTGTGAATTAATAGATTTCATATGTTTATTACTCTTGAGTGTTTTGTAGTTTTTGCGCAGTAAGAGGTCACAGTTATTCACTATGCATTCTGTGTGTGTGTGTGTGTGTTTGGTGTCTGTCTGTTTTTTTTTGTCTTTAATTGAGACATACCATACGTCCTTAGTCACAGTGTGACTGATAAACAACCAGTGTGTTGTCCTGAGGGGGAATAAACTGTAAATCGCTGTATTGCGATGCAGTTTCTTGGTCTGACATGCCACGGAGCATGAGTAGACATGAAGAGCCCGAGGCAACAGGAGAGACGGCAGAGAATGACAGTCACATAGTGTGCTTGGTGTGTGTGTGTGTGTGTGTGGATGTGCTGGTGATGGTGGTATCAGTTCACTCTCTCCTCAGACTTGGGTTGCGTGCCACCACTCTCAGACCTGCAACCGGTGCTGAGTGATGAATTTGTGAGTCAACATGCTGATCGACTCAAATGTTAGATAATTATACCAAACAAGACACGCAAACTGTGCTATGTTAAGAAAGTGACACACTGACACAGCATTTGTCTTCCACCTGTGAAACTACAAATCAAGAACTGAACTGATGACTGATTGTACAATGATGCTGTTTGCCTCTGTGAGACTACAAGAACAAAATGATTCATGCCCAAGAGGAATGAAAATAAATCCATAAAATATGTGAAATTATAGTGGCTTTGACAGAGTAGAGTGCAGACGTATCAAAAGCCAAATCTATGCCTCTAATTCTGCCTTAGCTGTATTGACATATTAATCACAGTTTGAAGGCCAGACACCAGTGTGTGCATGTGTATGTGGGTGCCAGAGAGCAGTGATATTACTGCAACAGCTGGATTAAGAGGATCTGTAATGAACATATCCAACAGCTGTCACTCTTTAAAAGAACTTGAATTTATCTGCTATTGATTACAAAAGTACAAACTGTAAACTTCTCGCATGGTGAGGTTTGGAGTTTTCCTTGGCATGTCGGCAGTGTGTGTGTGTGGCTACGTCTCCTTCCTGCTGCGAGACTCAATTGTTTAATGGCCTTCGAGAGAAAAGTTCCCATTTAGCTGTCGTTCCCATGTCATCCCGAGCAGCAGAGCTGGAGTAATGATTTATTGTAAGTAATTGGCTGTTTATGCGTGCAGAAACCCAACCTAGAGAACATGTGCTGTTGCAGAGCTACAGGGGCAGATGTGAAGTCCAAATCTTGAGGAAATAAGTAGAGGGTCCAGTTTCACGTGTGGGGCAGATATACTTATTTTGACAGACTTAGCTGAAAGTCATGCCAGTTAACTTGAGTGGAAGAGACTCCAGTTCTCATTAGTCACTGCGAGGGTGCAAAGTGAGACGTTTAGTTCTGCATTGTGTCCAGTGGTGTTACATTTCTTCTTTGCCCAGGAATGTCAGTCCAAATTCTCAGTAATTCAAGTGCACTCAATAGACATATTTTAAACTCACACTTGGAAGTGTCTCTGTTGACTTCTGCATACAGGGCAGAGGCTGATAGAAATGTGTGTCCAGCTGTCAAGTACTGGAAGCTGGCTTGATCTGATTCAGAAGCATAGAGCCCCACCAGTATAGGTTTCCTTGATTTGAGTTAGAAAATGGTCCCAGATTTGTGTATAGGTATCTATTTCCCCATTTATTTTATGTATCCGTCTCTCATAAGTCTCTCAGTTTCTGATAGGGTTGTGAGACAGAGTCAGTGTAAGTTGTTCCCACTGGTCCAGTTCCTCACAATGACCCTCTCAGCTAAGAGCAGCCGTTAGCCACTGAGCCTTCTTCCCATCTACTCATCAACATCAACACTCAGGCTGAAGATGACTGAAGACTCTGTCAATGGATTTTGAATCTGTTGAGTATTTTCAGTTGAAAAGTTTGAATCTGGCATCTCTCATTGGATTTCTCATTGGATTTATCATCACTCATCATCTTCATATGTTGCCCCTGCATCCATTTTTCCATGCAGCTTTTATTCCTGAGGTACACTACCAGTCAAAAGTTTGGACACACCTTCTCATTTAATGGTTTTCCTTTATTTTCATGACTATTTACATTGCAGATTCTCACTGAAGACATCAAAGCTATGAAAGAGCACATGGAATTATGTAGTGAACAAAAATGTGTGAAATTACTCAAAAGAAAGATATTTAGATTATTCAAAGTAGCCACCCTTTGCTTTGTTGACAGTGCTACAAACCCTTGGCCTTCTCTTAATGAGCTTCATGATGTAGTCACCTGAAATGGTTTTCACTTCACAGGCGTGCCTTGTCAGGGTTAATTTGTGGAATATCTTGCCTTCTTAATGGAGTTGGGACCATCAGGTGTGTTGTGCAGAAGTCAGGTTGGTACACAGCTGACAGCTCTATTTGACAACTGTTAGAATTCATATTATGGCAAGAACCAATCAGCTAAGTAAAGAGAAATGACAGTTCATCATTACTTTAAGAACTGAAGGCCAGTCAGTCCACAAAATTGCAAACACTTTGAATGTGTCCCCAAGTGCAGTCGCAAAAACCATTAAGCACTGAGATGGACCGCAGAGTGAAGGCAAAAGGGCCAACAAGTGCTCAGCATCTCTGCAAACTCCTTCAAGACTGTTGGAAAACCATTTCAGGTGACTACCTCATGAAGCTCATTGTGAGAATGCCAAAAGTGTGCCAAGCAGTAATCAAAGCGAAGGGTGGCTATTTTGAATAATCTAAAATATAAAACATGTTTTGAGTAATTTCACACTTTTTTATTTACCACATAATTCCATATGTGTTCATTCATAGTTTTGACGCCTTCAGTGAGAATCTGCAATGTAAATAGTCATGAAAATAACGAAAAAACATTAAATGAGAAGGTGTGTCCAAACTTTTGACTGGTAGTGTAGTGCCATTAAATCTACCAATGAGTAAATTGAACTGCCAGGTATCAAAGTCTGTTAAACAAATTCAGTTTAGAACATTTTTTTGACGATTGGGTTTTTCTTTGCAGATTGTAGAGTTCTCTCAGTTTGTCCTTGAAGTATTGTTATGACAGAGATATCCAATTTGCTGGACCCCATAGTGTGTCATCACTAATATTCCATATTGAAGCTGAATCTGCCAGGAAGGTAGACGATCCTTCCTTTGATGTAAGCCTCTCCAGATTTCTTTTATTACTGTTATTTATATATATATATATATATATATATGTAGTTATACATGTTATTTATGTAGTTATGATCATGGGTCCAGTTCTATGGGAGAGCACAGCATGCCTTGTACCACCAGTTTGTGTACTGTATAAATATAGCTGCACAATCTGTATTGGCTTCTCCATTGGTAGCTTCTATTATGGTTCATGTATGTGCAGATCAACTTGCAAAAGTGCTGTGTGAAGGTGAATATAGAGCTGCTAGTGTGGTGATTATTAAATATTCTGATCACATCACCGGCCTCTGAAACAGCGGAATCTCAGTCACAGTAAACGTGATCATGAAAGCTCAACAAACAGAAAGCTTTGATTTTCCATCAGGTGGTTACTATAGTAACCATAGAAATAAAAACTTAAGAAAAATGATTTGGTGAAACTGTTTACATGATAATATCTGACTGAACAGTCAGTGTTTGCACCGGAGTGTTGATGAATACTAGAGACAGTACTACTCATACGTTTTATTTATGCTGTGAACAACAAATATTATTTTAAAAAAAACTAAAAAAAAAACACTGAACATCAATACTCATTTACGGACTTTAACCGTATTTAGCGTGATTCTTGCAGTATTACCATGTCGGCACGGTCTTTCGTCAGTGGCTTTATTATTTATCTATGTTTTCTGTATTAATTTGAACTGTGAATATAGTCTTCCTGTGTGAATTTGTGCCTCCTATATTTTTGGGTGACAAGATTTAGATTTATTCAAGTTCTTGTGTGACTACTTTTTAGGGTTTTTATCATAAGGTATTGTTAGTGTTGGTATCCGCACCAGAACACATGCCATTAGGACTTTTTCAATGAGTTTTCTTAGTCAATAATACTTTTTAGTCTGTGATAAAGCGTCATATAGGAACTAATGAGAAGCTGAACTTGATCTATGTTTAACAGCTTTTGTCTGCTGAGCTTCTTGTCTGTGTTATCTGTGTGTATGCGGTAGGTACTTCACATTCTCTGTAAATCTAGCAGCGTTTTGGCAGCTGCCATTAAACCACACTGCCGCTTTTAATCAGAAACAGTCCCATATCAGCCCCTCTCTCCTACTGTTTACTACGTATTTTTATCCTTCCTCATTGTCCGTTTTAAAGCCTTTGCCACTTTTATGTTTGATTTCTGACTGACCTTCTGGCCTTTTTTAGCACTTTCCAACACATTTAAATGAACAACGTGTTCTGCATTAAGGACAGCACTTCCTGCCCAAACAACCCAGCTCTCAATACTCTCTAATACTTAACTGCACCTTAAATTTTACAGTGTTTCAACATACGAGTTCACTCCGTGCATGTTGTCACACATGATGTCATCTCTGTGCTGTATAGGGGACATGTATTATATAGAGATTTAGTCTCTGTAAATTCACAGATCTTTATAGTTCTACATTTTTCTCAATTATTTCTTTCAGTTCACGCAAAGTGCATAATGTTTTGTCATCATCTCTTTATTCATGTCAGGATCTATGTAGCTCCACTGGAATGTCTGATGTAGGAATGGTTAATGCTCGTTGACAGTGTTTGTAGTCTTGTAAAGAACCCATATTATTCCTCATGACTTTACTTTGAAAGAGTCACTCGGCTAAAGTTACCCTTCCCTGTTTTTCATTTCCTTGCTTCAGGAACTGACTTTGAAGTGTCATACGGGGAGTTGAGTAACAGCTTGATAAGAATAGTATTATCTTTATAATGCTACATTTGTCTCAATTGTTTCCTCCAGTTCAATAATAAGAACAGTGATTCTTTTTGTATTGACTCTTTAATGTTTTGAAAGTTTAAAATAGTATTCTAATTCTCATAAGGACAGACACTGCTGTTTTTAGTCTGATATGTTTCCCCTATTCATGACTATGAATAGGGGAAACATATCAATGACAAACTATGGACCCAAACCCAAATGCACAACTCTACAGACCAAAGTTTCAAAATAAAAATTTATTAAACAAAACAAAGTAAAAATCACTCTTGCGAGGCTAGACTATGAAAATGGAAACAAACAGATAATCACTCTTAAAAAAGTATCAAACAAACAAGACCTGTCAATGTACAAAGTGCTGATTTCTCAGACGTAAGACAAGACGAACTGGCACAGGACAAAGGGAGACACAGACTATAGATACACACAAGGTAAGGACACAGGTGGAAACAATCAGGGAGGAGACAGGTAATTCTAAGGGCGGGAAAACAGACAAAGGGAGAAAGTAAAACTAACAACAATAGACACAGACAGGAAGTGGAACCAAAATAAAACAGGAAATCACAAGACAACATAGACACGAGACAACACTGAATAAATTAACAACTTTTTCTTGGACATGACATCTGCTGATTTATTTTAGTGTGCAAAATAAAAGTATATGAAGAAAAGAAATAAAGCCAGTTGAGTTACACTGTAGCCATTCACCACCATGAACACATTTCCTCTCCACTTCGCTTCATGAAGGGCACCTCCTGCACTGGCACTGAACGTTGTCATTAGACAGAGGTCATAAGGTGAGAAATGTCTAGTTTGGACGTAATTCTCGAGGTCCTGATCTGTGACAAACATTTTCAGTAGACTTCTAGCGTTGCACTATGAGCGTGTGCCCTGAGATCTGCCCCAGTCAAAGGTTCAAGTTCAACGACCTACAGAGTGCTGAAATTCGATCTATATTAAAAATCATCTATCTTTGATTGCAGCCCTCACTGGTGACATCCAAACTGCCTCAGACAGGAATGTGTCCTGTCCTAATTAATTAGGACAAGAATCAGGAATCAGGCCTTATCACATGACATCAGAAACCCGCCTTACTAACGTGGCTGCCAAAATGTTGGAAAGCTTCAATAGAGCGGAGGCTGTCATGGCAGCTGATTAAAGAAAAATCTGTTTACTTGGTGAACACTACTGAATAAGTGAATCAGTGTCAATTGGGTTTGTCACTTTCAAATATGCTCTAGTTTCTAGTCCAAACACTGCATATCTTGATTTGGAAATATATTGATATGGAAAATACGAATCACAGAAATTATGTCCTGAGTGAGTAAAGAATATTTCTGGTTTCCCAGTCTCCCATGGGCATGTTACATGAAGCAACCTGAAGACCAATGCCAGACAAATCCTCTGTAAAGCTGTCAAATCCAGTTCCAGCTGCAGCACTTTAGCTCATTCTCACATCAGAGCGGTCTTTTCTCAGCATTAAGAAATCGTCTTTCAGTGTCTAACATTAGACAATCTTTGACTAAGTCAGAGTGACAGCTGATGTTGTGATGAAATAAAATATACAAATTGGAGGAAGTGCAGGAAGTGTGCTCGGGTGGAATGAAGCTATTGTATAGATTGATAATGTGTAGATTGATAATGTCAGGACACACACAAATTATATACTTCTTTCTGGAAAAATAAATGCTCTTCATCCCCCTGTGTGTTGGGAAGGAAGTTCTTTCACAGCTCCCAGTCAGGTTGGACAGCGAGGTCCATCCTGGCTTTGCTACTCATCTCTGGCCTGGCCACCTCTGGACATCTGTAATCACTTTCCACATGTGTGTTTCAGTGTTCTGGTGCACGCCACCCTGAGATATACTCGTGGAAACTGTTCATTCTATAGATGAGGTGTGTGAGCAGTCAGTATCTTTTTGTCTGAGAGATTCCTGATTTAGGAACAGAAGGCCCCTACATTCCTGACTCAGGATATACATTATGGCTGACATGTTATCATTTGGTGAAATATTTTATGGAGTCAGTTCTCTGTTATGTCATGACTGAGTGTGGTTTTCTTGGTGGAAATATATTCTTTTGTTAAATCATTATTCAACGCATTCCTTGTTGATAAATGGTTTTGTTTTCCCCCGTCTTCTTTTGACTCGTTTATAAAAGTATTTTATTTTTGGCTTTTGATCTGATTGTACATTTTACTTTAGATTAGAATATTGGCAGAGGTGCATTCAAGGGGCTCCATCAATAGAATCTTTTGATACATGAGTGGAAATACTGTGGAAACTAACCAGACGTTTGAACAATAAACAAAACTGCTGTACATGACCAAACTTCTTCTTCTTTCCAAACATCTTCTAATTTAATGTATTGCAAAGAGGTGGAATAACTCCTTTATAGTGATGATTACATTACATTTAGTCATTTAGCTGAAGCTTTTATCCAGAACTGACAAAATAGGGAAACAATCAAGGTCTGAGACAAGTGCGACAAGTAAGTGTTACTGACATAGAATCAAGAGACTGCTGTAGAGGGGGATAGATTTAGCACGTCCAGCAGCATGACCGGGCAACCGAGGCAATGTGATCAGAGGGTTGGTTGGTCATCAATCATGACTCATGAAGTTTCTTGCTACCCTGGTAGAGGCGAGACATAGGGAGTCAATTTTGATGTTGATGTCATGGTGTTTAGAAGGTTTGGCTGGGAGGACCAGCAGTTCACTTTTTCAGGTTTAGCTGGAGGTGGTGCACCTTCATGTAGATATGTCAGAGAGGCATTTAGAGATCCAAAGGGTCATTAGGTAGAAATGACATATAGAACTCTGCATAGCAGTGATATGAGAAGCCACGTGAGTGGATAATCAGAGCCACGTAGGTGGTGTGAATAGGGAAGCGAAGTGGCCCAAGCACCGAGCCCTGGGGCACCACTGTGGTGAGGCGGTAAGATTGTCCAAGTAAAACTGTCCAAGCTAGGATACTCTGAACGAGAGCCCTGTGAGGCAGGATTCAAACCAGGAAAGAACAGTGCCAGAGATGGCCATGTTTGAGCGTTTAGGAAGAAGTATAGAAAGAAGGATGCAGTGGTTGACTGTGCCAACTGTATGTTTACCTGTCAATCCAATCATCTGGTGTAATATCAAAATCACAGCGTGTTATAACGTTCTCTGTTGGATAAAGACATTTCAGGTCTAACAGAAATTCTGACAGATAAAAAAGTAACTGTGTGGTGACAATGTTGGTGACCATGATGAGATTTATCTCATAACAGCTGATTTAATCAGCTGATCTTGAAGTATCATGACTAAAGTAAACTGTGCCACTGTTGAATCCAAAACTTTTCATTACTAGTTACTGAATGTTTGTGCTGAAGAAAATGAATCACAGTAATAAAATTTCAATGTGTATTCAAAGAGTTTTACTGTAAACTGTTACAAAAAAGAAATGAGAAATATGGACAAAATATTGTTTTTGTTGCAAAAATCTAATAAAATAAATGAACTGATTACATCCAGAAAGTTACTGCAGATGAAGCTGTTTTAACAACAGTAATGTTACAGTAATAGTATGTGTTGTAGCTGAAATACTGCCAGTGATACAGGAGGTCCAGTTTAGTGGACACATCATCAATTGTAATTTTCTCCAAATATAAAGTCAATGGAAATTTGTATCTATTATAGGATTCCTCATCTCTTCCCAAATTCTGTTTACTTACAAGAGAAATTCAGTGTTTCTGCCCCTCCATTGGCTGGTTCTAAGAATTTTTATTGCACTAAATAAAACTGAATTTGCCACCATTGTGTTCTTGTCTTTTATTGAAATATCTTCTAACATACTCAAAATACTCAATAAAAGTAAAGAGTAAAGTAAGTAATAAAAGAGTAACATGAATGAAGTGTACTGCAGTCTGTAGTTACTACCCATGTTATTTGTATAACAATGTTAAATTGTGAATGCTATTCAAATAGGAACAAATAACATCATTGTTATATTGCTGTGTTGCTATGGTTATGGCTTATGAAAACTTGTGAAGAGGCTCCAGTATGGGATGGATTGAATACCATATACATGCAGCTGTGCGAAGGTAAAACTGTTCCAGAGTTTTGTTCTGTGAATTCACAAGGTGTTATTGAGCACTTGTCAGTACCCTGGACTCTCACAGGGGATGGTGCCTATAGTTTCAGTATATGGAGTGTATGACATTGCCCCAGTACATGAAGTTAACGTTTAGCTTTTCACGCACCCTCCCTGGTTGAAAAATATCATACATGATAAATACAGTGACATGTAAAGCACAGAAAACACCCTTTAGCCCTTTACCCAGGAGAGCGCGGCTTTCTGCATCCTGCTTCCCATAAGATGTTATCTGATACATAAATGAGACTAAGAGTTGAACATAGAGTCACTGTCTGATCCATTCTTATCAACCTCAAACTTTACTTTGAAAACAATCATCATGTGATCAAACCAGGACTCAAACACAGCAGGGAACAGGGGCCTCTTAGATTAATGGACCTGTTGACTAAAAGTTGCATACTAAAGTGACTTAGAATATGATGAATGGGCACCTGAAGAAAATTACTGTTTTATACTTTTATAACAAATAATCCAAACAAGATGGACGACAGTGCAGGAATGTTTGTTGCAGCTGTGAAACCTTCTGTTGATGGGGGCGGTTAAAGAGAAATCATATATCCCACCTGAGGTGGGTTGAGGTGGGTTAAACTTCTTTATGTCTCTATTTTAACCCTAACCCTAAATTGTGAGTCAAACTCAGATTTAGAAGCTGGTATATGAAATAAACGAGGTGAGAACACACACACAGGTAGATGATCAGAGTTTAGTCCATGAATCCACCTGGATAGTCTCTGCAGTGAGATTTCTATACCGTCCCATTTTTTTGAATTTTATTGAATTTTGCTTTTTGGAGTGTCAATATATACGAGTCTCTCCTCAACTGTGTACAGCCACTTCCTCAGAGTGGGAGGCTTCTCTCTACCACATATCCGTCTTCACATTTTCCCTTGTCAGACTATACAGATATAATATCTCACATGTCTTTGGTAGTTAATTTCCCAGTATTGTTTTCAATTCAACCCACACATCATTCCAATCATTTCTCATTTTAGTACATTCCCAAAAAACATGAGTATGACCTGCATTCTGCTCTCCACACTGTCTCCGGCATGTTTGTTGTGTAGTTAAAAATTTGCTTTTTGTTTTGGGAGCAATAAAGAACCTGATTATATTTTTCCATTAGAATTCTTTCCACATCCTGGAGCTGGTGGTGGTTCACTGTACATCACATATGTTAAAGCAGACCTCTTCAGTTAATGCTATTTTACTTTCTGTCTCTTATATACAATGTAGACGTTCCTCCGTTCTTCTCTAGACCCTGGTACAAGACTGAGAGGCCTCTTCCAGTATTGTTTCTATATGCATTACACAGTGTTACAGTTACCTTATTTAGCTCCTGGGGAAGATCTGGTTTTGTTTCTTTCTCAAAGAAGTCACGAAGTGGGTAATACCTAAACCACAATAAGTCTCTGAGGCTGTTGCAGATACTTTTTCCTTAAAACATGGTCAGACAAAACCTATACCTATAACCACTACATCTGATGTATTGGCTAAGGTTTGGACATTTGGAGCACCTTTGATGGAGCTGGGCTGAGTAACACATAGTAATGTGTTTTGCTGTTGAGTAACAGGAAATGAGTGATTGTCTTTTTCAAGTAACTTTCCCAACACTGCCATGCAGCATAATATTTAGTTCAAATGTTACAATAGATGCTTAAGGTTAACATGCGTGACTGCATCCTGCATCACATTTAATTCTGGGCATCTCTAGCCTGCCTCTGACTTCCTGTCTTATGCCTACACTTTTTCCTCTCTACTAGTCAGGCGGTTGTGTTGAAAAGACCACAGCTGGGTCGAATTTCAAACCTAATTGGAAAGCTGTGTGCAGAGTTAAGTGACAGTCCCATCTGAGTACCTCACCTCACAGGCTGCAACACAACTGTGTAGGACCCGGAGGCGAAAAAAGAAGAAGAATGTGTCCCGTAGTTTGGTTTAAATCTTTATCGTATTATAAACTGTTTCAACTCATGCCAGCAGCAGTGATTTGCACCACTTTAACTCGACACAGAAACGCTGACTGCTCAGATGGAATGAATAATAAATTGGTTGTGTATCTCCTGGCAAAAAATAATTTCATGGTTATTCTGTGAAAATGTAAAACAAGCAAAGGGTCATGAAATCTAACCGCCAGTCTTTCAAACAGTGCTTATCAACACAACTCAGACTTTTTACAGAGACTGACCTCCTCTGTTCTTTGAAAAATGCAGTAAAAATAAGATAATAACCAGAACAAATTAGAAAGAAATATACAAGACAGTGTGAGGTCTACTGAATTCACCTTCCATGCACAATTTCAGTCCCTCAGGAGCTGTGCGGGTAGGAGAGAGCAGTTCTTCTTGGGGCAAACTGGTTCAGAGTTTATGGATCCAAAAGTGATTTTCTTAGTCTCACAGGATAAAGACTAAATTGTCAAATATGACAAATAAACAATGTGAAATAACTGGGGCAGCAAACTCAAACTTTTCAACTGTTGAAAACAATTTAGCCCATAGCAAACAAAGACTAGCCTCTGGTGATCTTCCACTGTAGCAGCCCCACCTTATTCTAGAAATTCAGCAGAGTTCACCTCTTTTCTGTCAGTACTTTTACGTGCACACAAGAAACCTCTCGTGAATCATGTTACACATGAAATGAAACAATGTTTACATCATAGACTGTATATAACATGGACGTAGCCTCCTTGACATTTTTTTTTAAATATGTCCATCTCATCTCATTAAACAGTTCTCAAAGGTTTGTTGCAATCTGTTGATTCATTGTTATGGGATGTTGATGTTATGTTTGTTCTCACTCTGTTGTTGCAGGAACATAACTGAAGTTCTTGGGGGATTAAAGTTTGTTTTGTTGTCAGTGGTGCTGCCTGCTTTGTGTCATCTGTCTCAAGTGATGGAGATCTGTGAGTATGACCCAACCTGCATGGTAAAATCCAAAGCAGACCTTCCCAACGGAGAAGGGAAAAAAAGCAAACATCACATGGCTTAGGACTGCAACCTGATCCTTTGGTTTGGGGACCTAAAGTGTCTGCGCAGAGCTGTGTGGCCTCTGGTGTGGGGTTCTATCAGTGTCTTGGAGAAGCCTGGAGCAACGCCTGAGCCTCCTACGAAAAGATCACTGCAGAGTTTAACTCTGATGAAGAGGAGGAGTCTTCTAGAAAATGTCTGGAGCCCATCAAGGCAGCGTCTGCTACTGTCAAAGAGAACGGTCTCCAGTAAGATCGGCTGCCTTGCACGCAAATGCTTGGCGACACCTGCCACATCAGTCCCATGTGAGAGATTACTTTTACTCTCTTGGCATATTGTACAGACGGAGGAATCTTCCATTTCATGCACAAAACAGCAAAATTATATTAAATTTAACAAAATGAAATCCATGCTTCATGCAAGAAAAAAAAAGAATTGGAGCAAGAGGGACCAGAGGAGCAGGTCATAGTACCAAGATGGAACATAAGGTCACAGTGGTCAGGATGGTGAACATGATCTGCACTTCAAAGACCTTGTTTACTGCCTGTGAAATTGTAACTTTCAGCCAGATGCTTTCTTATTTAGCTATTTCAAAATCCTCAGCCGAAGCTGAGGAAAATGATTCAGATGCTTGACAGATGCATGATGCATGCATGAACCTGCAGGGGAAGGAATAGTCATGGTAACTGTCATAAATACATCATCTTCACCGCAGCTCACGTGTTTAAAGCACATGCAATTGGTGTTTTGATCAATATGTGGATTGAATATAGCATACCTACTGACTGAGGTGTCCATGTGTAAAAAAAACCTTTTGCTCACCTCTCTCCTCACTCTCTTCATTTTGACAACGGAGATATCACCTCAAGCATTCAGATGTCATATGATAGATGGTGTTATGATAACAGACTGCAGCCCCTCAGGGATCGTGTTCAGCTCAGGGAACGATAATGTTGTAATGAAGACTATCCATCACACCAGTCACAATAAATTACTGTCATGTTTTCTGACTGCAGATAGGAGAGCTTTCAGCACTAAAAACACAGCAGAAAAACAATTCTTCCACTGTATATGTGTGTGTGTGTTCAATCATAGTGACAGCACTGCCAAGCCCACAAACCCATGTTAAGGGTCAGAAAATTCCTGTGGGTCCAGAGTTTAAGACAAACAAAAGTGCATGTTCACATTGCAATGCATGCAAAGCAAAGTGAGTGCAGAGCAATTTCTGTGAATTCCTCTCACTATGATTGACTAATATAAATAATTATGTAATGCACTATGTGCTCGTCTGTGTTTTCATGCTTGAATTCCCTGCTTCATATCCTCAAAGTGGCCTTTCAACACTGCTGAAAGTGTTAACTGTTAACTGTGGGCTGGAATGGCAGAGCGGGGAGCTGGTTGTGGTTGTCAAGGAGAAGCTTGTAGCCACAACAGAACAGCACAAGCAACTTTCACTCTCTCTCGCTGTCACCATGAAACACAGAAAACACAACCCGAAAGTTACAGTCCTAAAAGTAAGTGCTATATAGGTAAACTGTCATTATTGTTGCTGTTCATCATGTCGTAAAGTGTTTTGACAAATCCTCCATTCTCCTTGATAAAGCTTCAGTAAACCCATCTTGGACTTCTGTGCACCTCCTACCCACTGAGTGAAGTGACCGTTGACAAATACAATTCTCTACAACAATGCGTCTCAGTACAATGCAGTCCATTTGACACCACACCACAGTCCATGAAACTGTCTATCAAAACTGATCAATATTATCTCTTTAAAAGAGGACTTAATCCATTCTATTAAATTTCATTAGAGCTTACTAGTGTACCTAATGAAGTGGCCACTGACTGAGTTATCAATTTATTTCACTATAACCAGAATAACATATGCTGCACGTAAAAATATATATGCTGAAATGGATTTCAAATCAGTCTTAGATTGGCAAAAGGTAATATTTGACCTTTTACCCATGGAATATTTGACATACTGGTCCAGAGGGGGGATAAATGTAAAAAAAAATGTGTATATGTGAATAAGATGTGACACATAATTACTAATAAAGATATACTTACTGTACTTACTATACTATACTCTGTATGTTTGTTGCGGCCAAAAACGATACTATAATAGTGGTGAGACTGAATGAAAACAATACAGATGCAGGTTGGACAGCTAAAAAAAGAGTTGAAACGCCGTATAAAGTTCCACAAAGCCGTTCCAATTATAATTAATATTTCATCATTTCATATTTACATTTGGTAGATAGATTCTTAATAACGATTATAGCTGCTTTAAAGTTTCCCACACCGTCATCATCGTTGACTAGCTTACCTTGTGTTGTAGCAGAGGCCTGATGATTCTATCATTAGTTGCAGAGCGCTGACACATTTCATCCTGCGACATAATAGAATTTAGAATAATCAGTTTGTTAAACAATAAAAAGTCCCTGTCATGGAAAGCTGGGCTGATTTTGTTTATATCTGATTTATTAACCTCAGAGACTTGCTGCTATGTCTTCCCTCAAGCAAGTGTGGAAAAAGTTTGGTTAGCTCACAAAACCTTTGATCCCATGTTAAATTAAAGATGTCCATATGAAATTCCTGAGTAGTGTCATCTTGGCAGTCCTGCCTGCTTATCCAAAAATGGGCAAAGATGTGGAGTGTGGGTGAAGCTGAGACAGGCTGAATGAAGCCTGGTTGTTCAAAAGAGCAACCTGTGATGACACCCACCTCTCAATCAAATTATGCATAACTTTAAGCCTTAATATAATTTGAACAGGTGAGTTGTATATAAATTCACCCTCAATACAGTTGTCACGAACGGGGAAATTAGCTATAGAGACCAAAACTCTTTTTTGTACCAGGCTGTAAACATGTTTATTTCTGTTCTATTGCTGTGAAGTTGGACATTTTAACATGGGGACTTATGGAGGTTGAAATGTTCAGTAGTCAGCCTCAAGTGGATGTTTGAGGAGCTGCAGTTTTTGGCACTTCCACATTGGCTTCCCAGCAAGAGGTTAACACTTGGTCCAAGCACAGCCAAGCTCCAGTATAACATTCAGTTCAGTACAAACTAGCCTAGCACTGTTCATATAAGTATATGAGTTATCACATTATATTTGTTTTTGTTACTTTCAGTTTGGCTATTAATATGCTTTTAAATGAGGAAGTGACATAATCCAAGTTGTGCAGTCTCAATCACCAGTCAGGAACTCTAAAACTGCTAAAAGCTTCAAATTGTGAGACAGTGGTGACTCAGTGGTGACATGTACTGAACTGGGCGGCTGCGGCTCGAAGGTAGAACGGGTCGTCCACTTATCAGATGATCGGCAGCTCCTCCAGTCTGCATGTCGAAGTGTCCTTGGGCAAGACACTGAACCCCAAATTACTGTGCCATCAGTGTGTGAATGCTTAGTTCAGATGAGCAGTTGGTACCTTGTTGACAGCCAGTGTGTGAATGTGTGTGAATATATGTGATATGTAGTGTAAAAGCACTTTGAGTGTTCAGAAGGCCAGAAAGATGCTATATAAGTACAGGCCATTTACCATTACCACATCAATTTATTTTCTATACAGCTATTGCTGGAGACTGAGGAGCACCTCTGAGGCTTGGGTGGCCATCCACTCTTCTTCTGTACAAAAGCTGAGGAACTCTTTCAGGAAATAGCTGGTCAGAAAAATGACGGAATGGAATCTACTCAGATCAGCCTGAGGCTCTGAACATTTTCAAGTTAGACAGCTCATCAACATGAGTAATACGTGTGCAAGAATTTGATCAGGGAGGGCAAGATTAACAATACACTTCCTGCCTTGAGGCAAAAGGTCAAACCCAGCTGCTTTTAAAAGGTTCAGATTGACCACATTTGCAATAGTGGAGAGATTTTATCATGCACAGTTGTGGTGTAACTTGGACGAATCTGCTCTGGACACTTGATCTCTTAACAACGTAGTCAGCCTCCCACAAAATAAACAGCACATTTTTGACAGTATTCAACCTAAAGCCACAATCGGGCAGGCAGTGCCGGGGAAAGAGCACATTATACCGGATTGAGGAGAGGCTCTTCAGCTCTCCTTTGGGAATTGTTGTCACTCTAAGGTTCAGGTCAGTGAGGAGCTATGCTTTCTTGAAGCATCAGTATATAGTATAAACAACAGCTGAAGTCATCTTTCTTTGTCCACTATCCTAATCTTTAAAACTAATTTCACAAAAAAGCATAGAAAATAGCGTTATGTAACTGAACACTGTACATATCACGAAGGAAATGGGATTTATTTTTTGCTCATGCAAGAATCACGAGAGAACGAGCTAAAATAAACAAGTCCCAGCTGTGATATTACAGTTTCTCAAGTTGGAATGCGGGCTCATGCAATTGGATTTTTCAATAACCCTCCAACAACATACCTGTGTATTTTCCAACATTGGCTCACCATCTACTACAAACGAGCACCCTCCATAAAGACTTGCATACTGTTATCGTCCTGTTAAGAAGGGGGTGGCACCAGCTCAGGAGACCAATTGGGACTTTAAAATGCATGCAAACAACTTGTAATCACTGCTCCAGTATGATACAACAGAAGGAATTTGTAGATTTTACAACAATGGAGATTCATAATAATGATAATAAAACATTTGAATTGTAACTCCACATATGTTATGCACTGCCACATTTGCCCAGGTGGATGTTTTTACATTGGGTGCACAAAAGGGCTTTTGAAAGATAGAGTGGCTGAACACAAGTATGCCATCCAACCAAAACCAATAATATAGATTAGCCAATGACAAAGGCAAAATTGTAATAACAGCAATGACAGCCCTTTTTAACTGGAGAGATTTGAGTTTGTTGAGGAGTCTATCAGAGGAGGCAATCGTCTTCATGAATGACTTTTTGAATGAGATTCTTTGCTGGATCCTAATGACAAAACGTTCAGACCTTTTCTACAAAGTGGCTTTCTTCATTTTTTATATTATTATTATTGTGGTTATTGTGGTGTATTAATTACACATAATCTATTTGTGGTTCATTGACTGTGGGATATCCTGATGTTATCTACATGAGAAAACAAACCATTCTGGTTGAATCCCCTTTCCTGTCACACCCTGAAGAATACCCATTGCTGGTCAAAACCACTCTGCGCTCTCATTTTAGAACTTTAATAACTTACAAATAAAAGCATTTTAACCACAGGCTCAGTGCAAATCTGCCTGAAGTAAGCCCAGAGGCTTCCCCTTTTCCTTCAGGGAATTTCTTGTCAAATTCTCCAGCAGCAGAGTAAAATCAAAATCAAATCAAATCAAATTTTATTTATATAGCCCAAAGTCACAAAACACATTTTGCCTCAGAGGGCTTTACAATCTGTACAGGGAGTGACACCCTCTGTCCTTAGACCCTCGGTTCAAGTGACACAAAAAACCCTTTTAACAGGGAAAAAAGGTGGAAGAAACCTCAGGAAGAGCCACAGAGGAGGGATCCCTCTCCCAGGACGGACAGACGTGCAATGGATGTCATGTGTACAGAACAAATCAACACAAACATATTATACAATTACAATGAATCATAGAATGACAATGAATTACAATAAATGATAGAATGATTACAGTAGCAGTGGAACCTGTGATAGAGTTAGAGAGACACAGATGCACAGCAGCAGTAAATCATTAACTATAAACTGTAGTAGAGATATGGTAGCAATAATGACAGTGATGCTATATATAGTGGACGTCAGCAGCAGACCACAGGGGTGTTGAACAGTTTACGTGGTGAGACCTGCTTCAGCCAACTCTGTGATGTGTGACGTAGTTCTGCCCAGGAGTACCCTCGCTGACAGGACGTGGAGGGTTTTGTGAAATCAGAACCTACTGAGGGAGGAACATAAACCAATGTGTCTATGAGGGCAAGACGCACACAGACTCATCATCTTTATTCTCTGTTGCTGACCTCTCCTAGTAACTTTTTTTGAGCTCCTTCTGGGAGCTTCGAAAGGAAGGTGCCCTGGAGGCATCCTGACCACAACTTCACCACCTCCTTTCAACACAAAGGAGAGCTCCCTCTGAATCCCAGTCATCCTACGGAGGAAACTTATTTCCTTCTCTTCATTACAAATTCTCTTTCATGTTCCGCATTTAAAGATATAAGTAACAGGTTGTTCTTGCAACATATTTTGGCTCAAACATAGCTCAAACATAAACAATGTCCTCTTATTCTTACAGTGTAAGAACATATATTACTGGGACCACTACAGAAAACTGCTGCGCAGGAATTCACATTATAGACACTAATTGCAATTTGGACACAACTCAGCGCCTTGACTGTACAGGGACAAGCCATATAATAGGTTTCACCCAGTCTTGTTCATTTCCTGTGTTGTGCATGAGGACACAGATAACAGCAGCTCCTGCTGTGAGTGATCTGAACGATAAATCTGATTTGACTTGAAAAATTTGTGGTAGCACCTTTACGTATACTTCATGGTACGACACACCAGGCCACGTCTGTAGTGTAATCCTTGAGGTATGTGAGATTGATGGACAGTTGCTGACATATATTATGTAACAGCAGTTATTAACAGCACTTTTTTTTCTAGGTGGTGTCCTTTATAAATAGTCTCTACCACTCTCCTGAGTTCCCAAGCTTCCATTATTCAATTCATTTCAAGAAGTTATGAAAAGTTATCTCATGATACCTTTCATCAAGCAGATCTACACCGTACTCTTTATAACATTATTTGCAGAGGAAGGAAGCAGCATGAAACTTTGTTTCCAAGCCTTCCCTTCACAGGAGTTAAAAAGAGGAAGATTTGGCACACTACACAAACTTGTTGAGTGTTTATTTGTGGGGGGAGTTAGGGTTCATCAAGGAGAAAAACACCATAAAAAAAACCCTCATATTTCAGGTTCAGGATAACAAGATAGCCCCAGTGCTGACCCCTGCCCAGTCTCCAGTGCCCCCTTTTCAGTCAGATGATTCCAGATTGATGGTTCAGTTACCTCTCACCAGACCTAGGATTCATTGGACTGGGTCCTACAAATTCTACACTATAGGCATATGACTCAGCATTACCTTACCATTCCTTCTTCTGTGCTGCATTTTCTAAATCTGTACTTCCCGTTAATGTTTCCATGGTGTGTGCTTTTAGACTCCACTGTTTTAAATCTTCCAAACTGCATCAAGGCTTTGGAGGCAGGCATTCAATTTGATCTATGAAGTTTGGACACATCTGTTTGCAGCTTGCTAAGTAATCCTTCAGTTATTCTTCTTTTTGCTGGGCCTAACAAGGAAAAGCTTCTTCTTTTCATTTGAATACTAAATACTATTCAAATACTAGGTTAGTAGTATTGATTTTTTTTTTTTTTTTTTCATTTCTGAGGAAATCTCATTTCAAAGGAAATAATAACAAGCTTGTTGCTCCACATACACGTCTTTGATAAACTTCAGAAACGGATTTCATATGAATGATGAATATGTTGGCATTGGAATTGTTCTGGTTTGGTTTGGTGAGAATAGTATGAACCAATCACTTTGCTGGTAAGAAGTCTGTGTTGAGAGCAAAGAAGGTGGGATGCATTGGAACCCATCAGCTACCGTCTGAGGACAATTTAGTTTTTCCTAAATGTGTATTTGGACATTTTCTTTTGACTAAAACAATGGTCTTCTGACCCCAAGAACTCCCACTGCTCCCCAAAGTGACTGCCCTAGATAGCTTCAATGCTTCCCTCCCTGGGTACTGTCAGCTCCAGGAGGGCCATCTGTTTTGTAGTTCCTGACCAGAGCACAATGTCAAGTCAGAGGTTGGTGTCTGCAATTCCTTCTGGAAATCTGAGTTGCCAACTCTCATTTGACAGCCATTTGATGTAGCATAGATGCCTGTACCCCCTGCCTGTCTACTCCTGTAGCCAGAGGAAGCTGATGAGGGCCTTTGGCCTGGAACTTAATGCCCTTTTGCTTTCTCTCCTTCCCCACCCCATCAGCCTGCTGAGTCAGCACCTGCTCATGCCACAATCTGAATCTCCTGTCCATCATGCTTGTTTGGCATGATGACAGGTTGTGTTCCAGGATGACAAACTGCAGGGATTCCCAGTTAGTCTCAACATATGGAGGTTTGTTGGTGCTGGTAGGACATCATGGAACAGATGAACCAATGCCCCTCCGTAGTCCAGATGTCACTCCATTTCAGAGATGCCTTTTGCACACACCCCGCCAGGTCCAGCTGCCCTGATAGCCATCCTTCTGACTTTATTGACCTTTCTGAAAGGAAAACCAGCAAGTGCATGAAAATGCTTTTATCCGTAGCGTTTCACCTTCTTTTTGCTTTGCCCTTTCATCCAAAGCCTTCCGGATGCTGTCTCTGCCTGCCTGCTCATAGTCATAACCAGTTTCTTGTGGGCTTGTCCTCTGACCCCAAGGACTCCCAATGCTCAACGTGACAGCCCTGGATAGCTTCAGTGCTTCCCTCCCTGGGTACTATCAGCTCCAGGAGGGCGCTTCTGTTTTGTAGTTCCTGGCCAGAGCACAATGGCAGGCCGGAGTTTGGCAGGTGCAATTTCTTCTGAAAATCTGAGTTGCCAACTCATTTGCCAGTCATTTGTTGTAGCAAGGATATCTGTATCCCCTGCCTATCTTCTCCTGTAGCCGGAAGAAGCTCATGAAGCAAATGTCTTTGGCTTGGAACTTGATGCCCTTTTGTTTTCTCTCCTTCTCCAATCTCACCCTGCTGGGCCAGCCACCATCTGAATCACCTCCAAGCTTGTTTGGAATGATGACAGGATGTGTTCCAGGATGACAAACAGCAGGGATTGCCAGTTAGTGTCAACATATGAAGGTTTGTTTGTGCTGATAGAACATCATAGATGGAGCAGAGTGGAAACTGATGATCCTCCATATTCCAGATGTCACTCATCCCAGAGATCTTCCTTGTCCACAGTCACATCAGGTCCAGATAACCCCAGAGCCATCTCAGTGGCTTTTCTCAGCTTCTCATCTGCCCCCAAAAGTGTGGTAAAATAATTACCTAAATGTTGTTGTTGTTTTTCCACTAGTCTGTAAGAATATATAGAAGCACAATAGACCATGTTTTTGTCTGTAGTGTTCGTCTTCAGTGATTCCATTGTCAAGATATTTTACCTTTTCAAAAATCTGACAAAAAGAGAGTTTACAAGCACACATACAAATCTATAATAAGAAATAAAAATGTGTAACAAACCATCAAATTTTTTGTTTCACTGAAACCTGAAAGAAAAATAAATGATTTCATATTTATTTGAATTCCAGTGATATCAAACTCTTTTACTTGTAACTACTACAAAAAGGGCATGCATTAGCCAGTATACAACAATTAATAGTGCCATCAATAAAATAATACATAGAGGCTGAGATATTCTTGTAATACTCTTAACGTCTTGCTTTAATATTATAATATACCAAGGACCAATAGTATACAAAACAACTTTTTCTTTACAGTTAATCATAATCCCGATGGAGGTTTGATAAATATTTTAATAGAAATTGTTGACTGACTGGTTCCATAAAATAAATCAGATCAGCTAAAAAATCTCTGAAGTTGTAAAAATGTTCAGATAAACCTCAGAAAAACAACCTGTCAGGCCCATTCTGTTACCGACACATCATGAGGGAACAACTCCCAGATGTTTTCACAGACACTCTCAAAACTTCCTCACCAGTGTTGACAGCAGAGTGGTCAAAGGTGTTCTTATTTCTATTCTGTAGTTCAAAGTTGGCAGAAAATTGGTGTCAGATGTGGTTGGTCAGATCAGTTTGCATGTCATTATGAAGGATAGACTTCCAAAAGATTCCACAAGTCATCATCATACATCATGAAATCGCTTGGACACAAAAGATGGTCATGTAATGACCCCTGACATGTCCAGCAAAATGATATGAGGTGTCTTCACACTTCAGTAAGTCTAACCTACGTTGTTTGGTTATACCCAAAGCAAGCTGTTGAAGATATTAGTTCTCGGAAACATTCTACAACATCTGTCCTTTAATGCACTGAACAATGCTCTTATTTATTTGAATATTCATACTTTTGTCGCCATGAAAGACACAAAATACAAATATTATCATGGCTTGATGAGTAATTTGCATTTAAATATAAAAATATGAATGGTGTTGTGTATTTTAAATGCTAATGAATAAATTATGAATTAATGAATTCCCCATTCGTAATTCTCTTCAAATACATTTTTAATAATGCTTTTTAACCCTAAAAATATTTTAAAAGGTCAGCTCACCCCATTTACCAAAAAGTATGTTCCCACTTGTACAGATATTTTTGGTTTCATGCGTTGTGGTTTTCAGATATCTGCTGCCATTTCAATTATTTTGTGGTCCATCTCAGCATTAAAAAAAGTGTATCCCAGTTAGTTTGGGTTATCCACAGAACATGTTCTGTACACAGTTCCAGAAAGCTGTCTATGGGAATCCTGGTGGAGAAACCTTCAGGAGATAGAGGTTGTTGATTACATTTTTTATTTTTATATTTCTTATGCTCTGATACCACAAATCTAATTACATTCACCTCATTGTATTGGTGTGGAGGCATAAATCTCAAAACTAACCTACTACACAGTGACCTGACTTGATTGCTCAATCTTCTTTCATGCTGCAGTATGGAGTTTTAAGGATAGCTCTGATAGTAACAAGGTGTTTTCACAGCTTAAACTGGGAAAAAGCACACAGTCATTACGAGTTATTTCTGCAGTATTTTCACTTTCTGATTCATTGATTTTATTTAGAGGAACTATTTCAGTGTAATATAAATACAGTTGATTTAAAGATACTAAATATTCATAAGGAACACTGGAAAGATGAGATTTGATATAAACCAAAGCTCCAAAATTGTGTTCCCCACCTAACCTTATATAACATTTGATTTACGGGGGGTGGCAGAGGTCATTATACATGATAACTTATACATGATTGAGGTATGTGGATTCCTGGAGAGCAGGGTTTGTGTGTTTTCTGGCATCTTGGTGTGATGATGAAATTCATTTTGCGTTTAACTACCATGTGTAAGCAACGACATGTTTGAAAAAATCCAGCTAAAGCACTCTGATTTGTTTTGGATGTCTGAAGGTGATATATTAAGTTGAAATCTTGAATCTGTACCCAAATTAAAAAGATGTTTCATGAATTTAACTTAATTTGTATTGTTATGAAATACTTTGTTTTGTTTTTATTATTATTTTTATTTTCTTGTGGCCATCCAGGCAGTGGTTTCTATCTAGTGTCTTATTAACCCATGTAGGCTGGGCACCATATGCTGTATTACAGACAGACATGAAATCAGTCAAATTTTATGTCTGTGGTTTGTTTAAAACAATCATTAATTCCATATGTCTTCATCCAAAGCACAGATTAACAGTGGAGAGTGAATGCCTTAAAAGCAGATTGAAAAGGTTCAAAACGATGAATGTAAATATGTGGGCCAAAAGCTGCTGAGACATGACAGAGTTCTATTACTAGAACTTTAGAGGCTGGTCGATAATTATTCGGTCGCAAAAGTTAAGTTTTGTACCGAGATGTAGTAAGTTAAGACTGGTAAGTTAAATATGTTATGTATGTTAATGTACATAGATACATGTGAACCTTTGACGTCTAGCGAAAAATGTGACACAGGAACAGTATCTCTAGTCTAAAACAGACAATTTGGGATTCAACATGTGAATTCTGCCCTGTCGATTTTACAGACATAGCTGCTAATTCTGTATCTAATCTATCTAATTGATTTTTCTGCAGAGAAAAAATCATAAGCAGTAATGGGTGAGCAGCTTACAGACGGCTGTTTGGCTACAGTATCAAAAAGAAATCTAGGATTGTGTTTATTGCTACTGATTAAGTGAGAGAACTGTGCTGCTTTGGCACACTTATAATTCAATGCACACTTGTACCATGCAAGGTAGAAAGTTTCAGAAAGTTTGATTTACATCATTTGCGTTCCAATCCCTTGCAGGCCTGTTACGAGCATGTGTTTCCTCAAAACCGGGGTGTAGACTTCTCTGAACATCTTGTTTTCGTAGAAAGAGCTGCAACTGAATCCAGCAGACTAACGGCTGTACTTGAGTCACTGGGCCTGTTACAGTGAAAAGAGCCAGGGTGGTTATACTAGTGTGACAAGTGGCAAATACATACAGGACCAAGAGTACAAGGACAGTGTCACACAGACGTGAAACCTATCCTGTGTGATGGAAATGAGTCAAGTTGGTTACACACTGAATTCATAGAAATACTTTTGTTTGGAATTTTTTGGTTAAGTAAAGGTTGCATATAATGAGGTTTTTCTTTACCTGTTTGGTTTTGTTTAAGGAAGTTTAGACTTCAGGAGTACAACCAATTACATAAGACAGCTCTGGGAAATGGAAGCTAACATAGCAATTCCAGGAAACACGGCTTCAAGTTTAGGAAACTTGACCTCCAGTTGGTCTCAGCACTGTGTGGATCGGTTTCAGTAGACCGTCCTCACATTCTCTGGTTATGCCGATGTGTTAAGCCTTTCTAGAAAGAAGTGAGCTATTAGATTCTAAACCATAAGTCTGATTTATCGTTTAGCTTTTTGTACCTTGGAAATATTCCTAAAGGCCTCAGCAGGAGCGACACATACCTTTTAAAGATAGTTGCGAGTAAAAAAAAAAACTATGACAAAATGCTCTCCTACCACTGCCCGTCTTATTCATATAATCAACTCTATTCGCTTAATGGGGAAAAAAAAGACTTAAGACTTTCACTCAACTAGAAAAGAAGAAGGGTGATAAATACTGGGAAAGTGCCATGACCAAACTAGTTAATCTTTGAAATCCTGACAATAAATAACTTTATTTTACAGATAACTTCTGCTTTTATGTTACTTCCTTTTCCCCTACATGAGCTGTGTCATAACACTGCTGTAGTGAAGCCACAAGTATCCAGATGTGCCAGGAAGGATTTACATGTACCTAGAGGATCTTGAGGAAGTCTTTATTCAGGTAAATATTGAAATGAATCTCATCAGAATGAGTAACAACGACTGAGACAAACTCTTTAAATAGGGCCCAGATGGTCTGAAGTACCTAAAGCTGGAATGGGCAGAGTCTGATGACAAAGCAATTCATAGGTAATGTTTTTTTTTTGTGTGTGTGTGTGTGTGTGTGAGTAGACAATTGTTTGCTCATGTTATTAACTAAAGCATGCCATTCCCTCTGCTCTTACTGGAAGTTCAATGAAGGGTTGTTAATTAGTAAGTAGCCTTCAAAATGATGTGAAGTAGAAAACACGATATTGAAGTTTAACAAACTTACAAACTGTAACTCTTTAGTGACTTTTAGAAATTCCAGACAGTAAATCATGTTTGAAGTAACAAAAACCTGGACTGTACTATGACCTGTACTAAGGTATAGGTTGGTAGAGAAGTTTGATTGATGTTTATTTTAGTCAAATTTTCAGTCTGCACACGTCCACCTCCATTTGAACCTCCAGAAAGACGTATAGATAGATGTGTTCCTTGTTCAGATGAAATAGTGTCATCCTGATGTGAATTATTGTCACCTCTCCTTGACGCAGTCTTTCCCTGTAGCTACCGCAGACTAGATCTCACTCACCTTCTGATGAACATCGCCAAGTACAGACAGTTCAGACCAGAGATGCATAGTAACGAAGTAGAAGTAACGAAGTACTGTACTTAAGTACTAAAATCCAGTATCTTTCCTTTTTTGGAGTATTTTTTTCTAGTACTTCCACTTTTACTGCACAACATATTTTTGATGAATTTAATGCTTTTACTCCGATACATTTTTCAAGTCCTGAATCGTTACTCGTTACTTATAAAAAAGGTTAAATCATATCAATGGCAGAGCGGTAGACCAGATTTGATGAAGCGGGTTCGTCATCATTGGGCGATCAAACAGTAGGCCCACCTATATAAGAACACCACATGCTCACAAATGATTGTGGCGGAGGTGAAGATGAAAGCGATGTGCTTCTGGTCTGTTCTATTGTAAGGTTTACCATTAGGCTTGACTTCAACCAGCTACTTAGAATACCCCCCAGTAAGACACAACGTTTGTTTTTTATTTCTTCATAAACACTTGTATTTAAAATGTTTGAGATAATAAACTATATGGTATTAAAACTTTTGACTGCTTTCTTTAATATACACAGTACTTTTACTTTTTACTTCTACTTTCAGTACTCAAGAAGCATATTTTTAAAAACTTCTACTTGCAATACTTAAGTACAAAACATTTTGAATACTTTAGTACTTCCACTTAAGTAAGGTGTTTAAAGAACACTTTTAACTTCTACTCGAGTCATTTTGATGAGCTGGTGCTGGTACTTTTACTCCACTACTCTACTCCTGTACTTTATACATCTCTAGTTCAGACTAAAGTCACATGGCAGCTAAACAGACATGAGTCAGGGGGTTTTTGTGTAGAAGTTCAGATGTCTATAGACAGGTCTGTGTCACAGTGGAGGTAAACCAGATCTGAGACAAATGCAGCCCTTGGCACACATTATATTGCGGACATAACTGTATGCCACAAAAATGATAGAGGCACCTGCAGAAGTGAGCTGCATACCTTCCTGTTTCCTCACATATATATTTAGTCTCCAAGGCAGCTTTAACTTTAATTGGAAACATTTCCCCAGTACGGCCATAAATGACTGACTCGTTTCCGCACACAGCAAGAAATGAAAAACACAAGACGGCAAATGTTGAAGGTCTTACTTTTGACTCGAGACACAAAAGCAGAAATCTAATATAATAATATAATAATTTAATTTATTTAATAATAATAATAATAATTTAATAATAATATTATAATAATATCTCAGAAATTTGATTAAATTTAAGTGCACATTTTTCCTTTTCAGTTTTGTTGCTGGCCAAACACATTTTGTTCTGTCCGATCATATGAACCTCACTAAGATTTGTGTTCTATTCTTTTGCTGGTATCTGATTTTCATTAGCTGTGAGCAGAATCTTTAGAAAGGATCAATTTTGGAGGACAGCTGTGAGCATATTTTTCCTCTGGGTGGACTTTCAAACATTTTTGGCTGAGATCCAGAGATCCAGCCATTCCATGCATGCATGGGACTTACATAATGTACATGTACATAGGTCATGGTACATTTTGATCTTGGAATTATAATTCAATCATGTCAACATAAATAAGTCTCCTACTTACCATATCATTGAGTAAAAATTATTCCCAGCTGCCTGCTAAAAAGTCATAAATATAAAGTTATATCACTCTGCTGTAGACCGCCCTGCTAACATGTCCACATGCAGTACATGCAGTGAAAAAGAAGTGACTGAAAACAGTTTGCCATGAACCTCACAGGCCAGAACAAAGACGTATAACAATTTCTCATGAAGCTTCCCTTTCTGAAGTATTCTTAAACTGGCAGATGGACACCTACCTATCAGCTAGTGCAGGCGTATGGTTAGGGTTAAGGTTAGGGTTAGGTTAGGTTTGGGTTAGGTTGGGTTTCTGCCTCTTAAAGGAAGTTTTTCCTTGCTACTATCAAGTGCTTACTAATGTTGGGCGTATTAAAGAGGAAGGACATATATTCTGAGTGTAAGGTTTCAGGAGACTATTGGATAAAAAGTCAAACAGTGCAGTTGTGATTTTTAGTGTTGTTCAGTTGCATGTGCAGCTCATTTCACAAAACATGTTTGTTTAAGCTGTTTGAAGTTGCATTGTGTGTGTGTGTGTTTAAGAATGTGCAGTGATGTGAGTTTTTCCAAGTGAAGTTGTGTATTCAAAGTGACAAGATGTTTCATGTTTCCAAAGTTTCCAACTTTCCTTCTTTTCACTTTGAATGCACAGCTGAAGTCCCGCAGCCTCTTTCAGTCAGCACCCTTTGTCATGATAGATTGTTTCTCCAGCCAAAAACAGACTGACAGATGATGGTAGCACTTTGTCACGCTGTATGATTTATGTACCTACAAATGCAAGTGAGTTCAGCATCAGTTAGATGTGAGCATGTTTCAAAGTTTCCCATACCGATAAGATACTTTCCACTACCTGACTTTGCTGAGTGAAAACATGTTTTTGATAAAATCCTATGAACTTCTCAAAAGGTCCAGTGTGTTGGATATAGAGGCATCTAGTGGTCTAGTTGCTGATTGCTACCAACTCGTCGCACCCTCTACTTCCTAGCATGAAGTAGAAATTATAGTAGCTGTGAAAACTGCAAAAAAAAAACCCATCTAGAGGCAGGGTTTGTCCATTCTGGGCTACTGTAGAAACATGGTGCTTCAGCATGGAGGACTCTGTGCAAGAGGACCTGCAGTGTCTGTAGATTTAAAAGTCTCATTCTAAAGTTAATTATCCTGAGTTAAAAGCGAACGCACTCCTTTCGCTATTACAGTTAAGTGTATCTGTAATCTAAGACGTGTCGACCAAACAATCTAAAACCACTTCATGCAACCAGAAAAAGGCTCAGAATAAGACTGACCGACTCGAGGAAACAGGGGAATATGCTAGCACGCTAACCACCGATGTGCAAACTTCTGGAGCAGAAGACCGTATTGGTGACATTGAAGATGATGTTGCTGGTGAGAAAACCAGAATTGCGATACTGGAGAAGCAGGTGTCTGAGCTCACCTCTAAAGTAGATGACCTGGAAAACAGGAACCGTCATTCAAATCTCAGACTGATGAAACTCCCCGAGAAAGTTGAAAAGGGCAATGCAGTATGTATGAAGGCCACCATGACCATGACATCTCCACTGAGCTGCACAACAAAAGAAAGCGCTTTGATAATGTGAAACAACTACTACGGGACCTGAGGATAGACCACGGTATCATTTAGCCTGATAAACTTAGGCTGTTCCACAAAGGGAAACCTCGTGTGTTTGCTGATCCTGAAGGTGTGAAGTCATTCATCAAAGAACTGGAGATCTAGCAGGCTGGCCCGGCTAGCGGGATTACATTGGGATGACCACTGTCAGTGACTGCACTTTTCAGTGGCAGCAGATTACGTCAGCATTCAACTTGAACTTTGCTTTTTACCTACTAAGGAAAGGTACTGCCTGTCTCATGTGCACTGTAACAATGCTTTCCTAGGCTGCACCAGCTTGTCACTATAGGCTGATGTGGTTTTAATCCCACACACCAGACAGATACACATATAGCCTACGTATATTTTCTTCCCTTATTGCATTAAGCCAATTGTTTTAAGAATGAGATTACAGTCTACATCATTCCTTCCTACTACAGATGGCCTGGTTGAAAATGCTCATACTTGACTTCATTTTATGTCTTCTAACATAAATTTGATGTTTACATCCTGGAATGTTAGAGATTTGGTGAAGTTGGCTAAAATGAAAATGAAGTACTCAGTAGGGTTAAACAAATTAAATCGTTACTTGTATATCTCCAAGAAACCCATTTACTGTCAGATGAAGTGATAAAGATACAAAAGAGATGGCCTCCTACTTACCACACTTGAGGGTGATGATCCTGATTTATAAATCGGTACTCTTTAAAGTGGACAATGTCATCCGTGACATAGGGGGTAGGTACCTTGATACATTGATGAATCAAAAGATAAAAACGATTAATGTATATGCCCCAAATGATGACAACCCCAAATTCTTTGAAAATCCGTTTTTATTAATTGCTTCTCTCCCAGGAAAGGCTCTTATAGCAGGTGATTTCAACCACACTTTAGATCCTAAATTGTATTGGTCATCTGGGGTGGACTTCTCTCATATACAAAGTAGGGAGAAGTTGTTGCAGTATGTTGTTACAGTGTGTGTGAAACTTGGAGGAGATTAAACTCAGATAATCAACTAGAATTCTCCTGTTATTCTCCCCAATTTAAGTCATACTCACGTATAGATTATAGAAGGCATTCCTAGATGGAGATTTCATCCCAGGTGGCTTTCCGATTCGAATTTCATGCAATTTTTAGAGGCACAAGTCTTTCCTTGAGTCTTTCCTTAATACAGATTTGGATGAGACCGCTCCTATTGTCAGATGGAAAGGTCTTTAAGGCATGCATCAGAGGCATGATCATGATTAACACCATAACACCAGCTCAAAATCAAGCTTGAGCTTGACCACAAAATTACACCACAATTGGAAAGAGAGGCCTTTTTGGATGGCTCGAAAACAAAACAAGAATTAATGTCACTTAAAGCCCAATATGAGGAATTGTCCACAACAAAAGCAGGCGAATAAATAAATTGGATGCAGACAGGGCAATTACTGCAATTCAAACTCAGAGTGAAGCAATATCAACAGACTCTCAGGAAATTAATGATACTTTTTCCATCTACTATAAAATATTATATACATCTGAATCCTCAGAAAATTTGGAAATGCAATCTGAATTCTGGGACGATCTTTGTATTCCTTCCATACCAGTCGATTTTAAAGGACATATGGATAGGATGCCTCAGAAATTGCTGACTCCATTACCAGTATGAGGGGCAGTAGAGCCACAGGCCCTGACGGCCTTCCAGTTGATATCTATAAGATTTTTGAAGATAATCTATATAAGGAAAGCAAACTAGCTTCATCTGAGGAACTTAGAAATGAATATGATATACCTCGAGCAGACTTTTTAAATATTTACAGTTAAGGAGTTTTGTTTATGCACAGATGCACTCCTATATACAACCCCCTTTGTCCATATTAGAAAACCTAGCAGTGAATAATTGTACAGGCAAGGGTCAGATATCTTTACTCTGTGACATACTGGTGAAAAATCATAAAGACTCTACTGAGCATAGGAAAACTCAATGGGTAAATGACTTGCAAAAAGATATCTCAGAGGAGGACTGGAAAGAGCTGTGCTCGGGGGCTCACCTCCTAACAATAAATACCCACCTCAAACTGACTCAGTATAACTGGATTATGAGAATTTATGTTACTCCGGATAGACTGGATAAGATGAATCAAAATATTCCTGACAGCTGTGTTAAATGCAATGTCGAAAAGGGCACCTTATTTCACTGTCTGTGGAACTGTCCTGAGATACAAAAGTTCTGGAATGAAGTTATAAAATGCATTTCTCAGATGTTGAATCCAGTACCCGACTGTCCTATACTTTGTATTCTTAACTTGTATCCAAATTACCGTATGTTAAACGAATTGTTAAATGTATTAAAATGTATTTTTGTAAACTGTTAAAACTCAATAAATACATGTCTATGAAAAAGAATTTGGTGAAAAATGAATGAGGTTCAGTTCTCAGAGTCAGCTCAGTTTTCCTGAAGAGTACGGCAAGTTTGTTCATCACAACAAACAACCCCACTTTCATTAGAGTGTACCTTCAAAAGCATTACTCATACCAGCTTTTATTAGAAGAAGGTAATGAAAAAGCTCAGAAATGCTCAGCTCAATTACATTTTATCCAGGACTGACTCTGGAATTTTCCCAGGTGTCTTAACGTGTTATTAAGTTTCAGATGGCCCACAGAGAATATGGGGAACAACCACAAAGAATAGTAAATGTCTTTCTTTTTTTTCTCCACACATAATGATTTTATTTATCATCATTACTCGAACATTTCTCGTGTGTCGTTAGGACCACTTTTGGGCAAAGTGGGCACTTGGGAATTTATGTAGAACATTCTTGAATTGGTTTTATTGGCGACAGTCCCAGAATGATCACTAACAGAAAATGAACATGCTCTGCATCGGGTTTGTTTAAGGCACATAATGGCAAACCTCCAACCAGACCAGACCCAACACTGATATTCTGCAAAGTCATGCATTGTATTATCATTTCCCTTGCCAACATATTGAAATTCTTTCTTTATTCAACATCTGCACATAGTAACCACTGTGTGGCTACCCTTGTGGTTACTGCAAATAAACCACTAATGTCAGGCGACTAAACACTTGGTTAAGGAGAGATTGTGGGTACAGTCAAAAACCAAACATTAAATTGGAGTATGACAGGACACAAACATTGGTCTCCTACAAGGAACTCAAACACACTATACGCTCATTTACAACCCCAACCTCCAGAGCCTCGTAAGGCCAGGATGAGGCGAGGCAAGAGAAACACTTTATACAGTTTATATTGACATACATATACAGTATATACATATAAAGTATATATAAAAGTTAAACATTTACTGTTAGATGCTTAGAGGTGGATGTGCTACACATCCATTCACTACTCCAACCTCCACACACACTTTCCACCTTGCTTCAGAAATGGCTCACCACTTCCTGTACTGTACTCAACAATAATCAGCATAATTCATTGAGACGCATGGTAGCTTGGATCAATATAATAGACTTTGTGTAGTGGTATGGACTTGAGCTTATGTGGTCTACAGCAGGTTGTTGTATATGTGGCCTTCCTACAGTTTATATGTATGCTATATTGTATTAAGGTTAATTGGCTGGGAGGAATCAACATATATGATGCATAGGGTGAAGTTAGATAGTTGGAACTTTGCATAGTGAAGAGACATAAGCATATACAATACATAAATGACTGAAGATCATTAGTGTCATGTCTGTATTTTAATAATTGAAATGCATCCAGGGTGATGCAGTGTGCATGGTGCGCTGGCTTGACAAATACCTGTAGGCTGCAGCCTGATATTAATTCAGTATGAATGTAAAATGATCAAACTAAACAAATATGACTGATCAGATCCTTCATTTAAGTAAAAGTACTGATACCACACTGTAAAAATATGCTGCTAAAGATAAAGGCCCTCAATTCAAAATGTTACGTAAGTAAAAGTATGTAAGAATCAGTAAAATATCTTCTGTGTCACATAAAGTTGGAGTCCGTTGAGGTGGAGCTCACATTGAACTATTTTGTCACTGAAACTAATGATTATTTTTCATTCTGGATACATCTGCTGATTATTTTCTCCATGAATTTATCCACTGTAAAACTTCTGAAAAGTAGTGAGAAAAGTAGTGTGAAATGTCGTCATGATTACCCAGAAGCCCAGAATGGCATTTGTACAATGTTTGTGCTGTCCAAATCTCAACATTATTACAAATAAATTAAAATATTTAAAAGCAACACAACCTCAGATTTGAGAAGCTAAATCATGAAATGTTTTTACTTCTAAGAAATTATTCATGTTTCCTCATCTGTAAAGTAACTAAAGCTGTCAGATATATGCAGTGAAGTATAAAGTACAATATTCCCCTCTGTAATATAGTGGAGTAGAAGTAGCATGAATAGAAAAGAACTAAGGGTATCTGAAAGTCTTCCAGTCACATTCAATGGGTAACAGTTTCAGTTTAACTATGCTTGAACAAAGCCATCTGTGCGTCCGAATATTTCAGATGTAAAGCAGGATTCCATGTCGTGCTTTGGTCGGCTGAAGCTGAATAATAGGAGGCACTTTTCTTGGGAAACCTTCAATAGACAGATGCCATCTTACTTCACAACATAATGACCAAGATAACATGCCAGATGTTCAAAGACTTGTGACAGACTGTGATAAATGAATGTTGTAGTGAGTAGTGTGTATTCTGGAGACAGGTATGTTGTCCCTGTGGAGTAAACACGGTTATGTAACACGTTTCTTGTGCTGAAGTTTAAACAGTATGTGTTGAGGAGGTGGAGTCGGATGGCAGCAGTTCTTGAAATGGCCTCCACGTCATGTGGCACGGACATGTGTGAGCAACATGCTCTACCAAAGTCTTTCATGGTTGACACAAACACAGACATGTGAACCGCTCTCTGTTGTGACAGGAAAATGGAACGCATCATCCACACCTGCCAGACAGACACACAGGCGGAGCCCTGAGGGTGCGGGCGCTCCTTTTAGCATTGCTGCTTTTACCCGTCGCTTTCTACTTTTTATGCAAGCAGCTTTCAGCGTTTCATCCAACAGTCTGATGAGGCACTGAGCACAATACAAACACGTGTCCATCTACAGAAATGTAGACATGCATGCTGCTTTTCCAAATGAGGGGGTGTCTTATGTAGAGACCACGTATGTCCACCTTTTCACATGTTCATTTCATAGCAGGTTCGCTGTGCGGAGGTGATATCCTCCGGTGTATTTCCTGCCTCCTCTGCCTGCTGGAAAAAAATACACAGACGCGTTAGGCCACATCTATTCAGGTGTTGCTAATTAAGCCATAAGACCACCGTGAACCAGTGGCTTCTCCTCCACAACTTTTCATTTTCTCCTGGTTTGGAACAACTTAAAATAAGTGTGTTTATGTATGTATAGTCAGCTTTAACCACACAGGGGCAGAGAGGCCACGTTCTTCCAATTTTGAAAGTGTTTATTTTTAGTTGAACTAACGGCTCAGGGTTAGTTTGGTATATGAAAGTCAAAGGATCACTTCAGATTCAGAAAGAGTGGCAGTATTGTCAGGGAACACTTTACGGCAGGGCTCTTCAACCTTTTTCAGCCCAAGGACCCCTTGGATGAGAGACAAACAGAACAGGGACCCCCACATGTAATTCATTTTTTAAGAAAGGTTTCACATTTTAAGCCTGGCATATAATCATTTATATTTACTTTGTTTAACTTTTATTTCACCTTATTAACCAAATTATATGCTGGGTTATTAGCCTGTATGTGTTTATGATCTGCCGTTTGTAGTTTCTTAATTATCAATTACCACCATTATTTTGGGAAAAATTGGCAGACCCCCTGCAGTGCCTTTGCCGACAACCTAATGATCGTGGACCCCTGGTTGAAGACCCCTGCTTTGCCAGTATGAGCAGAAAATAATTAGAGTGGCCGGTAACCTTTTCAGTGCACACATGTGAACACTGTATAAAGATGGTTACCTGCAGGTAAATGTACCTTATGCATTGATTTAAAGGTTAAAATATTCAATTTGATTTTGATATAGACACCTGCAGGCGAATTCAATATGTGTTTATTCAATTAAAACATCTTGTATACTTTTCACTAAACATTTTCATGTGTTACCTGTCCATGCAGAAGCTGCTGCAGTCAGAGTCACTCTGCAGTAAACACGCACAGCGTTGGGCAGTCCCAGAGGAGCGTCTCATACGCAGGGAACCCTGGTAACTGGACAAACCATATGGTACAGTGTGCCTAAAAAAAGACACACATGTACACAGTGAGTGATCAGACAGATGCACATTAGACTGATATTACACTTGACCTGTACAGCCTGACAATGCATCAGAGCCACGGGGCACAGAACGAGGGAAGACATGGTGACGGTAAACAACAACTTTGAAATAGAGGATGTACTGAGCGGGTTTAAATCACCTCTGTGGCGGCATTTTGGATTCCCTTTATACACAAATACAACCGGTGAGAAATGGACAGACAAAACCAAAACAGCATGTAAATATTGCAAGAGACTGCTAACATATAGCAGCAACACGAGCAACATGCAGCAGCATATTAGTGAGAAGTGAGAAGCAAAGTAACGTTACACCACCTCGTGAGCGAAAATTGTTGAGGAGGCTTTGCATCTCCTCTCCTCATACATGGATTTTGTTGTTTAAGATGACCATGTAAGTTGCACTTTTTATAAGAGGACACAAACTGTTTTACAGAGTTTCTGTAAAGAAAGCACCTCTAAGATTTTTTTCCTAAAAATAAAAGATCATTTTATTTGGTCATAATTTGTCTGTAGCTCATTTTGATTTAAAAAAAACATCGTGAAAAAATCGTATCGTGTATGTTGAGTGTACTGTTACATCCCTAGTCATAACCCAAGAAAAAGTAGTTCCTCGGTCATAGCTACAGCTCTGTGAGAACATACTGTATTCTTTTTTGTATATTTGTCCATCATTTTTATCTGTTAGATAAACACTAGATTTGCCCTAACATGAGAAAGCAGCAACATCACACAAGTCAAACTGGTTAGAATCAGTTGACAGCTGTAATCTAAACCATTCAATCAGAGGTCAAGCTGAATGTAAACGCATCCCAAATGTTGGTGATAGTTTCTCATTGTACAGGAAATCTCTGATGATCAACTATGGCAGTCATGTCAAAGCTGATTGTAAGTCAGCGTGTAAATTGTGATGAATGTTTCTAATGGCCAGTCTGGGTAGCAAATCATTCAATTTTTCTCTTCCAGTTTGTCTCCATCCTGTCAGCCTGGCTCCTGCTGGACGTTGTTGCAGAGATCCTGCCACATCCTCAGATCACGAGAAGTCGTAATGACGTAGAGTTTCTCTTTAATTTCAGACATGTATCCTGCGGTGGTGCTTTGGCGGCAAGCTCATCGCACTCACCCTGCCCTCCAGGCTTCTAATCTCCTCTCTAAATATCTGTAAATTACTATGAAGAAGCTAAAAAACATGGAGCACCACCTGCCTTTCCACTTACACCGTGGTTCTCTCGAACAACCTGAGCACATAAGTGTCAATGCCACGGTGCATAACTCCACCTTCCTCCACGGTGTCAGTCAGAAGGGGGGTGACCCTCTCTTCTTTCAAACCTTTGATCGTCTGATCCCAGACTTCCTGTGCAGACAGACCGCCTTTCCAATACTGACCTCACCGTGCTACACAACACTCTCTGCTCCCCTGATGCACCACCTAATGATCTTTCAATCCCTTTATTATCCTCATCATGTATTAATCTCAAGGTCAATTAACATATTTCCGGGTGGTGTGCCATCATTAAAGAAGACCACCTGTGACTCGTTTGTGCACATTGCAAAAAAAACCTGAAGAAATTAAAGGATGGTGGGACAGTCTTAAAAAGAATCTGGCTATACTTTGTATAGTCAGTATCTATTTAAGATAGTTAATCCTGCTGTTCCCCCCACAGAGATTTCTGACCATGTTCTTGGCTTGCACACATCATATATTTTTTCACCAATCAAAACTTGTGTAACTTAAAGGGGAGCTCACATGAAGGTCGACTCCCTCATTACAGTACTACTCAGCCCGGGCTCTCTAGAGGGGCTTTCTAAAGTCTGGGAAAATAACCCTGATGGGACTGGGGCCATCTGGGCTTGGAAACTACAAATTTAAAACAGAATGACAACGTTTTAAACTTGGGCAGTTTGAAAGACACTGTGTTTATTACACAGGTGAGGACAGTCCTAACAAAAGATGCTAATGCTGACTGCATGATGGAGAATTCAGCATTTTAGACCCATACTAGGACCTAAAGATCAGGATATCTCTGCTGCTTTGATTCTTCTCCAGACTAAATCCCTGGAGATCCCTTGTCAAATCCCTTGCCTTATCAAATGTCATGATGAGTCTTTTATGGTGTGGACTATTTTTGAACTTTTGATTCCATGTCAAACACTTTGTTTATATTTCACAAGAATGTGGCCAAGGGTTTCTCCATTATCCTCTATCTCCTGCTGCAATAAAGCAGGTGTGTGAGCAGTGGGAGATGTGGATGGAGGCTGGGCTGACACATGACAACCTGTATAGGATGACTGACAGATTTTAAAAGGATCTTAATTTATTGTCTCAGTGACAAAATCCAGCACGAAATGTTAAATGCTAATGTTGATATTCATGTACACAAACAAAGGTCATGTTTGCATTCAGCGTCACAGAAACACATCTTCTAATGGCCCTCTCCAACACAATGAGATTTACAGTCTGCGTTCGGCATACATACCTACTCGCGGCCAGGTATGGGCTGAGGCACAGTGCAAGCCATTGAAGATAATGGCCTTCAGAGCACAGTGCTGGTATTACCACACGCCTGAAGTGAGTCAGTTTCCTTAAGTCCCCATATTAAAATGTCCAACTTTCCACTTTGACAGGTGGGTGCCAACACTGGTGGCAATAAGGCTTCAATCAGCCCACCTCAGCTCCACCCATACTCGACATTGGGTTAGTGGGGAGTCAACGGAGGCAGGACTGCCAAAATGGTGTCAACAATAACTACAACAACAGCTCTTCAGAAACCTGTGGGAGACGTCATGGGGACTGCTCCATTGCATTATTACTGGTCAAAAGATCCACAGAGTACCTTTAAGGAGAATGAGATGCTCAAAATCTGGGCGGCTTAACTTTTACAGTAGTCTGGTATGACAGATGGGAATTTATATATTAGAATCTTGCCTGGAGCAGCTTCAACCCTGCACTATTCCAGAACGATTAATATACAAGACAGCTGAATTTAAAATAACTATCTTCAGAAAACTTTTGATCTTTTACAGACAGTACAATGCACAACAAAGCCATTTTTCAACCTCCACTAAACAGGTCAAAAGAAAGCCGTCGGTCCAAAGGATATTTCAGTCAGTACTGTAAATGTAAAACTGAAGGAGATGAGACAGGCCAATGCATTTTCTGACCATGTCAGAATCTGGAATGCAAACCTGAAAACCTTTTAACCAGATCAGCCACGTGTCTGCTTTTGATCTTTATGTTTGATCCTTTGACTTGAGGTGGAGGTTAACAATGTACCTGAGCTGACTTTGGTCTAAGATGAATGCAAAGATTATGAAACCTCCTTCTGAGAACTTGCAAAGGTTTCAGATAAACACATCCACCCCTCGCCCCCGACCCCCATACATCACCACAAAACCGTGTGCTGACCCGCTGCAACACCTGATATGGTCTGAATAGGACTTAACATTGGTGCTGCACTCAGTGACAATATAACAATTAAAATTAGATGTACAACACTTGAAATAACTAACTTTAAGTTGACTGTGAGGCGATGAAGTTGTAAGCAAGGGTAATGTTATTGTAGAGCTGACAGGAACTCTTAAAACAAATATACATCATGTGACATTATGCAGCAGAGGATATTCAGAGGACTGAAATAAGAAGCTCAACTTACTGTAACATCTGCACATACTTTACAATCTGTCCCCTAAGATGCAAAAACCTCAGATAATCAATTTCAGTCTTACCAAATATTTTCATCTGTTCACACGCAAGCTCCTTCGAGAACCATCAATCACTAGCTACAGCTTTAGCTTTAAAGTATCGGTTGTCAATGATGTATCTGGAAATAAATCCCAATATCAAAGCATGACACTAGACCATATGGTTATAGTTCAAATATCTAAAATATGGAACTATGGAATTATAGCTCAGACAAAAACCAGTGAGCTCACACAGGTTAAAAGGTGAACAGGTGCAGAGCACGTACAGCTGCACTATACTGATACAAGTACACTTTTTACACAGTGAAGTGGAAAAAATGCACTAAATTGGAGTCTAACTAGGAGCTGTCGACCTTTTGTGATGCAATACATTTGCACACCAATTGACAGCAGAGGGGAGATGTGATTCACTTCACGTGATATACAGTTAACCTCCAGGTACTGAGGGAAGATGAATCTAGAAGGTTGTGGCCAACTTCATCTGTAAGGCATTAGTGAGGAAAAAAGGCCCTATCAGGAGCGCCCTTGATCTCATCACACTGAGGTTTACTGTCATCTGACTGACTGCTGTAAGTTTTTAAAATGCACTAAAGTATGCTTTATGCACTATTAACATGTGTAAATGGATTCAAATAATGAGAGGCATTAAACCTGTACTTAATTTCAAGCTGTGCCCAGTGAAGTTCTGCGTGTGTTCATAGGAGCAGAAGCTGCTGCTGCACTGCTCTCTGCAGGCTTGAACTCTGTTGTTGCTGGTGACCACACCTCAGTCTGAAGCTTTGTTATCAAAGAACTGATAGGAGCACCCCCCCAAGACTCATTGTTTGGACTCAACAAAGGAACAGATGAATCTGTCTTTTAATCTGCTTGATGCTGCTTTTGTTGTCTTTTTCATGCCAAGAAAAGAAGAAAAGTTCAAAGGGACTTAAGTCTCCGACTTGTGGCAAGCCAAGTGCAATATGCAAAGTTTCACATTTTCAGATGGTGAAGCTGATTTGTAATAAAAATAAGAATGCTGAATGAGGAACTAACAGATGAACGAAGATGGCGGTTATTTGAAGCCATCTGAGGGTGTGGGAGAATGATAAACTGTTGCTTTTGTCAAACTTCTTGTTTAAATTTAATATAAAAAATTATGTAAGTTTGCAATGGCTCCTGCTATCTAAAGTTCTATAGCTACTCATTACAGAAACATCTCAGATGACCAAAAGGCTCCTGTTGCCTTTTGCTTACTGTCAAAAATCCCCAGTGGAATTAAAATACCTGAGTGATCAGTGTCTAAGACCCCTTCGGGTTATAAACATGTCTTTACAATTGTACTAAGCCACAGGAAACACTGTGACATATGAGAAAAAGCCGCAGCTCAGTTTCTCCCAGATTCTTTCATGTCTTAAGAGTATTCCTTTTAACACGAAGCTTCAGGCTGTCCTTTCATCATAACTCACATATTTGTGGCCCCCACGATGTGCTAATGTGATGACAGCTTTCCAGCTGACTCTATGATTAAAGTAAAAGATCGTGACGTGTGTAAACTGCTGTAATGATGCAAATACTGTACATGAATAATACAGTAATACCATGACATTGTGATGCCTCTATAAACCACTGAACAGCACACACACACACACACAAACACACACACACACTGTTATGTCCGTAGTGTCTGAAGAATGACTTACTCTGGTGTGTTGATCCAGATGATGTCCAGGTGGCAGTAATACACACACTCCTTGTCTTTGTAAGTGTAGCATGTGCATCTCTTTGCGCGCCTCCTGGCCCCCGTTGGGTCACACGTGGAGCACAGCTTCGCTTCACCTTTAGAAGCAACACGGGCAAGGTTGTCCACACCACCAGGCAGATGTGCGCTCAGCTTGACAGCTTCCACCTCCTTCCTCTGGTTCACATCTTTGCTGGAGGAGGAACCTGCAGGGTCACAGTAATTTAAAAAGACTTTAAGGAACCTTCTTTTATATGCTTGACCTTAAATAGCAGTCCTGAATGTAAACTTCAACTTCAATAACATTCAGTATATTAATCAAACATATCCAAACATAAGTTCATATGTCCATACCATACCACGGTATTTTTAGATGGTATTCCTATAAATGTCCCCATACATAATATTGATGTATAGAGAAGCCTTGATATAGAAATACAAATACTATATAAATAAGCTTAATATACAAATAAGCAGTTAGTGTATATGACACATTTTATTCTTGTAGGATTCATGTGATCATGATGGATGTGAAGTCTACTAGTCTCAGTCATGTTGAGATGAATTAAAGAAGTTATGTTTGTTAAAAAAAAATGTAAATCTTTGCCTCCTGAGAAGAGATTCAACAACAACTCTCTCAGGTCAGGAGATTCATCGTATACGCAAAATCATTAGGACCACTGCTACGGAAACATCTCTCCAATGAGCCAGAGTCAGGGCAAAGGGACCATTAGTTATCCAAATACCTCAGACGTTGCTACTGTTTTGCAGCAACTAAGGCTCAACAGGCTATCTATCAGAGGGAGGTTCAGCATAATGATGCAGAACAGTTCAAAGGTTGGCTGCTCCTCTCATTAAAGGGTAATTAAACTCTGAATGTTTGTGTGTCGGTTTTCCTCAACACTGTTAATATCTGTTGACTTAGCTCATTATATATTTTTGATGTTTCCGATGGTAACAGAAGAAGATGATGGTCATGATGAAGCTGATGTTAGTAAGGTAAAGGAAAAAGGCTGGTCAGGATTTTGTGTCCTGTAGATGAAATATGAAAATGCTCAGCAGGACTTGCTCGATAGTGCTTTACTTCATGTATTCCATTATTAGACAGGATGACAGGTAGTACACGTGAGACAGGAAACTATGAGGAGGATGGGAGAGAAGAGCAGAAGTACAGGGGAGAGGAGGAGGAGAGGAGAGAAGGAGAGACAAACCATGTCTGGATGTTAAAATAAGTTGACATCTCTAACTGTGTAGAAAGTGTCTTTCTCGTGGCAGCAGATGTGCTAAATATCTTCCAGCACCACAAAAAAACCTCACGCTCCTCAGCACTGCTGCTGCACAAATCCCTGGAGAAAACACTGACCACCATTACCCGCAGTCCAGATGTGTAATCTGACCAGCTGCACAGACAAGTAGTGTAACACTCCATATTTACATTGAAAGAGTTGTTGATGTGTATAATCCTTCCTCCTCATGGGGAGAGATCTCCTCCTAACATACAGTGCTAATCTCAATCTCAAATCCTGTGTACTTTTTAAAGACAAAGACAACGTGTGTGTGTCTTCATCCTCACAGTATTGGAAGGTTTGTTCTCAGCAGCAGACGTGAACATACGTGTGTCTGTCACCACAACTCAGCAGGGAAGATGAAGCCTCACAGTATCTTTGGCTGAACTTTAGACTGTGGATTTGATCCACCTGTCTCCCTTAAAAGGTAGAGACAGCAACATGAATGCAAAATGAAAGTAACAGTTAATATAAAATTCATTCAAAGCGCTTTAACAAGAAGTTTTAGGATCTGTTTGCAGTTGAGGTCTCAGAGTGCCTTGGAACAGGTTGATTGTATGTTTAATTTAACTCAACTTTCTCTGAACTTTCACATCATTTTGTACGTAAAAATAAATAAATTCATTAAAATACTCACTGTTTGCCAGAGATGTTGTGACCATAATAAGAAACAGAACTCCCACATCAACCGATGACATATTAGCCATCATACATCAAACATTCAAAAAATCGAATTAAAAATGTAAAAAAAAAAAAAAAAAAAGTCCAAAATTTCTGCAGGTCTTTCTTTCTTTCTTTCTTTCTTTCTTTCTTTCTTTCTTTCTTTCTTTTCTTTTCTTTTCTTTTCTTTTCTTTTCTTTCTTGTCCTCTGATGTTACAGTCCTGATAGTAATCGTGCTGGTGTCTTGTTGGGTTGCGCTGCTGCTGCGTCTCTTCCCCCAGTCAGACTCTGACTGCTTTATTTATGGGCTGACAGCTCAGCAACAAGTCAGCCGCAATCTCACGGACCTACTTCCCGTTACGGCTTTCAAAATAAAAGCTTTCTGGTCAAACGTCAAGACCGGTCGGTCTGTCGGTCCGCCGGATAATTCATGCGATTTGTGAAGAGAGAGCTGTGACACCAACCAAATGATTCACATAGGACTGTAAAGGCAGTATTTTAGATTACTGGAAATATATTTCCTCATTTTAATTCAGATATCACACTACAATACAGTTAATAGGTTATTATAAAGCACATAGAAAATGAGATCAAACCACAGATGACAACCCACATGGACACACCCTGAAGTGTAGGCCATCATGGCAAAATAAAAGACAAGTAACCACTTCCTGAGAGTCTGTATTTCATTAGAATGGATTCTCCATCATAGTGGGAAATATTATTTTGATCACTTCGATTCATGTGACATTTTTTCTTGAAATTTTCTTCAGCTTTATGTGGCTGTTAAGTTAAAATGCTTTCTATACTTAAATAACATGGTCAATTTGACATACTTTGTGTGGTATTGTCAATCATGTATTTGGAAATAAATCCCAATATCAAAGGATGACATTAGAACATATGGTTATAGTTCAAATATATAAAATATGGAACATTGGAATTATAGCTCACACAAAAACCAGAGAGCTCACATAGGGTAAAAGGTGAACAGGTGCAGAGCATGTAGAGCTGCACTATTTTTTTACACAGTAAAGTGGAAAAATGCACTAAATAAAGATTTTGATGAATCTGAATGATCATCAGATAATAGTGCAAAAACAGAAGATATCTTGTCTCTGTAGTATCACAAACACCACATTAAAATAAAGAGATAAGTCTCTTTGACTTAGACTTGACTTGGACTTGAACGTGTTAGGACTTGGACGTGACACAGTCTTGATTAGTGCTGGTCTTAGGCTCAATAAAGGTGGTCTTGATTACAGTCAATCACACATTACAGATAAAATTTGGGCACTGTTCAGGGAGGTTAGACATCTTTAATTTTTCTTTCATTGATCAAACTGCTGAGCTTTCCATCACACACTCAGGTTTCAGCTTTATTTAATACAACGCAAAAAATTCAAACCACCACAGTAAAATTCAAAGATTACAAATGATTACAAAGATTACAGTGGTCCTTTCACTGCAAAGAGCCACAGGTTTTGTTCTGCTTATCACCTGTCCATAAAGTAGTTGTGTTTTCAACAATATTGTAATTCCAGTTATTCATATGACATTTTATTCACTCCTCCTTTTCTTCAAACAGTAATTACAATACTGAAACAAAAACTTTAATAGATGACTGTTTGCAAAGTCAGTTTACCAATGGCAAAGGAGGCAAGGAGGTTTTCTGGTCATTTGATCAATTGCATTAAATGTTGAACTGTTCCTTTAGGTGAAACCTTTAAGTGGCAGGCATGAAAGATTGAGAGAAAGATTATAGATAGTACATACAACACAGAGCATAGGTCTTTGGCTGGAATTGAACATACTATACATGTATGACATGCATGTCATAGACCACAAGGCTTCTGAAGGAGCCCTGAAAATCATACTTCTTACTTGGTCAAGAAACCTGTTTATATCACAACTAAGGGTCCAAAGCAGACACAGGAAATCAAATCATCCTAAAGAAAATCCCACAGGTTGGGTTTAAACATAGTGTGACAGAGTTTCTGTGAAGCTCTGCTTGGTTGTTTTCGATAAATGAAAATTCATTTTCCACGTTTTTACCCCCTTAGACCCCAAACACTGCAGCATGTGCTTTTTGCCAGGGTCCCAAAAAATGATCCCATCCATCACCAAATTTGGGAGAAAGTCGACTTTTTTAAAAAATGAATAATGTCACCATCAAATGCAGTAATGTAAACCCAGAACTATATTTGTGTTTGCTTTAGCCTGAAATCACTGAGGGAAAACTCAACTGGTTAACGTCCCAAGCCTGGAATGAAATACTGTTGTGGACAAATGATGTCCCAAAGAAACCAGTAAGTGAGTAATGGAAACCAGAAGTGTAATTTGTGTCAATTTGTTGTTGTTGTTTGTTGTTTTTTTCCCTAAAGAAGCAGGAGAAGAAACATTCCTTCTTTGGATTTCCAGACTGGAAGCCTGAAGGTCAGCTTAAGTGTCCAGCATCACAGTATGTTCCCAGACGGTGCTGTGTAAATGTCAAGTTAGTGTATGACAGGAGATCAAGATATGTTTAATTCAAACCTTACCCAAACATTAAACAATTTTACTTCCACAGTCAATCATCATTACAGCTATGTTTTCACTGATTTGTAGATTTTATATTCACTTGCATTTATTTTCTATCAGCAGGTGTCTTACTCTAGATCCTGGTGATATTTTGACAGAAAACATACAATCATAATGGTGTCTGGAGTGAAAGAATGTCTTTCACAAGTTACCTTGGGAAGCATAGGAATGCATGGGCTGCAATTAGAGCCCCCATTCCACATAAATCCATAGGGAAATGAATCCAACCAAAACAGTATGGGGCCCACCAGACCTGCCCAGCACTTGTTTGATTCAAAGTCAGTAGCTAGAACCTGTGTGGTCTTCTTGACCACAGTGATCAATCCCTGATGGATCATACAATAAAGGCACATGTAGATTGGCAGGCGTATTGTCAATGTCAAGGTCTTCATGAGGTAGGGCATGAAAAATATTCAAGGACAATGTCCTGAAATGTTTTGATGTGATGTTGATCCATCAGCTTTGCAAAATGAGTCATATTAGTCATGAAGGACTGGACATTGAATTCTACATCAGAAACTTATCATGTTTAATCTCAAAGATCCGTTGAACTGTCCAACAGTTTGCAGTACATTGTAAGATGATAATACTGAACACATGGTTAGTAGAGATCCATTTAGTATGCATACAACAATATCAAGAATCACTGTATGCATACTAAACACTGACAGTCCCTGCCCTTTTACAAATTTGCCCAATACAATCAGGCAGCCACTAAAAAGCTTGACTGGAGGAATTTGAGGTTAAGTGCCTTGCTTGGTGCCTCTCCTGGTGTTATCATAGCAGATTATTCACCTTCCCTCCCCGCTTCTTCAGGGGATTAACAATATTTCATACTGCCATGCTGTAGCCTGACTCTTTTGGTTTTGGAAACTAAGAATTCATCTCTTCAGAAGTTGAAATGAATAGTGCGCTATTATTCAGTAATAAGTAAAGGCAGGTAGTCCATAACACACTCTCCTGGATAACAGCAGATATCAGCATGGACCATATATGGAAATGGATTCTAGTATTTTCTCCAGACTCCTCTAATTTTGCCTGAGTCAGATCCTGTCTACAATCAACTTAGGGTGTGATGAATAACACTGGAGTTATTTAAACTTCTTAACTCTCTTGTGCTACAGTCAGTACTCAGTCACTATGAGGAATGAAGTGTTTGGAGCAGAGCCATTAATCACTCACTCTGTGAATTCAAGCCCCCATCAGTAATTATTTAATAAATGATCAGACTGGGTGTTACCTGAAAATTCTACAGTTCCGGCAGTCAGCTGAGATCAAATGAGGTGAGTGACTCTGTGTGGTGCACAGAGAACTAGTCATTCTCTTTGTACCACCCTGCAGGACTGAATCTGGTTGATGGTGGCAGTGTCATCCACGGACTTCTGTGCAACAGACAGAACAGAGTTCTCTCTATGTTGGGCGTTACACTCGTGGGTATACAGCATGAAGAAGGGGGCGATGGAGCACACAGTGTTCAACATTAAAGTGGAGGAGGTGTGACTGCCTAATATGAAGTCTAATATCCAGTTGAAGTGTAGTACTCAAACCAAAAGTGCTACGTTTGACAATTAGTTCTATGCTGAACAATGCTGGAGGACGAGTGGCTGGAAAATAAAGACTTAGGTCCAGCTGAAATCAACAAACATTCCAATGCATTCTGATGTAGCTGCTGTTATATGTAGAGGGCAGTAGAGGTCCTGTGTGGATCTGTTGGTTCTGAATGCAAAGCAGTGAGGGTCAAGGCTGTCTGGGATGTTACTTTTGATGTGCTGGAGAACTAGTTTCTCAAAGCATTCTAACAGAAGGAGGGTAAGCGCTGCAGGGCAGACTCTTGGACGATGGTATCTTGAAGCAGGTGGAAACACTCTGGTTGGCACCTGTTCTAAGTACAGGGCCATGGGGGCTAGAGGCCCGGCAGCTTTGCTCACATTCACACTAATCGGGGGGGGGGGGTTCTCACATCTACTGTGTACATTCAGCCAGTCCTCTGGAGATGGAGGAGACTTGACAGCTGACTCTTTGTTGAAGACATCAAAGCGAGTGTTAAATGTGTTAAGCTCATCTGGCAACATGACCTCACACATGACATGTCATGCTTTTGTAGCCTGTGATGTTCTGGATCATTTACCACATATCTTTGGTGTTGTTGGTGTTGACTCAACCGGAGACTCGACTGGAGAGAGACCTCAACATTGTTGACTCAGCTCAACATTTCCCGATGTCTCCACTTTGCTTCCTTGATGTCAGTCACGCTTTGGTGGTGATGCCCTCATCTCTCCATCCATCCAAGCTTTCTGGTTGGGGAATGAGTTTATTTTCTTTGTGAAAGCCAAACCAGCAACACATTTGCTGAAGTACAATGTTACTGGTGATGTGCATTCTTCAAGGATCCCATGGCAGCATCTTTGAACACCTGCCAGTCTGTGCACTCAAATGATTTGACCTTTTTAATCAGCTGGGAGTAAGATGACAGGAGAGGCAGGAAAAAGTTCAAAATGTGGACTACCTGGTATGTTCATGTAAATATGGTCCAAGGTATTGTTTTCCCTGGTGGGGGTGTGGACATGCTGGTGGAATTTAGGTCAAACAGTTAGTGAATTGATCATACGGTTAACATCTTAATATTAAAAATTCAAAATTGGTTAGATAGGTTATGTTGTTAATTAACTTGACCATATTTAAGCACCAAGCATCACTGTAAATACAGTCATCCATCCAGTGTCAAATTTCAGTATTTGTCAAGATATTTTACTCTGGACCATCCAATAGTAGACAGACCAACCGATAATGCCATCCCAAGAGACATGCTGCTAGCGTATGAATGTTATCCTTTGTGTTATAATTTAATTGGTGTTACAACAATATCCTCTCTCTTGAAACAGACCCCAAAAAGTCAGAGAAAGAGTCACACTATATTTGAAGCTCTTTGGACAGACTCAACAAATTTAGCCATTATAGTTTCGTCCTCAGAATAGAAAAGTTATGTAGGTAATACCTGACTGACCACAGAGAAGTTTAGATACCATCGGTACGTAGCTGACTACATAAAGCTGATTCTCAGGTCACTGAGTTTAAGTGTCAGCCAGCTCCACCCACACTGATCACAGACCACAACAGCTTGTTGTGTTTGGTTGCTCACCTGTGCACTGTCATCTAAGACATTTAGATTAAGAGTTCATGTGACTGCCAGCTAGGGATACAGAGAATGCTACAGGAATTTTGGAGTGTGCAGATATACAGGTGGACAGCGCAGCAGTATTTCAATCTCAGTGCAGTATTTCAGCGAGGATATGTCGACTCACTGGTGTAGCGTAAGCTACATGTAACTACTCTTGGGCCTCTGCCAAATCTCATAAAATATTCTGTTTCTGGCAGTAGCACTAAGAATATGAAATAACAACTGTGAGATGTTATGTACAGTGCTGCCTTCATCTGTTAACTCGAATTCTTAAATACACAGGACATAAGTCTACATCAGTCTACTCATTGATAGCAGAGTTATGGCAGAGGTAGAGTCTTCATTCCTACAGTATATACATCATTGGAAACATGCTGACACAGTGTGCTGATCTGACATGCCAAAGATTCTGTAGTTCCAACACTGAGAATGGTTAGAGTTTATTTGCACAAGTTACACTTGAAAGACCATCAGAATCATTTTGTGTGTGCAGGAGGAAGTGGTCAAGCAGCCCACTGACTTATTCATGGCCTCCACATAAAAACATATAACTTTCTTCAAAGAGCTATATGAGCAGATGATGTGAGGAAATAAGGAAATGAAGCAGAATTAAAGGGATAGTTTGGGTTTTTTTAAGTAGGGTTATATGAAGTACATCTGCCTCTGTAGACTCACACTGCGCTGACAGATGTCTACTGTACTATGACTATTACTACTGACTATGAGTTGTGAGAGTTCACCCTCTTGATGATGTGGGGAAATCTGGCTTTTCTGAGACTCTCAATAATTATTAATTAATTATGATTATAATTATCTCTTAATTCTCTAATTCTCTCTAATTATTGATTATTAACAACACACTATAAGAAGCTTTAGCGTGTCCACTTGGAAAATATGACATTTAGGGGACACTCACATTTGCACTCAGATTTACATTTTTACTGTGTTTTAAGTATATCTAATGGATGTTTCAAATGGATGTAGGGAGCAATACTTCTGGACCACCAACTCTAAGACCAAGTAAGGGGTTTAAAGGTCCAGTGGAAAAGATTCAGTGGCAGCAGTAGTGTAGTTGCTGATTCTAACCCTGTTGCCTCACCCTGCACTTCTTAGCGTGAAGGAGAAACAATGGTAGCTAACAAACACGTGAAAACATAAAGGTTCCTGTCTAGAGCGAGTGTTTAGTTTGTCCATTCTGGGCTACTATAGAAACATGATGGTTCAACATGGTTGACACTGTGGAAGAGGACCCATGCATGTCATTTCTAAACAAACCTGACACACCAGACCTTTAACTGAAGAACACACACAATCAGACTATGAGTATGTTCTATTTTCCCTCTTCTTTTATTGAAATAGCTGAAAACACAACATGATGTGCAGTAAATCTGAGATGAATTTATTTGTTTTGTTAGTTATGCTTACTTATGCAATCTTTAATAAGAATATAAAATTAGAAAATGAACACAGAACAAATATAAATATTTATAATGCAGTAATAGATCAGCTTCTAACTTGAACAAAAAAAAAAAAAGTTGCACATTTTTGCCTTTCCTCTGTGTCAAACACCACTACAAACTCATCCAGAATGTCAAACAGGCCTGAACAGATGCAATGGAGATGAAGCTCCAAAACGACCACTAATGGGCTGAGAACCGACAAGCAAGTCAGCATGAGCTGTAACTGTGGATTTATGTACAGAAATGTTCACATACACTCTGTTTCCTGTTCCCGTGAGCTCCGGTGTCTTTTCATAGCTGCTGACTCATCCCATAACCCAGACTTAGAGAAGGGTCATGCCCCTCCAGCCAATGCCTGCTTCACCTGGGTGATCTGATTGGCAGTAGAGATCAACTTAATGGGTATTTAGCAATATGTGTGTGTGATTCACACACACTTTCGCACACACAGGTGTTGTCTGGTGTACAGAGTACAATTTATGAGAGAGAGAGAGTAAGTGTGGGAAGTCAGACACAAGTTATGGCAAATTATGTGTGTAAGCCCGTGAGAGCAGAACGGAAGTCAACGTTTCATTGGGGCAGAGGTAATTTTATTGGTTGGGTTAAATAGCAAAAGGAGTCACAGTTTTCTGTCAACACTCATGATCCAAGCAAAAAAAAAAAAACATATGAGGTAAACACACAGCTGGGAGCTCGTATTGTGAAACAAGCACACAAGCTGCTAACAGAAAAATAAGCCATGCTGTTCTCCAGTCTTTGCAAGTGACTTTGAAATTAATGTCAGGTATTCATATTATCATAAGTAAGTAACAGTCAACAGTACAAGACAGAAACCTTTGTGAAGTGGGGGCCCCCATTCAGTTTGTGCATGACTAATGCTGTGTCTCAATTCACATACTTCCAAACTTACACTTGCTATTTTGAGCATGAAAATGGCATTCAAGGAAGCTGAAAGTGGATGGAAAACTGCAATCAAGTGACAACCTTCCTGGCTGTGAAGCAAAGCCTATGCAGAAATGATAAAAACTGCAATTCATCGAACGGCCACTTGAGGCTGGCTCCAGAAGTGAGTTAGTCTCCTTAAGCCCCCATGTTAAAATGTCCAAATTCACATAGGTGCCATTACAGATGGCTTTTTTGAATATCCAGGCATCATTTGGCCTGCCTCAGATCCGCCAATGATCTGTCTGGCCATACTTGAATAGACACAACACCACTCTGCTGAAATTAGCGCACTATGCCAGGAAGTACACAGGGTACACAGTGTACTGGATAGAAGAGTACTAACAGGAGTATCCAAATGGAGGCACAGCATAAAACTTTAGATAGTTTACCTACTTTAGCTAATAACCAAGTAATAACAACCTAAGTAATAACCAAGCCTGGGGATTGGGCAATGCAGGCTTAATGGGCAGGTCCATACATGTATCATGCTGCATTCACACCACGTCAGCAGGATCGGGAATGACAGGAAAAGCTCAAATTGTTCTAACTTGGGAACGTTCACGCATGAATCCCTAATGATTAACCAACTGCTCGATTACAGCAGACAAACAGACAGTAAGTTAAAGTTAAACATTGTTCCTTGACAAGTGAAACCAGGTACAAATAGTGTGTTGCTCCATTTTAATAATCAAGATCAACTGCATTAGTCTTAGTGGATTTCATTTGATTGTAGCTGCCAGCGATGGTGGCTTTGCAGGTTTTTTGCGACTGACCCCTTGATTTCTGGGGTTCATTTTTCTGTGAAGGAGAGAACAATGGAGGCTGGCCTGAGCATTTAGTCCTACTGGCTGTTTCAGGACAATAGGATATGAATACAGCATTAGCTTGCGTTTGACCTACACTATCCTTGCAAAGTTGCCCAGTCTTTGCCCAAAGTTGGTCTTTTAATGTATTATTTGAAAAAAACATTTTAAAAAACATAGATCCAAGATCCATTGGCCCACAAACTCAATTCAGCTGCTGATATTATTTCTGCCTCCAAAACTTAGCATATGTGTATGTTCACCTAAAGCTCAATGATGAGCTTTCCTTCATCGTCACTGCTGCTGGTGTCTTCCGTGTAGTCCTGGCAGCTTTGCACAGGCCTCACTCCACTGGTCAGACCCTCGGCTGGCTGGTAGTCATGAAGCTGTCCAGCAAAGAAAAAAGACTGGAATTTGTTGGTAATGTCAGATCTCTCAGAGTTACTGCTCTGACCTGTGTAATCATTTGGTGCCTTATCCTCAGTGTCTTGATAATCATCAGGTTGTGGGTATTTAAAAGGCTTTGTTGGCAGCACAGTATTATTATTCAGCACATTGCTGTCTGACACTTGTGGGTCCACTGTCAATCCAGCAGCAGCTCTACTGACTTGACCAGAATAAGAAACGTGGCTGGGCGGTGTGGAGGATGATGCTTTGACATCAGGCGAGAGGATTTTGTGAATTCCTACAGTTAACTGAGTACAACAGCTGACTGCTGTGACATTGTGACCTGCAGTAGTATTTTCTTGCTGAGCAGACAGATAGACGCTGGTCTGCTTTTGGTCCTGGCATGAAAATATTTGAGTTTGTTGAAGGCTGGACTCAATTTGTGAAAAAGCATTTTGTGTTTCTGATAACTTGGCTTGTGCTTTGACATGTTGACTTGAGGTTGATTTGCATAAGATCTGTGTTTGTTGGTTATGGATGATGCTGCTTTCCCAGTGTTGCTGTGAGTAATAGAAGTTGGTCATCTCTGATGGTGGCGGTGGAGAATTTAAAAGGCAAGTCTGACTGCCGCTGGTGGGTAAATTAAAGTTGTTTGACGTTCTTGGAGCTTGCTGAGGGCTCTGTTGAAGGTATTCAGACATTCCTGAGTGTGTCTGGGAAAGACACTGTAGATGCTGCTCCGATAGGCAAAGGTTTTTAAAGGAATCAACTTTGGCTGTTCTATCTTCTCCCTGTTAATAAAGGAAGAATATTAGGAGCATTGCAATAATACATTCATTCTATTGAACCTGCTTCCTGCATTGCTCACATACAACAAAGCTTTATGTGTCTGGTGAGGTATGAATTATAATAGTCATGACAGCTAACATCAGATCAGTGGTGCATTCACTTGTTCTTCAAGTGCTTCAACTATTCATTTCCTTGAAGTTTGAAATCATGTTATGCCGATGATGCCCAGCTCTTTATCTCTATCAGAGACATTACTGCTGCCACTCACTCCACCCTCACAAACTACCTCAAGGATGTGTCCATACATGCAATGCCTCTGTCACAATTGATCAAACGAACTGCCTTTTTTTTCCTTCCCTCCCCCTCCTTCTCAGCTTCTGAAACACCAAACTCAACAAACTACAATATGTCCAAAACCAAAGATAACTCCATACCCTCAAATCCACCCTCCCTGTTCAACAAAGAATCCAGTTTAAAATTGTCCTTGTCACTTACAAAGCCCTCCACAAACTAATCCCTTCCAAGCCCACTAACCTTCTGTCCTGACATACTCCGAGCTCCAACCTCAACCTCCACACCCTTTTCACCCAGTCTAAGCATTATATATCTCCATTGCTGCCCCCTCCCTTTGAAACAAGACCCCAGTACCCAAGATATTCTCCCACACTCACTCTCAAAACTGCACTTAAAATCCACCTATTTAAATCCACTGTAATCCATCACTCTCATTTTTTGAATGGGGGTTGTTATGCTGTTACTGTTTCTTCTGTTCCTAATTGTTTTGCTCTGATATTGTCTTTATTACATGGCTTTGTGGAATACTCAATTCTGATTGGTACAGCATTCTAGGGTCTCTTGCTTCTGTGTAGCAGACCACTGCTATGACTAACAGACTGTTGCCATGGACACAGTTCCGATCATATAGCCTGGAGTACACTGTGGATGAAATAAAATCAGTTTTAAATCAATAATTTGACACAAAATATTGTTTTCTCTCGTGCAATATGTGGATTAATGTACAACAAAGGGGGTCACGGCTACAAAATAAACCTCTACACCTTGTTGGGTGTATATTATCACTCCCTTGTTACCATGTTAAGTGCCTTTGAGGACCTTAAACCACTATATGAATGAAATTCTGCTATAAAACAGATGTAAATCCATGTAACTGTTGTCATCATATTGCTTTAATGGATTGCTGATGTTTTAAACTCAAGCTCATAAAGCCTCATAATTTATATCTGATTTGCCACTGTGTGTGGCACTGTAATATACATTTTTGTTTATCATATTTGTAATGTTGTGTAAATCTTTTTTTTTCTCTTAACCACATTTTTCTCTGTTCGGCACATTTTGAGGGTCACATATTTATCACTCTGCAAATATTTCATGAGAAAAACATAAATTCTGGCTCGGCTGTCTCTCTCTCCTTGGTGAACGATTCTGTGATGTAACAACCCATTATGCCTGAAATCTGCTTCCACATGATCCGCAGATCAGGACAGTCTGAATGGATCTGGTGGTGAAGGATTTGTGGAAAGATTTAGATGGGTTTAACAATAATTAAAACAATAAAAAGTATTTAGAAAGAATGCAGTGTTGGAGCCAATCCTGTTCATTTTGAGTCTGTTTTGTGACATTTCTCCAGCGCCTGTGTGCAGTTTGGAGATGTAAGTGGAGACATACATATGAAGTAATGTTTTGCTCCATCACAAAGTTACCAGTATTTAGGAGCTCCTATTTATTATTGATGTGTTTACTTGTAGTTGTGTCTGTGTGGACTGTAAAGAGACTTTCCATCTCACCTCTGGCTTCATCATTTCTTGTGAACATGTGTATCTGCAGTTAGGCTCGGCCTTGCTCTTTTCTTCTCCACCACGCTGCCCCTCCATGCACTGGTAGTTTGTCTCCCCAGCGTCCTGGCTCTGCTTTGGCCTCCAGTCTTTGGCGTCTGGCTGTCCAGGGGTCCCTCCACGTTCCTGTGTCTGCAGCTGCTTCTGGACTGCACATCCCCCCAGGGAGTCTCCTTCCATGAGCCCTAGGGAAAGGAAAATGTTTTTTTTAGGACAGAGAATCCATGATGTTCATCAGTCAGTTTGATCTTGTCTGAAAAGTAAGGTGGAGATTATACAGCTCAGAGTTCTGAATGAACTGAACTACAGCTGGTAATTACATTTACTTTTGAATAAAAGAACAAAATATGAATTACATTATAATAATAAATATAATTTTATTAATATTGTATTAATGGCGTGTTAACAGCCCATCGACTAACTTGAAGGAAGTAATGTGTTCATTTTTTCTGGTGGGATACATTCTTGTGATATACACATGGACTAATGTGGTCAGATATAATATGCAGTGGAGGGTATAGAGTAACAGCAATTGACTTGATGAAAAGCAAATGTTCCTGTAGACTTTCTAGAATTAGAAGGTTCTTTGGTTTGGCAAACTCTTAGTGCATAGCTGTGTATGAAAACCCACATGGACCAGTACACCCCTCTTAGACAACAATAATCTGAACAAAGTTTCAGGACTGCCATGTGAATTCAAGCATCAGTCTTTCCAGGAGATCTGGCAACTTTTGTTCTCTCAGTTTAGCCAGGAGGCAGTGAATGGAGGTCAATGAGTGTCAGCCCTTTTGTTTATCCTGTGCTCCCCCCTGAATAGCCTTTAAACTTTATTATTGTGTGTAATCCTGAGCTTCTCTGACTTAAAGAACGGGTGAACTGGGGTTGTGTGCTGTGATGGGGATAAAATGACACTTTCAAACATTACAAGACATTACAATTCTCTGTGAAGTAGCTCACATGTGATGGTAGTGAGGACAATGATGGTCAAAATGAAAACCAGACATACTGCTATGACCATGATTTCATTTCTCCACAGAGAGCCATTTGATTGTTTTGTCTATAATAAAATCCCCAGCAGTGCATTTAACTTAAGCCCATATAAAGAGCAGAAACACTCCAACATCCTCTCAGGCTTTTAGCCATTCTTGCAGTGCATGAAACACGGCTGCAAATCTGTGACCTCATACTGCCATCTTGTGGTGAAAACTGGTGTCTGACTTGAAATGTTCTTATTAAAAGAATAAAGCATGTTATCGTTACAATATAGTTAGCAAACACAAATACAGTGCAGTATGTACCAAGGTACATTTTTATGTTGTCTCTGTACTCCAGGTCACTAGACTGAAACCTAAACAACAACTCTGAACAGATTTTTTGATACATTATTCTATGCAGTCGTCTGTTGGGGTTGAGGTCCAGGGTCTGTCCTGGACTGCCCCTAGACTCCACAGGAAGTGGGCGAGAGGAGGATGTTAGCAAAGCTGACATCTATCATGAACAGCTCCTCTCACCTCCTCCATGAAACTGTGGAGGCCTTAAACAGCTGCTACTCCCACCATGTAAGAGGAGCTCTACCACAGGTCCTTCATTCCAACAGCTTATCCCATATCATCTCATCTCATCTCATCTCATCTTTTTTTTACCTATTGCAAATTAGGACAGAAATTATTACATGTATTAATTCATTGTATTACTAAATCTGTTTATTTTTTTTAGCAAATCTTTGGAAGATTTACAATCACTAGGGGCAAAAATGAACTGTGGGCTCCTGTTGACACCTGTAGACCTGTTCTCTCTGTACGTTGTATCCTCTACTCTTAAGTAAAGAAATTTAAATAGAAATATGCACCATGTGAACACAAATAATCTTAATTAAGAGCTTTTTTCAGGAGAAAGAGCCTCAAGATTCTCAGCTTTGTATTTTACAGCCTTTTTGCCTTCAGGCTGGTCTTAGGCAGTGAAATACAGTTTGATCAGATGGAATGAGGTCAGGTGGTTGACAAGAACATTTTACTGACTGGCACAAAAACTTGGTTGCCACGTCTATACTGTGTGTTTAGGATCATTGTTACCGATGGTAACTGGACACCTGAAATGTGCACCCAAAATAGAAATGGGCACTATCAAACAGCCTTACAGTCATTCCTCTGTATATCCCTTTGGTTCTATACAATAGGAATACGTGGTATAATTAAAATAGTTGTATATACCTGCAGCAGCACTCTGAACACTTGTGAGCACAGCTGGGGTGTCTTTGGGTCTGTCTACCTGACCCTGTTGTTTTTCTGAGTGGGCTGAGCTGATTCTGTCCTGTGATTCACTTGGAGTCATTTCCTGTGAAGAGGCAGAACTGTCCACAGGGGTCACCCTGTCACATCCCATGTTTGCATGTTTCGATGAATTCAGAGCCTCTGATAATGTAGGTTCCAATGGATTACTGCAGTAGATTGATCCTTGTGGGGTCAGCCGACTTGGAGCCTTGATGAAAGATGAAGAAACTGAGCCAGGGAGTTCATCAGCACATGCAGCAACCGAGGCCTGACTGAGCCCAACCTGCAGAGGGGAGTGGGTTTCTCCACTTTCTAACCTGCTGCTATGGTACGCAGAGGCTTCACCCTTGGCTATCACGGTGGCTGCATTACATGTGGTGTCTTGATTTTTAAGTTTGTGTTGGCTTTCTTTTGCCAGTATTTCTCTTTTGAAGCTATTCTGATTTACTGCGCTGGGAGAAAGAGAGGTCACGCTGAGCTTGTGCTGTGAGATTGTTGGAGAGACCAATCCACTTTGGCTGACCCTTCTGTCTGGCAAAAGTTGTTCCTCAGCACAATGGTTCAGAGAAAGGGCATGTGCCTCCTCTGAAGTTTGGCTCCTTCCTGATTTTACACCTTCGAGTGAAGCAGCAGTTGACATAACATTCCCCGTAATGCTCTGAGTGTCTGTGACCGTGTTTACATGACTGTATTTGTGTGGGCGTTGTGACAAACCTAATCCTTCTGGAGGTTTAGATTCAACAGATACTGTAGCCTGAGTGGAATCACTGCGTCCTGTCAGGGGGAGATTTGGCTTCCCAAATTGTACATCCAGTGGAGGTTTTATTTTCTCCATGGTAAGTGTGGGTAAAGTCTCACTTTGGTCCAGCTGTCCTGCCGGCTGGTGGTCCCTTCCTTCATTGGTGCTTTCCATGGTGATCGAGCTTTGAGCTTTGTTTTGGATCACCTCCGGGGCCACTGCTTCCATACCATGTCTCTGAGAGAGGGTTCTACCTGCTTGCCTCTCAATCTGGGGTTCGATGAGAGCCAGCTGCTCGTCAGATATGATCTGGAGGCAGATCTGGAGGTCTGCTGTGTGGACATGAAACACGTTCTGAGCCGCTGGCTGCATCTGGTCAAATGGTACAATGTGATATGGTACAACTGGGTTGTTTGAGCTGGGTCTGTTTACAGGGTTCAACTGGTTCAATGCTGGAGAGAGTTGTGTGTATGACAGAGGAGGGTTAGGGTTAGGTTGATCTTGTGATAAAGCAGTAATACTGGTGGAAGATGTCTGATATTTGTTTGCTGTGGTTATCGTAGGAGTAGCAGGGAGATTTGCAACCACGGGTACATTGGGTCTCGGTAACTGCATAAATTCTGAAGCCCCTGCAGATTTTGAAGATTGTATTGATGTGCTGCATAATCCTGCTTGAAAATCTTGCAGGCAGGTTGTGGTTACTGTGGTTGTTGCAAATTGCCTGTGCACTACATCTAGACTTGCAATTTTATTCATACTTGGTGTTTCAGTCTGACAAAGGGTAGCGGTTGTGCAAGGCAAGAGGAGCTGGCTTTGTGTAGAGCTGAAAGCACTTGTCTTTTTGACATCAGTCTGCATCAACGGTGAGCCGACAGGATCACTGTTCTTGTCAGAAGTTGTGACCACGATGGGAGTTTGCTCAGTGTGAGAAGATGACAGAGCAGAGATGAAGCTGCGGCCATCGGTTCCTGACGGTGTATCCACAACATGTGGTGAAGGATTTGATTCAGGCTCAGCAGTACTAGGTAACTTTAGCTGGTACTTGGGCAGGAAGCTGGTCTTGGCAGTAGAGGGGGTGGAAGTGGCTGGCGTGGTGCTAACAGATGGTGTATTTGCATTGATTATGCAGGATGGAAAGAGAGCTCCTTTGAGCTGAGTGTGTTTTAGATTCTTTTGAAGGTTGATATAACTCAGATTTGTATCCTGCAGAGGTGCACTGCCAGTGACAGAGGGAGGGGGGTGAGTCAGAATGTTTCGTTCAGTCTCCATCTCCAGAGGGCAAATTATTTTGTCATCAGTTTTCTGCTTTTTCCTGTCAGAGGGAATATGGGCTCCATGGAGCTGAGAGCTGGAGTCACTATGTTTTTCTTCATTAATCAATCTCCCATCATCTACTCTGCTCATGCTGTCTGTTGTGTGGCTAACCACAGATCCAATTAAAGGTAATGGCAGTATAGACAGAGACAGATTTCTCCTGAATGGACTCTTGAGAGAGCTGCATGGTGTATGAAGCTGGCTAGTTTTTTGATTAAAATCCACAGGAGACACAAGGGATAGTTTGGCAGGAGGGCAGTCTGGATGACACACTGTTGCACTGCTGCTAGTGAAGTTTATTGTTGAGTTTGTTGTTGTCACTGTCTCCTTATGAACTGCTGACAATCTTTTTTGCAAGCCCTGAACAGTCTCGTGCTCTGGGTTTGTTGATTTCCGGCCTTTGATAACACTTTCATCACCACCTTTATCAGCATTGTAGAGCTTCTTGAATGTCCCTCCTCCATACATGTACCATTTGTTGTAGGCAAATTTCTGTGCTTTCTTCCTCCGGAACTTTCTGTTGCTTGGCTCTCCACAAATGTCACCGCCATCCCCATCGCAGCTGAGACTGCTGGTGCACGCCTCCTCCACAGATGAATTCATGAAAAGACCGTCTGTTGCGTGGTTGCAGTCTACGGCTGTCTGCCGGACCAGCGAGCGGTGGGTGGATGACTGTTGGTTCACAGGTTTGATCGCGAAACCTGTTGGATTGATCTGGCCCGAGCTTCCCCTCCGGACGAGTGTTACATAATCATTCTGATAGGAGAAGGTTGGGCTGCTTCTCTCAGGCTGCATGAGGGTAACGCTGAATGGGAGGGAGTTGCTGCGGGTCAAGGGGGCATGCTCCATGGTGGTGGAGCGCTGGGTGGGCACAGAGCTGTAGATGCCGGACTTCCTGTTTCTTTGTAAGCCAACATTCGGAGGCTTACTGATCTTCATATCAAAGTGAAATGAATCTTTGTACGTGTAAGGCATGGGGAGGTCGATACTACCCTGCTTTGACAGAACCGTCTTCCTCGGCCTTACGTTCTCCAGCTGTTTGTCCTCCACTACAGCTGTATTCTCAGAAATCAGCTTAGATATACGTTCCTCCAGTGTCTTATGCTCCTGCTCCCTTGCAGAGTCTTTGGGTTCCTGTGCACCTTGGCCTGGTTCTGACTGTGTTTCTGTGCTGGTGGTTTCTTCAAGATGCTCCTTGGTGGATTCGGTGAGAGAATCCATACTGTGATCAAGTAAAACGCTGCCAGGGCTCGGGTAGTGGTCACTGCTCTCACTGAAGCCGGAGTCAGTGCTCTCATGGCTCTGTGATTTACCTCTGGATACAGAGCTCTCCCACTGCTTGGAGAACAGAGTGGCTTCTTGTCGCTGAAGGGGAAGATGTCGACTGGCAGTCAGCTGAGATTTTTTGTTCTCTAATTTCTGTTTTTCTCCACCTGTTGTGACCTTTCCAGTTTCATTTTTTTCTTTGGTGTTAAAGTCTGCAGAGGTCAGGTCAATCTGTCCTCTGACGGAGCAATCCGTCTTCACAGAGTAGACCGTTGCAGTACTGGCAGGACAGGTGATTTCAGCAGCAGGTAATGTGGAATCCTTTTCCATGCTGCCTGACTCTTCGCTGCGCTCATCCAGAGACAAACTGGAGGTACAAGTCTCTCTGGAGCTGGACATGCTGTCTAGGCTCCCCTGGCTGCTCTGCTCTGACTCAGACGAGAGACGGGCATGAGCCTGGGTTCGCTTATGTTTGTAGAGGTTACTCTGAGTCTTGAAAGAAATTCCACAAGTAGTGCAGGGGTAAGGCCGCTCCCCGGTGTGACAGCGTAGATGCTTCTCCAACACACTGGGCTTCATACAGTCCCGTCCACAGTGAGGACACACGTGCTTTCCCGCTGACTTGGGTCTGGCGGCTGCAGGAGAAGCAGCTGTCAGACTCAGTCCCGGCTGAGATTGCAGCCCACCAGCAATGTGGAGTGTCAGAAAGGGAAGCGTCTCCTTGGAGTAAAGTGGCGGCATGGCCAGATGGAGTGTGGCTGGCTCCCTGGCAGCTGGAGGAGGCTGAGGGTAAGGCTGCGCTGATACAGCAGGCACTGTGTGGATGTAAACAGCCGTCAGCGGGGCTTGGATGTCCATCCTTTTCTCTGTCTGCGCTGCAACGGAGTTGATGTGCACTGGAGCACTCGCCAATCCTGGCTTGCCAGTCTCCATGGTAACACTGCTGCTGTCGTGATGTACTAGTGCCAGGTCTCTAATTACCTGTAAGATAAGAACAGTTTGCATTAGACCTCTGCTTTGCTTCAGATCTGTCTATTTGAGCGGGGACGTTTTTAGGTGTTAAAAATGAGACTTCATTCCTGGAGAATATTTTGTCACGGTACCAGTGGAACGGAGAAAAGGAGCATAGCAATGAATAAATGTTCAGCAGCAGTTAATGATGACAGATATGCATTACCCCTCAGGACAGATGGCAAATAAAGCAATTAATCCAGTTTGGATTTCACATGGTTATAAAATCCAGGGAGATGTCTCTTGCAATGATCTCCTCTATATCTAGCTCAGTGATATCATTTTTGTGATGAGCAATAATGCCCATGAGAGCGCAGAGGAAAGTGGAGGCATTTGAATCATTGCTGTTTCATTTCAAGAGCAGGTGGAGCAGGAACACAGCTCTGTATGCAGGCAATGAACATAACCTGAGACAAAAACATGGAGGGAAATGTATGTATACAGTGGAGAGAAGCAGAGCAGGTGATGTAGGAGAGTGATTCACATGAGGAGAGGGATGAGGGAGTGAGATCAGATACTCATACAGTACAGCAGAGGCTTTTATCTCCCCAAATGAAATGTGTCTGCTGACATTAGCCGTCGCCTCTGTCACCAGTCTACACCAATTAAATGGCATACCCTTGATGTAACAGTAGCATGTGGTGGCTTTGTCTCCTGACAGGCTCAGTCATATTTGTATAGTAATCTAATCAAAGAACAAAGCCGCCTACGTGAGAAGATAAATTGCTTCATATTTGGTCAACCAAATTTAATTTCCTGCTGCTGTGATGCTGCTTCTACATGTATTGTGATTTTGCATAATTCACCCACAGAGGTACAGTTGGCATGGAGCACACTCTTTGTTAGTTGTACAGCATGAGCACGCCCACGTCAGATACTTTTTGTGGTGCTGTGAAGTGAGGAAAGTTTGTTTCTGTTCACAATCGAGTGAGTCCTCTGTGAACATACGTATACATTCATCTTCAAACATTATGTATTGGGTAACTTTGATCCACCTCCTTACTGTGATGAGCTTTCACTTCCTCACTGCTATGTAAATGATGCTGCATTGTTACACATGCTACAGCTCCGTATCAGTGCAGACACATAAATCATTAAAAACTACAAGCACTTGTAGTCCTTGTAGTTGCCGTTGACCTCCTTTTGAACCCATTCCACCCAGGACACACTTGTAGTCCTGGATGGAATGGGTTCAAAAAGAGGTCAAACTGTACTGACAAACAGCTTCTGCTTGTAGTGAGAACAAGTATCCAAATGTGAATGAAAAGGCTGAAAAAGTTTCTTGTGTCATTATGAGAATACTTCTTGTTTCATCTTGTCAACACTTTCATAATCTGACTTTATAAAGGGAACATTTGAAAAGAGGAAACATCTGATAGTGTTGCCATCACACAGTGTAGGTAAGAATAACACTACCAGAAACCAGAACATGCCATAACTAGGCCGAAAGTCAGGCGCAACAGTTTAAAAGAGAGAAGAAGAGAAGCAGCAGAAGTCACTTACCTCCTAGCTTTGCACTTCAAATCAGCAAAAATTATCCAGCTTCGAAAGTCTTCTACATTGAACAACCCCATCCTCAGTGTACCTGCTCATTTCAATCTGTTCTGACGTCCAGGCTGTTGATTTTCCCTGCACAGCTCTTTGACATGAACTGTTTCTTGTCACGAGGAAGCGGAACAAATGCAAATGAGAGAGAAGATGCACTCTGAAAGTGGTGAGGCAGAGAGGAGGAGAGTGAGGGAAGGAGAAGGGCTGGCTGGGTGGCTGGGTGGGTGTGTGGCTGTCAAACAAAGACTTCCGGAAGACAAGTTGAAAACATAGATTACACAGAGTGATCAGGACAAGCGAAAGAGTGGAGAGGCCCTGAGCACATGTGGAAGGATTTAAGGCTAATATAAAGTGTTGTGCAGAAGTGAAAGCGACTGTTTGGCAGAGGAAGTGTGCTGACAGAGGCAAGCTTACCTTCAACAGTCACGTTAGGCTGACTGGCTGACTTTGCCATCAACAGTTTGAGGCAGTATCTGACTTCTGCCTCACATATATATACTCGCTCCCCCACCTACCTACTTCCTCCCACACACTGTATTTCATACACCCACATAGACAAGGGTGCAGCACAGCTAATGTTGATGTGGCTGCTTGGCTGCACGTGTGCTGCTCTTGCTCTCTCAGGCAGAGAACAAATGGATGAGTGGCTGTAGTGAATTTCCCACCTCCAGGCACATCCCCCATTACAATACGTAACATTTTTTACGGACACACCGGTTCACACTGCATATGCTCATACAGTAGTATAGTAGCCTGTTTTCACAAAGTCTCATTTTTATCTTTGCTGTTGCTGATTGGATTTAAGAAACAGAGTACAGATGGTATTACTCAGACTCTGACAAATCCTAAGGAAGAACGATTTTCCTGTCAAAGAGTAAGTCAGGAAACAAAACACAAAGTTCCATAAAACCAGATCGTACTGTGTCCAATAAGTCATTCGTACGATGAAATACAACACCTGAATTATACAGCTATACGAAACCAGCTTATTTGTTTGAACAGAATAAAAATGCAATGCACACTCTTTTACACAGTAATGACTAATGTCAATGCCCTGACACAATAGGAACCTCATTATGTATCCACCCTGGTAGACACAGTTGTCTGAGAGGTACCTTACACATTGCAGATGGCCTCATTTAGCTGCAAGATAATAAATAAGATGATGCTATGAGCAAAACTGCCATGACTGCACTGTATTAATCCTTCACAGGCCCGCTCATATTTGCTCTGTGCTGCAATCACAGACCAAGCCTTCATCAGAACCTCGATCGACTTTTTTCCTCCCTGTACTTAGATATGCTGTGTGCTAGCTTGTCTATGAACTACCTAATCAACATCAATCGTTAGCTAGCTAGTTACCAAAACACAATATTTAGCTAATGTTTTGATGACTTGTGCAAAATTTAAGATGTGACTATATGTGTGTGTGTATGTGTGTCTTTTATCTTTTAATCATCTTCAAATAGACAAGCTACAAGCTATAGCATAGAGACAAATATCTGGCCCTGCTGCTGCTGGCTGTTGCAGGCTGTAAACCCAAAACAATGAGATAAAAGAAGCTACATGCTAAAATGCACATTGCTCAAGCTAAAAGTCATTTGATTCAATGGTAATCTAACATTTTTGACTATAGCCACAAGGTGAAACGATTTAGGGGGCTGTATTTACATTTGGCAGAAGTCAAATACAATATTCATAACAATGTTTTCATTCATGTAAAAATCACATAAACATAAGAATCATTATGTTTTCAGTACCTTAGAATGAGCCCTTTATATCTACAGAGAGAGCAGGTCCTCTACCACAGAGCCTACAGAACGGACAAACTAAACACTGGCTTTTTCCGCACATTTCACAGCTACCATGTTTTTTCCTTTATGCTAGGAATGAGAGGGTGAGGTGAAGGGGAGCAATCAGCAACTGCACCAGTAGATCCCACTAAATCTTACATAGCGATGTTTTAAGTTTATTCTATTAAAAGTGAATAATTTTAAAACTCTCAAAACCCCTGACGTGACTGATGTTTTCAAAGCTCTGATTTTCTGAACAGTGTGTCATTGTGTGGGATTGACCGTGCAATTATCAGATGACATCTGCTGAAAGAAAACAAATAGTTTTTATATCATTTCACTGCTTCTGACTCTAGCTGGTCTCCAAGGCAACTGCAAGCTGGTCCGCTGAGAGCATGCTTTGTTGACATGGTAACAAGACACCACCTACCACGCATGTTTTCTACTGTGCTCATGCAGCTCACAGTCCTGCAGGGTGGGAGCACAGTTTCAGGCGTGTTTACATGTTTTTCTTTTTTAAAGAAAAGAAGGCTGAGTCAGACTAAATGTTGTTAAATCACAGTACGTGTGTGTAGTCTACATGGAGATGTCTCCTCCAAAACAGTCAGCAGGCGCTTAATAGATTATATTTTGGCCATGTTACTCAGGTTACTAGGATACAAGGTTGAGTCAAGTTTAACTGCTGACCAGCTGGTCAGCAGTGATCAGAGGCCAATAAAATGTGTTGTGCTACTCATGCTGGTCTCCCTGCTGCTGAACCCCTGCATTTTTAAAATAACTTTGTTGTTTTGTTGCAGTTATTTCAACATGTATCCACGTGGAAACGGCTATTCATGTGTTTTTAAGGAGTGAAATGATCACACATGTAGAGGTATAACCACCTCTGCTGGTCCCAGAAGTCATGAATACCTTTTAATAGGAAAATCAAATTCCATCATGCAAGAGCAACAACTTTAGCACATTCTGAGTCAAACAGTTCCTCACCCTTTACCTCATTTTGTGAGGACTGTGACTCTGCACACTGCAATACACAAGCTCTTTCAAGTTATGATCCTAAGATTGAAGGTACCCATGGGAAATATCCAGCTTGCTTCATTAGTGTTTGAATGGGTCCCTTGCTGTATTTTTGCACACAAAATGATAAATAACAGATGTATGTTTTGAATAGACTTTTCTCACTAACAGGCTAAGCTTCCATCTGCACGTATTACACCACATTTCTGTCTTTTTGGCCAGCATTTGAACTGATGAGCCACATCACAGGAGGTGGCAACTGAGAGATTGTGTGTGGGTGGGTGCTGAACTGCTGGAGGTCTATATCCACTCACATGTTCACTTATGCTTTTCAGCAGCTAAAGAATAGCAGGCTCATGCCCCATTTTTGTCTTCAGCACCAGGACGAATGACGCCGCTACTATCAGCTGCTAGATACAGTGTGCATACCTGTCAGTGTCAATCTGTAAACCACAGTTATCATTTCTGTTTTATTATAACACAGTCTAAGCTGTTGTGTTCTGCGCCTAGTTCAGCGAGATTCATTTTTAAGCCTCCAACTGAAAGCTGAGTCTATTTTTATAGCAACAAATTTGAGATCAAACCCTGGGCAGAAGCAGAGGCTTACAGCTTTTCTTTCTTTGTCTTTTTTCTTATGAGATGCTGGACTTGTGCACCCTCTGCTGGGTCATGAGTGTAGCCCCACATCTATACTGAAACAAGATACACATAAACCAATTAAAAGGATTTATGTGGTAGAATTGGAAACACAGTAACATACATGGCTTTTAAAGCCGGGTCGACTAACAGTTTCCCATTAATCCACTGTTTTTGTTTAAACTCAGTGTAAAGGCAACTCTGAGATATCTTTCAAAACACATTAAATATGTTGGAAAATACTTTCTGAAAACACATGAAAAGACTTTTGAACAATATATTACTGAAATGTGGAGTTAGAGGTTCAAACAGTTTTTCACCAGTTTTCAGTCCAGGATTTTGTGGGCGGTCCTTAAAGGTCCTTTTGTTTGTCTGTGTGTCTTTGTGTGTCTTTGTGTGTGTGTGTGTGTGTGTGTATGTGTGTGTGTGTTTGTGCGTGCTTGTGTGGTCTTGTGTCTGTTAATGAGAGAGTTTTACAAAGTCTTTTATTTTGAAGGGACTCTTATTTTGAAAGACTTTTGTCTTTTATGTGTGTGTGTGTGTGTGTGTGTGTGTGTGTGTGTGTGTCTGTGAGGTGGAGCCCACCAATCAGAGCTGAGCAATCAACAGGAGCTGCTCCTGTGACATTTGTCACAGCTGAGAGAGAGAGAAAAAATGCTAAAAGTACTAAAAGTAAAAGTACCCCTCAAACAGGAAGGATTTCTGGCCAAACCGTATTTCCAATCATTGAACCGGCTTCACTTTGAGCATCTTGAGCTCTTCCTGAACGTCTACATAGGTATTTTGTATGTAAAATGAAGAAATGTGACCTGTTAAACGCGATTCAAAGAAATGTTACTTCTGCTTTCCTCCAGAAATTTTCCCGCCTTTTTAACATGGCAGTCAATGGGGCTGTGGATGGGTGTTGCTAGCACAATAACACCCATCCAACAACACAGACTTTAAGATTTATTGTTTAGTTTGTAAAATGTTAAAAACAAGGAGAAGAAATTTCCATTCTAATCTCTCAGATCAGTGGGTGACTTTTTCAGATTGCTTTCTAATGTCTGTGCAAAAGTCAATAAACTAAAATTATTCATTTAGAAATGATATTGAACAAAGAGAGGCAGCAAATTCTCACAATTCAGAGGCTTGGAACAGCAAATCTGTGGCAGTTTTGTGTAAAAAATAAAAATCTGTCTGTCTATGAATCAGTTATCAAAAATATTGTTAATTCGATCAACAAACTGCTTCAGCTCTAATTATTTCAATTGAAATGAATGTATTATTTGTCACATACAATCGCAGTGAAATGCTATTAGTTATTTGGTTGTACATGAAAAATGGAACATGAAGAAAGAGCATTTCAATGTTCTAGCGTGCACTAAAGGCACGTTGCCTTCATGTACCATGTAAATACACCATCAGGTACTTTCATGAGTAGCCTAATGACAAAAAGACTGAAAGCTACTTTGTGCCACATACTATAATGTATCATTGTGCTGCTGCTGTTTCTCCCACTAAATGTCACATTTTACATGTTGGCCTGTGGTCAGAGGCACACTCTGTATACCATTCACTATGGAAATATCACAACAATGTTTAATTATTAACTTTAAATATGAAAATTCTTTCCATCTGTAAAGACAGTCAGTCATGCTTCCAGCATCATGCTGTGATGTGCTCTGTTTAGAGATAGGGAATAGATGTCACAAGGGAGAGAGAGAGAGAGAGAGAGAGAGAGAGAGAGAGAGAGAGTAGGTAAGGGGCATTTGGAGCATCAGTTGTCAGTATTTATAGCAGAAATACTGCCAATATTTTGGAGCTTTGGTGGGTAGACGACAACACATGAGACAACTCAGCGATTGAGCAGCAGCATAATCCCCATCCTAATCATTAGCGTATAATCACCTTAACTACAATAAGGGAAATCAAATCAAAAGTCCAGATCGGATCTACTGGAGATATCAAACATTACACAGATTAACAAAGCAGGATGTGAAGTGGGTTCACACACACGGCTGCAGAGGGAAATGAGGATGCTGCTCATGAGTATAAAATAGAAACGACCCTACAATACTTCAATCATAAACACGTCAGTCAAAACAAAAGGCAAATTTTCCTGCAAGAGGAAAAAAAACATTTATCATAACCAGGATGAGGGTTGGGCATTGTGGGGTTGGGAGTGGGTTGACTCTCATTGGGAAACACCCAGATGGAAAGTGTGAGTGTGACAGATGAAGACAATTACTCACTACAAAGGAGGAAGCTGTTCAGAGAGCTGGAGCAGCTGGAGAAACTTTACTCAGCCTGATAATTGGATAACCTTCACAGACACATGAGAACTGTGCATCCAGCAGTCAATAGCTGTCCTTTTTTAATTTGTATGCTGAAGTTTTTATAGGTGTTTCTATCTGCTTTGTGTAGCAGAGCGGTTCTACAGTTAAGTTAGTGCATTCACTGGGCGGTTTCAGAGTTACAAAGGTCTGTAAATGCAATGGAAACAATTGGCTACAGCAATTTATGGATATTTGAAACTGTAATTTTTAATTTTGAATACTTCAGTACAAAGGATGTATTGAATAATTTAAATGATATATGCGTACATATACAAATCATAAGTCAAAATAGTGCTAAATTTGGCCAAATTAGAAAAGGTATAAGTGGTAAAATGAAGAGATGTTTGGGAGCCGAAACAGCCGGCTCTTCTTGGTGAGCTGAGTCAAATGATCTGACTCCCTAAAAAGAACCCAACTTCCCATCACTAGTCTGCACAGCTCTGGACATAAATAACTGAAGCAAACAACCAGCAGTAGGCAGAAATGCCATTATGGATCAGAAGAAAACAGCTTATAGCCAGTTACTGGACAAATCTAAAAGGGCACAGTGAAGATCATCCAACAAAGAGAGTTTTGGAGATGTGTTGGGAAAAAGGGGAAAGAACAAAGCTTTAGGTGGGTCAGTGAGGGTATAGTAGAACAACTAAAAGTACAGCAGATAGAATTCAGCCCAGCAGTTCTGTGAACTAAAAGACTAGAATGGATGTTACAAGAAACAAGTGCAGATCTAGAACTATGGAACATCAAGAATAGAAATGAAAAAGCGGATCTAGTCCAGGAATTTTATAACTATGCAGATGGAAAGTATGGGGACTATGTTTACATATACATAGATGGATCAAAAGAGCCGATAACAGGAGCAACAGGTGCAGTGGTGATTCCCAGTCATCATATCACAATATCAAAAAGAACATCAGATCATTTAAGCATATATGCGGTGGAGCTATGCGCAATATTACTGGCAATAGGATGGGTGGAGGACAGGGCGGACAGGAAGATAGTCATATGTAGTGATTCAGTTTCATCACCCTTAAGCATTAAAAACAGAACAGCGAAAAAACATCAGGAAATACTATATGAAGTACTGTCAAAAACATCTGGATTAACACAACAGGGGAGGGAAATATTGGGTCCCACCTCATTTAGAAAAAGAAACGAAAACGAAAAAGCAGATAGAATGGTTAAAGAGGCAGTAAAGAAAGAGGAGGTGGAAATGAAAATAAAATTATAAAAAGCAGAGGGAAAAAGATTAATATAGAAGGAAACAAATAATCAGTGGAAGCAACATTGGAAGAAGCATTAAATAGGGAGACATTTATATAAATTACAAAGTGTAGTAGGACAGGTAGGGTGTTATGGAGATAATAGAACAGAGCAAGTAATCATGAGCAGAATAAGAATAGTGCCCAGAACTGAATAGCACACTTAATATAAAAGGAAAACATCCAGATGGTCAGTGTGGGGAGAAAGAAACAGTGGAAAATGTAATAACAGTGTGTACTAGATATGAAAGAGAGAGGGAAATGATGAGTACAGCTGTGGAAGGCAGGAATAGTGGAAAATAAATTAAGTACAGTAGAATGTGGAAAATCTAGGGAAGGGAGAAGAGTCATTGTGAGATTTCTTGTCTCAACTGAACTAATTAAAAGAATATACTGTAGCAGAAGAGGAAATAAGAAATAAGTAAAGTCCAGCAGATGGCAGTAAATGCAACATGAAGGATGCCGACTGCCAATAAACACCAAAGAAGAAGAACAACAACAGCAGAGGGCAGCAAATTGTAGCGCCTACTCTTCCTAACTCAAAGAAGAAGAAGTGCTGTGACGTATGACGCAAATACGTCCAACGTAATAATAACGCACGTTCGGGTCCAGGAGCGCCATTGGAAGTTTGAAGTGGGTTATGTATTTTTACATTTCAAATTTTAATAAGCCACAATAATGTCCAGCTGGTGTTCTTGAGCGGTGCACGAAGGTGTTGCACAGTACAGACGTCTAGCATGTTCGCGGTCTTTCCCGCGCTTAACCTATTGTTGTTTTTAGCTGCGTGTTAACTGTAGCGACGAAGCTAACGTTGTTAGCATCGCTGCTAGGCGCAACTCCCATTCACTGGTTGTAGCTGTTAGTTCCAGCTAACGGTGTGTGTGTGAGAGAGAGAGAGAGAGGGAAACTTATGTTAGACACAGTAACGAGCTGCATTAGATGCAGCCGTTGTTATGTTAGACGGATATAACTTAATAGCACCTATAAGCAGCATTATGAGATGAACTATTGACTGCTGTCTTTTGTTACAGCCAGCTAAGTTGTCACTATTGACGGCCGGTTCCTGGTCAGCCTCGACCCATCATGTATCGTCCTAAACCGACTCTGAAGGACCGACAGCACCTGTACAAGCTCATCATAAGCCAGCTGCTGTATGACGGCTACACCACCATCGCCAACAGTCTCATCAATGAGGTCAAACCTCAGAATGTGGTGTCTCCTTCTGAGCAGCTCATGCAGCTGGCAAAGATAGGTAAGAGCTGTTCTCTCTGTGTTTGAGCTGTGTGTGTGTGTGTGTGTGTGTGTGAGTCTTTAACTGGAGCGTAACTGAGCTACAACCTGTTTCAGGGATGGAGAATGACGACAGCGCCGTTCAGTATGCCATCGGGCGCTCGGATACAGTGGCACCTGGCGTGGGTATCGATCTGGAGTTTGATGCCGACGTCCAGACAATGTCTCCAGAGGCTTCAGAGTATGAGACCTGCTACGTGACGTCCCATAAGGGTCCATGCCGCGTCGCTTCGTACAGTCGGGATGGTCAACTGATTGCCACTGGCTCTGCTGATGCTTCCATCAAGATCCTGGATACTGAACGCATGCTGGCCAAGAGTGCCATGCCTATAGAGGTGAGGCAGAGTAACACCAGAGTGTATTATCTGTTTGTTTTTTTATCCAGCAGGCTTATGTTTACTGTTGTTTTTGTGTTTCTTCATATGTCAGGTGATGATGAACGAGACGGCGCAGCAAAACATGGAGAATCACCCCGTTATTCGGACACTGTACGACCATGTAGACGAAGTCACCTGCCTCGCCTTCCATCCCACTGAACAGATTCTAGCTTCTGGCTCAAGAGATTACACCCTCAAGCTCTTTGACTACTCAAAGCCCTCTGCAAAAAGAGCTTTTAAATATATACAGGTAGGTTTGGTAAAAGCCAAAACGAGGCTCAGACTGCCATCATTCAGTTGTAATCGATCTTCTCTTTATCTATTTCCCTACAGGAAGCAGAAATGCTGCGTTCAATCTCCTTCCATCCTTCAGGTGACTTCCTCCTGGTGGGAACGCAGCACCCCACCCTCCGCCTATATGACGTCAACACCTTCCAGTGCTTTGTGTCCTGCAACCCGCTGGACCAGCACACGGACACCATCAGCGGCGTCAGCTACAACCCCACCGCCAACAGCTACGTCAGCTGCAGCAAGGACGGCAGCATCAAGCTGTGGGATGGCGTCTCCAACCGCTGCGTGACCACCTTCGAGAAGGCCCACGACGGAGCCGAGGTCTGCTCCGCCATCTTCTCCAAGAACTCCAAGTACATCCTGTCCAGTGGTAAAGACTCTGTGGTCAAGCTGTGGGAGATCTCGACAGGCCGGACGCTGGTCAAGTACACAGGTAAGACGCAGAGCTCAGGTTCAAACAGCCAGGTTGAAGACAAGTGTCTTAGGTTAGAACTGATTTATATTTAAGGTCAAGTGACCGCGTGTGATCTGTCCCTTTCATCTCATTCTACAACTAAGTAATTAGTTAGAACTATCAAATTAGTCATACTGGATTAATTGTTTTTGAGCCTTTTCAGTTAATTCTCTGATTTCATCTTCTTAAATGTGAATATTTTCTACTTGTATTCATTTTGATTCATTCACTTTCATTTTATGGATGAAATAACTCATTGATTAATGGAAAAAAAATCAAATAATGGTCAGTGGAAGCTGTACCCTATTTAGAACAGTTCATTATCCAATGCAAAAAATTTATATTTTAAATAATTAAATTTGGCTTAGTTCATGTTATCATCATGTTATCAGTTAGAACGAGTTTCGTTTCTCTCTTTTTACTACACCAACGTCAGTAAACGGGAAAATAAACCATCACTGACATACAGTTTGGGCATTAATGACCTCACTTCCCAGGTCAGTGTAATTCATCTATGATATGTTTTCAGCACTGAAATGGTGTACAGCTTCACAGAAGACAGAGCATTGTTCATCCTGAAAGAAATGTCTTGTGTCAAAGATGCTCAGTGTGCAAAATTACAGTACATAGTATGTTAAAATAAAATAGAAGAGATATATGTAAACATTTGAGGTGCACACTGTGACATGCAGTGAATCAGTACTGTGTTAGAGATTGTGAGCAGTGAAATCAAACTGCAAACTGTTCATCGATGTTACAAAAAGTGTGAGGGAGAAAAAAAACCTTAACTGGGAGGAGTTGCTGTGTGTTAGCTTCACTTGGAAGGAGGAGAAGCTGGTGGGATGCAATACAGAACCTACACCACTAGATGCCACCAAATCCTTCACACTGATCCTTTAAGATGAGTGAACGAGAACAGACCTGTGCATGGAAAAAGGAAATTATAAAGCAGATGAATGATACAGATAAGACATCTTAAAACTAAACACATCATGGCTATCAACTATACAGAATATGAAGCAGGAAAAAGGAGGTGCTTTTATTTAACTCATTATCCACTGCAATAGTTAGTTCATAGTCTCATCACGTACATTTGTTTTGAGTAATCTCTTTAACGTCAACTGTCACTGCTCACACACGCTGTGTTAACATGAGTGTGAACAGGTCTAACACTCGCAGAGCAGGACAAAGTGTCGACATTTTAAAATGAGCACATGGATTCGCTGAACGTCTCAGTGCTGACGTACGATGACTGCAGCGCTGTGATGTCACACATTACAGATTGTTTCATCACGTTGACCACATTATCAGGAACAGACGTGCCATTGCAGCATCCACTGTCATTCCTCTCAAGTGTTGTGAATGATGACTGATGAATGATCCTCAGTGTCTGCATTTGTTTCTACATGTCAGGATTTTTCTTCTTTGTTTAGTGTTTAGAAAAGAAAGAGAATAGAAGTGTGTGTGTGTGTGAGTGAGTGTGAGCTTACAGTAATAATTCTCAGAACCCTCTTCAGGTAGTGGTAATGTGGGAACTTTTAGAACTATGTAGATCTTTGGTCCCTCACTGGGTGAAGACCTCTGATGTTCATGCTGCATATTTAACATCAGCAGCAAGGGTTGAACCTGACAATGGGTAGAAATGTATTAGGTTAGTGACATTTTGTTGTGTTGGCTCAGCATGTTGGGTTTGTAATTTCAACTCTGAGGTTAATGAGCTGTCTCTCAGCTTTGATTTTAGGGTGTGTATATACACATCAGCTGAGCCATGTATCATTGGAGACCTTTTAATACCTCTGACTTTAAGGTGACATGTGCAAGTTCATTTATTATCAAAAAACAACAAAACTTCAGGCAAGTGTCATGCTGTAATATGTATTTGGAGTTTCATCCACGTCCTCCAGTGCCTCCCAACTAAACTTCTGTCTCCAGGATAAACTTTGTCTTTGTGTTGTTGGAGCTTTGGCAATATATTTAGGAGTACTATCAGGTATGGTCGAATCCTTTACTGTACACTGTGCACAGCACTGGAAGCAGCATCTCATTCAAACTGTTTTCACACAGTTCATTGTGCTGAAGCACAGAGCGACAAAACGATTAAAGACATATTGTTTAACCATAAGCACCAACATGTCGTGCAGTCTCTCTGCATGTCACTGCAGTCAGCAGCTATAATCAGGTGTTGGCCGAGGTGCTGAGCTCGTACCACAGCTACAGCAGACTGCTTCATCGCTGAGCAGGTCACAACCTGGAAGGTCACAATTCATCTGATGTGTAACAGAGCGCTGTTTCTCAACGGTGCAGGTGTTTTCTGTCAGTCCTGCGTTCTTGGTCATGTCCTCGTCATGTTGTAAGTTAGTCATTTTTTCAGTGATGAAACAAAACACTCACATTTCTTCTATTCTGTATTAACTTCTTTAACCTTAATTTACTGAAGGTAAAGCCCAGACGACAGACACAACATCTTGTTTCTCTATGAGCACTTCCTCATTCTGCTCATGCCTCCAGTTTCTTCAACCATTACATGATGTGACTACGCAACACAGTTTGCCCACTGACACTCTGTAACACATTCCACTGAACACGCTCCTGTTCAGTACATAATGTCTGTTACATATTTTTGTAAAACATGAGTCAGTCAGGCTCTATTTACTTCTGTTGTTTAGAGATTAATAATGCTGACTTTGCCATTATATACTTAAAGATGACTGACTTCATTATTGGAAATAGCAGCTTTGTAGCTGTATCAGAGGCAGCAGACTTGTTGAGCTTTGGATTTCTCCTCATGTTGAAGTGAATTTGGATGGTGGTTTCTGTTTTTTCACCTCTTTAGAACAGAGAGTGTGAGAGCAGAAGTGTAAATAAAGTCTTCACCTGCTCGGCTGCCAGCCGAACTGGTGGGTACCCACAGTACTCTGAAAGTGACTTTAAAGGGCACGGGCATTTCATTACTACTCTGTGGTTACAGGTGATTAAGAGTAAGCCCAGTTCAGCTCTAAGCTAATATCAGCAGCTCTGTCCTGCTCTGCTCTGATCCATTAGAACGGAGGAGGACCAGAGACACCTTTTAGATTGAACCAACACGTCAGTTAGTCCTCTGAAACATACTATTTAAAAATGTGAACAATGGAGCATAAATCTGATCTAAGTATGTGAAATAAACAGCCAGGTAGCGTTATGATAAAGTAAACTGTCTGGTTATGCTTACAGTGTTAGCTTACAGTGCTCCACTGTAAGACAAGAACAGTGCTGTGTCCTCTACATGGACCACCAACCTGCTGAGGATGCTGACTTTCTGTCTGGGACATGACGCTCCCGCAACTCATGGACTAGCATCAAACATCAGACATTTTCAAATAGACTAGTCGAATTGAATGGATTTAAACTGCATGGTGTTTGGCCAAAGCTGCATGTGATCAGCATGAAGTGGGCATGTGTGTAAAGGGGAGACAAATAGAGACTCATGGAGACCCTCAGAACCCATTTACATTCATTTATCTTGAGGTGGGAGGTGAAGGGAGCTCTTTGAAAATGGCTATGTCAGTCTTTGGCCTAACAGGAGTGTTATTTTGCCCCCCTCCCCTCTCCGCCACGAACAGATGCATTAGGTCTCTACTTTCCAGTGTCCAGTGATACCACGATCTTCAAACTGGCTTTAAAACTGGGCCCACTGCAGCAGGAATGTCAGCCTGGAAGAGGTTAATTAGCTAGCTAGCTACAGTTGATCAAATCTGTAACAGCTGCTATTCTACCAACAAACCAATGGCTGCCTGCGAATTTCAGTGATGAATGACAAACCAGTGAGAGAGGAAAGCTCGACAGGTGGTCAGTTAATCATAAATGAAGCTTCTGGTGTTCAGGTCTGATGTGAACTGTGTGGCGTTGTCTGTACAGTGATCCCTCCTGTGACATGCTCGTCTTGTGCGTTGTAGGTGCGGGGCTGAGCGGCCGTCAGATGCATCGCACACAGGGCGTGTTCAACCACACGGAGGACTACGTGCTGCTGCCAGACGAGCGCACCATCAGCCTGTGCTGCTGGGACTCGCGCACAGCCGAGAGGAAGAACCTGCTGTCTCTGGGACACAACAACATCGTCCGCTGCATCGTCCACTCACCCACCAACCCCGGCTTCATGACCTGCAGCGACGACTTCAGGGCCCGCTTCTGGTACCGCCGCACCACCACAGACTGAGACTGCCCCGACGTTCCTACTCTGACTTCCTCACCCTCACCACCTCGTCTCCTCTCACCAAGGAGAACCAAACAGGATGCTGGACACACTGTGGTGTCTTTCGTTTTTACTTCATCTGAAACTGCAGTGGGATTTGTGGGAGAGTTCTACTGCATTAAGGACTGTTCCACGAATTCCACCATCTTCAGAGTAAAGATGAGGTGACTGTTTCTCTGTATGTCTCAACACTTTGTCAACTGAACTTTGTATTATTGAAATGAAAGTCTGATATTTAAAACAGTGCTTCTACTTCAGTTGTAACTCTTCACACATTTCTCAGTTTGTCTGTTAAGTGACCGCAGAGTTGCTTTGTCGTCATTTCCCTTTTTATATTTTGTTGTAATTCAGATTTTTATTAAACATTTAATAGGAACGAGCCTCTTCTGTGAGTTTGATAGTGAAAAGTCCCCTTCAGAACACAAAACCACAGATATAGTAATATCCTGTAGATATTTTAAGACCTTTTGTTGCAAAAGGAACAATACACCACCACACACACACAAACACACACAGAGAACCATACTGCCATGTATGAATTGACTGTTTGTGTTCTGTCTGTGACTAAATTCATAAACCAGTTAAAGAACTTGAAATAGGTTTATTTTATTTGTTAATTGTGTGACATCTACATAAAAAAGGCAGAACAGAAAAAGTATCAATGCTCCTGATTTCCATCTCTGCTCCAGCCTGCGCCCTCAGAGTGGAAGGTCACCGAGCCCCATCACTCCTCTGCATTCCCCAACCCCCCCAACCCAACTCTCCCAGACGCTGCTGTCTCTGTTGTCCAGACAACAACGAGCAAAGCCGCAAGAATTTCTTCTTCAAACAACCCCCAACCCCCACCCCAACCCAAACCTGTCTCATAAACCTGTCATGAATGGGGGAATGTTAAATTTATAAGAAAAGAGGAAGCAACCTGAAACGAGATGACAAAAAATTCCCTCAGTTAGTTGGAAAAGTAAAATAGTGACAACCGACGTACTTCTGCTTTACTAGCAGGATGGAAGGCTAAGAGAGCGCAGATGGGCATGAAGCAGAGAGAAGAAAAAAAATCTGGTGGGGTGGGGCAAAGCTCTGTGTGTGTGTGTGGGGGGGGGGGATCTCTCTGGCCAATGGGGCTGCAGGAAAGCAGCTCTGTCAATGACATGGAACTCCCCGCCCCGGGTCTAAGGCAGTCTGGCTCTCGGTGACAGCTCAGACAATATGCTTGAGAGACACACAGGAGGAGTAAATTTTCACACACACTCATGGTTGAGATGGTTCACTGAAAAGTGACCCACTGTGGACAGACTTATTTCTCTGTGTGGACACCGAACACGACTGCTGAACAAACATGGTGAGTACTGGTTGTTGCTCCACTGCCTCTGACTATAACATGACAAACTTAGAATAACTTTTGAACTGAACTGAATAACTTTTATTCACAATGATTTGTAGTCTGAGCTTGGAGCTCACGCTGTGATGTGTTCTCTATCTGCTCTACTGTTTACTGCGGCTCGTCCAGAGGAATGTCCCTGTAGACCACCTGCTTGGATTTCACTTTAACTTGCGGTGTCAGCTACCGCCTATTTCTACACACAGCCCCTCTGACCTGCTCTACTGTAGGCTGTAACCTGAGAGGGCCGGTCCTGACACAGAGCTGAGAGTGAAACTTTATGAGCCTCATTAACACACAAGCCTTTAGAAGTGAGATTATCAGCTCAGGCTGCTCAGGAGCAGATAATGAGGAAGTCGGGCACACATTTCATTTCATAAAAGTTGCACTCTGGACATGAGAAGCAGTGTGTCCTATGTTTGCTTTATTTTCTGCTGATTTCTGAGTTTATAAAAGGAATAAATGTGTCACTTGTGCATCTTTAACTCTTAGCATTCAAACAGCTGATCAAACTGACTGCATTTCTGATCTTCAAAGCCGTGCACACATTTGTTGCTGCGCTCTGTGTGTACTTGGAGTTTGGGGGGCATCTGCTGAGTGAATCTTTTGTGGTGGGTTTGGTTCTCATACCTCATTCTCTGTCTGGCTCGGTGCCTCTTTAACTTCACAGCCGTCTGTCGGAACAAAAATCAATGTTGAATTTTGACTTTGATTGCTTAGAGTTAGTGAGTTTAGTTGAGAAGCCTCCTAAGAAGTGATGAATGGATGCACCATTTTGTCTCTGCAAGTCAGCGTTTGTTAAAGGACCCCCAGAGAAACTAAATGGAACCGCAGGGAAGCCGGCAGCAGATGGAGAGAAGATTCAACTTGGCAGAACAAGAGAATCTGAGAATGTCTGACTCTTCTTCCGCAGTCTCTCCACACCTTTGTCAAATTGTTACTTGATGATTAAAAGTGCAAAGTATAGAATATCTCTGCACGGCACTGTGAACTTTCCTCTCAGATTGGTCACTGTTTAGAACTGGGGGGCTGAAAATGTTTAAAAAGCCTCGACATGATTGATGTAATAGCAAAACATAATCTTCCCAGGGTCCTATCTGCTGCTCGGAGTCGAGGGAAAGGATATGCATCACCCTGACATTTTCCTGAGCTCATCTTATTCATTGCTTCTTCAAAAAAGCAGACGCTTTTAGTTGATGACTAACCATCAGTTTCAGCAGTCTTATTTCCGTTCTTTACGGTTGTTTCGTATTGGAATTTTTTTTTAGTTCACAGGGAGCTATTTTTGGGATTCCTCGTGTGCTGCTGTGCTGCTGCTGCTGCTGCCTGTTTTTATCATCTGAGAGCAGGAGTCAGTAGACAGTCATGAGGGCTCACACAGCAGGAGGCTGGCATGGAGAAGTGGCAGCACCCTCTCCAGGAAGTCCAAATGAAAACTGTTGAGGGGGGTCTAATTTACCATCTGTCTTTTATGTTATCCAGCTACTGTCCATGTGTTTAACCACTGAGGATTATTAATATACCCCATCGTTCATCCTGTCAGCCAAAGATTTGGAGGACGTGTGCCAACTGGGCTATAGGCTCCTGAATAAACTCACCAAAACAAACCAAACGAATCCAGTCAGAGCCGAGACCGTAATGTGATCATGAACGGATGAATCAGTATTACAGAGAAATGGCTTGCAGCACAATTTCTCTGAACGCTTGTTTAGAAGGTGAGGGTGTCAGGTTTGGTTTGAGTTGAAGGTTTAGCTACAAAGCAGAGCAGAGACTCTTATCAGCCTGCATTTTTAAATCTGCCCTAATCAATATTTTTACATTAATGATCAATAAAAATGACTACACGTAATGGGAAGTGGCACTTGTAGTTCAAAAAACCTGCAGAGAATTATCGCCACACTCTGCAGTTCCCCTCAGCTCAGAGTTTTCTGTTTTTTACAGGACTTCAGCTAATTTTTTTGGTTTTACGAGCCGCAGCTTTAATGTTTTGGTTCAGCCTCGCAGCTCTCATCAGCATTGTTTCCAGCCACAGCAGGCAGTTGCTTTCAGGGAACAGAAGCTCTAGTAAACTCACTGTACCCTACCTGCCCAACACCAAACAGCAGACAAAGTTTGCAACTAGCTGTTATAGATGTGAAACATTCAGCAGCTAAAGAGCCATTTGTGATTTTAAAGATACCCTGTGGAGAATGCTTGTAAGCACACTCATTTATGTTAACATTTCAGTGTTTCCTTGTGACCTCACAAAACACATCCATGTTTGCTCGCTAACAGTCCTCTTCTTGGCTTGAATGTGAAACTTCACTCTTGACCTTAACTCAAGGTCCACTTGTTAGCTTTCCCTGGTCTTCCTTTAATGGTCTTCATCAGACTGTGCTGAGTGGTCATTATGTATCATGACTGCTTTTCACTGCCTTTGCTGTCACTTTGCTCTGATTTGCAGGGATCCACTTACCAAAACTTTGCTCCATGTGGTGGAGAACAAATTCCACAGGGTACCCCTAAGTGATCCATCAGATTTCCTGCAAAGCTGGCCATGTTGCACAGTGTATGGGCTCATAGGATCATAGCTCATAGGAAATGCCAAACTTCCCCTATTTGTCTCAAATAGATAGAAATGCATGAAATAATCGTATGACCTTATAAATACATGGTCAGTCTTAACCACACAGCACGCTCATAAAACACTGTAACTGTAACTCTGCTCTGTGCAAAGCAACAATGTGAATATATGCACTGTGACAAAGGGCAGAAGATGAGACTGAGGAAGTGTGAGTATAAATAAAACCAGTGTGAGGAGTGAGATAAGTTCCTGCCTCAGAGCAGTGAGCCTGCAATCGGCTTGTTATCTGCTGCTGTTCACATTGCCCTGTCTGTCAACCACTGTTGCAGCTACACCTCTGAGAAACAACAAACTGCAGTGTTGATGTTATTTGTTGGCTGTGGTTATTTGTAGGCCACGAAAGTGTTTGCACACTAAACTGTATGAAAAATCATCATCACAGAACTGTGGGAACTGTAATGTATCACTTAGAAGTGTAATATGAATAAAAAAGGTTTACTTCCATCAGCTTGCTACTATACAAATTGAATTCGGTAAATGTCTAATTGTACTTGTGAGTGAGTGGATCACAAACAGGAACATAAACATGTTTGACTCCATCAAACATAGTATAAAAGTATAGTATAAAGGCAATACTCTAGCAAAGAGCCATAAATTCAGTCATCATCTAGGGCTAACATTAACTAACTTTAGCCACGATTAGCTGCTGGTCATACCAGACCAAGTGAAGCTGTAGCAGAATAACCACTTGACAAGTGACAATGTCATTTATGATGACAATAGTTCCAGTGATTCAGTGGCATCTAGCAGTGAGGTTGCAGATTCCATCTAACTGAATACCCCTCACCTCACCCTCCACCCGTCCAAGTGTGTAGGAGGACCACAGCACTCGCCCCAAACTTAAAAAGCCTTGACTAGGGCCAGGGTTTATCTATTCTTGGGTACTAAAGAAGACACAATGATTCTTATTAATACTCGTCATACCAGTTTTCAGTGGAAACTCATTCTGTCCCCTGCACTATAAAAAGTCCTTTACCTCATCTCCTTTGTGCTATATGTTAAAAAAAACAATGACTTCCAGTTCAGTTATTTTAACATTAACTGTTCATAATCTTATCAGAGTAAAGCAAATCTTCAGATCTACACCTACAAGTTAAAAAGGATCCTGGAGGTTGCATCTGTAATTGTCTTTTTTTAGTTTGTTTTCAATCATATTAAGTCAATTTACTTTTTTTTTGGTCTCATATTGTTGGAAGAAGATTAGCTGTCTATGTGGAATGTTGATAGAAAGCCCTAGGTCGTATTCATCAGTTGTGTTGTATTTTTGTATGGGATTTTGACATAGTTCTCACCAGTTCCCATACAGGAAATACCAGGGCAGCTGTAAGCGAGTCAGTGTCACTGCCATAGAGCCTGAATTAGTCTCCACAGCCTCCTCTTGGATTTGTTTGGCTTGGAGAGAGACTTCACAAAGGTGATTTTCCATGGAGCACATCTGAGGATCATTTAAAGATGATAAAATTGATCGACCAGGAACGAATTCCCAACATGTCAGAAAATAATTTAGAGGGATACCAAATCTCTCTGTCAGTGTTTTTCCCTCTGTTTGTCTGTCTGTCCCTGTCTCTCCTGCTCATCTAGCCCCCTGCCCCCAATCTTTGTATCTAAGATACTGTGGGAAAGTCTAATATGTCATATTTACAGGCTGACTTCCTGTCCAAATTCAAGAAAAGAGATTATCTTAACTATGCACTCTGCCTCATCCTGAACTCCCACCACTCTGTCTGGGAAAACAAACATTTTCTAAATTTTAGTGAACTTTTAGTCGTGTGTGACAGATTTGTTCACTGCTACCGTGGCTGTTGTGCTGGGCCTGGCATGCATCTGAACGTATAATGGATGAGGTGCTGACCTGACCCCCGGGGTCGTGCCCAGGCTGTCAAGGGCCAAAAGGTCAGAGTGAACCAAGAGGGTGTCATTCCCACACTGAGAACCACTTCCTGGACTGGTTCCTGTTCCAGTTGACTGTCTGGGACTGGCTGCTCTTATTATGATGATTTAATAAAAAAGTGTCTGCAGGTGCTCTCTTCATTTTTATAGGAAAAGGTTGTAACTTCCCAACAATGTGACTCTTTCAAAAATGTGGACTCCTTGTCTTAACCACGGTTAAGAAATACTCAATCAAAGCACGTCATTGACTGCAGACTAGTTCCCTAATTAGATGAATTAGTGCGATGATTTCAGCAATGATCAGGTTGAATATGAGGATGAATCACCACCACAGCTTTTCAGAGTCACGTCAACCATTTTGATTTGTGTAACTTTTGTTTAAATTAGAAATAATATTGTAGTCATGTTCTTTCTCTTACAAATGAAAAGTTGAATTCATAAACAATAAAACACTCTCTCGCTCACTCTAATACATTCAGTCCTGCTGCTACAGCCTTACCTGGTTTGGTATGACCAGTAGTTTATGCTATTAACCTTAGCCAACTTTATGTATATGTTGTGTTGTGTAAAGGATGTCAGTGAGTCAGTTCCGGCTTCGATGCCACAGTGGCTGCTGTTCAGCAAATGTTTCATAGTCTTCCTTTAAGCCATTGATGCTGCTAAGTCTTACTGCTTGTTTTCTTTGTAACATTGAAAATAAAATGTCAGTTTGGGGGTCTGGAAAGTTGGAATTGTCATTTTTTGGTTGAAACAATAATCAACAGATTAATCAACACTGAAAATCAACAGTCCTAGATATATTTGTGTGTTTGGTATAGGAGTAACAGTTTGACATCATGTAGTTAAAAATAGCATTGTCACTTAAAGCTGAGTGTGTCATGAAAACAACAATCCACTCCACATCCGGCCATGAATTCATTTAAGATAGCTGAGATAAAACAGCTTAAATTTGGCTTGATGTGGCTTATTGGCTCCTATCTGGGACTTTTGAAAGCATTTCTTGCGTCTGACGGGCCGATGTTAATTTGTGAACAGGATGGAGCAGAGAGAGACGGGAGAGGCAAGGGAGAGGCAGAGACAGCTGTGCAGTTAAAGTGCTGAAGGCCAGCTGTCAGAGGGGCTGATCTGCACAAGCAGGCGTGTGCAGGAATCCAAAAGAGTCACAGCTGAATCTGACTTTGGTACTGTACTCAGCCATCAACACGCAGGACACGCAATGAGGGACACCAGTAAACACAGCACGAGGCCGGAGGGCTTCTGCTCAGGACAAGTGACCCGAATTCTGATAGTCACATGTTTCACATGTTAAGTTGTGGTGTGAAAACAAAGATTATATATATAAGTTTGGTCAAAAAGAAGTTTCACTAATAATGAAGTCACATGGTGGTTTAACACTCATTTTATCATGACCTGGATGGACGAAATGCAGTGTGAGTGTAACACAAGCAGAGCTGGCTAATGTCATGTTGGCATAGTGCACACTGATGAGTACAACAAGAACATAAATCTTGGTGGTACGCTCACCGACTGCCATCTGACCCCACGTATTTCGCTTGCATGTCTGTAGCATGACCCAGAAGATTAGGCAGGGAGTTTGCTGAGGCTTTGTGTGTGTGTGTGTGTGTGTGTGTGTGTGTGTGTGCAGTCTGCTGCGGCCAGTGTGCTCCACCAGGCCCGCATCCCAACAGGTGCTGAGCGTGTTGGGCTCCGATGGTGAATGGGCTCTTTGTTGCAGAGGATTCACCCTCAGAGAGAGAGAGAGCAAACCCCCCATGCCCACCCGCCACACGCTTATCAGCTGAGGGTGGTGTCTGTGTGTGGGTGTGGGTGAGGGTGTGTTTGTTTTGTTGAGTGTCCGTCCGTACCATTCCTTCTATAGAGTCTTACATCTTGGATCTGCCTGTGGAATGTTACCAAGTACCATTACTCAGACGCTCAAGTCAAGTTTTAATACTTGTATTTTTACTATAAATATTGTAGTTTTTACTCCACTACATGTATGTATTTGATAGTTACTATTGGTGATTGATTTGTAGTTTAAGGTTAAGGCTTTACATACAAACATGGGATTATTTTATAAAATGTAGACAATATTAAAGCTATCATACTGTATATAAAGTAGTCAACATTAACATTAAATGATGTTTCTATGTTAATATACCAGAACTACACTGATGAGCTGAAAATCTGAGGATAATCAAAGTTACTATGGTTTATGGAAGAAATGGATGTTTGTTCACTCGTTAGGTCATAAAGATTTGTCATTACAGAACAATGAATGAAAAGAACAGCATGTAAGTCCACCTTGTAAATGTGCCAGATATTTCAGTGTGGACCAGAAAGTTGGACTGATATGGCCATGCCTACAGAATAATAAAATAGAATGTAGTTCAGAAAGGTTGTGCAGTAAAATAAGAAATGTATGCTTAATGAGAACCTATGGACAGGCAAGAACAGGATGTAGACTAATGATGCAACACAACAGTTTGTAATAAAGCTCAGTGAGACGTTAGAGCTTACATGTGTACATGACAGCACACATTTTGTACATTTATTATTAGGAACAATAAATAAATACATTCATATATGTTTGAATTAGAATTTTATTACAAATATCTTGCAGGGTGGAACCTCTGTTGAGTATCATATCGGCTACACTTCTGTCAGTCACCATTTTGTAGTCTAACCCATGTCAGATTACCATCATATCACACCATGTTCATGTGTTAATTACCTATATATGTCTTTTCATATGTGTATGTTTCTCATAGGAATTACTGATGAGATAAGTGTGAATGTCTTTTGTGTAGTGTCAGACCACAAGCTGCAGCCACAATGGTTTAAAGGCATGTTTCGTTATTCACACTTCATCTCTCCCACTAGCAGAATGTACCACCAAAAAAGGTCAACGATGCAGCAAAAGAAGCACAGCCACAGCTTGTGGTCATTGCCCAATATTTAGATTAGATTGGTCATTTACATCATCTTATCACTGTGTAGCTTGTGAGCTTGTGACAGTGAAGGATTCTCAGGGAAACATAAAAAGGGGCATGCATGCAAAATAAGCAGTGACCATTCTTCAAAAGCAGAGCACAAATCAAGCTTAGAAATATGTGAGATTTCATATGCACAAAACAGTGCTTTTTTAGAGAAATGTGCTAAGATGCCCGCATGTCTGCAAGAGGAAGCTTCAAAGAAACTTGTTATCCATTTAGCAAGCATAAATAGGAAGTGAAAATTCAGAGCAAAAAAAATAGATGTCATTGAAAACAAAAAGAGCACTGCTCACTTTTGCAGTTTCACAATCATGCTAACAGTGAAGAAAATATTGACTGTGCGAGAACTAGTTGTGTCAATTTAGATTTTTAGATGGCCGTGTGCATTTTTTATTTGTGAATCTGATGACAACTCAGATGTGTAGCAACATTTTGCAAGAGGAAATGTTGTCATTGGCCTACAGCAGCAAAAAAAAAGGAATGCATTACATTCAGGACCGGTGGAGTAGTTGGTATTATATATCTGTACTGTGCAAATTACAAAAAAAGTTACCAGGTAACAGTGGCTTATGAAAATGATTGGAGATTGTATCTTACATGTGTTCACACTTCACCTTCTGATCTTTTCTATTTCCTCTGCTGTTTATTTTAGAACAAACTTGCGAAAGCCCTGTACGACAACACTGCAGAGTGTGCAGATGAACTGGCCTTCAGAAAAGGGGACATTGTCATGGTGATGGATCAAAATGTGGCCGGCACCAGCGGATGGTGGATGTGCTCTCTTTATGGGCGGCATGGACTGGCCCCGGCAAATAGACTGCAGCTTTTACCACCAACTGGAACCACTGCAGCTTCCTTAAGCCATGTCTCAGAAAAACACAAATTAATTGAGGCTAAAATTGATGACAATGTGCAAAATATATACCAGATCCCAAGTGTACCCCGACCGTCCAGCAGCCCAGCTTATGAACGCATGGACATGATCTACAAAGTCCCATCCACTCCTATATCAACTTCAAAAGGTCCAGTCCCATCAGCACTTAAGCACAGCACAGAAGGACCTGAGGTAAAGGTAGGTTTTTTTCTGTCTATTGGTTTGAGGTCAAAGTTGGTCCTTTTCCTTGGGAAGTGTTCACTCTCATGATTAGAGAGGTAGACTGTTGCAGAAATGCAACGCTGTGAAACCCCTGCTGGCAAAAGAGCTTACAGATGGGGACCAGGGGCCTCTCCATGGGGACAGGCATGCAGCAGCAGGGTCTTTATGGGCCTGTAAAAGACAAACAGACACAGACTTCAGACACTTTTAACTGCAAACAGCAGCCCATGCCGCCAGGGACCCCAGAAAGACAGAAGTGTCTGTACGGGTGCTGGTGCAGTAGAAGGTGGGGAGAAATATACCCACATGTTCACCATTTCCTCTCCTGCTCCAGGGGAGTCCCATTCCCTTCTGCAGTAGCCACCTAATATTCAATGAGCAGCATGGTTTCTATTATAGAGCTGTGTTAATTGGCAAAGTGCATAGATAATGAGGTTCTCAACAGGCTTCAGAGCAAGCACTGTCCCCATAAATGTGTTGAGGTAGAGGTCATTGCGGTATATGCACCTCTGATCAAAGCAGTGAAGTGTTGCCAGTCAATTCCAATATTACAGCCTGTCTGTCTTGTCTGCAGCCTTCATTCTTCAGCATGGGGTCCAGTCCAAAAGGGGAGGTTTATGATGTCCCAAGCCAAGCAAGAAGAGCTTCTCTTTTCTCTGTGAGTCACTGAAAATATACCCAAAAATGCATCAAAAGTACTGATATTCTTCCACTAGTCTGATGTCTTTACTTTTACTGTGATGTTCTATTTGCAGACAACAACTCCAAGACATATGCCACGAACACACTCACTGCTTCCAATTTCTGAGCTGGAGAAAAGATTTGACTCTCCGGAGAGTGTAAGGTGTAGCAGTCCAGGAGACTGTTATGTAAGTTTCAGAGTTTGGTGGGTTTAATGACACAAGGAGGCTATGATGTACTCACTTTAAAATGCTGTGTTTATTTCACATTTATTATATATTCTTTGCCTCTGCTAAAGCTTCAGTATCCTTGAAATTAACTAGTTCATGCAATATGTTGCTTGACTATGTTTAAAGGCAACAGCATTTACACCTGTTCCAAATAGCCACTCTCGAAGGTGCAGTGAAAAGCCTCCATAACCTCTTCCTGGCTACATCACACTGCCTCCCTGATGAGCTCTCTCTTAGACCTTTCTATCTTTGCTTTGTAGTCTTGATGCATAGAATCATACAAATGGAGTGGACACTTTTGGACAGTCTCTCCTCCAAGGCATTCATGGTGTTGAAAAGTAGTTGTGTGAAGAACCAAGAAAGAGAGCTTGTGATCTCCAATTTTGACTTTAGGCAGGTATGGGGCAGGGGTTTCAGTTGCACGTAGACAATCAAGTACTTAGTTCAAAGCATAGTGATGCACTTATTTTCCACTCAAATGCTTACTTCATTCCTAAAGACATTTTCTTTCTGCATAGCTGTGATATTGACAACTTTTTTCTGGTGTACAGGTGTATGCTGTTCCACCACCTTTGCCTCAGGACCCAAACTATGATATCCCTGTTCCCTCAGCCACAGAAGCCCAACAGAAAATGATTGGTGGATACAGCACCCTTCCCAACCCCTGCAAGCCTGAGTGGATTTATGATGTACCAGTGGGTCCAGAGAAACAAAGTCCAACCCAAAGCTCCTATGGTACCATGCCCTCCAAAACCGTTTGCAGGCAACTCTATGATACTCTTCCAGCACATGCTGGGCCCATTCAAAGAGGCAGTCCAACTCCCTCGTTTTATGATATACCAAAACCCACTTCTCCAAAACCCAGTCCACCAAAAGTGCTGCCAAGGGCCCCTATTTATGACAAGCCCCCAACTCAGAGGCTCACAGAGGAGTTAGTTTATGCAGTTCCACCCCAGGAGGAAACCCTCCCCCGAGTTCTCAGTGATCCCCCCAGTGACCATATACCCCTAGAGTGCAGGGGCGACCCAAAGAATTCTCAAGAACTCACAAGGGTGCGTCTTCAGCGAATGAGGAACTTCCTGGCCTGTACATCTTTCCGTGACCTTCCAGTAGGTGAAGAGTCACTGGTGCAGGATGATGACGAGCGAAGTAGAGCCTTACGCCTCTCTGCAGCAGACAGTCAAAGAATCAGCACAGCCTCCAGCTCCTCCACCAGCTCCTGTGACTCTCTGGCTCTGAGCTCATCCTCTCCTGAACCTCTGCGAGAAGTAACACTCAGCCAGGACGAGGTCTGCCGCAAACTTCTGGACCTGCAGGAGTCCATTTGCAGGGCTGTGCCCCGTCTCATGGAATTTGTCAGCAGTCACTGGAGGAGCAAAGAACATCTGGAGAAACACCTAAAGGAGATCAAAGAAGCAGCAGAGGGCATTACCTGTTCTCTGACGTCCTTCCTGAACTTTGCCCTCGATGTTAAGGGTAATGCTCGCCGTTTGACGGACGCCAACCTTCAGACAAGGCTCTATAAACAGCTGTCTATTGTAGAAGACTCTGGCGTGATCCTACAACAAACAATAAGTGCTCTGAGCATGGCTGGCTGGCCCCTCAACACACTGTGTCAGGACCCAGGTCAAGTCCAAACACCTGACCAACTGGAGCGCTTTGTTATGGTGGCACGCACTGTTCCAGAGGATGTCAAGCGCCTGGTGTCTATCGTTAATGCTAATGGAAAGCTCCTGTTCAAGGCCGCTCAGAAAGATGCAGAGTCTCCCAACACCATAGGTCAGCCAGAGACAAAGAAAAGTCCTGGTGGAAGTGAACTAGGGGAGGACTTAGTGGAGGATGACAACGACTATGTAGAGCTACAGGTGAAAGCATCTATCCTAAATGATATACATTACTATGCTAACTGAATGATAAGCTGTTTAACCTAAGCATACTTACTAATGTAATATTTTTGATATTGACCTCTCTTCAGACTAAGAATGACTTTGAAAAGCAGCAGAAGGAAGTGCAGAAAGAACCAAAAGAAAAGGCCACACCAGTCTCTAACAAGGTACAGGTCAGTATCTCCTATTAACACGAAGGATTTGTTCCTATACTGTATACAAAGCATGATAAAAACACCTTTGTCTCTGAAATTAGTGCTTTATATATCTATCTATAATGTAGTTATCCAGGATTTATTTCCTTTTAGTCCAAAATGACAGTGAACACTGTAATCCAGACCATAATCATAGGTGGCTAGCTTCATCTTCTCTATTCCATTTCTCCACTACTCAGGCTGATAACAAGCGCCACTCCTCTGGGTCCGGCAGTGGCACAGAATCTTCATCATCCTCACTGTCAGAGCATTGCAAACTCTACTTTGGTGCTCTCCAAAAGGCCATCGGGGGATTTGTGGGCAGTCTTCAAGACGGCCAGCCACCAGAAAAATTCATCTCGCAAAGTAAGCTGGTGATCATGGTGGGCCAGAGACTGGTGGACACCTTGTGCAGGGAGGCCCAACGTGGAGGGTCCAGCCAGAGCCTTCTGTGTAAGAGCAACCACTTGTGTGCTCTCTTGAAGCAGCTGGCTGTGGCCACCAAGAAGGCGGCACTGCACTTCCCGGACAGACAAGCTCTGCATGAGGCTCAAGAGTTTGCAAAAGAACTGTCCCAAAGAGCACAGCACTTTCGGATATCGCTTGACCTCTGAGAGCACAAATATCTTGCATTTTGATTTGTTTGTACAGCAAAAGACATTGGCTTATCCTTCAGTCATTTATCGTTTTTCTTTTTCATTCATTTCATATTCAGCTTTGTTCAAGCTTAACTAGCCAGTGGGATGAGCAGAACAATCTAAATATGGAGTTGTACGTGTATTAAAATAAAACACTTCAACACAGTGAAGTTTGGAAATAAATTGCACATTTAGGATACTGTATTCAAGCCAATTTTAAAATACATTTTTAAATATAAAGTATAAATAATTTTTTTATATACATATATCTATAATTTACAATGGTTTTATATTCTCTGAATATTGTTTGTTATTGTTTATGTATTTTATTACTTGATTGTTTAAGATGAATACTCTCCAGGGTAGTAGTTTGATACAGTCTACTTGTTGTGAATATCTATGTAAATATTCTAAAAAAAAATGTGTTATGCATTCCCAAAAGACTGAGTACACATGTTTTATTGATATTAAAATAAGAAACTGAAAACTTGTTATGTTGTTTTGTTAATGTCTATTGGAAACACAGAAATTAAAAAAAAAAACAGCACTGAACATTTACTTAGGTGTCTGCACAAAATTATATAACGTTGGTGTATTCTACACAGAAAGGTCAGATTACTTGTCACAGAGAGTAATACTTATGAAACACTTCATCTGTCATCTATCATGGCTATCTCAGCTTGAGCTTTGAATCTATGAATGTATGATAGCAATGTATAATTGAAAGAATACATTACAAACTGAAAGCATTGATTTGGAAAGATGTGGGGTTACCGGGCAGGGAGGGTTTAAGATGCTATTAGTTGTATTATGGGAAATGTAGGATCCAGGATCCTTTACCCATACTAAGGACTAAAAATCCGTCTGACGCTAAAATCTGTAAATGATAAATGATCTGTACTGCAACACGTCTAACAGGAAATCAGAGGTGTGTCCTTACAGGACAGGAACCCTGAGATTGGTAGTACTTTGGCGTTTTGCTTAACTGTCTAATGCAAACAATTTTATTAACCCCTTACAACCCACTTCCGCATGCAGGATACCAGCATGAGGTGGACTTCTCACCATCAGACTACTAGCACGATGGAACATTGCATTGATGAAGATGTGAAAAAAGAAGTCTGGGTACAGCCCAATTAAAGACCTGAATGTATGGTTACTCCTTGTAAAATTTATATTAATATAATTTAATTTATAAACACAACGCCCAAAAGGTGGTGAGAGTTCTCTTTTCAAAAATGTTGTGGATAACTTTTCAGTCATTAAACTCAATTAAACCAAGACTCAGTCAGTCACTGTCACTGCATAGCATAATGCACTCACATGGCTCTGCTTCATGTGTGGATGTCCGGCCTCTATTTCAGTACCTCATTCTAAAAGTCACAGCCATGTGATTATACATTCTGAAGAGCAGGCATGGAAAACTATATGGCATGAGTCTTCAAGGCAGAAAAGGTTTTTCAATTATTTAACAGCAAATCGTTTAAAGTATACATTCATAAGCAGCTGAGTTCAGCAGGGCTGAGTCTGAGCTTTGGTCGATGGCAGTTGGCTGTGTCAACTTACTGACTGAAGAAAAACAAAGTTTGCAATAAATAAAGAAGAAGTGGAAACGCTTTACAGTAAGAGTAGAAACACATACTTGAGTAATGCTTAACTAATGCATGACTTGATTATTATGTAAATGTTTGCATCTGAAGAATAGTTTGACTCAAAACAAGGCTTCATATTTCTAGAAGAGAGAGAACAGGTACTGTTCTGCTTCCACACAGGCTGAGCAAATACTGTGCATGAAGGTCTGAAATAAACTTTAAAGTAACTGTCAATGGGTTCAGTACAGTAAGTACAGTAACTGTAAATTAACAGTATTTATGAAGTGGAACTGATCACATAAAATCATGATGACTTGATCATTTGTTTGTGGTTGGCAGCAGGAATTCGTCATACATCCTGCATTAATGAATGCAATAAATCATCATGAATCATGCTCCAGTTAAGCATTACATAAGAATATGATTCATACCCTAAATGTTAAGTGTTACTTAGGAAATCACTGATACAATGACTGCTGCCCTCGGCACTCTACACACAGTTCCTAACTGAATGCTGCCCTCTACCAGTAGTGTTGGGATATGACTTCATCCACATGTTTTCTTCAGCTTGTTTAGACTGAAGGAAATGTACAATCAGAAGTCACGTTTATCTGCCAGGTATTCATGCTAAAACATCTTTTTTAATAGATATTTTTGAGCTTTTTTTTTGATAGGGACAGCAAAGGAGGGAGAGGGAGGGGGTGGCATACAGAAATGGGCCACAAGAGGGAATCAAACCCTGGACCACTGCAGCAAGGACTGAGCCTTTGTGTTTCTGTGCCTTGATTTTTGAATAAATCATCCACAGCAAAGCATCTTCACACATCCTCCACCCATGCCACACATGCAGATACCATCCATTCACCTTTTCTGTGTCTGATGAAGACACGGCGGTCTGAACAAAAATCTCAGATTTCTATTCCTTGTTGGTCCAAGCAGTTCTCTTCTTCTTCTTGTTGGTCTCCCTCAGTCATTGTTTCTTTGCAGTAAATCGACCATGAAGGCCTGATTCATGGAGTCTCGTCTGAACAGTTGATGTTGAGGCGTGTCTGCTGCTTGAACTCTGTGAAGCATTTATGTGGGCTCTAATCTGAGCTGCTGTTAGTTGTTGGTTTCTCAAGCTGGTAACTGTAATGAACTTCTCCTATGCAGCAGAGTTTGGATGTCCTCAGTGTTCATCTATGATGTAGAAAGTAACAGAAATAAAGAAAAATCATTAAATGAGAAGGTGAGTCCAAACTTTTGATTGATACTGTATGTGTTGGTCAATATGTAAGTTTTATGTACATGAGGTTGGAGGACATGACAGCGTGTACAGTATGAACAGCATGAGATAGATTGTGTGTGAATTTGTGAATGTATACAGTGATGATAAATCACTGGCAGGTACGATGAGTGTTTGAGACACAGGTTTACTGCACAGGGATTCAGATGATCTGCTCACGATATTTAGCTTATACTTCATGACTCTAATTTAAATGTATACATTTTATATCATAGTCACATTATTTACCATCATGCAAAGTTTCTGCTACTCTCATTTTTTTATTATTATTATTAAAATGTTGAAAACTAAATGAAATCCAGTAATCGTTTGGGTCAAAACAGAACAGCTGGTCTTTGTGAGATTTTAAAACAAAAATGTCTAAAGCAAAACCTGTTGCATAAACTCTAGGTGATGAAACTTTGTGTGGTGACAGGAGGCTCGTTACTTTATTTATACTATTGTAAAGAACACAGTCTGCTCATCGGCCTTCTCTGAAATCTGACAAACCACAGCAACCACTGCAGTGCTCATCTCTTTGTTGAGATGGTTCTTGCTGTGGTGAACTTTTGAACATGCAAAATGTCAGTTATTTTTAGGCCTGTCATTAGATCACAGTAAATTCACTCCAAACTTTTGCTACAACAGATGGGAAAACTACTGAGCGCTGATTGGCTGCTTCGCACCAAAGACTGGCGATAAACCTATGACCTCACCGCAAACCAGGAAACAAAACCCTCAAACACAAAGATTCAATATTGTCAAGATAGTTCACATCCAGCCTTTGGACTCAGTTCTGCTGGCCATAACCACTGACAGCAGAACTTACAATGTAGACTACATCTCATCAAACTATTTAGCTAACGTTGTCAAAAATAAACAGTTACTTACACTGACGTTAATAACGCCATTATATCTGTTAATAAACTAACGTAATGTTTCTGAGCTGACGCAGTAACGTTTTTTAGCCAAAACTTTAGCTAAATTAAGCAAAGCGGAAGTACGCAGCAGTAAATTCTCTTAGTTCCCTCGCGCTCCTCTCTACGTGCCGGTGCGTCGTGTCGTCATGTGTTCCCCCTGTCTCCCTCTCACTCCGACAGACTTACAGCCTCAGACATGGTTCCGTGAACCGACACATGGCAGCTAGCAGCCATGAACCAAAAAAAAAAAAACAACTCACCGAAAAGTGACGATGCCTGAGTAGCAGCCTTCTTTCGTTTCTTTCGAAATTATTCCAACTCCTGCAATATCCACAGCTACTGAGCGGCTGTCAGTCACTGTCAGGGGGAGAGGCTCTGCTACCCCCTTCGGTTTGATTTCCTCCGATATTTCGCTTTTTTTAACACTCACTTTTAAGTTTCCGTCTCTCCTGACAGACGCTCATCATGGGTGTTCAAGGTTTCCAAGAGTACATTGAAAAGCATTGCCCCAGCGCCGTGGTGCCGGTGGAGCTCCAGAAGCTGGCCCGGGGGAGTATGGTTGGAGGTGGCCGGCAGAGACCCCCTCAGAGTCCGTTGAGACTGCTAGTGGACGCCGAGAACTGCCTCCACCGGCTCTACGGAGGCTTCTACACCGACTGGGTCAGCGGCGGCCAGTGGAACCACATGCTGGGCTACCTGGCCGCCCTCTCCAAGGCCTGCTTCAACGGCAACATTGAGCTCCTGGTGTGCTTCAATGGCGCCCTGGAGAAAGGCCGTCTTCACGAGTGGGTCAAGCGACAGGTGAACGAGAGGCAGACCGCCCAGCAGATCATCAGCCACATCCAGAACAAGGGCACCCCGCCGCCCAAAGTCTGGTTCCTTCCTCCCGTGTGCATGGCCCACTGCATCCGACTGGCACTTCTCAGGTTTCGCGTCGGGGTGAGTGAAAACTCGGCCTGGCGGTGCCTGTTGAGCCGAGCCACTCTGGACCTACACACATTAGCAGGCTGCTCTCTGGTTAGCCTGCTAGCTGCCCACCATGTCACCACTGCCAACTCCACCCGTGATAAAAGCTGTGTCCACAAGCCAAGTTAAGCAGTGAGCCTCTGGGAGTGTTAGCAGTGGAGTCGGTGGCCTGCTGTTTAATACTGGACTCATTCTGATGTTATGACTGTGAATGCATGTGATCAACACTCGAACAAGGTTTGATCTAACAGCCCAGCTGTTTGTTTAGACTGCCCCAGTCTGAAACACTCAAACACTAATACAAACAGAGTGCTGACACAATATTAATTACTCATCAATCAAAAGTCCCTGCTTCCTGTCAGCTGTGAATATTTGTTGGTTGCTATGATAGTGAATTGACTCTCTGACACTGTGGTGGTTATCTTTCACTGATTGGCAGATTAAGAGAATTAATACTGCCAGTTTTTAGTTAATACTTATGCAGGAAAACAGAATTTCCCATATATGTTAGCCGAATATTGAATGAACTAAAGCGCACTGTAACAGTCCAGCTGCATCTCACTCATCATGCAGGTTTCGTTCAGTCACATTTCTTCACATTTTTGCACAAGCTACGTGCTGTGTAGGTATCAGGGGCGATAGTGACCTTATTAAGTTTGTTTTAATTTGTTCTGTAGTCAGCCAACGGCTCATTTGCATCTGTTATCTCCAGGCAGGTAGATTTAAAAAAAAAAAAAGGAAAAAAAAGATGGATTTGAGTGTTGGGCAGATGCCCGATCTCCAAATAGGTATGGACTGATCCACATTCAATCCATTTTAAAGGGGAATCCCCAAATATCCAGTTTCTGCTGTCTGTAACATTCATTAGGTCATGGCAGGCCAACACCTTATCAAGTTTCACAGCGGTGATGCATTATGTGTTCAATTCTGTGTATGGTGTCGGTATTATTTTGACCCTGGGTAACATTTTAAACATATAGCCAATTATTTGTCTCCCTTTCTTCGAGTATCCAATCAGCTGTGAAGGGCTTATTCACTCAGAGTGGCTCAAATGAAACAGCACCTGGTTTGTAATCCTGTTTCTGCGGCCTCCCCTCAAGTGCCTAATACACCATGTCTGTGTAAGAGGTTTATTTTGAGGCTTTTAGCATCTAAAGTCTAATTCTTGTCTTTGCTGCTCTTCAGATTGTCCAGAGCATGGAGGACCACCACCTGGAAGTGATAGCCTTATGCAGGGAGAACGGCTTCCACGGCCTGGTGGCCTACGACTCGGACTATGCCCTGTGCAACATCCCGTACTACTTCAGCGCGCACGCCCTCAAACTGAGCCGCAACGGCAAAAGCCTCACCACCAGCCAGTACCTGATGCACGAAGTGGCACGGCAGCTTGACCTCAACCCAAATCGTTTCGTCATTTTTGCATCACTTTTAGGTTGGTTGGTGTGATGGTACAGTGCCGCACAGAATAACTGATGGTCTAGATGACTAACACAACTGTCCTGTTTTGTTTGAAAGGAAATCACATACTGCCTGATGAAGACTTGGCTGCCTTTCACTGGAGCTTACTTGGTCCAGAGCATCCATTAGCATCTTTGAAGGTAAAGACTTCAGAGGTATTCTGGAGTTTTCTGCTGTTTAGTTTTATGGTACTAAAACCATCTCAGTAAAGTCTTACATCTCCTCTCTCATGGTTCCATCAGCTCTAGCAAGAACAGGGTGTTTTGTGTTGCGTTTTGTCTCATTAATATTAACGAGCCTCTCTTCTGATTGGACAGACAGATAGAGATACAGGGTCGGGTCAACCACAGGTAACTGATTGTAGCCTATCTGGATGGTGTGTCCATGTGGGCTGTGCTGGGGGCATGGCTAAGGGGGGTGTGACTGTGTAGTTATAACATCATAACCCGTCTTAGTCATGATGGCTCATGACAAGCTCAAGCTTTCAGAAAATCTCCACTTCAGTAATCTCTGGTGATGCTAGGTTGCATGGTGGGAAATGTAGGACCATTACAAGGACAAGAGTGAGCAAGTGCTGGCCTTGGAAAAGCCAGTTAATCAGTGAAATTAAGTTATTTTCTGATTGTTTCACAGTGGTTAGGTTCAGCCCACCCCCAGCAGCCCACCTCTACCCCCTACTGCCACACAACCCTGCAGCGTTTATCTGTTTTTGTCTATCCTTTTTTCATTTTTAATTGTATCTCAGACCTCCAAGTTTTGGAAGTGCAAACACTAAATCACGAGTTCCCTTTAATGAAGCTTAAACTGCAGGAACACGGCAGCTAGTTCATAGATCAGAGCATAATATCCAGTCTGCAGTGACATGTAAGGCATTAAAGCTCCTCAGATAACGTGAATCATGACGAGTTCAGCACTTAAAAACTTGGCTAATCTGCTTCATCAGGATTCTTTGTGACCCTCTAATGTTTGATTGACTGTGGCCTGGCTTGAGCTTTCATCACATCCTGATAAATCCCACTTGGTGTGTTTGTGACGTCACCTTTTTTTCCAACCTTGTTCTGCCCTTTTCATACTAGCACAGTCAACAACAACAACAAAAAAAACCAGAAACAAACAACCAGAACTCTCTCAACCTGTGTGTTCATGAAGGACTCCAGGACTCGTAGTGAGGTTTCTTTGCTCATTCTTACCGAGCTTTGAACACAAAGACTAGAAGTCAACATGCTTGTACAGGTTCTATTGAAAGGAAGGTCTATGATCATGTCAGTGTCTTTCATGCAGTTGAAAGCAGGACTGAGAACATCGCGGCTTGTTTGGTGATAATTGATGACAACAAAATGACTCTGAATGTGTTGATACATCTCTCTGGAGCTTTACCAGCAGCTGCCACCAAGCTGGACGCTGAGATGTGGCTGAATGTTCATGCAGGTCCAGTGTACAGCACAGCACAGCACAGCACAGCACAGCTCACACAAACAGGATATTTGTAGATGGGTGCACGGCTGAGTCAAACAGTTGCGTGACAGCAGCAGCAGACAGTTCGAGGACTCCATGTAAGTGTTTCAGCTGTTACTTTTTAAATGACTAGCTGTGATTAAACACAAAGCCATCTGGTTTACATGTAGAGCTCGACTGGGGCTGAACTACCCACCACACTGACACATTACATTCCACTGCAAAGTGACACTCAGCAGGACTACATAGAGCACTCACATGTGTTAACTGGTTTCTGCTGCTGCCCGTAAAGGTCCAGTGTGTAGGATTTAGGAGGAAATAAATCACTTGAAATAAGAAAGTGTGTTTTATCTGAGACTTAAAAACTTATCAACAAAATAATGAGTCACATGGATGCTGCAGATATTATTCAAAGTGCATTATGTTCATGTTCATTCTGATGAGGTCATAAAGTTGTGTTCAGACAGAACCTATAAAATCTTATATTTGCTTTGGAGACAAACCGTCTGATCCTGCAGCAGCTGCTGTTTATTTCCTCGTGGGCTGAGGCAATAAATTTATTGCTGTTTGTTTTTTTTATCAGTTAGCCAACCATGTCTGCCAAGCCATGTGTAACCCTGGATACTCACTGGTTAGGTACTTGGTAATAACTGCAATAACATGGACTGCACTCTGCTGGACATGAAATTTTCCAGTTGAATCAGCAGCATTAAAGATGAAAACCATGAGACATTAGAAAATATCTGTACCTCTTTAATTAAAAAGTGGACAGTACTGTACATAAAAACTTAAGGGGAGATGTTCACTGCAACTCCCGGGGTGCATTTCAGAATCTTTGAATTCTGGATCAATTATTTCAGTAACCATGGATTTTTTTATGTTCTCGCAACAATGAAACTGTTTGAATAGCAATGAATTAATAAGGAAACCTCAAGGAACCCTTCAGGTGGATCCTGAGCCCCGGGTCGGGAACCACTGCTCTAGATAAAATGCAGAAAGTAAAGTTAAGTGGTGTGTGTGTTTATTATTCCTCAGGTGCGTGCCCATCAGCTTGTGCTCCCACCTTGTGACGTTGTAATCAAGGCTGTGGCGGACTACGTCCGTAACATCCCAGACGTCACCGACCTGGAGGCCATCGCTAAAGACATCTTCAAGCATTCACAGGTATGAAAAGTGGAACTCGATGTGTCGAGCTGAAAACTGGACATTCGCAGTCCACCTGAGAGTTGGTAACACAGTGTTACTTTTTGAATGAATTAGTTGCAGAGTGGATTCTCTGCGAACTATTGTTCAAACAGGCTTTCTGGTACTTCATTTTTGAAGTTCCTGACAAAACATTTCCAGAAATGGTGATGCATTTAGTGAATAAGTGTAACAAATGGTCTAAATTATTCCGAAGGGCACACATGAGGGGGTCCCTGGTATGTTCTTTATCTCGTCAGACGTCTTTGGCTGGAAAGAAGTTGTGCTCTTCTGGTCTGGAGCCGGACAGACTGATCACATATGTAGCATAAGGAGGCACATTTTAAGATTTAGCTGGTTGCTCCTGGACTGAAGTGAAGGTGAACACACAGTATATAGATGTAAGCATTCAAATTCTTTTTCTAATCGTTTTCCACTGTGGACACACAAAGGTCTGATTCACGTCAAAGTGTCAGCCTCACTTCATAATATGTAAGAGTTTGGTACTGTTTACAGCTGTGTGTTGTCAATGTGTGTGGAAGTGAATACTCTGTCACACACTCTGAGTCACAAATGTGCTGCCGAAGAGGAAAAACTGGTAACGTGACTTGGTCACTGTTTCCTGTCCATATTTGTATTTTAACCACTTTAAAGTCAATAGATGAGTTTTTTCTCTGTCAGAGCAGACTGTATGCCAACAACAGTCTGAACAATAACACATCCTGTATTTACAATCATTGTATAATTACTGTCAGACATAAACCGGCATGTACGAGGTAATCTAATTAAAAAGCAAATTGTTCAGCAGAGTCTGAAAAGGCTGCAGCAAGGTGCTGAATCAGACAAACCTGTAGTTCACTGTTAACCTCTGTGCAGAGGTTTTTATTGTTCCCTGACTGCGTGTGTGTGTTCTAATCTCACTCAATGTGTTTTCTTTTAGTCGTGCACTGATGACAAAGTCATCCGCTTCAAGAAGGCAGTGGAGTACTACTCAGTGGCCAGCATCCCCCCTCACTTCCCTCCACACTTAGGTGGGTAGATGTGGGTAGATGTCATAAGGTCTGTGGGAAATGGTATTTGAATAAGCGATGACGTTACAGACCTGCAGGGCTGTGTGAATCAAAGTGCTCACTTTGAGTCCAGAGCCTGCTCCTCTCCTCTCTCTGCCAGAAAACACCTCAGGCTGATACATTTACATACTATGAACATTCTGAACGTTCCAAAACAAATCTGAAGGAGCTGTATCAAGATCAGAATATCAAAGTTGGTGTTTCCACTCCACCTGAACGTCTAAAATAAGTCTCTTCACCTGTCTTCTTTAAATTAACCTCCAAATTCCCAGAAACAAACACCGACATGTCCTTGTTGTCCTCACTGATCCCTGCAGCTCTGTGCAGCAGCTCCAGCCTCTCCTCGGTCCACACACTGACATGTTTTCTGTTCGTTCCACAGTCAGACCAAAACACATGGGAGTGCCTGCTGCAGTGCCATCTCCAAAAATGCTCAACATTCCACAGGTGATGCTGCCTGTAAAATCTGGGGTAAGACTGAGAGACTCAGTGAAACATTGCAGGTGGTTCAGCTCCATGAGAATGACACATGTTTGTTTTTTCCCTCTCTGAGGTCCAGCACTCGTACCCAGAGCCGCTGGTGGATCGCAGCCTGACTCTGGACTCTGTGGAGAGGGCCCCCGTGGAGCAAAACACCTTCAACATTCCACAGGAAGGGAAGCACACACCACTGTATGAGAGGTCCTCTCCCATCAACCCGGGCCAGGCCGGCAGCCCCAACCACACAGAGAGTGCTTTCTTCAACGCCTCGTCCACTTCCTCCTCCTCGGAGAATGAAGAGAGCTCAGGCACAACTGCCAAGTGAGTTCAGTGCGACGCTTTACTCTCTGCTACTGTCTGCATTCATGGAGAAACTCATCAGCTGTTAGAGAGTCATGTTGACGGGTTAGTTTACAGTTGAAGTGTATTAGCAGATGACTACATGTTGTTACTTGTTTCCAAGAAAATAATTTTCTCCTTTCATTTCCCGTCAGTCTTTTGTCCTGACATTGGCTATGGTCGAATAGTCAGAAAAATAACCTCCTAAGTCCTTTCCTAACCACTTTTCCTTGACCTCAATGGAAAACGTCACAAGGTCAAGGAAAGATGTGAAGGAGAGGTCATGAGTTAGGAGAAGATGACCATGGTGTTCAGAAACTCAGACAGCTCTTACACTAGACTACGTCTAATGTAAGACTATGTATAATGTGACGGCGAATGTTATTGATATGATCTGTGGTAAAACTACAAAGTCCAGAAGATGGACTACAAAATGCAAGATACTTCTCCGTGTGTGCTCTGACCGTGTTGTTTCATGCTGGAAATATAAACATGGACAACCTGGTGAAAAATCTGACTTCATTATCAACGTCAGAATTCAAATGTTCAAATAATAAATGAATACTGCCCACCTGTCACAGAAGTGCTGCAGGTTACATCACATTGTTTTTTGTTGTTAAAATTGATATATATATATATATATATATATATATTTTTTTTTTATGTATGGTTGTGAATGACTTAACAGTGCATCATTTTTTTTTTTGGTTGCTGCCGCAAGGAATTGTGAGACGGCATTAACTCCTTTCCATTCATAAAGGATGGTCCGGTGTATCCTATGCTAAAGGAGATAATAAAGGAAGCACTGAAGCTCCTTTCCTTAACAGTTATTAAGGAGTTATTAAGGGGTCACTTCACTCAGGGAGGAACCTTCATGAGCAAAATTGACTATTCGACCGTGCCTATTGTTTCCAGTAACTGGTAAGCTGGCACTTTAGTAACAGGCATTAAAGGTCCAGGGTGTTGCGTTTAGCATCATCTAGTGGTGAGGTCGCTGATTTAAAAAAAAAACAACAACTGAATACCTCCTGTGTAGGAGAAACTCTTATTCCATGCTCTTCCTCAGTTAATGACTGTATAAAATATCTTTCCAAGACTGACTGGGTGCCACTGATGGAGCAAAGAAAACACTTGAAGGTCCAGTGTGTAGGATTTAGTAGCGACTTAGTTGTGTGGTCACAGATTGCAACCAATGAATACCCCTTGCCTCACCCTCCTCTTCAGAACCTGAAGAAGAAACTATGGTACTCGCTAATGTAGTACCATTGAAAGTGCTTGAACTAAATAAATATTGAGTATCGCTCAGTGTGGTATATTGTGTCGCTTTGTCAGAGAGGGTGGAGCAGTGTTCACACATTTGGACCTCTCTGTTTTTAATTATCTGTGAGCTTCTCAGTGTTGATCTGTGTCACTGTGTGGAGTCCTTGAATTTGAGGGAATTCGGCCTGGAAAGTCCTTGAATTTGATGTTTAAAAAGGTGTGGGGACCTTCTATCTGCAGCAGGTCCTTTGGCTTGTGTTATTTCTGCTCAGTGTTTATTCACAACATATGTTGACATAAATGCTTCATTTAAATCAAGCCTTGTGGAGATTGAGACACCTTGTGCTGAGAGTCGTTATGATGTTGTGATGTCACTGTGTAGACATGAAGCTTTGCTGGAGAGAAGAATTTTGAGCTAACAGCAGAAATGCCTCTGAGGTCCTGAAGAGTTCACGTCTCGTTTAGTTGAATGAACACATGACTCCTCCAGACACTGAAGCTCTGTCTGCAAAATGCTTTACTGAGTCACCAGAAAAATGGAAATCTTTATTCACAACTGGCCAGCTGTTTCCCACTCCCGCCTCCTATCGAAGAAGATATGAGCACTAGAATTTAATTTGGGGCAAATGGGGTCAGTGCAGAACCTGACTGCAACAGGTGGTTTGTTACACAGAACTAATTAGAAAGTCATTGGAAACTACAGGCACTTAAAAAAAAAAAAAGAATAGAGACAGGTGATTGGATGACTGATCACTGTCATGCCAATAATGACGTTAAAGCACACCCTCAAGTGTAATATTGCTTAATTACACTTGAGGGTGTGTCATTATTGGCATGACAGTGATGCGGTCAGGACTCACTTTGCACCAAGGTCCATTAGCGTCATTGTCGTGCCAATAATGACATTAAAGGACACCCTCGAGTGCAATATTGCGACAATTACCAGCTTAAGTCAAATATCCAATCAAAAGATATTTATGTTTTGAGGCAATTTGTTCTCAGAATAACACTTATTTGCTTACCGTTTCTGTTCTGATCTCAATTTCTATGGAGATACATGGAGAAACAATCAGTCACAGCAGTAGACTTAGTAATGACCTAGCAACGGAGACGCTTTCTAGTCCTGTCAGAGCTTTTGGAGATCGTGGAGTTTCCCAAACTGAATAAATAGCACACATATAAACACTAAACTGCTTTGCTAGTTCAGTCTTATAGTGACTAAGATATCTGCTGAAAATTAGATTTTTCCATGGACAGAATTGGCTCCACGGTCCATGAACTTCACATTTATTTTGAAGCTAGCGGTGTATCAGCGACTCACCAGCACAGTTGATGGAGGATGATCCAAACATTTCCAGTAACTCCACAGCGTTGTAAAGTCAAAATGTGCTGAACAAACATCGATGTAAGGATTTCCAAACTGAAGAACATGTCTTTATCTAAGCAAATATTCCTCTTCAGTCCACATCAGTCCACCTTTAGTCTTTAAAAATATTTTCTTTGCGCTCACTGAACTGTCTGATCTTCAAGTGCTGCACACAAACGAGGTACACACCTGTGTTAACGAGGTACACACCTGTGTTAACGAGGCAGTCTAACAGCTCCATAACACACAGAATATTTATTAAAAAAGCTGAAATTGTAAGATGTATTACTTTATTAAATGTTGATCTCAAGTGTACATATTAAGACGGGACTGACTCTGACTGATTAAGCTCCTCACTTGACATCGGCACATATCTCTCTTTGGTTTTGAGTTCTTTTCATCCTCTTCCAGCCACCCATCGAATCAGAATTAACAACCAAACGATTCATTTTATATTACTATTGTAGTCCGTTTTCTTCTTCAGCTTCGGTTGTTGCAAACGTTGCCATGGAGATGGTGGAGTAATATTTATAGTGATGAGTCAGGTGTGCAGTCATGCTGATTTGAGCACATTCTATATGTCTAGCTGACCAATCAGATTTCTTGGTTGGATCTACTTGTTGTATAATGAACCGTATAACAGTCAAACTCTCAACAAAGTCAGTCAGAAGAAGAGCAGGAACATCTTTTCCATCCAGAACATTCTCCAGTGTCATTCTTTGCTCTTCTTTTGAAGGCATACTGATGCTAGCAGCAGCTATGCTAACCTCTTTAGCAGCTGCCATTGTTGTTCGGACACAAGCACATAGCTTGAAGCCTGGAAAGATGGATTCTAACGTGATCTTGTGGTTCAGTGTTGATTTATACAGCAAACCTGTCTGAATGCTGCTTTAAGTCAGCACTAATTATCAGATGAAACAGACTGTGGAGTGCTCTGACAGGCAGTCACGCTGGTGTGTATGTGTTGATTTCTGGTCCACCTCCAGTTTATCTTTACTCTGAAACTGAGTGACGTGTCTGCTTCTCTTTCTTCTTTAGTCATGTCAGTGACCATAAGGGAGACTGGGAGAAAAACGGACACACTCCACATTCTGAAAACACATCAGAGGAAGACCCGGGGGACCAAACAAAAGTGAGTGCAAACATAAGAAACACGTTACACCTGATCAGACATGTTGCCAGGTAACTAAAGTGAAACGTCCGTCTGTCCTCAGGCTGACCTCTGCATGACCTTGACTGTGAGCCCGGGGTCACAGGTCGGAGGTCTCCACAGCCTGAATGCCCAGATCCCCTCCCTGCTCTCCATGCCCACCAGGAACCACATGGACATCACCATCCCACCCCTCCCTGATGTGGCCCCTGAGGTCCTGCGGGTGGCCGAGCACAGACACAAGAAGGGCCTTATGTACCCCTACATCTACCACACTCTCACCAAGGTCAGTGAGGTCAATGATATATTACTGAAATGTGGAGTTAGAGGTTCAAACAGTTTTTCACCAGTTTTCAGTCCAGGATTTCGTGGGTGGTCCTAAAGGGTGGCTCGATGACACGCTGAGGCCACCCTGAGCAGAGAGATAGAGATGAATTCATCTCGCTCAGTGTTTCAAAGTTAGTCATGTCATTTTCTGAACTCATCTGACACGTTTCAGTCGCTTCAAAATGGCTGCTTGACTCTTCCCATGAGTGAGCGTGACTTCAGCACATTCAGAGGACACGCCCCCCGCACAGTCCTGGAGCTGAGAATTTTTACCCGATTCAATTTCAATTCGATTCTAATTTCATAAACTTGTTGATATTTTTAATTATTCAGATTTGGCTGGGTGGTTAATAACACTTTCTTCTTTGGTCTGACAAACTCAGAGCACATTTACTTTACTTTACTCCTTTACACAGACTTTAAGGTTCAGTTCCATTCAGGTAAAACAGTCAGGGTGCTGCTACAATAAGTGGAATGGAACCTTAATCAGTATCATTGGATACACCTGTGTTTACTCTATGATTTCATGTCAAAATGGCAGCTGTGAAAAAGCTCTTTTTTTGCAGCCTCACTCCTCACTCAGCACTAAACTGTCAAAATAGCACAATTTTTAAGCCAGTGATATTACGTTTACTATGTGTTCACAAACATCTGCTGCTTAGATTGGCAGGTTTAGAAAATCCAAACATAATCAGCATCAGTGAACCAAATGGAGATCATGTGTGTTGTGTAGGTGGTTCTTCTATTTGGTCCACGTTGCATTAGCATTCCCACTTTGTATGATATGTGGTCAACTGTGCCACTAAACCACCCTGGCACCTTGGTTTGAGTGGTTTGAACCCAGTGCGTCTTTTACCCTTGTATTTAGAGCCGTCCACTTGTGATCCCATCACCCCCACATGTTAATACGAGCTGTAAACAGGCTTTATTTGAATTGTGTTCATGTGTGTTGTCAAAGGTGCACAGGCACCATGTTGATGTGTGGAATCTGAAGTATCTACAGTGACTTGTTTGTGGCATGGTGAAGCTTTTAGGTAACAGTGTGTCTTTGCAGGGAGAGATTAAGCTATCTGTCACCATTGAAGATGAAGCAAACAAAGACCTGCCTTCAGCGGTGCAGCTGTTTCGGCCTATCCGTCAATATGTTTACGGAGTGCTCTTCAGCCTGGCTGAGGCCAGGAAGAAGGCTGAGAGACTCGCCATGAGGAAGAACTGCCTCCCTGAATGTGAGTCCTGCTCTCTTCATGGCACTGTGTTACTCAGGTTTTTATCAAGTACCTTTGTGACTTAAAGTGTTCTAGCAGCTTTCTTAACTTCAGAAATCAATCATCATCTCTGCTGATATCTGGAGAGCTCCAGAGGTGTCCCTACCTGTCACCAGGAGATGGTGTTCAGGCAGAAGGGAGGAGAGAGAGGTTCATTAAGGCTGTCGTGCGTTTACATGAGCTCAAGCTCCGAGTTCAGTCAGCTTCCTCCAGTAAGACTCCGCTGTGACGGCACATGGAGGAGGTTAAAGGAGCAATAACCAAACAGAGCGATGCAACGTCGTATTAAAATAATTAACAAAGTCAGATCGATCTCAAACAAACAAGTAATTCTGTAGAAGGTAAGGCAGATTTCAGCACTGAGGTTCTGAAAAAAACAAGCTGCATTACTGTTGTTAATGTCATTATTAATTCAGTCTTATTATGGATGGCAGAGATATGTTCAGTTAAAAGAAGCAATATTGCACAATACATGTACAATGTGGCACTAATGTGCATTAGACCTGTAAAACGTGTGACGTGTCACACAGCAGCCTGTGGATAAATAACATGACATTTAACTCATTTCACATTGTGGCCTCATATTGTTTCATGTATAATCTGGATTGCCTCAGTATACACAAGAAGGCTACACATAAAAATGAAATTTTCTTTTGGGCTGCAAATGTATTCTTCTGTTTAATCATTGCCTCAATGAATCATTTTGTCTGCAAAATGCCACATAATAGAGAAAACTCTCCCGTAAGCAGACATTCTGATTTGATATTTTAGTTTTAAAAAATGACGATCAGTTGTTTGTTAAAATAGTTTCTGCTTGACTTCATGATAATCAAATAATCCATTTATTAATCAAAATGAATTTATTGTTGCAGCTCAAATGTTTCCACTGTTTATTAGTTAAAATAATATACGACACAGCTGTCAGAGATGCACCACGTCACCGTCACTTCAGTTTACAGCTCAGTGTCTCCAAACAGCATCACACGGTCTCCATGAGCAAATGTAGGAAGTCTGCTTCAGCCCAGTTTCCAGGACAGAACCTGGGACGCTTCATGAACACAGACCCTGATCTCTTCCAAATGTTGTTCCACAGACACACACGTCATGGTTAAAGAGTGGGCCGCCTACAAAGGCAAGTCTCCCCACACCCCAGAGCTCGTGGAGGCTCTGCCGTTCAGGGAGTGGACCTGTCCCAACCTGAAGAAGCTGTGGCTGGGGAAGGCCGTGGAGGACAAGAACCGTAGGATGAGAGCGTTCCTGGCCTGCATGCGCTCCGACACTCCGGCCATGCTGAACCCTGCCAACGTCCCAACGCCCCTCTTGGTGCTCTGCTGTGTGCTGCGGTGAGTAGGCTGCCGACAGTCAGGGTGCACTGTAGTCCTACGCCTTACAGATAACATGTGAACATGTCAATGTGTAGAGGAGAGGTGAGAGAGAGGGTGAGGATGAATAAGACAGATGATCAGTTCCTGGTGTTTGTAACACTGTTGACCTTCTGTGTTTTGCTTCAGGTTTATGTTACATTGGCCAGGATTAAGAATTTTGCGTCGTAACGAACTTGACGCTTTCCTAGCCCAAGCACTTTCTCCTAAACTTTATGATCCTGACCAGCTGCAGGAACTGAAGGTGACTTTGTAGTGTTTAATGTATGAGGAGTGTCGGAGAATCGCACACACATGTATCCAGGCCGTAATCTGCCGTCCTGTCGAACGCTCTAACTGCTCTAAGTTTGGCCTTGATTGACTGTCTGATCCACGTTTCTCTGGACACTCCTCATATTCTGCAGACAAAGCAACCTGCTCGACAAACACTGCTTTGTACGAGCACGTTGTTCCTGAAGCCATAGCTTTGCACTAAGAGATGTATTTTTGTAGAGTGTCGCGGAGCGGTTGTCATGTCCTGTGTGGATGGTTTATCAGCTCGTCGTAAAAAAAAAAAAAGAGAGAGAGAGAAAAAAAGCTGTAGCTCTGTTCTCATTCGGCCTCTGTTCACGTAAACCATCCACACGAGCTGTGCGCTTTGTGGTCTTGTCCTGTGTGTAGCTCTGTCAGCTCTGTCTGCTCTCCGCTGTGCCAGAACATCCAGGTTGTGTCTGCTGGCTTCTTTGTGTGTTGGCTGGATTAGGTTGTTGCGCCGCCGTTACTTTGGCGGGGCGCGGGTGAATGGGCCGCTCACGCTTGCTCTGTGCTTTTTGCTTCGCACCTCATTAATCTGAATGCTCTGTGGGGCTGTTTGTGGAGGATTACCTGTTTTCTTTTTCACTTGGACGTTTTCTAAGTCTGGACGTTTCTCCTCCGCAGATCGACAACCTGGACCCCCGAGGAGTCCAGCTGGCCGCTCTGTTCATGAGCGGGGTGGACATGGCTCTGTTTGCCAATGACGCGTGCGGACAGCCTATTCCCTGGGAGCACTGCTGTCCCTGGATGTACTTTGACGGCAAGCTGCTACAGAGTAAACTCATCAGGGCCAACAGAGAGAAGGCCCAGCTCATTGACCTCTGTGACGGTCAGGTAGCTTCATCCACAGCACACACTTACACACAAAAGGCTGCTGTCAGAGCCGCTGCCTTCCTGAACAATCTCCAAGAGTTCTGTCTCCTTTTGTGTGTCTTTGACCTCACACACCTCAGCAGCTCCATTTTGTCCATTTCCTGTCTCCTCTCTTAACCTCCGGTCGTTGCTGCTACAGTCGATAGAAGTCGGTTCACAGCCTGCCGACACTTCTTTGGTCTGTACTCTCAAAGTGATGGAGACAGGTGCACACACTTTACAACACCATGTTGTAGTATTAACAGCATGCGTGTTCACTGCTTTTCTCTGTTTAATTCCTTGACAGCTGTCTTCTTTAAAAAGATAAGATACCCGGGACAAAGTGTGATATGACAGCATTTATTTTTACCACACTATGGCCATGTGGTCCAATGTGAGTAATCTACTGTACCTGAATAACAAAAACTTGAGTCACAGTATGACAGAAGAATGGGGTGTCTCACCTTGTAGAGCGGGTGCCTCGGGTACAAACACTGAATCCTCGCTGCGTTGGGGTTCAAAAACCCCCAAAAACATGTGAGAAGAATAGTTTACAACAACTCATCTGCAAAAACTGAGAGAATCGTCTCACTCATGTTGATTTTTAATATAGGCTAAAGTCTTTGTTAGGTAAATTAGGCTGTTTTGTCAGACAGAACAATTTGCCTTCAGTCATTGGTTGAGAGCAGACAGGGAACAAGGGGAAAGAGAGAGAGAGAGGAAAAAACAGGCAACAAACCTGAGCGACAGCGATCACAACAAACGCTCTCTGTCTGAACCGTCAGGGTGCCCACAGCCCCCCATTTCATTTAACGTGAATAAGAAGGTAGAGCTGAGTTTAACTTTAAAGGCACCACGTGGAGTAACAACAACACTGCTCATGTTTTCTTGTCACTGCACAGACTTTCCCACCATTGACCACCAGTCACGCACATTCCTGCAGATCTTCATCTGATTCTTGGTGTCAGACTAACAAACAGAAACTAAAAGAAAAAACAAATTTTAGGTTAATGTTCCAAAAATCAGCTTTGTAAATGTTGTGTGTGGAAATGCATTCAACAGCTCGACGATACACACCACACACACACACACACTCCACAGAGCGCCTTCAGAAGCACACGGTTTCCCCTCGTTCTTAAACTCTCTGCTGTGCAGTCTTTGTCAATCTCCTGCTGTCTCAGCTCATCAATCATCTTTACATCCGTACAAAAGTCAACAGGTAGAAGCATCACGAGGTAAACGATGGTTAAATTCCACAGAGATTCGACCAAACGTCTATTCATTTATATTTTTCAATATTTTTACTAGAATTTTGTAGAAGACAAGTTACAAAAAACAGACACAGAAAAGAGACAGAGTAGAAACCAAAAAAATGATTTAAAAAGAAATTTAAAAAAAAAATTAAAAAGAATAATGAAGTACACTGCTGCATCACTATCACTAGAATCTTAACACAAGTACTAAACAGTGATGGTAAAGGTGGATGGCACTCCCTTGCTGGTCAAAGATCAGTGTTATTTTTATCAACGTGAACCAGAAATGGCTGCCATATATCTGAGAATGTATTAAGATTGTCCATTATGCCGTATCGAACTTTCTCCATATGCAATATACCAATGAGCTCACTTAACCAGACCTTAGAGTGAGGCACAGTATCTGACTTCTATCTTCTATCTGACTCTGAGTTTTACAGTCTTTTTCTTTGCAGTTACCATTCCATACATAAGTGTGCTTTGCACTTAAACGCTGTGTTTAAGTAGAGAAGGAGAAACCCCAAATAATGCAATCATTGGTCACAGGTTCAAACACACAGCTGCACGTGTCAGAAAGCCACTGAAATATGTTACACCAAAAATGATACAGTTTGGGACATGTCCAGAAGAGGTGAGTCAGAGAGCCCTCTGCAGATTTACATCAGTCACATGGCGATGAAATGGTGGGAAAGTCCAGTGCAGTTTGGTTTTTGAATAATGAAGCCTGTGCATCACCTTAAATTGGATTAACTGGTGCCTGTAAATAGAGCAAGATCGGGTCCTGTCAAAGCCCTCCTTCCAAACATCATCTCCAATCTGCATTCCCAGCTTCTCCTCCTGGGAGTTTTTCAAGTGTGTGTGGCATAAACCATTGATTCCGAAAAATATATTCATAAAGCCAAGAGACCTTTTTTTTGATTCGGGTGGACCCAACAAAAGCTTATAAATCATTTTATCTTCCGGGAGAGACTCAAAGTTAGGCACACACTAACGGACATAATTCCTAATCTGCAAATATCAAACATCTATTATTGTTGTGCGGGAACATTTCCTCGTCCATCAGAGGCCTCTCCCACAGTCCAAACACAGCACTGAGCTAACGTAATGCGTCCAATCGGCCTGATCTGTCCTCACTTTGTGTGTGTAGGAACACGTGATGTGAAGTGTCTGCAAACAACAACAAAAAAAACACCTGATTATGATTTTCCTCTCAGACGTGCAGATGGTGTGTGGGCTTCAATTAGATGTTAAGCAATTACCAGCATGTAAACAACAAAACTATGTGTTGTAGGTTGCTACGACGACACACAGGTATCAGATGAATCTTCCCGCTATAAACTGTATGTCAGAGCGTGATGAGCCTCCAACAAACATTAGTTTAATAATCTCAGTGTCAGTCCACAGATCCACTCAGCTCCTCCTGTGTCTTTAAATGAGGGAGACACTTAAACACTGATAGCAGACTCATATTGATTAGATGCTTTGTACTTTGCACCAGACAATTCAGATCAATATTAAAGTGAACGACAATCATTTTCCACTCACAGTAAAACAAATGAGCGTGAGTGGTACAGAGGAGTGAGATCCACAGCCAAGCCTTCTTTAGATGAGGTGAAAATTATTACTGTGTCACTGAACAAGAGATTTTAATGAATATACCCGTTGGTATAAATGAAACCTGCTGCCCTAAAGACGAACGCTGCAGGTCAGTGAACAAATAAAACAACAAGAGAAAGAAATGAGAGAAGTCTGAGTTGTCAGTTTGTTCCAGATGTCTTCAGTGTCTCTCTCTCTCTCTCTCTTCAGGCTGAGCTCGTTGCCAAAGTGGAGAAGATGCGTCAGAGCATCCTGGAAGGTCTCAACTTCACTCGGCCGCCTCATCCTCCTCCATTCCCCCCGCCACCACTTCCACCTCCTCACGGGATGCCTTTCTACCCTCCCTCTGGCTCCTTCTACCCTCCACCACCTCCTATGATGCCTCCTCCTCAGGGGAGGGGCAGAGGGATGCCCGGTGAGTACAACCACTAACTGTCACTAACAGTAACATGAACGACGGGTAAGTTTTAGTCTTAAAGTAATTTGATACGTTTCCTGATCTCAATCTTTAATTGTCTCTGTCTGAACCCGAGCAGACCCCTCCCTGGGTTTGGACCAGATCACAACTCTGCCACGATGTGAATTAAATCAGGAGAATGATGATGCAGCATCACAGATGCTCAGATTAACACTGTGTGTTTTTCCTCACTCTGTAAGGGCTTCAAGGGATCGCGTCACAGGGCGGGAAGCTGGAGATAGCCGGCACTGTGGTGGGTCAGTGGGCCGGAGCTCGACGCAGCCGAGGAAGAGGAGGCTTCCCTGTCCAGGTGGTATCTGTTGGTGGACCAAACAGGGGGTAAGTGCAGAAAGAAGATGAGACGTCTTATGCATTTTATTTATAGTTATTATTTATTTGTAACCTGGTTTCTGTCTTCTGCAGTCGTCCCAGAGGTGTGATCTCCACGCCCGTCATCAGGACGTTTGGTCGAGGAGGCAGGTACCACGCTCGAGCCTTCAAGAGTCAGGGAGTGTACCTGGTAAGAAAAAAAGAATGTTTTTTTCCTCAGTGTCTCCAACTGTCTCTCAGTTTTACCTATTCTGTTAAAGTAACTTTGTTTCAGTAACTCATCACTTCACTGACTCTCTGCTCTGCCCTGGAAGTTCTGCTAGGTCACCAACAGCAGACATAGCAGCCATTTAATATTACTTACTAGTCCAACAGCAGTCTGTCCAGCTCGGTGTCTGTCTTTCAGCCTTTTATTTCACCAAGTCAGTCCCACATTTACTCTTGTCCAGCAGCTTAGTCTCTACCATCAACGTCCTTGTTGGTCCTTTCTCCTCTGCCATTACGTCCATAGAGGCTGCTGATGCTGGTTACATTGCCTCCTTGCCCGGCTCCAGTTCTGGCACTCACTGCCCATCAGAATTTGCTCACGTCCCAAACCTGAAAACCTCCTCTTCTTCTTCCTGGTGGTCCAAAACACCTGTGGTGCAAACACTAACACTCCCCCGATGCTCTGAGTTCAAGACACATGAAAGAATGATACAGCAACATGAATATATAGATTAACGTTGTTCATGTTGCTTGAAGGATCCAATGACAAAATATATTTTACAGTCCATCACTGATGCAGCCTGTCAGTGACTTAGAACATATGTGCTTCATTGATCTCACAACCTTTTGAACGCAGCACTGTTCAGCACATACAGAGACGATACAAGTTTAAAGAGGGCTCATTATTAGACCTGAACAAGATAATTCAGGACATCAATCCAAAAGCTCATGAAATAAAAGTCAAGTGGATCTATTTTCTGAGAACGCGGATGTGTGACGTGGTTAACAGTTTTCAGTTTACAGTTTGTGTAAAAGTGGAAATTCTCTCTGGATGGTGTCACGAAAAACACGTCAGACCAAATGTCTGTGGCAAATTTCATGGAATTCTGGGATGAAATTCGGATCAGAAATCAGGAATTAGTCCATTTCAAATGTGACGGCAGTCTGACTGCTGGTTGTTCTGAAGGGCTCATGTTGAGACCCTGCTGCCCTGCAGAGATGCACAGTGTGCTCATGACACAAAAAACCCTACAGTGTTGGAACACTTCCTTAATGTAGTTAGAAATTAAATGGAACTAGTCAAAACTTTTTACCTGAAACTTAACGGTGCAACACAGACCAAAAGCAAACTCAATGTGTCGTGTTGTTGAGGTAACTGACTTCCTGCTGTACCCTAATAATTAAGGATCATGTTAAAGAGCATTTTAATTTTACAAAATAAAACGACAATTTAAACAATAACTTCTAAATGTTTTTGGTTGGAAACATCTGGCAGGCCTGCGCTCCACACTTTGACCTCTGGACCAGACCGCTATAGGAAAAATCTAAATTCCTCAAAAGCTGGAAAAACAACCTCTGGGAATGTGGAACGTGGGAGATAATCAGATCAGTTGTTGTTATGTACTTCACACAGATCAAAATACAGCTGTTGCTCTATTCACTGTGTAATTACAGTGCAACAACAGAAGACAGCGTCATTGTTTGAGCTTTCAGCATGCGATGAGTGGGAACTAAACAGCCCCTCAGCAGGTCTTTGTGCTGCTTAAAACCCTTTTATTTTACCGCTAATTAGCTTCTAAATTGCTCTCCAGTCTTTTTGTTTGTTACCAGCACACATCTGTATTTCTGTATTTTCATGTTGCACACGATTTTAAAGAAGAAGCCTCACAGTCACTGTAGCACTGCCTCCGTTTAAAATCCTTTTCTTTTTTTGTCCGTCCTTTGTACCAGAGTAAGCCTGCTCATAAGCCCGCTCACACGTGCGGACACGACGCAGCGAAGGAGAGCAAAAAGCCCAAACCGGGGGAGAGGAAATCCTCCTCTGTGCCGTGCGACGGCTCGACCACGGAGAACGGCGTGGACGACAAAGAGCCGGACCAGCTGAACGGAGATGAAGAGGAATGCAGTGCTCTCATCCAACCTGAAAGTGCCTTTAGCAGTGACTCCAAGACGTGCAATGCTAATCCTCACTTAAATGCACTAAATGTAGACAGCGGCTGCCATAGAGATGAAGGTCTGGAGGCTGCTGTCTTCAAAAAAGAAGAGTAAGCTTATTTTTCTAGAGAGGGTGAAGGATGAAAGGTGGAACAGGGTTAGGATATGTGGAAATGTGGAAAGTCTTCAGTCAGCGTGCGTTTCTCCTGTCAGACAAAGAAAAAGAGATGAAATTCGGATCCCTCTCAGTGAACACACGAGGTGTATGACACACTGCGAGTTTGAGGAGTCGTTCACTCCCTCATCACCAACGTTTATGAGAATGATACTTTTCATTTTCATCAGAACATTAAAGCTCCCCGAAGCTTTAATTCTGAAATCTTTTATTTCTTTATAGGTTGTTCGCCATAGTACAGTTATCAGTTTTGTGTTGTCACGGTAACTGCTTCATGAAAACCAAACATATAAATGAGAGAGCTAAATGCAAACACGCCCGCCTCAGTCACCACTTTGGGTTTGGTTCATATTGAAGTCGCTGTGTCCTTTAGTTCAGACGAGCTCTATGATTTCACTCACTTAGCTGTAGAGTAACATGGCTCTAAGAATCAGATACAAGATCTTTGCCAAACTCTGATACTCAACTTGGTTTCTTGAATCAAACGTAGAGCTGTAGTATTACTGCTTCAATGAGAAAAAAAAATAAACCCTGCATGGTTCACAGTTTAAAAGGTGTGTAGTTATTATGCATGTTGTCCTTTTTCTTCCATCTTTCCACATAAATGTGTCCATTTGCAAATGAAAGAAATGGCTAATATCAGTGATATCTCATAAAAGGTGTTAACTGTTAGTAACAGATCTGTTCTGACCTTGATTTGTTTGTGATATTGACCTCTGTTGCATTTAATTAAGAAAAAAAGTTATCTAGCCACTTTTGAAATAGTGTACTCACACTATCTTGTTCTTTGTTGTTGTTTTCTGCATAAGTCAAATATCTGAAAATATAAAGTCCCATAAAAAGCTTCTGATCCAAACCACCCCTCTTTTGTAGCTGGAAGTGACACGCTCAACCTTCAAATTAAGACTCTTAGTCGTCAGACAGTAATCAGTTTCAAGATTCACTTTAGTGTTGATTTATACAGTTGTACTACTTCTGCACCAGAATCATCATTTCACCATCTTGACTTAATTCTCCTGGATTCTCCTTCTCATCTTTCATTAGTGATCAGAGAAATGGTGTATAACCCCCCACCCCTCCCCTCCCCTCCCCACCCTGCAAGAGCTAAATAGGTTACCTTCTGTAAGTTGATCAGAGTTTCTTCCTAACTCATGGATTGTAAAAGAATGAACTGCTGTTGAGTTTGATTGAATGTCGATGGATTGTGGCGTGGTGTATTTGAAGGCAACTTAGCTACAATGCTTAATAAAACTATATTCTTTTAGTACGAGCTGTTTGTTTGTGTGTTCATTTCTCCCTCATCAGACTGTAACAGCATGTAGGCATTAATATTTCACCTCATCCCTGCTCGCTGACTTTCTGCATATTTTAAATTTGTGCATTCATTTTTTTTTAAAGCAGCCAAGTGAGAAAATAAAATGTTGTAAATGTGAACAGTCAACGTGACAAATTAGAGCTTGTAAAGGTTATGATGTCTGGATGTGGAAACTGTTTTTGAAGTTCATCATGTGATCATAAAGACTAATAAAGACAGAAGTGATGACCCTGTTTAACCTACAGATTTACTGTAAGAAATTGGCTGTGTTACAATAGACTGATATTAAACATGTGTCTTCAACTCACTCTTAAACACAACAGCTGCCAGGATCAGAAATACTGAGTCCAGATTCCCTCAGCAGAACCAGAGAAATGTTGGACTGGACACTGTGACACTGGACCTGTGTCCAAATACCACACTTTGATTTATGAAATCATATTTTCTGTAGGTTTATGTAAATGTTTTTATTCACACTGCCATTATATTTTTGTTTTGTTTATTTTATTTATGTTGCCTGCAGTATTTTTTTTAATACTGCAGACAGCTTTAATACATCATCTAAAACGTGTAGGGTCAGACATGAATGTCCAAATATTAAAAGATATTTATTTATTTTGTAATACATAATACTAATATATATTATAATACGCTTAATACGCACACACACGTATGTATCTGTATATATATATACACATATATACACACATATATATATATATTGTTACACATATATTGTTATATATATTATAACAATATATGTGTAACAACAATATATAATATATACAATAATATATATAATATATTATATATTGTTATATAATAAGCATATATATTAGTATGTGTGTATGTATATGTGATTATTTATAATATTTTACATATTATTTTATTTGTATTATTTTGCTATTTTTGAATTTCTTACATATTTATTACGTCTATGTAGTTTTATATTTATACATAAAATATTTCTAAATGTTTAGTAATTATATAATAGCTAAATATAAATGAAATAATTAAATGTGTCTCCTCTGTATTTTTTGTTCTTACATTTGTATGTATGATCTAACAATAAGCCGTGTCATGGTGCTAAAAAGGCTTTTATTTTGGTGAACGTGTTGATGGCGCCTATAAAACAGAAAATAAAAATAAAAATAAAAATAATAAATCCTTCGTGATGTCTGCTCCGGTGATTGATCCGGACGTCTCATTCATCTGATTTGAGCTCCGCTGATTTAAAGCAGCTCCCTGACGTAACTTTCACATTTATTTATTTATTTGTTTGTTTCGCAACGACATCGAGGCTACATTTTCTTCTGGCTCCTAATATGACCGCCTCGGTGCCGTACAGTCACCAGGGGGCATGCACATAGTAATAATAATAATAATGCATTTGAGGAAAGCCTGCTACGACGAGCCTCCACCGTTTGTTCCACCACACGGCCGTGGTGTGATGGAGATGTGCGCTTAGGTTCATGTGTCCGGCGGGTCTGCCCCTGGCTTTTTTTCTGGGGAAGATCATATTGGATCATATTGTTTGCAGGACGTTGTTCCTCCTGCAGCCCCCCCAGTCTATCCCGACGTAGTTGTGAATTGAACATGGCGACTGTACCAGTATATTGCATCTGCAGATTACCTTACGACGTGACCCAGTTTATGATCGAGTGCGATGCTTGCAAGGACTGGTTCCACGGCAGGTAAGAACACATTTGTTCACCGTGGTGTTTTTGTGGCGGTTTGCATTTGTGGGAAACAAACAAAAATGGCGAGGTCTCGGTGCGTTTGACAGCTTTGTGGCTCTCGGTCGCCCGTCTACATCTGAAGAGAGGCCGCTTGGAGAAGAAGAAGAAGGCGGAGTTAAATATAGCCGACCGGGGTTGTGACATTTTTTCGCGAATAACACTAAACAGATTTCCCTTATAAAAAGTTCCGTGGGTTTATCGAGTGATTTCGGTGCGGGCTTCGTCTATTAATTGCACTTAAATGGCTGTTTAACATCCCCGCATAGCCCCAAACTAAACCGTTGTAATGAGCGGGCGGCAGACTGAGGCAGCGGGGGAAGCCTCGGCAGACTCGCTGCTCATTTCTCCCTCCTCTTTGCCTGCCTTCGTAGCTGCTCTCGGGTCGATATTTCGCCTATAATGTCTGTAAATGTTCTTACATTACGTTACCGTTCTGCTAGCTTTCACCGACTGCTTTTATTACAGAGCACGGTTGAAAATCACGACCCGAGTCTGAGCTCAGCCCCGCACAGCCTTCCTGCCAGCAGGCAGCAGCTATGGCTGACAATAGCCCGTACTGGATGCCCTTAAAGCTTCAGCGGGGGGATATAATAACATTATCAACGTCCACAGAGCTGCTTTGTCGGTACCGTGAGCTGTAGCTAATGGCTATTCTGTTTGTCTGCGATTAAAAACGGGAGACGTATCGTCCGCCGCCGCTCCTCATCACTTTCCCCGCCGTACATAAGCTGTAATGATCTCGGCCAAATCCCTGTTATCATCATGCTATATTTCCCTCCGTTGTTGGAGTTGTTGCCGCACGAGTCGGTCCCCGCACTCGCCTTTGTGTTTGGCGTATTTCACACTGTTCGGCTGCACTCTGGATGCTTTTTTGGGGGGTGATAACACATCGTTTGTTAATCGTGTTTCGTTTTGGTGAACAAGCCCTTCAGAGAGCGGTGAACAGTATTTACGCGCCTGAACGTTAACCCTTTAACGCTGCCCCGTGGCTGCCCGCTGCTGCTGCTGCTGCTGTATGTAGCTGTTGTCACATCATGGATATAGCGGTGAATTAAATGCTGGGGATAAGCCATGACCTCCAGTCACGTATCAGCTTAAAGCCAAACAAGCAGTATAATGACAAAATGACCATTTTCCCTCCAGAAACACATGAAGCATACACCTCTTCAGCAGCCTGATGCTGCTTACTGTCTCATATATACACAGTATGAAATTCTCTTGAGTTAAAGGTTTATGGCCCTGAAACTGTATTTTGTTAACACTAAGTGTGTTACAATGGATTTTCCATGCTTATTATTGTAACCAATTGTTCAGGGCTGGAGCTGGACCTCCATTAGGGGATAAATAAGGTCATTTAAATCAAATTACATGTCTCAAACCCATAGTTTTAACAGATCGCAAGCCAAAGGTGTGGCGTGGTAAGAAACGTGATATTTAATAATCTATATAGAGAGCTGGTTAATAAATATCTTTTATTTTATGCACCTACATGACATGGTGTCATTAGAGGAGCTGGATCTGTGATGCAGAGGACGTTGTGGTGTGTTTTGCTTCTTTATTTACACACATTAAAAAAAGACAATATACAAATTGGAAGGGAATGTGAAGGAGAAATGCCTGGAAAACCCCTCCAGGGCCTTGAAAAGTAATAATGATAAACAGTGTCACTGTATGATGGCAAGATGAACAAACTGTAAAGCGGTGAACCAATAATTGAATCCAGTGTGATGCTCCTCAGCTCAGCTATCTTCACATATATTAATGCTCTGTTGTAATGAGATGCAGTACGTCTGCCTTGGAGGTGGAAGAGGCTCACACTTTACACTGCTATCTAGTATGTAGTACACATTCATGTGGGAAGAGAAGGTAATAATTAGTAATTATATTGTCAAGCTATAAGAAGTACCAAGTGGATAGTTTGTAGTGATATATGATTATGCTAGTCGTAACGATGTGTTGTAACACTGGTGACAGCAAAGGTATGTAGCAGTTAGCATGTAGCTCTGTTAATTCAATGACAGTATTGGGACTGGTACTAGTTTGTCTTTGTGTCCAGTACTGGTCTGCAGTGTGTTTAACTCCATCAAAACTGAAAAACAACACTCTCCTATAACTTGTAGGCTTACTTAGATCCAAGAGTCATCTTGTTTTCATCCGCCTTTGAGTCACAACAGTGTTCAGGAGGCGAGGGCTTTTCAGTTATTGTGCCCAGCTGTTGTTGATCAGGAAATAGTTCAAACACAAACTGCTCCCAAAACCACAATGTCTTGTTTTTACTGTACGGTTCTGTTTCATGCCATGTTGTCCAACATGCACTTAAGTCAGTAATGAAGTCCTTGAATTTCTAAAGCTACTTTTGTCAATATTTCACAAAAAAAAATCACTCCTTCACCATATTCATGTGGCGGACATTTTCATCTGATGTCACACTCAGGATGGGAAGCTCCCTTGTATGTACTGCGTTGTTCTACGTTGCAAATTGTATGAACATACTTAATCTGAACACTTGTTACCATTTCATAGACAGTGGTTAAACCAGGAGGGCCATATTTCAAGTTAAAACACATTTGATAACTACTGTCAGACAACAGCTAACGTTAGCCTTCAATCATTTCCTAGAACTGTTTCACAGTGTTACATGTTAGAGATGTGAATTACAACTGTCTTCACCCCGTAACGTTACGTGACATCTCGCTCACAGGAAAACATTTTCCTCTGTAATGCTCATACATTACATCCAGCATGAAAGAGTGTTCTAAACACACTAGCAGTGAGTGATTTATCGTATTGTGTCCTCTATCAAACAGTAATATTATCCAGGAAGTGGTTGAATGCTAACGTTAGCAGTTATCAAACAGTAACTACTTGGTCAATCAAATATATTGTGGTTTCCTCCCCGTTCTGTAGCTCCACTGAGCTTTTACAATTGTTTTATCTAATTAATTTGCTTTAATACGTCTAAATTTACTGCAGGGTTCAGTCTCACTCAGAAACATCACAGTAACGTGGTTACATAGTTCATTTCGCTCTGTCCTCTGTTTCACTCACTATTTCGGTACACTACATTTCGGTAACAAATAAGAGATTATTATCATTAGCCATAACATTGTATGTTTAATGTATGTTTGCATGATGCTACCTATCTATCTATCAGTCTAGCAGCCTTTAGGTCTCGTCATCTGCCTTGGCATCTTTCTCTGACGCCTGTAACAGTATCTATAACTATAAAATACAATGGTGACACATTGTAGTGCTAGTGAACATCAACGGCCTAAAGCTTCCAACACTGGAACTAGGCTAACAATTATGCTACAATATTTCATCTCATCAGACTATAATGCGTGAAATAATGTGTCATTGCTTGATCACAACCTTAACGTCATTATGTTGCATCTGTGTGCCCCTTAAAATTCAGGATTGGTTTGAGTGGTGTCTTGTTTGTGAGTTACACACAGGTGTGTGTCACACCTCGCTGTATGTTCCCTCTTAAAGTAAGTAGCTGTAGTTGCCAACACTAGTATGCAGTATTCATTACACTGCACCTTCACTGATGCCAGTACATATTGCAGCTTGATATTGAAACTATATAATAAATATAATTATCTGGTAGCTCTTTAGAATTTGACAAATTAATTACCAGCAACCATCACCATCACAAACCTGATTTTTCACAAGTCAGCAGTCTGCTTCAGATCAGTCACTCTTTCTTTAGATGGCTGTAGTTGTTGTCAGGGAGGTAACCAGAGTGTCAGGAGTCAAAGGAGGTCTTACCTCTGACTTACAGCTTTGTCTTACTTCAATATTGAACTTGCCCTGCAGCAACTTTCTGTTGTTTATTGTTAGAAACAGTTAGTTGGCATTACATTCAAGTCTGAAAGTATACTTTTATACTTCATATATAATATACTTTGATGGTGTTGTGGTAAATGTTTATCTCCAGAACTTTGTTCTGCTTTACCTGCTGTGCATACAGTATGTGTATTAAGTAAACATATGAGTGTCTTATATAGGCCTTATACTAAGTCAGAAAACAACAGGGTATACAATTAATGACAATTATTTAACTGCACAGAAAAAAAGAATTGTAGCTGTGTGGTTTTAATTCTAACAAATGAATCACTGTTCTTTGTTAAAAGTTATGTGTTATCTTTTGTAGTGCAGTATCGTCTTTGTGTGGTTACTGCCCCCTGTGGCTGATTGAGGAAAACACCGACTGCAGCCATGGTTGGCTCTATACTGGCCCTTGAAACGCAGTCGCACAGTTGCCACAGGGGAAAGCCCATTCTGACCACACTTGATGCTGGGCAGGTAGTGCACAGTGAGTTTATCAGGGCAGAAGATTGATGAGAGCAGTAACATTGAGCCAAGCAGTCAATACAATCAAAACAATGAGCTAAAAGAGGCTAAAGGGCTAGTTTCTATAGAACTGCAGAGTTAGATGAACAGTATTGTACGCAGTAGACAGGTGTGTTGTCAGGGTGTTGAGCCACGAGGCATAAAATAAGCCTAAGTTAACACTTCCTGCAGCTGCTTCACAATAAAAGCCTTCTGGTGTTTTACTGGAGAAAGAAACTTCAGGAAGTGCTGAGTGTGCGATAGCAGGACATTAAGACTTCAATGCAGCTCTGATAGTGCAGAGCTGATCAGATGAACAACATTAACTGCTCATTTATACAGGAGCTACAACACCGCTGAAAGCTCAACATTTGCACCGTCTGTAGTTATTCACAGCATCTCCATCAGAACCAATCAGTCCAGCTTGATGTTGACTGTGTTCAGGTAACGCTGTCACAGTTTGGCCTCATTTGACTTCCTAATAATATTAACATTCAAAAAATGTTTCTTCTAGTTTGACACACAACCTAATATGAACATATGAACCACAGCAGTCTGCACATAAAGAGTAGTGGGTTTAGTCCAATTTTCACTTTTATGATAATAGCCATCATTTTAAAAGAAGATTGATTTAAAGTTTTTGTCTCCATGTATCCAAAAGTTTCTAATAATAACTTTCTAATACAAGTTTTAACCTGTTTTTAATACAAACAAGAGCAATAAACTCCCAGATTTCTATAAAAAAAACAGCTGAAACTAAAGTAATGAGCTATAATCACATCATCACTTCTATAATATTAAGCTTCAGTCAATAACGGTAGAAATCATGAACTGTTAACATAAACATGCCTCCTGTAGAAGCAGATTGGTGTCAGAGAGAAAACAGGAACTTGATTTTTCACCTGTTGACGATGATGTAACACCTTTGACTGGACACACTGCATCTGAACCCCCTATAAACAGAGACACGTGTTCATTTTATCTTATTATAACTTGACTGATTATATCAAAGATTATCGTGGTACATCTTTGCACTGCAGGCCCCACTTGGGCCTTGTCCTATTTCATTCCAGATGTAATACACATATATTCAGTGAGGCCTGATATCTACCTTCTCCCACTGTACCAGCCATTCTTTGTCATGTCTCTCCCTCACTGCAGTGCGTGACTCACCTCTATGGACTTTCCTGATGACTAGATGCTGGAGACGCACAGAGGCATATTCACATACATACATACATTTGGCTCAAACACTGAGCTAAAAAGTGTATAAATTGTTTGCACTGCTGCATGTAATGCATAGTTTTAGCACCAATTCATTACTTGTATAAACACGAGGGCAGAGACTCTCTGTACCTTTGCCTGGTTGCAGAAGTACTTATGAATTTGTCTTGACTTGACTTGAAGTCCAAAAAGCCTGACTGTCAGCAGATAACATCTTAGCTTTCACCACGCTAACATCACACTTTTCTGGCACCTACTGTATTAAAATGGTGTTAACAGCCATGGTCCAATTGGCTTTGGTTTTCTGTTTCTGGCACACTGATACAATCGAGGTGAATCAGATTTCATTGGTTGTACTCACGTTGTTGTGTTGATTTCCATAGGATGTACAGACTATAACTACCTCTGTTCATTCTTTTAGCTTAGTGACATGGCTAATAGAGCATGTAGAGCTTTACATGCTCTATTAGCCATGTCAGACATCACAGGTCGATTAAGAACAGTTGAGTATTGTCTGAATATTATTGATACTGTCCTCATATTGACAGACAGATGTGTCTCTGTGTTGTTTTAAGTCATTTCTGACATACCTGATTGATTTTATGTTTCTTTGTTCCATGTTATAACCAGTATGTGAGTAACAATAGCTGGTTACCAGCTAGCGCTACTAGCTGACTAACCTCTAAAGAGGCTAGATGACAAATTTTATAAACAGCATGAGGTCATTCACTCTAAAATAACATGACTGAACATGTAATGCTTCACACCCATGAAACCCATGAAATGTCTTTTTTTTTAAAAAATCTCTAACATCAGCAAACAAGCTTCCAGAAGCTAAGCGCTAGTGGCAGAAAAGCTAGGAGCACCCATGCTAACTGTGCTTGTCACATTTGACTGCCATTTGACTGAGACCTCACGACATGGGTCGAAGCCACATTATGTTTTAATTGTTATCAGCTGTGAGCATCCATTTCATTTGAGTTCACACGCTGGGTGAGCGTAAACACGCTGCATGCTCGGTGTGTTTATACACACTGAACTAGTGTGTAGTGTGTGCATGTGGGACACAGTCATTGTTTGGGCTTGTGTCAGTGTTATTATAGTGGCCATGCTGCGGTGTGTACATGTATGCGGTTGTAGCTTTGAGTAATGCAAGCTCTGCAAATCCAAAAACATTCTCCTGTAACCCCGATTCTATGTGCTTTACTCTAAATCAAGAGTCCAATGAGATGCTCATGTGTTAAATTATCCTTTATTGTTATTTGATTTGGTATCTGTGATTTGTTGTCAGCACGTATAGACAGAGAAAGAGGTGCTGGTAATGAAGGCCCAGTAGACAGTAATAGTAGTAGTAGTATCCTCGGCTACAGTGTCACATTGTATTGTTTTCCAGTCCAGATGCTGTTTCAGAGCAGTGCTGTTTTTCACTCTGACACCACAATGCAGGGAATAGTTTCACTTTAAAACATATGTTTAGAGCTCAGAAGCTCAGTCTTCATCTTGGGGAACAACACGTGATCATTTCAACTGCATCTCACTGTCTTCATCAGCAAATGGAATGTGTTGTTGGATCAGGACATAAAACAGGGAGGAACTGCTTTAAGAGTCCAGAAATTCCACAAAGCTGCCTTTTCTTTGCTTAACCAGCTAAGTATTCACTAGTAAGTGCACCATGTTATAATCAGATGTAGCCTGACCTTTAGCCATTACTGAGCAGAGCATAAGTCAGTAAATGTGTCAAAGGGCTCTTCTGCCATTGATGAAGATGGAGGACTTGAGAGAGACAGATTTTTTAAAAGAATGATAAAGTGACGTCATGTTTTGAGGATCCTACACTTCCCATAATGCATCTCACCAGTGTTTTCAAGAGACCACACTGTCTGGCTCTGTTTATCTATGATGTGATGTATGTCTGATGGAGCAGCACCAACAGGTGTAGGTGTTTAGACATTTTAAAATAAGTACTGCAGACAGCCTTCACATGACACTTTGAACTTAGATAAAAGTGTTGACTTTTCTTAACTAGAATAGTTTTAGTTTAAATGACACCAGATACAAGATGTTCTGTAACAACCACTGCCTCTCAGTGAGTCGACCCTCAGTTTCCTGTCTCACTGCATGCGTATTTTGACATCAGTTAACACAGATCAATTCAAACTGTGCTCACATGTCAACTTTCAGAATGTAGGGTGTGTTTATTTATCACTCTGCTGATCTGTGTCTCACCGTATGAGCCAACGGTTAAATCTAATGTTGGTTAGCCAAAGATTAGTTAGCCTAACGTTCAACCACAATTCAGCATTGTAATGTAACAACGTAACTTTTCAACTCTGTCCAGCTTAGGCAGAGAAAGTCAAGAGTGTCACTGCGTCGATGCACGTCTGTAGAATGGAGATCTGTCCGTCTGTCATATTCAACAAGGTGCGCAGGCAAGAGGCGTCCACAGAATACACTGACCATCATCTGACATCACTGACGCAGGAAGGAGAGAACAATGACGCCAAAACATCTGAGAACTAATGTGAGATACATGGAAACATGGTGAATAACTTTTTGCAGTGTCGCTCTTGTCTTACAGTAAGGTTAGCTTGATCACTGCAGTGAGTGTGCGGAGGCCCCGCGTCTAGTCTGGACTGTGTCAGCTAGGCGTGCATGTTGGAATTCATTCACAAACTTCCAATTTGTTCAAACTTAAAACCTTTTTTTTATTATTATTATTAAGCTTTAAAAGTGACAGCTCTACAGTGAATTCTGTTTACACTAGGGCTCCAACCAATGATTATTTACATCATCTATACATCTGCTGAACATTTTCTCCATGAATTAATTAGTGAAAAAGTGTTAAACGGTGTTTGTTTACTGTCATAGAGGATGAATGAAAGCAGAACTGTTCACATCTGAGGAGGTTAGAGATGCAAAGCAGTGGTTGAGTGTTTGACAGACCCTATAAATGCAAATCTTTAGTGACATAACAGTGACAAACATACATTTTATATATTAGGACATATGATGTGGAAGTACACTCCTAGCATGATTCTCTCTCTGCAGTCGTGCTCGCTCCGTGCAGGGGAAGGTAGAAGGTCAAAGGCAGTTTGAGAAGCGTTCAAGGACGACGCTGCGCTGCAGCTCGTAAAGTGATGAAAGACCTCAGATGTGGTTTAGACCTGGTCCAGGTTTAAAAATAAATCCTATAATCCTACACTCATAAAATCAGTTGTGAAACCAACAGAGCAACAATGCAGAGGAGTGAGAGTCGGGGTAACCTGACTCTGTGACGTGTGTTCAAACCAGCTGTACTACAGCGTCACGGGAGTCAGGAGAACTGACCTCAGACCTGCTCTAAAGTTGCTAAAAACGTGTCTACAACCAACCTTGTGTCATCTCAGTTGAACACTTGTGAAGTTGTTCTACTAAAAGTCAAACACACCGTGATACTGAGCGCAGTCTCAATGAATTCTTTGCTAGCACAACAAGCTGCCAGCCAAAGCGTCTGAACATCTGTTTCCCTCCAAGCCGCCGAGTTAAGGATGTCGTGAACGGGCATTTCCACTACGTCCGCGCACCCACCCACCCACTCCTGTATTTGCCTTCAGTGAAAGCGAGTAGGCGGTGTAGTAAAGCTGTGGAGTTGACAGGGAGGGGAAAAAAGCGGAAAGCTTCTGGGGAAACTCCCAGTCGATTTGAGTTTGGGAGCAGCGGCTCCAAACGGGAGGAATCCGCCTGTGCAAAAGAGCGTGACAGCTGCTGTTTGACACAGTGGAGAGCTGTTTGTGTTTTTATCTGCTGTCTACAACACTGCTGTCATCGGCTCCAGCCTCTCTGCCTTATTCATGCCTCCCGCGGGTCCTTGAAATCCTTGAAAGTTTGTGAATTTATAATAGCCTTGAATGTTTTCCAAATAGATACGGGTCATTGAAAGTGCTTGAATTTCTATGTTTTGTGCATGAATTGTAATGAACTTTGTTCTGTGTCTCAAACTGTGCCACGTTGAGTCCTTGAATCTGATGGAATTGGGCATGGAAAGCCCTTGAAAAGTCCTTGAATTTGTTGTTGAAGGTATTACAACAAACGAAATGCTTTCTCTAGCCGATGACACAAACAAACGTGCGCGCTGTCACGAGTTGGCAGGATCATTACATGAAAGACACAGAGCTCCTAATTCAGCCAACACTTCTTTCACAGCTGCCGCGCTGTAAACCACAGAGCTGAAATATAGAACGCTCCTCTGCATGTACAGTGCGTAGAGAGGTATTTATAGCCTGCAGGCTGATGTACGTATCGCGCTGTTCTCCACCGTCCTGTCCCTTTGTCCTGCGCTGTGCTGTGCTGTGCTGTGTGTCAGGCCCGGTGTCCTCTCTGTAAAGGGCTGTTTCACTGTTTTCTTACTACAAATTACAAACACTGAAAGTCGCTTCTTGTTTGTGACGACTGCTGGTTCCTGTTCACGTACACTGCAGTATATTAGAATATCATACAACAGAACAGCTGATGAACTGAACAATGAACCTTTTGAATTTTCAGCAGATTATTTCCTGTGAATGTTTCATCAGAGGAAATTTTCCTGGAACTTTTCATACAGTTCTGTCTATATTATGATTTGTTTTTGAACAATCATACGTTGCTAATAATCAGCGTTTTCTTCTCCCTGACACTTGACCATTGTTGTATTCCTGTGTTCAGGTCAGATTTATTTAGGTTTATATTTTTAATAATTATATAAACAGAAACATAATAAATAACTATTGCATTTAGTTATCACAAAACTGGATGAAATGCTGAGATATAACTCTAGAACAACTGTAGAAAAATCAAGAAGGCCTTGTAACCCTCCTTGAAACTTTGGCAACCCATAGTCAGGGTCATAGAACAACATATATGTATGTGTGGGTGCCTTTGACCAAAGTAAAAGCATCCATGATGATGTCACCACATACAGAAAAAAAGCCTATCACACGGCTCCATGCTCTGAAACATTAAAGGTGTTTCTCGTGTCGTTGCAGCTGTGTGGAGGTGGATGAAGATGACGCTCCAGATATCGACATATATCACTGTCCAAACTGCGAGAAGACCCATGGCAAATCCACATGTGAGTACCACCCACCCAGTACTCGGGGGGCTGTGCGCACTGCTGCTGACTGAAATGTTACTTCTCTTAACAAAGAAAAAGTGGAACTGTGTTTGTGATGTGAGCTTTTTGCTTCTTCTCAGCGCTCTGTCACAAGATGTAAAAACAGATCAGAACAGTATTTTAATGAAAACTCGATCGTATGGATCATTTTCTGCTGCATTCTTCATCATGACGTTTTTTTCTGTTTCTCTTCTCCAGTGAAAAAGAAAAAGAACTGGAGCAAGCATGACACGGGGCAAAGCACAGATATCAAAGCTGTTCAGAACGGCAGTCAGGTTTTCATAAAGGAGCTCCGCAGCAGGACGTTCCCCAGGTAAAGACAGTTCAGACACGTCGTCCTCATTACTGAACTGTACGTCTACAGCACAGATGGAATAATGTGAGATGAAGTGACAACTCAGACTTGTGTAGAATGGAAACAGTCAGACTCAACACTCTAATTAGGATCACATTTAATGACTTTAATCAGAATGAACTGAAGTGATTCCTCGTATTGATTAGATCAGTATCATCCTGTCAATGTGTCAACGACGCCACTAGGGGGCAGTATCTGGTTACTTTCCATCATGTCTTTCCTTGTTGCTGCCACACTCCTCACATCTTATTTAATCAGTTCAGTTTGTGAAAAGCTTTTGAAACACTTCACACACACTCACTCACTCTGCATGTGTATGTGGCTTCCAGCGCTGATGATGTGGTGGTGAAGCTGGGCGGCAGTCAGCTGTCCATGGATTACCTGGAGGAGAACGGCTTCAATGAGCCAATCCTGGTTCTGAAGAAAGATGGCCTGGGTGTGACCATGCCCGCCCCCACCTTCTACATCAGTGATGTGGAGAACTACGTCGGTAAGACGCCACTACTGATGCTGCTGCTGTTAATATTACCACTGTTCCTACTTCTAGAACAGAACTACTGTTACTGCAATACTGTGGTGATTATTATTATTACTGTATTACTACAGATACTTTGACTCATACTATAACAACTATTACTGCTGTAAGACTCTGAGATCAGCTGCTGCTCATAACACTGATATTAATAATAAATGTAGTACTGCTTTCAACAATAACAGGGCAGTTCTAAGAATACTACCACTGTTGTTACTAATTACTAATACTGTCTCTTATTCTACTATTACTACTATAATGACCTCTACTACTATTACTATTAAAATGATATAATTATATATATTTATATGGGCCTTCACTCCTCCCACAGTCCAGTGCTTTAGTGGCTGCTTGCCCATAGGCGTGAATGTGAGATTGTCCAGCGGTCCTGCAAAATCAATGAATAATATACGTATATATGTATATTTAATTACTTAAGTACAGCAACATACAACACTTTATTATTATTATTATTATTATTATTAGTAGTAGTAGTAGTAGTAGTAGTAGTAGTATCGTTATTATTATTATTATTATTATTATCTTCATTGCTGTACTCATGTATTATTGGTACAATTAGTACACATATAATACTTAACTTCAGTACAACTATAACTGCTATAAATACTACTGTTTTTAATGTTACTGTACTGTACTGTACTAATATGACTATCAAGGAGTATCTTCATTTACAAAGCAGATCAAAGCTTCAAAATAAAAGCATGAGACACATATAAAGTGTCCTGTTAATTAATACTGTAATTAATCCTTGTGTTAAAGCTGGTGCAGCTCACTTCCCCCCTTTAAAACAATCACAAGATAAAACATGTAAGATACTGTTGTCTTTTCAACAGGGGGCGCTCCTCTCCTGTGTTTCCTGTGTGCACTGGTGTTCACTGATGAGATCACTTGTTACATATCAACAGCATACTGCTCCTGACATATTGTGTAAACCAGTTTCCTGTTTAAAGAAAATGTTTAGCTTGTAGGCGGTTAGTTTTTTCCTGCAGCTTGTTTTATCGTGTCTTCTGTGTCCTCTGTTATTGTCTCAGGCCCGGACGTCGGCGTGGACGTCGTCGACGTCACCAAACAGACTGACAGCAAGATGAAGCTCAAAGAGTTTGTTGATTACTACTACAGCACAAACAGAAAGAAAGTGTTAAACGTCATCAACCTGGAGTTCTCTGACACGAGGTACGTGGTGAACTTTAAAAATGAAATGTGGCTCATAAAAGATGCCAGTCTGGAAAACTGCTGGTACTCATTTCTGTCTGTTTTTCTGGGACAGGATGAACAGTATAGTGGAGAGTCCACAGATTGTGCGGCGGTTGTCTTGGGTAGAAAACTACTGGCCTGATGACGCTCTGCTCGGGAAGCCAAAAGTCACCAAATACTGTCTCATCTGTGTCAAAGACAGCTACACAGACTTCCACATCGAGTGCGGTGGCGCCTCCGTCTGGTACCACGTCCTAAAGGTCTGTCACACTCATGGTTAGAGTAGTACGTTTGTTGAATTGAATTTTGTAAAAAAAAAAAAAATAGGTATGAGACGGTCGCTGTCTGCCTCTGATGCATTCTTCTTTTATTTCATTATTATTCCTCCAGAGGAAACGTGGAACACATTCAGTCTGAACGGCAGAAAATGTGATTTGTGTTTGTGTTTGTGTTTGCAGGGAGAAAAGATCTTCTTCCTCATCAAACCCACCTCTGCCAACCTGTCGCTGTACGAGCGCTGGAGATCATCGTCCAATCACAGCGAAATGTTCTTTGCCGACCAGGTGGACAAGTGTTACAAGTGTACTCTGAAGCAAGGGCAGACTCTGTTCATCCCATCAGGTCAGCGCTGCGCTCAGGGCATGAATACAGCTGACTGTGATTTAGAAGGAACACGTAAAACATAAATAACATGAATGATCCTGATACTGAGGGATAACATCGTCAAATGACAGCGTTCTATCTTCAAACCTCGGCTACATGCCGGACTGGAGTTCTAACAACATGTTGTGTTAGAGTCCAGAGACACCACATGAGATGGACAGCACATCTCAAATATTTCCAATTTATTTTATATAATGTTTAGTGCTGAAAGAATGAGCTGATTCTTCAGTTTTGATAACTGAAAAATGATTGAAGTCATTTTTTTAAGGCAGACTTAATTCATTGAAAAAAGCCAGAAGAAAACACTAAAGCACTCTTAAACAATTAAAGTGGCGTGTTTTGATTTGTAACGCCCTGACCAAAGTTTGATGCTGAAACAAATGACTTTTTAGATCTAACTAAATTCATTGTCTGTGCCGTGACAATGAAGACATTTTAACTGTTCAAAAGAGAGAGATTTTTGTGTCCATATGTCTCCTCAAAGAGCACCTCAAACACACTATGGGAAGCGCTCCCAAACTATTTTTAATAGAAAAAGTATTGACTAATTTAAACTGTTTCATGTTTTACTAAACTAAGAGAAATTAAGAAATTAAAATACTCTAACAGAAACAAAAACAATTTTTTTGTAGGTGCTGTATTTGAATTTTGAACAAAATGTAAATAAAGGTTAATTTCTTTTTTTATTTTAGATTTAGAGAAATGGATCAAATCCTTTGTCACATCATTTTATATTTGTCATACATTCAATATGTATCTGGAAAATGAATTGAGAGATTGTTTATGGATTAAATAACTTTTTTTTGTTAACCCAGTAAAAGTACTACATTAGGTTGTTGCGAGTATTGCCATAAAAAAGTTTTTTTAAAACGTACTGCTCATTGAGTTACAGAAACTTTAAATAATGTTAATAAAGTGTAAAAAAAAAAAAAAAGGAGGCAAATGGTGAACACCAGTATAAAATTATTAATAGAATTTATAACAAGAAACAATAAATGAATGAATATGTTTGTTGTATTTGTTTCCTCAGGTTGGATCAATGCAATACTGACTCCGGTCGACTGCCTGGCGTTCTCTGGACACTTTGTCCACAACCTGAGTGTGGAGATGCAGATGAGGTTTGGACACCTGTCTTCTTACAGCCTCTGTGCTGCCTGCTCGTCATTGTGTTTGACAGCTTTTTTTTGGTTTTAATTGCTGTGATCCTCCGTGCCTCCTGCAGACAGTCACATCCTAATTTGGGGGGATTTACTGTGTCTTGAAGACTTTGGACCTTGGCTGATCTCACACAGTAGTTTCCACTGGGTCCTCATTTAGGACTTAGCTCCAAATTCCATCCAAATTCCATGTGTTTATGAATTCTCCACATTTGGAAATATCTTGTGACTTGTGCACAGTTTGTTGCAGTAAACCTGTTGGTGATGCAGGACGATGTTCAGCTCAAACATCTCTCTTTCTCTCAGAGCGTATGAAATCGAGAAGCGGCTAAAGGTCAAAACTCTCACCCCCTTCCCCAACTTCGAGACGGCGTGCTGGTATGTGGGACGACATCTCCTCGAGCGGTTCAAAGGTAAACTCTTAAATCAGTTTGATGTATTTATAGATTTTTTTTTGCTCTAATGTGTGGTATTTGAATGTAAACTTACATCCTCATTTTACTCGCCATTTCTCCAGAAGAATGCACGAAGGCAGAGAAAACACAAACACTGTCAGAGAAGGCTTTTTTTTCCGAGCCGCTCGTCCCGCCGTATGGCTGCGTGTCTGCTGCACAGATGAGGAGCTGGATGCTCTAATATTATTTCAGTCATTAAATCGGTGAATCGCCGAGTTCACAGATGATTAGCTTCAAAAGGTTTGGCCCAGCTAGAATCACTTGCTCCATTACAAGCCTGTGTTTAAACTCCCCTCAGCTGGCTTGGGCCAATTGTTTATGTTTCCACCATTTTCTATGTGTGTGTATGTGTGTGTGTGTATTGTGTGTGTGTGGAGCACACTACTTCTAACCCACAAGGCCTCTCCATTAATATACCATTATTCTTTTAAACTTCAAGGTCAGCTCTTTCAGTGCAGGAAAAAGACTCACTTCACTGCTGCTGGTATTTTGCCTTGATGTTATTAATAATTTCCTGTTTTGGTTGTAAATCCACTTCAGTTGATAGAGCTACTTAGATGTTCCGATGACGCTTTTTTGCCATTAAAGTGAAATTAAAGAGGATGTCCACATTAAGACTATATTTGCATAATTTCACATAAATCAGGGTTGCAGTTTCATCTGGACTGGAGAGTCTTTGCCAAGAGTTAGAACTGAACAGTGAAGTGTGTGACAGTACATGAGTGACTGACCCTAACCCTCCACCGTTTGACTTTTTTCTACATATAGAATGTGAATATTGTCTCATATCTACAGTCAGCATTTAGCATCTCATTGACCAATGAAAAGATGTTTTGTTCCATCGTGTATGTAGGACAGATAGAAGGAGGAGAGCTTTGGATAAATCACATTTTGAGTTTGGATTCAAGGATAGGATAGACGAGCTCTGTGAGCTCTCTGAACAAAGTCAGACTGATGCACACACGTCGGTGTCAGATGGACATTAACCTGGATTATGCCGAATTTATCATTGCTCAATCTTAAACAGTGAAATAGCTTCGATTAGGCCAACGTGTCTCATTACAGTGTTTTAAGGTTGATTTTGTGAGTTTTTTTCATCCTCATCAAAAACAGTGATGATATGCTAATATGCTGATATGTTATAGGTCATATAGAAACACCAGTACATAATTTGTCCCACATTGACACCTGCTCAGTGTATGTTTATCACAATTCATTAAAAATAAAAACTCAACAAATATATTAATGTAACTTGTTTATTGTGTAAATGTATTTTATTTAGCTAGTTTGAACATATAAATATTTACATAACATATACCAACATAATACAGAAACTGAGGACAGTAAAGAAGGTCAGGATGTCAGACGTGTGTTTTCCACAGTTTCAGGCAGCCATTGGTTTCCATTTATTTTATACAGTAGAAAAATCCAAGAGGAGACTCTTTATCGTGTTGTTAGGCAGACTAACAGCAGGTTGAGATAAGAAGTCTGCACTGCTTTACCTCATGAACATATTGTAAGTTTGACACTTATATATATACAGAGTATACTGACATATATAGTTTATAATGTGAATGTGAGAGTAGATTTGATTTCAAACATTAAAAATGATATTCATACGTAAAAAAAAAACAACATGAATAACTTTCTGAAGTGAAATAGTTGTCTCTGCGTTAATCCTCTTTTTATACACTCATAATCTGTTGGGTTATTTTGGGGCTCAACTCTGGTTCATGTTGCTAACAGGACAGTTTGAATAAACACACAGTCACCCTGTTGACAGAATCCCTGTCCCGCTCACTGATGAGTGCGAAAACTTGACATTGTGTCTCTTTTATAAGATTATAGACCGAAGTGTCAGCTCATCTGTTCTTGTGTTTGTGAGAGGCTTACGCAGTTACATCGTGTAAATCTCTGCTGGAACGCTTGTTTAAAAGTCACGATTCATTCAATGATAACATTTGCATTTTTTTTTCTGCAGGTTTACATAAAGCAAATAAGCAACCAGCCCCATACCTGATTCATGGTGCCAAAATCATCAATGGAGCCTTCAGAACTTGGACTAAAAAACAGGTATGGACACATCATTGGAGGTGAACCAGTCATCCATCTAAGATGTGAAGAGGAATGACATGTTGATTTTTTCTCAACAGGCCCTCCTGGAACATGAAGATGAGCTTCCAGAGAACATGAAACCATCGCAGCTCATTAAGGATCTTGCAAAAGAGATCAGACTGTCAGAGGTGTGTTGATTTTATTAAGCCATAAACATGATATGATGATGATATGTTCTGTTTTACACTTTGGTGAGCATGACAGTTTACATGAAGATATTTGGGTGTGATCTGAGAGTCTCTGTCCAAAGAGGTCTCGATCACTGCTGTTTAGACTGCAGTAAAATCCACTTTGGATTCTCAGGATCCCCAAATGACTTTTGTTGTAGCACCAAAGTCAAGTCAAAGCCTTTTCTTGATATCAGTTCAAGAAACATTGCAAAGAAATTGTTGGGCAGCCATAAAAGTGCAACTTTGCAAACAGCCAAACATCAACAAGGTCACCAACAGCTCACATAGCAGCCAGCTAATATTACTGACTAGTCCAACAGCATTCAGCCCAGCTCGGCGTCTGTCTTTCAGCCTTTTATTTCACCAAGCTCTCACCAACTACTAAAAGTCAGTCCAAGATTTACTCTTGTCCACCCGCTTCTTGCTTGATCACCCTCTCCACTTGTCTTCTTAGCTTCTTCTGTCCACTTTGCTTACGTCTGTTCGCCTCTACCATTATGTACATAGAGGCTCCTGTTCTGGAACAACACCAGCTCAGCTCCCTGTCAGCATTAGCCTGTGCCCCAGGCCTGAAAACCTTGTCTTCTTCTTCCCGGTGGTCCAAAGCACCTGTGGGACACTAACACTCCCCGGTGCTTTGAGCTCACAGTCTGGACAGCCTGGCTAACAAACTGGGCTAACATTAACTAACAGAAGTCAAAAAAGTACACATAAATCCAACACTTCACTGCTCACTTCACAGTCCTCTGCTTTTTTTTTTCTAGAATGCAACAAAAGCCATCAAGAGTGAGCCCAGCATTAAGATACCAGTGGAGGAACCACCATCTACCCACTCTGAGCCTGAAGAGCCTGTTTCCCCGGCCCATGTCCCCTCGCCCAGCAGAGAGAAAGCCAGAAAGAAAGCTCCTAAGCCTCCCAAGCCTCCCAAGCCTCCCAAGCCTCCGAAACCCCCAAAGATGCCCAAGGCCCCCAAACCTCCAAAGGTCCCGAAGGTCAAGGAAGGAGGGAAGAAGAAAGCGAAAAAAGCTAAAGAGTCGTCGCCGCCTCCTAAACCCTCCAGCTTCGCAGCTCTTGAGTCCCACGCAAAAGACATCTTGAGTAAAATGGACCAGCCGAAAAAGACGAAGGTGAGCAGACGGTGTTTTTGTTGTGAGCTGATTATTTGTATGCTTAGTTTTTTGCATCCCTGCTTGTCAAATTAAATTGTATACGCAGAATGGCAAAGCAGCGCACAGTTACTCTTGGATGATTTATTTTGTATGTAATTGTCATTATTTCAGTCATCATTTAATTATTGTTCAAATTTTACAGGCTGTCAAGAACGTCCTGAGTATGTCAGAGAAGGAAATATCAAAGCAGAACAACGTAGAGAAGTTTGAAATCCGAGAGCAGAACAAAAACAAGACTGAGGCGAAATGGAAGTATAAGGTAAGAATATGTCAGCTGACAAGTTTGGAAATTTTAAACTAATGCCTGTTTGTTCAAGGCCAAAGCAAATAATCACGATCCTCTCAGAATTCAAATAAACTGAAGGCTCTGCGTCTTTTAGAGAAGAAGACTCCAGCAGTTGTGAAGGTTGTGAAGAGCCGCGCGGCTGAAACAGAAACAAAAATGCGGCATCGTCCAAAAAGTGATTTGCACACTTCACTTCAAAGCAATCAGCAAAAATAATGATGTGGCCTAAGTCGCACATTTGAGGCCTGCAGCTCATCAGAGCTGCTCCAGAAACGTCCAACCTCCCACAGTTTACCTAATGGAATGCCGCCACGTTCATATCCACTGCGTTCCATCTAAGTATTTACATATGCCCTCATCTTTTAGAAAAAATAAAAAAAAAGTTTGTTGTATCATTACTGCTGAACAACAGGGGGAGGCTTCCATGGAGCAAAAGTGTAATTTTGTTGAGCGGAAGACATTGGAGGGCTTTAGTTTCATGGAAAATTCAATGCCAAACTGCTGTGGAATGTTTGCAGTCCCTCCAAGGATCTCCATCCAACTGCTCCTTCACATCAGGCCAAACATTTGCAGATGGAGCAGAGACCCTGATAGATGTTTCCCAAGGTCACCGGAGACCACTTCTTCACTTGTGATCACGGCCGATTCACGTTAAAAGTTCACAGCTCCTCTGTGTTGTGCGCACGCCAAGCAGGTCCGCACTGTCGATTCAAAATAATGCGCTTTAGACAAACGCTGGGTGTCAGTTTCAGGTTACACCGCGTCGTCACATGCCTTTAATTTAGGAGTCCAAATTGTTGAGGAGGAGTGAATATTTGAAAATGTATATTCTTGGATTTCACTTAATTACAGTCTGCTCGAGTGGTGATTTTTATGGCAGCCGTTTTGCATTCCTCTTAGTAGATTTGGTTTAAGTGAATAAGATCTGCTTCGATTAACATCACGATGATTTCAGCCTTTTTAACTGTGTTTTTTGATTTGCTCCGATCCAGTGAACTCCGTTCCATCATTGTACAGATGAGCAAATGTGTTTTTATAAAAGTTGTAATTAGACAAGTGGTGATAATACGTTTTTAAGTTACAGTCATTTGATTTTCAGTCCAACAACAGACATTAAATTCCAAACTGGATCTGCTAACTCGATACGTAACATCTGAAAATGTGCATGCTTAGATTTCAGTTAATTGCTGAATCACTTTGATGACAGCTTCAGTGTTTTTCTGTGTTCATTGCAAGAAACCAACACTGTCAAACAAGAAGGAAATGTGAAGATTTTTTTTTATTTATTATGATGTAATTCAAGCAGATTCTCAAGCTGCTGTTGGTTAAACCCGCGTGGTTTGCAAAAGGTAATAGAATTGGAGATTCAGAGACAGATGAGTTGTGATAGATAATGACTTTAATGACAGTTCTATATTGTCACAGACAGTACTTTGTACAGTGTTATTTCACTGGAAACTGAATTAGTATGAAAATGTAGCATAGTAAAAGACAAAAAAAATACAACATATGTCAGATACATGAAATATCAGCCTGTAAATCTTTGAAGAAAATGAACTATAAACTATTAAATGAGCATAAATGAACGTGTGCTGTGGGCAGCATGCAGTGTTAACATTAAAGCTGCAATAATTTATTTACTGCCACAACTTTGACATATCAACACCATATAAAATTCCTGTAGTCCAGCTGCCTGTATACAGCTGAAGCAGAGGCAGAGCGGCATCAGCACTTATCTGGAGTCCTGTTTGCCAAATAAAAGTTCATTACTCACTCTCCCTTTAGCTTTGTTTTGGTCTCCACCAACCCTTGAGAAAAAAGAAATCTGTCTTTTCAGCTGCTGAACGTGTCTCTCTGTGATCACCAGCTACTCTCTAACTTTGTCTGTTGGTGCTTTGAGTGAGTTTATTAGAAGTTTGAATCAGCTTTGTCTCTCTGCGGCTGGAAATGAGGGTGATGACGGCCAAGTCTGACAGCTGGAAAACCAAAACAAAGAGCTGAAAGAGCATTTAGGGCTCGGCAGAGCTGAGGTGGCCATTCAGCATTACACCTAGTCATTTAAGACATTTTTAATATAAAAGTATTGCACCTTTAAGTGTATTTTTAAAGTGTTTTTGAATATGATGGTGAGTTCTTTTGCTCATGTTCTCATGACATGATTTCCTTTTTCCCTCCACAGAACAGTAAACCAGATTCCCTGCTGAAAATGGAGGAGGAGTGCAAATTTGACAGAACACCGCTATCAGGCAATAAAGACAAATTCAGCTTTACTATGTCTCACAAGAAAATGCTCGGGTATGTACGGAATGGCCGTGATTGCCATATAAACGTTTCATGAAAGGTCTTTGGAGAGGAGAGCATGTTAACCTTCTCATGTGGTGTATTATGATGATTATAGAGCTATGTGGCTATCAGCACCAGATCCATTAGAGCTAATTCAAGGACTTCTCACTGTGAGTGCCTGGCTGAGCCTTGTATCACTCCCTTATTGTCCTGTGGTTTCCTTTTCAGCTCCAAGACGCTGAAACCTCAGACCAACTCAAGTGTTTTTGGATCATTACAAAACCTAAAAGAGGACAAAACCAAGCCAGTGAGAGACGAGTACGAGTACGTCTCAGATGAGGGGGAGCTGAAGATTGACGAATTCCCCATCAGGCGGAAAAAGAACACCGTTAAGAGAGATCAGTCCTGTGAGTATTTGGGACTTATTTTGTGTCGTGTTTCAGTTTATTTAAACTATCAACAAGAGCTGGTTATCAAACCCAAACACTTTGTGAGTGTCAGCTTAAATGTGTCTGTTGTATTAAATAACGAAAAGCGCTTGGTTTATACCCAGTTCTATTCAGATGCTCTGCAATCTTGGAGCCCTCTCACGTAACACTGCCCAGCATTTAGTTTAATGACTGAGTAGAGAAGATTGTTCAGTCATGTTTCTTAACTCAAAAAATAGGTTTTTCTTATCCTCGACACAGGTATTACTCAGGCTTCCCTCCCTCAACTGGTCTAAAGTTCTGCTGCTAGGAGAAAACAAGATCAAACCCGATCCCGGTATCCCTGCACCGGCTTCACGTTCATTTTCACAATTGTAAAGCTTTACATGACCAGGCCCCTGCTTATGTAAAAGATCTATTAACCCCCCGTGAGCCTGGGCGCCCTCTCAGATCAGTTGGTGGTGACACTCTGGTCGTTCCCATAGCTTGACTGTTGGCTAAACTTGATTGGACTTTAACAGTCCGCACCCCTCAAACTGTGGAATGACCTGATGAGATTAGACTTTTAAATCCTCTTCTTAAGTTTGTCTGTGTGAATTTGATTTGATTTATTTATATTTTATTATTAGTGTTTTATTGTATTTCATCTGTTTGTTTAGCAGCTTTTTTTTTTAAATCTCAAAATAAAGTTTATTATTTTATTACTTACAGAAATAGCAACTCTTTGTCTTTGATCATGAAAAGTTGCTCCTAGCATTAGCATTAGCTACCACAGCTTCAGTATCATTTGAAAATGGCAGAGAGAGATTGAAACTAATGCCTCAGTCTGATGAGCAGACACCCGGCCCTTCAGTCTTTCTAATGACAGATAAATGTTCATGTGTTTTAGCTGCTGCTCAGTGATGAATTCATGTCTTCTCAGTTTTGTCAGATATCAGAGAACCCATTCAGCCAGCCAAGAAACCAAAGTTCCAACCCTTGGTGACCAAGGTACGTATCACATGACATCACCTCTGACTAATGACCTATGTATTTCTTGCACATGAACATGCTGCAATGTTCCTTTGAAGCTCAGATGTAAAAAAAAAAAAAAAAAAAAATGCATTATGGGTAAATCTGAGCTGTGGACCACCACACACTGATGAGGGAAACAACTGTGGCATGAACAGAGGAAGAGGAAGAAAGACTTTTACCAGATGCTGTTCACTGATGAGAAACCATCTCATCACGTCGTCTCATGCTTAATTAACGTAATTTTATTAAATGCAAACTAGTTTGAAAATATCAAATGAAACCATCATCGGCTCTGTATTATCACCTGTTGTCTACACGTTAACATTCACATGAAGCATATTTCTAAACAAATTTGTGTTAACTAAATAACCACAAAGAGAGTCAGGAGCTCATTTTTTCCCCTAGCCTCAAAGGTTCCAAGGTCCCCAAGGTTGTTCTGGCTTTGAAGCAACACCATATCCATCTGTAGCTGTCTCTCATGTTCTCTCTCTCTCTCCTAAATCAGAGTGTCGACTCCTCAGACGAGGAGACGCTGCACATAGACACAGAGGCCAAGCCCGAGGTCAAAAGCCGCAACTCTAAGGTCAAGAAAAAGGGCGGCAGCGCCGCAGGGATTCTGGACCTGCTGCAGGCGAGCAAGCAAGTGGGTGGGATCGACTACAGCGCCAACAGGTAGACTGCCCCACCCACCCCTCTCTGATGTCATTATTTTCTGCTTCTTCACTCTTTTTTCCTTCAACACCAGACAGACTTCTACATCTGAACACACTTGGGTTACAGTACATGCACAGCATTACTGTGTAAATGGCTCCCGCCGGACCCTTCTCTCCTTTCAGTAAATTCATTTTAGGGCTCGCACTCAAAACTTAATAGGGCAACCTACTGACAAACAGAATGGTCCGCTCAACGACTATACAATTGGATGAAAAAGCAGAATTTTATAACTTCGTTTAGAGCTGAAAAATCAACTAGCAACTGGAGCAACAATTTACGCAGATTCTGTCAGCAGTTTGTGTTAAGTCACTGTTTGTTTCATCCCGGCTTCATCTATCAAAGCCTGCATGGCTCCGGGCCCTTCCCTTCTCAGGCCTGTAGCCGTTTGCAGCTCTGCTCAGCTCTTGATGGTCTGTTTCCACCACATTGAAAGCTACAAATGAGCAATGAAAGAAAGAAGGAAAACATCGGCTGAAATACGTTAATTTCTCAAATTGTTTTGGTGCTTTGAAGAGAGAACTCTGCGAAGTGACCGCGGTTCATTATGGCAGCGTTTGATAGTCGCTCCTCATTGTTGCAGCTCAGCAGCTAATAGCTTAATAGGTGTGTGAATGTATTTTCATAGCTGCTTCTTAAAATAATCGTCAGTCCGCAGAGAATATTTGGATTTGACAGTTTGCTCAGTTTTTTAATATTTTGCAGGTGTCAAACGATAATGATGCTTAATAGCTCAACTGGTGACATTTACATCCACTTCAAAGCCTTTTTCAGTGATTTCTCTCAGTCACTCTTCACCTCTGCCAGTGTGTGGACTGCTGTGTAATGGCTGTTGTTGTTGTGTATTTTTTATTGACGTACTTACAGTCAGCCACCTGCATCTCCCAGCACACAGGAGGCCATTCAGGGCATGCTGTCCATGGCCAACCTGTCGTCTTCAGACAGCTTGCAGCAGCCGTGGAGCAACAGCCAGTCCAAAAACAATAGCCAGTCGAAGAGCAACTCGCACAGTGCGCAGGCCGGAAAGAAGGCCGGCGGAGGCGGTGGCGGCAGCAACAATGGCAAGCGGCCCAACAAGCGGCTCCCGAAGAAGCCGAGGAAAAGCAGCAGCATCGAGAGTCTGGACTTCGACGACGACCAGGATCACATGGACGCGTGTTTCAAGGACTCAGATTATGGTGAGCGCCGAAAGCTGACTCGCTCACACTCATCCTGTTTTATCTGAACACACACCAAGGTCAGGCCGGTGTCACAGAGGTTATTTTTTGAGCAAACGAATGAGAAAATAATTATCTGCCACGCTCGATTCTCACTGCTGCTAACAGGTGCTTAAAACAGACTGACCCGTGATGGATCAACATGTTGGTCTTTAAATCTAAATTTGGTCTGGAACTTTTCATTAGGAGTAGATGATAGGGTTTATGTTTGCTTTTCATGCGTCCTTTCCAAATCCGCCCTTTCGTGTTGCTCCAATTTGTGATTCTTTTTTTTTTTCCCTCTGAAACTCCATCCAAACACAGCTGTTTGGACTCTCCCAGCTTGTTAATAAGCCATTAACACGAGTTCCGAATTGCTATTTTACATGCTTTTTGAACTTCTAATTAGTGTCTAATTAGTTGTTTGTAGCACGAACGCTCTCGCTCTGAAATCTTCAGGCTTGCGTGAAGCTTTCCTCACACACGGGCACTATTTTCTCCTTTTGTAAACCATCCACTTTGTTATCTTGATCAGCCAATTATCAGATATTAAAAGGTCTAGATTGGAATGATTGTGCTGCGAGCGGGCAGAGAAGAGGGGGGCAGTCAAACAGCTGTCTCACAGCTGTCCTGCATTCTGTCACTGGAAACTTCGACCATTTTAGACGCACGGAAAGTCGAAATGAGAGCACTTAAGTCACATCCTATGCTTTACATATGTGACAGTAATTGGCTGACATCCTCTCTCACATGCATGGCATGTTAGTAATCTGTAACGTCTTCTGATTTTAGTTTACCCCTCGCTGGAGTCCGAAGAGGATAATCCTGTCTTCAAATCCAGATCGAAAAAACGGAAAAGCAGTGACGACACTCCATACAGCCCCACAGGTGAATACCTGCATTACTAATGAGTTCTGCACTTTACAGTTTTATGAAGTGAGTGTGTTGTAAGCCCTTCCATTGATGTCCTCACAGCCCGTGTAGGACCCTCGGTTCCTCGACAGGAGCGGCCGGCGAGAGACGGAGCCCGAGTGGCTTCCATAGAAACGGGACTGGCTGCAGCTGCAGCAAAGCTTTCTCATCAGGTATGCCAAGACAATATTTCTACATAATGATAGTAACTATTCCTGCAAGTATGCTAAACAAAGAAATGTGTCGATAGGAGGAGCAGCAGAAAACCAAGAAGAAGAAGAAAAGCACCAAAAAGAAGGCAATAGTAATCGAGGAGCCCCCGAAAATCTCTCAGGACAGTAGCTCACCAGAGCACAATCTGGACTCCCAAGATGGCAGCCTGACAGACCACGAGTTCAACACTGGGACAGTGAAGTCGCCGGGAGGGCCACAACCCATGGCGCCGGGGGTTTTTCTCAGCCAGAGGCGACCGTCCATGTCTTCTCCCAACAACAGCACCAACTCCACGAGCACCAACAGCAGCAGCATGGCGAAGGGAGATCGCACGGGGTCAGCAGACGCCAAAGGTGAGTCATAATGAGAGCAAAGTTCGACTGGTTAGACCGAGACCTGTTTGTTTCACGCTAAACAGCGTTAATATTTCGCTGGCTTTAAGTGGAGCAGTTCTGTATAGGAAGTTCATATGATCAATATAATATATATTATAATAGCCTGGTTCTTCTCAGGTAGGACAGTTTAGGGAATCGCTAAGCACAGCTCATACTGGAGTGAATGAGTTATTAGTCATTATTAGCAATAAACTCTTGTGAAGTGTATTAATCATAGACACTTGTATGAGGTGTAGATCTGTGTTGTCGTGTCTAAATGCAAGGTTTTCAGGGTACACTCAGAAAGCCTCTGATAGGGATTTAAACCCTGAATTAAGTGAAGTGTGTGTGGACACACCAGGTTGGGTTCACTGTAATGTATGAATATCATATTGATTGAATACATTTCATATTACATGTGATGATCAGTTCTTATAATGAAAAATGAAATGATCTAAAGTGACTGTTGACTTTAATTCAGTTATTTTGTCAACAGTTCCAGGTAATTGTATTAAGTTATTTCAACTCAAAAATGTTGTATTAGGGGTTCAATTACATCACATTTTTGAGCTGAAATAACTTCATGCAATTACATGGAACCTTTTTGAGTGTTCTGTTCAACGAATGAGTTATTATGTTTCAGTGTAAAAGTCCCCTGTCAAGTTTTTTTTACTCAGTGTAGTGTGATATGACGTACTTCCTGTCAACTCTGCAGTAATGTTACCTTCACCTCCAACTCATCGCCTTACTTTTTTTAATCTTAGTTACTTCGTTGCTTTGTACATATTGTTAATCCTTTTTTACCATTTGTTGTGTATGTAGTGTATGCTAGTGTTTTTGATCATTTTGATAATTATCTCATTGTCTTATGATAACTGTTAGCAATGTTGCTAGTCGTTAGCCTGATTTTCACAGCTTAGCTAACAGATAGCACAGATATGTATACTGACGTACAGGTTATAGTGACTGTGAGCAGTAAAGCTCTGACCCCGTTCCTGGATAAGTGGTTTAAATTGTTTGTGTCCAGCTTACAGATGAGTGAACACACACAGAGGATAAGCTAACCGCCCTTCTGATAAATGTGACAGTGCTTTTCTTCATTTTAGCCGCCAGCTAGCCAGCTGAATAGCTAACATTGCTAATTTAAACCACTGAGATCATTACCAAACTACTAAATCAAAATGCTAAAAACAGTAAATACTGTCAACATTGTGCACAACGCTAGAAGTATGAAACAAGTCATAACATTATATTACGTTTAACATATAACGTTTTATATACACGTACAGTCACACCAATATTTTTATGTTATTCCACTGGTGGACAGTAGGTGGCAGCACTGGGACAAGAATCATATCAATGCTCCTGAATGAACACTCCTAGCTAGCAAACGTGCAGGCCAGTTTCAGGATATATTATTTTGTTTGATAAACTATTCAATATTTTGTGCATTAAATAGAGATCATGCAGCAGGAGCACTAACACCGGACGTCTCTCTTATCTCCTGTCGTTTCTTCTTCTTTTCACAGCGAAGCGGCTAAAGAAAGGCATGGCGACAGCAAAACAGAGACTCGGAAAGATTTTAAAGATCCATCGAAATGGAAAGCTCCTCCTGTAGCATGCAGCACACCGCTGTAGGACTGGGAACTCACCCCTCCCCCCGTTCACTGATTAAAGCCAACAATGGAAAAAAAAGAAAATCATGCATTTTTTCAATTTCTAAGAAGAACATCACTCAAATAGGTTTTTGCCTCTACTTATACTTTATAACTTTCAGATATTAAAATGTACAGAACCTACTATAAATATTTTTTAAGAGAACATGTCTCATTTTACTACAGCTGTCAGTTTATCAGGGGTTGCTAAAACATGAAGTAGAAGTACATTGCAGTCATTCCAAGATTTCTGAAAGTATCCCTTGCATGTATTGAATTGCATGTGCGCTTGGGTCAGGGTTTGGGGATTTTACACATTAATTCCTACTATATGGATGCAGCTTATCATTGCCACAGTGATGATCGACGGATTGAAACGAAAAAAGAAAATAAAAAAACGCTTTTCATCCCTCCTAGAGATTCTCCGTGTTTTGCAGCGCACGGTTTTGATTGGAGTCTACTCGAGCATTTATCTCTTTATGTTAACACTTAAGTTTTGCAGAGCACTATCAGCCGTGATATTTATTTATTCGTGTCGAGTCGTAGATAGGAAGCGGGAATACATGGAACAACCGTCAAAGCACAAAGTGTATCAAGCAGCAGCGGTGTCAGGACGTTTGTCACGGTTAAACATAGGCTAACAGAGGACTAAAACGGTAACGGAGGCCTGCTGAACATGATTTGGAGTGTTTGGACATGAAAATCATAGGATTTCTGACACTACGTGGGACCTAATGATAAGCCTCATCCATGTCAGGTCTGCAGTTACATGGGGATACTTTCTCTCTTCTTTTGCTTTCACAGGCAGCACCGACAACCTAGACTCATCTCTGCATTTTTACGGCTTCACACAGTACAGTATATAGAATGTAGCTTGTACATAGCCTTTTAAATTACTACTTTTTGTATGCTTTCCCCTTAAGGCTTAATTCTACATTTTTACCGGTTTTGCTAATTATGAATAAATGAATAAAAATATATATATGGATATACAGTATAGTCCTCATTTTTGAAATTTTGTTTGTTTTTTTTAATAGCAGAGAATCATTTTTTTTACTTTGTTTCTGTTGTTAGATTTAAAGGTGTTGCCTGGAAAACAACTGAAGAAATAATACATTTTATTGTCATATGGCCTTACATACACAAAGCTAATTGTATTGTGATTCTGTTTGAACAAGAGACGAAGCTTTGAGGAAAAATGATATAAAAGGAAAAAGAAAAAAAAAACACTTAAAGTTTCTCTGACCAGCCTCTTGTTCGAGTTCTAGTATCCTGAAGGGTTTCGGAATTATTTTACTAGCACCTTGTGAAGTGTTTATGTGTCAGTGATGTAATTTATTAATGTTTGTAGCTTTTTATACTTGTACAATTCTTAAGAGTTTTTTTGTTTGTTTGTTTTTGAATATTTCATCCACTTGTGAAATTACCCTTAGCCGACAATTTGTTTTTGTTTTTCTGTTACATATTTCTTTTTGTTTTGTTTCGGATGTGTGTGTGTGTGTGTGTGTGTGTGTGTGTGCGTGCGTGCATGCGTGCGTGTGTTTGGGGGGTGGGGGGGCTCATGGACATTTTACACATTAGGATCTATGTTAGCAAACTTTTTTCTTTTTTTTTTCATCTCCATCCTGTCTTCACTCAATGTCATCATGATATCATGGTCAGCATTTCCAGTGTGACATGTTACGATTATTCTTATTGTTAATATTAAAATTATAAGCAACTGCATCCACGCCTCCATCACACCCGTTTTTGTTTGTTTTGGTCAGGACATTTTGAACACACTTTAATGTGCTGTGTCCATAGCGGCAGTGTTTTTTAGTCACAGTAAACCATGCGTACACTTCTTCAGACACAGTATGCGATGGACGCTCCGATCAAACTCTGTCAGTGGGACATATTTTCAGGTTTTTATTTGTACAATATGTGTGTTGCTTTGTTGTGGTTTATTTTTGTATGTCCGACCTATTAAATGCATCCACTGTGCCAGGACAGTGAATGATACCTGTTGTAGCTGTCTTCCCTTACTGTTATTTGCAGTACTAGTAAGTATTTACAATCCTTTTTGACCTGAATCTATATTTTTCTGTATTTAGACGATTCTGTTTGAGATCATGGCTCACTTTTTTAAGACATGGAGAAATGGCAAATTCCGAGGAGCAAACATATTGTTGTTGAATGATATGATTGTCAGCCTTGTTTACTTTTGCAATACAGTTACTGTGGAAAACCTACTTTGTAATGTGTTCCTCTCCCACTTTGCAATGTGACGGCTTCTGTGGTGACGACTAAACATGTTTTTTCCTGCTTCACATTGTCATGCTTTGTAGTTGCCTCAAACCCACACTGATCACAAACTGATCTGCCTCTGCTTTTTGTTTTTTGTTTTTTATGGAACAAAAAAAAAAAAAGAATCAGGCCGAGCTTTCAGCTCCTGGATTCAGTTTAGGGATCTCACCTTTAGCAGCTACTTTTGCCGAGTCATTAATTAAAACCAAGCCAAAGTCAACACCATTAAAAGTGTATAAACGTAAAAGTGCTCTCAAGTACTCTTTTTACTCAAGGATGCCCTTTCAACATACTGAGCAGGTGTTGCAATGATTAAATGTAAAAATTCATACAGGATCTGCGCCGTCCTCAGGTTTGCTCTCTGTGCCTCTCAAGATTTGATTTTGTTCTTAAATCTTTGGTCGGACAGCCAGCGTCAGTGTCAAACTCTCAAGCGCCACTAGATGGAGTCAAAAAATGTATGAACCTAACAACTGATGCACGTTTTTAAATCGGCTTAATGCAATAATGTTCACGCAGACCACAGATGCAGGACTCAGCTGCATGAGCTGCGTATTTAGAGCGTTTTCCTCAAAGGTTTGACTGTTCAGTAAGCTTTTAACACACATTTTGACTCTGATCTTTTTTCTTATCTGAATTACATCCAGAATTTATCAGCAGTGTTACAAAAGCAGAAAGGAAAACGAGTTTGGAGGAAAGGATGTGAGTCAACATCAATGAGGATGTTATAAGAACAATTGTTACAGCGCATTTCTATTGAGTGTCTCCAACACTAATACCTCAATTAACTCTTACTTTGTGTAATTAAAGACTGATTACATAAATAGGGAAGTTATGTGAGGCCTTCATACATTATGTGGCTTGTTTTAATCCTGGCCTGATAACACATCTGGACACAATTGATTTCACAAAAAATAAAACACACGCAGTGATCTTCATGGGAATCTGCATTTCCCCACATTGATGTTTTATTTAATTCCTCAATCAGACCTGTGTGAGTGTGTGTGAGAGTGAGTGTGAATGAAATGTGGGGGTGCGTTGAAGCCGCGCGGCTGTTAAAGGTCATGACCCCGTTTCCACCCTGGTTAGCATCAAAGTGAGTTGTTATTGTTAGCTAATTGTTAACACGAGAACGCGAAGTGCTCCGACATCAGCAAATGAAACAATCACATAATTTGTCCTCTCAGGATCATTTTCACACACTGACATGAAACAAAGCTCACGCTGGGATGAAGGTGGGACCCCAACCACTGCAGACTGAATTACTTGAGTTCATTTACTGAGACTGTCTTCAGTGGAATTAAAATCTCAAGTTGGCAGGAAGCAAAACTACAGGCAAAAATAACTTCATTAAAATAAGTTGTACTAAATGTTCATGCATAAAATAAAAGTTTAATTCACGTATAAAATATTTTTTTCAGGATAATTTATAATGATAAACTAATATATTGCTAATAGCTAATACATATTGCTAATATTATATGTAACATGCAAAAATCACAAATCTCTCTCATCCAGCAATTTCTGTGTATCTGAGGCCTAAAAAACAATATTCAAATTTAAAGAAAATGGCCTCAATTGTATTGTATTTATAGTAAGTACAGTATGTATAGTACATATATATAGTGTATATGTATATGTATATGTATATGTATAGTATAGAATTTCTAGAAATGACATGCTCAAATGAAGTAACATTTTTAGAAAGCACCTGAAACCAGTTAATTGGAATTATACTACGTTAAAAACAGGTAAATTTGGCCAAAAATTTTCACTTCTGAGAAGAAGTGTAGTTTTTTTTTGCAGTGTAGTTGCATAAAAATAGATAAAATACATGATCAAAAATGCAGCACATATCTAATACATCAAAGCTCTGGTCCCTGAGCACGTTCTACCCTCCTTCCTTGCTCCTTTGTCAGCTCCACCGGTGCAGTCGGTCCCCTGGAAAGGGCAAGTGGGATCACAATTTAAATGTCAGTGTATTAAAAACAATGCCTGCAGAGTGTTACAGTCTAACTGCATTCATGGCCATGCTGCACTCCTTAGTGATCACAGATGTGAATGGGCTGCCCTCGGCCGCTTTGAAAACCCTCCGGTCCTGTATGAGAGTCCCCAGTGGTCAAGAGAAACGTGCCATGTGAGAGATGTCTTAATTACACAGGAATGTCAGGTTAAGCTTTGCCTTTGTGTGGCCGTGCAATGATGCAAGTTGCTAGAAGAACCCCCCCCCCCCAGCCCACCCCCAATGCTCTGCCTTTTATTCATCCCATTCTTCCGAGTTCAGGGCTGTCATTAGTAATAATGCGTGGTGATTCCTCTGCCAACAGATTGGTAAAGCTACAGAGATCTGCAACTGTGTACGGGCCCCTGGAGCGATCTCTTCACAAAGAGTCTTACGTTGCCTGTTTTCGTGGCGGTGATGAAAAGTGGCAGACTCGAGGCTTGTGTTTCTCTGCAGTTGTTTAGAGCTGCTCCCCTCTGCGTGGATTAACTGCTCTGTCAGCCAACAGGAACTCCTCTGCTGGCGTTTCACCGGGAACTCAAAAGTGCAGAGAGACGTTTGGCTTCTGCAGACACACACATCGACACACTTTTTCCTGTGTGTTTTGGTTCGCTTCCCAAAAGTATCAGTGAAATTACCCGTAAAAGGATTTCTAATATTTTCTGACAGGTTATTATCATGGTGCATATTTGTATTTGAACCAGCAGGTAGAATTTTACTGTCACTTTTTCCCAGACAGGTGACTTGTACTGGGATCACACTTGCCAAAGGTTGGCCTGTTTAACTTCCAAGGCATACTGCTGCTCCAAGAAGAAGAGTAAAAAGGGTTAATCTTTGGAAAGTTTTCTACTTGAGGGCTCAAAGCTCCTTCAGTAATGAAGCAAGAGAAAGCTAAAATTTAAAAACCGTTGTCAAACAAAACACAGTGTTGCCGCAGCACAAAACTGAATGTCCGACAGCTTGAGAAGTGCAAGTAAACGCTGCCTGGTTTCAAGACAAACACAGAGGCTCTGTTTTATGGTGGCGTGTTTCCTTAACCTTTGGCAGGCCTGAAATTTTGGAACTGGAAAACAACACTTCATCGTTAATTTTTGACGCCCATCAAGGAAACGACTGTCACGAGTGAAGCGAGAGCCCACCCAAACGAGAGTATTATTAATGTGAGCGTGATCAAGGCCTCGCTGGAAAGCTTGTTTTATTCACTGACTGCTCACGGGGGGGGGGGGCTGCAGTAGCAACGGCAGTCACAGCGGAGCAGACATGACTTTAGCTGCTTTATACACCAACAGCACACCAAAGTTTAGTTATGTGTTTATTAAAAGTTGAGACGTACACCATCATAAAGAGTATAGAGTGTTCTGCCCCACAATGCTAAAACATATTACCTAACCTCTACAAATATGTTATGTTCTAATGGGCTGCATGGTCAGGATCAGATTTGACATTTCTTTTACCATATTAAAATATTAAACCATAGACGTGTATCATGTCCATGAATAACATGTCGACTTTGTGACAAACCAAGCCTTGAACACAGTTACTGCATGATGACTCTGTGATGCTGCGTTCATGTGATGTTGACAGAATGGGAAAACCCTACTTAAAGGCACAGTTCACCCCTAAATCAAAAATACATATTTTCCTCTTACCTGCCTGTATCTGTCTATATCTGGCAGTTTTATGTAGGAACTATTTTCTTTCTACTGAAGTGTCACCCTGCAGGAGGAAGCGTGCATGGAGCCAGCTAACGTTACAGCTCAGCTGTGAGTAGACCGAGCAGTGATAGTTTAGTAGAAAAATAGTCCGTACATAAAAACTGCTCACAAAAATATCCTACGTACTAACATGGTCATGATTTCTTGGAAAAAGAAACATTACTGTAAATGTATTTTTTTGGCATCTTTTGAGCACCATGAGCTGAATGAAGTTGAGCTTGATCATATTAGAAAGACTATCTTCAAACCTCTGCAACTGACAGCAAAACAATGTAGATGCACCAGAGCTAAGAGGGAAAATGTGTCTTTCTGATTTCGGGCATTAAAAAATGTACAAATAAATAGTGTTTAACTGGAGTAGCTTAATTTAATAAATGCAAATTCATTTAATGTTTTATTTCGACGTAACAGTGCAGCCAGTTTGACACTTCTGTAGTTCTTTTCACCGAGTCTGAAAAAAGTTCTGGTAACAGGTGGACACGAATGTTTTTTTTCCCCCAGTCAGTTTCTTGTAAATATGACATGAATATTGAACATGGCATAATCCCTGCCAAGACAGCCAACTATTTAGCAGCATGGCCTGTAAGAAAGCTACATGTAGGACTGGCTATTATAATGTAATGTATGTTTCTAGCTTAGCAGAGTGGCAGTCACTGCATTGTCATCCTTTGACGTCTGTGAAATTTAAAATGCATATTTAAACATATTAACTTACTTATTATTATTACTCTCAGTTTAACTGATGGTATCTATCTCAGAATACTTCAAGTATTACAGACAGACAGAATTTATCCATGTGAACTCTCTAAAACAAACTCGTTCAAAAGGACAATACAGCAGGAAGAACACATTCATTCTTTTCACCATGTGTTTTCTAACACATATTTTTATAGCTGCAGCACATTAACATCTTTCCACAGAACCTTGAGAGTAAATGACTTTCATTTCCTGTCCTTTTCTAATTAACAGACCTCCTGCGTCTTTTTCATTTCACATTATTTGTATTTTAGTATCAAACTCCAGCCGCTGGCTCGACCTCAGGACACATGTAGCTGCACGCGGTAAATAAATGTGATCATTTCAGAGCTGAGCAGTTTTTAGAGAGTGTATATTACTCGGGGGAAAGAAAATGAGTGAGTGAAGTGTTTTACACTGTCATTGCACCAAGGCCTCCTCGCATAAACATCTATGATCTGCACTTTGTGATAGATCTCTGTAAACAGAGAAGCCAAACAGCAGATGCAACATATTTAACTCTGCAACACACAAATGCAAACATCTGTTAGCATAGTTTAGCAGTTATTTTTAGAGGATTCTTGTTTATAGGAACCAAGTCAAGCAGCATACAGTAGATTGGTTACAGTAAATCTGTTAGCACTGACGTTATTATGATCCTCAATAGTAGCAGAAGTAACAGTGATAGTTCTAATAGGATTACGGTGACATAAAATCAGATTTGTTATTGCAGTGTGAGTAGATGGAAGAAGCGACAGTGACGATAATTAAGACCCGACCAATACACTGGACGAGCTAATTGTGTCTTGTCACTGATACATCGTGATCTGCATACTGTCAGCCAATAAGCAACGAGTGAAGCAGAGACATGCTGAAGATATTTTGTTTTTTCTCCAGTTTGCATCACATAAACAGAAAGTCATTACTCTTAATGAGTTCTACGTCATCCCTAACAGGCTGAAAAATTCATTTAATGTTGACTTCAGTAGTTTAGCGCTGATTTAATTTAAAATGTATTTGACGGGCTGCATTTGAATACATCTGAGTCTCGTTTGTCTACTCTCAGACTGAATGTTTTTGTTGTATTTGTGTTGTTAAAACTCTAAAAAAAAACAACAACAAAAAAAAACAAATTTGCGCGATTCTTATTGAAATTATAATTCATTATCTAAGTTTTCAAATATCAGTACGAGCCTTAAAAAGAAGCCTGGCTGTAATGATAATAGACTTAGCCGTGGTATTAGCAGTCATAATAAAGAGACAAATGTTACTTGCGTTGCTGTCATAACAGTTATCATAGTGGCTCTGATTTCATTGTGGATGACGTGGAAATAAATTACACTCAGCTGGCACTGGGAGTCTCCCAAGTACAATTACTCTGTTTACATGCCGTAGTAGGGGAGGGAAATTGCTTTTGAAAGCGCTCTTTAAGGTCATGGTTTTGTTGCTGTGCATAAGCCCAATGTTTACCAGAGTATTTTAAGGAAACTCAAAGCTGCGCCACGCATCAACAAGTGTCTTAAACGGCTGCACAAAGGGGCCTGTTTTTAACCCAACTGAAGCAAACGCTCACCTAATCCTCTGGAGAGGCTCCTGTGACGGGCCCCCGCCATCAAAGCCCTCTTTAACAAGGTGCTGAAGTCACTTAAGCACCGAGTAAACAAACAAACATTCCAAATCATTCGCTGCATTTCCTGGGCTCGGTTCCCTAAACAACTGCACGCACGATGCATCTAAAGCTGCCGTGTGGTCATCTGTGTGTAATTATTCATCATTCTGCATGGGAATTCCAATGACGTGCTGCGCTGGAGAGGCAGCGTTACCCCTCTCTGAAACAAGTGGGGTTTATTTTTGAACCTCTGCTTTTTCTCCACGGCCAGATTGCCCGGAGAGATTGGCTTTCTCCGGGCTGTGTAACAGATACCATCTAAATCATTAGGGCTCATTCATTGCCATGTGCCACTCTGCGGCTCAGGTTCCTGCAACCCCGAGGTCAAGCGGCTGAGAGCCCTCTGACCTCCAGCACTTCCTCTGAATATTAACAGGGTAGTTATGTAGTCAAAAGCCCTGATATAGAACATTGGTTCATTTAGATAATAGCCAATCAGGCGGAGCGGCGAGGAGTGCAGTGATCTCCACAGGATGGCTGGGCCTTTATGTGGCTTACTGAGGGCATAATGACAGCAAACAGAGGAAACGTAGGCCTCACTGGCTGAAATTATGCGGTCACATGCCTGCTGGCTGTAATGCTTTCCTTTAGCCCAGCTAAGTTGGGCTCTTTACGGGGGACAAAACCAGCCAGGCTCCATTATGAAGACGAATGTTGTGCAGTTATCTTGCAGACACTGGGCTTTAATACAAGACAGAGTGGAGTTTAAAGGCCACCATGGTGGAAGAGGTATTTACCATGCAACCTCTGCACATGATGGTAATCCAAATCATCAGTGATAAAATATTCAAATGATTTTTAAAGAAGGGTTTTGCGTGAACCCGCTGACTTGTAACTGGAAATTATTAGATTGTGGTGTGTGACTTTTACTTGTGTACTTTATATGAGCCTTGAGCCGAAACGATCCAAACTGAGTGCACGCCAAAAGCACTCATTACAAATTACAACTAGCCGGCGTCTAATCTGTCTGACAGGCCTGCCTCCTCAAAGAAAATCGCGGCTTTAAAGTCTAATAAAGTGCAATCAGCGAAGCGTCTTTTAATATTTTTGATTGTGACAATTAAATTAGGAGTTATCTAGTCGAAGTAATCTTGGCCTCGTCTCCCACAGTATCAGTGACCCTGTTTGACTGCCGAGCGGCCGCTGTTCATCCGCAGCCGCGCTATCGGGCCTTTAATCAGCAAAACACCGCTGTGTGTTTGTGGAGCTGAAATGGAGCGTGGCAGCCGCTGGAGGCTCTCAGGAGATGGACAGCAGCCACATTGTCACCCCTTCGTGCTTAATTGTCCATGTGCTGGAGGAGCGGAGATGTGAGGGATGGGGCCGCAGTTATCGTCACTGGTGGGCCGATGGTTGATGAGGAGTGTCAGAGAGCAGACAAAGAGAGGAGAGGTTGTTCTTTTGTGCGTGTGCTGCAGACTTAGCCTCAGATTCGTCTTTATTTGGGAAATCAGAACTGTGTGTGCAGTTTCTCCTGTTTTAGAAAGAGTTTAGGTGTTGTCACTAGTGTTTTGGATGAAGACAGATCAGAGGGATCAAGAAAATCAGAAATCTTGATACTTGTGTGGCTCCTTTTGTTTTCATTGAAAACTAGTAACATGACTTCACCCCATTAGCACAGTCTCACTCATTTAAAGGAATCTATGGATGAATGTGTGGTTCCCACCAGGGGTCACAATTAGCATGGAAGCAAACAAGAAGAAAAATCTGAAAAATCTTACTGTATATTGTATAGTAGTTTGCTTTATATATATATATATACTGACTGATACACACTGACATACTACCACAATAATCTTAACTCAATTAACCACTACCACAAACTTTGTATGGAAACCATGTTACTAAACCATTGCCATTGAGTCATGTTGGACACTTTTAGCTCTCTTTTGGTCTCCACCATCTGACTTTTTAGCAGCTAAATGTTGTAGATAGCTAGTTGCTACCATCCCGTGTCTGTCATTTGGTTCTGGGCATGCGGTCTTACCTGAACTTTCATCGTAAACAGCTGCTAGCTGCAGCTGGCGATGAGGTTGATGAGACTAAAATGAGTTGTGAGCCCTAAAACCAAAACAATGAGCTGAAAAATGCTAAAGTGCTCCATAGAGTTGAAGGGAACTGCAGTCAGGGGATGAGTGCGTATGTATTTACTGACCCCTCACATTAAGCATAGTCATTAGTTTATACTGAAATATTAGTTATTGCAGCTTTAATTGAACTGTCTTTAACCCAAAGACATGCAACCTGTGACAAATGGCCACAAGTACTGTGTAAAGGGCACGGCTTTGGCTTCAGACCTTACTAGAAAAAAAAAAAACATGGAAACAAATGGACTCAATGAGCTGTTAAGACTGAGATATTTCTACAGTGTGGATTTGCTGCGAGGTTCCAAAAGTTTCCAGGAAGCTGAATTTTGATGCTGTTGGTCACTGCTAAGCGGTTAACACTTACTCTCTGGGTCTGAAATGTTCCACTGGTTCCGCTGAGTTCATGCACCGGCTCCGAGAAAAAACCTGCTCGATGGGAAACAATCATTCTACCGAGAACACAGGTTTGTGAGATAATGAGCCCTCTTTACTGTTGTCAGACACTCCCATACAGAGCCCGAGGACTGCCATCTTAAGCCTGAATGCACATCAATTACAGCCACATTCTCCTCGACCTCAGTGAGTAAATAAACACCCTGAAACTAGTGGATAATCATCACAGCCACTTTTGTCTTATTGCAGAATCTAGATGACACACGGAATCTGCATGCAGGCGGCCCTCCACTATAAATAGTCGGCAGCAATCAAACTAAATAAATGAACTGTCAGAGCACAAGTGTTTACAAGCACGACAAAATTTTAAGTAATTATAAGTAAATTTGTTGCATTTCTGAGTAAGTGGTAGCAGATAGGCCTCTGACAGGGAGGCAGTGGTGTGTGACGGGCTGATTTAGAACGGTAAGGCTGCCCCGGCTCTGTGTAAACCCTCAACCCCAGCAACAAAAAAAAACTCCACTCCACATCCCACACCGACCACATCTCAATGGGGAGGAACGCTAAAGACATCTGCAGGGCCATTACACACACTTAGCCGCACATCAAGGAACACTTAGCCGCTGTGCCGCTCCTGCTAAACTTCCCTCCAAATGGAAATTTGTTTGTCTGTTAATTATCTTTTCCCCTTTGGCCGATTTTTAGACATCTTCGACTTGTTTTCCTCCTCGCCCACGCCTCCCCTGACCCTCTGAACGCTTTAAAGTTGTTTACAGAAAAAAGCACATTCTGACCGACACAAAAAAATAAAACGCGTAATGGAAAATTGATAAGCATAACATTATACCATGCTCATTTGAGATGCCTGAAGAAAATTTAGCATCTGGGTGACTCAAGATGTTCACCACATTACCATATTTGTGCACCATATGACATGATTTATAGACAATCATGTGATAATTTACATCTTGATGGCCTCATTCATGTGGGTTACTGAGGAGGATTTGCAGAGCCCGCGTTGCTGATTACAGAGCGAGCTGTGCTGCTAAAACAATGTGTGCTGCAGTCAGCGCGAGCACAGAGAAACTCTTTATAATCAAAGACTATTTTTAGGCTTTTCGAATCTTTCATTTGGAATAACTGTGGCGTTTGTTCAAAGTCTCTCTTTGTTGGGAATCAGATAAACAAAAGGCCAGACTCAGTGAGGCAGCGAACACATCATGCAGGCTCGGATGGATGTGTCACCTGCACAAAGTCGGGACTGTTTGACTAAAGAGTGTAAAGGTGGGGCGGCCATATGGAGGCGACCTCCTCACATGCCCTTTCTTGGAACTCCTCAATGGGACAATAAGCAAATGACAGATAAGGAATGATTTGCTAAAAGCAAAACCTCAAAAATAAACAAACCATTACGCCGTGCCGCAGGAGAGCCGGGTTAGCGCTTCTAATTCAGGTGAATTGCAGACAAATTTCCCCTCCGGCTGGCACACTTACAGCTGTAATAATACGGAGAGGGCTGCGGAGTAACTGGGCCACAGACCGGCCTGCACAGTGTCCACACAGGGCCGGAGTCAGCAGCAACACCTCAACATGGCAGAGCAGACTGCAGAGAGAAAACATATGTGCATATGTTATTAACATGTATTCCACAAGACTTACTAATGTAAATCTCACATTTTCTTCATGTCACAGGACCTTTCTCTACATGTAAATCTTGTGTAAATAATATAGGCTCTGTTTTCTTCCCATACCTGATGTGTGTGTGTGTGTGTGTGGGTGTGTGAGTGAGTGAGTGGTGTGTTCCTGCAGGGGGAAAACGTGGGACAAATCCAGACATAAAGACAAAGCAGGGCAAATTCGTCCGTGTTTTCTTTACCAGGAGCAGCGTGTTTATTTTCTGTTTCTTGGGTTTCAAAGTGTGGGCACCAAACTGCAAAGGAAACACGAATGATTAAAATTAAAGTGCTTTGATTGAATGCTGTTTTTCCAGCCTGTGGCACAAACATTTGCAGTTTTGTCCTTTTATAGGGATTTTAATGACCTGTTGGGAACACTTGGCCCTAAATGATGTGTTACAGGAAATAAACTTCAGAGAGATACGCCTCACCGTTGCCCTGAGTCAGATTATGTAAAGCAGATTTTAATGGGTTTGATGTTTACCACAGTGAGTATTTGAAGCTTTGAAGGAGCAGCATCCAGCAGCTCTCAGTTACGATTACGCTAAATGTGAAGCAGTATTTGCAAAGTGGGAGTTCTGCAAGGAGGCCAAAAAAGCATCCAGGAGTAGAATAAGGACATGTTCACATTGAATCCCCATCAGGAAGGCCACACACTCGTATATTTTCACCGTAGCACAAATCGGAGACTCATCAGCGCCGCTCGAACTCGGCGTGTGTGTGCGAGCGCGAAGGGCAGAGCAATGACACGGTCCTGAGCGCCTGATTGCAGGCATCTTGAAAAGATCTGGCTGGCTCGGGCTCACCACAGGTCCCCTTTCAGTGGGCTGTCATTACCGCCGAGGTGAGCTCTCACATGCCGACCCACACACACACACTGACAACACACACATGCTCGGGGGAAGGGGGGGTTAGGGTTAGGATGAATGAGCGCACTGAGGCCTGGGCCTGATCAAGCGAGCGGCGGCCGGGAGTTGGTGTAAGGAAATCCTCTGGTGGGACTATCAGAGCACATTAGACTGAGCAGGCCTCGGCTCTGGAGCACGCAGCTGCAGGGCCAGCACACTGAGGCAGTATTTCAGCAGCCGCTAAACGCTGCCGCTTTAATCCTAATACAAATATGTTAGCCAAATTGGAAAAAGAGGCCTCATTTACCTATTTCACAAATATTCTATGTAACGAGGATTAATTACTTATGCAGACGTTAATCATCAAATAGCAAATGTGAGGCAGGAGTAAATAAAGAGACCCACCGCCTTCAATGTGGGAGCTGACGGAGCGGATAAAGCTGCCTCTTTAGGAACTCCTTCTGATTCACACAGCTAGATTCATCGTCATGAAGTGAAGACCAAGAGGATTTATTAAAGTCTGAATCATTTCAGATCACTTTCAGCATGTGTGCGTGTGTGTGTGTGTGTGTGTGTGTGTGTGGTGCCGTACAGGTGTGCTGCTGCTCCTCTCCTCTCTCATAGGCTAACACATTGCAATCAGAGACTGTTTGTAAACAGTCTGTCCTTTCTCAAAAGTGCCTCAGAGATTTGCTCAAGGAAGTGAAATTGCTGCAAAACGACCTCATTTGGCACCGGGCTTCAACTCGTATGCTTGAGTGAGCGTAATTGCTGTGAGAGAGGTGGGGTGGAGGGTGGAGGAGGCGGTGGGGGAGAGACCCAGCTTCGAGGGGTTTGCTATCTCTGGGCATACCTTCCCCTAATAACAACTGCGACTGAAATCAAACCGGCTCTTGTGTTTGCTCCTCATGAGGTGATTAGTCAGAGAAGTTAGGATTTCAAATAGCCATAATTGGGCTGCTCTATTTATGTTAGCTTGAGATTTATCATTGAATTTGTGATTCATTTTAGATGGATTAGCCCCCACGCATTCTGTTTCACAGTAATTGTGTTTAAGTGGAGCATGCACGGCAACAGATTGGTTTGGAAAATTGGTTTCATTATTGGAATTATTTGCCATTTGCACAACAAGCAAGAGTGTAATCTCCCTCTTCTTGTTGTCAGTGGGGAAAATGAAAGGACGTTAGCGCTGGCCTGCTGTCAAGTATGATGCATGTGCTGCAGATAATACTGCACACACACTGAAGGCTGAGCTTTGGTGAAGAGCTTGTGAAGGGGCGACCTGTTGAGCCATCCCTGCCTAGTATCTCTCGTGTCGGTGGAGTGGTTTGATCTGTGAGCTGTGTGTGTGTGTGTGTGTGTGTGTGTGTGTGTGTGTGTTAGCAGACGTGACCCGGCCAGGCGCAGAGCTTCATGTTGGGTGTCAGGCAGACCGAGCCGTAGCTGTCAACAGCGATGCTTTATGGGGGCATTTCCTCTGCTGCTCTGACATGTGCTGTCACCTCTGTGTGGTAGACACTTCCATCTGCCCGCTAACAGCCACTGCTGTCAGTACACACACACATACACACACACACACACACACATGTTTGTTTTACTCTCTTGCAGGGGCACCCACACACACGCACACACACCACTCTCAGGAGAACACCCACTATCAGATATCCCTTACACACACACACCCCTGTTGTCTCACTGCCAAGAAAACGATCAGGATGGACCGGATTAGAAATATTTCACTCGCTGACAGCTTTTCACCGGAATAACTTAACGACTTGGCTCTGAAGTCTGAGACGTTTTTCATCACATATCACTTTTAAGTGGTAAGTGTGCGTGTGTTGTCTTTGCAGCCGTGCACACTACATTTGGCTTTCACTGATATGAAGGCCAACACTGATGCTGTTAGACTGGAGTTGCCATTTTCAGAGCTCTCTGTGCCTTTTCTCTATGTGAACATATACATGTTAAACAAATAATCTGGGTTTTCCTTAAAGTTCTGTTATTAGGCAGACAGCCTAGACCATGTTTTGTTTGGCACCAGCTACCTGATATGAAAAATATGACTCATGAATTTCTAACAGCTTCAAAATTGATATCGTGCTAGCCACCTAACGAGTTAAACACCATGTAAACATCAACACTAGTTACACTCACATACCATGAGAATGGTTCCCATTAGCATATATTACAAACATGTAATAAAGCTGCTGTATTAAGTGTTTAGTTTAGTATGTTGACATACTGACAAGCTGCAAAACAATAAGCTGACATGTTATGAGCAAGTTTACATGCTATCACACGTTTAACATGATCATATTAGCATTTACAGTAGCATGTAAACAGGCTCGCTTGTTTATGTCTAACATTTAACTTTTTTTTTTTTCTAGGATAATTTTTTGGCTTTGTCAAGCTTTATTTGATAGACTCAGCTGAACAGTGACAGGAATGTGTGGAGAGAGAGAGAGAGATGGGGAATGACATGCGGGAAAGAGCCACAGGTCGGATTCAAACCCTGGGCTGCTGTGGCAAGGACTGAGCCTTCACACATGGGGCGGCTGCTCTACCAACTGAGCTAAACACAGCCCCTCCTTTGACATTTTTAAACACAGAGAATTTTATTTTACTAAGATCACAACATTTACTAAAACATGAAATATGTCAGAATATGTAAAGAATAATTACATCTAAGAGTTTATTTAGATTCAATGAATGAACATGTTCATTCAAGGGTCGTCCTCCCCAAAGTGCAGCCACAAAAAACTCAAACAATCCATTCAGTATAAGCTTTACAAGTGATACATCAGTTCACTTCATGTATATACTATATGCTATGGTGAGCTACATGCTACGAGAAACATCAACTCTAAATGTGTTGACTCAACATGTTTGTAGATGTAAACATTAGCACACGTTACACTCATATGCTAATTACGTAGTATATCTGTAAACCATGATAACGAGTTATCATGCTAAACATTATGCCTACATGTTATGACTGTGTTTACATGCTAACACATGTTGAACATCATCATATTAGCACGTACATTAACATAACAGTTCATTCACTTAGTAACATGTCAGCTGCTAAAAAGACTACAGGATCGCCTGTTTATTTCTAACGGCTCCTTTAACATCTTTAAACCCAGAGAATTTTATTTCACTAAGAACACAACATTTACTAAAAATATTAAATATGTCAGGCTGAATTCTGGGAAAATATGAAATGAATAATGGCACTTCAGAGTTTATTTATATCCAGTAAATATTAAATATTTTTCTTCGCGTGTCATACACTCAAAAGTGCACAGCCCACATGGGATTAAAATACACCACTTAATGGTGCAGCCACAAAAAACTCAAACAATCCATTCAGTATAAGCTTTACGCTGTATATCAGCAAAGTGATACATCAGTCTAGCTTCATGTATATACTTTATGTTATGGTGGGCTATTTGCTGTGTGCTTTGAAGAGAAATGTCGGCTCTAAATGTGTTGACTCAACACGTTTGTTGATCGCTGCTACTCAACACCGCTGAGTAGCAGCGATCAACAAACACAAGAATATCGCTCTTTACAACTTCCTGTTACAAGGGTCACCTCCATCTTTGGAAAGATCGTGGTGCACAGCCGAACAAAGGGAGCAGATGATTCATGCAGTCAGCACGGGGCTGCAGCGAGGGGCGTCAGATGGATGGTGTGAGCAGGCAGCGGGGACCACCCCTATGGGAGCGGCGGGACATGCTGTTTGTTAGGCGTGATGAATTGGCTGCATGCTTGAACCCAAAGGTTGGCAAATTAACAGTTAATTAGCAGTTGATAAATGACAGATCGACTCAAGCCCTCCACTGCCGTGGTCCTCTGCCGCTATCTCGCTGAGGCAAGTGTTTATGTGCTGGTAACAAGTGTCGGAGCAGACTGTTATGTCTGCATTTTGTCACACGGTGCGATTGCTCTCAGATGTGCCCCCCCCCCCACCCACCTCCCTCCGTCCCCCTCACAGCTAACCACCCACCAACCTACCCCCCCATTTACTCCACCCTTTTTCAGTCCTGCCCCAATTTACCTCCGGTCCGCCCCCAGCAGCCTGGCCCTGCTTCGCCCCTCTGCAGTCCGGTTGTCGCACATATCAATCCATCGTTGAGAGGACGGTTTCAATCTGAATTTTTTATTTTTACCAAGCCGCACGAATGTAAAAAATGTCCAGAATAACCTACAACTCTATCGAGTGAAAATCCTGTCAGCAACCAATGAAAAGACATCAACATGCCTGACGTTCTCCCTCCTCTAAGGACTCATTCTGGGCATGATAATTGCATTTTTGCTGCTAGATCGAGTTCCTGCCATGACTGAAGGAAGCAATAATTTCAGGCCTAATGATGTAAATTGGAGGCAGGTCCTATGTGCGCTTGACATGAATGTAATGAGTGCAGAGGAAGACATATTTAACCCAACAATACCGCCTGTCGCTGGCAATGGGCTGGAAATGGCCTCGTATTTAGAGGAGTCATGGCAGAAGTGAATAAGTAGAAGGACCTATTAATGGTAGTAGTCCAAGAATTCATCTCCCTTTAAACTTCTCCATGTGTATTTTTCCTTTCACAAAGAATTTATATGAACAAGAAGGCTTTTCTTACTTGACCTTCTAAAAAACAGAAAAAGAAATAATGGATATTTTGTTATTAAGTGCAAATTAGTGTCAGCTCTGCAGTATAAAATCTGTTTCCTCCCCTGACATTTTCTTCACTGAAGGGCGGGAAGGTAATTTCCAAATAAAAAGTGAGCATTATTACACAATAACAGCGCGTTCACCTCACCACATGTTACCCTTCCACGTAAATGCCATTTGATTGAGTGGTTCTGAGGGGAGAAGACAGTTCTGTGAAAAATGCCCTGAACTGCTTTTTGAGTCATTCATGTTTCAACAGCAGCGGGGGAGGCCGAGGAAACAGCAGCATGTATGTACATTCATTACTGTGGACTTGGCATGAGAGGAGAAATAATGTGTTTCAGCTCAGTGACTGACTGCCAGAACAAAGTACATACAGTACTGGAGCTCCACGGCTGCTATACAGCACTGGTCCTTTGGAAGAACCGTGTGGCTCTCTGCTGATACATCTGTGCAGGAGTTTTGTGTGACAAAATCATCACAGGATATGAATTCAGATGTCTTTGATGGCTTGTTTTGAAAAGATTAAGAAAACAGTTAGAGGGAAATTGAAGCGGCTGCACCTGAATTCAGCAGAAAATCTGATCTCTGTTCATTTTCTCCTCGGATCGTTTCTTTTGAAAAGGCTAATCGTGGGATATAGCATTCATCACCTCAGAATAAGCTTTCCAGTGGGCAGAGCCCCCGCAGGCCTGGAAGGTGATCATTATCAGTATCCAGAGTCCCTGACTGATATCACTCAACCTCGCTGGCACACAGATCTGCTCTGGCCTCGGGTGGAAAATGCAGTCCATGAGAGAAGCAGGGCCACCGCTGTATTTGTTCCAGCTGCTCTGGCTCCAGCTGGGTTGTGCTGCAGCCTGGCGTGGACGGCGCAGAAAACAAAGCCTGTCATTAACACGCTGAGAACCAAGCGGTCACTGCCAGACTCCCCGAGCCAAGCATCCAAATGTTTGTATCCCCTTTCCCATCTGAAACGGAAACAATTTGGTTTCGTCCTAACAGTACAGTACATCTCGGCTCCAAAAGCCTTGCCTGTTTGTGTGTGTGTGTGTGTGTGTGTGTGTGTGTGTGTGTTCATGTTTCTGGGTGCCATTTTGGTTGCTGAGTGCTCAGAGCCAGCCATGAGTCACATCGCTAATGTCAGGAGCATTACTCTCATTATTTCATGGTTAGTTTGACACACGGCTAATATTCAGATGGTAGGAGACTGAGATGAGCAGGCCGAGGAATATGGAGTGAAAATATGAGAGTGGGAGGTCTGCGAGTAGTGTGTGTGTCCCTGTGTGTGTGTGTTTGTGAGTGAGTAGGGGAGGGGCATCTGGAGTCTGCCAAACAGTTCCTGACAGAACAGTGCCTCTCTCGGCCATTTCCTTCAAACTGCAATCAGGCCGAATCAAAGCAGCTGCTCTGTTCTTCACTACTCCAATTGCGCTAATCAACTCCGTTTAGCAGCTCCTCGACCGGCGAGGGGCTGCGCCACACTGCCTACTGAACACACACACACACACACATTCACAGACTGGGTGCTGTGGCTCAGGCCACCATTCAAAAGTCCAGTCAGAAATAATAACACTTATTTTATTAGCCCTGCTTGGAGCCGGGCCAGCACCGTTTAACAATCTTACACATGCTGAAATGAATGCAGGCGTGGAAATGGTGAGCTGAAGGACTGTTAAAGATTCTCACAAATCATCCGCTCATTTCTGGCTCCGAGCAGCACAGAAATGGAGGAACGATGAAACGCAGCAAAAGGCGATAATGCAGCAGGAGTGGGAATTGCTGCATTATTCTCTTGGATCTGTTACTCTGCAGCAGCCGTTGTGTCTATTGTATATGACAATTCCAGTCTAAACAACATGGCACTAATCCGCCAATTTCCATTCACTCAGATGACAACAATTCAGGTTAATCTTGCATGTTGAAAGCTACACAGCAGTGATCCAAACAAACGTCTGGAGCAGGCTTTGCCGTGCCTGTACCCCTGGATGCTCTGATAAAGAAAACAATGCTAATTGTTCTGACTTGCCTGATGATTTCAGCTCTGAGTAAGCCTGCAAATTCATTTTGTGACTTCAGCCCCGGCTTGCTGCTCGCTGTGATCACCGTTACATAAATCCTAACATTTAACAACACAAAGCGGAGGAAGTAAAAGCATACAGAAAGTGTTTCAATGTGGTCTGGCTGCGTAGCCTTGGCCCTGGGAGAGACTTCCTCTGTGAAGTATTTAATGTTGGAAGCTTTCTCTCTCCAAACACAGAGCACCTGGGACAACAGCGGCCGTTCCAGAGCCGGTGTTAATCAGCGGCAATGCAGACTGGCAATCAGCAGTACCCACAAGAATACAATTAATATGGTATGCTGGCTCTCTATACGGCCATGCCGCATCACTTATAAAAACAAAAAATTACAGCGTTAAACTGCTCTAAACATTTGGGAGAAGCTGTGTGGTACATCCAGAGAAAATCGTCTTGATTGCTAAAAGGATTTCAAAGACTTCGCGTGGAAACTAGATGAAAGAGGGAAAAAAAAACCAAGCAGCTTTAAAAGCATTCTTTGCTCCGCTGCAGTCAATTATTTTCTTCTGTTTCATTCAGACAAAACACGTCCTCTGGAATTTGTTCAGTGTCACTTGACATCGCCCGAGAGGGGTTTCGGGCAGAGGTATCCCTGACTGATCGTGACCATCAGTGATGAGACAGATGGCAGCGTCGCAGAGTTTCTTTTTCCCAGAACAACTGGAATACAAGATGCTTAAACTGGTAATCTCACTCTGTGTTGCCGAGGAACATGTTGTACAAGCGAGGCACAGGATACCTCTTATTAACTCTGAACGTATTTTCATAGTTTTGGATCATCAATCATGATAACATACTCACCAAAGTAATGTGGTAAAATAGTGACATTCATTAATCATTTATGACATTATGGCATATTAAGATGGCATGATTAACATGCTAGCAAGTGTTTTATTTACATTCATTCATTAGCATTTGTTCTCTGACTAATGTACTTCCAGTATTCACTCTCTTTTTATCTGTTTTGGTCTCCTGAGAAAAAGATCTGGCTCTTTAGCTGCTAAATGCTCCCTGATGTCCGCCAGCTTCTCGCTCAGTGACTCTCTCTTTTCTCATCTGAGCTTCCTCCATCAACGTCCTCTTAAGTCTCTTTGCCTCCCCGTCATCATTGTCCATTGGCTCTCCTGAAACCTCTTCTTGGCGGTTTAAAGCTCCTTTTGCTAGCAGCTTAAATACAAACACTATTGAAGTGATTTGAGCTTCTGGTCAGAGTTAGCTAACTAGCTTTAGCGTTTAACTTACTTAAGCAGTGAGTAAAGCTTTCTGTTCTTCACTCTGTAAGTCAAAGTGTGGAGGTGTGAAGGTGGAGCCTCACATTAAGGTAGAAAAGCTACTTGATGTAACGTAAATTAAAGTTTGTAGGTTGTAAAACCAAAATAAAGCACTGAAAGACCCTAAAACGCTGTATCGGTCTGTTGAGCTGCATACATGGGTGATGATCAATCACAGTATAAAGAATGGACAATGTGTGAGTGACGTCACCCATAGGTTGCCGAATTGACGTTTTGAAGCTCAAAATCTGCTGTTGGACATTTTAACATGGGGCTTTATGGAAGTTGAAATGTTCTGCAGCAACTCGAGTAATTACAGTTTTTGTAATTTCCGCACTGGTTTCATTTTCCAGCCATGGAGGTTGCCGCTTCGTGATAAATCTCTGTGGGTTCATCACTACAAAAAAAAAATAATAATAAAAAATAAAACATAGATTTTTTAGGGATTTTTAACGACAGCTTTAGAGAGGGATGAATAATAGACAGGATTATATGCAGACCCAGATCTCAGCTGTAAGGACTCAGTCTTAACACATAACTACCTGGTGAGCTAAAAAAGTGACACGAGTGATGCTTTTCACATGGCACATATTAATTAATATAGAAACTGTTGATTAATACAGCTTTAACGAGGTCTGATTCAGTGGAGTAACAGCTCCCATGTGTCTATCACTTCAGCAGGATCCTGACATTAAATATTCCCTCTGTTTACCTGAACATCGTAACTGTTTAAAACCAGTTTAATTGAGCGTTAAATTATGAAGAGAAATGAAGCGTAACATGACCTCACAACCTGCTAAACTGCAGGCGATACCGCTGAGAGAGCACTTCTCAACACTGCAATATCCAAAAGGCTGCAGACTAATAGCCCGCTTGAAAAAAAGTGCACACTGGCAGCGTCTGAGAGTGGTCAGTCTTGTCATTAAGTTAATGCTCGTCCACAGTTTGGTCTAAACACAGAGACTTTTATGGAATTATCCTAATTAGTGTGACCATTAGCCTTAATGGGGAGTAATGGCCAGTTAGATGTTATTTGGTAAAAAAACACGCCAGAGGCTGGAGGTGTTTTATTACAGCTCTATATTCGGCTCATTTCTGGAAGGTAAAGAATGTTTCCAGATCGCAGGCAAAATTGGCCAGGCGCTAATTCAGTTTCCACATCTAGCAGAGCGGGAAGACCACCCACCGGGAAAATAACATGTAGTGAGATGCTCGCTGTATGCTAATAATTGGCCTGCAATGACAGCTTCACTCAGCTTTACGTTTGACGGACTTGATTCATGAGCTCCACTGTATCCTTGTCGAAATGTTGTTGTTCTCTTGGATCTGTCGGTGTCTTCTGGAGACCTCCACGGATTATTCTTTAGAAAAGAAAAAAATCGTGGCAGGTATAATGTTTGTGCAGTTATTCACAGCTCTGCAGCATCGGATGCTTTCATAAAGGCTCTGCACAAAGCTTCTGTTTCCAACTGTGGTTATACCATTTGATGATGATTACATTTAGGAAATTACAAAAGAGGCTCTGTTTGTAACCATAGAGCACCTTCAGGGGAAAATCGGGGCTACATTGTTTTCACATTACACCACTCAGCTTTGCAGGAGTTATTGTAATAAGACGGAGCACACACCAGAGGCGAGCATCGCATTTATATTTCACTAAGACACTGTAGGTTCTTCACTGTAAGTTGCTATCTTAGTGACAAAATGTTTTATAGTTTAGTTTAGCAGCGGTTTGGATAATTAAGCCTGGGAACACAATAACCTCTGGCACTGCTCACATGGTGGGGACTCGAGTCTGCGCTTTTTTGTAATGTTGATTCTCCAGAACAGTTCTAATTGCTGTGTTTGTACTGCTCTCCCTGTGGGATGCTACGCAGGCTAAAGCCACATATGAAAAGTTTTGCACACCGCAGGGCAGCTAAGATCGCAAAAATAGGCGACTCGGGCAAGAAAAATCACATTTTAAGACGAGTTAACCCCAGTGGCTTGGTTCCTCTTCAAATGATTTCCAGATCAGGGGGTAATCACCATTTCCAGGGGAATTCCTTCACACCAGAGCTTCTGTAAACATAGCCAATAACGAGTTAATTGCTTTACAGGGTGAATGATAACCAGCTATTTAGCAGCGTGAACACCTAAGTGTGAAATGTGGATACAGTGTCACCACATACGGCGTCTCGGAGATTTATGACACATTTACAAACTAGTTTAATTCCAGCGTCAGTGTTCAAAGAACTTCTCCACGGGCCATTTGCTTCACACAAGCACCATCATTCTTGAGCTGACTGCGTATTGTCTGTCTTTATGAATCATGTCCAGTGAATAGGACTCGCTCAAAAGACGTATCCTCCCCTTGGATAAACCTTTCATGTCAGTGATGAATGGAGATATAATCACAGTTCAATCACAGATCTGTTACTGAAATGCTTTATTGTGTTTGTCATTCAGGTCAGAGGGTAAAAAATTCATTGAGCTGCCATTGATCTTACAAACATCAGTTAATATAATATACAGACAACAGCATCTGGTATTTTACTGTTCAGGCCTCAGAGGGGTATGAGGGTGTCTACTTTTACTCCTTATATATAAAACATGTGGTGTTGATATTTTGTGGCAAGTCTTGAACACAAGTAAAATATAAAAAGTTAACTGGTATCCGTCATATTAAGTTTGGCTTTCCTTCACAATAAGTTTTACATTCTCTCTGATCCATAGGAACAGTGTGACACTGAAGCACAGTGTAAAATAGTAGTCATGGTTTAGATATATGGAAGTAAAAGAGGCGTGACATGTATGACAACAGTGGCATCTAGTGTGACAACTGTGTGACCCATCCTGCAAGACTCACCCTTTTCCACAGATGATGACTCAGCTCCGTTACTGCACCCATAGGAACAACAATGCCAGCCCATTCTGTGTTTGTACATTTTATACAGAGTGGCAGAGGGGACATGCCCAGCTTGAGCCACGGCTGTGAAGTGAAGCCGGTGCGGCAGTGTCAAAAACTGCAGTTCCTCAAAGGTCCACTGGCTCCAGAAGTGAGTCAGTCTCCATAAGTCCCCATGTTAAAATGTCCAACTTCACAGCAGAAATAAACATGTTTACAGCCTGGTACAAAAAACAGTTTTGGTCCCCGTTCATGACAACTGTACTGAGGGTGAATTTATATACACACTCACCTCAGCTCAACTCACCTGTTCAAATTAATTAAGTCTCAAAGTTATGCAGAATTAACAGCATGGCTGGTTTGGCTGACAGGTAGGTGTTGTCATAGATGGCTTGCTGACCCAGGTGTCATTCAGCCCACTTCAGGTCCACTGATGATTCATGTCTCTGCAAACATGGGGTGACCTGTGGGAGACAACACACACACACGGTCCATTCTTTATAATGTCAGTGCCTTGAACAGGCAGTGTAAAATGTGCTAATGATGCTGCAGATTAATAATGAAGGATGTGAAAAATTATTTTTTTTATTTTTGCAGGGTCCAAAAAACATTTTAAGAAATACTTGACTAACTTTTGACAGGAAATAACAGAAGTTGAATTCAAACATTGTTCAGTTCAACACACTCAGGGTGTTTACTGCTACATACATATTCTACTTTGGTTAGCTTCATTGTTACAGCTGGAAATAAAACACAGCGCTGATGAATTCACCTGATGTTGACTCAGAATCCACAGAGCAGAATTTTATATTATATTCAGTGATTGGCTGTTTCTTGGCTTCTTCTCTACTTAGGTATTACCTTTGAATTTCATATACAGAAACCAGATATTGACCTTAATTTTATTATTTATGTAACTCTGACATGTCAAAATGTCTTCAAATTCTAGGGAATTTGAACGTGTGGCCACAATGACCTCAAGTCAGGCGTTTGCTTGCTCGTTCAGTACTATAAATTGAGGATTTGAGCTGTCAATGACTTTAGCAAAATATCTAAAGTCTGCACGTTGATGTCCTCAAAATGTCCAGAAGTATAATCTCTTGATTACCTCTTTGCTCTAATGTCTGGTTCATTCTCATCAGGCCAGCAGGTCTGCAATGATTTCATCAGAAATACAGAACAAGAAGAGCGTCCATAACCTGACATCATCATTTAACCCCCACTGATAGGGCAAAATTTTAAATCTGGGACTCAAAGTGAGGATCAATATACAGCTTAAAGAATGATATCACTTTGAAAATATGCTGAGCCTCACAAATGTCTCATCAGGCCTTGGCAACGTGGAATGTTTTCAATATGTTCTTATTCCATGGTCAAGGAATAATTAATATGGAGCATCGGGTCAGACTTTCAAAATAAAGTTTGCTTAGAAACAGTCCAGCTGACGTTCGCAGTTTGGGTCTGAAAAACGAGTTCCTTAACTATTGTTTTCACACAGGAAACGAACCTCAGTCCCCTGTGTTGACCCATCCACCCACACCTCCACCCTCCTCCACATGTGGACGTCAGAGTAGCCTACGCTCATACTTTATTCCTGCCATATCGCCCCCTGCTGTTACTGCGCCTTTATATACAGACGAGTACTGTCCATGCTGAGGTAAAACATGACAGTCACACGGTATTCAATACTTTAATTTATTTTTTCTAAATTCTGACTCCACTCTTGTGGTATTGAGCCATGTAGAAAGACTCGGGTTTATTTGTTGAGGTTTTGAGATATCTGTCACTGGAATTTTAGTTTGTGGTGCTCATAGCATTAAAAATGACATTCAACAGCAGTGTGGCTTTTGAACAGTGTCCTGGACAAAACACAGACCTCAACACTTTTATTTATCTGGCTCTACTTTCTATTGAAGAATGTATGAAAAACACTTGCAGCGTGTTATGTGGACTATTCAGAGCATCCAGATGTTTGTGGAAAGAGATGATGCTATCAAATAGTTGCACACTCTGGATCATCTGCATGTTAATAATCAGCTGAAAATGATTCGGCTCAGTCTTTGGACAGACTCAAATTGGCATGTAGAGTAAAGTGCAGCTTAGCACAGCTTGCCTTTGATTTCATTATGTTTTTCACGAGATCAAAAACTAATTATTGCCTCTTTGTAAGAGCAACGCTCACCGCGATCATTCATTATCTCTTCCTCTGACTGTCAGTTCCACTTGAGTCAGTTTAGCCTTCAGCTCCATTATCAGGCTTATTACGCCTGTCTCTCAGAAAGGCATCAGCAGTGGGATTAAATCTGCGGTCGAGGCAAATACATTAGATTTTCATATCCAGATAACAAGATAATTAATTTGTGATTGTGAGAAGACGGCAAGAAAAGTCATGCAAGCACATTTTGCCAACTGAGACTGAACCTTGTTGAACTGCCAGCATAGTTTTGAAGTAGGTCAGCCTAATCAGAAAGGTGCATTTAGTTTGGCGCTCACACTGTACCCCAAACATGATTTTGTCCTGACTCATGACTGATCTTTTTAACCTACTGTGTGTGTTTGTTGAAAAACTGACAGAAAGCTGAGAGAAGATTTTTGGATTTAGATGTGTGGAGCAAAATCATATTTGAACAAACTTTAACCAGAGATGACAAATGGATGTTTCCTCAGCTGCTTGGCTACAAAAGGGTAGCAGATGAGCAGAAGTATTCATGAATGTTCATTCATACTTTGATGCATAAAGCGCTGTTCTTTACATCACATGCGTAGTTAAGGTTCTGATTTTCAGCCTGTGTTGAGAAGTTTGTTGTTGAAGCTTGACATGAACTCCGTGCTTACCGTGCTGCTTCATGTTTCAGTGTTTCATCTGGGTTTTCTACCTGGCAACAACAGCAGAGGACTGCTCTCACTGGGAAAAACGTGTTAATTATACAGATGCTTAAGAGGACCTATATTTTATGTTCACCTCAAGGAACACAGGTGGAAGTAATGTGATGTTATTAATACAGCAAAACCTCTTAAAGGGTGACTTCACTTTTTCAATCTGGACTTATTTCCCATTTTTTGTGTCCATCGTTTTTGCCTCAGACAGGCAGATTTATATTCTTTTTGACAACATTTCTACACAGATAGACCTTTTTATTAAAGATTAAGATCCTTTTTTGTTTAAACAGAAGCAGCTGTTATATCACTGTGTTCAAAGCCACCAGACTTCATTGACAAAAACAAACAAAGTCATTTTACATTCTAACACTTGAACCCAAAAATCTTGGTTTGTCTGTCCACTGTCCAAAAATCAGCAACTATGGTTTGAGTTTGAATCAGATCTGTGGGAAATCACTCTAACGTCCATAAATTCCATATTTGGAACTTTCACGCTCATCCTGAGGTTTTTCTATTAATCGACATCATAAAGACACAGAGGTGAGAGACAAAGGGAGACAAAGAGGACAATAAAGAGGAAATGAGCTCTGAGGTCAGATGAAAGCTGAGCTGTCATACAGTCAGAACGCTGGCTGATTCAGACAGACTACAGTCCACCGTAGGATTAATGCGAAGCATAACTTTGCATCGCTTTCTGTGGGATCTTTTTCACAATCTTTTCCTCATCTTGACTGGGGATGTTTTGCGCCTGGTGGAGCCACATCAGAAACGTCGCATGAATCATTTTTACGAAGATCTTTCGTAAGATTTCGGTGAAAATGTTTTGGATTTATCATTTTGGAAGACAGTGACACACAATAAATAAATATTTTGTTGTTACGTTTTCTTGAAGTGACACCTCTGGTTTCCACATTGACCTTCACGTTCAGGTGGCAGTGAGGGCGTAGATGTTTGGCTCAGCAACATTCAGTTTAGTGTTTCACAGTGAAAATTTGAAAACAATTATTACTTTTCTTTCACCATTCACTTGATAATTCATCACTGTCACGAATAGTGACTTTAATTCCAAATTTTTGATCATACTTTGATATGAGATTCAGTTTGGACATGAATGTAACTTTGTGCTGTACTCAAGAGAAAGATTAAGAAAAGAATTTGATGAAGGAGAAAAATGATAGCATGTGATAAATCACTCTGCAGTTAGCTAATCCAAATGACAAACATTCAGTATTTTTATCACACAAATTGTTCTTTGTCATTTTCTTCCTTATTGTAAAACATAACTTCTGCCACAGTTCATGCAGCACGGCCACATAAGTTATGGTTCAACAGATCCTCGTGAAATGTGCACACAAAGCGTCCACGTCTGTCAGTGTTCACGTTCAAGCAGTCTCAGTGCGAGCCGCGTCCACATCATGACACTGATGCCTTTTATGTCAGGCTTGTGTTTTAACACAGCGTGGACATGGTTTGTGAGTTTCATCCACATCACAGGGAGCCCGTGTGGAACCCTCATGTTTCAGAGTGTAGCTGGCACGAAGACATTTGTTTTCATTTTTGAGGGCAAGTGGAGGAATATTAATGGCTGCACAGTGATAAACGTAAGTACAGTAAATGCTCAGTATTTTACTCACACTGAAACCATTTGAGACAAAATATTACAAAACATGTCATCAATCTGCAGACTGGAACTACATAATATTGAATTTGATCGGATGTATTTGAAGATAATAAGGAAGGGCTGTGGCGTACTTTACTATTCATGTTCAAGGAGCAGCATCAAATGGAAAATATAATTGTGTGTTTTGCTGAGAGTTACAGAGAAATATGATAAAGGACATGTCCAAAAATAAATTCGTTCAATAAATTGGAGGACGCAGTTACATTAGGTCCAGTTCAAGTGGTAAGAATAATATTGTGTGTGCTTATTTGTCTGTACGCACTCATTACAGGAACATTTGCAAAAAATATTTATTTACCTGGTTTGACCCTGAAATGACACTTTAGTCTGTGCAGATCCCAACATACATGTAAACACACAGTAACTATTAGATGATTTAAAATGAGTTTGCATTCATAGGATTTTATAACTGTGCTTCACTCGAGTATATCCAATTATTTTTCAGCATCAAAGTGTACTTCTACTTTCAGAGGTAAACGTTTGACAGCTGCATGTTTCAGTCACATTTTAGACTTCAGACTTTACATACAAACCACCTGATGGTCTCATAAAGTATGATGCTGCCTCATGAAACCTGTTGGTTAAATTCTGAATAATCCATTCACAGTTCATCTGTACATTTTAAAAATAGTGAAAAATATCCAACACAACAATATTTTTTAAATCAAACCCACAGATGATCCGTGTACAATGACAGATGTTTTTAGATGTTTTTGATTCATTTAAAATCAATGAATGAATCTAAGTGATTATCAGAATTGTTGATTCATTTTCTCTTGATTTGCTTTTTGTTACAGCATCATGCTCCAGTGATGGATCAGCTTGTATAAAATAACAGAACTGTAATGTCATATTTATTCTGTTTTTTTTTTTTAAATACTTCTGCATCCTGCTCAATAATTGAATCACATCTTTAATGACAAGAATTATAACATACAGTAGTACATTTACATTGTTACGTTTACTTTAACAAAAGATCTGAATATTATTATTAAACTGTAACATGAGTTTGAATGTTTCCAGGCACACTTATTTTCTTCTTTAAAAAAAAAAAAAAGCATCGAAATCACAAGAACAACATGATGTGTCCACCTGTGGTCTGCAGTTTAATTTAGAAAAGCAGATTTATTTTTGATGACCCTGATGAGGGAAAGGAGCACTGCACAAAGAGACACTGAATATGAAATTTTTGAAAATTTAGTGTTTACCACTAAAACATGAACACTGTCAACCCTCACATTCTGAGGGTTGACAGTGTTTTTGTATATTCACAGTAACAGCAGCATGATGAACTGCACAGAACATAAAAACATGAAGGAAATATGAACATATTATGAAATAATGTTTCATTATAAATGAGATGGATACTGTTCAGTGAATAAAACAATGGCTAATATTTATGGACATAATGTATATATGATTATAGATATACAGAATACAGAACAGACATAGGTGTGTGGTGTTTGTTTGGTATAAAGGCGTGCAGAAATAAAGCATTTAGGTGTGCAGTAATCATTATATTTTCACTCTTTTTCAAAAGGTTTAAAACCACAAGCTATTTTGAATATTTCAGAGCTCTGAGATCATGCAGGAAATGCCTGGCTATGTAATCTGGAGCATTACAGCATACAGTGTGCTGCTGAAGGCCATGTAGAGCGTTCGTTATTCTGACTGTCTTCAGCGTGTTGCTGCGAGCGGCTGAGGTAATGCCTGACGTCCACGTGCCACAGTGAGGGGCGAGTACGATCCCCATCTGGGATTGGTAAGTCTCTGCAGTTCCCCTGGAGACGTTCTGATCTTCCCTGATTACATGTGGCAGCCTCTGACCTGCACTGAAGACCCTCTCCTGACATGGAAGATTGACGATTATCGATGCAGAAACCTTTGTTAATTCAGCACACGAGGTTGTGCAGCTGGATAACTGCTTTAACCTCATCTGATGAAAATCTGATGAAATCAAGTTTATTTTGGGATGAGGATAAATAATGATCCCGGTTGTGAGGTACTCTTTTTTATGCTCCATAATACCAGTGTTGAGCTTGTATTTTTTTCTGATGCTACACGTAATTCCAGATTTAGTCCAGGGTCTGTGGAAACTGGAGCTCCCGCTTTGATTGAGTGAATCACCTGCTGTGGAAATTATAAACACTGAGCAGGAATTTACATTAGGCACCCAGTGGAAAAGTGCACTGTGCTGATGGCTTTGTCTGAACGATGGAGTAATAAAATCTCTTTTGTATACAAGACATATTTCATCAAGGTATCTGCACTTCTTCACTCCGACTCTTTAAAAGCCATTTCATCCATCTTCAAATAGAGCTGGAAGAGCCAAGTGTGATGATTTCAAAACATTTTAACTGCGAGGACACTGTGCTTTTGTGCTTAACTTCTCTCAAGTGAAAATTGTTGCCCTTAAATCCCACGTTGGTCTTAATGTGGAGCTGTCACACTGTGCAGGAAATCGAACAGACGCGTTGCAATGCCTTCAATTAAAGTTTGAATGATTGTAGTCAAAATTCAGCTGCGATGAGGCACCGAGGAGCATAACGGCCGTGGGACAGGGGAGTAAAGTTACCTGTTTTTGCTGTGTAGTCATGGAAGTCTCCCAAAAACTTCGTCCTGATGCCAAAGTGACTTTGCATGTTAAAACACTTAAAAACAGCAGAATCATCAGTTCTTTTGAAATCATGAGAGCATAGTAGCCTGCAGATGGGGGACCAACGAGTGCAGAAAAAGTAAAAGAAACAGGACGACAAAAGGATTTTGTACATTATACTACAAGCAGCTCTACAACCACCACATGCTTTCATCATGTCTACCAAGCGGAGGCCTTTGCCCTCCTACTACCTCAGTGTCTCCACTCGTACGGTTCAGCCTACCGAGGGGGAATTCCAAGTTTGTTTTGCTGGTTGAGTTAGCCAAAAGCAACCTCGCTGCTAAAGAAACCCTGAGAGTGCGCGGGGCAAAAGTGTTGCAAGGTTTATGGTGAAAATCAACGCTGGAGTTTTTCCTTCGCAGCTTTCCGGGGTTTATATGCTGATTATGTGGGCTGTCTGCAAAAACAAAAATAAGCACGATTTGAAAAGGCTTTTGTATATCTCTGATTAATTTTGTTCAAAACAAGCATTCATGCAGAGAAGAGCCAGGATTTTCAAAATACTGAGGTCAGGAGCTAAAGTCTCTCCAACGTAAACCAAAACTCACTTTATGTTTTAGTTTTACCGTTATATGACATTTTACAAAATCTCTCTTTACATGGAGGTCAAAATGCAGTTTGAAATACTATACACACTCTACACTAAATAAGGCCTGAACCTTTGAGGAACCCCTATGAACTTCAACATTCTTCTGCTCTGGTTATGGACCTTTGTTGTATGTCATTACTGTAAACTGCCGAGTGCTAGCTGAGTGCCACGGGTCCTGTCCTGTCTTAAATCCCTTAAATCTGAACAAACCCAGCTGATTCCTGAAAGTAACGCACCAGCGAAGAAGACATTAAGGTACGATGAGGTGTGTTCATCAACAAGCTAACCATTCCATCCAACTTCTGCTAAGAGTAATCAATGCTTTGTTCAGTGGTTTGCAGGCAGGTTTGATGAATAGACATACATTTGCACTGGAGGACATGAACAAATGTGAAAATGTTTCAGCTTCAGCAACATTCCAGTGACGCTGTGTGAAAGCCTTTCAATGTTGAGATTCTCCCGATGTCCCCAACAAACTTATCTTACTGTCATCTGTGGACACCCAAAAGTCTATGATAGAATATCAAAAAACACTCCAGTGGCCATAATTATGCGGGTAGTGCAACAAAAAAATTGTTGCATTTGTCCTGAGCACTGAGTCTTAAAATGTCATGAAAAACTCACTGGTATTACTAACAAATGTAATGACCAGATTTCAGTCCACACTTATTTTTTTGTGCTGTACTCATAATCACATATATTTATGTTGGTGGATGATGGTATATTTCCAGCAAACACATACAGAACACGCTCCTCCCTTACTGTGATAAAACAAGACTCTGACTGCGCCCCTGACAGCCACCTCTGCAACCACTGCACGTGGTGAATATAATATATATATCAGAACACCACAAGTGATCCTGATAAACACGGCGGTGTAACTGTGTCATACTGTACATGAGAGATTTATTCCTCTGCAGAGGCAGTGAACACAACACGAGCCCACCAATAACTGTGCTGTCCTCAGAGCCTAACAACATATTTAGAGCTGACAAACAACGTTCACCGCAATAAACAGCATGGCTATGGTGAACGTACTGACACACAGTCACACACAGGCTCTATACTCAAGTACAGCCAGTTTATCTGCTTCTTTGAAATGAGGCTGAGAGTTTACTCATCTATTTTCAGATCGATTGTATCAATCAATGAGTGGAAACAAAGTCTAGCCACAGTTTACCCACCTCTCTATTTACCACACCTCTGAGCATTAATATGCCTCCAGTGGCTGTCAAAGCTCCTCCAGACTCTTTCCTCTTTCCAGACTGTCCACACTGCACCGTGCACCGGTCAGTCAGTCTCCCCCTGTGACCTCTGACCCTCTGCGTCACACACTACATAGACACGAGGCTTCCTACAGTTGTTGCTGCCTCACTCCTCTGCTGCATTTTCAAATCCAGTGGGTGGGACTGTCCCAGCAGGAGGGTGCGGTTACCCTGCGAGTGCCGTGTCATGTAGGGTCATGTCAATGGAAACCTGTAGCACTATAATGAGCAGTTATGGTCAACATACAGCATCACATTTGGTACCTGGATTGGAGAGAGCTGGTGTGTGATGACAGTTGGAATTAGGACGACGGTATTCTCTACCACGTGTCAACCTGAGGGGATTCAGCTAGTCTGTGTGCTTACTTAGAAAACAATGGGCACGGATGTTTTGACGCACATCATTTGCCGTAATAACTTAACAAGTAATAACATGTAACATGTGACTCAGTAATGTTGTTCTATCTAACATGATCGCCCTCAGTCACCTGTCCTTCTCTTACATGTTCACCATACCAGCTTTTCAGCTTTACAGCACCGTTTGAATGAAGTAGTCGTTTGTTGATACTGGGCTGTTGATACGGGTCCAGATCAAGGATTTAGCTCCACCATTAAGGCTCAGTCTGAGCACAAGCTACAAGTTGGTGGGTGTAGTTCTTCAGCAGCTACCCGGGCTCAAAGAAGCGCAGACGTTTAAATCCACACTTGCTGTCACTTTAAGTGCACTTGAGGCCTCATTTATTGCAGAGCACTTGTAAACTTTCCCATTTCCAAAAGAAGAAGAAGAAAAAAAGAAGTGTGCGTCTATTGAGGTTGTTAAGTGTAGTTTTCCATTTATCAATGGTTGGGGAGCGGCCAGGCAGATGTGCTCGGGATCGGGCCCTGCCAGACCAGACTTTTCTCTGAAGACATTAGCGTGCCACAGCGAGAGAGCGCTCTCATCCTTAAGAATTTCAATGATGCGATTAATTGCTAAGCTGCTTACCATTTTAACCAGTTCAGCTTTGGGACGGTTCGTCAGACAAATCCGGAGTTCTTTAGCGTCTTACGTAGCCCACCGGAAGAAAGTGGAGCGTGCAGGAGGAGGCTAATCTCCGAGGCTGACAACATAAATGGGCTTAAAAAGGTTCTAAATATCATATCATGCTTAAATTCTTCTAATTAGACAGCTTTGGCTTTTCGCTCTGAGGGGACGTTACCGAAGGTTTCCAGCACGGCCAAGGCCGGGCACACCTATTCTGAGAAATAAACCCAAGAAATAAGAGTCTGAGGTGAAGTTTGATTTAAATGCCTGTGGTATGAAGATAGGTGAGAGGGACAGACGGGGTGGGGGGAGGCAGAGGAAGCATGTAGTACCTCCGTTCAGTGAGAGAACACATGGATTTGGGTCTGCTAAATGTCAACATGAGTAAGTCATGTATCACTTTGTTTCCATGATTTCTACACAATTAAATCATTAAGTGTCATTAAGGGACTTGTGTAATAGCCCCTCTGGTGCTGCTGGAGGACTGGAGAGGAATCCAGCTCAGTGCCTGCTGCAGTCTGCACCGGACTGGAAATATCAAACTGCTATACTTTACTTGTTAATATTCAGGTTATTACGACATAATATCTCTATATGAAGCTGCATTAAAGTCGCACACTCACTGCCATTATGGTCTTTGCCCAAAAAACTGAGTAAAAGTCTGAACTCTGTACAATCACCAGGGAAGTATGAAGTTTTACTGTAAATGTTGTGACGGCGGGGGGAAGAAAAAAAAAGGAGGAAAAAGGGGTTTAATGTTCTGCATCCACTTTGGCAAAAAGTCTTGAGTGCCGCTGAGCCAGGTCAACATTCTGGAAAATGAAAGAGTCATTATGAGTGGAAACACTTGTATTTAGATCATTACTTCACACAGTAATTATTACATACGGAGCGTAATGAGTCATTGCGAGAAGATTAGCTTGTTAATCTCCAGGAAACAAAAGGCCTGGAGGACAGCGAGCACGCATGAAAAACATCCAGAATTATCAAATAATGTTTCATGCATGCTATTGTAAACAGAGTAACCAATACCTGTTTTTTTTCTTTTTTCTTTTCTTTTTTTTTTTTAACAAAGCGTTGACGAGGCGAAGGCCTTTTGCTTCGACTGCGCCAAAGCTCTGGAGAACATTCACTTAAGAGGAAATGTAAGCTATGTTCCGTCCTAGCTCATTTTGACATTAAAGACACTAACTGGAACCATTACAAGCTGAGCAACACACTGGAGTGTTATGCCTCATACCTCTAATGAATAGATGTGTAACAACTCCAACAGGCAGTTTTCAATTACATCCTATTGGAAACAAATGGCTTTTATTCCCTGGAATACCAACGCAGTATTATACATGTCCATGCAAATACCTTGTGTACTTGCTGCTTGGGTAACAAATTGCCATATCATGTGTTACAATTACCTCCTCAGTTTGGCCAGCCAATACATCTTCCCAATGAAATGGGTTGAAAGCTATGAATTATGGCCATATTTCAGTCTAAAAGAAACAAACCACTAATTGCGACGTGGCCTCCCGGTAATTTCAACAGAGAGCCCAGAAAGGCACTCCAGCATTGGGGAAATCATTTACTGCTGCTCCTGCTTTATTTTGGTTTCAAATAACAGACACTACTAATTTGGTGTGGGCCTGACCCCTGCCCTCCCCCCTCCTTCTCCCCCCTCATGCCCCGTGGGGAAAACTCCAATCAACCCACATCTCCACCAACTCCCCCCCCACCCCACCTCCTCCTTTTTTCTTTTGCAAGCCCTCTCTCTCTCTCTCTCTCTCTCTCCGCTACCAGTGAACTGAAGACCAGCCTTTCTGAAATGTTTCTGCTAATTCCCATTTCCTTTATAATCACAAGCTTTCATGTGAGTGGCTGGCCGGGGCCGGCAAGGGAGGGGAGTGGTAATTACTCTGGGGTCCCGGGCATTAACCCGACCAGGTGTCACTGGATGGCCTGTTTACCTCGGTGATTAATGAATGGACTGCTAGTCTCTCGCTGCCCCCACCCCGGCGCTCTTTTATTCAGTGCGGAGCGTGCCACTGAATCAATTTGCTGAGCAGTGACAGGTATGAGCCACATCAGGCCTTTCCGAGGCCAGCCGGTCCACCCCGGCCCTTCTCTTCTTACCGGGCCAACTCATCTGTTAGCGGTGCTAAGCTAATTAAGGCAGAGTTTCATGAATGGCGAACACAGCCAGCGTGTGCCCTGAGATAACATTTGTGTGCAGCAGTTTGTTGCAACAGTGATAAATAAGCTGCTGATCTTCGACTCCGACCTGCGTTTTTCTCATTAATGACTGAACCAAGTGAGTAATGATGGACTAGTTTACAGATAATAAATGCTGTGTCTGAAAAAGTCAAACCTATTTGTAACGTTTTAGAAACCATAAAAACGTCTCGTCTTGTAGCGGCACACTAAAAGCTTATAAGCCACTTCAGGTTCAGGATTCAGAGTTGAGCCGGTAATAAGTCTGTACCTGGCTTGCATTAAAAGATTAACTTTTCATCATTTCCTTTCTTTTTTTTTCCTGACAGCACAATAGAGCAGGCCAGACCTCACCTGGTGACTCTGTTGAAACGGTAAATATGTTTTACCATCTCGCAGGCTGCAGCAGAGCTGTTATCCACACTGTGATGAAAAGGGGTGTGAAAGCAGAACTGTGTCGTCCCCTCATGTCTGTCAAAGAGGATATGGAGGGAGAGGAGCGCGCAGGCTTTGTGTACACAGGTGATTACCTAATCAGCATGTCCTCTCTAAGAGGGGGCCAGCGAGGGTTCACGTCACTCAACCGCCACAACTGAACCTCCCAAAGCCAAATAACGGCCTCATTGCTACGATACTGACACAATAACAGACGAGGAGGGAGCGCGGCAGACACACGGAGAGTTCATTTCCAACAAATGTGCATCTTTCTTTTCAGCGGTGGAAGCAACTGATTAGAGTATGTTCACTCTCATTACTGTGACTGAGCGGCCACAGAGTCTCAGGGTCATCAACTTACACTAACGAGTTACACTGACCACGAAGAAAAGTGAGCTTTGAAATGGATCTATCAAAGTGTTTTTACTCAGAGGAAAGGAGAGATACTTTACTTTACTGGAGTAAAAGTATGAACACCTCAATCTAACAATATTCATTCCATTAGAAGAAAATTGTGCATTTAAAATGTACAGAACAGAACTATTATCAGAATTTTATGAATGTTTTTATTTGGTTATTATTTCTGATACATGCAGCAGGTTAGCAGCATTTAAATATTACAGCTGGCCTAGGTGCATCTGATTTAAAAAACTTGATATACTCCTGGGTAATTTTATCGATAGCAAATTAGCATAATTTCATGTTAAATGATATGAAAAGCAAAAGTTATCAAATAAATGTAGAAGAGTAAAAAGTTCAGCATTTTCCTCTGAAGTGTAAAAGAGCAGACGTCTGTCCATCACCCCTTTTTATTATATTATTATTATTTTATTATTATTATTTTATTTTATTTTATTTTTATTTTTTTTAGCATTTCTCAGTTCCATTAATTCATCTGTAAAACTAGTTGAAGTTACAGACAGAAAATGTCAGAAAATGTGACATTTATTTTGTGACAAAATATTTTCGTCCGAGTTTAAAAAAAAAAAAAATATATATATATATATATATATATATATATATATAGTACCCCTGAAACTGAAATTTTCATTTCCACAATCAGAGTTCATATTCATATTCATATGTCCTGAAAGTTTTATTTCATGTTTGTGAAAACTTTGTAAGAAGAAAAGAAGATCAAAGCCTTGTATGTTTGCAGGTAGTTTTGTCTGAAGCCATTAATCATTTATTACAAATAATTGCAACCTTTCAGTTGTAAAGTCAAGTCAAATTTTATTGATACAGCCCAAAATTACAAATCACAGTTTGGCTCAGGTGGCTTTACAATAAGCAAAGCATGCAAGATCCTCTAGCTTTAGACCTTTGATACGGGTGAGGAAAACTCCCCCAAAAAACTTTAACATGGAAAATATGGAAGAAAGCTGAGGAAGAGCTGATCACTCATTGTTGATGTGTTCTGTATTTCTGTGCATCATATGAACAGACCAAACAGGAACTTATTTTCTATAACGCATAAGTGAGAAAATCATCAGACGTGACAATAGAAGCTCCAATTTATTAATTATAGTAGCAGTGCTGCTAGCTTGGATAGCAGCCATTATTACTGGCTCAGACCTGGAGTGTAGCTAGTGTAGCAGTGTAGTGTAGCAGCCAGGTTTCTAGCCTTGGTAGCTGTTAGCTGCTAGCAAAAGAAATGAAAATATGGAAACTTTATTTCAGCATTTGTTATGTGAAAGAATGATTAATGACATTTCAGAGCAATATTTAATGACATTTGACAAAACACCTGTGGATATAAAATATTCATCCTACTCGACCTCAGGGCCTCGTCTGTTTAAACGGGAGGCAACATATTGTTTTTTTTATTTATTTGTTATGGATTTCTCACTAAGATCTTTTATTTTCATAAGAAGATCTTTTATTTTTATTGCCACACATCAATCATATATGAATAATCCTCAGATTCTTCGTCCTTTAACAGAAACACTGTAAGTCTCAGAGCTCCCGGCCGACATAGAAACACTTAAGAGGTATCTGTCTATTCATCTGAGCTGTCACTTCTCACTTCAAACTTTATGAGGTTCATTCAAGTGAGTCATTGAGACGTGCTAATAAAATGATCCTGTTTGCCGTGATGGCTGCGTGTCACGACAGAACGCATTCCTACTTATGTATTCAAGCTCAACTGGCGTGCCATGACATCAGCTAACAGTGAACATTAAGACAGGCCATTAACAAAGCTGATGAGTTACAAACTGCTGCTGCTATTATCCCGGAGCTCTTAATGGATCGCGTTTTGATTGTGTCAGCCAACACTCGAGTGACCTTTTACATGACGGTTTGAAGCTTTTGCCGTACACTTCCAGCAGCTGGTTTTTCCACACTGTCTGTCAAAACAACATGGCTGAGTCAGGCGGAGGTGGGAGCTAAGCACGGAGAAGTTTGGAAGGGATAAATTGTTGTGACTACCACAGGTGGGGACGTGGGGAAGGCGAGGGAGGCGTGACAAGTCGAGCTGTCACTGAGGAATGCTTCGGTATCCGTGTTCACAGCACAGGTGTACTGGACGCTCAGATGGATTAATACAGTGTTAATGAAACAAAAACATGTCAGAATTACCCCCTCGCTCTGTATACTGTTTTAACACCTGCGGTTTTCTCTGCTGTTTGCACTTGTATGTCAGTTTACGCTGCATTTCACAGGCCGAGGGCAGACCAGAGGAATTAGGCTATCATAACATCACTGTGAAATATTACATTTGGTTCCCGCTGACTGCAAAGCACAGAATTACAATAAAAAGCAGCGGTGATTAGTATGGAAGACAAAACATATTGTTTCAGACACAGTGAGTGCATCATATCTGTGTGTGTGTGGTCTCGTGTTATTTTGTTTGATAAACTATAGCCTGATATTTATTCCATTAGCTAAATGCTGGTGTGATTAACAAAGTGACATTTTGCAGAAGATACTGAAGCATGAAGCAGCGCTGTGATTAAGTCTGACTAAACTGGAGCTCTTCACACACATGGAAATATGTTTTCTTTCACAGTGCAATTTTTTTTTCAGCCTAAAAAGGCAGCGTTCTAATTATAATATAATAATCAGTGGTGGAAAAAGATCCAGAGTCCATGTCAAGGAGCTGATTTGATTTTTTTTTAGATGGACGTCACATGTAATGAACTGAAGTACAGTACTTGAGTAACTGCACTTAGTTACATTCCATCAGAGTAATTAATGACACTCTATTGAATGGCCTCCTTTATTTAAGTGCATTAGCTGTGATGTGATGTTAATCCCTCTGGTGTCCGAGCTGAAGACGTGGAAAATGTCTCAGTGTATGACTTTGACAGATGGTGACAAATGTCTTATTGAAAGGTATGAATTTCTGATGAATTATGCCATGATGCGTTCAGCGAAACCTGACGAGGCAGAGCCAGAACCTGCCTGGATTTATATGGAAATTGCCGCTTCGCCGTCTTGAATGAACATTAACTACTTTCAGGACTGTAGTGAGAACGGCCTCGCCTCTGTGGTGGAAATATTAGAGGGTTAATGAAAAGTTTTGAATAAAAAAAAAATCATGTCATTTCCCCCACTAATGTCTCCTATTTTCCTTTCCAAATCCGTTCAGTGATTTTCCTTAATAAGATGCAATCTGTCACACTTGCAGCGTGCCATTTGGCAAAAAACGAGAGCTTCAACTGTATCAGCACGCCGTTACTCACGAAAGAGAACCGCTCCGTCTGCACTAACTGAGAAGAAACAGAGCATTACGTACAAATCAGTGGCTATTAATTGCAGCACGACAGGAGGAGGTGGTTGCTTTAAGAGCAGTGACATCATCTTAGTACCCAGCTGTCACTTTTTATTTGAAATTTACTGTAACTGATCTGTGATGATCTCTTCAAAATGAAACATTCCTCTGATGGGGAGGTGCTTCTAAAATTCACACATTGCATAATCTGCTGCCCAAATGTTTTTATGTTAAGTGCCATAAATAGCATTAGCTTCTAACATAAACCTCTGAATGTATTTCTTAACTTTTATTAATGCAATAATAATTACATTTAGTTTCAAATATCTGTCCTTCAGTATTTATATTTTTGTATAGTTTAACAACATTAACGTGTATGTGTGTGAAAATGATTTTTGCTCGTCAGGTTTTTTTCCTTTTAAAAAATAAGTTAGCACTAGCTAGTTAGCCGCTAGCAAGCAAGCTACCCAGCTAGCCTTGCGTGACAAATAAATGTTATATTTATGTTATGTTAAATGTTATATTTATCAGAAATTTTATTTTATAATGATACTGTAACATCATGTTTTATAATACTGCACATCATAATTTAATTTTCCCTGACAGCTCCACTTAAAAAAACAAACAAACAAAAAAAAAACTCGAACACAAAATGGAAAAAAAACGAGACAATCATGGAACCAAAGATCTGAGCTGACGTGAAAATGCTAATGCTACTAACATCAGCTTGTCACTCTGAGGCTGTAGTTCCAGGCTTGATGTTAGGCTTTGCGTTTGATTCAGAACAAACTGTGTGCCCTGAAGCCCTCAGAGGGAAGTGGCTGTGTACTGAGGAGGCGAGAGGCAGCTGGGAAATGACCATTCTTATATACAAACATGCAGCTAGAGCAATCTTCAGCCGGCATCCATCAGAGGCTTCCTTTGTAGGTGCAGGTAGTTTGGCAGGAGGGTCATCGGTCAGCGTCTGGTTTACACCTCTCTCTCTGTCTGTTCCAGGCCAAAGTAGGCTGACTGGAGGGGGTCACGGTATTGATCAGGGGCCTTGGATGGGAGCCCTTGACCTGCGCCTCCATTTAAAAGCTATAAAGGAAGCCCTGCTCCAATCTAATGTTTTCCACCGAGGTGCCAGGCGAGGCGGCGGACACCTGCACTATGTCATTCTGTTTAGATTGGGAGCTGTGGCTGATAGGGCCAGCTGGGCCTCTCTATCATTAGATCCAACAACGCTTACAATAACAGAGAAGAAGGCAACACAGAAACACATTAGATTTCGCCTTATTTATGGCATTTGATGACAAGAGTACAGCTCACAATCCAACTTGGACATTAGCTGGCTAAATTGATGCAAAGCACTTACGGAGCTCATCCACCGGTCTAGTGTCTAGTGCGAAGATGCTTGTCTGCTGTAAATATTAGGTTTGAGGAACATTTTTAGCTTGTCAAAACAAAGCCCTGCAATTGCTTTTAACATCCTTAATCTTTGGATGATTGTTCAAAACAGATTCTTGACTCACTCTGCCTTACATCTGTCCAAACAGCTCCCTTCAGTCCTCAAACCACACGGCTGCAGAGGACAACACAAAATTCACTTCAACTTTCCTCAATTTATGGAGTTTGTGACAAATATATTCCAGTGACAATTACAGAAGTTATAGGATTACTTACATGCATCAGCTTGTTATGAATGAAACTTTTTCCATGAATGCAATGTCTGCAAAGTAAAAAATATGACTTCTAAATGATCAGTGAACTCTGAATGAGGTTTCTGAAGGTGACAGCAACATTTTTCCTTCTTGTTATTTCCTAAAACACTTGACCTGTTAACATATTCATTTCGGTGCGTACTCTATCCTCAAAAGTAGTCTGATGATTGATCCTAATGGTCAACTTAATATTAATGTTTCAGCTTATTAATAAATCATAGAGCAGGAAATTAGCTTGAGAATGTGCTAAAGATATCTGATATTAAACGTCATTTATCAACGATGAAAGGTTGAAGAGTTTAACCAAACAAAGCAGTGCAGAAATCATTTTTTTCATAATTTGAGGTTATTAAGACCACGTTTGTTAAAGGGACATGCCGCTGCTTTCTGTGTTTTAGCACCTGCAAATCATGAAGGCTTTACATTGAAATGAATGGACTACTTTTACATAAATGCTGCACAGAGCAAAGAGTGCTGAAATGTGCTTAAAGGATAAGAGTCACTCTGTCTGCTATCAGCCATGACTGCTGCTGTATAGTACCAAGACTGATACACTGTGTAGTACTCCTGTATACACTATTTCTATACTTTTAATCCTCATTTTTCATATATTTGAAGTGGTGTCGTATATCCTATTTATAAAATACATTCATAGTGATACCACTCCAATACTTGTATACACTTAAAACAACCCTTTCACATTCATACAGGTCATGCATATTTTTATATATATTCATGCACATTTCTTGGGTAAATATTTCATATTTCTATATCTCTGTCTATTTTTTATATTTTAGTACTTTAGTATTTTTTATATTTTTTTCTGAAAATGTATTGTATTGTTTTTTATTTCTTCTTCAGCACATTTCATTGTAGGCTACTGTTGAGCCTGTATTAACCTGCATATGACAAATAAAACTCAAAATTTAAACTGAGTGGTTCTGTTCTGTGTTTTCCTTAGTGTCAACAAATGGCATTAAATGAACCAAAACCAACAATCATTTAAATATATTAATATATAAATATGTACATTTTTAGTTTAAAACTAAAACAAAAAAAAACCAAAAGAGTCAGCTGGGAGTTGCAGTTTTAAGCAGGCAAGACTCAAACAGGAGGAAATAAACGAACATGTCAGCCAGAGCAGCAGTAGCTCTGTTGTTAACCGAGGTCAATGTAGAGCGATAAGATCTATCAGGATTTATAGATCAATTATCTGTAGATTATGGTCTGATTTGATGACATTAAGACAAATATGAAATATCATCAGACTTTTGCATTGAGTTCTGGATTGTATATGTTCAAAAATATTGTGTAGAAATTAATGGTCTTAAAAGAAAAAATGTCTGCCTGAGATGGTAGAAAAAATACATCTACATTTCTATAACTCTTTAAGTAGTTGAAATATAATGAATATATGAATAAAGTTGAAACTTTATTTGTTTATTTATTATATATTTATATTGATGCTTTTTCTTCTTTCTTTTCACTTTTGAGAAAAGTTTCCCCCCTGCAGACGAGCTGAGTGCATACAGAGGCTGAGCTGCTCTGTTTCACTCTGTGTGTGTGTGTGTGTGTGTGTGTGTGTGTGTGTGTGTGCGGTGGGTCCCATTGCTAAAGTCTAAACTGCAGCTAATTACTGGGTTGTTTTCTGTCAAAGTTTTCCTCCACTGTTTCCATAAACATTAACACCTACCAAAGTCGGTTCATAATTGGATGTCTGAGCTCCGCTGCTCGTAACCGCAAAACTTTTTATGGTGTTATGTTGTCGCTTGTCTGCAGTTATCATGAGGGAATGAACTTTTATCCATAGCTGGCATGCGCTTTCATTTAAAAGGAAATTAGAGTGGTGGTAGTCACTTTTTGACAGAGCTCGCAGTGGCGAGAAAACGGAAAAGAGAGAGAGAGAGAGAGAAAGCCTGTGTGGCTGAGCAGCCTTGGGCGAGGTTAGCAGGAAGGCACCCATCTGGCAGTGTGAATTTTGACTGGCACATAGTTAAACAGTGATGCAGTTTGACAAATTTCAAACAGAGCTTATGAAAAAGATAACATAAACACAATAGTCACTCCGGGGCTCAGCGTCCACCTGTGTGTGTGTCACCCCGGAGTGTGAGTTAAAGGCCACTGTTAATGAGCAGAGCTGCTCCACGCTCTTGGATTAAGGTCTTTGTAAAGTAAATCACTGTCAGATAAAGGCACGGTGTTTATAACGTACCATTAATATTTTGATCGGTATGTTTAAGAGAGCCAGCTCCTTAATGCACACTGTCCTGGGCTTTAATGGGATGCACTGGCATATCTGCCTCTGCCCCCCAGTGTGTTAACAGGTCATGAATCTTTTGCCAATTTAAGCACCATACTGTTAGACAGCTTTTTTTCCCTCCTTGGTAGAGACATGAGTCCGTGTATGGCTCGGGGAGATATTCTTGGCAGCTGCAGTGTTATTTGGTTAATCTTGCGGGTGGAGGTGGAGGGCAGCAGGTAGAAGCAGGAGGGATCAGGGATGTTATTGATTGGATACCCATGTTTGATTTAATTGCAGCAAAGTAACACTAAAGTCTGTCATTTTGTCTCGGCTGGCCTCAGAACAAAAGCACTTTTTTCATGTGAAGTGTCATGAAAGGTTAAAACTCCTGAAATGTGGTTTGGCAGCTGTATGTTGGACTTTCATTCATTCATTCCTGCAGCAAAAAAAAACATTATGCTTCTGCAGGAGTCACTCTGGCAGTACTAAATTAAAGAGCAGTTAGCGTCCTTACATGTGCTGCACCAAAGGAGGAAAGCTTTCCCAAACCTCTAACTTAGCTCAGTCTTCAGTCGTAGCCATTCATGTCTTTGTGTTTCTATTAAAAATATTTATGTAGCCATTAAAGGCAATCGATTATCTGAGCATGCAAGCTTTAGTTAGTGCAGCAACGAAATTAATCCTAAATACCAAACCATCATATGGGCTGGCTGCCCTGACAGAGCCAGAAATGCTTGAGCCAGATGTATGAAAGAATTCCAAATCATCACAAATATACATTTGCTGCTTTGTCCATCATTTCTATGATAACACTGTGCTTACCGAGTTAATTGCTGAGATCTGGAGAGTGGAATAAGCAAGTCCAACTGGGCAAGAAACATGAGCAGTGAGACGATCGCACGGCCAACAGTTTAGTCAGATTATTCAAAGTGATTTATTTTGAGGTCAAATTTAAAATGAGCCGACCTAAAAAGTCAATAATGATCCCCGCTGCTCCAGACCACTGTGAGCACGCACAACGACGGCAAGTGTGGTGAATCAAAGCCGAACAAGGAAGTCACTCTGTAAACATGATGCTTATAACGTTATTAGAACTGATAGAAATGATGATCAAAAGTACAAAAATAAATCTAAATACAAACAAAACCAATTCATTCAAATGTAGAGAGTTAGCTCTATACAAATCTGTCACATCGAGTCAACTCTAGTGAACTTCAATAGCAACGTTGGGGCACTGACATATAGATATTTATTATATTTCACTTTTTAATTGAGTATAATGCTCCACAAAATAAATTTAACTTGTGTTAGAGCTAACTAGAAGTTAGCAAGAGTGTTAGTGCCTGGCTAGGTGTGAAGGCATGCACACTTTCAGCAGTGACCCAGCAGTGGCATATATTGATTGTAGATACATAAAACATGAATAATTGGGCGGGTAGAGTCACTCCAGGGTTATTAAGACAGATCTCAGACCTAGTCTGTTGTTTTCTGCTGTAAAAAGAATACTGCTCCTTGGCTGCCAGGCATTTTTTCCAGCTTTACAAAACAGATAAACATGTTGGAAAATAATTTTTCCATCAGCATCACGATTGCTTCCACCGGCTGCCATTGCCAGAAACTAAAAGCTTTAGTTCTGCTGGGAAAACAATGCTCTCTTTCTGTTTGGTGCCATAAATCACAGATACAGAAACAGATTGACAGTGCGTGCTCTTCTCAGTATTTATAGCAAAAAATCTAAATGTTATAATTTGCCACTTTTCACAGCACAACGTTTCCAAAAAAAAGTGTTTTCTGATCTTACGACGTTGAGGTTTGGTTATGTTTGCGCTCAAAACCAACTTGGTTAGGAAAGGATTATGGTTTAGATTAAAATGAGTACTTCGTTAAGGTTGCGTGATGTGTGTTGTCACGGTTACAGTACAGAAGAACGCGGTCTTGATTAAAAGAGTTGATGATGACTGTTGGTAGGAAATGGCCAATAAACAGTGGGCTCCTGCTGCTGACCCATCCAACCACCGAGCACACCCCCTCTGCGACTTTGTGGCTTGAAAACATCGTCACATGACCTCCTGCTTTGAGACTGTCATAATTCTTACGGCTGCTTATGACTTTGTTGTTTGAACATAAACTTATTGTTTTTTTGTTTTTTTTTGTTTTTTTTTGCTTTGGCTGAAACTGTTGCTTTTCTTGGGAGGACAGTCTCACTAACAGAGATGTACTGAAGAATCGATCCTAAAGCTTGGACAGATAGCAGCATGGAGAGAAGGTTAGGTCCTCCAGTTTAGTCCAAGTCATGTCCAACATGTTTTCCATGCATATCTTTTACATCCATGTTAAGGAATCTCTTCCACATATCTTGCCACTAGTCATGGCTATACAACGGTGATTATAACTGTCACCTCTTGTTACTGTCTCCAGGGCCATCATAGAATTACTTACAGTTCCTGCGCCAGGAGTTTCTGATTGTTTTTACTGAAATCCACATAAGGTCTGTGAGGAAACTTCTCCAGTGATTCCAGAGCCATGTGAGACACATCTGGGAGATTACTACGGCTGTGTCTTCCAGTCGACAAGCACCGAAGGCCTTCTGCTATTTTAATCCACACTGAATATTCCAACAGCCTGCAATCAAACTAAATGAGAGAGGATTGGACATACAACAGAAGGTTGTAAAATTAAAAGCAATTGCCGGAAATTGTCCAGTATGATTGTTTTGTGCATGACTTGTTCAAATAAATATCCAGACAACATGTATCCTGAGACTGCAGCCATACAAATTCTTTAAAGATGTCACTTGTGGGGCTTTATAATCCATTTAATGCTCAGAAACGAGTTGTTGTGACATGTTGTAACACTGCAGCTCAAACAAAACACTGAAAAAACTTGATTGTGGCTTTGAAAACGGCCACACCAGTTCTGTGCTTGCCTTAAATTTCGCCTTTTGTCTTACAGTTTATAGTCGATTTAGAATTACTCACGACTGCAATAAATGAGATGCAGCTGTCATAATATCACAAAAAGGTAAAAATATTCCTCGCACTTGTTTGTAAAAGGTGTAAGAGGAATCATTTGTCTATTCATGTCATTATAACAATGTATTCATCATCACAGAAAAACATGAAAGTGTCAATGACAAACAATCTTTAGCTGCACGTTAATGTTAAAACACTTTGAGATCACACAAAGCATTTTATGAACGTCAGTTTTGCCTCTCAGGCTGCATGCAGGCCATCACCATCACCTTATTGTGATGTATCTGGAATCTATTCACTATATTTACATTTTATTTGAGTTTTTGAATTCTGGGTGAGAAAATGTATCCATGACACTGCTTTCTAACAAACTGTAATTTATATATGACATGTCTCTACACCTTGCAGTGATACAAAATGATGATGATTAGTAAATGAATAAACTATGTGGTGAATATTAGACTGGAAATAAAGAATGAAAAGGGGTTTTCAGAGACTGCCCTGGGGAATTTCAACCAAACACTACAGTAACATTTAACTTAGATTTACTGTTCACTGTTAATATTCTCCTAAAGAGTCAAAGATGACAGACGGTGCAGAACAATTTGTAGAAGACAGAAGTCTTTCAGTTCAGTTATGCAGGGAATAAAGTCAGTCATCCTCCCGTTCATGGTTATCTGTATGTTGTGCTTTGGTATTGGCTCCTAATGTTAATGTGACTAACTTATACATCATGTTTTTATTCTGTTGTGGTGGGAAATGAATGACTTCATTGCTTGGCAGAGTCGTCTCTGTGTTTAGTGATGAGCGATCTGGGTGTCTCAGATCAGTCAGACAGTACTTCATTTTCTCACTGCTGATGTGTTTAAGGTTTTTACACACAGATAAAAAAGTGTCATAAAAAGCAGTTCAACATAAAACAAGATCAATGTTATTTATATCTTCAGTCTGAGTTGTAGAAATGATCCTGTCTGAAAAACAAAACGACAAAAATCCTAAAGAATTTCAGATGCAGCTGTCACTACTGAAGCAAAGTGAGCTCATATTTCAACTTTAACTTGATGGTACAGCTAGTCAGTGTGGGTGGAGAGTTTCTTCATTATCTATACCTTCAAACATGTCACATCAAGAGTCAGATAAATGGGTATGGACTGACTTTAACTGGTAAAGTAAGGTAAGGTAAAGCTCCTCACAATATTATCATTCGTCAAGTTTCCATTTAAAGGATCTGACTTCATATTTAGTCCTACTGTGTTTGTCCAGCATTGCAGTCTGGAGACCCAATTAATGCTGAAATGATTATTTGATTATTCAGTCCATTGATCAAGGTCAAAGATGTATTCCTGATGCAAAACGTGGTGGATCCAGCTTCTCTAATGTGAACATTTTCCTCACTTTTATATCATTGTTAATGGAATATCTGGATTTTGGACCAAAACAAGCTATTTGAAGACACATTGGCCCCTGGGAACTATTCATAGACTTCTGTGTTTCATCGACATCAACATCAACATGACTGATTCCTTAACTAGAAAACAACCTCTAAGAGGATCAAGTGGTGCTTTAAAGCAGCTTCTTTGAGGAGCCTTTGCAGATCCACCTGTTTGTACCCAGCACACCGACCTCAACTACTAATACTTGAGATAATAACTATATAGTTATGTTCTGTTTAGCTTTGTGAGTCACGGTGAATGATAAGAATCAAGAGTCAAAAGTGCAGTAGCTCTAAAGGCTCTAATGTTTTCTCACAGTGTTTCTTTGCTGTTCAAACTAAGTTTCCGTTTCTTGGGTTTCATCTGTTTTCATAATCTGTATCACTTAAGTCAGAGTGCTTTTGCATGGCCGGCTGCTTTTCCACCATTTAGCCAGTAGAGAAACGCTCGGGACTATCAGCTACATCTAAATGAGAAGCAAAATATGAGCACAGAACACATCCATAATGAATTATGGAGGGCTTTAATGAGAAATGAAGCTGTTTCCACACAGTCGTGCCATGATAAGATGCCTGTAGTGAAGGATCTGTCCAAACAGCTCTTGGGAAGCAACGTGAAGAGGGCATGACAAACCGTCATGACGTCTGTATTTTGTTTAAACTGAGCGTTGAGGAAGAGGGCCTCAGAAAAATGTGGGAGGGGGGAAACTATTCAACAGTTCAAACCATTAAGCATTTAGCTGGCTTTTCATGGGGGGAAGCGTTTTAGGAAATATGTGCAAGAGGTAAAAGATTTGGTTGTGTTCTGAAAAGTGAACTACAGAGGAATCTTTCACGAAAACAAATGAACGACTGGGTGAATTCTTTAGCTATGCACCCTTGGTAACATAAATCTTGAAGCTGTTACCAAAGATAGATCGCTGCCTTGTCATGTCTTACTTTTGAAAAGCCCTGGAAAGTAGTATTGACTTTCAAGCTGGATTTTGAAAGGGAAGGGGTTTTGTGCTGTAATTGCTATATAATGAGGGCTTCACTGACCTCCTGCCACATCTTGGCCATGTTTTTTTATTTACTCGTCTAGCGAAAAAGGCAACGACTCCGTTAAACAGATGGAAAAAATATGTCTCTCTAGCTCCTGCAGGAATTTGATTTCTCCCAACAGCTGTCTTGCTTTATACAAGCATGAAGTCAGGGAATCGCCCATCTCAAATCAATCACGCCGGCTGACGTTTTCTGCAAACTGTGCTCGCAGAGGAGCCGGCTGGAGGGGCGTGTGGGCCGAGAGGGGAGCATCATCATGGCGGAGGAGCTGACGGGGCTGATGTGCTCTTGTTTACGTCCTCTAATGCCTTCTCCCATTAGCTGCATGACTCGGAGCTGTGATCTGAGCCACAGGAAATCACCTGACACCTGCGAGGAGGAAACTTTACTTTAACACAACTCCATTAACCTCACTCTGAGTGCATTGTGATGATGATGGACCAGTTTGCTACTTTTACAATTTAGTTTTTATAGACATATTGACTGTCAAAGCCAGCAATACCGTTAGAGTAAAAACCCATTACCGTATGTTTTCATATAAATACACGTCTGTTTTGCTGCTCGCTGAAAGCTGTTCACTGCTCATAAACACACTGATGGTTTCAAAAACATGCATAAAACAAAAAATCTGACAGCGCTGTCTCTTGACAAGCAAAGAAAAGGATTATAGGACAGAACGCTAAATGACTTTTTTTGTACAGGAAGTGTGTGTTTGGAAATGGGCGTAAGAAAAAAAAACAGAAAAAAATCTGTAATTTCAGAGAATGAAACCAACCTGGTGAAAAACTAAAACATATGTTGTCATCTCAGCGTCAGATCCAGTGTCGTTCTGATACCACCACTAGTTTGGATAATCCACAGAGGAGACTGTGAGCAGTTTCATTGGAACTATCCAACAAACAAATCGTCTGTCTAAGATAAGCGAGGAGATGTGTTTTCTGTTGCTAGATAGTTAGCATTAGCATGAGTTACAATGCACATGCAGAACAATACAGAATATTAAAGGGTCAGTTCACCCAAATTAGAAGAATAAAAATAAAAAACAAATATTAAGCAGTATTTTGGCAAAAGAAAGTGCAAAATAAAAAAAAAAGTTTCATCCACTACCATGAAGTGAATATTAGGAGCGAGTGAAAAACCAGCAGATGCAATAAGATGATATAATTAAAAAAGTGCTAGGAAAACCTGAGAAACAAGATGTAAATAAGACATTTGCATTTGTTTCAGATCTGTGTGGAGCCATCATGGATGTGTTATAGAGCCGTGAAGAAACGAGTATGAACTGCACCAACTGTATCACAAACAAAACTGTTTGTATCACAAACAAAACTCCATTTACCTCCATAATTTGCTAAGTGGTCATTTGGATGATGTGACCTCACATTAACTTCACTGATATTACGCTACTGTTTCACACCAAGTCCTGTCACATCGGTGGTATCCGGTCGGCTTTTAGTGACTTGTTTTGTTGAGCACTTGCCTCTTCCATCTTTTTGTTTAATGGGCTCAGCCCTGTCGGCTGTACCTTTGTGTTCTGGTTGGCACGTCGCTGCCATATTTTGCCGTGCTACCGCCACCTGTAGCTGAGTGGGATCTGTAAAACCACTGGCACAAATGTCTACTGCGTCACCTGTGCATACATGTGCATCATTGTGCATGAGACAAACAAAACAGGGACCCACACATAGAAAACCAGCTCCAGTGACGACGAAAACAAATGCAACACTGTGGCCAGCGCCGACTGCTGTAAACTCATTCACCTCGGCTGTAAAATCTCACAGACAGACTTGGACAAACAAAACCAAACTCTCTGCACGGATATAATAAAACAATACCACTGTCATGATGAGAAATTAACAAAGGAAACTAAGAAATGAATGTGAAACGTAGTGCCGTGATGACTCCAGGTATATACAAAACTTAAAAAAAAAAACATGAATCTCACAGATTATTATGATCACCACAGTAATTGTAAGAATAACATATTATTAACAGTGCTGTAACTTTAATATTTCTTCTCAGCCAAACTGTGCATATCTGATAGAGCAGGTCAAATACCCAGGGGTGTATTTTTTGGACAAAAAACATAAATAAATGATATCCTGAGAAAAATAATTTTCCCTTGGATGGATATGGCAGCTTGAATATTCATTCTGGTCATTCTGAATTATAAAACATGACTCTGAAGTCTGAGTACACATAGAAAATAGTATTTATTTAAACTGCAGCCCTGGGTGAGTGCCCACTCACTGGCACAAGTTGTTGTAGAGAGTGAAACAGTGAGGACTTTATTCCCCGACACTTCAAACTGCAAACGCTGCCCTGTGGTTCACTTCATGTCCCCCTCAGAGTGCTGAGAGCTTCAGCCTCGTAATGAATGGGAGTCACACTGAGCTATTTATAAAGCTGAGAGTCTTCGAACACGCCACGCGCTAATGTGGCTGCAGCTGATTAATTATCATGCAAAGTGGAGAATTCATTTGGAAATGAATCATAAAATTATTTTTTTGTTTATTTACAGTGTATATGTACACCATGACTGCTTGCTCACGATGCTGAGAGACGTGTTGGTTAATGATGCCTTGCATTGACTTGTGAGGGATCTGATGAGATGGCAGTTCGTCCACCATCCTTGATACTCTGATGTTTTCACAGTCTTCTAGTCTAGTCTCACATATTAAAGGCTCAGTGCACCATCACAATAAATATAATTTCTCACATAGTTTGTTGAGGAATCAGTTTTTTGAGGAATCAGTCTCTCAGTTTCACTTTTTTACTGAGGATATAATCCCTAATAATGCTGTAAACAGACTGAGTCTGCAGATAATGCAGAGTAATGAGGAACTTTTTTTCTGAGAAGAGATGATGTTTATAAATTTCATTTTTCAGTGGAGAAAATTAACTGCTGGGCACCTTTTAACTCCCCACTTGTCATACTTTCTCCATATATACACTCACTAGAACCTGTTTAATTTGTCCCTTCTGGGCCACTGTAAACTTGTAAAGTTTTCATGTCGAACATGTCACCAAACAGTTGCTTATTCACACACTGATCCACATTAGCATTTATCTGGAGTAGTGTGGAGCGGCAACCTCCATGGCCAAAAACTGCAGCTCCTCAAACGTCCACTGGAGGCTGGCTCCAGAAGTGAATCAGTCTCCATAAGTCCCCATGTTAAAACATCCAACTTCACAGCAGAAATAAACATGTTTACAGCCTGGTACAAAAACAGTTTTGGTCCCTATAGCTAATTTCCCTGTTCATGATAACTGTACTGAGGGTGAATTTTTATCCAACTCACCTGTTCAAATGACATTAATAAATTTGATAATTTGATGAAATTATGCAGAATTAAGAGAATGGCTTCTTTGGTGAGTGCCATTACAGGTTACATTTCAGCCTGCATCAGTTTCACCGATACTCCATGTTTTTGCCTGTTTTTAGATTAGCCAGGAGCTAGTGGAGGCAGGACTGCCAAGATGACGACGACCAGAGCCATCACGCTGAGCTTCATGACAGCTTTTCAGAAGCCTGTGGGTGACTTCAAAGAGACTACGTCCATGTTTTATACAGTCCATGGTTTATGACCACCTGATGTCATTATGCACTCCTTCTTTTACTTCTGTTTTGGTATCCACCACCTTCTGATGGACTCTTTAACATAAATGCCACTCTCTTCATCAGCTAGTGTAGCTACAGTATTTTTTCAGACCTTTTTCACTGAAAGCAGCTGCCTGCTGATCAAAACAGAAAAGTTGCCATCATTTTGCTGAGCAGTTGAAAGGACTCGGCCATGTTGTTCTGTATGTTTGACTCGTTTTGGCTACTTCAGAAATTGTTGTTTACCATCAGAGCCCCCCTGCTTGCATTTCCATCAGAAGCATATTGAACAATGATAACAATCCTCCCCTCAACATCAACATAGCTCAGTTAGAATTATCTCTACGGCAGACTTTATAACAGTCTCATAAAAAAAAAGTCATGTTGTCAGGGAACGTCCAGTGAAAACAAAGAGAAGAATGGCAGAGCTAATGTGGAGCTGGGCCTGCACAGAGTTGGGTTTCAGTCTAATTGGGATCATACGCCGCATGTGCAGTTTTGGCACATACGTTAGATTAATCAGGGGCTCTTTAATCGTGGTGAAATTCTCCTGTGCGTGGCTGGGCGGACGCTGGACCCCCCCACCCTACACACACACACACACACACACACACAAACCCCCAGCCTGGGCTCTGTCTAAGCACAGACCTTTTGACTCCATAAACACCCGCTCTCAAAAATTGGGGTCAACCTCTCATTGCTCTGCAGCAGAACACTATCATGCCACCACAAAGGGTCCCCTTAATGATTAAATTGCGTCGAGTATGGATGTTCCGAATCGGCAGATTCCTGGCGGCTGACTCTTCCTCCTGATTGTAATTTATGTCGGAAGTCATTGCTGTCCAACACTCGGCCCCGTTCAAAGCCCAGGAGAGAGGATGTGCACGTAGATGAGGCCTGCATCATCCAGCAGAAAGGCGACCTCACACATTCACCTTGTACCATTTTACAAATTGACAACAGCGATAAATGTGTTTCTAAAATGCGCTGGTGTTTTTTCTTTTCTTATTGCTGTGACTCTTTGGCCAACCTCAGCTCTGCTGTTTAGGTGAACCTGTCTTTAATCTGCATATGATTAAGGCTTGACATAAATTTGACATTCTGGGCAAGGACTGATTAGCCATTTGCTTAGATGATGATGATGGTGTGTGTGTGTGTGTGTGTGTGTGTGTGTGTGTGTGTGTGTGTGTGGTGGGGACTTGCAGATGTCCATGTGGATCTTTAGGTGAAACTGAGAACTGTTATTCAGGACCACCACGTAAAGGAGGTCTGAAAAAATATATAATCAGATGATTAGCAGGACTGTTATTAATCTGTATTCTTTCATTTGTGAAGAGCTGCTTGTTTGAATGAATATAGAGTTTATGAATCCTCAGAGGCATCACCACACTTGACTGAATGAAACTAATGTAAATATTATAAACTTGATTTTACCATTTAGACTATAGAGTTATTTCATGCATGCAATAAATCACAATGCTGCTTTTTCATCATAATAAGAATCCCTTACATTAAAACTATGTTGTTTCGTCTTTACATCATGATGACACTCAGGTTACTGAAATAAGTGTTGAAGCTCTCTGATGACAGCAGGTCTTTGAAACTTAAAGTGCTGGTAATTTTATATTAAAGGGAGAATACAAAAAAAAAAAGGATTTGAGAAAATAAGCAGACGCCCAGTGAAAACACGTTAAGTATAATGTGTGTGGATGCAAACTCAAACTTTTCAAACATGAATTGTGTGTTCTGAGTCTGAACTGAAGATTCAGACCTTTAATTTTCTCGTGTAAGACACGTTCGCTTTGAAGTGAGTGACTTCTGCTCTCTGCTTTGTTCTTTGTGTTTACAGCGCTTCATACACACTGACCTGAGCGCTGATGTTTGCCACATTAAGGCCCGCTCTGCACGTTGATCCACACACACACACACACACACTTGTAGCTTCAAGGACACCTTAACCTCAAGGTCATCAGGCTCCAAATGAAGCTTGTGGAAATCAGACAGGAACAAATTTAACAAAGACATTTACATATTGAAATCTTTTTGTTTCACGTGTTTGAGCTGGTTTTCACAGCAGAGACACTAAGCCTCAATAAAGTGTTTTTTAAAACTCAGCTGCAGTTTGTCTGACAGTTTCCAGTGTTTCTGATTGAAAGAGGTGATGAAGGAAAATGTAATCTTATTTTGAAGAAATGTCCTGCTATGTTTTTAAAATCATTTCAACCACCAATGTCTCTTGATTCAGCATAATTTGTGATGATTAAGCACATTATTTTGTCCAATTAAGGTTAATAAGTTTGCTTTGTTGGTATATTTACAGGTGTAAGAGTGCTCCAGTATTGGTCTTTTTTCATTTATTTTTACTCCTTAAACTCTTGAAAACTAGACAGTGGGAAAAGTTTTGGTGCTGTCGTTGTTTATGCGCTGGCTGTTTTTTTTCTTTTTCTTTATGTGTGTGTGTTTGTGTGTGTGTGTGTGTGTCAGATAAAGAAGGAGACCCCGTTCTCTCGCTCTGTGTTTAAATATAGAACCTAACATGAGAATATTTACAGGATTTTTCCCGCATAAATAAAACCCTCCTCTGTTTGATCCGCAGCTGTGTGTGTCTTTGTTCATTCACACAATCAATTGGGCGTTTTATAGCACAATGGAGAGCATGAGTGAGTCTATAAAATGAAACCTGACTGTGAGCTGATCAACTTCTTTTTAAGTCTGTTTTTATAGAGGAAAACCCGTCCTGCTTGTTTGCGGAGAAGACGCACCTTTTTTTTTTTATTTACGTTGTGGCGCAAAAGAAACTTTAAATATGAACAAAAAATATTTTCCTATCAAAGATGAAGCTGTGCTGCATCCCTCACGTGAGAGGAAAGGTTAAATATATACCTGTGATGTCTCTTCAGGGTCCGGCCCACGCACGGGGGACTTTATCCTACTTAATGATATTGTTTGAATAAGAAGGCCTGTAATGTTCGTGCTGCGCACCGCGGGGTTTGGAGTCATCTTATTATCCGCGCCTACACGGACTTCCGTGTCTAGACTGTGGGCTCCTCTAGAAGGACGCGGGGCTACAAATGCTCTTCAAATATTACAGAAAAAACATTTTCAACAACAACAACAACAACAACATTTTCATAACGTGAAAATACTCACAGCATGAGATATTCATTTCTGTGGGACAGACGCATGTCGTTAACTCCAAACTCCGAGCCAGAAACCAAATCCTCCACAGATATTCAGCTAATATGACATAAACTAGTGCGTGTTGTTTTTATGTTTTTATATTATAATGATATCCGCCTCGTGCTCTGACTTTGATCAGAGCTCATGTGGTGTCTGTTAAACTACACACACAAACACACACGCACAGGACCGTGTGCATATGACAGTTTATGAACAGTTTATGAACGTTTCTCAGAGGTTAGATGTGAAGCTGGTCTGCGAGTTATTTCATTAATATTAATATTAATTTAAAAATCTATAAAAAGAGATTTCCACACAGCTCGGCGTGTGACCCAAACAGAAGCTCAACTGAATTCAACATTTTCACTTAATTAAAGACAATTAGTTCAAAAGTTCAGTCACGTGCTGCACTTCAATAAAACGGCTCCGCTCCAGTTTAAGAAATGATTAAACTTTAGACTTCAAAAAACACAAACTCAAACACAAATTATATTTCCGGTTACATTATTATTATTATTATTATTATTATTATTATTATTATTAATAATAATAATAATAATAATAATACTAATAATAGTAAGAAGAAGAAGAAGAAGAAGAATTCTGCGTCATTTGGATTTAATGTAAATATTAATAAAGAAAGCTGGTGCGTTTTTTTTTTACATCAGTATATCGACATAACTCGATTAAAATGCAGGAATGATTTATTTCTTATTTAGTTCTAAATATTCCTGTGTTTTTTTGCTGACCCTGAAGGCCTCAGCGCCGCTCACGCCGTCCGACCCTCCTGAAAAAAGAAAGAAAACCCGCGACCAGGCTGCCAGAATCCACAGAGCACAGAAAAAATATTTAAAAAAAGAATTCTGCGAGAGTAAAAACTAAAAACTAAATCCACCGAATAAAAAAGAAGGTCTGAGCTGAAGCACCAACATCCCAACTTACAGCTTCTATTATAATAGGAATATAATGATTGTTCTAAATAAAATTAGGCTATGTCATAATAACAACACACTCGCAATATAATATAATATAATATAATCACTCCTCACGTGAACATTCAGTGTGTTTTTCTTGAGAAAAGTATTTTTAGAATGATTTCAAAATAAAATCATTTATAAAGATTCTTTTTTCTGTTTTCACGACTCCCTCTGAACAGTCCACATCACGTCCTTTCTTCCATTCAACACCATGAACAGTACCAACACAGCCTAACAAGAAACGCATGTCTCTTGCTCAATCAAATTATGATCACATTAAATATGACAAAGTTTGGTTTGATCTCTGCTCCGATTTTTCCTCAGATTTTTCTCTCCTCTGTCTAATTTGTGGTACACCCAGCTGAACATGTCACAAACCGCTGACACGGTTCTCCTGCTGTGATGGTATGTAACCATATTAGGCCCTGAGTGTGACTAAGGAAGCTTTCGTCATCTTCATATTCACTCACACAGATAAAAAAGCTCATCATGAGCCTGTGTCCTTCATAATAAACAGAGAACAGTATTAGTGAAAATATATTTAATAATTAAACAGAGCACAGTTACACAAAAAGGAATGCAAAAACAGACGAGTGAGAGTGGATCCTTAGAATATAAAGGGTAGACCTACTGCAAAGGTTTGAGTTCCCTCCTCAACAGCAGCAAATTCACCATGAGGCAGTGCATGGTGGGGCTACGACAGCAGCACATGGCTGCTGGAGGATGTCAGGTTTCTGCGGGGCCCTGCGAGTCCACACGGTCCAGCTTTCAGGAGCATCCTCCTCTCCTGTGGAATCTGGCCCCATCCAAAACATACAAACTGAGCGTCCCAAAGCTTCTGCATATACAGTCATGTGAGTATGTGTTGGGCCTTCAGGGCCCGGGGTCATTCCTCCTGAGTGCTCTCTAAGTGGGAGCTGGAGCCTTCGGACTGGGGGTCAGGGTCTGCGGCAGTTCTTTCTTGTTCAGAAAGCTGCTCGCTGCTGGGGATGGAGTTCTTCTTCGGGCGGCCTTTGGGTTTAGTCGGTGATTCGAGGCCTCCTCCCTGCAGCACCTGTGGGGTGAGCAGAAGAAAATGTGGTTTTAAGTTCAGTTACAGACTGTGATGCAAGTTTGAAGACAAAGACTCTAGTCAGAGAGTGGCACAGTTTGTCACAGCACAGACAGAAAAATGTAGATTCAGACAGTTTGTTTAGGCTTAATGCTCAACCAAATTTATAGACACAAGTTTCAAAAGGCAGATTACTCCAGCAAAGAACAAGAATAACAAGAGTAACACAGGCCTTTACTCATCTAATTTGGTCCTAATGTAGTTTGGAGTCTGTTAATAATTCAGTGTGTCCAAATAATACAAAGCAAAAACATTTCTCATTCATTTAAGTTTGTGTTGTTGTTGTACAGATCTAACCTCATACAAAATGACTGCTGCCAAATGATCAAAAAGAAGAATAACTTACAATTTTCTTCCACTTCATCCTTCTGTTCTGGTACCATGTTTTCACTTGGAGCTGACTGAGTCCCAGAGACTCAGCTAGATCTATTCTGTGAGGAACAACACGAAGAAAATCCAACATTTCAGAACACAAAGCAACATCTAGTCCTCACAGGTTCACCAACAACGTGTCTGTCTCTTTAAATGGTCACATCAGGTCAGCTGTTTCTAATAATTCTGTGTCAATTGTAACATTCAAGTCATCAAAGTTTTCATTTATAGTGGGAATACAAATTAAAACTACCATTAAAACTGGAAATAAAAATACAAACGTTAATAATTAAAAATGACTAACCTTTATTTTCTAGTCTGAACTGTCTCCTAACAGACTTTAAACTCACCTGTCAGGCGTCGACAGGTACTTCTGCTTCTCGAAGCGTTTCTCCAGGCCCATCAGCTGCAGCTCGGTGAACACGGTGCGGCTCCGGCGGCCCTTCTTGGTCTTGCTGCCTCCGTCTCCTCCGTGCTCCAGCTTCCCGCGGAGGTGGAGGTCCAACGGCAGGTGGTGAGAAGCCGCCCCGACCTGCAGGCCCGTAGCCGCGGATAGCAGCGGTGAGCCGAGCGGAGAGCCCAGCGAGCAGGACAGCGGGGATATGGGGAACTTGAGGAGGCTCGTCTGGTCGGCTTTTAGCACTAAAGGAGACCCACACACACACACACACACACCCACATACATATACACACATATACATACACAAGGGAAATTTTGTTTTAGAATTAATATTAGCTGTTTTTAGTCAGTACATACATGCAGGGGTCATCAGTACATTTCACTAACACTGATATGAGATATGATTATTGGATTTCTAACAATGCAGACTTGTGAGGTCAGAGTTCAGGGCCGTGTTGGATCCAGATTCCCACAAATACAGCTGATAGAATATGAATACTCCTAACGCATTTATAATAAATACAAACATGTTCCACTCCAAACAGCAGCAACGACAGCGCGGCCTGACCGAGCGGCCTGCGCCGTTCACCGTATCATCATGTCAATATTATAATTATTGGTTGTTTTTATTTGCATTTATATTTATCAGGTTATCATGTTCACATTCCGATTTATGGCAGAGTCTATCATTCAAATGCGGCTGGAAATGTGAGCCTCGTTAAACAAATCGCAGCATGTGATCTACGGAACATATGTTCAAAATAATCTTCGTGTAAACACGTGAGATTATAACCAGAAAAAAAAAAAAAAAAAAAAATCAGTGGGAGCTCCGTGAAGCGGCTCATTGATAAAATATGAAAAGTTTGACTTCGGCCAAAAAAATGATTTTATTTCTGAGATATGAGTCAATATTGTAACATGTTCCGAGTCACTGTGCTGTGGCTGCACCGCTCCAAATGTTACACGTTCAAACTGTTCTAAAAAAAATATTCGCACATTTAAACTTGTTCTTTAGCTGCTCGGTATTTTTCGAATCCAAATAAAAACACTCCAGAACACGACTGAATGTATCCTACTTATTTCTGCAGACTTTTATAGCTCATATCTGACTTTTTATTAATTACCGAGCCCCATTAGCTGCGAGCAGGGAGACTAAGGTGAAGTTATGAATTAAGTTTATTTATCGCAAGAAAAAACGCGCATTCACTTAAATATCATTTTAAGTGTATCATTATCAATATTAAAACGTTATATTATTGTATATTATTTTCAGTCCCCACAGTTTTTCCAGCATTAAACCGCTCACACAGTCTCTCACGCTCTCCTCCCTCTTCTCTTACCCAGTTGGTTGTGGAAAGGCCGGGCGGACAGCAGAGCGTGTACCCCGAATTTAAGGAACTCCCCACCCGGTGCCGACGCTTTGTGCTCCGGGTGATCAGTCAGGATCTCCTCGATCATGAAACTCCTGTAGCGATGAGTTCTGTGGTCCGGGTGAATCTCCGGAGGATAGTAATGCGCCCCCATGTCCAAAGGATGCTGCATAATCTGGCTGTGCGGTCACCTTCACAGAAACCGAACGCGTACACAGATTCTCACTCCCTCAGTGGCCTAAAGCCAGCTGTCATATTCCCTCTGTGGTGCCTTTATAGTCCGGAGAGATCAGCACTGTGTGGATCAAAGTTATCCTCGGGTTCTGGATCAGCCAAGTACAGGTAGCCGACTTCTCTGCGCGTCTGTGCGTCCTCCGCCGGGTTCGTTAGTTCTGGTCGGATTCGGTTCTTTTTGGAGATAAAACCTCAACGGAGAGCAAAACTTTGACCAAAAAAATCCCGAACCCGGTCGTGGTCATGCCCACTGTCTGTGTTTGTGTTTTTGTGTGTGTGTGTGTGAGCCGTGGAGGGTCTCGGAGCTATTTGTCAGCCGCCGAGCGCGTCACCTTGGCAGTGAGTTGAGGAATAAGCTTTGGGTTTTATGAGTCTCGTCATAGCTCCACCTCTTCGCAGGGTTTGTCTGCTCGGTGACTTCGCTGAGCCAAAGTTACATGCAAAGCCGCACATGTCCTGCATGGATTTATATGCAAAAGGGAAGAAAATAAGGAGCTGAAAGGACGGACATTTTAATGCAGGTGATATTTGAGAGTTTTAGGGCGCTAGTTTGACGATGATGATGTGAAGCAGTTAATGCGACACAGGGGAGCTCAGACATAAATATTCATGTGTGGTATGTGATATGCTCAATAAGCTCGTTACACATAGGTGGAGACCTGATGCAGGTTTGACTTTGCTGTTGTACATTAGACCTACATATTTTTGCCAGAAATAAATATATTTTGTTTTTACTGTGCTGTTAATCACTTTGATGTTGTCATATGAAGTCATTGTTGCCTAATGTTATATACATGATGTAGTGTCAGACGTCAGCTGATGGTATCAGTGCTGCAGTCTGCCGCGTCCAGTAAAGCTCAGAGGGAAATATTTCATTCTAAGAGGTCAAGAAACCCACGCCAGAGCACCTCTGGGATGTTTTTTTCCTTCGCGGTTATTTGGCTCAAAATTTCGAAATATCTCCCACAGCATATTTTTAGCATGTCTCAGGGCTGCTTTGAGAAAAGCTCTGGCCTTCTACAAAATCAGCTCTGGGCCGGAAAACCTCAAAGAACCTCTGGATGTTTCAAAGTTGGTGGTCTAGGTCGATTTTTTTTTTTTTTTACTTTTTAAAATTTAGCATGACAATTTAAAGCATATCCTTTAGAACATGACAATAGGTCATATTTGTCTGACAAATATACAAACTAACAATACAACAACACAGGACACCCATAAATACATGTTACAGTCTTTAACATATCAGTGAACTTGTCTCAAACTAAAAAAAAACTAAAACATCTCAGAAATGTTTCCCAGTCAAAGCAGCATTAAATGCTGTGCTATGAGGGAGGAATGGTGAAAAATATGTGCAGCTGAGGAGAACACTGCAGTGGGAAATGTGTAAAAAGAGCAGACTGGATGATAAAGCACTGTTCTTAAATAGTGGAGCCCTTTAGGGACAAGAGAGAAAGTCTGGAGAGCAGCATATCCTAAAAAGTGCTCTAAGTTTCATGGCCATATGTTTTTATATTTTCCAGGGGAAAGAGCAAAGTGACATTGACATTTCACACTAAGAGCACTGAACAAAGAAGTTTAAACAGGACAGAGGATAAGACTCAAACGTACATCAGGCAGGGAACTGTAGGATAAGTTCCTAAAATGATCAGGATTCATCTCACAGGAAATATCTGCAGTTACTCCGTTCAATGTCCTTCACTTTTTAAGGAAAAGAATGTTACCTGCTGGTTTAGGGCATATTTTCAAAGGTATGTGCGATCATGAATCCTCCATAAAAATGTGTATTTGTGTCATGAGGTGAACATGAATTCAGACTTCTGAGGAAAACAAAAAAAGAGCAAACACATTTAAAGTTTAAAGCAAATGATGCCTCTGGTCATATGATCAGTTATGTTGTTGATGAGAATCATAATCAGTCATTGTGTGTGACACATTCTAAAAGGTTTGTCTGTTGTGACTTTGAACATGTTCTTTCATGACATGACCTGACACGGTCTGCAAAGTCAAACAGACGTTCATGTAAAAACTCAGGGGAAAGTCGTGCAGCACAATAATGGATTAGCTCAAGTTCAAATGGACTCACTGCCCCCAACTGTGTCGTCTCTGGCTGAGCTGGTATTGTTGGAACACATCTTCCTCTGCTGGTCACTTCTGAGATTGCATGGAGAGTTTCTCTGAGGATGGTCAATCGCACAACACAAATGACAACAGTAACAACATGTCTGACTCCTTTATTGGGAAAAAAACATGCCTACGCTATATTTTCTGTGCTCTCCACTCATCACACAGAGAACCACAACTTCTTTATTTAGGCTTTAACCTTTGTGATTTCACATTTACAGCCCTTTGCAACTCGAATGTACTGTAAATTTGATTAGAACCACCAACTGCATTGCTCAAATCTGGTAACATTCCTCATTGTCTTTGACATTATATTCACTATTTTTCAAAAATATGAGATCACCTGCCAGAAAAAATGGACTCAGTACAGTCAGATGGCTGAGTGGACTACTCTTTATGTTTAGATGGCCTTTCATGTTTGTAGAAAGTGCTTCACAAATAGATTTTATTTTGTATGAAGGGTTTGAAACAACAGTAGAGTTTGTACATGGAGAACAAAACGCTGTACAGTTGTTCAACTAGACTGACTAAAAGGACAGAAAGAGACAAAGAACCTCTGAGTTAGTTAAATCAGAATAGAAGAAATCAACAGTCAGAGAAACTGGAAGCTCTAGACAATGTAAATAATAATGTCTACATCAAGCTGAATTAACAGACATGTTGCTTTGGCAAAGATATTCTTCAAACTTCAAAACAGAAATACAAGTTAACAATAAAAAAAATATCAGGCGGTCATGCTTATGAACTGGTAATCTCCATCCAAGGTGTTATAGAAGTCCAACTATAGAAAAATATTTAATGCCGAGTTACACTGTTGTGACTTCCAGTGTGATTTTAGTTGGCAGTTTGAGCCTGGCTATGCAGAATGATGTAGTGCAGTTTTCACATTTATCTGTTAAAGGTTGGAAAAGGCTGTCCAGTGGGCTAATTTTGTAACTGACCCATGGAGGGCCTGTTGGAAAAACAACAGTATACAATATGCTGACACAAAACTATCAGCTCCTGTTCTCCTATCCAATCAACAACTGCCTTCATTCACAGTATTTGCCAAAATCTTCACTGTGTGAGAGCAGCACCTCTGAACAACTGAAAACTATCTGTGCACCTGGTAATGAAATACATCAAATAACAATAAATCACACTAATGCACTGTTTACAGTTAATATGGACATGGTTATGGATGATCATGCTGACAGAGCTGATTTAGATTTGGACTACAGCCAATCAAACAGTTATGTCTTTCTATCGATCTCTCAGTATGATACTGACGAACCTTCTTACTATTTTTGGTGTTTAAAATATTATTTAAAAAATATTTTAATATGGTGTTAAGCAAAAATAATGTATGCAGTCCACACTCACTGTTCAAACTCTGGAGAAACATATTCATCAGAATAGTTCCTCACCATGATCACCATCATCTTAAAAATCGCCACTAGGCTGCAGCAGAGGACATCATTGAAAGATGATGAGCTGAGCTGCGTGTTTCTCTCTCTCAGTCAGATGTGGCAGACACAGTGTGTTCTAGTTCTAGACTTTTCTAAAACGATTAGTAGAAAAAAAAGTTACTTTGAGAGATTTACCTAAACATGGAATTTAATCATACCTATAAACACTTTTAAACTTAAATATTTTCTTTTCATATATAGTTTATATATGTCCTAATGTGTTAGGATGCCAATGGACAATTCCACATGAAGAACCAGTGATAAACAAATAAACAAAATATTAATAATTAAATAAATAATAAAATATTTGCCTCTGAGCACAAACAGTAATAATAAACTCAGGTTTCATAGTCGGAGTCCAGTCAATTCATCCGAATCATCACTGAGAGCTGAGTGTGGTCACGTGACGTGAATGGACCACTCTGCATGACAACATGTCAGGTTGCTAAGTTAGCTAGTAAGCTAGCTGCACTTAGCTGACCAAATGATGTGGCTCGAGGAAAAGCCCGGTTTGCCACGCGCCAACGACAAAACAACCATGACTTTAGAGCGATGAAACGTACATCAGATATTCTGAAGACAAGCCCGGACCCAGACGACAGGAAAAAACGGTAAGTTAGGCCTTAGCTAGCCTTCTACGCTAGCTCCAGCTAATGCAGTAGAGTAATTAGCGAGCGTTAAGTCTGCAGCATCAGCACCGGGCACGCTAACCTGACTTCAGGGCTGACGTTAGACTGACAGACCCGAGATGTTCACTAAACTTCAGCCTGTCTCTGTCAGCAGAAGCGTTTGTAACTCCAGCAGTGTCAGCGAGCGTTAAGCTACCTTAAATTACCGTTATGTAACGTTAATAAGCAGACGCCGGTGCAGCCGGTAACGGACAGCTGTCCGCAGTGTCCAATTGTTGATTTGTATCATTGTGACAGGAAGCGAGAGCTGAGGAACCTTTGACAGCATGTTTATCACTTACATAAGACAGACAGGAGTATCACTGACACGTTAACCTGCAGTCAGAGCAGCAGACAGGCTGTGTCCGGCACAGCCTGGATATACGAGGAACACTATGAAAGTATATCATTAACAATGGCTCTGTTCCATTTAAATGTCCCCGTGAGCCATGGCGGGAAGTCATTCTGAACACCACCTGACCCCGGAGCGGTCTCTCATGTGTTAACACTCCTGTGGCTGCCCTGTTAGTCAGCTCCTCCTCATACAGTTCACCATGTGCGCTGTTTTATTACACTGTGTGACACACTGGAAACCCCCAAACAGCTTTCTAACTGTGTCATTTATGGTCTTATACACAGAATAGTAGCATATAAGAGTATTAGAATAGATACTTCACTGATTTTCACTTTTCACTATTCAAATCATAAATCAGTTTTTTTTTTTACTATTTCAAGCCACATTTACAGCGACCTTAAAAATCAGTCAGTGATGACACAAAAGTCTGAATTCACTGCTCACTGGTGAACTGAACGTCTGTTGATTAAAAAAACACCTATAGCAAGCGTGTGGTACTGCCCTGTAACTAGTATCACCTGTGCAGAGTTTGACATAACTTGCCCATATGTTTATATATGAGTGGACACGATGAGCGACCATTCTCACTGTGACACTTCTGATGTTGATAATAATGTCATATTTTTCACTGTGTTGTCCACGTTTATATATCCTGCATGAAACACCACGACAAGAGCACATGGGGAGAAGTATCTCAGATGCACATTTTGTAGTCCATCTTCTGAATTTTGTAGTTTTACCAGAGTCATGTCAATAACATCAGCCGTCACATTGCAGTGCAGTGTAAGTGCAGTCGGATTCTCTGAGCACCGAGGTCTTCTTTTCCTAACTCCTTATGAATTCTCCTTTACATCTTTCCTTGACCCCATGATGTTTTCCATCAAGGTCAATGAAAAGTGGTTAGGAAAGGACTTACGAGGTCATTCTTATTGACTATTCGACCATACCCAGGAACTCAAATACTATACAGTGTAGGCTGTATACTCTCTTTCTATACATGGTAACAAGCCAAGCAGATGTTGACTGTCGTTATTTCAGCAAATCCAAAAACGCAAATTCAAAACCAGAATCATGTTAGCTGTTGTTCTGTCTGTGCCCCTGCTGTGAGTTTGGTAGTTTGGAGGGAGCACAAGTCTAAAAGGTGGAGAACTGTTGATCTTGACTATCTAACACACACGTGATTTCAAAAGCAACACTTTTGGACATTGTTTTTCAAGACAAGGCTCTAATTCTGCTATGCACTACTCTAAATTATGAGGCCTGCTCAAGGGTTACTTCAGGTACTTCACTTCATTTTCAGTTCCTTGCTCTCATCAGACACTCTGGCTCACTGTTCACTCTGGCTACTTGTGCGATGTATAATTTCACCAGCTGGTGGTGAGAAGTGATTTTGGACATGTGAAATGATTCGTACCACTTCAGTTTTAATGTATTTTCCGTGTTTTATGTAGCCACATCTAAAGACCAGCTGTACTCTCTGTATGACAGGTGGCCATGCTGCTGTATGGTGAGGGGTTGATTAGGATCCCTCGTTCAGACACATTGTCAGAGATGAACCACAGCGTGTGTAGCACCATCTCATTGGCCATATTTCTTTATTAGCACACACAGTGGAGACGGCTCTCACATCCCACACTCATTAGCAGCGTCTCTGAAAGATATCTCTCAGCCTTCACACCGCCTCGCTCATGTCCGACAACACACTGGCGTCCCAGAGGACGTGAGCTTATGGATGCACCACAGACGTGTGAAGCGTTCTGCTTAATTTGTTCTTGATCAGTAGCTGAGTGAAGAGATTTATTCGTGGCTATATTACTTTCATATAATTGTTAATATTTGATGCATGTACGTCACACGTGTCATGAAGAGCACCTTCTCATTCACCAGCTCGTTATCAAGAGCTTCCTATAAACAATGCCAAGTGGTGTCAGGCTCCAGCGGGACAGAGTCCTGAACTGATTGGATAGGTTTCTTTCCGGCCGTAATGTTGGAAACACTTCAACCGGTGTCATACTAGGTTTTAGTGCCATATTAGTCTTTAAGAAGACGTGTGGATTACGGTGTAAAGAAGACCAAAAACAGCTGTGGATGGAAAAGAACAGGCTCTTATTTTACACCATCAATTATTCATCAACTACAGGAGCCTGACTCTTAACAGTAGTGATACTGTGACCTAAATGTGACCTGTTTCTGTCACTCATCAATTTTGTATAGAGCAATAATAAGTAGATAAAACACTAACCCAGCTAAAATATACAAAGTGTATTTTCTATATATATATATATATATATATATATATATATATGGTAAATGGACTGCACTTGTATAGCGCCTTTCTAGTCTTCCGACCACTCAAAGCGCTTTACAGTGCATATCTCATTCACCCATTCACACACATCCATACACTGATGGCATTGGCTGTCATCAGTTCGAGGAACTAACCATTCCTACACATTCACACACCGATGGCGCAGTCTTCGGGAGCAATTTGGGGTTCAGTATCTTGCCCAAGGAAACTTCGACATACAGACTGGAGGGGATGAAATCGGGGATCGAACCACCGATCTTCTGATTAACCCGCTCTACCTCCGAGCCACAGCCGCCTGAATAATATATAATATATATATAATAATATAATAATATATATATAATAATAATATATATCAGTGAACTAAAGTTTACATCTTTCCTATATATGTATATATATATATATATACATATATATATATAAAAGGAAAGATGTAAAGGAGAATTCATGAGGAGTTAGGAAAAGAAGACCTTGATGCTCAGAGAATCCAACTGCACTTACACTGCACTGCAATGCAATGTGACGGCTGATGTTATTGACATGACTCTGGTAAAACTACAAATGTGTACATCCCCGCTCTTGTTGCTCAAAAAAAGATTGCCACTGTAGTGTACCTGATTGAAGTGGCTGCTCCTAACTCACTGTGCAGAAATATGTGTTTCTGCTTCCTCAGCCTCAAAAGCTGATGTCAGAACTGATTTGAATCATGGTGAAAACACAGTGTGGAATATGATAGCTATACAACTGATATTGACAGTGTTTTAGTATCTGAAAAGGATCTTCAGAGTGTACTGTACTGTGCATCACTCAGATGCAGCTTTTAAATACAGCAAAGGCCTACTTTAGTTCACTGATTCATTCTGTAACTTATTGTACTCATTTATTGGAATTTCTGGGTGATTGTATGTTTGATATTTGCAGAGTTAGAGTTTTACCTCAATTTTACTCTTTCAGGTCAAATGAAACTGTTTGTTTGGTGTGAAATTGATCTAACCCAATTTGGATTTGACATTTCTTTCTTTACAAATGGGGGCAAAAATTTGTGAAAACACTCCTCTAAATAATATTAAGAGGAGAGAACATGAGTAAACAAGTGAAACTTTACCTTGTAGAGACTTGCTGCTCGTTGATGAATCCATCCTAAATGAGAGGAAGGAAAAACAAAGGTCAGGGAATCATTTGGCCATCAAAAAGTTAGCATGTAAAGTACAGCGACCCCGCTCAATTGTTAATGCACCACAGTGAGGCAGAGAGGTGTAAAGGTGCAGAATTTCACTCCTGCAACACCAGTTAGCACAAGTGACGAGGCCCATTAGAGGTTTGAGCGTAACGTGAGTAACAGTTGGTACGTGGAGTTCAGTTGACACTATGGGAGATCTGTGTGATACAACTCTGATATCGGGCTACAGAAATCACATGTGCAAGTCAAGAAGTATTGCTGTGAAGTTGCATAATAGAAGGTGAATATGTCGGCTTGAATAATTGATAACTGTGGCATCACCCTGATCAAACAGGATGAATTTTCTAATGCAGTGTAAAATATTCTAACTGGTGTGATGGTGCCATGTCACCCTGTGCTCTGCCTCTCTGCTTGGCCTATGTGGGTGTTGTTGAAGTCAGTGCTCTTTGTAACTCAGCACCTCCGATCTCAGGTTTTTGCGCTCCCTAGCTCCCTCTGTTGTCCCTGAGGCCCCGCCCACAGGCTCCCAGAGGTGCAGTGGTCAGACTGACACACGAGCTGCTGACATGGTGGCTCAGTTTGCACATTTCCCTCTCTCCCCTGGGTTATCTTGCCAGGCAACGCCGCCTCACGCTCCTCATATCTCATTTGTGTGTACACCTTATGACTGTTTATCAGCTTCGGCTTGTAAGCAGTTTTTTTTTTCCTCTCCCCCTTTTTTTTCATCTGCTTTTGACACACAATGTTTATTCACACCTTTCAGCCCCTGCCATGGCAGCTGGTGTCAGCATACTGAGTGACTTTCCTTACTCCATGACTGGAGCCCGCAGTGAAGAGATCAGCACAGAGATGGAGACAGGTAGGAGAGCTCTGCAACACAAGAACAACACATGAACAACACAAGAACAACACAAGAACAACACATGAACAACACATGAACAACACATGAACAACACATGAACACAAAAACAACACAAGCTGCTTCATTTAGTGATGTATGTTTTGCAAAGCAATGGCACAGGACTCTGGATTAGAAACGATTTGATATATTTTGTTTTTATATTATAGTCGGGCCAGGTTTTTTTATGTGGGTTCACAGGCCAGCTTTAGCATCAAGACCAAAATTTGATGTCACATTAATAGTGTGAAGATGTTTATTTGTTCCATGAGTGAGCTCGGTTCTGCTTGAGGTTTCTACCTGTTAAAGGAAGTTTTTCCTCGCCACCATCATGCTTGCTCATGGTGGAATTGTTTGGTCTTTAAGATAATGCTAACTTTTGTTATGATTTAGCACTATATAAAAAACATTGAATTGAAGGCATCTGCCTTCATGGATGTGGCCAATAATGTGTCTCAAAAAGACATAAACATGTCAGTATTGGCTACCACCGTCAGTATTTATTATTGTTATTATTGTTATTTTGTGTGTTTCCTTGATTTTTTAAAAAATATCTTTTTAATAAAGAATATGTTCATGAGGCATCATGCCATCAGTAAAATATGAATAAAGATGTTATTGTTGATATCTGCCTCCTCTGCATGTCCTGCATGATAACTAGCTTTTAAAACTCCAAACACACAATGAATCTATAATACACAACTGAAATAAGTATCAACTACCTGAAAATGACAAATGTAACAGAGTTTGGTTATAGAATAATGAATGAATAGAAGTTTCAGACCCCATTACATGCTAAAGCGCATGATAAAATTGTTTGCTTTCATACACACACTGCAGGCTACATGTTTTTTGTGTACACTTTCTGCCAGCCTTCTAAAATGCTCTGATGTTAACATCAGAAGAAAAGTAGTGTTCCTCTGGTCCTGATTGTCACCCTGGATAAAAGCCTACTAACAGGTAGAACAGAACAGACCTGCTGAATGTGGCTGACTTTATTTTTGTGGCCTTAACATTAGATGTGATGCTTTGTGTGGCTGCAGCCCTCTGTCATCTTTGCTGTTTGTCAGTGCTCCTGCTGCTCCCACACATTGAGCCTCAGTGAGCCAGCAGTATCAGTTCACCTTTTGGCTTCACTTTGATGGAGGACTGGCTGCTGAATTGTTGAGCAGGCTTCAAGCACAATGTCAGTATTACAGTTACATGGCCTTGTCTTAAATCACAAGTTCTCCCTTTGTTACAGCTCTTCTGTTAAAGACATTCAACTATGCAAAAATGTATTTGTTAACATAACAACTTAAATAGTTGTTGTTGGTTGTAGCAGCGATAGTTTAGAGGATTTTCTTCATACTTTTATTTCATTTCTAACTGAATGTTGTCAGACAAACTTGTGAATTTTACAAGATGATTTCATTCTGGGCTGTGGTTCTTTCAACTAAGCTCTTGTTCAGTCCGAAGCAGAGAGAAGGTGTTTGATTGTTAACACTTGTGCATGCTTTGTGTTCAGGGCTGTAAAGCAGCAGATGCACGGCCTTGCAAGCAAGCAAGTCCGGCATTTTGCTCTTTCATTTATAAGCCGCCTCCCTCAGATCTGTGAGGTGTGTGTGTGTCTGTGTGTGTCATTTGTGTGTGCAACATTCGCCCCCATCTACCTCCCACTGACGACTTTGGAGATGGTTGCCATGGCGACACTTCAAATGCTGCTGATGAACTGATAGGTTGCATTTGCCTCTCTTTGCACACGGGTGATTGTTGCTCGCTGATGATTCACCGTGGGCCGCAGAGCTGCCGAGCCAGGAGTCTCAGTTAGCACAGCCATGCTCGCAGTGCAGGCTGCAGCCCATCCTGTAAAGATGCCACTGCACAGAGGACGCCACTCCATAGCCGGAGAGATGATGGCCAGCGTGGGGAGGCATGGCCGCAGGCACTCTGCCTCGGACATCCTGCTGAAAGTCCTGCAGCGCAGACGCAGCTCTGCCCTGGAGATCCTCTCCTCCTCCTCCCACAGAGTGATGGTGGCCGTCAGCATGAACCAGCCTCAGCCTCCCGCTGAATGCAAGACCAGGAAATGTAACCGCACTGATGAAATGACTTGTGTTTTGTGCTTTTGCTGCATGAAAGCTGAAGCACAAAGTACTGATGAGTGCGGTCAGATTGACATTATGTCCTCTTTTTTTCTCTGCAGCCAATGCTAGGGTCCCGACAGCAAAGTACACCAAGATGGGGGAGACCCTGAGGCACGTCATCCCGGGTCACATGCAGTGCTCCATGGCCTGTGGAGGGAAAGCCTGTAAATACGAGAACCCCTCTCGCTGGAGCGATGAGGAGCAAGCCGTCAAAGGACTCTACTCGTCCTGGTAGGTTGCTCAGTTTTATCACTACCTTTGATACAGCTCTCAGTGTTCATATGCCTTCCCTGTCCATGCTGTGGTCAGTCAGCACGAGTCACTGAAGTCCATGTCAATACATCTGCCCTAGTGTTTGTTTTGTTTATAAAATGGAATGACTGAACTGAGATCTGTATTGTTTGCAGGGTCTTTAAAGCTGCGTTAAACTTGCTAAACTGTCCTAATTCAACACTCATTTTATGATTTTGCTGTCTAAACCACAACTCACACTAACTTGTCATATTCTCCACTTTCAGGATTACTGACAACTTGCTAGCTATGGCAAGGCCTTCCACTGAAATCATAGAGAGATATAATATAATTGAACAGTTCCAAAGGTACAGTCACCTTTATAATTTCAGTATTTGATTAATTTGATTCTTTATTAACATTTAGATTAACAGTGCAATGGAGATTGTTTGTTGAATGGTTTGCTCCATGTGCAGTCCCGTCACATGTCGGTGTGTAAATGCTGTGATGTTAGTGTTGTGTGTTGCACTGACACTGCTGCTGTGCTCAGGTGTGGTTTGAAGACGGTCATCAACCTACAGCGGCCAGGAGAACACGCCAGCTGTGGCAACCCGCTGGAACAGGAGAGCGGTTTCACTTATCGACCTGAAACCTTCATGGCTGCAGGCAGTGAGTCTCTATATCTACCACATAACACCTCCTGTAAACAACAGGACGCAATAAAACACATAGCTGTAGTGTAACCTACAGAAGAGGTGAATGATGCGAGAAAACAGCTAAATCATGAATGATGCAGACATGAAGATATGACTGATTTGATATCGTCACAGGACCATTAGGAAGCTCACGCATATTTTCCATCAGGGATAAAGTAATATTAATATTTATCATATCAAAATATATGCATCACTTAACTTAAGGTGCTTCACCACACATAGTAGCCCTAAGAGCTTAGTTGTTGCCTAATATTTACACCTACAGATCTGCTAGATGTTACTGTAACTGCCACAGACTCGTAGCCTGGGAGCCAGAAATGTGAGCTCACCTTTAATTTGCTCTGACAGATTGGGCCAGGCCAATCGCAGCAGTTTATTTAAAGGACCAGTGTGTAGGATTTAGTGGCATTTAGGACTATAGTTGCACTGCAGCACCCTCACCTCCCCATCTGTATTTTAAAAGCAAAATGAACCAATGTCATCATCATTTTACTTAGTCTCATTCTAGAGACTCAGAGTAATGCTGCAAACTGAAGTCATTCTTCTTAGATAATATTAAATGACATTTCAGACTGTAACTAAACTGACAAACTTTTATGGCAAAAATAAATGAACTTGTCCAACAATGTCCAGTAGATGACACGCATGTTTTAGCTATCTCTTCCTCACAGTAATGACTATAACAATTAAAAAATGGCCAGTGTAATACACCACTTTATTTTTTAAAGAAAATTATTAAGTAAAATAACAGAATAAGGCAAAGAGACAATGCTGCTGGAGATGTTTCCTGGCAGCACATTTACATCAGTGAGGCCCACACTTAATATGTAAACAAAATCATGGATGTGTATGTGCAAATGTGTAAATGTGTAGTAAGTGGTGCCACCCATCCCTGATGAAGAGGATGCCTGCAGTAGTCTCTGTGGAACACTTTAATCTGTATTTTAGCAGTTTACATGAGTAAGTAAGTATTATTTAAGTATAGACTAAGGTAGCTCAAGCATTTCTCCAATCATCAATGTTTTGTGCTTCGCCTACATCCGGAACGTGATGTTGACCCTAGTAACTCGACCAATTACCGAGGGACTCCACATTATGTCTTTGGAGGATGGCGAGCTTTAATTCTCTTCCTAACAAGCTCTCCTAAGATCTTTTCCCCAAGACACCTCATCATAGCAGCAGCTGCATTTTGAACAGTGCTGTCTTTCATGTGACACTCAGTGTTTGCTTGTTTTCTTGCTGTAGGTCTTTATCGTGCACAGTCACTTCATTTCAGACGTTTAGTGAACAAACAACCCTCTACACCCCTTGCAGACATGCACATCTTCATATGAATGTGACAGTAAATTAACATGTTGGTCTCATGTCTAAATAATACCTGAGTCACTTTTTATGAGGCGAGGCATCATGGACAGGTCAGACCTGAGTGCCAGATTAATGTCAAGGTAAAATCTGCTTATTAAGATTAAACATGTCTTGTTCCACCATCTAAGATGACTGAGATATGTTATCTCAATCTTTATTCTAATGAACAAAGAAAACTCGTATATCAAACTCATATATTTTTGATTGTTCTCATATCAGTTTATTAAAACAGTTTTATCCTCATGCAGCACCCAGGGAGGAAGACATTATTCTCACACAACCCCAGTGAAACATGGTCAACAGTCTTTCTTTATATTTCACATTTCTATTAATCAGAAACTGTTTGTGAGAACAGAAAGTCTTCTTCTTTACTATCTCAACATTTTTAACTCACTGGTTAAAGCGCTGTTTGATAGAAAGTGATGCTTTTGTGATTTAGACTACTGTGGTAAATATGGACACTTGTATTTGTTCTGATCACATTATTCATGATTGTCATGATGACTCTAAGGCCATGACAAAAACAAAGGGGAGACCTGGGTTGAAGGCAAAAATAAAGTAATTTATTGTTTAATAACTCAACAAAACACAGATAACCAAAACTAAACGAAAGAAACAATGAGATGTGTTCATCAGTACATCAGTGGTGAAGGTGTGTGCATGCATGAGTGTAACATGTACTGGGTGCGAGATGTTGCATGAAATGAAAAGAACCAAAAACCATGCGGCAGACTAGAGAGGACAGAGCCTGTCAGAGGGAGAGAGAGGCAAGTTAGTAGAGTGGAGCCCAGGTGCTTCCACCTGCAATCAGTTGGACCTGCTGCAATGAGAACACATATTCAAATTAATTAGGGAACCGTTACAATGATCAAAAACGAGCGAGTCAACAACTTTGCTAACAGCCAAACATCAAGCAAAGACAACACAAGACATAGCAGCCAGCTAATATTTCTTACTAGTCCAGCAGCATTCAGCCCAGCTCAGTGTCTGTCTTTAAGACTTTTATTTCACCAAGCTTTCACCAACTATTAAAATTCAGTTGCACATTTACTCTTGTCCTTCCTGTCAGCATTCACCTGCCCCCCGGACCTGAAAACCTCCTTTTCCAACATGTTCATGGTCTGAACCTCAAACTGCTCCTGAAGGCTGCTAGTTAGTTTTTAGCTCCTAAAAACTGATAAGCAGTTGGCACCTTGCAGTGCCATCAGCGTATGAATGTGTGAATGAGATATGTAGTGTAAAAGTGCTTTGAGTGGTCGGAAGACTAGAAAGGAGTTATATAGGTACAGTCCATTTACCATTTAAAGCCCGGGCAGCCTGGCTAACAAACTGAGCCAACATTAGTTGCAGCTACAGTTCAGGCAGTCCAGTGACTTTAATATATTTACATTCTTGGCATGTGTGAGCTCAGTAGTGACCACCTGCAGGTATTCATAGATTTGAAATACAGCTGAATGTGGCCATGTGTACCTTCTGTTAGCTGCTCTAATGTGGCCATGTGTACCTTCTGTTAGCTGCTCTTACTTCATTGTCCATCAGGAAACTCTGTAAATCACAGAGTTGAGGCAGAGCAGTCAGAGGACATCAGAGGGAAAACCAGAAAACATTTTCTCCATAAAATATGATCCAGTTTCACCACAATCAGTCAAATAGTTGGTGGTGTGTGACTTAGTGTCATAGGTTGTGTAATTCTCACAGATGATTGGTACAGAGGAACAAAGTGCCAGGAAAGAAAAAACAAATGATTGACTGATTTCCAGTCAGTGAAACAACACGCTGATGTAAAATCTGTTAGTTTGTGGTAGAAAGGTTGCATAACATGGCTTTAAACTGTTCATCCCACAGTGCTGTATTACTGCAACGCTAATTCAGGGGAGTCCTCCTTTTTAATGTAAAGATTAAAAGGTTGCAGGTAGATATTGAACAGCTCTGTACTCGTCTGGCTTTGTGTGTTTCAGTTTATTACTACAACTTTGGGTGGAAGGATTATGGTGTGGCATCTCTGACTACAATCCTTGACATGGTGAAAGTCATGTCATTTGCTATCCAGGAGGGGAAACTGGCTGTCCACTGCCACGCCGGTCTTGGAAGAACAGGTTTGTAACACCAGCAGTTTGGCTTAAAACCTCATTTTTGTCTGTACAATATCAGTCTTTATTGTTTTCTCTTTTATCTTTCATCATATAGGTGTGTTGTTGGCTTGTTACTTGGTTTTCACGTCCCGAATGAGCGCTGACCAAGCCATCCTGTTTGTACGAGCCAAGAGACCCAACTCCATCCAAACCAGAGGCCAGCTCCTGTGCGTCAGGGAGTTTGCCCAGTTCCTGGTTCCCCTACGAAGCATCTTCTCCTGTGCAGAACCCAAAGCGAGCGCTGTCACCTTGTCCCAGTACCTCACCCGGCAGCGCCACCTGCTGCACGGCAATGAGGCCAGACAGATGAAGAACGTGCCAAAGATTGTCCAGCTGGTGTGCAGGCTTCTCATCGACATCGCAGCCAACAGACAGGTGGTCATTGAGGAGGAGTGGTTGGAGATCCCCGACCTCACTGCAGAGGTGGAGAAGACCGTGTCTCAACAGGCTCTTCAGCAGCTCGGGAAAGAGATGAGAGGGAAGGGTATTCCTGTTCCGCCTTGTTCATCGCATCCTCTCAGCCCACCCGCCCTGCAGTCCAGACCTCCTCATGATCAACCTCTCGTCAGTGAGAGTGACCTTGAGCCACTATGGAGGCAGCAGCATGTAGAAAGATCTCTGAGGTCCGCTCTTACCAACAACAGGAGCCTCAGCGATTCTTTCCTTCACAAACTTGGACAACGGCAGCACCGTTTAGAAAATCTGAAGAGCAACACACCGATCAGCTGCCTGGTCAAACATTCCATGTCTCACAGCAGCCTTACAGACCTTAACCCTCCAAGATTTTGTGACCTCTCTCCTCAGGACATTATCAGCACAATTCAGGACCCCAATACTGAAGCAAAGCAAGTCACGAGATGCCCCTTTTTAAAAAAGCAGCTACATAAAGGCCATCAGTTTTTGTCTTTAGATCTGTCTGAGCAGGGAAGAAAATCCCACTGTAACACCACACTACCAGCCTTATCAACCAAGAGCAAACTGGTAACCAGGGAGGAGCAGCCAGATGTGAATGTGCCAGTGGGTGGAGCAGACAGAGGGGATGTCACTGAGGTTCCTTTCGTCACTCTCCAGTCTGAGCTCTCCCCAGAGAGCAGACGCTTGTTGGTGGCTAAAGCTCTGGCAATGGACCTGACAGACAAGGATCTCACCTCCAAGGTGTCACAGTGGCAGGTAGAGTACCCCAAGAATGTACCATGCACATACATGTAGCAGAGAAATACCTGTGTGAACATATGAAAGGGTCCTTCTAAGGTAACAAAAACACATTCATGTCATCTCACTTGATGACCGGTCAGCAGGGAAAATAAAGTACCTGCACAGTATCTCTACACACACACGTATATCGGTGAAGACTGTGGAGCAAAACAAGCTTCTAAAACAACAAAGCTAACAAAGTATAGAGTTCTGCAGCTCCAGATAAAGCAACATGAAAAAACAGCCAACCTGTAGCTCTTATTACTCAGTTGGCTTCCAATGAGGCTGAATGATCACACAGTTTCTCTTCACTGTCCCTCAGTAGTCCAACATTGCTTCAACCTGGAGAATTAGATACTACGCGCAACATGTTCAGCAGGCTGACTAACAAAATCAACACTAAAGCAACATAAAACATGGCAACACTTAAAACCCCCAAGTTTGGATTTGAGGCGCAGCCAGCCAATAATGGTAGTCGTCACAAAGAACACATTACAGGTGAGTTTTTAGCAGCTTCTTAAAGCTATTCACTGACTCTGCATTTTATATAGTTAGGGCCACAACTGCATACAGCTTTGGTTTTAAGCCAGAGTTTTGGGACCACAATATATCCTCTGACATCCAGTTAATGACAGCTGTCAGGCAGCCTTGTAGAGTAGAGATTTAAAGGAGAGGTATAGCAGGGCATCGTATAACAAGGATAGGAATTGTACTTAAATAGCCTAACTAAAGGGGGAGCACGTTAAGTGAAAAAATAATGGGGCCAAAGAGCACAACCAACCAACAGATTTCATGGGGTATCTGCGACATCACATCACACTGTTCCCACAGACAGTCAGTGTGTTTGAATTAGTAACAAATTCACTGCTGGCTTTCTGAAGATTCCCACAGAAATCCAGTGTCCATTGTTGGTATAGGTGAATAAACAAATAAAGTTTTCCAGGCTAGATTGTTCCCGGAGAAAGCCAGTATGTTGACCAGGCATACGTGTGGCTGGGGTTCCATTCATTTTTAGATGAAAGCATGAACAGAGCAAATACTTGAGATGGAGAAAGAATATACACAATTCATCTTCATATTCAAAGTAGTTCCATCTGAAGTCTGAATTAAACTGACAGCATCTAGAAGTCTAAATAAAGAGTTAACGTTTACTCAACACTCAAAAAAAAAAAAAAAAGTGTCATTATTATTTCATTAATTATGATTGTGTCATAATCAACTCACTGGACAGTCAAGTCCAGTGTACTAACCTGCTGCATGTGAATATAAATTTAACATTAGCCAGCTTACTACAGTGTCTGTAAACACACAGTCCAGGTTGCTTTGTAATCTGGTTTATACTCTTATCGGTGAAGCTTTATAGATAGTGTCAGAGGGCAGAAGGATAAAAATCCAGTCCAGTCTAATCAAATTGAAAATGTGATGTCATGTGATGTTTATCTGCTCCGGGAAAGCCAAAGAGAAAACATACACTCCCAGAGCTCCACCGGTCACACACATGTGAACGATCTACAGGAAGCAACAGGATGTGTGGGAAATGTGGTGTAATGAGAAACTGTGGCTCATACTGACAGTATGATCATCATCTCCACCATACTTTTGATAATAACGGTGAAAATATAACACCACGTCTACACGTCTCCCTGTTTTCAGACACCAGGCTGTAATTGTGTGAAATCAGCATCCTGCTGTTGTGCTGGGTTCAACCTCTGATCACAGGAGACTCTAATTCCCTCAGTGTGACTGGCAGGCTGTCACTTCCTGTGAAATAGCTGCTTACTCGGCTCAGCTGTTGCGACTAATCTTAGTTTACATTATTCAACTTGAATTCAGAGCATCTGTTCATCAGAGAACTCTAAAAAAAACACACACACACATTTTCCATCAATCAACTGCACAACACACTCCACCACAACATGTGCAGTCCTTTGTTCTGTTATGTCTAGTGGCACGTCATTTCATTCAGTTCACTGTCAGAGTGCTCTCTGTTGTGATGCGCAGACTGAGCTGAACTCCAGAGAGGGAGCGTGGGAGAGGCTGTGTACAGAGAGAGATCCGCTCGTCCTGTCCGGTCTGATGTGGTCGTGGCTGGAGCAGCTCAAGGATCCAGTCATCAGCGGCGAGGATATCAAAGCCCTCAGCGAGAAGAACGTGAACCCTCAGAACACCCTCGACTCACTGGAAAAGGTAGCTGGGCTGGATCACTGTCTGAAACACACACTATGTACACACTCACACTGAACCATGTAATTAGGGCTTAAATGATAATTTGAAATATTCTTCAAATATTCTTCTACACATTTCTACGGTTTCATTCTAACAGAGTCAGTTTGGAACACAGCTGTGTGTTTGAATGGATTCTTTTCCGTTCAGCCTGCATGCTGCCATTTTAATTAAACACTTTTACTTGTATGAATATAATAAATTCACATGAATTACACAGAATTGCTGTGTAGTCTGGGCAAAGGGGCAGTAAGACCTGCAAGATGGATTCTCATGTGACCTTACGAGTCCAGCTGCCTCCAGAGTTTATACGTTATGGTTAAAAAACCAAATTGTACATGTTTGAAATAGTATATATATATATATTGTATGAAACTTGAAAACATAGTTATCTGTTATTCTTTGTGCAGCAGTATCCTGCTGCAATGAATGAATGTTTAGTTGGATTGTTGTTAGAGCAGCTAACAGAAGGTACACATGGCCACATTCAGCTGTATTTCAAATCTATGAATACCTGCAGGTGGTCACTACTGAGCTCACACATGCCAAGAATGTAAATATATTAAAGTCACTGGACTGCCTTTTATTCATGCGATTTCTGTTATTACTTTTAAAAGATATCAGTGTGTGAGACATGTAATGTGTCATATAATGTGACAGTGTCATCTCTCCTCGTTGACAGGGCCACAGACTCACTTTGCTGTGCATCCTCGACTGTGCTGCTCATCTCCTGCCGATGCCTGAAGACGTGGAGACGAGTTTTCTCAACCAAACAATAAAAGTCTTCACTAAGGTGAGGATGAACACAAGGTGCATGCTGAATATACATTATGAACATGTGTGCTTTGTATGCATGAGTGAGTGTCTTCTGTTCCCTGCAGATTGACGCCGCCTCAGAGAAGTCTTTGTACACGACCCTGAAAGCAATCCTGACTCCCATTCTTCACGAGCTGTGCGACAAAGCTGATCCAGCCTCAACAGGACTCGCCTGACGTGAGGATGGCTCACAGAAACGGGTTCCAGCTCTCATTTTTTTGGGCATTACTATAAATTTAAGCCAGTTCTTTTCATCAGACACTGCTGACATCTGCCAATCTTCAGTTTCTCAAGATATATTAAGGTTTTGTCATATGAAAGTTTAGCATTTCCTTTTTCTTCGAAGCTCTTAAAAATATCGAAGCACTGCCATTCTCTGTTCACGTGCCACTGTTTGAAAGCATTTGTTCTGTCATCTGTTCTACTGTAATATTTGTGAGGGACTAGATGTTGCTTTTAATATCTGTTAGTTGGTAGGAAAATGACTGAGAAACGTTCTCATGATGTTTAAGTAATGTTATTTAAATGTGTAACTCGGCTGTCAGAGCTGACAGACATGGGGGGGGGGGTGTCTTATTTAAACCAAAAGATGTTTTTACACTGTGCAGATGCTACACTGTGTCTTATTTATTCAGATCTTCTTTGAAATGCAGCAGCTGTTTTAAGAACTTTAACTCGTGACAAAGTGGAACGTCGTTCTGTTCACGTAGAATGTAGAATGGTGTTTTCTTCAAGTCAAATGCAAACTGTGGCAACTGTTGTGGCAATGCAAATTCAGCAGACCACGGTGTGTTTCATTTTTCAATCAGTTCACTGTCTTTAATACTGCATGCACCAAAAACCTCTCACCGTACTGTTCTGTTGTACATCAATCTGCCTCCACTGTTGCATTCGCCTCAACTCAAACAGCCTCTATCAGGACTCTGTATCATGCTGCTGTGTGTGACGTCGCCTTGCTTGTGTGTGTGTGCGTGCGTGCGTGCGTGCGCGCGCGCATAGCTGTTAAGACAAGTCAGTGGCCGCTTCTCACCTCATATAAACAATGTACATCTGCTGACGCACTGTGTGTGTGTGTGTGTGTGGATGCGGACCACTGATGATAATACTAACATGAAGGACAGACAGGAGACGATGTACTGTGTGGACTTTTCAACAAGCACTATTTTTTCATTGTTACAATGAGCTACTTCTTACAGAATTAAACAACTTACTGCAGAGCGGTGTTGCTGTCTCTTTATGGATGTCTCGAATGTTATTGAGAGCAAAGTGTGCCTCCTGCTGCTGTCACAGTGGCGTAACATCCAAACCTTTTCACTCCAAAGAGTGACTCCTCATTATGCATCATGTATGTACCTTTACTTCCCAAACTGTTTGCACGGATGCATTCAGCCATCACTAAAGGGGATTAGAGCTGCAACAGTTAAAGGTGCAGTGTGTAAGATTCGGGGCCTTTATTTTTAGAATAAGGCAGACATGGAATATAATATTCATAACTATGTTTTCGAGCATGTCTGATCATCTGAAAATAACCTTTTTTTTTACTTAAAAATGATCCTTTTATATCTATTTTTTTTATATCTATCCATATCTACATTGTCCTCTTCCATTGAGGGTGATGTGAGGAGATTGCAATACAGCAATGTGACCACTAGATGCAACTAAATTCTACACACTGGACCTTTTAATGAATCAATTAGTTGTCAACTAGTAAATGAATCGCTAACTATTTTAATAATCAGCTATGATCTCACCTTATTAAATGTGAACATTTTCTGTTCTCTGTGGTCTTCTACACTGTTTCAAAGTATTATGCAAATACGATTTCAATTAAACAAACATTTGATTTTTAGTTTTTCAGTGAAAGTTTTCAATTGTGCGTCTTCAGAGGTTCCTAAACTTTTCAGCACATGACCCCCAAAAACAGAGGTACCAGTGATTTGCGTTCCCCACTATCCCCAGATGTCAAACGATTTGTCCGTGTTACTGAGGGTCGTTTAGCATGATGCTAATATACCTTAGCTAATATTGTTGCTGCTAATGTTGTAAATCTGTCGTAATCACATCAGGGGTCAGAAATGGCAAAGGAAATTGAAAGGCTTTAATTTTAAATGTAACAAATGTTTTATGTTTTGTTACAATTATGGCTAAAATATGCTGTTTCTAAAAATCATCTTGCCACCTCGTGACCCCCGGGGGTCCCAACCCCCACTTTGGGAACCAGTGGTTTAGATGACACTGACATCAATCTCGGATAGGTTTGGTAATTTGTTTGCCAAGTGAGCCTAATTAACAGGAAACTACTTAAGGAGGTTGTTCCACATTTTATTAAGCAAGTTCACAGGTTTCATGCAATATGGGGAAAAAAGAAGAAGAAGTGTTCTTGTTGTTTTAGCAACAGTTTGACTACATTTTATGACACCAGCAACTGATTCACATGAACCCAACATCAGTGATTTGAAAGAAAATCTCATATTACATGGTATCATTTTAGATGTCTGAGGGTTTTTATTAAATACTCAGTGGACTAATATGTAGATTTCTTTATGTGCTTTGGTTTACATCCATGTTCAGGGGCCCCAGGACACGGTGAACAGCAGCAGCTCAGGTGGTGGGGAAACAAAAATATGATAAAGAAAGACAATCTTTGAATCATCCAATTATTAAAGAAGTGATATTATATGGATAAACATGTTTACATGATGAGACACTCAAAATTCTACCCTAGTATAAGTCACTTTCTTTCCTTAGTTAAGTTCATACTTAACTTTTTTTTCATCCACAGCTCTGGCCGCAGAGTAAGAGAGAACAAGAGAGTGACTGATTAGTAAGACAGACAAATAATATTTAAATTATGATATAAGTGAGTAAGTTTAGTAGGAAGCTAATAGTTACTTTTTTCGTGAACGGAAAGACAAAAAAAATGGTTAGTAAGACAGTCTTTGAATTATTGATTGAATCATTTTCAATTTTGAATTTGCATACAATTCAGAACTCATACTTACCTTTTTTGTGACATGAAGAACCTGGAAAAAAGTGGTGAGAAAAAATGGTTGCCATGGACACGAGGGGTCGGAAGGCTCTGCCAGTTGCAAGGGCTTCCTGCAGCCTCACCGCCTTGCCAGACACAAAGGATGGGCCAGGATGAAAGAAAAGTTGACCCAGCCATCGCGCGAAAGTGAGGAGGTAAAAAAAAAAAAAACACCCAGTGCCAGACACTACCTGGGATGTTGACAGCCTGCCAGATGCAAAGGCTGCCCCATGAGGTCAAAAAGGTCAGTCAGTCGTCCCTGCCAGTCATTGTGGAGGATAAGATGGTCCCAGTGCAACATGCTACCTGAACCAGAAAAGAATTAAAGAAAAAAAAGATCAAATATAGAAATATTTATGTGAAAAGCTCACAGTATGGAGAATATTTGAAATGTATAAGATGATGTGCGTTATAGCAGGGGTCTTCACCTTTATCAGCCCAAGGACCCCTTGGATGAAAATGTGTCACATTTTAAGCCTGGCCTATAATAACTTTTATATTTACTTTATTCAACATTTATTTCACCTTATTAACCTATTTATATACTGGGTTATTAGCCTTTATGCGTTTATGATTGATAAAGACTTCATACATAATTAATATTGTTATTAGATGTCAAAGACCATTATTTTGGTGAAAATTGTCAATTATTGTTTGTGGACCCCCTAGGAGTCATGGACCCCTAGTTGAAGACCCCTGTGTTATAGTAAATCAAGCTGTTGAAGACAGCTTCAGGTAGTTTATGGTGGACTACAGTTGCTTGAGAAAATTATTTATTATCTATTATGACCGCTTCCGTAATAACCACTATTTTTATTTTTAATTACCCGCCATAACTTTTCTATTTATTTTTTTTTCATCTGTATTTATATTTTTCATTACAATTACTTACCATGTGCAATATTATTTATATTATGGCCACTTTACTTTTTGTACTCGTTTTGCACGTCTGCACACTTGTCTGTTGTTTGCCTGTCTGTTTTTTGTGTATTGTACAGGCTGAAGGACATTTCTGTCTGTTTGTTGTGTTTGCCCATGTTATTTTATTCTGTAGTGTATATTACACCTCTTTTGCTGCTGTGGTGAGTGAATTTCCCCACTGCAGAATAAATAAAGTATAATCTAATCTAATCTGATATTCAGCATCTGATCATATTCATGATAGTGTCCATATCACACGGGGTAAACGGTGGCTTTGGCAATGGATGTTGCAGGAAGTAGCTTATTACAAATGTTCATGAACATGCAGTCAAACAGTGTTGCTGACTGCTGAAGGCCAGCAGATAAAGTCTTCATGCAAACATCCTGATACTGTTACATCTGTTACAAGCTGATATGTATGGGGTGCCGTTAGTAAAGTGGCTCACGCTGAAAATAACAGCAACATTTTGTGTTTAAAAAACTGGTGTGAATTTTTGAGAGTCACTTTTTTGCACATTTACAACAATATTTGCCAACTTAGAGTTATTTAAATCCAAATGTTACACCTAAATGTTAAATGTTCTAAATGTTAGAGCTAAATGGTAAATCTAAATCTAAATCCAAATGTTAAATCTAAATAAAAAAAAATCTGATTTAACATTTAGATTTAGATTTAACATTTAGATTTATCATTTAGATTTAGATCTAACATTTAGATTTAGATTTAACATTTAGATTTAACATTTAGATCTAACATTTAAATCTAACATTTAGATTTAGATTTAACATTTAGGTGTAACATTTAACATTTGGATTTAAATATTTAAAATATTTCTAAGTTGGCAAATATTGTTGTAAATGTGCAAAAAAGTGACTCTAAAATTCTAAACATTGCTTGAAGCTAACAAAATGTTGCTGTTATTTTCAGTGTGAGCCACTTTACAAATGGCACCCCATAGATATGAGTCAATAATATATCAGTTGGATGACTCATGGGCCTCATTTTCATCCTGTATGATATGACTGAATGAATGCTTTTTCAGTGTTCTTGAACATCTATTTTACAGAGCAGGAGTCAGCTGAGCATCTTTTTGATTCGCTGCAGGAGATATCAAAGGAAGAGGGTGGACTCCATTTTCCACTGAATCAAGCAGGTCACTTTAAATAAACGTGAATGCTCCACGCATGGATGCACTCATGCATTTAGTTATTAATGATTCATCATTATTTGTTTTCATTCATACAGTACGTTGAGATTTGACGTATTGCTGTAGTTCCACTCCCAAACGGCAGGGAGCGGTGACGAGCATCTTAAGGTCGTGGCGGGCTGCGCCATGAAAAACCACGAAGAAGACGCAGAGGGTGGAGGAGCGCTCCGACATGGCAGATAGGTGGGTTCTCTGTATTAACCACACATTTTTAAACACACACACACCTCAGAGCCCGTGAACGCAGTGTATAAAACACGCTGTAAGGGGGACATGTGTGTGCTGAGCAGAAGAAGCGCAGGCTCCTGCTCGTTTTCCCGCCGCTAGCTTCTCTGGACAGCCATGCTGGAACGTGCTGCTAGCTAGCCTGAGCTAACGAGCTAGCGAGTTGTAAGGAGTGGTTAAGAGGCGTAGCAGGCGGAGTGCGGGACTTCGTTTGGGGCTGTGTAGATGTGGTTTGAACCGCCGCGATAAGAAGGACTTCACCATCGGTGGAAACATCCGAACAGGACGGTGTAGCTCTCAAATGCCCAGTCACGTTGGCTAATTATCAGAAGTAGCCTAGCCTTGCTAGCCCTCCATTGCCTGTTGAAGGTCCCAGTGAGAGGCGCGTTCCCCGGGAAGGGCTACACAGAAGCCCCCTGAGTCTGTTCCAGCACCCCAACAGAGCCAGCGCAGGTTTCCTCCATTGTTCTGGAGGCTCTGTGCAGACAGAGGATAAACACTTGAGGAAGATCCGTGTTTGCTTTGAGGCTGAAGCAGATTCAGGTGTGGACACGCTTCAAGAGATGAAACACTGAACAAGGCAGACAGCTGCTGATGAACCTAAAACTAATAATGTGGCTCAGGAGGTAGAGCGGGTCGTCCACTAATCAGATGATCGGTGGTTCGTTCCCTGGCTCCTCCAGTCTACATGTCGAAGTGTCCTTGGGCAAGATACTGAACCCCAAAGTTGCTCCCTGTAGTCACTTTGGATAAAACTGTCAGCTAAATGTAATACAGTTCACCAAAATAATCTCCACTAAAATAAATAGTCGTCTCATTATTATTCAGCCCAGTTTTGGGGTGTCAGGTGAGATGAGATCTTCCTTGTTTATCATTGTATTTCTGTTTCGTTGCAGCGGCTCTGAAATCCTCACGTTTTTGTTTGTGCCACCAGGATGTAGAATATGTAGTGCGTCTGCTGGCGAGAAGGCTAGGGACATTTGCAGATGTAGAATTATGTTTTCTAAATGAACAGTTTTGTTCATTTAGAAAACGGTTTCGTTCATTTTGAAGTCCGTGAAATGTTTTGAGGAAAACTTTTCAACCAGCTTTGTGTCGTAACGCATGTTGCCTGGACCCGGAGCTTATCTGACAGACGTTTGCTGGCTCTCAGGTTGTTGTTCGAATCACAGACTTCCACATTTTTCTCTCTGCTGCCATGTGTCCATGTAGAGTCTGATTGGGTGAAGGGCAGTGATGTGCCGTATTTGGTGAGGAGTGGACCACAGAAAGGAAAGTGTACTGCACAACCTGCAGAGAAGACATCAGTAATACAGTAAGACAACAGACATAGATTCAAACCAGACACCTCACATCTCCTCCGTCCACATTTGGGACCGTGATTCTGTGAAGGTGCATGGAAGTGGAAAGGTGGTCTCCAGCTTTGCTTCAGGATCTTGGAGATGTATGGAGACCATCGAGTGGCATTGATGGAGAAGGTGTCACTGCATACAGACCTCAGGGTGCTGATTTTGATTAGCTGTATCAGCGTGGTAATGAACGGGGTCTGTGTTGATTAGGGATGTAACGGTACACTCAACTCACGACTTGATACAGTTCACGATTTTTTCTTCACGTTATGATTTTCTCACGATTTTTTTTTTAATCAAAATGATCTACAGACAAATTATGACCAAATAAAATTCGAAGGAAAAAAATCTTAGAGGTGCTTTCTTTACAGAAACTCTGTAAAACAGTTTGTGTCCTCTTCAGGGTGGTTTGCCCCCTCAACAATTTTCGCTCACGAGGTGGTGTAACGTTACTTTGCTTCTCACTTCTCACTAATATGCTGCTGCATGTTGCTCGTGTTGCTGCTATATGTTAGCAGTCTCTTGCAATATTTACATGCTGTTTTGGTTTTGTCTGTCCATTTCTCACCGGTTGTATTTGTGTATAAAGGGAATCCAAAATGCCGCCACAGAGGTGATTTCAAACTGCTCGGTGCATCCTCTGTTTCAAAGTTGTTGCTTACCGTCGCCATGTCTTCCCTCGTTCTGTGCCCCGTGGCTACGTAGTGACGTAAGTCACATGACTTCACGTCTGATGTTGAACAAATGAATCAGCAACCAGTGACTTTTTTAAGATAACGTAACCTATTTCTAAAAAAAAAGAAGAAAAAGAACATATCCTACTTCTCTCACATTCGCGATTCATTTTTTCTGTCATCCGGTGCGAATCGTCATGCATTTGTACCAATTTTTAATTGTGTCTCGATGCATCGTTTCATCCCTAGTGTTGATCGTTTAGAACCACCTGAGGGTGCTCCTGGAGGGAAGGGGTTACCCTGACCCCTGAGACCAAACAGCACTGATTTTGATATTGGCTTGTGTTGACCCAAAGGACACGCAAACAAAATGAGAAAGACCAGTGTGCTGGACCTGGCTGCCAGCAGATGAAGGGATATTGTGAACTTTATTCTCACAGGGCTTAAAGTATTCTGGCACCGTGCCGGATCTCCGGCGTGTGGAGTTTGACTGTGGTTCATTTAAAAAAAACCAAAAAAAAACCTTTTGATGCAGGATATTGTCAAGCCCCTCCCTCAAACCGCTACTGTCCAATCCTACATTAGCAATCATAACTAACTAACTATGCACACGCAATGACGTGCATAGTTACGATTATTGTGACCATGGATGTACTCAGAAGGTTGTGACAGTGACAGACATAGCAACAGTAACCATGGGGGCCAGCAGGATTATTTTAAACTTTAAGCCCTGTATTCAACAATTACTGAGATGTGATAATGACGTCTATGAGAGTCCGTACATTTTTATTATTATTTATTATGCAATGCATAATGAAATTTAAGTGCATTACATAGTGCAGGAGTAAAACAAATGTGTATTATGTTTAAAAAAAAATATATATAAAACAGATAAAAACATGGAGAATTTAAAAACACATCGCATACATCGCAGCACATACATCCACATACATACACCATGTCATGAATGACTTCATCTGATCATTTAAAGCTGTGATGGTCTTTGCATAAAAACAGTTTTTAGCCTGTGTGTATGGCCTGCCCGAGGGTAACAGTTCGAATGCGATGTGGCCAGGATAATGGTCTGGGCTCTTTTGAGGCAGCGGGAATTAATACATGAAGTCAACTTAACTTGCAGGAGTGAAATGAAATACATGCTGCACATTAACATACAGGAAATAAACTCTCTTTAAATTTGTCCAGCTAACCTCAGCTCCATTAACAGCCTTTCTATTCTTTGCCAAGCACAGTCTGGAAAAGTCATTTTTGGAAAGCTCAGATATTCAGTCACAAGCTGACGCCTGACCTTTGAACTGTTCCACACCATTCATGCTGAACTCAGTTGTAATATGTCGGTGGAGAAGTCTACAGAGTTCCCAACAGTGTCTTCGTACGTTCAACAACAGACCGCTAAATGGTGGCAATCTCTGTGGGACATTTTTTATTTTATTTTTTTGTAACTTTTAACCCTCTACTCTTTCTCTGATTGGTCCAACCAACCAAATGCAACAATGAGAGGCAGAACAGGGCGGGTCTTTGTGCAGCTTGTTCCTGACTGGCTGTTTAAAATAGAGATGGTTTATTTTTCATCGAATGTTCCAACCAGTTGTCTTTGAATATACACCAACATGGTGCGCATTGTAATGTCTGTTGGACAGCTGACATATACGGAATTTGGTCTTGATTTGTGACGTGCTGGCAGCTGCTGTCCATGGTCCTGAACTTCAAATAAACATGACAGGTTGGCCTCCGTCATCAGTCTGCGGTTATCTGTCCACTAAAGGGAGTGTTGGCTAAAGAGTGAGTGCATCAGTCGTGTGGAAGAACACATTTATGATTGCCTTGCTTTGTTACTCACCTCTCAGGTATGAATGTCACCACATCATCAGTCGCTGTCTGTGTCCTTCCCATTTCAGTTTATGTCAGGCTCCTTCTCGTTAGCTGAGTTTACAGTCGCTTGTTACCTGTAAAAAAAACAAAACAAAACAAAACAAAAAAAACAAAAAAAAACTGCATCGTGGGTCTCTTGGAAGCAGTCTCAGACTCAGGACTGGACGTTGTCCATGTTTGTGCGAAAACAAAAGCAGCCCCGCTTTTAAACACACCTTCTCTGTTCAACTGATAAACACACATGGACACATCAATAGGCAGAGACTCAGCTCATTGTATTATCCCCACCTCATTAATCAGACTGAGACTAAGTTTCTAAAGTTCGTTGAATTACCTGTTGTAATATTGACTGACTTTTAACCACCCGCGTGTCTTTCTGTCCACAGTGAGTCTCAGTCGTCACTCCGTGTCAGACGTTCTGGATCAGCAGGTGGTTCCTGTTGGTTCGAGCAGACGCCCTCTCCCTGCAGAGCACGGCTTTGTTTGCACTGTGGGATGAGGTAGTAGGTTGTATAGTTTTAGGGTGACACCCGCACTGGGAGATAACTATTCAACCTACTGTCTTTCTCAAAGTGCCAGACACACATCAGTGTGTGTCCTCTGAGGCTTCACTGGATCAACATGTTTGACTGTAGCTGCTCACACAGTGTGAGGTAGTAGATTGTATAGTTGTAGGGTAGTGATTTTGCCCTGTTTTGGAGATAACTATACAATCTATTGCCTTCCCTGAGGAGTGTCATTCCTTCAGATATATTTATGATTACTGTATTCATACATGACTGCTTCAGAGAGAGCTCTGTAAACTTATTCTCACCAAACATTGTAGTGTGTTGTTCTTTAGTTCCTGGAGTTGATCCTGAGCTGCAATGATTGTGGAGCTAATGCAATGTTTCTTTTTAGATTTCTAAAATCAAATCAACTTTATATTGAAAATGATTGTTCTGTTTTGACTTTGTTTTTAACGAAATCAAAATGATCTCCGGTATCCGAGTGTTTGCAGGTGAGCTGTTCTCTGTACTCTTCTTCCATCTACTCACCTTATTAGTTAAATTACACCATATGTACCAGTGTGTTATATTAAAAAAAATACTTTTAAAGATAAAATATGCACAAGTTTAAACGTGTTAAATGACAGTTTTTTAAGGTCAATGAACTGCTTATCTAAAATAAGACAATGGAAATCTTATGAACATGTGCCTATGTTCTTAAATTGTTAGTGTACCTACAACTTCTGCACTTTATTTGCCTGTTTTCTCACATCTTAATATTTTAATATTTCTATGTTTAATTTTTAATGCTTTGTTATTGTTTGTCTTAATTGCTATGACGTGTGGCTGCTTTTCTTGCCCAGGTCACCTTGTGAAAGAGGTCTTGATCTCAGTGGGTTTTTTTTATCTGGTTAAATAAAGGTTATAAAAAAAAGACTTTATATTCTAACAATAGCATATTTGTCTCCTAATAAAAGTTCACATCAAAGTTCATGTTCACTCTATGGTATAAATATATGTATATATTTAGATATAATAATATAGATATATCCTTATCTTGTATTTTCTTGAGCTTTCTAATAAAATGTGGTAGAATATGGGAAACACTTGTGGACTGGGTTAATCAGCGTGGTGTGCACACAAACACGGTAGATGCACCATAACGTGATCGCCTGCCTAATGTGTAGGTCCCCCTTTTGCCACTAAAACAGCCCTGACTCATTGAGGCATGGACTCCACTTGACCTGTGAAGGTGTGCTGTGTGTCTGTCATCGTCTGTCTAATACACAACAAACTGCAGTGCACCGTGTGTTCTGACACCTTTCTATCCAGCATTAACTCATTTAGCAATTTGAGCTACAGTAGCTTGTCTGGTGGATCAGACCACATGGACCAGCCTTTACTCCCCATGTGCATCAATGAGCCTTGGCTGCCCCTGACCGTGTTGCTGGGTCACTGCTTTTCCTTCTTTGGACCAGTTTTGTTAGCTGCTGAACACTGCAGACAGGAACACCTCACAAGAGCTGCAGTTTTGGACACACTGACTCTGTAGCCTTCACGATTTGGCCCTTGTCAAAGTCGTTTAAATCCCGACACTTGCCCCCTTTTTCCTGCTCCTAACATGTCGGCTGTTATTTAGACCCTTGCTGATATGAATTGGATAGACAAACTAAAATGATCATACACAGTTGAATCATTACCTCTAAAACCAAACACTCTAACCTTCATGAAGGTCTTGGACTGCATTAGTTTTAGCTAACTGGACCTAGTAAACTGGCATTAATGTGTGTGTGTGTGTGTAAGTGTGTTTTTAGCATGTCATGGAGGTGGTCATTTGAAATGATACTGGTGGGTAGTATATTGTGTCACAATAAATGCTATTCTAAAGTACATAGTGAGAAGAGGTGGATTGTAATTCTGGTGCTTAAATAGTTAATAGTATAATTGAAACAGCATTCAAGTGGTACACTTCACTCGCTGGTCAGAGCACCGCAGGTCAGGAGGCAGGCATACAACCGTACAGTTGTAATGAATTAGTGTTAACTCAGGTTTAAACAGAGCTGTTGTTTCCCTGTGATTACCACCAAATGATGTAAACCCAGAGACGCTGTTGGGTTATTACAGGCTCCAATCATGAAATATTACAAATAAATGTAATAGTGGAGAAAAGGACACAATAGTTCTTTCTTTAAAAGGTGAAGTGTGGCAGTGGGCCACTCACACTGACACAGGTGTTCCAGTAGTAGATCAGAGCTCAGCTCTCTCAGCTGAACAGAACTCAGTAAACTCTGTGTGTACTTGGTCCAGACAGAGGTCTGTTCTGTTCAGGCACATGTGGCTCACCTGGGTCTGTGCTGGCTCACTCAAACAGGTTCATTTTTTGGCCTTGACCTTTTGAACATGATGGTAGTAGTTACACAGTTGTGTCAGCAGGTGGAGCTGCAGTCCTGTAACTAAAAGCATGGTTCTTCCTGCACTGAAGACCACCATGAAGTCTGAGTCAGGAGAAAATCTCATGTGATATATGAAGAGCATTAAAATGATTAAATATAAAAGAATTACTGGATTATTTGTAATGATGCATTAGCGACAGTACCTCCCGCCATCAACTCACAACTTATATGGTGTACCTGTGCACACTGTAAAAAATGTCTGTAGATTTTACAGTGACAGTAAAAGACTAAAATATGCCAAGAAATATTACGAAGATGAAATATGTTTTATTGTGTACAGTAAAACACGGTCATATTTCATGGAAACTTCTGTTTAAACAGCATTCTGAAGGGATTTATGCAGAATAAAGTATTTTGTATTGGATTTTGGATATTGTTAATTGAACAGGAAAACACTGTAATATTTCATGGCAAAAGTATTATTTATACAGCATTAATATGGCATTTTCATGTCAGTTATATGGCAAAACAATAGTATTATCCGTTACCGTAATATTAGGAAAAAGTTAGAAGAAGCAGGTTTTGTTTTGTTTTTTTTGTTTTTTTGTTTTTTACAGTGCAACATATTTAATAATATTTGAAGTGTGGAGTATGGAGTAAGTATGAAGCAAAGTACAAGTGCTTCAAAATTTACACAAAAAAATATTCAATTAATATGTTCAGTTCATTCACACTGTGTGTGTGTGTGTGTGTGTGTGTGTGTGTGTGTGTGTGTGTGTGTGTGTGTGTGTGTTGTACAGCTATCTTTGAGACCACCCCCAGTTTTAGACCCATGGGTGAGGACCAATTTACAAAGTGAGGACATTTAGGCAGTCCTCATATATTGTAGCCTCCAGGGCTGTCTATATACTCTCAAAGTTTTAGAGGGTCCTGAAAAATAGTAAACTGAGATTTGTGTGTGTATTTTCATGTGTGTGTACTTCAGACTCATACTTTGAATACACACACTTTCTCTCTATCACTCCCTACTGGCCCGACCCGTTAATGCACCTTTTGCTCTCTGTCACTCCTACTGGCTTTGGCCGTTGCACCCTTATGTACATTTTACTCTCTGTCACTCCTACTGGCTTTGACCGTTACTGCACCTTATGTACATTTTGCTCTCTGTCACTCCTACTGGCTTTGACCGTTACCATCTTATATACATTTGCTCTCTATCCTCCTACTGGCTTTGACCGTTACTGCACCTCATGTACATTTATCTCTATCATCTCCACTAGTAGTGATGAGTTATTGCATCAAGACACTTAATCTCTATTGATCATTTATTGCACATGATCTTGCTTTAACTAAGGAAGACTAGAAAAGGACAGATTTTGAAGTTGTTTACTCACTCACCTATCACATCATACATTAATGAAGTAATGTATGATATGATATGATGATATGATATATAGTCTCCTTTGTTTTACCATTTGGCATTTAATTAGTCAATTTACAACATAAATGCACATTTATGTTGGTCAGCAATGCACTATGTTGTCAATGGTTAGTGTTTCAGTTCAGTGGACCTTAGTGGGAATATAGCAATTACTTTTTATTCGCTTATTTGCACACAGTTCAATGATTCAAATAATATGTTGACACCAAAGCATACAGCATATATGGTTTAAAGTCTACATTCCCACATTACAAAAATCTCTCAACATATTTATTTTTAGATGTTTTCCATGTTTCTGATAGCATAAGAAGAAGAATACCTTTTGGTAATATATTGATTATTACAGAGACCTAGCTCTTGCTGAATACCTTTATTAACATTTTTGTAGATCTTTAATTTACTGACATTAAACCAGGAACTGATAAATGATAATATGTAAATATTATGTTATGTAATATTATAATATGTAAATAAATATTATAATATGACATTTATCACAGAATCAATGAACAGTGTATTTGCTGGTGCACAACATGGCTTTCTGCCTTGTTCTTCCTGACTAAGGCTGTTATTTTAGCCACACAAGCCATGTGGCTTTAGGGATGACAATGTCAGTCTGTCTTTGACTCAGACTGAAACATCTTAACAATGAACAGATTTGTAATTGTCTGATCTGAAACTTAGTTCCCCTGGAAAATTTGATCTAGCACTATATACAGAGTCATAAAATATCTATTCTTTTTCATTAAATTAACTTTTAATGAAACCCTTTAAATAAATTATATTTCCTTGAGCCTCAGCTGTGCCTTGTACTGTGTTTAGTAGTAAGTAGCAAATGTTAGCACTAACATACAAGATATTATGATGATAAAATAGAAAAACAGTTTCACATTATCAACAGGAAGTAAACATTTTGATGGCAATTGGTGTGATAGAAAGCACATCTTTGTCATAGCTAGGTTAAGATGATTTAAAGGTCTATTAGTGCAGTATGTGTGTAATTTATTACTTAATGTAAGTATGTTCAGTATTACTATAAGTAAGTATTATTAAGTATATTTCTGTAATTTCCTTTTCTTACACTTTTAGTTATTACATCTCAGCTGCCTCTCCAACTGTTTGGTGGCCCTGCTCACTTTATCCATGTTTAGCCTGACAGAGCAAAGATGACCTAAATAATTACTTACAGACAGGCTTTGAACCCAGTGCTTTGATTGATTGATTGATCAGATTGTATTTGAGGATTAGAGGGTACTTCTCATTAGCTGTAGGGCAAAGAACAACATCTTGGTTGGTGTGATGTTCAGAGTGAAGGTAAACTTCACCTGTATTTGGACAGTTACCTGTGGGATCACTTTGGACAGCCAGTCACTGACCTGTTTGCCTCTAGAGAGAATCATCAGTGTCACTGCCTGGTGTTTTTCTGATGAACAGCTGAGTGGAACTGTGGCCAAGCAGGCCTCACCTCTCTGAGCTTCATGGTAGCCACTCGGCCTCTTCTATAGCTATATCATGTGATCATATTGACATGGGCACTGTCTGCAATAAGTAACTGGTTAAGTGTTAACTGAATGTAGTGTAGAAGCTCTGTGCCCCTTTCTACCTCCCTAATTCCTCAGTGGCTTGCCTGCAGCTGCAGTGTGTAGAACTTCTATGCCTACACAATAAGCAATCAAGAAAAATAACATTAATATTAATTTAACTAGCTATTAAACACCGTACTAGTGACTCTTAGTATCCTTAGTGGGGACACTCCTTATTCATTTACAGACAAGTCAAACCTGAATTAGCTAACCAAGAATATTAAAAAAAAAAAAAAAGAATATGTGTTTTGTGTTATCACTGCATACTTATTGTCAGCATCAATCAAAAATGAGTAAGTACCAACTCAGACATGAAGAACTGAGGATCAGCCTGTGTGAAAGAATAGTGTGGATAAATACAAAAAACACAGTTGGAAATGTTAAGAAGAGTAAACATAGCAGAATCACAAGTTTAAATAAAGGCTAGGATGAAGATGGGTCAGATAGTATACATACTATGTTCTAGTCAAATTTAGCTGGTTATCCATTTGTCATATGTAAAGCATCCAGGGTTATTCATCCATTTATAGTTATTTCGTATAACTATTGTCTGTTTTGGAAACTTTGCAGTGAACTGGACTCGTTTGTAATGATATACATCAGTGAAAAACACATTTACTGGACAGCTACACTTACTTTGAGTATTTTAATATTATAATATATAACAATATATAAAATATAATATAATATAAATATATATAATATATATTAATATATTACTACATTTCAGAGGTTTATATATTTACTTCAAGACATTTATACAGCAGCTATAGTCACTTTGCAGATTCAGATGGATAGTGCAAAAGTACAAATAAATTATTATTGATACGGTCAAGATCCAAACTTTATTGATCCCTGGAGGAAAGTTCAGGTACTCATCAGTAAGTTAAAATAAACTCCTATGTAGTGTAAAAGAGTACTTTACTTTTTTTTACTTTAATACTATATGTTGATGCTTTTACTTTTACTTACCTTACTTACTCTTACTTGTATTAAAGTATTTAATCAGTGTAATATTAGTTCTGGCTGTATTTTGTGGCCTGTAGCCTGGGCCTGTGTCAATCACAGTTGGAGGTGCAGAATATTGTGGCCTGTGTACAGGCCTGTGTCAGTCACAGTTGAGTGCAGAATATTGTGGCGCAATGTACGGGTATGTCAGTCTGATTGAAGTGCAGAATATTGTGTGGTCTCCGCTGCCTTCGGCTCGCCCTTAATTAATGGCCCATCAAGGGGAGGGGCCCCTCCCCCACAGCACCTGCAGGCTGCTGCAGCCTCCAGAGCTGGTGAGCAGCGATTACCTTGCCCATCCCCACCTCTCCCTCCTCCAATTGAACTTTAGAAGTGGGCACACTGGCCTGGAGGAGACAGGAGGACCTGAGGAGATTTTGCAGGCGGCTGGAAGCGACCATTTCACATTATTCACCTTCAGTGCGGGTAAATTTTTAAAGTTTTTAAGTTGTCTTTTTATTTGTTTCCTTCCATGCCACTATCTTAATAGTATTATTTGGCCAAGAAGAGAATTTATTCAACTTTAAACTTTTTGGTGCGAACTTGAATTGTCAATAAGTCAAGTTTGTTTTTTTTGTTTTTAGTAATTTTATGAGTAGAAATCAAGGTGTTTTTGGGAGCAAAACAGCCTCCTTCTCGGGCAGTAGAACCGAATTGCAGGTCGCCCTGTGTACCGATGATGATTACATGACATGATTTCAATATTTGAACTCAGTGACTTTTTAACTTAGCAGTGTTGTAGATGATGTGTCTTTAGTGTCTGTATAGCATGTTATAATTTTGTATGAAATTTTGGAACATATTTCTTAGAATTTGATAACACAGGAAATTTTAGTGTTTTACAACTATTGTGACTGTAAGTTTAGCCTGAGATTAAAAATGCAGTTAAAGACACCAGCAGTACTGTAAATGTGAAACTGCAAAACAGTCTTTTTTCTCGTGGCTTGCTTTATGCATAATTACTAATGCATGAAAAATACATATTGTACTTATATGACTGTCCACTCCAGTTAACTCTCAGTCAACAGGATATTTTAAAGGGATACTGGCATACTAGCACACAGACATGACTGACCATACTATAAAAAAAAAAAAAAAAAAAAAAAAAAAAAAAAAAATAGTGGTTTGATGTTAAAAGAAAATATTATCCTTTGGTTATTCTCCATGCACAGATTACACCTTTTTCTGAAATTAGTTACATTTTACCTGCAGTCTGCAATTGATTTCTAAAGTGACTGAATAAGCTACTACAACACTTTACATGTTAATGAGTAAACCTCATACAATAATTCAGCTGCCATAAAGTCTGTTATGTTGCCTTTTATATTTATATATATATATATGTATATAATATTTAAAATGTCTTACCCACATATGAAAAGATGAATGCAGCACTAAAGCATCACTATTACAGCTGAACTGTATGACAAAATAAGTTTCTCTCTTTATCTCTATGGTGTTAGGTCAGAGGTGATGGCAAGACTCAAGCGGGTATGTGCTTTCATAAATCTTCCCTTTATCATGATACAGACTTCTGTTTTTACTGGAATTGTTGGCAGTGCTAGTAATCAGTGTTAAAGGAGGTATTTTAACTATAAACACTTATTAAACCGAGGACAATGCACACAAGAATCAACATCTGGAGGCCTCAGAATTAAAGCTGCCTTCATATGATAGAAGATTTACAAATAGCTCACGGTGAGGTAGGGCATGGTAGAGTGCTTGCAGAGGAAAACTGCAGTGCAGTCAGCCAAATATGTACTTTTACATGACATGCTGGGCTTTAATGTTTGCTAGCTAACGTTTTCTGGTCACTGACTGTTTACATAGCTATGCATAGGATACAAAGCATAAATGCCACTGTGTATACCTGGCCTATCTAACATACAAACAACAGTAACCTTAGCCTTAGTCTTATCAAGCCAAGTTCATAAACTATGTGCCCATTCCACGATTATTAGTTTACATCCATTGAAGCTGCAGATATTTCTCCATGCATTACTTTTCCTGTTAAGATCATGGTTTTTGTAATGTCCATGTGACCAAAACTGGATGAAAAGTGTCTCACTGTTATCACAATGCAACTAGTGACTCAGTGACATCACTCAGGCCAAGTGAGTGAGTCCATTATAAGATAGTGATGGTTAGTTAGGTGTTTCTTTAAAGTTGGCCTGAGTCTCTGTCTCCCCATCTTATCTAAGCTTGGAGTCTGTTTGAGGTTTCCACCTGTTAAAAGAAGTTTTCCTTGCCACACGTCCTTAAATGCTTGCTCATATATATATATATGTGTGTGTGTGTGTGTATATATATATATATATATATATATATATAGAGAGAGAGAGAGAGAGAGAGAGAGAGAGAGAGAGAGAGTACTTGGTCCTGCTGTGTATGGAAAGTGTCATAAGATATTTTTGTTAGGATTTGAGCTATATAAAATATAATTTAATTGAATAGTGACTGTAATGACTTTTACTTGATGATAATGCTCATGCTTTTGCTCACAGTTGAACACCATCCATGAAGAGTCAGGCGACACATCTACAAATTGAATTTTACATTGACGAAGTATTGGACCCAGACTACAATCCCTTTCACGACTTATCATCATCCAGTGAGGATGGCAGCGAGAAAACTCCAGTCAAAGCTTTTTACAAACTGTCAATGAAAGATGACCACCGAATAGGCAAGTGCGACACAAGACCCAAAGAATATATACCAAAACAAGGAACATATGCAAAGCGAAAGAACAAGCAAAAGAAAAACAAAACAGAATCCTTTGTGACCATAAAGACATGTACAAAAGAAGATAAAAAACGAGCATGGGACAAAAGCCATTATTGTCTTTACTGTGGGCAGTCAAACCTAAAATTGCAAGGCATCTGGGAGAGAAAACACATGGAAATAAAGGACATAGCATATGCCTTTAGCTTTCAACGAGGATCAAGAAACGAAGAGGTTCTTTTGGAACAACTACGAAATAAGGTGATTTCAAACACAATACAAAAAGTCCTGGAAAAGGCAGAGGAGGGTGGTGACATGGAGCTTGGCCCTCTTATAAAGCTTCTGTTAAGGATTATTTGCCCTGCCAATATTGTTATGGAATGTTTGCTAAAAGGATTTGTGGAGACATCAGTCCTCATGTAAAAAGTAAAAGCATGTGTAGCGGTGACATAAAGATAAGAAGAGTACAAAGTCTTGCTGCACGCCTGCTTCAATAGCAGCTTCACTGGTGGATGTCAGGATGTCATTAATAACATGCGACAAGATGATGTGTCCTTTCATCAGGAGTGACTCTTTGATTTGTAGATATGGTGATTCACTCTATGCTAAACATGTGCGTGTGAAGTCCGCGGCATCAGTACGTGCACAAAGAATGAGGAGCTTGGCGATTCATGTTGGTTGCAAAGATATGGACAGAGTGTGAAGGGTCTCGAAGAGTTGTGTGCACCATCAAAATTTCCACTTGTTGTCAATGTGGCTAAGAAGCTCACAGCATTTAGTCCAAGCAAAAATGAGTATGGAAAACCTTCCACAGTTGTCAGAATTGGATTCTGTCTTAAAGGAGCTGTGGAGGTCCTGATTGGGCAGACTCTTATGAATGATGATGGCGTGGCAGAGAGAAAGGCAAAATTTCTGGAACTTTTGGAAAAAACTGGAAAACCCATGTTTCTGTCAGCGCTCACCAAACTATTCAGGAAAGAGATGGAATAAACAGACTGACGCCACCCCTCACCAAAAAATGTGATCGCACTGAGAGACCATCTCAGGATGGTGGAAAGATGAAGCAAAGGTGGAACTGGTGCAACAGCTGAGTTTAACAGCGTACAAGAAGTTAAATGAGACTGTTCTGGCGCGGGTCGCCATCTTTAACAAGCGGCGTGAAGGGAAGCATCACGCCTGACTCTGGGACCTACAAAGCGAGCACAAATCCGTAAATGAAGACATTTATGAAACCCTCTCACCATTAGAGAAAAAGCTGAGCAAGCTGCTGCATAGAAGTCGGGGGAAAAAAGAGGCGGAAGGTACGGTTTTTCTTGGCGGACAGAATGAAGGAGTCAATCGATTTGTTGATGGAAAAGAGAGATGAAGCTGGAATACCTGCAGAAAATCCTTACCTCTTTGCAAGACCTGGTGCAATGACAAACATACTGTGGATCATGACTGCCTGCGTAAATATGCAGAGGAAAGTAAAGCAGAAAATGCAAACTCTGAGATCCAGCAAACTAAGAAAACAGGATTTTGCCACACTGTGTCAACTCCTGGATCTCAGTGAGCAGGAGCTGGAACAAGTTGCAAGGTTCATGGGGGCATGACATCAGAGTTCCGTGACTTTTATAGACAGGCGGACAAAACATTTCAAATTGCCAAGATAAGTAAACTTCTGTTTGCAATGGAGCAAGAGCACTGGGGCCTTAGCAGGGAAGAACCTCATGCGATTGATCCTTCTGTCCGTGGTATGTATACACTGTAACCAGTCTTGACCTGTCACTGCTCTGTTGTGAATGCATCAACGGTTTTCTTGTGTTGCCAGATATGTTGTGTAACTTTTAATCAACAATCTTCAAACTTGAGATTTGACTTGATCACTGAACACTAATATTTGATCTTTATCTTCACAGATGAAACTCCCATCAACGTCTGAGTGTGTCCCACAGAGGGAAAGAAACGAGGCAGAGAGGAAGAAAGAAGAAGAAGAAAGAAAGAAGAAGAAGAAGGTGCGTTTAAGAATTAGAGATGGGGAATGACATGCGGGAAATCTCCACCAACTGAGCTGAACACACTTCCAGCATCCTCTCTCTCTCTCTCTCTCTCTCTCTCTCTCTCTCTCTCTCTCTCTCTCTCTCTCTCTCTCTCTCTCTCTCTCTCTCCATTCCTGTCACTCTTCAGCTGTCTCTATCAAAATTTTAAAAAGCTTTAAAAGGCCAAAAAATAATCTTTAAAAAAATTAGGATGTTCTATGATCATTCTGAACCATCAATTAATCATTTAATCTTCAGTATGTCCTTTAGTATATATATATATATATATATATATACACACACACACATACACATAGTTATAAAACACATTTTCTTTATACACACCTCAATTTTAAAACACAAGAAGTAACTCCTCTGTGACAGTGTAGACACTATAGACTAAATAAAAGCCTTTTGTGGTTGTATTTTTAGCTCGCATAGTATGAAGTGATAATTTGCTCTTGTTTTTCTTTTTGAATTAATACCCTTCACCATTACCTCAAAATAATAGGCTTCATTAATGACAAATGGTGGGTATTCCATCCATTTTGTATTGCAGAAATAAAATTGCTGTGCTGTTAGAACACTGTATTTCCACTTCTATAAAATAGTACACATTTCATGGTCAGTCCTCTTTTTCTTTCAGTTGTGGAATTTTGGCTTGTCATAGAGTATAAAGCCTTTTAATAAAACGGGAAGAGATTGTTTTTCTTCTGTCTTCATGGAAACCTCATAAATGGGCTCTTTTAAATCACAGTAATTGTTTGTACTTGATTACTTGAGCACTAACATTTGTCACTGTTTGCAGCTGGGCCTACATCATTTCCTGCGACGACCCAGGAAGGAAACGAACCAGGGAGGTGGATGATGGTAAGTTTTTAAGGGTGCAGGCCATTAAACCTGTTTATATAAACACTTACATTAAGATTTATTCTATCATTTAGCAGATACAGAAACTTTACCTTTCCTCATACTTAAATCTTTTGCTTGTTTTCAGATGGGTTATGACCTCTGAGGATCAAGGATTCAGATATAGATGGTGAGTTAAATATTCTTAACATACTGCTGCCTTATAGCGTAAAGTTTCCATACTTCTTGAATTCATCTGTAGTTGTTTCAGTATAATTTGCTCTTTAACTTGACAAGAACAAGAACTTTCAAATCCACTATACCTGAATTAAAAGGAACTAACGTTTGTCTATTACAGATCTGACCAAGGAAGAGAAGATGGGGATGAAGATTAACCACAAGAAAGAAAAAGAAAAAGAAAGTGGTGATGAAAAAACGGAATTACGTTCTATAAAACTGAGCAGAAAACAAACAAACTTTCAATTTGTCGCCAATTTCAAAGCTACTGTGAGGTTCTTTCTGTGATTTTTGATGACTGGATTTGTGATTAATATTGTGTCAGAGCATACTGTCTGTCAAAGTCTCATGTGTGCATACACAGACAACAATATTTAAAATATAGTGTCAAAAATAGTCCTCCCACAGCTGTAGCAGGTTTGTTTGGTTAGTCAGTGGTGGGGCTGGTGTAACCTGAAAGTGATCTTGATGCATACCCTTCTATGTTAACTTGTGTATCAGTATCTGTACAGGTGCATACTTTGAGTAGGTCTTCTTTCCTGTGCTGCATTTTATGAGTGGTCATTTTGTGTCTGTTTTTCAGATGGAGCACCTGACCTCTCTCCCAAAGGACACGTGAACCCGCAGAGAGGATGAAGAAAAGAGGAAAAAGCAAGAAAAAAGGAGAAAATTAATTTAATTGAAAAAACAGGTACATTCTATATATGAGCAGAAACACAGCGTCAGGCACACACAGGTAGATTGTCAGAGTTTTAGTCTGTGAATTCACCTGGATAGTCTCGAGACAGTCTCAGGGCATTTCCAGGCTGTCTGTGGAGGTCTGAATATCTGAAGTGTCTGATTGGTGGCTGGAGGCGTGATGTCAGGTGTTTTCTCAAAAGTTGGGACTGTGAAACTGCGACCACCACTAAAATGAATTGAAAGACCTCAGTTTTTCCCAGGCGCCTGATCCTGTGTGAATCTGCATAAACTTAGACTTCAAGAAACTACTGTGAGTTCTTTCTGGGATTTTGATGACTGGATTTGTGATTAATATTGTGTCAGACTGCCTGTCTGTCAGAAGGTCTTGTGTACATACACAGACAACAGTTGAGATACTGTATATTCTTGAGTTATTTCATTGTTCTTTAAACATAAATCAACAAATATTTTAAAATATAGTGTCCAAAAATAGTCCTCCACAGCTGTAGCAGAGTTTGTTTGAAATTTAGTCAGTGGTGGGGCTGGTGTAACAAGTGACCTTGATGCATACCCTTCTATGTTGCATAGTTTATCCAGTATCTGTACAGGTGCATGCTTGGTAGGTCTTCTTTCTGTGCTGCATTTTATGAGTGGTCATTTTGTGTTTTGTTTTCAGATGGAATACTGACCTCCCCCAAAGGGCACGTGAACCCACTTAGAGGATGAAGAGAAGAAGAGGAAAAGCAAAGAAAAAAGGAGAAAGTGGTGGTGAAAAAAACAGGTACATTCTATATATGAGCAGAAACACACAAACCGCGTGCATTCACACAGGATCATGGATTGTGGCAACTTGTAGGAGGTTGAGGGGTGGGGGGAACGTAGGTGTGTTGCTGTGGGTGTCTATGCACCTGCTGAATATGACTGCTGTGAAACAAACAGGAAATAACTTTTTATTTCTCTGATTAATAACAGCTTTATCGAGGCCGGCGCTCGCTCTCTGTTGTTGTTACTCTATGTGTCTCTACCAAAGCGCTCTCTCTCTCTCTCTCTCTCTCTCTCAGCTCTCTCTCTCTCTCTCTCTCATCTCTCTCTCTCTCTAATCATAGGACACAAATCAAATTAAACTTTTTCATGTCATTATTTTTGCAGCATAAATTTGTGGAGTCAGACTCAGATTTAGAATGAAGAACACACACAGGTAGATTATCTAGATTATCCCCGTCTGTGAATCCACCTCAGACAGTCTGAGACAGTCTCAGAGACATTTCAGGCTGTCTGTGGAGGATTTTGATCTATCTGAGTGTCTGATTGGTGGCTGGAGCGTGATGTCAGGCTCTGTTTTCTCAAAAGTTGGGACTCACGGAAACTGGCCACCACCGCACTAAAATGAATTGAAAAGACATTAGTTTTTAGTTTTTCGCCTGGCGCCTGATCCTGTGTGAATCTGCATAAGAAAACTTGGACTTCAAAGCTACTGTGAGTTCTTTCATGTTCAACAACAGTACATGAGCTAAGACTACATTGTGTTCTATGTCACAGAATTTGCATTATTGTCTTCTTTTTAATCTATAGAGCCACCAAAGAGAGAGTGGGAGGCCATGGAGTGGAAGCAGAGAGTGACTGTCCATGAACACATGAGCAGGTTCACAGCAGGCGTCGGAGTCCCAGGAAAAGAGGACTGTGTGAGATGCCTAATGGAGAAATCAGCAAAGCGAGGTCCTGGAAGGATGTTAAAAACTTTGTGCACAACACAGTTGTTACCTAAATGTCGCGGATCTGTGACACGAAACTGAATTACTGAAGAGCATTCAGCATTCTCACTTAGTTGGCATGTTTAAACATTTGTGCTACTATGCACAAGTGAAGTAGTATTCAGGTTAAATACGATAATTGTAATTTCACTACATTTGTCCAACTAGTTACTTCTCAGTTAACAATCTTTTATACACACTTCCTGTCAAAGGAAGAGTGAATATGGTGGTGATTTTGAATGTGACTTTTATAGATAGAATAGAATAGGATAGAATACTTTCTCTCTATCTCTTTATCACTATTTCTATCTCTTTCTGTCTATACATATCACTCTAACTCTCTCTCTCTCTCTCTCTCTCTCTCTCTCTGTCTGTCTGCTGTCTGTATCCTCTAACTACTTTCCACTCTCTCTCTCTCTCCCTCTCTCAGCTCCTCCTCTCTTTATCTCTCTGTCTCTCATTATTATATATTCTTAAGAATACCATTGTTGGTTTGTGTTCAGTTCGCAAATTTAAATAAAATCAAGTCAAGTCAACTTTATTGTCAATGCTGCTATATGTACAGGACATACAGAGAATTGAAATAGTGTTTCCCATCATATCTCTGATTCAAACAGCAATATACATGAAATATAAAATATATACAGGTAAAAAAAAATGTACAAAAAATACAGCAAATCTAAAAGATATAAGCAGTATTTGTGAAGCTTTGTTGGAAGTTGTATGTTAACTGATTTTTATTGCTAAAGTTTAGTTCACTTTGATAAAGAGGTAATTTTATAGTAAAAGTACAGATGTGTCTTTGTACAGCAGTTTAATGGATGGTCACTACATTAATTTTAGGTATTCTCCTTATCTATGAATTTCAAACACTTCCACACTGATTTATTATTATATTAATGTTCTTTATTAAAATAAGATGTGTAAAAAAGAGTGACTGTAGGCTAAATACAGAACACAGTTAAATTAGTCTGTTCTGAAACGAACTTAACAGCGCCCCCTATAAAAAGGTCCTCACTTCAATGGTGCCAAACTTTAGAAAAAATCTTTCTTTTAAAAAGTCTGAGGTGAAAACTGGAATCAGGGAGACATCTAGTGCCGAAATGTTGCATTCATTTGTCTCTAAGTATAGCAGAAAGGGTGGTCCTCATGTGTGTGTGTGTGTGTGTGTGTGTGTGTGTGTGTGTGTGTGTGTGTGTGTGTGTGTGTGTGTGTGTGTGTGTGAGAAGGGGTCATGAATAGTGGATCGGTGGGAGGGGCGTTTATTGTTGGAACTTGATAAAACCGTGCCGGTAGCTGCTCGTCTATCAGACATGAGGAGGACGATCCAGAGCCCGGGGACAGAACGTGTGTGTGTATGTGAGTGTGTGTGAAGAGCTGAACATCCAAGACCGGGTCCTGGTCATAACTGTACCCAGATCTCGTGCAGCAGCTGTGAACGTGTGTGTGTGTGTGTGTGTGTGTGTGTGTGTGTGTCAGATAGAGAAGGACAGATGAGCTGAGCGTGTACCTGCAGGCTGAGAGTGTGTGAGTGGCTCAGAGGCAGATCCTCTGCAGAACACGCCCTGATAGAAAAAGGTAGACACACACACACACACACACACACACACACACAGGGAGACACACACACACACACACACACACACACACACACACACACTCAGCCTGATCAGTGAGGAGCCGAGCTGCTTTACCTGAAAACAACAGCCCCAATGCTCCAGCACAGGCTCACAGCGCCGGACAGCAACCAAATGAAACCAGGACGAGTTGATTTCCACAAACTTTGGTTTGTCCTGAGGAGCTTTCTTCCCGTCTGCAGCCCGGAACACCTGGACTCCCCCCGGGACTCCGCGCACAAATAAGGCTGCTTGTTACAACAGCAGAGCGTGAACACACCGGCTGGGGCTGAGCACCATGAGTAGGAAGGCACGGCGCTGGATTTTCCATTTTTTCCTGTGCCTTGGAGTTGTCTATTTGAAAATCGGGTGAGTTTTTGGGATGTCCTGCAGGTGGGCTGCGTGTTTCCACACAAGATTTAAAAAAAGAAAGATTTAAAATAATTGGCTTTAAGAAAATGCGAGATTTATGATTTTATGAAGTGAAGGTCTGGTTCACCTCACAAAACGTTAATCGTGGAATATCACCAGACCGCATGCAGCCATCATACACAGTCTATTTCCTCATGTTATTCAAACACCTGCAGAGCCCCCAGAGGGAAGAAAGCCACATTTTAACCTCTCACCTTCACCACAGGGGTCTGTCGTCGGTGGTGGCTCTGGGAGCGAGCATCATCTGTAATAAAATCCCCGGTTTGGCACCGCGTCAGAGGACTATCTGTCAGAGCCGACCGGATGCGATCATAGTGATCGGAGAAGGAGTTCAGATGGGGATCAATGAGTGCCAGTTTCAGTTCAGACACGGACGCTGGAACTGCTCTGCCCTGGGAGAGAGGACGGTGTTCGGGAAAGAGCTCAGAGTGGGTATGTTACACCAAGGAAGATCTGTACATCCTCACTGACTCAATGTAATGTTTCTGTGTGCAAAGCCACTTTTTATGTCCAGCGGAGTTCTGTGATGGGTTCAAAGTCATTTTATTGCACTTTATTCTCACATGACACTTATTGCTATAGAGGTCTGTGCAGGCAGTGCAGCTGAGTATGAATCTGAACGTCACTACAGAAATATTGTTTCTGTTTTTGAAGGTTAGAAAGCTTCTAGATGCTTTTTCACACAGAGCTCCTCTTCATCACTGAGTTCTTCCTCCAAAGAGCCATAAAAGACATTGTTGCAACACGTCAGCCCTTGATCTTCATAGTTACAGTGCTCACAAGATAGTTTTTTAACTAATAAAATAGTTATTACTGAGAAATAAGCTGTTCCATTTTTAAATTGCTGCCTAATAGCACACTGGCGGCCTGATAATTGTGTGTTGCTTGCACACAGATTCTACACAGCATGCTTTCTTCATGTATTCTCAGTTGTATGTTGTCTTTACAGTTTGCACTCTCTGAGCAAGCGTTTAGGAAGTCGTAAAAAAAACTTTTCAATTGCTATAATTTGTCCAGAAATAGCCCAAAAAAGGAATTCCTTCGAGGTGCTCGACCTCTGACACTGACAAGAGTCTGAAGCTCAGACTCTGTTCATCTGCTCATGGTGGGAACATAAGCCACAGATTTGGTCCTGTGTGTGGAATAAGGCTCGAGGCGATGCTCGCTCCAGAGACAGGACTGTGGAAAGAGTCATATCTAACACACTGGTGTTCCCCTGTCATCCGAGACAGACGCAGAGCTCAGTGTCATTTTTCACAGCAAGTGTCATTAAAGATTACAGCTCACATCTCGTTTGAGCCTTTAATTCGTGCTGATTGCTGCATTGTACCTGACGGCCTTATATTATATCATACTGCCCGAGGTGTTTGTAGTATTAGCTGCAACAAATACGAGTGCAGTCTGGACGAGTCTTCTAACCCACAGTTAAAGCTGCAAGATCTCCTGTTTGATGTGTCAGTATAAACAGTGATAACGCTTCCTGTCCTCATGAAGTCATCTGTGATTGTAACGGTTGAGGTGACACATTGCCATCTTTTATGGTGAACACACACTGTGACTCTCTGCATCTCCTCCACCCCCTGTTGCAGACCTACTCCACCTTATCTATTCTCAGCTACTGTCATGTATGTTCATAAAATGCCCCCCCCAAAAAAAAAGCTTCAAGTTCAGACAAGTACTTTCTTCCAGGTTTACAAATTTACCTCCAGGTTCTGCAGCTTTGGCAAGAGGAGACGTTATGTCGACTGATTTTCTAGACCACTGCTTCAGGCAAGAGCTACACTTTTTTATGCATATCAAAGCTCATTTCAGGATTGAGGAATCCAGGTTTTACCCCAGATTTTTATACAAGAATCAGGCAGAGTTCCAGGAGCCGGCAGGTCGTCTCGAGCGGTGCTCAGGGTCCAGCTGCCCTTTCACAGAGTCTGTCTGAATCCATTGTTTTGTTTCAGCAGACTGGAACACTGATAACTGACAGAACACATCAATTCCGGATTGTTGTTGGCAGTGATGCAGCAATGTACAGTATTTTGGCATTAGGATCAAGTATCCTCCCCACACACTAAGCTGGCTACTTGAAGAAACTCTCTGTGGGTACAGGCTGCTTCCTTACCGGCTGATCAGAGAGCCGGATTAATATCTTTACATGTTTGATGGCCAGATGCTCTGTGTCTGATTTACTTTGCACTTTGAGATTGTCCTTTCAGTTGAAAGTGAATATGAGCATGACAGCGCAGAATTATACCCACTTATTCCAGCAAAGCTCAACAGTTGCTAAATTCAGAGTGTGACAGAGACTGATCTAAAATCTTTGTATGGAGGTGTAATTGTTAAAGATGATGACTTTATTGGAGCGTTCTTCATGTACTCCTGATCATCTTTGGATGTGTTCCATGTGTGGTCCAACAGGAAATGTCTCCATTTTAATTAAAAAAGGCAGTTGATCTGAAGCACTCAGATTTATGGAGTGGAAATCCGTCCATGGAGGGAGGCTCTGCATGCCTCTCAGCTTCACCTCCACAGGATGGATCCTGGAGTGACAGCAGCTTGGACAAGGGCCAAAAATGATGCCTTAACATTTAATGTTTTATCTCCCACTGAAAGCATCTTTACCAAATGTACTCAACAGATCAACTGTTAATCGGCCAATATGTGAAGTTGTGCTTTTAGATTTAAAGATGAGTCATAATCCTGCAGGTTCTTTGATTGTAACTCAACAATGAAGCCAAGCTAGTTCCTGAGAATTAGCTCCATTGTATTTTCTGCAAGATCCAGCTCATCCAGAATTTTATCTGCTGTAAGAGAGCTTGATTAATGAATTGGACTTGGCTTGACTCGTGAATTTTATGATTTGGTTCGAGGCAGCTATGCCAGGTATGTAAGGAGGCTTGACAGTGTCTGAAATAGTGAATCCTGTTGTCTGCAATTGTGATTAAAAATGTCTTCTCTTTATCGCAGGCAGTAAGGAGGCCGCGTTCACCTACGCTATCATCGCTGCCGGGGTCGCCCATGCAGTCACTGCGGCCTGCACCCAGGGAAGCCTGAGCGGCTGCGGCTGCGACAAGGAGAAACAGGGTTTCTACAACCAGGAGGAGGGCTGGAAGTGGGGTGGCTGTTCTGCTGATGTCCACTACGGCCTGGGTTTCTCTAAGGTGTTCGTGGACGCGCGGGAGATCAAGCAGAATGCCAGGACGCTCATGAATTTACATAACAATGAAGTGGGACGCAAGGTAGGTTTGTTATTCTGCAGCTAACCTTTTATTTAGTTTGAACAGGTCCAAAACCAACCAGCAAGAAGATATTAAGAAAATCTGGACAAATCAGGGAACATCTAAGATGTCTGTGATTTATGCACAGTACTTGCTGTACATTGTTGTAAGAGGTATCCCAGCATGCACTGAATGAATGGTTGGATGCTCCCTAAACAATCTGTCACATACCTCAACCCAGGATATCTGCCAATACCGTCTACTGATCTGATACCAGAGCACTCTTTTTTCCTAGTTTCCAATCTGTATACATACTACATAGAACTCAACTTGGAATCAGGTTTATGTGAGGTAACATGAGACCAGGGATTACTGTGTCACTAGAAACTGAGTCAGGCAACCTGCCATGACTGAATGAATGTAACTGGTAGTGGAAAGACTGAATTTTAGAATGACACTGACAAAGAAACTGTTCTTAATGTGGATTGGTCACATCATGGCCGACACCAGATCCAGCATATCGGATCAGCACATCCGCCGGTTGACACACGTAGTTTGGCAAAAGCCTTCACATTCACAGCCAAGACAGAGTCTTTGGTTCAGAGGCTGATCACTGAGCCACCAAGGCAGGGAACTCTGAGTGCTGTTCAGAAATGAAAGGCTGATGTTGAACAGGCGACTTTAAGAAACTTGATTCCTTCGCAGAGGTTCTTAAACTGTCTGATGCAGGGGGATGGAGCTGCAACAGTAGCTAAGAAGTTAGCATCAGCTGATGTAAAGCTTGTAGAAGGATGTGTGACAGCTGAACGTGTGAGGCTTCACTATGTATTCCAAACTATCACTCGGAAATAATTACTTGTATTACTCAGAGAGTAGAGTAAAGGTGAATCATCTGGTCTTTTATGATGATACACAGTTTATGTCATGTCATTCTTCCCATCAGTACATTTGTTTCTAACTCCTGGGCGCTTGTTCTGCAGTCACTTTTTTCAACAATGCAGCAAGAGAGTTCCTAAATGGTTAAAAATGTAGTAAAATCAAGAGTTACTGAGGACAGTGTACTCAGAGTCAAGACGTAACTGACAGATGCACGCTATCATGACCATGTAAAAGTGCATTAGCCAGATCTTGATGCTGTTTGCCTTCGGACAGATCAATGCAAACTACACGACTGTCCACAAAATGGCCCCACAAGAAAGCAATCTATTCACTAAAGTTACAGCAGCCACTTGATAGATCAGTGTAGGTCTGAGGGACAACTTCTAAAAATACTGCACTAATGTCTGAAAAGCAAATTGTTTCCATTTGTTTTAAAGGTTAATGCAAACGTACCTGCAGCTCACGAATCTTGAACATTAAATGATGTAGTAGAATGATAGCATAGCTTCTAATAGCGCTCTGTAGCAAAGATCTGAACATGGATAAAGGTTGACATTGATGGAATAGCTCTGGGAAAAATGCTTATTTGCATTCTTGACCTGGGTCACATGAGGAGTTATTTACCAGTCTCATGTGTGTAACTGCCAGTTAGCTTAGCTTAGCAATGAAGACTGGCAACAGCTAACCTGGCAAAACAAGCAATTATTGGTTAATCTCCTAAGAAGTGGTAGCTGCAGCCTTGTGCGGCCTGAGAGCTGTGCAGTTTTATGAAATGCTAGCTTAATGGGTCAAACAAAATGTATCTAACAATCGAATCCCAATTGCTCTTCAGTTATTCCTTTTATCGCACAGATATGAGCATGATAGTTGACCCCATTGTGGATTTAACTGAATTGTTTCAGACGTCTTCAGTTTGAACATTTCTGCTGTTTGTCTTTGTGGAAATATATATACTACTCTTTATCAGAGAAACATACATTAAAATGTGGGCGACCTCCCAAAGGGGTCTGCATGTAAGAGCTGAGAAGCTGAGCAGTGAATATGCAGAGATAGATTTCATGTCAGTGTCATAGTGACAGGTTGTGGCTTCATTCCGGAGGAAAGACGAGCGCTTTCATCTCTCGACGAGGCTTCATATTTGAGGTCTGGCATCAGTTGGAATGTGATACATGTGTGAATCTCTTAATATACACTTGCTAAACTGATACCTCTGTAATTATTGTAGTAAGGCTTTCATGTTAAATTGGAGATGATGTCAGTGTGTGTTTTGAGTGCCAACCTTCAAATTTCTTGAGAAGAATAAACAATAGTGTAAAAGGTGCCACGGGAGGCTTACACGGGTTCTGTTAGACAAACAATGGCAGCGTCGTTGGCATTTCACTTCACTGAACTCCATGAATTAAATGTTTGTCAGGTCTTGGGGGCATGACCACACAAAGCTGTATGCATCCAAGGCTTTTGACAATTACCCCACGAGACTCCAGAAAGTCTGAGGCCACATCAGAGTGGAATAATTAAAAAGCAGAGTGAGTCTTCTCTAATGCCAGCGAGGGTTCCCACTCAGTGAGGAGGAAGGAGGGTAAGCTGATGTCATTCAGCCCCAGGCACACAGAGAATACCCCGGCTGCTTTGCCAAACACACGGAAAGGTTCCACTCTAACCCTGAAAAGGCCTTTCACCGCTGCCAATCTGCTCGCTATAAATGCATCGATGTGGTGACAGACCAAACTGCCTCTTTAGTCACCACAAGAACTCGTAAATTAACTAAGCTCCTGTCTGAATTTGTCACTTTTACAGATTCACTTTATTCTGACATACAAAGAGGCGTTTCTCCATTGTTGCCATCCACAGTAAAGCAGTAGGATACTGTAGATCCATGAAAACAAACACCAGATTCCTGTGTAGACGCAGAGGACAATGGATGCTTTCAATCTGTACTTGAATGCAGAAGAAAAAAATCTGAAGTTAAAAATAATCAATTATTGGTTTTCTAAGTGACTCATCACTTAATTCTGTCTGTTTTTTAATTAACTGGAAGCATTAATTAAAAATACAATGAATCATTGATTCAGTATCATTGTAGTTTTACAACAGGAAGCTTAAAGGTACAAGTGTTCAAGCTTCGGAAACCCTGTATCCTACATTTCCCACAAGGCAACCTTATTAGACCCTCTTGGCTGGTAAATGTTCACATCTTTCCAACTCCACACCTCAGTTTGTAACAACCCATTAGAGATTAAAGTCTCCAAGTTAAGATAACCCCGATGACATCACTATGACATCGGTTTATTTTCTCTGACTTGACAAAGCTTGACTGGAGTCACAAACGACATATACCGTATATACCTGCCCCTCATTGCCTGCTTGTTTTCATTTTTGTTACATGGCTGGATGCTGTATCTGTCTCATACCTTTAATATAAGAACTTAATGTTATTCCACTGCTGTTCAACGCCTGAGGTTTGACTATAAGACACCTCTCAAAGTGTAATGTTAGAGGTTTGAAAGATGTTTATCAATCATAACGGTGAATAACATGACATGTGCAGAGTCAGAGAGTATATTTATAACAACATACATTTCTATGAGTGTTTCTTCCATGAGTGTGTTTTGAGGCTCAACCTGTCTTGTAAAAGAATGGCACGTACATAGCTACTAGCCATAGGGTGACATACTGTAGCAGCTCTGAGATCTCTGGAATGCTTACATTCATTTGGAATGCTAGAAAACTTTTGTCTCAACCTGTTGAACTATTCATGCAATATGTTTGACTAAGTATTTCTGTAGACTCGTATGTTTCTCACCCGCTCATTACAGAAAGACAGCAACAAACACACTGCAAGAAATAGTGTGAAATGGTAGAACTTCTTGACTTTTATCTTTTGTGGAATTTTATTAGTGAAAGCTCTGATGAAGGTGTGGAAGACTTCACCTGAACTTTTCCTCCATGTTGTAGGTACTGGAGAAGGGCATGCGCCTGGAGTGCAAGTGTCACGGTGTATCAGGATCCTGCACCACTAAGACATGCTGGACGACGCTCCCCAAGTTCCGTCAGCTGGGATACATGCTCAAGGACAAGTACAACCAGGCTGTGCACGTGGAACCGGTACGAGCTAGTCGCAACAAGCGCCCCACCTTCCTGAAGATTAAGAAACCCCACTCCTACCGCAAGCCCATGGACACGGAGTTAGTCTACATCGAGAAGTCTCCTAACTACTGCGAGGCCGACCCTTTGACGGGCAGCATGGGAACACAGGGTCGCCTTTGCAACAAAACAGCTCTGCAGCCCAACAGCTGTGACCTGATGTGTTGTGGTCGAGGATATAACACGCACCAATACTCCCGCGTTTGGCAGTGCAACTGCAAGTTCCTCTGGTGCTGCTATGTCAAATGCAACACCTGCAGTGAGAGGACAGAGGTGTATACCTGTAAATAGAAATATTTATTGGATGTGTATTAAGACGCACAGCTAGACTGGACTTTGCGTGAATGTGTGTGTGCGTGCATGTTGTTTGTGTATTTCAGAATAAGAGTTCTCTGTGGCTGAGAGACACATGTGGAGTGGCTGCCTTCCTGTCTTGGTGTCACGACAACCAGTTCCTCCAACATGTGTTGATTATACTGATGCCAATGGACATCCGCCATGACACTGGACTTCAACCTTTGGGCTCATAAATTGTGTTTTTTTTCTAGAATTTCGTGCCCCAGGCTTGACTTCTCTGCAAGCCACACTGGTCTATTGGCATGCTTCACCTCAAACAGTGATTGATAGACTAATAACTTATTCAATCAAACTACTGATGATTTTGAAAATTCACTGTTGACGATCTGTTAACATTTTTAGTTGGTGTAGACGCCTTTTAGGCATTTTAGTGAAACGATATTCAAGTGCACTTATAAGCGAAAACATTTTTTTAACCAGACATCTTTTACACACTGGAACTGAAAACTGAACTGAACTCGACTAAATGACATATTTGAGACCCTGCAGCTTATGTGCATTAAGCCTAGCAGAGGAACATGAAACTACTGATCCTGGGCTCGGTATGATAGTATTGTTTTCTACTTGTTTCTGTCCCCTCTCCCCTCCTACAGTTTGCTGCTAGTTGTCTGGAAAGTCATGGAGTTTGTGACTGAGCAGCCATATTGACTCTTGAAGCTAAAGCTGACACCACCAGAAGCAAACGCGAGCTTCCAGACATAAATTCCCCTTAATGTTGGTTGATAGAATATATTTTGTAAGAGATTATTTTTATATAATATGTTTTTTTATTTATTTTCTGTCTCTGTGTAAGATTTTTTCCCTTAGTATTTCTAACTGTTCAGTTACTGAGTTCGAAAAGGAAATGACCCACTGGAACAAACGTGCCTTGTTCGTCAGCAGCAGAATATAATAATGGTATACTGAAATATGTGGTATTGTGATTTTTAACCCATTTTCAAGACACATGATATCAGCTGGCTTTGCTGCCGATAGAGAGCCAAAGTCCTGACGTCACCTCCAGGCTAGTTGCTAGTTGTTCCACTAACCATGACTCAGTGCTGTCTCGTTCATCTGTCTCTCTAAAAATGTTTTCATGTGATTTACTATCGATATTCTGAGATACACTGTTATCTACTACAGCTTTTGCTATTGACGGTACACCAGTGGTACACACCAGTAATACATCAGCCTAACTGTTGGTCTCTCCCATATCTATGATATCCACCCATAGTGTTTTGTCGACTTTCCACCTTTTTGACTGTAATCTCTGTTGTCTAAAAAATATCTGCGCATCCTGTCCTCCATTTCAGCGATGACTAGCCGTAGGCAGTCAACTGTCCTCTTCTGTTGAACTTGTAAAGTTTAACCTGCAAAGGGCTTCTGTGGTGCTCAGTAAAAACAGAAAAATAATACATGCACGTAAATAAATATTTTACATAAAACCATGCTTTTTACATCCATTTTTAGTCATTTGTGTAAATATAAATGTAAATATGAGGAGATCATTAGACTTCAGGAACAGAATTTGGGAGATGCGCTTTCACTTCGGCTCTCTATACGGTCAAACACAAATATGCAGTTTGTGCTTTTTATCAAATCTCTTACTAACACCAGCGAGGGCTGGGTATCATTTCATATGAACCTTTTTTGGCCTTTTATGCCTTCAATCAAAGAGATGACAGGAAGTGAGTGGGGAAATAGATGGGGCAACAAAACTAGGATGTTGATGGGTTCAGGTGGACCTGGATGCACCAGCTGTGAATCATTTGACAACTTTTAATATTGCTGAACATATTATACCAGAGTTCAACACAAAAACAAAAGAAATAAAACAGAAAATGAACTGATGAAATGATATCACCCAACTGCTGTAGTGCTCTTAAATCAGAGGTCATTGTTGTCCTGTTTATGTAAAACCACGTTGTCTTTTCATTGGTCTGTTTAATAAATGTTTTGTCAGAATGGAAGTCATTTTGTATTTAATACACATTTTTCATTACGAGGAGCAGTCAGGGTGGAGTTGGGTGTGATTGAGGGTTCTGCGGTGCAGACGGTGTCACAGCAGTGTGTGCCTCACTGAGCAGTGGGAGTGTGGAGCTGCCGGCTGATGGATTACTCTGACATCTGCTTCATTCACTCCTCAACAACGTTGCTACAACAACCACACTGTGTGCCCCAAAAATGCTCCTCGTCTCATCGAGAGGCCAGACTGCCCATTAACAAAATGGTAACCATGCAAAACCCTGATAAAATTTGGATGCTATTTATTTTGTGGAAATGGCAAATGGGACGAATGCAGGGAGGGGCTTTACAATTGCAAGGGGATGATGTCAAGAAGCATTTCAATCTGAGCAACAGAAAAGGTCTTAACTCCCGGAATAATCGGCACAAAACATTCCTCAGCTAAACTTTGCCTCAATAGAGTGACGCTTTCAAAAGGCAGCTGGCCAAACAGCCTCGGTTAGAGTAACACCAAGCCTCTGTCACTGAGAACTCGACAACATTATCGGAGCGTCTCACAGAGCACTGGCTTGTTACAAGACTCACTGTTCTATTTATGTCTAATGATGTGACTTCAAAACAATTCTGTCAATATGAAATAAACAGACACATCCACAAACAGAGAACTAAACATGCTTAATTAATATACTTTATCTAATGACCATCCCTTCTTCTCACTCACAAACCTCTGTCCATTTATCTCTACCACTGGTCCAGTTTCCTAATGATGCCTCATTCATAAAGGCCTCATTCATTTATTAATGCTTTATAGTTATTATATAAGTTATAGTTCATTATTATGTATAATATAACAACAAGTATGAAGCTGTTTGCTATTCAATATTAGAATGAACATAAACAAATGTGGGTCCTCTGGTTAACTGCAAGCTTTTCAAGTAATTGTCCTGTTATCTCTAGGTGTCAGGTTTTCTTACACCATTCTACCATGGTACCTACCATGGTAACGTCAGAAGTACAATGGTAGTACTATGGTTTAAATAATTAAATTAAATTAAAATAATAAAGTTTACATAATTGAATTAATGGTAACTACTCTTATTCTGCTTAATTCAGATCAAGACCTACTTAATATGGTACACCCAGCCTGTAATGTAAGTGATTGATGGAGTGATATGAGGTAACATATTCAACCGCCTGTGGTTGATCCACCAATGAGCTCGGGTCTGCCTGAGGTTTCTGCCTGTTAAAAGGAAGTTTTTCCTCGCCACCATCGCCAAGTGCTTGCTCGTGGTGGAACTGTTGGTCTAAATATTATGAAGGGTGCGGTCTAGACCTGCTCTGTATGAAAAGTGTCATGAGATAACTTTTGTTATGGTATGGTGCTATATAAATAAAAGTGAATTAAATTGAATTGAATGTAGTGAGGTAATGTATCATGTTGGTGGTCAGCGTTCAGCTGTCCTACTGTTGAAGCAGACATTAAAGTGGTCAAGCTTTTGTTTTACCCACATCCTGAAAGTCATTTAATTCACCAACAGTCAGTCAGTTACAACAGTATACTATTCCATGGTATGTAGCACAGTACTGTAGTATGGTCGTGCTTTTGAGTTTCATGTTCAGTGTTTCCTGTTTTATTTTGTAATTCTTCCCTCTCCTTGTGTCTGTACCTTTACTTCCTGCTGTTGTTGTTTCCCGCTAGTTTTGATTTGATCGTCTGTTCACCCCTAATCGTTTTTACCTGTTTCTGATTAGTTTTCACCTTTGTTTCATATCCTGCCCTCACTAATCCATTTAGTCTTTGTGTTCCCTTGTATCGGTATTAGTTTGTCTCTGTACCATCTCCAACGTTTCAATGATTCCTTGTGTTTAGTATTCTTCTGGATGTTTGTCCTGTACCTTGCCTGATTTATGGATGTTTGATTTTCTACCTGCTCCCAGTTGGATTTGTTTTCTTGTTTGGACTGCCTCACCAACCTGTAAGTCAGTTTTAAATTTAAATGCTTCCTGGTGTCTGTGTTTGAGTCCAATACTCAATATTGCCCATTACCATGGTTGACCAAATGTAACAAGTATGCCATAGCACATGACTATTACCAAGGTCAAAAATGAACTTTCAGTCTCAACTTTCAAGCCTGCTGTGCATGAACGAGAAGACTTTGAAGGGCTAAGGATGGAAATTTAAACAATGACAATCTGGGGAAGATCATGTGATATGACGTGACGCTCCAGAGCAGCTATGAAATGGACCTTGTGGTAAGACTGTTTTGTCAACAGTGCCTGTCTGGTGTTAATCCTCCTCCAGCATCACTTGCTTTAACTTGTTGGTTAGATCCTCAGGAAGACCTTCTTCAACAGAAAATTGGATTGATTCCACTGGATCAGTTAGACTTAGTAACCTTTGGCTTACCAACAAGTGATTATTGAGAACTTTATTTCTGAGTGTAAAATGTTAAAATGTCAAAATATAGTGTCAATTATAATTTCCCTGTTTCCCCCTTTGTTTTAACTATGCCTCAAATTAAACCATGCACTTCTTAAGATGAGCAGAGTACTACGAACACACACAGTTAGAAGTCAGAGCACAGCACTGACTCATCCTCCACAGGCCTGTCAAAAACCATACACCGAAAGGGGATCATTGAAGCGCTAATGAACTGCTTCATGGTGTTTTTCCTATAAACACCAGTGTGTCACTGCCAAGGTCCCCGGTGTTTAATGCCTCTGCTTGTTCAAGGGGGTCTGGAAGCCTCGCTGTGTCTGTCTGCGTGCAGTGCACCTGTGAACACCTGCACTGAGGTGCTAGTCCAAAATGTATGACTGCCTGTCTTCCACGCGTGAGCTGGCAGCTATTGCTCCAACTGCCTAACCGCTGTCTGTTCCTGAAGCTGCTCATGTGAGAGCAGAGTAGACACATTTCATTTGTGCACAGCTTAATTCTTTAACGCAGAACTGTTTTCAGATCAGGGTCTTTTAGCATGAAAAGCTGACAGGTCGGTGCTCAACTGCAAATGGCTCTGGAACCTGACACGCTCGACTTGTGCAGGAGAGATTCTTTGTCAGAGCGTTGATTATTTAAGACAGGGGCTGCTCAATAACTATCATTATAGCAGTACCTTGAGAGCGAGGGCCAATCAGGGTCCAAACAGAAATTTCCTCTGCCAACAATGACATTGTAGCCAAGGAATGAGCTGGGAACAAGGTACACATAGTTTGGAAAACCAAAGGCTGTTATGAAGATTTTAATTGAAGGATGCATAAATCAAACATTTCATATCACAAACTTTAAAGGCTGCGTCTCCAATAAATCATCATTTGGCTCAGAAGTGATTGAATAATGGATGATGTGTTATTTGTTGGTTAAAATGGGCCATGGTTGGGGCATGCCAGATAATGATAAATCTGCAGCCCTGAGCTAAAAGCTCTGCTGTCTGGTTGTAAAATGTTTTCTGTGAAATGGCCTCAGTGTTGTTTTTGTAGAGGTGCTTTGCATGAAGCTTTTGGATTTAAAGGTTATGTTTCCTGTCTACCTCTACTGACTTTTAGTCTTGCAGATAGTTCAGATTAGAATTGATCAGGTTTGGAGAGATCCACCTCAGAGATTTCTGCCTCCACTGCAATGTTAATGGATGAACAATTGTTGATGATTGTTGATGAATAATTTTCATCAGTGTTTCCTCAATAATTTTCATTGACAAAAATGAGACTATAGCTAAAGAAAAATGAATTTATGATGAAAAAACATGACAAAATCTACTGAAACTTCAACAAATAAAGACGAGATGAAAATGTTCAGGAGACGAAGTCTTATGAGAGTTAATCTGAGAGAGATGAATTGGAAAGAGAAAGGCAACTATACCATGCATTTACAGCATGCCTCATGGACTGTGCAGGAATGCTTGGGAGAATTTTACATTTGGTTAGATGTCCACACTAGTTAAACACATCAAACAACGACAATGCAGACTGACTAAACAAGTGTTTGATTGTTGCTCATCTTAGATTGATGTGACACGGCTGAGGTTGCCTTCTCTGAAAAATCATTTCATTAGTCGATAATCACCTCAAATTAAGAATCATTATGTGTTTGTTACTTTAGAATCAGTTGTTTATATCTACAGACACTGCGTGTCCTGTTCTACAGAGTCTGCCATGTTACCCACCATGTTTCTACTGTAGCCTGTAGCAGACAAACTAAACACTGACTCTGCTTTAAGGCATTACGTTTGTCATAAGTTTTAAGGCCACCATAGGACGGTGAGACAAGGGGTTGCAATCAGCAATGACATTGCCACTAAATTGTGAACACTTCATGTATTTCATGATTTATTCAAATTCAATTTTTGTTTTTCTCAATAAACCAACATTTCCACTTGAGCCAAGCATCAAAACTTCTTTTTCGATATTTCAACTTTATGTGCAAACTGTGCATAAACACATGATGGAAACATAGTGACGCGAGAGAGACAAATAAGAGAAACATCTGGAGTTTTTGGCAGGTTTGGAATGCTGAGCCTGAGGTCCACAGTCCACACACACACACACACACGCACACACACACACAGAGCATGTTATTAGTTTGATAGAGATACTGTCTGTACTGTTACCTGCAACGTTTGTGTCCAATGAACAACGATTAAAATAACACAAATAATCCGGGCTGTAAACACTTCCTGTTTCATTGTGAGCACACTTTAAGCTTCCTGCAACAAACATACAATTGACAAGCAGGAAGAATTCCGCCACCAAACAGCCCAAAACGCTGGAAAATACCCATTTGATTTTGTTAACTGAGACAGCCGAAGCCTCGTATTAGCTTTGGCTCAGTTTTGGAATGCCTTTTGAACCATGAATTTTGTCCATCTTTTACAGTGGAGTTGAGTTATGGCATTAACTGCATTAACAGGAGTGATCACAGCAACCAGTAACTGAGTCCTGCCAACCCTTCTAGTCCTGAACAATGACTTTGCAGTTGTTGTTGTTGTACTTTCACTGGTAATCTCTCCTGAGTGAAGGTGTCACTGTGGACACAATGCACTCATGATATTCGTGACAAAAACACATTTTGTAAATGCTACATAGAACTCTATATTTAAAGGATTATACATGTTTCGAATGTTGCAGTCATGCCAACTATCTGCTTTTTCCACCTGAGTCCAAACAGAGATCAGTGTGTGGAGCAGGTATAGAGACCTCCTGCCATCGGCACTGAGGCGTCATGTAGTTGTGCTGTGGTTACGCACTGAGACATGAAGCCATGCAGGAGGTCCCAGGCCCCCTTTGTTTCCCCTGCAGTGATTGACAGGCAGCTTAATCCCAGTGAAGCCAAAGGAAATAACATCAAGATGCACTTAATTACACTTTTTTTCTCCTGCAGGCCTTTCTACCACATGTGTGGTGTGTATCTGAAATTACACTCCACGCATGAAAAGGATTAGAAGTGATTCTCATGCTTGTGTTAGCTTGCAGTTCATACCAATTTGTGGAGTATATAGAAAAGTATCATGCTGTTATTAGAGCTTACAGCGCAGGGGAACTAAATTATGAGTTGTCCCTACAAAGGTTTACATCAGACACTACACCCTCTGCTGCTTTGACTGTAAAAAAGTGTGAAGAATGCAATAATGACACATGGTGTGCACCGTATGAACTGCTGTACTGACAGCACATGGGAGGTATGTCCCTGTGGCCATGCTGACATGAAAACCAAATAAGCAAGCATCAGCTACACAAACAACTTCCTGCTTTACGCCCAGCAAGCTATAATTCTTCTCCAAATAAAAGGAGCATATAGAGCTATTAAATGATGAGAAAACTGTCATGTCTGAAGCCTGGAGCGCAGTGTGGGTGGAGAGCTTGAATCAACAACTTATCCCAGTCCTGCATCCTGTTTTATTTGTTGCGTGAGCGGCTCTGATTAATCATAGCAGGGATAGTTCTTTAAAAGAGAGAGCAGGTATGCTTTAAGTGACGCCTAAACTCCGCTGCAGAATTTGCTCATTCTTGATGGTTTCATCACCTCACACCATTCACAGTTGATTTAGGCCGAGGAATGTGGTGGATCATCCGGCAGCGGAGAGGGCAGCTGAACCTGAGGTACCTGGAAAACAGTTGTGACAGTCATGCTAAAATAAGTTTGAGTAATGAACAGCCTGATGACAGACTAAGGCTGTATCAGTATATCCCAAAACAATTCTAGAGACTGTTATTGTACAATCACAGAGCTTGTATTAATGCCATAACCAGTTATGTTTTCTGTCAGTCCAGCCTCATGTTGTTGCTCTCTATTAATGATAGGTAGAGCGCGTTTAAGCTTCTCTATGCTAACGTCACGGTCTTGATTGAGTCTTACAGCTCTCATCAGCTGTGTTTCCAGCAGCTGTCTTTAGTGAAAAAGCTCAAATAAACCCACTGTATGCTAGCTAAGATGGTGAATATAGTGGATGAGTTGGTGGAGACCAAAACAGAGCTAAAAGCAGAGTGAATGTTGGACTTGTCTTTGTTGTGTGGACAGAAACATAACTTAATAATAAATAGACCTTTTTCACTGCAGCCATTTTGACATGAAATAGTAGGGTCGATAAAGGTGTTTCAAATGATGCTTGTAGTGACTGTTCAACTTCGTTTCAGTCACTTGGTAGGTGTGAGGCGATTTCCTGACACATTTCCATCAAAACAAGAATGAGAGTTTGGCTTAGGTTCCTTTGCTGTTGTTTATTGAAAGGTTGCACATGAATACTGGTACTTACACGTGAGGACATTGTGGTATATGGTGGTATTTCTTATCTTGGGGCTAAACGTTAAAAATCACGTCATCCCTTCACCTACTACCCAAAACTAACCTAAAATGACCTATTTATACACCTGGTGCCCATCTGCAATTAGTGACACAAAGCGAACTCCCCCCAGTGGTCAAATCAAAATATACAAACGGCTTCTACAATGCTAATTAAGGTTCCATTCCGTTTAGTGCAGCAGAGACTTTCCAGTGAGCCTACATGCACCACAGCAGTACCCTGACTCTGTTTGACCTGAATGGAACTGAACCTTAACTAGTATCATTGGTAACACCTGAGTTGACCCTACTATATTTCATGTCAAAATGGCTGCTGTGGAAAAGGGTTATATAAGTGTGAATGTCAAACCCTTTTGAGGTAAACTTGTGACGTTGGACTGTATGAATAAAACTTCATTTAATAACAAATTCAATAACTGATTTACACGTAGAGAACACATCATTGATATATTATGACATTATGCATGGTGAACTGTTAGCAAACAGTTACTTATTCACACATCAAGCAGTTATGGAACATTTTCACCTGATGAATTTAACTTCAATATTTTCCCTCTTTTAGCTCAGTTTTGGTCTCTACCAGCTGCTTAGCTGCTAAATGCTGCATGATGGTGATCAATTGTGGTGACTGTGTAAGCAGTGCTGGTTCATTCCCCCAGCCACAGACACCAGACCAGACCCCACAGAGCAATTACATATAACAGATCTTTAAACCTACAAGGCCTCAGTGGACTTCTCTCTCTAACGTCTCAGGAGCAGACAGGAAACCTGAGCTTTGTTTTGCTCTTGAGTTCTGGGTGTGCTTACACTACCTGTACAGGACCTCGCCACACGTTATCTTTACGTCCAATCACTTGTCTGTTTTCACGTATGCATTGCCTCAGTTAGGAAACTATTCACGTCACATTCATCAAGCACATATCTTTATGAGTTTCATGAGGAATTACTGAGATAAGACACGCTTATATTGTAAATGTGCATGACTCTGGAGTTTGCACCAAAACTGCATGCTTCAACAGCCTCTGTGGTAGAGCTCTTAATCACAGTGGGAGGAAGTAATTCTTTCTTCCAAAAGCTGAATGCAGAAGCAAACTTTTTTCCACCTTTAGAACCTGCATAAAGAAATTCTTTTGATTTGTCAGTTTGAAGGTTCACGGTCAGGTCAGTACAATGGCACAGCCTTATAAACTGTGGAAACTAGGAGATTAGTATAATAATGATGACTCCAAAGCTTAGTCATTCACGCTGGCAACATTAGCTTAAGATCAAATTGGTGAGTTCTTCGCTGTGCTGCTTTAAAACAACAAGTTTTAACAAGTGACAGGACATGGATTCTAAAAGGAAAAAAAGACCTCAGCGCTCTCCTGTGCCAAATGTCATGCTTTGGAAGCCGAGGCAGCCCTGACTACTAGTTGTCTGTGAACATTATGCAGATCCTTTGTAGGTCTGCGTGACATATTAAAAGGCAGATTGCATGTCAGCTGTCAGGGTAATGATACTTCAGAGAAAACAATAGTGACAACAACATTACTGTACCTGTGGGTTCGGTGACCTTTCATCTCTCTGCAGCCTCTGATGTTCAGACAAAGTCTGGCAGAGGTAAAAAGGAGAGTCAGAGATCAAACCTTCTGAAGATCTATAATGCAATTATACTCCTTTTTTTCAGCTTGAAAGAGATTCCCTTGTAGTTTGTATGGGCCTCTGTCCTTGAAACCTGCAACTAGTACTGGTGGGATGGGTCTACTGCTTGTTATTGTTTAAAGAGCAATTACATAAATCTCTTAAGGAGAGCAGGAAGCCGAGGCACTCTCACTATTTAACTCACCAAGGGCATTTTGCAGCCCAGTATCCGCAGGAAAGACATCCATATACAGCTCTGGAAGTCACAATTCTCTTTTCATGTTCAAGTTTCAGTGCTGGAAAGTAGTGTGTCTTTCATGTAGGAAGTGTAAAAAGTAAGGCTGGTGGAACCAGTTGAGGCAGATGGAGCAGATGGAGCTTCTTGAGGTTTCTGGCTCTTAAAGGAAATTTTTCTTTGCCACTATCGCCAAGTGCTTGGTCATGGTGGCAAATTGTTGAGTCTCTGTAAATAATATTATTAAGAGAATGGTCTAGACTTGCTCTTCATGGAAAATATGAGAACTTCTGTTATTATTTGCTGCTTTATAGATATAATTGAGTTGAATAACTAAAATGCTGTGCTATTATATTGGTCCTTTCTGTACTGCAACACCCTTCACTCTCTCTCCCATTCCAAAAGACATAACCGGCCCCGTCTAAAGCCTGTATCTAGTTTGTCAGTTCTGGGCTACCGTGGAAACAATGTGCTTCAACATGGTGGACCTTTTCAGGTGATCATACACTAATGAAAACAGAATTTCATGAATATTATATTTCATTTCTGTCATATTCTGTAAAAAGAGCCCCCTAAATCTGACACACTGGACCTAACCCCTACCCTACTCTTACCTGGTTTAATAGTCAAGATATCAACCTTCTTTAAAGTTTGAGAATAGAAGATGCCAAAAAAAAACAGTTGATGCTATCAGATAAATTTGTCACTCACAACCAATAGTCAGCATAGTCTGTGGTTGATGACAGGTGTTAATAAAGCACCATGCTATTAGCAGATTAACTCTCATAAGACTTCAATGAAAGTCAGGTGTTGACTCACCTGCAGCGTTGACAGAAGACCATTTAAGTGTTTCTGAAACCTTTAGATACACAAATTGCTTCCATCTAACCTCTGCCTCTGTCAATATCACATGTTTTATGTCAATATTGTATTTTTAATGTGGATTATGATAGTGTGTGCATGTAAATAAGACAATGTAGTGAGTCGCTGCAGCTCTGCACCTGGAGATATAAGAAGTTAAACAAACACGTGGGATCTGAGCACATATTTCTCCGAATAAGAAAAATAAAGGCTATTTCTTCCTTCTGCTCCCTGAGATGTGCATTCTGCTTTCCCATGGCTGCCTCATGTTGCTTGTTGCTGTCCCCCCTCTATCATTGTTTAGACAGCTTGAGGCCTCCTCAAGAAGGGAAAGTTGATATTTATGTTGAGGGTTTTGAACTGACCATAAGCAGGAGGAGTTTTTGCCCAAACTCAGGCAGGCTGCCACTGATACAAACTTTTATTCATAGCGCTTTGGGAAAAAAACAGACAGGTTCAGGCAGTGGCTGTCAGACAGGTGAGGCTTTCTCTTTTGTATCCCACAAGCGCCGGCAGGCTGCATCACAAAAATGCTCCACTAACACACACTTTCCACGGAACTCCATCCGATTGCTCCTCTTTTTTTCCGATCGATCTGGAAAGATGTTCCATCTCCATTTAGCCCTTGAGTGTGTTCCAGTGATAGCTAACTGCAGGAGCCGATCCCTGCTGCTGCCTGATAGGCTGAGAGTCTAGTTCAGCATGAGGTCAGAGGTGTCCATTGGTGTCATCCTCCGCCCAGAAAAACACAGCTGGCCAGACCAGTGATGTCAGACAGAGGACGATAATTAAATAACTGATGCCGGCAGGGCTGATTGACATGGAGCTAATACGATCAATCAGCTGCACTTATGTTTTTTTTTTTTTTATATATAGTTCATGCCGATTGCCACTTGAGTTGTAGTTTTTGCTATATCCTCTATCTAGTACAATTTTGCCAAATTACCATTATATTTGTGGTTTACATTTACATTTACATTTGGTCATTTAGCTAACGCTTTTACCCAAAGCAACTTTCAGAGAAGGGAACAATCAAGGTATAGTATAATAAAATAAATAAGATATAAAATAATAAGAAAGTGTTAGTGCAGCAATATGTGCTGTGACAGTTCTTAAAGGGGTAGATTTGTCATGTCCAGTTGTTGGTAGTGTTGGAGAGGTGGTCCTCTCTAAAGAGCTCGAGGTCTTCAGGAGTTTTTTAAAGGTAGAGAGGGACACCCCTGATCTGGTAGGAACTGTTAGTGCGTTCCACCAACAGGGAACAACAGACGAGAAAAGTCTGGATTGCCTAACGAACAGGTGGGAGAGCCAGGCGTTGTTCACTGGAGGAGTGCAACAGTCATGAAGTAACATATGCCTGTATAAGGGTGTTCAAATAGGTAGTTGCAGTACCGGAGACAACTTTGTAGGTGAGCATTAGCAATTTGAATCTAATGTGGGCTGGTAGCTAGTGGAGCTTGATGAGCAGTGGGGTGACATGTGACCTTTTGACTGGGCAACTGAGGCAACATGATTGGAAAAGGTTAGTTGGTCATCAATCATAACCCCTAAGTTTTTCACCACCCTGGTGGAGGCAAGACACAGAGAGTCAATTTTGATGTTGATGTCATGGTGTATTGTAGGTTTTGCTGGAAGGACCAGCAAATCAGTTTTTGAAAGGTTCAGCTAGAGGTGATGTGCCTTCATCCATGTGGCAATATATGAGAGGCAATCGGAGACCCGTGCAGAGATCGAGGGGTCCTCAGGAGGAAACGACAGATAGAGCTGAGCAGTGATCGGAAAAGCCATGTGAGCGGATATCAGATCCAGGGAGGTGGTGTAGATAGCAAATAGTAGAACTGTCCAAGCCAGGATACACTGAACGAGCGCCCTGTCAGGTAGGATTCAAACCAGGAAAGACATTGACATCAAATGCGAGCGCAACCAAAATGTTTAATAATTTCAGTTGTGTTCCAAAGTAAAATCTTATAATTACCAACAGGACAAAATGATGAATGAGACAAACTGTAGCATTTATTTGATCTTGAATTCAAAACAGTACTCCCGTATATATTAAATAGGCTCCACTTATATAGCACTAGACGCTTTTAAACATCACATTCACCCATTCATATCTGGACAGCATTGGCTACCAATGAAGGTGCCAACACATTCACATAGCACAGTAGCAGTATCTTGAAAGAACACCTCAACATGCAGACAGGAGGAGCTGGAGGTTGAACCAAAGATCTTCTGATTTTTTGACGATCCAGTGCCTATTCACACATCCAGTAGGGTTGTGTTCTTGCGTACCTGACAAATGGAAGTCTCATATTCACACAGCTTTTGGCTCCATTTCTGTCTCCACCAAATCCTGAGGGAAATATCTGGGCTCTTTAACAGCTAAATGCTCAGTATGTTCACTAGCTAGTCACTAACTTCTTCAGTTTGGTGCTGGACAGATTCGGGTGAGAGTGAACCAAAACAAAGTGTACAGCGTGAAACTGCAGAGTTGGGCTTAACTCTCTGTGTGGGTACAACGAGTGCTCGGGAAGAATAAAGGTGCAGTGATCAGATTCATAAAACAAAATTGTGCACCTGTAAGACTGTACTCCCATTGTGCACCTGACTTAAAAGAGAAAATCAGATCAAATCCAGCTATTTACAAACTCGTTCTTAATTTCTGGGCCACATGATAGGCCGACCCAGCAGAGACACAATGGCCGTTCCTCCCCTTGGAATAATGTAGCTCTCCTGTGGAATGCTTAGCAGGTTCCTGGAGGCCATTCCCCATTCAGCAAACAATCACTGCCAGGTAATAAAAGAAGCATTTGTGTGATATGTCAGCAGTGTGCGCGAGGCTTAAAAGCAGAGCGATGGTGTGGCAAGATTGCATTCACTTTTCTCCCAGAGGGGAAAGCTACACTATTATTACCAGTAGCCATTGACACAGCTACAGTACTTCTTTGAAATAAAATGTGGCAAAGGTGCTGTCAGACGATACTTGTGCGATCACAACCACCATAAATTGAAGTTCCTGAGGTCCAGTGATTCTCTGGTTACAGTGGCAGGTACAACAAAGACCAGTCAAAGTCCTTCATGTGTCTAACAGGAAAAATGACACAGAAAAATATGGCAGGAGCTTGTCTTATATTACAACCACCAATCCTTTTGGAGTCAATCAACAAAGCCAAAAACGATGTAGAATGAAGTCCAATGAAAATAATATTCAATATGGAGCTTGAAATTAGGTGTAAATGTACTTTAATTATGTCTCATGTGTTTAATGCTAAGTGCTCCCCAAAATCACCTGTCAGACTTGTGGGCTGTTGCAGCTCTTATTTTTGTCCATTCAGCTGTGGTGGCTATCGTTGTTTATGCTAACGACAAAAGCTGCTGCTGCTGCTGCCAACAGCTCTGCCAAATGATTTCTTCCAGATTAGCTACACTGGCTGCTCAGATGTGTCACAATCTGAGTTAAAAGACTTAATGTTTAATTTAGACTTTTAACTTCCTCTGTGAAAACTCTTCAGACTCAGAGATCCAACAGAAGTCTCCAAGATGTGGTGCCAGAGAGCCAGAAAGCCAGTCGGTGCGTGTGTTTTCTACATGCTCCCTTAAAACACATGGAAACACACAGGTTTGTTTTGTCTCATCTGCCTGTGGTGTAACCGTGAGCCACAGACTTATTAAACCCATTCATCATTTCTCTTGGCGCAGACTGTCACAGCAGTGCAGTAGCTGGAGGACAGAACCGACACAGCATGTGGTTTGGAGCAATCAGCATTTTGTTGATATTTCCATTGATTCTGTCTTGATTTGGGTGAACTTTTTAGTCATTAACTTCTCTCCATAAGCTGTCCTCATATGTGACTTTTCCTGCTGCAGCCACAGTGTTTCCATTGTCGGAGGCATGTAGGGCTTTACTGACTGCTTTGAGGTATATTTGAACGTGTGGAAGTACTGTATATACAACACTTTAGAGCATCCTGAAGATGAACATTTCATCTCAGACACGTGGTTTATATATTCATAGTTATATTTGTCCATTGCATCACAATTTACTACTGAGCCTCCACATCTGGACTGTAAGTAACTCCCAGTTAACTAATGACCTCATCATTGTGTCAGTACAATTATGTCTCTGGCAGATCGATGGGCACATGGTCATTGTCCAAATAACAAACTTGTGCTTTCCTTTATAATTAAGTCAGACGAAGCTGTTGTGAGGCCTATACATTGATGTCAGTGGAACAACCACATGTGTTGAGTTACAAGCTGCTCCCCAACCTATGACGCAGATGTGGAAGAAGACACATGTTTAAATGTGCTGCAAATCAAATCAAGCTATTCTTATAATCTTAAAGGAAAGTTAAAAAACTTTATATCATAGAGTCAGATTTTTTTTCCTCTAAGAAGATGGACTGCTGATTCACAGGCAGAGGGTTCCATATGAATGTATGCACCTGTTGACTGCTGGATTCTTCAAGTTAATCCTATTAGATCCAACGCAATGTTAAACATTGACCATGAGGCCCCATAATGTGGCTATCAGGAGCAATCTCATAGCTGTGGAGATGCTAAACAGCCTGGTGTGTTGGGTTAGGCCCCCAGAAAGAAGAGGTGCTTTTGAAAGAGGCAAATTTTTTAAATTGTCTGGCTGGTGAGCAGTGATAGAGCTGCCTGTCACATTTTTCTCCCTGACTACCGGGGCTCCCTTTCAGAGGAGCTCTCAGGCCCTCGATGTGACACACAAGCACCCTTCCGGCCTTGTTTGCATTCAAATGTGATAAAACTAAGAGGTGACTTTCCCCCACAGCTGGGCAGAAAACGGATTAGGTCAAAGTGACAGGCTTCTTGGGGATCCTGCCTCAGCGGCTAGTCACACTGAGGAAGAAAAGAGGCCTCACTAAGCTCTGCTTTGGAAGCCAATTGAGGGGCTTTGCTATCCCTTTCACACTTCCAGTGTTCCCAATGGCAGCCAGCCAGCCACGGTGACCCGCTCACAGACAGGGTTAGTCATTCAGCACAATCTCCTCCCAATGCCAGGACACAAACGGCTCTAAGGTTGGACTGCAGTAGTGGGCGGTTTGATTTTAAGCAAAGATATCACCCATGGAACTGTTTCTGTGGTCTGAAGCTCCGGATGTATTTACCACATTCAAAATATATGAGCTGATCTGTGAGAAGTCATAGGTTCCCATTGTTTTCACAAATATAAGAAATTTAAACACAACCTGCTGTTTTATATTCATATATTAAATATTAATATATTAAAATATTATATAAAACTAATGTTTATTCTCCCAACAAACAGCATACACATTCATCATGTAAATATAAGTTTAAGGCATAACTAAGGGATAAACTGAGTCAAGCTCTATCAAAAAGGAAAGTCTTAAGTCTACTCTTGAAGGTGTTGACTGTGTCTGCCTCCCGAACCCAGAATGGTAGTTTGTTCCACAGAAGAGGAGCTTGATAGCTGAAAGCTCTGGCTCCCAATCTACTTTTGGAAACTATAGGAACCACAAGAGACCCAGCATTCTGAGAGCGCAGTGGTCTAGAGGGGTAGTAAGGTACTATGAGTTCTTTTAGATATGATGGTGCCTGGCCATGAAGAGCTTTGTATGTAAGGAGAAGAATTTTAAATTCAATTCTAGATTTAACAGGTAGCCAGTGCAAGGAAGCCAAAATGGGAGAGATGTGATCTCTGATCTTGGTTCCTGTCAGGACACGTGCAGCAGCATTTTGAATTAGCTTCAACGTCCTAAGAGACTTATTGGAGCAGCCTGATAACAAAGAGTTACAATAGTCCAGCCTAGAAGTAACAAATGCGTGGACTAGTTTTTCTGCATCCGCTTGAGACACAATGTGTCTGATTTTGGCGATGTTACGTAAGTGGAAGAATGCAGTCCTCAAAATTTGTTTTATGTGGACATTAAAGGACAGCTCCTGATCAAAAACAACTCCAAGATTCTTTACGGTGGAGCTGGAGGCCAGGGTCATCCCGTCTAAAGTAACTAAGTCTCTAGAAAGAGAGAAAGAGAGTTTCTGAGGTGTTTGGGTCCAATTACAAGAACTTCAGTTTTGTCTGAATTCAACATCAGAAAATTGTAGGTCATCCAACTTTTTATATCCTTAAGGCATGCTTGGAGTTTAGTTAACTGATTGGTTTCATCGATAAATATAATTGGGTGTCATCAGCATAACAATGAAAACTAATGGAGTGATTCCTGATAATGTTCCCTAGAGGAAGCATATATAAACTGAATAGAAGTGGTCCTAGTACAGAACCTTGTGGAACGCCGTGACAAACTTTGGTATACATGGAGGATTCATCATTGATGTCAACAAACTGAGATCGATCTAAGAAATATGTATTGATGTTCCAGTCTCTGTAAAAGAATTTGATGGTCAATGGTGTCAAATGCAGCACTAAGATCTAACAGGACAAGTACAGAGATGAGTCCTTTGTCTGATGCCATTAGGAGGTCATTTATAACTTTGACTAGTGCGGTCTCTGTGCTATGATGCACTCTAAATCCTGACTGAAAATCCTCAAATAAACTGTTCTTATGGAGAAAGTCACATCACTGATTGGCTTCAGCTTTGTGGGCTCTTTAAGAAGAGGTTTAATTACAGCTACTTTAAATGACTGTGGTACATAACCTGATAATAATAATCCTGATCAACAGTAACCTTTTTATGATCTAAAGAGAGGCAGACCTGCAGCCAGACATGCATTAGGACATCATGACTGTTTTATTAAGTGTACAGCTGTGGGTTCAGTCTTCACTGACATTGTTAGTCAATAGTTATGTTAGTCTGCTGTGCAAATTTCAGAAAATTCTAATGCAAAGTTTGGCGATAAACTGAGGAAGAACAGATTAATTTTTCTTGCACTTGTTTGGACCTTTTTATAAAGCTCTTTACACACACACTGATCACACTTAAACTTTTTAACCTGGACGTCTTGATTCAAGACAGATTTCTCTACAAAGAGACAGATTATCTTCTATTCCATTTTTTCCACTGTATTTCATCCAGTCTTTACCAAACTGGTACATACATACATAATCCATCACGTTTCTCTCAATGCATGGCAGCTGTGTGTGTGAATGGGTTAAAAAGATAAATTATAAAACTGATAAATCTTCTGTTTAGCAACATTTTTGAACACACTGCACAACTGCAACCAAACATAGATGATACGTGCACGTATCAACTCAGTACGATGAATTTGATTAATTCAAGTGGAAGTGACTCATTAGGTCATGCATGAGTCTTGAGTAACCGAAGATGGCAGCTCACAGGAGGCAGCAGCTCTTACAGCTCCTGATACTTGGACTGAAGTCACGTCCTTTTTGTTTACATGTGCGCTTGAACATGCTGCTCTGAAATGAAGTGACTTTCCACAAATCATCAGTCTCAGAGATCAGCATGATTTAGCCTGACATGTACTTTTACTTCAGATGAAAGAGTAGTATGAGGAAAAACAAGAACAAAAACACATTTGTTCAGCCCATCCTTTTATTTTTAGAAAATCTATTTTTAGACAATGCTTGTCTCTTCATGAGTGAGACATGTTTCTCTTCTAAATGCATGCCATGCTGCGTTCAAGTGTTTATTTTCCAGTAGACCCTTATACTCTATGGTTGTTGGCCTCAGATTACAACCAGTTGACTGTCCCTAAAGCACAGTTTGTTTAAAGCTCAGCTCTCTGTTGACATTGGCTTAATCCACTGCAAGACACAGGATGCTTCTATTTGAAAACAAGCAAACACAGTTCCATTTACATGCTATGGGACACAAGTTCACATCACCACATGTTCATGATTTTTCTTCTTTTTTTCCACTGTGCCATGTGATAAAATATTTTTCACCCGAGGCCAGGAAGGATTTTCCAGCTCTGAGTGCTGAAAGACACCATGATGATTTTAATTTCAGGGTGCATTTAACAGCACTGCGGGCCAAAGTCTTATCAAACTGTCTCTGATTAGATGATTGATTGGATATGGATAAATCGTATTCCAAGTTTGTGCACACAGTCTCCTCATTACTTGACTAGGGTGAGGGTTGACTATAAGAGTGCTCAGGAACTGGGGCGCCATCTGCAGGTTTGTCCTGTCCGAGGGCTCAGTTCCATTATTCACTCAACAATGCATTCATTCACACAGCCACACACAGATGTAATGCTAAAAAACATTCACGTTCATCCAAATTAGGGGATTTATCATGATGATGCTTCACACGGCTGAATGAAATCTAGAGTTTGCCGTGTGTTTGGCATGTAACACGTCAGGGTCACGTGAAGGTGATCGACTGTTCAGTCATGCTGACAATGATCGGAGGAGGAGGAGCAGGTGGCATTAAAGCTGGAGCTGCAATCACACCAAGGAGGTGTGTGTTTATTGTTGGAGCTCTTTGAAGAGCTCCAGACAACATATCTGAGGATGGATATCACCTCAAAGCTGAAGTGTCAAACCGCCAACTAGGCAGCTGTGTGTATCATGTGTCATCACTCACACATTACCTGTCCACACCTTAGACATACACACACACACACACACACACACGGGCAGAGACAGACACACACACGCCAGACAAGTAATTCATCTGTTCAACACTTTTTCACACAGATCACCTAGAAGACAAAAATAAGTTTAGTTATTACTTTAGTTAAAAATGAAGGTGTGTCTCAGAGTTAACCACGGACTCACGTCACTCCTACACAATAAAACAAACCTCCTAAAAAAGGAAAAGACACTTACTATAGTGTACTGCTTCAGACATCTGGATTGTCTTTTTAAAGGTCAGGTGGTCATGGTGTCATATTTGAAACCACTTAAAGGTCCAGTGTGTCAGATTTAGAGGGCTCTGTTTACAGATTATGGCAATTATAGAATATCCATAACCATGTTTTCATCAGTGTATAATCACCTGGAAATAAGAACCATTATGTTTTTGTTACCTGAGAATGAACCTTTATATCTACAGATGCTCTGCTCCTCTTCCATGGAGTCCATTGCATGTTTCTCTTTCACACTTGAACTGGAGGGTGAGTGGAGGTTAATCAGTCTGCATCTACACTGTTAAATGCTGCTAAAGCCCACACACTGACCCTTTCACTGAAAACCCTGGTAGATAAACTATTAGAGCACACATGTTCTCAGCTAGCTCCCTAGCTGAAACTACCTTCGCTACTCCAGCCAGTACACCTAATGTTAATCATCTGCACTGTATTGTGCACTGCTGTGGAAACTCTTGTGACAGCAAAAATATTTTAGCAGGCAAGCTAATGCTTACAAAGTTCACTTGCTAACACTATTTGCGGGTTTAATCACTATCATCCGTGTCGTCACAGATGATAGTGATGTTTCTCCCAAAGTCCTAAACACAGGAGTGTGAGCTATCCTTGATGGACAGGATGCTCTTGTCCCACTATCAGCTGTTGACAGTCAAGTAGGATCCATAGGTGATGGCAGGCGGTTTGTCCTCCATGCCCCACCCCTGCTGGACATATTGAAAAAATTGGCACCATGGGTGGGCAGTTGATGCAAGGTCTCTATCTGGCATGCAGCTTTAGAGAAAGTTTAGTGGTGAAGTCCCTGCTAAGGGTCTTCAACAGCAAGACTGGAGGAAGGAACGTATTTGTTTTCTCAACAGCCAACCAGGCAGGTCAACAAGTTGGTAGCAGTGGGCAGGCAGTTCCACCTTGAAGAGGGTAACAGGGCCTTTCTCTCACCGACATCCTCCTTGTCATAATCTTCCCACAGCTTTCAGTGTGACGTGGTCACAGGGGAGGCAGCCGAGGCAGTGGAATCAAGCATCATTGTTGTCGAAGGCAATGATTAAGAGCAGACAGCACAACACTCGGTAGATAAAAACAATGCTTTCATCACTGGAAGGTGAAGAAGATTACGAGTGCTGGTCCATACTCAATGGTGGAAAATAAATAAATAAATACAGGGAGAGTTTAAAGAGCTGTAATAACTGAAGTACTCAAATGTTGGGTACAATGAAATAAAATGATTTTGATAAACTAAACAACCCTGTGAAGGAAATAATTTGACCTAAGTTGTTGACAAGATTCTTCTCATGTCCGATCATCTCCATCTTGGTGCACTGCAAATAAGCCATAAAAACAAAACAAACAAAACTTGTGCAACCACCATTATCTCTGCACTCTCATCTCATATTTAAGTTTCATGCAGCCAACGGCATGGATGGAAAAAAGCTTGTAGGTTGTCATGCAGTGTCATGTTGTTTTTATGTCGATAGATTTTGCTAAGTTATTGCAGTTCATTTGGTTTCCCTGTATGCTGCACATCAATCAAGCTTCACAGTATATTTTCTGTAGAACGATGGTGTAACTGAAGGTGCACATAGAAAATGTAAAATCCACACTGTTTAGCTGGAGTGTCCTGGTGGATCAGCGAGCACATAGAACTTATGTCACACTTAATCTCCTCTGTCTCAATCCTCCAACATTTGTTTAATATAGACGAGCGTACGATCTCGCAGACTTGGGAAGGGGAGAGACTTGTTGAACAGGTTTTCTGTCTCTACTCTCAAAGAGTTTCCAGGCCCTCAAGGCTCCGCATTCATTTGTGAGAGGCACTGTGGAAGTACAGGAGCTGGCAGGCACAGCACCAGATAAAGATGACAAGCCTCTCCAGTTTAACCCCTAAATCTGCCATTCAAAGACAGCTGCTTCCTCCCAAAGTCCTGTCCAGATCTTTGTGTTACAATGTGCTATGCTCATCCCTCTGTTTGCTCATTCTTGGGAACAACACTTACCCAATGATTCCAATGGGTCCTTGAAATCCTGGAAAGTGTGTTGATTTGAGAAAAAAGGCCTTGAAGGTTTTTGAAAATAGATAATTATGGGTCAACACCAGCACTCTTTTTTTTCGTACTTAATAACTTAATAACACTAATAACTCCTAGGATCACTTCCTGATGCGTATTTACTTCACATGACAGAAGACATTGTATCATCAGTTGTATTATTGCACCATGACGGTGTGAAGGTAGTCCAGAAAGTTCTGGCAGTGATTCTTAGAATTCATGTACTTCATGAACTAATCATCGGTGTTCATCCGTGTTAACACCATTTCAGACATTAGCATCATTATCCAACCCCAAATTAAAACAAGACCACAATCTTTCCCCAACCTGTAAACATCAGACACCCGGACACTCTCTGTCAGATGAAACTTTTAGAATACACATCACTTCTATAGTATACTATACCATAATAACACAGTCACTGTTTGGATGGTCTTCCGTCTTCAGCTGCCAGGGCGGTGTCCAATCGATCGAAAAAACAACGATTACTGAGAAGTACCGAAAGAATTTGAACCTCAAGCAGCAGTGTGTGGTCAACCTTAAGTTGCCCTGAAAGGGGATCCGAACAAAACAGAGAAGTCAAAATCCATTTCAGCACCTTGGAGAGAGACACTCTGCCACACAGGGTTAAACTGTCCAGACGGAGCGACGGACTCGGCCAGACGCAGGAATCCAAATCTGATGGTTTGGGCTGCTCAGTGGTCCAAATGAGCATCAGCACATCCAACTTATCTGTCCCCTGCTCTTCAAGGGTCTCATGTGATTCCATCATGGACATCTGGAAGGCCTTGGTTTTACTGACAGAATTGTTCTGCTGTCAGGGGAGGGGAGACATCTCTTTGAGGAATCAGTACACATTCCTCAATTAAACATTTGTTCTGGTGATCTGTTTGCCGGCAGTTTGAGCACCTCTGAAAGTCCATGGTTAGATATACGAGTACGGGTCTGAAGGTCTTGACACAGCTGACCTTTTGGACTACATTCTCCTGCTGCCTGTGTGAAAGCCCAGCGGTAACATGTGATGAATATTTGATAGATAAATGTCCAATAAATGACACAGTGACAGTAACATAAATAATATACACAAAATATAAAGAAACAAACTCAAGTCAACAATATTTGAGGTCTGCAAAAAAAAGTTTCACATCAGAGAGAGGGAAAAGTTTTTACAGCAACAGTTAAGGTCAAGTATTTTTCTGTTTATAGGCTTACTATAATATTAAATCAAATGTACAATTCATATGTAAGTCATTAAATGTAGCTTAACTGAGCTTGTCATAAAAGGTGGAGAAAAAAGGGGCAGAGGGGGTGAGGATGAGGCGATGTTATTAGCGCCAGTCAGTCTCTGGCAAAGACTTTGAACTTTTTGGTGACTTCTCTGTTCATTCAACGACTCCATTTTCTTCTTTACTGAAAGTGTAGAAACTGAAAATCAAAGTGTTTCAAAAACTAATTAGACTGGAGTTTCAGAGGTTTCTGCCTGACAATGATTCGCTGTTCCTGACCATGTTATTACTTCAAATCCTTTGGAATTTGCATACAGCCAGCAATCACAAACAATTACAGGCTGTTTAGAATGAACTATTTTGAAAATTGAGTGAAAATGCTCTGGAGCTGTTGTTCAGTACACAGAATAGTGTTATTTTAGTGTTAACAGAAATCCAAAAGCAAATATTAATCTACTGCGTAACCGGCTACAAAAGTCTGAGCGCTTTGTAGATGGAGATGATAGTGACGACGGAGGGAGATGGTTATGAGAAATCGAGGTCACAGTTCACATCTGCACCTGGTGGCTTTAATGACATAAATGATCCGAATTACAGGGCAAATGTTTTATCTCTTCTGTCATCACCTGCATATAGCTGCACTTTGGAGCTAAATGGATGTCTTTATATTGAATGTGCTGAGAGAAGGAACCTCGCAGGTGAACACCCTAACAGAGGAGTGCTGCACTAAATGAAGTACTTCCAATCATCTAATCTACGACAATAAAATGTGTCTCCACACCTGCTTTTCAGAGGGAAACCTTTAAGTCTCTTTAAGTTAAAAAAAAGTGGTACGTTCACAGTGAGTGTTACAGACTAAACCAAAGCTTGTGCCCTTCGCCTGAAAGCTAATTATGTCTTCACTGTACTCTGATGACTCAGACAGCAGGAAAATTACTGAGCTGTCCCCATCAGTCAAAAGGCCCATCTGGGGAGGAATGCTACATCACGGCAAACTGAGATAGATGTGTTTCCTGCCAGGGGGCCGATGAAAGAACTGTCACTTTCCTGAAGCCTTTGGAAGAACAGTGGCTGAGAGATAAGTGATAACAAAGACAGCACGATAAAGCCTGATCGTACCCAGTTCTACATCGCAGCTTTGCTACTGTTCATACACACACACACACGCACACACACACACACACACACTCAGACAGGCAGCAGAGGGGATGGAGGCTGATCTCAGTTGTCAGACATTCAGAGGCAGTTTGAGGTGCACTCGACAGCAGAGCAGACACAAAAACAGAATTACTATTGAGAGGACGCAGAGAGTCATAATTAATAAGGGTGGAATAACCCGCCTGGCATCACATCAAGCAGTGGTTCACCACAAATTAGCACCAAAACAGGTACAGGTGTGTTTGTGCTAGGGAGTGTTGAGGCTGACAGTGCTGTGTGTTGAAGTCATAAATCCGTGTGGCAGTGAGAGGCTAGAGTTTGAAATGAAAGAAGTTTATGGCCAATGGCTATCAGTAGCTGGCTCCAGTTTACTGTTGATTTTCTGTAAATGGAGAGATAACACAGCTCCACCGACTCAGTCACTTATATGAATAAAGTCTCTTAATGTTATGATCATCCTTCTCAGTATTTGTGTCCTGAAGACAGAAGCTTATGTTGTTATTTATTTATTTTGATTTTGAATTGATTGGTTCATCTGTAAACACAGACACGTCCCCGCTGCTCTGAGCAGCTACAGTTGGCAGTTTACTTTTTTCTCTGTTAATCTGAGGAACTTTTTTTGTGGGGAGTTTGGAGGGTGTCATATAAGCTACAGATAGGTTTGAGGCAAATGCAAATGTGTGATTTGTGATATTGGACTATAAAATGACTGAACTGGAAATTAAAATAAAATAATCTTATCACACTGTTATCACAATGTGGGGTTTTGCAGAATCTTCAACATTCTGTGAGGCGATCGAGTTGAGGTTACTACACTGACATCAGAATAAGCCTGCCCCAAAAAGAGGAACACTTTGACAGAATGGGCATCATGGCTGTTACTTAATGTGGCTCATACACAGACTTAAACCTTCTTCTGGATCCTTACAAGGAGTGAGAAGTACTAACCTCTTCCAGAACCACCACTGGGATAACACCATTACGTTTGGACCATCTATGCTCCTATATCAGATGACAAACAACCAAACAAGTGACACTGCACTCAGATTCCTGTGGTGTTAGAACCATGTTCAGGAAGAGCAAAATGGAAAAAGCCCTGGGCTAGACATTACTGGGAAACTGAGTGTCTGCTGCTGCAAGGACGAGTTTAACAGATGATGAATCCCTACAATCATCAGTCAATCATACACAAGTAGCTAAGAAATTGTCCCATGAAGACATGGTTATTAGCATGATGAGCAGAAAACCATTATTTGCATCTTTAACCACTGTCAAAAGACAAGAAGCAGAAAGTGTAGAGCTGCATGTAACTTGGCACATTACTAACACTGAGCGTTGATGTGAGACAACATGCAAGAAGAGACCCTTTCAGCAGAGGTGAAATATTTGAATGGTGACAGAGAACTGATGGTGTTATTTTACATAAGATACACATCTTTTTGGCAACACCAATGGATGCATGTATGCATCAGGAATTGTTTCTGGGTTTAATCTAGATTCTAGACACTAGGCCAGTTTTTGTCATTTTAAAGACTTTGTCTTATGTTTGTATAAGAATGTTTACTGCAGCTTAAAGGTAGGTGTTTATAGTTTCAGTCATAGCTCTGGTTTTGGCTGGCCAGTGGTAACCCTGGAGGAGGTATTTGTGGGTAATGAGAGGGAGGGTGACAGCCCTTTCACAAGCACGCTGAATATCTGTATTCAGGAAGTCCAACACCTGCTCGTTGTCACAGTGAGCGCATGCAGGCTGTCTCCTTAAATTATCATGTCTTCATAGACGTCCCCTCACTGAGCCTACCTCCACATTAAGTCATTAAGTTCTCAACCTCTTCCATGCACGTTATTAATAGACATAATTTGGACTTAATTACAGGTTTATAACTCAGCAGTAATGATAGGAAGCGCTGAGCTTCTCTTTGAAGTGAGATCCCAATCTTCTGCAAGATGGATAAGCACCAGTTCTGCAGATCAAACTGATAGATTCATGTCAACAGCCTCTGGGCTTGTAAAGAAAAAGGTTTGTTAATTTGTAAAACACACAACTGCTTCGGTTTGGGAGATTACACGTGGTAGCAAGTCAACAGTCAACGGCTGTGCTGCAGTGGAGGTGAAACAAATAAGTGCTACTTTTATGTATGTGTGTGTGTGTGTGTGTGTGTGTGTGTGTGTGTGTGTGTGTGTGGCTTTGAGAGGTCATTAGTTGAAGAATTTGAAGCCCTTGGCATGTGTGGCCTGTTTGATCTATCTCAGATAGATCATTCAAATTTTAGATTTTTGTCACAGAATGTGACTGCGTTTAAGGCATTTTTGTTTTTTTTAGTGAAGCTCAGATTAACTGTATTTCTACTGTCAGCAGTTCATTTGTAAACACAGATATACAATATGAGTGTGGCTGAATCCGAGGTGGCCTATTTTGAACAATGTTCCCTTTATGTGTCCCCTTCTGTGATCGTTTGTCAGCTCCCCCCTTCCCTTCACCCTCCCTCTCATTTTGGGTTTCCCAGCAGTCAGACAGCTCCAGGTCAGTCTGTCAGGTACGTTTTACCTGCAGCTGAACTCTGCACCACCTCCTGTTGTAGCCGGCAGCACCGGCAGCACTCTCTTATCCACTAAACAAACGGTGAATTCCAGGTTCATGCCCCGACGCTGTGATACTTCCCTAATATGTTTTTACATGGAGCTGCTAATAGAAAAAAGGGAGAATTAGTTCCTCTGCAGCAGCTCGTATCTGGAAAAGGATCATGTATCTGGATGTCAGAACATTTTCCTGCTTAAAATGCCATTTACGTTGTTTTACTGTGAAGAATAAATTCAGCCTGCTGAAATATTTGCGCAGTTCGTGCATTCTTCTGCTGTGTTACACAAATGCAGATCTGATCTGTTCTTCAAATATTATATATATATATATATATATATATATATATATATATATATATATAATCTTAAATCACAGTCTAAATATGGCACCACACAGTAGAAGTGAGTGCTAAATTTATGTCATTATTTTTAATAATAATAATTTAAGAATTTTAAACCTAAAACTCATGAATCGTCTCCATCAGGTCTTGTGAGTTTGGATGATTGAAAGTGAGAAACAACCCAAATGTTTTCAGATTCAGATTCAAATCTTGCTAAATCCTGATTGGTGCAAAGAAGTATGTGGCATCATTTCCAACTGAGCCACGCCCGCCTCAAGTCAGCTGAGTTCAAGTTCAGTTTTTGAGCAAAACAACAGAAATGTAAAAGTCAACTCTAACAGAAGGCATAGATCAGGTTGCAACACTTCACTTTAAAACTTAAATGCAGCTGTAGGTTAAGAACCATGTCAATTGTTTTTTTACGTTAGTAATAATGTTGAGATAACTTGGTCTGTATCAATGCAAACGGTTAAGAGCTTATCATTGGTGGCTACTGCAGTGGCTGTAATAGTAACAGACTAAACTCATGTGGTGTATCAACACATCTCAATTAACAGGTTTGAATTTTGTTATCTGACTTTCAGTCTTGGCCAATGTCACTGTGCACTGTAAGTGCAGCCAGCCAGTCACATCCACAGCCCAGCTCAGCGTTCCACGTTTTTATTGTTGTATTGAATTGTATTGAATCAAAGTGAATCAGTCAGCCGACAGAAGATGTATTTAAGGATCAGTTTGTAGGATTTGGGTTACATTTCAAACATTGTAGTTGTGGATTGCATCCCCCTCCACTCACCCTCCATCACTCCAAATGTGTCTGTTCTAATCAGCTGTAGAAACATGGTGATTCAACATGGCAGACCCACTGAAGATATAAAAGGCTAATTCTTAGGTAACAATAAATTCCAAGTTTCAAGTGATTATACACAAATAAAAACAAAGTTATGAATATTATATTCCATTTCTCCAATGTTATGTAAATAGAGCTCAATAAATCTGAGAAACACACTGGACCTTTAAACAGACTACAAACAAACTGAGATATGGGTTTTGATGAAGACAGCCTACCTTACATGCCCTTGTTAGCAGTCATGGCTTAAGTGTGAAAAGATAAGATAAGCCCTTATTCATTATTATCTATTACACCAGAATGATCTAACGCGCTGATACACAGAGCTCTCACATAATTTACACATAAAGGTTTCCTGCTTGGCTCGTTTTCAGATATTTATAGCCAAAGGAACAATACATCAAGTTACAGGCAGCAGTATAAAGACAAGACAGGATAATGCCAGCTTCTGCCAACTTTGAGGCCCATGAACCCCGGTTTACCTCACCTGTCTTTGATTGGGATTCAGCTGTGGAATGTCCCCTCATCTTCAGACAAACATCTAAACACGTCTGTTGACAGAGTTTAAAATAAGGCCTGTACATGCCTGGACATTTTATCTGGGGATAATTTAGTCTAGAATACATCTCTACCTTACACTGTGTAAGGCAGATATGCAAAGGTGTTGCTGTAATGTTGCATGAATGTTGGTGGTGGATTCCAGCAGAGCAGCAGTACAGCAGAGGAGTCGAGGAGGAGTCTGAGGATTGGTCAGACTTTGGTAGTCAAGCCAAGTCTATAAAATAACTCCTTCTTCTTCTCAACTTCTTTCACCCTTTTTTTTTTATAGTGTGGAGATATGCAGCATCTATCTATGCTGTTTCACCACCATTCAAATGATTTTAAACATCGAGATCAGTTTACATCATACAGCTGTTTCCAGTTGCATGGTGTTGTGATGTCATCAATGCTTTTCGAGGTTTGGGCTTGGAGACAGATTTTTAACAAATTTATTGGGGGAGTGGTGCATCAGCTGCAGGAGAGAGGTGTGGAGAGGGCTCAGGAGAGCAGCGGAAGGGGAGATGATTAGCACACCTGCACACTGTTAACTAATCACTCTCCCCTTTATGAGTAGCGTGCTGGACAGGGCGAGAGGGAGAGTGAGGAAGAGACTGGAAAGGATGACAGAGAGATGACAGAGAGACGGCAGCAAAGTGTGACAGTCAGAAGCACGCAAGGAGTCTGTGAGTGTCTCTCAACCACTGTGTCCTAAAAAGAGTGAAATAAATAATTAAGTCACGATCAGTTGCCTGGGTATATGTGTCGTGTTGAACACACGGTGAAACCAGGCTTGTCACAACATACTTAAAATTCAGAATTACAGGGTAATAATTAGTTATAATTATTACTATAATTAACTGCCTAATTAGTAACCATAATTAGTTGCCTCAGCAAAAACCCCACAGCTGGACATGCACAAAGACACGCAGGTTATTTGGTTCCTCTAAATTGCCTTTAGGAGTGAATGTGACCATGAATTGCTGTTTGTCTCTATGTGTCAGCCCTGTGTTGAACTGGTGACTTGTCCAGGGTGTATCCTGCCTCTCACCTTGTGTCATCTGGGATTAAATGGTTATGGAAAAGTTCAGCATTATCATCACAAGGATTTTGCTGCAATCTCAATGTTTTAGAGTCTGTTTGAGGCCTGATCCCTCACAAGTTAAACTGTATGAGACATATATGATCTCTCATGAAGTATACAAGATTTTATCTAGACATGATCTGACTGACAAAGAACAGCACTTGGCAAATATAAAGAGTGCACACACAGTTCTAACTAACACTCTTGGCACTCACATAAGGAGTCTTTCACATGGATCCATTGTTACACACAAACTGTATGGTGCACAGGTTTAAATTGCTCAGAACTGGCTGAGACCATAAAGCGTAGGGTTACAGCTGTGACACTGTTAGCCAACGTGCCACACACAATGACAGGACTCATTATATTTTGTCAGACAGGGTGGCATGAAAGTGAGAATGAAAGAGAACAAGCGCAATTATGTTTTTTTTTTTTCCCACCTAAAGACGTCAAAGAACCGTCCTCAAAGACAACACTGTCTCGACTGAAAAGTTCTATATGAATAACAGGGGGGTGGAGATGAAATGAACACTGAGGTGCAAAACAGTTTTGCAACTTGGAATCCTTCAAAATAAATGGTCTTTATACAAAGTCTGACCTTTTAAGAGCAACATTTCATTATCATTCTGTTGAATCATCAGCACTGAATCATCAAGCTGGCCCTGAAAAGCCTCAGAGATTATCATAAACAAGTCCAGCAGTTGCATGAATGCAGCAGGGTGTTGCTGTTTGTCCTGATTTATTCAGCCTGCTGAAGAACACCTACCGATGTGTTCATGTGACAGGTGGAGAAAAGGAAGGCGCTTGTGCTTAGCAGGCCCCTACCACAGACAATTAAACACATGGCTGTTTGGAGTAGAGCACACAAGCAGGTTTTACTAGTGAGGACAGGACCGCGCTGGAATTCCTGAGGTGTGCACTAAGTCGGCAGTAAAAACACTCCATGTATCTATCCAGGGCTCCCACACACAGACAGCCCAGTGTAAAGTGGTCATGCATCCCGACGGATCTGTCACCAGATGCTTAGTGTGTCCCACAGTCGCTGACGGCCCTGGCCCGGCTCTTTGTCTGCCTGACTGCAGCACAACAGAGCAGATTCACATTCCCCACATCCATAGGCAGCACTCGGCACCACTCTGTGGCAGAATACTTTATGATGACCCGACACACATTTTCTCTCCTCAATTTGTCATCCAGTGAAAGGATGTTCATTAGCTGTGGATGGGAGTTATTTCCAATCTGAAAAGCAGAAGCAGAGACTGTTGGTGGCCTTTGTGGTGGGGTCGACTGCATGCGGAAACCCTACCGCTCAGCGCCGGGTCAGGCCATTTAGCCTGCAGTACCTGTTCATTTAGTGGGTTTTGTCTGCTGTGCTGTCGCTGGGAGTGGGCGAGGTGTAAATCACAGAGGGGATTCCTGCTCTAATTCACCGGGAGTCAGGGCTCAGAACAGACTAAAACCCAGTGAAGACCCCTCACTGAAGAGAGAAAATAATAATACTCCAAGAGAACTCAATACTCCCAAAACATTGTTTCTCTCAAGGCAAGCCCAACTCTTCATCATTATGAAGCGCTGTCCATTACTTGGCGTTGGATAATTTACTGACTCTAAATCCATTTGCAAAAGACAACACGCATTCCTGAGCTGATTTGTTACTCAAGACAACAACAACTCACTAGAAAGCACAGAGGAATGTCCAGCTGAGAGGGAGATAGAGATACAGATAGAGAGGAAGGAAGAAAGAGCACATGTGGTAGTCACAACAAACTGACAACATCTATGAATATGTATGATTCTGGTTCATTATTATATTCATAGTTGTGGACATTTCCAACAACATGCTTGTGCTCGTTGGTCACATTGGTTGTTGGTGTGAACAGGCCCGTGCCAAAACATGGTTCACAGATTAACCCCCTGGTTCAAACATTTACTTATTTCAGTGGTGCTCACAAAAGACTTGGACTCCTGTCCGATGAGACGTAATTACTCACTTTTTGGGTTTATTCATTTATAGTTTTACTTCCATATAAAGTAGTTAGACAGTCAACAGACAGCTCATCTGACTGCTTGTGTTTCATAGCACAATGTAACTGCTGTTATTGATGTTGATATTGAAGTTCAAATCATTTGGAATGATCCTTGGAGACAGTCAATCTGCAGTCAATGCTGTGCTTGAATGTCATCATTTATTTTCATCATATATCCCCCAAAATGTGTTTGTACATTTTTCAAAAGTGATTGACAATATCCTAATATAGTAAAGTCAACACTACAGTAAATGTGATGAAGATCATCTACTTGAACAGATATTATATTAGCATGTATATCTTTAGAGTCCTGTTGAAGGGGCCTTACTACCAGACTGGAAAACCTTGACAAGTTAGACTGAAATTTCTGCATTATGATTCAAAGACCCAAAAATGCACTCTGGGACTGTGAGTCACTCTGCCTGCCATTGCTTGCTGGTTTTTCTTGTGCATGTAAGCGCCTGGGTAAAACCCTGTAAGTGTGATTCACTTGTATCCAGTGGAGTCTGGTGGAAGTCTTTTCACATATAATAATAATAAATCACCTTGAAACTAAGCTGATCTTGGCAGACCTCAACAAGTAGCTTTGATTGAGGCATAGAGTAATGTCGCTCTGTGTGTGAATGTGTGTGTGTGTGTGTGTGTGTGTGTGTGTGTGTCATAGCAGTAGCACAGAAGCTGACTGCATGCCACACAGTGAGACAGCACTGGGATCCATCATCAGAACCATTATCCTTTGTTGTAGCCAGACCCACCTACGTCAGGCGATGAAAGTTCAGGTTAAAGTGCACTCAGCTGAGAAAAGCTCTCCACTCTCTGCTTTCTCAAATAACCAAATTAATTTGGCTTGATAGGACGCAAATGTTTGCATCCATTACATGACTATGCAACTGTGGCCTTCAAGAAGAGCTTTTTAAATATTCAAATGAAGAAAGAAAGGAAGTTTCTGTATGCATTCCTCCATTACTGACATCACATGCAAAAGTTTCAAAAAGAGTAGCATCAGACAATTCGGCCACTATTATTGTACTAGACTATACTTCTATTGTGTAATAATCCATTCAAGTACAATGATAAGCCATATGCTTTCAGTCTCAGCTTGATTTAAAATGAAGGTGGTGTGGGTTTTATCCAGTGACAAAAAAAGGAATGGACAGTGCATGATGTCACCCACAGGTTTCTGAAAAGACATTTTGAAAGTCAAAATATGTGAAGCTGTCTACGACCATGTTGGCTGTCCTGCCTTTTCTGCCTCCTGGCTAATCTAAATATATTGGCAAAGACGTGGATCAGTGGCAGACCTACTGTAAAGCGGGCCAAATGATGCTGGGGTGCTCTAATAACAGCACCCAGCTGTCAATCAAAGCGGCCACGCACTAAATTCTTCATAACTGTAAGTCTTAATATTATTCCCTCCCTTATAACCTCAGTACAGTTGTCATGAACAGGTAAATTAGCTTTTAGCACTTCTGCATTGGCTTCATTTATCAGCCATGGAGGTTGTCACTTGGTTTTAACCACTTCCTACTTCTCAATTTCATATCTGTAATTATTGACAGGGGACTGTCCTTAGTTTGAGCAGCCTATTATTTTAAAAAGCCCCATAGTGTGTGTATTTTCATATCAACAGGCCTTTGGAGCAATGGACATTTGTTTTTAGAATGACAGGCTGTCTGACAAATAGGCTTTCAGTCCAATGGGAATTTTTTTTGGACATTCAGGGTTTTGGAATAATGGGCCATTGGAACAATGACATAGGACCTTACCAAAGTGTCAGCGTTGTTTCAAAGAAACCTCAAACACTCATCTTCAAGGATACTTAATTTCACCCCAACTTTACCCTAACCCTGAACAGTTATCTGTGCTAATATATATATATATATATATATATATATATATATATATATATATATATCCTGACTTAAACAACGGAGGGCTGGAGGGGAACAGACTTTGACAAAAGATTGGGACTGTAGCGAACAAGAAACACAGTAACAGCATCAGCAACAGCTCAGCACTGTAGCTTATGTTTGCAAGAGTCAAACCTCTTATTGTTTCAGGTAAGACATGTCCTTGAAGTAGTGGTCACATGTTTGTTAGCGCCTGTCTTGCCAACCATTCAAGCAATGACTTTGCATTTAGAAATCCAAATGTCTGAGATGTCCAATCCTCTAGTATTTATTGTGATTAAACTGAACAGTTATAACTGATGTTAGTAGTTCAGTTTTTTTATGCTGATTGTTTGTTTATGAACATTAACATGTGGATCAAATCAAATTTTATTTGTATATCCCAAAGTCACAAAATACATTTGCCTCGGAGGGCTTTACAATCTGTACACAGAGGAGGGATCCCTCTCCCAGGATGGACAGATGTGCAATAGATGTCACGTGTACAGAGCAAATCAACACAAACATATTGTATATTGAGAGAAGAGAGAGAGAGAGAGAGAGAGAGAGAGAGAGAATTCCAACTTTCTTCATGTATGATTAATAAATAATTGTTAAATCTATATATAGAGTGTAAGCAGATCTGGAACAATATTTTACATTAGTTACATTATTTTACATTATTAGTTACATTTCTTATCACTTATCTCACTTAAGAGATGCTAGAGATGAGATGCTCAAATCAGTACAGAATTGTGAATTTGAATCATGATTTAATATGATTTACTTTACAAAGAGTTTGTATTGTGGTTTTATTGTTGGAGATGCACTTGTCCAAAATGCAGGACTTGTTTCAGTTGCACAGAAAATGTCCATCCATTTGAATTACACGGTTTTGATATACATTAAATGATATAATTAATGTGAAGCAAGAAATAAGATTTAGTAGTAATAATAAACTCAATATGCTTCCACTACACAGTAGCCAGGTTTATGCATTCAATAGTAATAAAGACAATTTGTTTGAAATTCATAATAACCAGGTTCCAAAAACAACTAAATTTGTTCTTCTCGTTACTGGACAAACCAATATATACTCTCCCTTAAAGCCTCTGAAAATGTGTCTTGAAATCCTAAAAATGCATATACTGTATGATATCAGAGTTGACTAAGTTTAGAATATTTTCGTTATATTTAAAACTATATTTTAAATATTTTCATTGCTTTACTTTGCCGCCAGACAGCCCTCTCTGATGGGTAACTGAAGATGCTATTTAAAGGGCAGACTCCTTTCATAAGAACAACAATTTTACCGGAGTATCATTCAGTGAATTGAGGATTTATATCAACCAAACTACAGTTGATGATTGTTGAAACAGCAGAAAGACTAACAAAGGTGTTTTTGGTTTTCTTTTGTTTTTATTCTACAATGAATTAACAAGTCAATTAAGCTAATCTTGAATTCAGAAGGCGTACTTTTTCTGTTCAGTAAGAAACAGGTTTCTTAACACTTCAGGAGTTTATTTATTAGACTAAACATAGTGAAGTTGGTTTCTTTCAGTTTTGGATTTGTTTTAGGGAGCGGCTGTGGCTCCTCCAGTCTGCATGTCAAAGTGTCCTTGGGCAAGATACTGAACCCCAAATTGCTCCCTAATAATGCGCCATCAGTGAGTAAATGTGTTTGACTGGTTAGCCCTTGTACGGCAGCCAAAGCCATAGTGACTAGTGAGATATACAGTGTAATAGTGCTTTGACAAGTAGAAAGGTGCTATATATATTTATGTAAGTACAGTCCATATTTGTGGGACAACTGATGGATTTTTTTTTTTATGATTGATTTTAAATGTCCAAGCATATCCATGCCCAACTCGAACCCAATATCTTAGCCAATCGTGTTTAGAGATCTGAATAATTAATGATGTTATAATTATTTTAATTGGGGCTTCTCTCTAAAGTCTGAAGATGCATTTTGTGTGATGGACAGGGCCATATGCAGGGCAGTTCATGGGCCTGCCATCCTGAAAACATCTTGATTTCCCTGATCTAAATATCTCCTTCACCTCTGTTTGTCTCACCCCCTTTTCTATGTCTCTCTGCATTTCATAACATGCTCCCTCTCTCTCATATCCTCTTCCCTCTCTGGCTCCAACATTATAGTCTTTATGTTCTTTTCTCTCTCCATCATCTAATATTCGTCAGTCAGTTGATATTCATATGGAAATTTCAGTGGGCTCCGAATCTTGCAATGAAAATAAAAATGTATAGCACTTTAGCATGCATTTCAACCCTTTATACCAACTGAATTTGAAAGCATTTTAACCTCATTTACATTAGCTGGCTAGGTTGCTAATTTGTTAATTCAAGCAAACACTCTTCGCTCTCTTGCATGCATGTAATATTGCCAAAGCAACATGCTACGCTATGGTGTTTTGGATTTCATTTTGTATAGCACCTATTACAAGAAAACTCTATGCATATGTCTATTTTAGTGGTTGTGTTATGTTTTTTTTTGTGTGTTTCTGTTCAAAACTTTTCATTCCCACAGCAGAGTAGAGCCGAGATGAGGTGGAGGATTATTGATCGAGTGTGCTGAAGGACAACAGCAGGATACAGATACGCACAAGGCTACAGTTAATTCCCTCCAAGCCTCACAGCCAAACCGCAAACACAGGAGAGGCCACCCACAAAAATGTTTCTCATAACAGCTCCAATCTCCACTGATAATCCCAGAGCCAAGATAAATAAGAACACGCTCCTCTGCCAGCCTCCTAGTTTACACTGTAAATACTGCTGGAGTGTGCAAGGTAGTTGGTCAACATTTCCTCTTTTAAGTCTGCCACACCCCAACTAGCGTTACAGGTCCTCAGCTGTGGGCTCGTCACTGCCAGAAGTAAAAATCCTCTTCTTGGAGCTTTCCAGAAATCTGCTCCAGGGATCAGTTGAAACCTGTGAGCTACCCTGCTCTTTACACTGATGCATTGTTTCTTCAGATACCAACTGGAAAAATACTTTCAGATACAAAAGTACAGCAGTTTAAATCAAAGGTCAAACTGTGGTTAAATCATCCTTTACTTGAACTATTTCAGCTTTCATGACTTTTCCTAAACTCACTTCCTTCTTTAATCTGTTTTTGAACAGTCTGTGAAAATGCTTAACCCCTAAATTTATTATCACCTCTGATGTGTATATGTTGAACAGCTGAAACAGATCCTTGAACCCTTTTTGTTTATCAAACAGAGAGCTCTGCAAAATATCTGCCACTTCAGAGGGGGGAAAACACCTTCTGGCCATTCTTGAAAGGGGAATTAACAGGAAACACAAAGTCGCGTGTCGAAAGACAACTGATGGAACGGAAGCAGAGTTGTGCTTTGTTGGCCGGTCATGTGTCATCTCTTCTCTGACCCCAGCGTAAGCTTTCAGACAGCAAACACTCCTTCTATGTGGAATAATACCATAAAAATTCGGATGTGAGCCAATGTTGTTTTCTCGCGACATTATGTCAGAAAACCTGGAATTAAATGTTATCAGTCATGGTTCAGTATTTGAATCTTTTAAGGCAGTGATGTGTTTTATGCTAAATATATTATACTTTTATGCTAAACTTTTCTCTTGCTATGAAGAGTTATTCAGGGCACAAAAACACACCAACCAAAATTCAGTTCAGTTTAATTTTAATCATTGTGCTAAATAATAAAAGAAGTTATCTCACTTTTCACATGTAGAATGTACATCTGATAAAATGCAGTGGATACAGGCAATAAGACATGAGGCATTAGCAAGAAGAATGGAAAAACTGTGGGATGATATTTTTTAGCTACCTTCAGGAAGTCTGTTAGCTTTTTAGCTCTTAGCTGTGTATTGTGGCACCGGTTGTTTTCTCCTCTGGTGGCCATACAGTATGACGTGTTGTGTTCTGTCTGTATTGTATTTGTATTGTGCATGAGGACTCACATGCATGCACAGGGGCGTGCAGGCTGAACAATTTACATTAATATCAACAGTTGGTTGCAGCTATGCAGCAGCAAATGAGCCTGAAATCTGTCAATAAAGGTAGTGACGAATAAGACTGCTAGAATTTGGATAGAAACAATGCACAACTTAAATCATTTTTTTAAAATTAGTTTCCCTTAAATACACTGTGATACACAGTGTATTTGATGAGTAACACTGAATGTAAAGATGTTTTGCTTACAAAAAATCTCCACACAGCAGCTTTAATTCTTTTTAGGGTTTCAGTGGAGAGTTTGTGCATTTTAGTCTTTTATCACAATTTGCTTAAAAACAAATCTTTCAACTCTGGAATTAAACTTAAATATCCTTAATTGTTCCCACATTCCCATAAAAATATAAAGCAGGCATAAACATTCATGCCTCTGCTCAACAGGAGATATCATACATCAGACCAAAAATATATATTGCCTGTAGACACCCTGTCTTCATTGAATCAATGCCAATATAAATTTCACTGAACTGTCAATCCCTGCAGGAAGATGACAGGATCATAAACATGATAATAAAAATCTCTCAAGTTCAATAAGTTTGTATAGACTCACAAACACCCACTCGTAAATGCAGTTTACAAAATATAAGCTACAGTATTGGTGTAATATCAAACACCAGAATGTTCTTCTAGTTTTAGGTGTATGTATATGTGGCAGAGTGACTACTGTGTCACTACTGACTACTAGTCATCAAGCTGTGAACAATTGTGGTGATCATGGGGTGGTGCCGTAATCCTCATAGGTGAGAGAGGATCAGTTGCCTCAGGTGTGTGGCTTTCTGCCTCTGCTCGGGGGCTGGCGTTGGCAGTGTGGCGTGGTTTGGCGTGGTGGTCGCATGATCCAGCAAGGCGCAACTTTTCTTTCATACTCACAGGTAAATTTAGTAATGTTATTAGCTGGGCACCTGTAGCTGTTGGTGGTAGCTGATGTGCTTTTTTCTTGTGGTAGAGTGGGCCAACTGTCTGGAGTGTGCGTTAGCACTGTCTATATGCTGCACGGCGTGTGTCCAGTGACTCCCCGCTTCACATCGTCAGGTACGTTGTCCAATTATGTTGGTATGACTGCAAATCCATGTTATGCAGTAGCGTGGCTTATTTATGCTTGGCGTTGCAGCAGTGTCGGCTTAATTGCCGGGGTTGGAAGGGTGGAGCGTGTCCTTCAGGCCGGTGTGTAATTTTCCACGCATTGCGTGGCATTCAACTCCTAAGGTAAACTGGCTCATCTGCTTACTGTGTGTATGTACCTGTGTCTTTCCTAGCTGTTGTAAATGACACTGCTTTTTTTTTAATTCAACAGTTAAAGCGGCATAGTTGTGGTGCGCCACTCTCATTTGGAGTGCTGAAGCCTCCACGTCCGCCAGTGGCTTACCTGCTGAAGCGGCCCTCCACGTTGCAGGGCCTCTACTGCTGTTCTGTTTGGGCTGTTTTTTTTAGTGCCTGTCACTATTTTGTCACTTAACCATTTTTTTTTGTTTGTGTGTGTGTGTGTGTGTGTGTGGGTCTCCTCCTGGGCCATACAGCACTGTTGTTTTAATGGAATTGTGTGATTGTTGTGTAATATGTTGAGGGCATGTGTGGTTCCTTTATCTTCACCTTAAGTTGATTAACTCACTGGGTCAAGTGTGGGCAATATTTAGGACCCTGTGACCCTGTTGTGGGCATTCGGGGCCCGATATATTGTGATACCAGGACCGCACTAGGTGCAAATCCTCACCCCGATAGTGCGTTGCCTAAGGCATAAGGACTCCTTCCCCTTTCCCTTGTCAGCAAGTCATCTCCGCCAGTGAGCCCTCAGTCTCTGTACATTGCACTTTAGAAGCAATCTAATCAACGTTTAGACAAAGGGGCTCATCTCGATTGCACAATAATACGCTGATTGCGATTTTATTAAATCTTTATTGTATTTTAGAAAACAACCCAAATTTTTGTAATAATAAACTTTGTATTTTGTGTTGGAATCACGTTAAGTGCCAGTGTCTTTCGTACCTGTGTCCCTTGAACATAAACTGGTGGACTCCTGTAATAATTTCTGGGGGTGCAATTCCCCCAGTGGCGTTGTCGGTCTGTAAAAATATAGCTTAAACCAGATTACCCTCGCTGCCTTGCCACATATACAGTACATCTATTTCTGTACATCTGACAGTGCTGTCTCCTGTGGCAATCAACACTCATGACTGTCTTCGGTGTCTGCGTATAACCACACGCTGATTATCTCTACTTTGCCTGAGGATTCAAGCTTAATACTTCTGTTTATATCTCACCTCCTAAGAATGTGCATGATCAGACAAACACTGCATGACCAGCAGGCTGAGGTTTTGTAAATGGAGAAAGTTGGAATTCCCTGTAGTGCTGCTGGTGCTGAAGAACTGTACCTGTGATCTTTTATAATGGCTGTCAGCTAATTGACCTACAAAAGAAAATGGCTCTGAATAATGGTTATCACCCATACACCCAGAAGATAAGCTGTTTCCAACATAATATGGCTGATTATAGAACAGTGTAAAGTTGCAGCAGGTTGGAGCAAACTGTTCTCTATTCTTTGCAGATGATGTGGTCCTATGGGCTTGATCAGACTGTAACTTTGAGCACACACTGGAGTGAGTGATTGCAGTTAGAGTTAGAGTTAGAGTTAGTTTGCAGTTAGAGTTAGAAGCAGTGGAGTCTGAAGGCTGAGGCCCAGGTTCTCTGCTGGAAAACAGTGGATCATTTCATCTGGGTTGGGTAAAGGAGTTCAAATATCTTGGGATTTTCACAAGTGAAAGGGGGAAAAAAAGGGAGTGTGACATCAATGGGCAATTGAGTGCTTCGGCAGTAAAATGGGCATGGATGTTCCAACCCTCACTACGGTCATGAGCTCTGGGTAGTGACCAAAAGAATGGGAAAACTGCTGAAAAAACTGCTCAAAAAAATATAAAGTGGACACTTAAAGGAACTATAAACTGGTTGTTTGTAACTGGTTAACAAATGTGACAACGAATATAGCAACAAATGTAACTACTGGAGGCCATTTTAATTATGTTACTTTAAAGTTAGCAGTGTGGGCAGCCATCCTGGAATAACACTCCTAAGTCAAAATAATGGGAGGTTTTCTGTCCCTATGGTTGTTGTGGCCTGGAAAACAGAAGTGGACCCAAACGCAAGAGGCAGTTCGTTGATGATCAACTGTTTATTCAAAGGTTTTCTAAGAAATGATCCAACAAAAAGTGTCCATGGCCACAGGAGGCAGGTTCACACACAAAAAAAAAATAACAAAAGGGCAGCGAGGCACCAAACTGGAGAATAAAGTCACAGGAAAATAGGTAACGTTAGAATTAAAGCGCAGCTCATTCACTGGAATTCACAAGAGTAATTTCACTGGAGAAGTTCTTCTGGCTCTACCGACTAGACAGGATTATCTGGCACAGGAGTGAAGTCAGAGCCAGTTTTAGGGGAGGTTGAATCAGGTGATGATTGAGAATAGGTGTGCCTCACTGCCCTTGCCAGAAGTGGGTCAGCTCCGCCTCTGCCACCCTCCAAAACTGCAGGTAAATACAAGACAGAAAAAGGGGAAGACCAGTACACAAAACACACACAACCCAGGCCATAAGAGTACCCTCCCCCTAACGGATGCCACGTGGCATCCCACCAGGCTTATCAGGGGACCTTTCATAAGGGGGGTCAGCTGGAGGGTGCAGAGGACTGTCAACCACTAGTTTCAGAAGTGACATGAAAGACGGGGTGTACCTTAAGTGCTGTGGGGAGCTTTAGTCGGACGGCACTGGGGTTGATAATGTGGTCGATGATGTACTGTACGGACCAATGTATCTGGGAGCCATCTTCCGAGATTCTGTCTGGAGGGGAAGGTCTCATGATGATAACCACACCTGCTGACCCACCTTGTATTCAGGGGCCTGTGTCCGATGGTGGTCTGCCATTTGTCAGTTCCTGGCAGCTGTTCTCTCCAGAGCAGCCCGGACTTCCTGCCAGACTCTTGAGGCTTGTCTGAACTGGGGTTGCACAGATGGGACAGCAACCTCTGTCTCCTGGCAGGAGAACAAGGAAGGTTGGAAACCGTGCATGACCATGAACGGGGACGGGACGCCACACATCGCAGCGAGGACTCCAAATCTTGGTTTGCCCACTCTGTCTGGCCATTGGACTGTGGGTGGTATCCGGACAAGAGACTGACTGAGGCCCCCAATGCTTGGCAGAAGGCTGTCCATACTTGGGAGGTGAACTGGGGACTTCGGTCTGACACAATGTCCTGGGGAATGCCATGTTGAGGTGTGGGGAGGCTGTGGCGGCTGTGCTTGTGGTAGAGTGGTTCGTCCACTAATCAGATGATCGGCAGTTTGATCCCCGGTTCAATCCCCAGACCTCCAGTCTGCATGTCGAAGTGTCCTTGGGCAAGATACTGAATCCCAAATTGCTCCTGAAGGCTGTGCCATTGGTGTGTGAATGTGTATGAATGGTTAGCTCCTAAAAACTGATGAGCACTTGGCACCTTGCATGACAGCCAGTGCTATCATTGTACGAAAGTGTGTGAATGGGTGAATACCTTCTGAAGGAGGGAGTCGACAGTGATGTGTGACCAGGGGTAAGGAGGAATGGGGAACGGCTGCAGAAGGCCAGCAGGGGGGCAGTGAGAGGATTTATTGCAAGAGCAGGCAGCGATGAATTGCCTGGTGTCTGCAGCCATTGAGGGCCACCAGAAATGCCGTCGGATGAGGGAGAGGGTCCAGTGAACACCAGGGTGACAGGCCAACTTGGATGAGTGCCTCCACTGAAGTACTGGAGACCTAGCAGATGGTGGAATGAACAGTCACTCAGGGGGGCATCCGCCTGGGGCTGGATGATCCTGGAGGGCCTCCTGAACTGCCTGCTCCACCTCCCACCTTACTACTCCTACCACACAAGATGGCAGGAGGACTGTTTCTATCAGAGGTTCTTCCTCAGCAGGGGCAAACTGGCGTGAGAGGTCTCTGGTTCTTAGGGCCTGGACGATAGGTAAGCACAAAGTTGAACCTCCCCAGGAAGAGTGCCCACCAAGCCTGATGGGAGTTCAGCCTGCAAGCCGAGCAAAGGTAAGACAGGTTTTTGTGATCTGTCCACATGATGAATGGGTGAACAGCTCCTTCTAACCAGTGCTGCCATTCCCGAAGTGCAAGGACCACCGCCAGCAGTTCTCGGTTCCCCACATCATAGTTTCTTTCTGTAGGGGTGAGACGAGAGAAGACTGCACATGGATGTAGTTTTTTGTCTGCAGGCAGGCGCTGGGAGAAGAGGGCCCCCACCCCGGAATTGGAGGCATCCACCTGAACCACAAACTGAAGGTCAGGATCTGGGTGAATCAACACAGATGCATTGGTGCATTAGAAAACATGGTTCTCAGTTCATCCAAAGCATTCTGAGCAGCAGGTGACCATTAAAAAACTCTTTACAGAAGTTAGCTGGGTGAGGGGAGCAGCAATGCGGCTATAGTTCCTAATGAACCTTCTGTAATAATTGGCGAAGCCCAGGAACCTTTGACAAGTGCCTGAAAAACAGCAGATGCGTTTGTCAACCCAAAAGACATTACCAAATACTCGAAATGTTCCAGGTGTGTGGTGAAAGCAGTTTTCCACTCATCACCCTTTCTGATTCTAACAAGGTGATAGGCATTTCTTAGGTCTAGTTCTGTAAAGGTTTTTGCTGTGTGAAGAGGTCCAAAGGCTGAGTCAATGAGAGGCAGTGGGTATTTGTTCTTGACTGTTATCTTGTTCAACCCTGTGTAGTCTATGCAAGGACGTAGGGTTTTGTCCTTTTTCTCAACGAAAAAAAAACTGCTCCTACGGGGGATGAAGATGGGCAGGTGAGACCTGCAGCCAGAGAATCATTGATGTACACGGCTTTTGGTGGTATACCCACCGAGCAAGTCTATGGCACAGTCATAAGGTCGGTGTGGTGGAAGTGAAAGGGCACGGTCTTTTCTGAATACTTCCAGTAAGTCATGATATTCACAGGGAACGTTAGTCAAGTCTATTTTCTGGAGTTTTCCTGGGTTTTCTCAGGGATAGCTGAGTGCAAACAGTGTGCATGGCAATAGTTACTCGATGTGATCCAGTCTATGTGTGGGTTGTGTGTTTTCAGCCAAGGCAAAGAAGAAGAAGAATTATGGGAGACAATGGGGATTGAAGTGTATAAGTCAACAAATTCCTGGTGGTTGCCAGACAACGTCACCTTGGGTTTAGTTCTGTGAGTGATGACTACCGTCAGCTGCCAGGACTTTAGCGGTTTTAAGTTTAACCAGTGGGAGGCCATAGTGCTTAACAAGATTTGAGTCAATGAAATTGTCATCGGCCCCACAGTCCACCAGAACCTGAACTGGAATTGTCTGTTGTGTCCAGTGAAACAGACCTTTCACGTGTACCCGTGCAGAGGAGGAAGTTTGGCTCACCAGCAACCCCCTTTTCACTGATGAGCCCCACCTTTTGGCATGTGCAGGTATTGGGCAAGGAAATGTCCCTCCTGGCCACAATAAGTGCAGATCCAATTGTATAGGCGCCACTGTCTCTCTGCTGGAGCAAGTTGAGCTTGTCCCAGCTGCATGGGCTCCTTTTTTGGGGCTGGAATCGATGCTCCAGAGAGGGTCTCGGATGTGGTTGAAGGAGGAGGGGGTTGCAGGGGAGCTGCTGCGTTGTTGCGAGGTGAGGAGGGAAAGGGACAGAGTCTTTGCCTGTCTGTTCTCTCCCTGCGTCTCCCTCTCATTCTGTTGTCTAAGCAAATTGCCAAATCCATGAGCTCATTCAATAAGGCGGATTCATCTCTTACAGCTAAGTCATCTTTAATCTCACCCGATAAACCTTTTAGAAAAATTGGAGAGCGGAGATGTTCCAGCCACTCTCAACTGCTAAGATTCGGAAAGTTACTGTGGCGACTGGCTGACTCTGTTGTCTTAACTAAAGTAACCTACAGCCTCTCTCCCCTTAACCGGATGATCACAAACCCTCTTCATCTCCTCAGAAAAATAACTAAAATCTGAACACAAATCAGGGCATTGGCCAGAGACTGCTAAGGCCCAGGCTGCAGCTTGTCCGGTAAGCAGACTCATTACAAAAGCTACCTAAGATTGGTGAGAGAAATAGGTAACAGCTTGTTGACTGAACATTAGTGAGCACTGGTGTAAAAACTGAGCACATGTCCCGAAATCACCTGAGTACCTGGCAGGGATGGGGATGTGGTAGCTCCGCTGAGGTGGTTGATGAAGTAAGCAGGTTCGTGAGGGAATCCATCCATCCGCCGAGCTGTGTTACGCTGGTGGTTAGCTCCCCAAGACATTCCAAAACTTGTCTTAAGGCAGCTTCGTGTTGTCCAACCAGGGCGCCTTGACTTGAAAGCACTTGTCTCATGCATTCAGTATCTGCCGGGTCCATTTTGTTTTTGGCCAGATAATTCTGTTGTGGCCTGGAGAACAGAAGTGGACCCAAATGCAAGAGGCTGTTCGTTGACGATCAACAGTTTATTCAACAAAGGTTTTCTAAGAAATAATCCAACAAAAAGTGTCCGCGGCTGGTGGCAAGTCCACAAAAAAACAAAAGGGCAGAAAGGCACCGAGCTGGAGAATAAAGACACAGGAAAAAAAGGCAACATTAGAATTAAAGCACAGCTCATTCACTGGAGTGATTTCACTGGAGAAGTTCTTCTGGCTCTACTAACTAGACAGGATTATCTGGCACAGGAGTGAAGTCAGAGCCAGTTTTATGGGGAGGTTGAATCAGGTGATGATTGAGACCAGGTGTGCCTCACTGTCCTTGCCGGAAGTGGGTCAGCTCCACCTCTGCCACCCTCCAACACTGCAGGTAAAAACAAGAGACTGAAAAAAGGGGAAGACCAGTACACAAAACACACACAAGCCAGGCCATAACAATGGTAGCCCCTCCATTTGCAAATGCTAACATTAAGTTTAGAGTGTTAGCTTGAAATCAGGCAGCATGATAATATACTGACATTTGGGTAGCAAGTGTTGGTTCAAGAGTTGGTTTCTGTTTTTTTCTGCAACTCTTTGGTTAAGAGCCTTTCTGGGGATTTGAAGTTCAGATTAGACTAAAGAAAGTACATGACATGACAATTAATGTGTTCTACAGTGATAATTGTACAGCGTTAAACCTTTTAAATTTAGGTAAAAGCATCTGTCATCTGGCACCATCTGCAGGCCAAACTTTTACCCCTCAAGTGAAAGGCTCTACGTACAGTAGAGCTGATGAATGGTTGACTTAATTAATGCCACCCACCAGAATCTCTGGGTAATAAATCAAAAAGACAAATCGAGATATTTGAACAGTTTGAAAGTGCTTCACTACATTAAGTAGTTCCAAATCCCAGTGAGATCATACTCTGAATCGTAACACCAACAAGCAGAAGCACATGCTTACATAAATCAGCCTTTCATCTTTTCTGTAGCACGAGATAGTGATCTACAGCATCTACTGTGTGCTTCGCATCAACGCAACCATGAGCGCCGGGAATTCCCAGAGACTTCAACACATCACCAGGCTCACTACAAGAATCGATATGAAGCAAAGTTTCTCTTTGGTCTGGAGCTCCCCCATTGCACAACACAGTTCCTTTCATGATTGGACCCCTACCTTTGTGTCACGTAGCAACTCAAGCATACGCCTCACTTATACAGTATTTCACAACTACTTAAGAATGCAAAATGAAAACAAATCAGAAGCAGAACAGTTGGACAGAAGCATGACCTGATGAATTACCTTTTTAATGGTTTCAATCGAGTGTTCCAACAGAGAATACGCCATCCACTTTCCATTTCTTTCCATAATGACCTGCTACAACAAAATACTTGACTACTACCCTGATTGGCTGAGAAATATTATTTAAAAAAAAATCTATTATGGAACCAATATAGAGCCATTCCTAACATGTACTGTCATGTGAGAAAAAAATGCTTAAAATAAATCACCCACATCAAGTCTTTTGCTCATATGGGATATTGTTGATAAAACAAAAAGTGACAGCTAGTGCCCACATGTGCACACACTATTATACACACACACTGCAGATAAGCGAAACAGACATGAGATAGGCTGAACCAATTGGGATATGAATGAGTGCACAACAAAAGCCAGAGGTATGGTACGTGGATGGAATGTGTACATTCCATGGCTGTTTTTGGCCTGTGGTGAGTCAGCAACACGTGATATAACCTACAACCTGCTCTCTTAATATGTTCAAAGTATTTTCAAAGTGTTTCAAACACATTCTGTCTTCAAGTTAGCTTTCAGTAAAAGGCAGCTGATAAACTGTACTCTACCTTGCACTACCAAAACGGCAGATAGAAGTTAGCTGGTGAACATAGAGGAGTAAAGAGACAGATATTTCCCTCAGGAGTTGGTGGAGATCAAAACAGAGCTCAAGGAGAGTGAATGTTGTATTTCACTGATTAGGTGATCTCAAAGAAATGCTAATGTTCCTCTCTGTGCAAGTTCATGAAAAACATTTCTGCATTCTGTTTCCAATTCAAACATAATCCAGGCAGCATTATATTTCTTTTGAAACCTATTTGCTGCTGAAAAATCATCAGTATATTAACAAAATGGGATGCATCTTATGCTTCTTATATTTTCAAATTGTCTGTGAGGTATTTTGGGGCTCAGAATGCACAGTGCAGGTGTTGACAGGAGAGGCACAAGTTTACATTCAAGTGATCAGTTCTGATATAGCTGATGCTGCCAGAATCTGTACCAGAATCTGGTCTCTGTGCTTTGTCACTCTGCTTTCTTGAGGGCTGTAGCATATATACATACACGTTGGCCCGGTGTGCTCCATGCATAAAGACACGAGCAGCAGCCCTACAGACTTTTTACTTTGTGGTTTTTGTTTGCTTTTATTTGTGTTTACAGCACAGCATCCATACAATACATATTCATCCATTCACTCCCAAGACTACTGCATTTACAGATTTCTGTCATTCATTTGTGTATCTCCTGTTTTTATTGCAGCCAAAAGCCAGGCTGTGTGTGTGATGCTTGCGTTAAACCATGTCCATAGCTAGTTCTTCATAGGATGTTGAAGTAGTGTTGGATTGATATATTCATAAGCAGCTTCAACACACAACAACTCCTTTTTAATGAACAGATTACTAATTAACAGGTTTGACGCTGTGTGTTCTCATCGTGCTGCTCACTCTGATTTCCTGCAGAAGCATCTTTCCAATTGTTGAACTGTTGTTGTCTTGGGTCACTGTGATTGGCCCAGGTGTGTTATGAGACCTGTGATGTCATTGGCTGTGAGTGTATTTATTAATCGCCACACCCTCTGATTGATGATCCACTTCACCCAACCTTTCACCAAAATATCAGGTGTGCTTGGAGACCTACGTCTTTGCATTAGTTGCACTTGTGTAATTAAAATAATGTTAGATGCATGATGTTTCTCCAACCATTTCTACCAGATCCGGAAGAGGACTGTATGTGCTGGATTTTTAAGACTGTACTTCGGAACAGTGTAGACAGCTGTGGAAATAACACATTAGTCTGAAAAACTGTCTCCCACAAAAGACAACCCACATCTTTCCCACTTGGATTACTATTTTAAAAAAGTGATATATCTGAAACACTGACACTTGATTATTAATCACCTAATACTGGCCTTCCCCAAACAACTTCAAATGAGTTGTGGTGCCCTCTTGTCATCTCAGTCGTTTGGTGTATGGTAGTCATCAAACTCAGTCCAAGTTTTCTTAAGGAGGCTTTTAGTCTCAGCTCGTGCAAATGGTGACATTCAATCATATGAACAGTGTCAAAAATGTGTGCTCTCTCTAGCACCATCAGAATGCAGGCAACTTGCTACACAATAGCACATATGGAGCGGAGGTCTTAGTCCTTGTGAACTCTAGAAAAGCAGGAGAAAGGTGTGGAGATGTGGAGGGAGTAAGTGTCTCCAATGTGTCCATGGTCTAGAAGAAGGGAAAAAGTGAGAAGAAATCACTGCAGCCCTTGAAATGGACAAATATGGCTCAAAGCTGCTTTCGCACTGGAGACTGACATGACCAATCCAGAATATCACTGCACTGAGCAGCATGTTAATGGTCTATCATTTTCAAGTGGGCCACTCAAGCCTGAGTCAGAGACCATATATTTCCGTACTGCTGCCCTGACGGACACTGAGTGATATTTACACATGAAATGCATGGTTTGGAAACCCTGTAAGATTGACGAAGATGTTTGGAGAAAGAAAATCCACAGCTGTTATCATCACAGTAAACTCATCGTGGGTATGTTCTGTAAACTAAGCTTTTGGAAGAAGTGCAGAGGGAATTACCACAGTGCCTCAGGGGTTGAGAAAGAGCTGATATTAGCTGTACTGCACTCATCATGGCATGCAGAGAGTAATTAAAAAGCTACCTGTAGTTTCTTGCTGGCTTACAAAGACATGAGACCAGCTCTGAAGGTCAAGGTGAAGAATTCTTCTCCATTTTCTGTCAGAAAATCATCAGGGGTGCAAACTTATTGAGATCCGTGGCCAATCTCTCTGAGAAAAACTGTAAATTTACATTTGATTTAAGCATGAAAATGAAGGGAAAATCTCACCGAATGTAACATTACTGCTATGAATGTAATGTAAGGGGGCATCAGGTCAGTCAATTTAGGGCAGAGTGATTGTATTGAAGTGCATTGCATTAAACAATACAAATCAAATATGCACAACAATTGACAAATCCAATGGAAGTACAGCTTATGTATGTCTTGATAGACAGACTGATTATGTGGGCAGGATTTCTGTGGCCCTAAACAAGATTTAATGTGTGGCCCCAAACTGTTTTTAAAACGTTTCTGACTTTAGTGACTAAAAAAAAAACACTTTGGCAGACAGTAGTGCACAGGAAATGATGAGAACATAAAGCTAAAAGCAACACAGAGCCTGCACAAATTTTCAACAACAAAATTATATGCCATCAGAATAATTAGAAAAAAAACAGAACAAAAATAAATTTTAATGCTGAGATAGAACACAGAGTGAAAGTGGATGAAAGAGTTAAAAATGCTTTTTATACACACATTTGCTGTCATGCAATTCAGATTTCTGAAGATTCATAGGGAAGGCATTTGCTGCTCCATGTGGCTTTGTGTTCTCTGTGCGAATCACCCCAATTGTGTGACGTTGTTAATGGTTCAGATATTCTAGTAGTCAAAATGATGAAATCTCTATATATAGTGTTACAGGGAAATTCAGAACGGTGCTTTGTTCTCAGAGAATGAATCATGTCTTCCTGAGTGCAGCTTTGAGCTTCATAATCACAGCTCTGGAGTGACCTGTAAGTGATTCAGCTGACCCGAGGATCAAAGCAGCGCGGCGTACCTGTACGAGCGTCTCCTGTTAAGAACAAAGGCCTGTGCTGTCAGGCCGACCCTCCTCGTAGCTGACCTGCAGCAGCCGAGCCGACTCAGACATGAACCCACCCAGCCTCAACAAACACACTGCTGGACAACTTCAAACACGGCACTCGGCTCTGAACTTCATTACCTCACATGAAAGACAAAGATTCATCTTTCATTTGAGCCAGACATTTTGTTTGATGCAATGCACTGACCTGTATGGTCACAGTGCAAAGTCTGGTTTTCAACATTCAGACTCATGTCTGTCACTTTACATGACTACAAGGCATGTACAACACAACTCAACCTTTTCTCTTTTTATAGACATCTCTTTGGCTCCTATGACGATGATGTTCTTATAACATGATTTGACAAAGTTAATGTCCTCATCACATCACTTACTAATGTGTTTGTTGCAGCAACTTGTACAACGCAGTTACTCTTCAGCAAACCTGGGAAGCAAAACATTTCAGAGTTGGGGGAAGGTCACTTTTCTCACTTAGCCAAGGGGAGCAATGCAGGGCTGTGAGAAGTGGTATGGGGGTTTGAAAATGACCTGTCAAACCATTACTATCTGTCAGCGGAATGCACCTTTCCCATTCCTTTAGATACAACATGTAGTCCTTACAGACACAACAATAAAATGACTGCAGTCACATAAAGATTCTGATAAACTTTGTCTGGTTACAAAGGCAAGGCAATTTCTAATTTGATTTCTGCCTGAAAGAGCCACAAGCTTCCTGCTGAAATTAACTTTTTTACTTGTTAGTGCTGAAAAGTCTTAAAGCAGCAATAACTTTTTTATTCTGGGCAGCAGGACCAGTTGTAAACACAACACTGAGTGTTAGCTAACAGTGTACACATCCAGCCAACAGAGAGCAACATTAGCATTTATATGAAATTGTCGTTCTTCCCACCTGATAAATAAAAGTCCAGTATTCACTCTCTTTTGAGCTCTGTGCTCTCCACAAACTCCTGAGAGAAAATGCTGCTTCAGCTGGATTTATGTAGGAGTATGTAAATGTTTTTGCTAGAAAGCAAGAAAAAATGTGCCTGCTGCTACCGAACACGAGGTTGGTGAAAGCTATGAGACTGAACCAAACAGTAAAGTTGATTTAAAACCAAAACAATGAGCTGAAGGACACTAAATTACCCCGCAGAGCTGAGATGGATGAAATTTGTTGTCCACAACGAGGAACCCTTTAAAAATAATGTTAAATTAATGTTAGCGTAATTTTCCTCATGCAATTAAAGAGCTCAGGATCAAATGAAAACATATAAAATAAAAACACATTATTTTGTCTCTGTGTCCCTAAAAATGTGTCAGTGTCTGTGGAGCTTTAATTTTTATGATCCTTGAACCATCTTGTTTATGTAAAAAACATAATTCTGAAGCAAACTGTGATAAGTTACATGTCAGCCAGCTTCCCTGGAGGCCGGAAACAAGTATGTTGAGGAATGATGAAGTGAGCTTTCAAGTCTTTTGCCCTCTTTTTACTGTCAGCGCCGCAGGGAAAGTCAGAGCTTGGTATGTCAGGGAAAGTCTCTCCCTTCCTCTGGTCATATATCCATGTACACAGTGTATCTGCACTCATTCCTCTTGGTTCACATGATACCAAATCAGAACAGGCAGGGTTTTACATGTTTGACTTGTTACAGCATGGAATTTTCATGGGGTACGAAGCCTTCAGGATGTCTTTATTTTTGAGGGTGCAGTCAATAATATTTTATTGGCTCTTAGCACAAAATGACCATAATTTGTAGGACTGCAAGATTTCGCAAGTGTTGCTGATCGTTATCACTTCTCTGTTTCCTCAGTTGGACCTATTTTGTGTTTTCACTGGGAATGTTCCAGTCGTCCAGGTCCAACTGTGCACAAAATACTTAAAGGTTCCTTCATTCAAAATGGACATCTGTTCTACAAGATGGCTAGATGCTGAATAACACCAGTATGAAGGTGGAAATGGTGCAGCCTTATAATCATTTGTCATGAAGATAAATCATGAAGATAACTTTCCCAGAGCATAGAAGAGCAGCTTTAACGTCTCAGAGTGAGGACTCTGATGAGCATGTGCAGTAGGCCACACAACGCTGAGACAAAGCAGGTTAGTTATGCCTGGTGCACACTGGGGGATTTTCAAATCCGAACTGATTTCAAAAACATGTTAGAGCTCATGACATTATGACATATTTATTATTTGTTTAATCATAAAAACACAAAACAGACAATTGAGTCAAGATGCAAGACCACACACACACACACACACACACACACATGCGCTGTGTTTACGAGATTACAGGGAAACTCACAGAAACTCGAATGTGACTACTTGACTTGTTTTGCACTAAAAACATATTTGATATTTAAGATTCCAAAACTGAGGAGGACAACCCAGGAGTTGTCAGGCGCTGTGAATGTGGCCAACTTCTCTCTAGTATAGTGTGGAATCAGCATTAGTTAGTCGGTTTAGGGCAACAAATGCCAACAAGGACTTCAGGCAGAATTATGACTCCTGTCACAAACTGTGAAAAAACAACACTGACCTCTACCCATTTCTGGACAGCTGATTAATACATCAGTCCAATATTCACTGTATTTTAGTTGCCCTTTAGCTGTTAATTCAATCACTCTTCTAGTGTAACTGTGTCTGCTGTTCGGTGCTGAGTAGGTATTGTACAGTGAGTTTTTAGAGCTTTTCAGTCTGTTGTGGTCAAAAATGATGCTATGAGAGCTGTTATAGCTGCTTTAACCAGAGGCTGTGAATCAGAAAAGTCATATTAGTAACAGTATTACCCATTTTTAAAGCTGCTGTAAAATGATGTCATCCTGCTGATATGGATATAGATCATTGGAGAAGTTAATTATTGTGTAATTGTTGTGAGACTTGTTGCATAGAAGCTAATGTTGTGTTGTTGTTGTTGTGCTATAGCAGAGGTGTCAAACTTAAATCACCCAGTGGGCCATAATAGAAGACTGGGACTATGTCACAGGCGCATCATAATACGGACACATTAGCTCCACAAACAAGGCACACAAGTTCACCTCCTATGACGGTAAGCCTGTGTACCTTGTCAGTAGCCCCCCACTTGCTTTAAAATCAGTCAGTAAAAGTCAACTTTTCATTTGCCCATTTTCTGGAGGGGCTTTAATGTCGCATGTGAGTTCATCGGCTGACCGCTGATTAGAGTGTCAGGGGGAGGGGTGGTGCACAGACAGTATCTTGACCTGTGTGGCGGCTGTTGCAATGCATTGTGTGATTTGTAGTATGACCCAGTGGGAGTGCGATTTATTGGGGCCATCAATAATAGAGGATGAAATTATCTTGAATCCGTCCCGCAGGCCTTGAGTTTGACATGTCTGTGCTATAGCATTAGCTTGCCGCAGCATTGCACGTGCTCATTGTGCTTTGTCTTTTTAGCCTTAATGGGAACATAGTGTAACTCGCTTTTAGTGCTAGCTTGAATAAAAGTTTGTCTGATATGTTTGTAATTGTGATATTTCTCAAACCTGTCTCTGCTCATGCCAAACATTCCATGTATCTATTTTTTTAAACATAACTGAAGCCAAACACTGTTTAGAGTGTCTTTAATTGAAACATGGATAAAAGTTGTGAGTAGTGCTGACTTCATGTTTTTGTTATTGCTTTCTGGTAGATGCGTGATAAAACAAATATGATAATTAAAACCCGATGAACTAATCCCATTTTCCACCAGTGAATATTCCACATGCTAATCTTATCTTTTATTTTTTATTAGATTTTTCTATAGATGTGTACCTTTCCACATTTACTGTATAATTAAGAGGAGCCGTTGGATCTGTTCTGATTAAAAATGAGGGGGAATTTTCCATTACAGGCCTATCCAAGAAAAATACACACCTGAAATAGCATTGCATCATGATTGCAGTTTTGACAAAGAAAAATTAATCAAACTGAACTGATACCTCACACATTAAACCTGGAAAGGCTTAGATAACTATGACTAATGGTGAGTGTGCCGACAATGGCGTGGTGGTACGGTAAACAAAATGAGGATCTTGCGCAAACAGAAGCACTTTGATATCTTGGTGGGTTTTGTTCAGCATACTTGCAGACTGATGAAGGAGTACTTTCGTATCTCTGTGATTAGCCAGAGCAGAAGATGAATAGTGGACAGTAAGAAAATGAAAGGCATCATTTCACTGGAGCCCCTGACAAGACCTGGTGTTGCTGTAACAGAGGGGAGTTCTGTGCTTTGGAAGAAACGCATCACATTTATCCATGGAAAAGCTGACTCATGATTTCACACAGAGCATGCATGATAACCATCCTCTAATAGCTCGGGCTGTTTTACTTTTTACATCGGCACAAGTTAAATGGAATCAGCGGTGTGTTTGGTAAGGAAGCCCCTGTGAGGGGAATGTGTTTGTGCTGGAATGGAAAATGTAGGCATGCTCGAATGCATGACGCTCAGACAGGTTACGCAAGTGTATTGTGCAAGTTAACATTCTTTCAACAACATGCTATGGCTGCTGGATTGGTAAAGTCTGCTGCCCTCTATTGTCACTGAGGAAAGTTTAAAAGCAGATATTACAACCTGACTGCAGACATGAAAATCAAACGCAAAAGTAATTCTGACGTTCTGATTTTGTTCATGAACACGTTTCACTGTCACTGCATTCATGTGTTCATTTTGATTCAAGAACACGTGAATACAGTAAATGGGGACCATTTCACTTTTAACTTCCCACACAAATGTGTGGCTGCTGAACTCCCTTTAAAAACACTGAATGTTTTCTATCAGCCAGCAGCCATGTGGCTGGAAGGATTCAGTCTGCACAACTTTTGTCTGACAGAATGTGCAGCACCCAATCATGGAACCACCAGACTGTGAACAAACATGATAACAACATCCACCTACTGTACCTTCCTAACACATTAACTATCTATATCTATGTGTATCTATAGTACTAGTGCTTGTAGGGTAGGCAATACACGGTGGCTTATGGGTTCTATAACCATGCCACAAGTCTGCGTACTGTATCCCCAGTTAGCCCAGCTAAACATTTTAGTTGTTTTTACTTTCAATAAAAAATATTCAAAAGTTCATAACCAAACATCGTGCCTAGCTGTGTGCATGTGCCCTGTATAGCCTATGATATGTGTGTGTGTGTGTGTGTGTTTGCTGTGCAGGCTTATTCACCCTAGAATATGTTATATGACCGATGGACTGTTTTCTGATTAATGAAGAGTACAGGTAGAAGATTTAAAACTTGACAAAGACCTGGACTTGGAGAGAGACATTCCTGAGTTACGACATGAGGGAGGCTTGACCTCCACCATAAGCTGCCCTGTTAGCACCTCAGGTTAAGACCTGTTGAAGAACCAAGACACCCTCTGCTTCTCTTCTTCTTCCACATATTGGTCAGATAATCCTGGCGCCGGCCATGTGTGGGTGTGTATTGATTCTAATCCAGCAGGTATTGGTTAGCATGTATAGTAGTCTGATGCAGCGAAGCGTGGAATTTGAGTTCATTTGGTAAACTGGCTCACAGCCTGAAGCTGTTTGAAGTCAAACCTGATGGATTTCTCCACGGCACAGTGCTCGAGCTCCAAGCCTCCTCGCCATCTACCCACCTTCTTCACATCTCCTTTTAGGATCAAAGCTGGTCGGCCTCAGTGCTCCAGCGTCAGGGTCACTGATCACTTTATTTCACTGCCCAACCTCTGATGTGATTTTATTAAGAGTTTTAACTGATGCTGCTCTCTGAAGACTGTGTTGATGGTTTTCTAATGGAGCTGCCACAATTCTACAAGGAGTCTGTCACTCTGTCTGCCTGAATTTTATTCTTACAAGCTGTCAAATCAGTCTACATTTATATTTCATGTATACATTTATGACCAGCATGAGAGGCTGCAGTGAAACCCTCCAGTGAAATCAGGCTAATTGGCTAACCATTTAAGAGCTGGCAGCTCTGTAAAGAACCCACCAAAGCCACTAACATTACAGCAGTCTTTGGACCTGATATAAATGACATCATGTTGAAATAAAATGCAACAAATTAACATTTTTACTGCCGGATTTGCCTGTTTTTTTTTTATTTCCATTATCAGTGTGGAACTGACAACACTGACTGGCTGATATGCAGTTGTAGGTAATATGTTGCTGTAAGCCTTTTTATGTTCAAAGATTAAACAGGTAGTTAGAAATCTGACAGAAGAAGCTAACAGTTGAGATCAGATTCAACTGTTTTTTCTTCCTCAGTCGTCTTCAAAAAGAAACCTGACAGAAATGTTCTGTGTGACATATTTAACACAGATACAGTTGATGAAGTCTGTATCAGAAAAATACAATAGGAGGCAAGTATTAGCAACAAAATCTTGAGGTATCCAAAGTAAAATGATTCCTTAGGCTAAAGAATGGCTCCTATCTTGATTTATTCATTAACATGTACTGTGTATTTTACAGTCACAGCTGGTCAACAGACAGCAGACATGTCATAGCAGGAAACGTACAGGTGAAATAAATTTGGTTGGTTGATGGCTCAGTCAAGTATCCCAGGACTGGAAGAAGCTCACCTAAATGGAAAGCAGCTTTTTTTTTTTAAAATGTCCTCACCTGTCTGCTGTGAAAAAGGTCTATTAATTTGAACTAATGAATATTGTTAGGTTGTTGAACCTATGATAATGTATGAGGCTGTTTTATAAACTAAAATTGTATAGGAATATTTTTGGAAACACACTTGTGAGACGTATTGATCTTAACTTTTTCTTGGAACTTTTTCTCAAAAATGTTTAGCTATCCTTTTAATCTGAAAGGAAACTAGTAACTAGTGAATATACATTCCAGTGCTCAGCTTGTTGTTGTTGTACAAGTACTCAAAGTCGTAACTTAGAAATTAAAGCTCTAGTTGTCGTACACTGAGACACTGAGAGTACTGGGTGTTGAATGTATTGATCTTCTATCTTACTAACAGTTAAAGTCTGTGATCTGTGATGTCATCAGCTCAGTTTATGCAGCTGACCAATCACTGGACACACCTGATATTCATTAGCTGTCATTTCCTGACAGGTCTACCTGCTCCAGATGGTGGCTCGAAAAACAAAAGCTTCAAACCTCTGTCGTTTTATGTTTGATGTTCTAAATATCAGTGAACACTGAAACATTCTGATCAGATAATCCTGAGTGTGTGTTTGAACTTCCCACAGTGAAACTAGATGTGGTGAAAATGTGTTAGCATTTAGGCGTTAGCGGAATGATGTTACTAGAGGTCTGGTTGTTGTCATGTTGCAGCAGCATGGTGGGACCTTTATCACATATATTTAGTTGTCTTGATAACCCTTTGAAGCTGAGACAGATAATCAGAGATCACACCCTAACATGTGTGGGACGCCACCTCAATAGCCGGATGTGTTTGGGCTTCAGCAGAGAGGAAAGAGGCCGCCCAGTGCAGACCAGTGTCACTGCAGTTTCCTGAACAAACTATCCAAACACACAAACACAGTTTTTTGTTTTCTTTACTTCTTGAAGTAAAATAAGATATTTAGAAGGTCTTTAACTTCATCACATTGCACTTTTTTCTTATATTTCATGTCAGTAAGGTATGTTTTTTTTTTTTTTTAACATTTGTAGTTGGTAATAAAAAGAAGAACCAGGAACTTCTAGCTGAAAGCTCACAACGCTGACCGACAGATGATCTACTGTGCAGAAACACCACAGCAACAAATCCTGAGCTCCAAACATGGAGACAAAAAAGTGTTTCCCCTTTTAAAAAGTCACTGGACATATTTTAAAGAAGACCATAACAGCTCTGATGTGTATTACTTTCAGTCAGTATTGTGTTTTTCAATATAAAACATAAAACCACATCATAGTGCAGTAAGGTTATCAGGGGTTAAACAGAACTGTGTGTGTGGGCTGCTGGATGATGGCTCTGACCTGTTGCCATCCTCAGCTCCTTCAGATCATTTGAAGTGTCATGAATCAAAAGAAACTGGATGATCTTGAAGCTCATTGTTTTGGTTTTCTGGCCCTCAAACTCTGCCTCATCAACGTTGTTTCCAGCGACCACCAACTGTTCAACACCTGCTCAACACCAAACAGCAGACAAAGTAATGGGCTTACTGGTGAACAGTTAGCAGCTAAAGTGACAGGTATTCCCCTCAGGAGATGGAGATCAAAACAATGCTAAAAGGAGAGTAAAGACACAAATCCACTGGAAGGATCAGAATAATGTTGGTGTGTATCTCCTGGGTGTTAAACCAACACGTTTGCCAACACGTTAGCTGTATGAACTTTTTTTAGGTGGTAATATGTCAGTGTTTTGTTATTCCACTGTCTGCAAATGGCCAAATAAATAAATAAGAAATCAAGCAAAAGAAAATATCACTGCAATAAAGTTTAGAGCCTATGAATTTTGTTCAGATATGAAGATTCTTAAGTTTTTTTTGTCATGTTACTTTTTATTTCAAAGCTTTTTCATTGTTTCAGCAAGTTGATTAAAGTCTGAGGTCTTCTACATGCAAACATTTATTATTTTATTATTATTTATTCACACCTACAGATGAGGACGAAATCAAGCAGAAAACCTGAAAAAAATGAATAGAAGAATATGACAACTAGAGGAAACAAATGATTGAATGGTTCAAGCATGAAGACGATCTGAATCACCCTCCAGATCCCAAACTAACTGAACACCGATGTCAGATCTGGTAGCCACCTGTTAGACAGAGTTGTCCACCATCAGAATACTGTTCATCCCTCCAGAAGAACAATCGGTGCCAAGCAGCAGTGAAGCAGCTGTGGAGTCTCATGGTGGTGCAGTAACTTTCTATTAAGACACTTTATGTTGGTTTGTCACTAATTTGTCACCCAATAGCTTCAACCCAAAAACATCAGAGTTGATATGATCCTCGAAAACCTTTTAGCGGTCAGACTGTGGTGTTTATTTATACGGTGACCTGTGAGAGATTCACCCTCCCTACTTTCCATTTGAAAGGCTATCTGTAGGGCTGTATTAATAGGCCGATGTCGCAAAGCACACGCACTTTCCGGGTGGGAATTTTGGAGGGTGTAACACACACTACATGTTCCTCGTGAAGCAGTGGAATAGGTGATAAAAACAGTAAAGATAAAGAGTGCTCAGTCACACTGTGAAGCACTTTCTTTTCAAAGTGATATTTAAATTAAAATGTTGCCACACTGAGAGTGAAATAAATGAAAATTTAGTGACTTCAATATTTAAATCTTTCTCAATGTTGTTCTAATGCAAAGCACTTTGAATTTCCCTGTTGGTGAAAGGTGATAATAACTGGCCTTGCCTTTTAGAGCCTTGGTCTGTTCATGCTTCCACCAGTAGATGGAGATGTTGGCTCACTGTTCACTCACAATGGAAACACAGCAGCACTAGAGTCCAGCAGTGATGTGGAAAAAGTGACCCTGACAGGATTTGATCTGTGCTTTTAATCGAGCAACTGACAACGGTTTGATCATCATTTATTGATTGGTTTATAGATGTCATGTGGCAGCTGAAACTGTACAGGCTGTGTGAGGCCAGTCTGCAGTTACACCAGCAGACTGATTCATTCCTGCACAGGAATTTGTCAAGTGTATACAAAATGACATGAACATTACCCTGAGATAATTACAACACAGTAACATAGAAAGATAGTCCAGTAATAAAAGAATGAAGGAATATGACACTTAAAATGATCAACAGTAACGCTTCACTAATATTTCAGTGCTGTAATTTACCATACGTGACTCATTAATGTTTTCAAGCGTGATTTGCACTGAATGTGAACAATTACATTTCATCAGATCACATCTATAAAAAAAATAATATACACCAAATGATAAACAAAATGTAATACTTGAAGTTTCTGCTACTTTTTCCTCACCACATTGACAAATTTGGATGGTGACTGTGGAGGCCCCAAACTGACAAAAGTAAGAATATGACTAAATACATGAATAAATGACACTGTTTGTTTGTCGTAGAACTGACATTAAAAATAATTATATTTGCTTTTAACCTCCAAACATTTGGGAAAATAAACGCCTAATTTATTCAATTTAGAATTAATTTATGATTAGAGGTTAGTTTACTTTTAGCTTACACAGACTCATTGCTTTACCAATCCTTGGCCTGGACAAATATGAACCCGCCCACCTCATTATCATGTAAGCAGGAGGTATTCAGGAAATGTTTCATGGGAAAATACAGAACAGATACAGTAAATGATAAAAAATGGAAAACCATGTTGGAAAAAAAAGAAGCTAAAATCAATGTAGTTTTAATGTATTCTATCAAGCAGTGGTACAGGAAAACACTATTAATTGTTCAACTAATTGATGTATTCATTCATGATGTACACATTTTGTCAGTTTCGGTCCTCCACAGTGAAAAGTGCCCTTACATTGTAGTGCTGTAGTACTCTTTTTTTAGTTTCTTCAGACTTTCATGAATAATTGTCATAAAACATGAACAGGGAGGTCAAAGAGCAAATCTTAAAGAGAGTGGAGCAGAGCACAAACCATTCACCCAGACTTGTGCAGTGACCTGCGCAGTGACCTGTGCAGCACTGTCACACTGTTTGTATGAACCAGCAGCTTTAGCAAACGAGCTAAAGCTAAAGCTAAATTACATTAGAAAGAGTCAAACTGGAAAAATACTATGGTAAATACAAATACAATGTTTTTCAGGAAATATGATTGTCATAGAAAGTCTGCAGAATAACCTGCCAAAATCAAGAAAAAGCAAACAGTAAGGTCTTTGGCAACATTTTACAAGATTCTTTAATAATGCTTGATTGTTGCGAGGCGTTACAAAAAGAGTCTGCACGTATAAAAGTTGAGCACCATGTGAAATCTCCAGTCCCTCTCTCTGTCTGTCTCTTTCTGGTGTTACATGGTGCTGGAAGTGATAAAGACATAGATCCTGGCAAGGAACGAGGTGAACGTCCCCTGCCTCAGCAGCTTCATCTCTACGTCTATCAGGAAGTCTTTGGGTTTGGGGACTTGCCTCTGCAGGTAGACAGCACCTGTGAAACTGTTCAGCTTCCTGGTGCTGAAGTAGCCCTCCTCGTTGCCCTTGATGATGCCGATGACAATCTGATCTCCAGAGTAGGCTGGGGACGGTCCGATTCGGAAGATCTGGGCAGGAACGATGATGTTGGTCTGGAAGCTGAGCTGGTAGTACGTGATGCGGGCAGGTGAGTTCTGACAGTCTAAGGAGTTACTGGGACAGCTGCTTCGCTCACAGCGTCTGAAGAGGATGAGAAGTCAAGAGAGAGACAGAAGGGGAAGAAGATGGATGAACATGTATGATGTGTTGGTACATGAGGTGTACTGAAAGACGATATAGTGGAACATTCAAATCATTGTTTTATTGGTAAAAACAAGTCTGTTCAGCATCTTCCTCCTGTCGAGCTTGGTTGTCCTGTAAATAACTGTTTTTCTTCCCAGTGACAGTGATATTTACTTCCTTTACAGCACTTTATGACCTGCCCCGCCTCAATAACATGCTAGCAGTCTGTGGGCTTCAGGCAGGAACCTGTTGGCTGTTACCATGTTAAGGTGCAAGACTAAAGGGGACGTCAGGTATGGAACGGTCTGCCTGATAAAGTCAGACTTCCAGAGTGAGTATCATCCTTTAAATCATTTATTTTTAATCACAATGAAATGTCCTTCAGTGAATACTGTGACATGTTATGTCCATTATTGTACATTTTTATTATTTTGTCCCAAGATGCTAAAACATCGATGAAGTCTGACTTTGGATTTCAGGTCATCCACATTGTGCATTCTTTTTGAAAACCTCAAAAAGAATCAGTAAAACAAACAAACCTCAAAGACCAGAGCTGCCCTGACCTTTGTGAGCACAGCCAGCAGCTGAAGGTCACTACTTGTGTTAATAATTAAGATGAAGAACAAATAAATAAGGTTTTTCTTTAATGTATCGATCTAACAATCATCGCAACATGTTAGTCCAAATTAGGCCTGAAACTTTCAGGTAAGTCAGCTCCCAGTCCTGCACTGAGCTACTGTGATGCAGGACGTGAAGCCAAAGAGTTTAGTGGTTTTACTGCATAATGTGAACATGGTGTAAGAAGTCACTAATTCAGCTCTACAAAGGTTTTTCAGTAACAAAAGGTGTCACTTTGTCAACATATTATAGGTGCGTTAACCCTCTGCCAGTGTTGAACACACTGAACACATGCACAGTGCAACAAAACATGTCTGTCAGACAGTTTGCAGTGGAGTTCCACACACTTCAATGACTCATCAATCACAATCTGCAGATTCTGCAATTAATCCAGTGAAGTTTTCAAAACACACTATTGGAGTTATAGGTGGAGTAGTGTGGGTGCAGAGTCTGTGCAGCACATAATGTAGCAATACCTCACTATTTTGTGGAAGAACTGATACAGACTGCTGCTGGGAAATATAGTCAAACTTAGCATCGCTACACACAGCCCTGCTGGTCCTGTCACTGCAGAGGTTTAATAAAAATGAGCACAGCAGCCAGTGCCAGTGGAGACAGCAGGGATCCTCCAGTGGGCTTCCCCCAGTCTGAATTCTGATGATCTGTGACTGCTTCTCCATCACACTTCAGTATTTACAAAAACTCCTTAAACTTGATGTAGTGCGCTGTAAAATTTGCACAGCTCATGCCAAAACAAGAGCGCCTTAGAACCCGCTCCAATGAATCACAGGGTGGCACTGAAGGCTGAGTGAGAGAGGGAGACGTTTTAATCTTGGCAGTGTGTCTGTGACTGCCAAGTCCACTCATGAGTGAAAGATGTCTCTTCACGCCAAGCCAGGCCACGTCACACTCGGGTTAATAAGGTGTCTCCTGATAGCATTGATAGGACGCCTCCTGTGGGCTGAGTGGAGGGTGTGTGTGCTGTTTCTATCCACTGGAGCGCAGAGCAGGGAGAGCTGCAGAGACGGTCCCGGGAAGCACTGAGCTGATCAAAGACATCTGACTTCATCGTACCGCTCGATGGGAGTCATGTTCGGTTACCGGCCGGCCTCTACAGCTGCCACAGGTTCACAGCTAACAAGGCCCGTCTGCACTGCGAGGGCATGGATTCACAGTACTTCTCATTAGAGGAGCACAGTCGGAGAGGAACTAAGGAGAAACCTATCAAAAAATCCTACAGATCGGGTCGTGTGCTGAGAGGGGCAGGTTTTATTTGAATACAGCGTACCAGTGAGCAGAAACTCATCAAAGAAGAGGAAGCAGAACACTTTAAGAGTCTGAAGATGAAGAGGAAAATGTGACTCACGTGTCTGACACCCTCTTGTAGTTGGGAGGACAGTGAAAGGAGAGACATCTGAAGCCTCCCTGGAGGTTATAACATGTCTGTCCAAATGAACAGTTGTGGCTTCCAGTGGTGCATTCGTCAATGTCTGCAAAAAAATAAAAAATAAAACAAATAAAATGAGTGATTAGTTTAAAGACTAACAACTATTTCTTGGAACTGGCACTGATCCTCATTTACAAAATGGCAGGAGGCCAGTTAAACAAACATCAATAATATTTATCAGATTAATGAAGACATGAGGATCATTGATGTGGCAGAGTAAGACGATTTCAATGTTGTACTTTCTCTTTTCTTGTGGTGCTAACATGTGGGACGGCGCCTGGTATAAGTAATCTGCACACAGCGTATTAAGCACTTCCAGTCTTTAAACTGAAGACGACTGAAGGCAGACAGGAAAGGTGGGGAGAGAGAGCTGGGTGACATGTAGCAAAGGGTCGCTGCTGTGGCTGCAAACTACCAGGTGAGCTACTGGGGAGTCCTGGTAAGTGTTACTTTGACAAAATGCTGAACTGTTCCTTTTAAGCCTTTAAAGTTATTTAGTATGGATGAAATCATAGCCGACACCGAGCTTACATATCAAACTTCTGTCTGAAGATGCAGGAGTTATGTACAGTTTTATTATGTTACAATCTCAAATCAGACTTTCAGTTTGTGCTTCATTCTCCTCACAGCTCTGTATGGTGATGGTTCTCTCATGAGCTCTTTTTATTCTTTTAAACAAGCTTTACTCTATTTTTTTTCTTTTTAGACTCAGAGAGACATACAACAAGCTGAAAATTGTTTAAAAGGTTTGTACACAGGATAACTGAGTGTTGGCATATTGGATAGTAACTGATATCAACTGAATACTTTCAACTGAAGAAAAGTTGTCTGTAATGCCAGACCGAATCATTTTTGATCAGACTGTTAGATGTCGACTGAAGGCTCACCTCTGCAGGTGCGTTTGTTGGCGGACATGACGTATCCATGAGGAGGACAGGAACACTGGTAGCTGCCGGCAACATTGACACACTGGAAGGCACAGAGGTTCCCGATGCTCTGAGAGCACTCGTCAATATCTGTAAAAACACACACACACACATCTCATCAGTCAGAATAGAGGACTGTATGTAGGACTTCCTCTTCAGTGTCACTGAAGCCAAAATAAGCTGATGTTGCTGATGACAGGAGCCATGCTGCTGTCAGTCATGTCCCAGCATTCATTTGATCATTAATATCAATTTGAGTTGTTATAGGGGCCAAATCCCCCGACTGAAAGGTGTCCACTGTATTTCTGTATGCCCCTACACAGCTTCAGTGTTGAACAGCATCAGTGTGTACTGCTGCAGGCACATCAGCTGCAGTCTGTCTGAGAAGTTATTGCTGGTGCTGAAGCAAGAGAGCGCCGCACAGCTGTTCAGTTCCTACTGTGCTCACATCTGGTCCACTGAGCATGTGTATATCATATGAATATATTAAGACTGTTTGTCCTGATTTGTCCGATCTGATGTGACTTGCATGAACCAGTGGTCTGAGAAATACCTTTCAAATTATCATTACATTGGTACAGACAGTTCACTCCATGGTTTGGACATCGTAATGGAAAACCTAGTCCTGATTTGTTTGATATATTGATGACTTTATTTTGAAAAATACAGAGAAAACTCCACCACAACATCTACTGTTGAAGGCTATTTGAAGTAGGTTTAGAGTTTTTATGTGATTACATCTTTTTATTACAAGTTATTAGCTGGATTGGATCCATGGGGTGCAGGACAAGTGGCTGCTACATGGTCTTTTTTGACACTACCACTTGGAAGCACCAAAGTTACAAAATTGTTCAATCAATCACATATTTAAACATCCAGCAGGCCCTGAGGAACATATCGTACTGTACATGATTTGAAATTTCAAGTAGTGTTTCTAGCCAGGTGTCTGGTCCATATTCAACCTCCTTTGAGATTTTTCTACAGAGGGACCTTGGTAGAAGATACCTTCACAGGTGTGTCCGTCCTCTTTCAGGTAGTAGCCTTGGCGACAGTAGCACTGATATGAGCCATAGATGTTGGCACACTCTTGACTGCAGGGGTTTTTGTCACATTCATTTACATCTGAACACAGAAAAGAAAAGACGTGGTCAGAATTCTTCCTCTTGTTCATATTCAGAAAGGATGATGCTGGCCTTCTCCAGTCCTCCCTGTGCCCTCCCACTCAAAATGCAAATCTTAGCACAAATCACAGCAGTCAATCTTAAAATTAGTCACAAATATATAATTTCATTTTTTGTTGAAGAGTCTCAAACAGCTGAGCACTGTAGTTTTTAACAAACACTCAGGAAACAGGAGGAAACTGTGCATTTATTAGGAACTATTTTCAGCTGCGGATTAATACACGCTGGGTGTTCCTGTAAGTATTTGATGCAGCACGATGTTGTATAGTTCCCGCCAGTTTTACTTGTCTATTCGGCTATGATGCTTTTCACCTGTGTCTTGTCTTCACGTGTGTGTTTAGTCTCTGTGTTCCTTAGTTTCACTGTCAGTTCATAGTTGTACCGTGTGTCAAGCGTTCAGTCTCATCTTTGTATTTTTAGGTCTTTGCTTTGTTTTTTTGGACCTGCCTCACCACCCTATAACTGTTTTTTATCCAGTCAGGAGATTTGTTAGAGATAAACTACTGTACTAAAGTTAATATGATTTGATAGGTCATGAAAGATGTCATGTGAACTGCTCCAGTTGTGATATCACAGAGTCACTGATCCAGGCTTTCTGAAAATCAGAAGATTTTGTTTGATGTAGAACTTTATTTATCAGATGTATTGGGGCTGAATTAAACTTTAATACATCAATTTGTTGATTTCAAAATAAATTACATGATACATACATACATATCATACAGAGTATGATGGAGTTATCAGCTGAATTAAACAAACTGATACTCAAACACTGGAAATCCACATCCACTACCACAGAACCACACTGGAAAAAAAACATTATTACAACATACTGAACATACTAATACATTTTTTACCATAATTGCATATAAATTCAGGCGTCGAAGGGGATATTTCATTGACGCTGTTCCGATATGAACACTGAGGTTTGTTTGATGTGTGAGGTTATTTTTGCCTTGTTTTGCTTGCCGGTAACATTGTGGCTCTTTGGTTTGTTCTTTCTGGGAGAGTGGATTGTGGAATCAACACATTTTCAAGGTGCAATGAGAGTTTATAATGCAATTTGTTACAAATCTGCTTCCCCAACAAAGACGAGCTTCAAGTGTCTGGAACGAATTCATCTGAAAAGAACTAATCAAAATCTAATCATGTTGCTCAGACAAGATTTTATACATGCATATAAAAAAAGAGTCCTGATAAATGCAAAGCTTTACCTCTGGATCGTGAACAGAAACCTTCAGTACTTGATTAAGTTCCCTGAGTAATGACTGTGACAGGCTGAACATAATGTGAATCATGCTCCTGGCCGGCTTTGCTCTTTAAAGCACAACAGCGTCTTCAGTGCACTGATGACTGACTCAAGCAAAATATGACAGTCCGTCTAAACAAGGTGGCATTTAATTCTTAATATTTTTGAGAGAAAAAAAAAAACTGTCCAGCTTACCTTCACAGTTCTTGCCATCAAATGCTAGGGAGAAGCCGGCTGTGCATGAGCAGTGGTAAGAGCCTGGGGTGTTTTCACAGGTCTGGGCACACAGCCTGCCAGGATAGCGCCAGCACTCATTTACATCTGTCAGCGCAGGAATAAGTCGAGCCATTAGACAACAGACAGATACCTCCAGGCCACTAAGGACTCAATGTCAGTTCTCATTCAGACACACACCCAGTCATGTGTAGAGTGTTATCATGTTCACATACATCTCATTAAAGGACCAGTGTGAAGGAATTAGTGTCATCTAGTGGAAGCTGACCTGCGGCATCTGTAGATATAAGATGAATTCTTTTTTTAGAATAGTTCTTATTTTTAGTGGTAATACTCTAATGAAATCTCAGTTATGAATATTATACTCCATTCCTGCCACACTGGACCTTTAACAATAACCAAATATCTCGTAGTTTTTCATTAAAACATCTTCACATGGGAAAATTACTTGGGAAACATATTACCACAATGTTATGATAACATATGGGTATTTTTATTATTTACTGCAAGAGCTGAAGCAACTTGCTGAAAACTTTTTATAGGTAAGTTTGTTTGGAGAACTTGTCTTTGCATTTGCAAGTCAGTCTGGTTTGTTTTCTACCCCATATGCACTCAGAAACCCATCTATAGTATCTTCATGGATTTTGGAACACAGCTTCAAACCATGTCTTCCTCCTCCACACACTTGTCCACTGCCTCCTCCTCCTCAGACAGTGATGGAGGTGTTGTTGGTGGAACGTACAGTAGCATCTGCTTCCTGGCACATAAACTATTCTTACACTTTGTTTCACCTGCCCAATTATTGCTTTAAGACATGTCATGAGGCGATGTGAAAAATACTCTTCAAATGTGACTTCATGTTGTTTCTAAGAAGAAAGTTCATGCTATTTTAGGAAAAATGATGATTAAAGGACCTGTGTGTAGGATTTAGTGGCATCTAGGGGTGTAGTTGCTGATTACGACCACCTCGTCTGATGATCTTCTTATAGTGTGAAGAGACACTACAGTGACTGCGAATCGCACAAGAAAGAAACCAGAAAGTTTCTATCTAGAGCCAGTGTTTAGTTTCTCCACTCTGCGCTACTCTAGAAACATAGCGGTTCAACATGGCAGACTCCATGGAAGACAAACAGCAGCAAACTTTTTCATTTTCAGGTGATTATACACTAATGAAAACATAGTTGTCATTATATTATATTCCATTTCTGCCATATCCTGTATATAGAGACACTAAATCTGACACACTGGGCTGCTGAGTCATAGATATAATATCTGCTCAAGGAGGGAAAAAGAAAGAGTCAGGTACATACTAGTCTGATCACTGACCTCCAGTCAATACCTGCAGAATGTTTTGGCCCAGTCTCAAATATTACATTTCAATATATAGTGCCATGTATTTAAATAACCATATATTCAGCTATATAGAAAATCCTAACAAGATACAACGAACTCCAAACATAAATTTCAAATCCACTGAGTGTGGCACTCTTTGATTGGATGTCCTATCACAAGTCCTCCCTCTCTTCCTCCGTCAGCCGTGAAACCTGTTCCCCGAGGCTCTGCACTTTCATTGACCTCTCCAAAGCCTGTCAGTCCCCATCTGTCCCTGTCCTCAGTGTGTTCCCACCTTTCCCTGTCACCTGTGAGCTGTGTCCAGATTACTATTTTATTCACTTATCCACTACCGCCTATACAAAAATGATTAGATAACTGTATAGTGAGTGTAGGAAGTTCCTGTTCTTGTTCTTGTTGCTGTCCCTGTCTCTGTCTTTGTTCCTGCACCAACCTGCCTGATAATTAATGTGCGTTTCAATCAGCAATAGTTATGTGAATTAGAATTTAAGTGCAGTGAAATAAACAGCTGGTGGCACTAATTCTCCAGCCAGAGGACACGACGTGATGACATAATTAAATCAGCAGTCATGCCTCAGATGGTGGGAAATGATTGGGAAACATGATGGACGCAGGGCATTTATGTTCGCTGAATGTATAAATTTGAGGAATGTTACAGTCTCCATCAGTCCATACTGATATTTTCTTGTCTGCCCTTGGTTTTGCTGGAAGAAGCTTCATTTACATAATGATTTTATTTGCAAAGTCAGTTTTCATTGCACGTTGTTGCGTTTTGTTTTTATCGATTCACTTTTCAACCTCTGCCAAGTGTACAAACATCTTTCCAATATTGCAAGTTTTTCTTATTTTTAGTGCTTCCACTCAGGTTTTATGCTCAAATTGAAAATGTGCAAAAAACATCACTCATGTATTCTGTTTATCTAATTAATGATTATTTAATAACAAATAGATATAGATAGGAAATGTAACCAGTATCCAAAAAACTTCAAATGTGCAAACATAAGGTGTTTTAACTTCATTCAGATTTTTATCAGTCTTGCAGTTTGACAGAAAACTGCAAGACCGCCCTCCCAGTCCTATTTCTGGCTCTGCAAACTGAGGTTTAACTCAGGCAGTAAGTATTTTCTGCCTCCAGAGCAGCTCTGGCTTCAAAACCTGTTTGGACGACTAAATCTCCAATCTGCTCATCATCAACTCACAGACCTGACACAGCGATACGTACCGGTGCAGACTTTGCGGAGGGCGTCATACTGGTAGCCCGTCTGACAGTCACAGCGGTAGCTGCCAGGGAGGTTGTGACAGATCTGGCCCACTCCACAGCGGTGCGTCCCCATCTGACACTCATCAACGTCTAGACGGGCAGAGAGAAAGATAAAGCACCTCGGAAATGACCCACTCTGCTGACTGGGTCGAGCTTAAACACAGACTCCTACTCACACCACCAGACACAGTACAAACACAAACACTTTCTCATTCACAGGGGAACAAAAATCACATGAACATCAGGTGATTCCTTGAAGCTTTTTAAACATGAAAGATGTCTGCTGCTAAACTAACTGCATTACATATAGACTAGTGCTATTAACAGAGCATGAATGCACAGAACAGTGTGTTTGGGCCAAAGTAGCCTATGAAGCTATATTGTTAGCATAGCTAAAAAGTAATGATAAAAAAAAAAAAAAATAAGATGGAGAAAAACAATCTCACAACAAACTCCACTTAGCTGCTTTTGATCATATCACATCTGTTTTATTTGTGTTTGTCTGAGCACTATAAGGACTTAATCTGATGATGAAGATCATGCAATTAAGACCAAAAGCTCCAGAACGGCTACATAATAGACCTTTTGTTGTCTGTGTGTTTCTAAGACAACAGGAGCTAGCTAACAAGCTAACAATACTAACACTGGCTCTTCCTTTTGATGTTTAAAAGTAAAAATGTCATTAATAATCGTTTATTACACAATTTATTCAAATGATAAATACCTTCTTCCTTTACATATTTAACACTAAACACTCGGACATGGAATGAAAATATTCTTCTATTTTACTATAAGTCCTCTTTTTTTTTGACTCTCTTACTTCTTCAGTCATGTGATTTACTGGCTGCTCATTCAGACCAAAGCAACAACCAATTACATAACTGCTTCTCTCCCTGTTGGCCTCTGCCCAGAACTCAAACAATATTATTCAGGCAATTCACAGATGATTGCAGAAAATTACCTGTTCGACTCTGTTATAGTGAAGGAATCACAATATTGATGAGAGTTTGAAAAAGGATTTACATAATCACAATTTCATGGTTAGAATATACGTCAGTATTTATTTCTTTATAATGCCTTATTATAACTGACCATAACTGGCTCATATTCAGCCTCATTCTTCCCAATTGTGGCATTTTCTAATCATGCATTTGAGCAATTCGCCAGAACAGATATAACATCAGTGCTTTCATTCACATTGTCCCATTGCTGCCAGCCTCCTACGTCCACACTGTTGCGTTTTAAGAGATAAATCTCACCGACACACTTGGCTCCATCAGGGCTGGCGTGGTATCCGTGGTTGCACATTATCACCTTCTTCTGGCACGTGTAGGAGCCCACTGTGTTAATGCAGTTAAAGCCCGAGCTGCACGGCTCGCTCAGGCTGCTGCACTCATTTATGTCTGCAGAAAGACACACAGTGAGAATGATGCCTGAAGACAGCAGAAACAATGACAAGTTCCACAGGAGGATGATTGTTAGGACGTTTAATCCTGATTGACAGACCTACCTACGTTTACTTCCTCCCAGTCATTTTAACAGAACAATTATGTGGTCATGTATTTACTTGTTGACTTGTTGGTTGTAATCATGTCTTCCTAATATATATGTATATGTGTATATATATATATATATATATATACACACACACACACACACACACATATATATATATATATATATATATATATATATATATAGTAGCTCCAATACTTAGGGAACAGTGTTGATAAACTGCAGATTTAATACATATGCATGCAGTCAGGTGGATGTGGATGTGATACAGCCTCATGAGGAAACCAGTAATGTCACAGAAATGTCAAATGCTGCTCGAGTCTGAAAAATCATAATAAACATTTCTAAAATGCACAAGTCAACATTTCAGCCCTCAGACACACAAATCTATAATGTCTGTGCAATCATCTGCTGGGAGACATTAGTCTTCATGATTACTGTGCCTTTACATCAGCTGAGCTAGATGTAACATTTTTTAGGATATCAGGAGCACCCAGGGGTGAACCTCCACTCCAAGATGATGATGTTTCCCTGCACGCTTACTCAACAAACTGTAAGTCATTTAATGAAAAGATGTTGTTTGTTTCATTTATATAAAAAGTATTAATGACAAATTGCATTTTTATAGAGGGTTACATACTGGTCTGTTTCTTGGCCGGTCTTGTCATTGTGTCAGACTCCAAAAAGTCACTGCACCCAGCCAAAAAATCATCCAGCACATAACCCCTAATAAAACACAACTTGTCATTTTTACTCCACCTCACTTAATGGAGTCAAGTCAATTTATGCAAATCACAATTTGCCTCAGCAGGACATTCAACGCCTCTGTTCTGATTTGGTTTAGGAAAAACTCCCCAAAAATCATTCTAACGTGTTAAAAACAGGCATGCTAAGCTAAATTAGCCATCTCCTGGCAGTAGCTTTATATTCAACAGATATATATGTCTGATATCTCCCAGCAATAATGCAAGTCAGCCGTAAGTTACAGAGAACCTCTGCTTTAGAGTAAGTTTCAGCTCATTTTTTTTGCGGTCCGGACCAAAACTTTACTGCTTTGGTTCACTCTCACCGCCCTCAAGCAGCACAGAAGTGGTTTGATATGACCTGCTCTCTATTGGCTATTTAATGGTCATGTGTCATGTGGTTCCATTAGCCAGCAGAGAGCAGCACAGGCAGTCTCTTACCGATACAGTTGCCATGGGAGTCCTGTGTGAAGCCGCTGACGCACTTATTTTTGGCGTTGCACAGAAAAGAGCCCAGTGTGTTCTCACACACAAAGCCCATACCACAGTTATGGGTTCGCAGAACACATTCATCAATGTCTGGAAGAAAGAACAGATACACATACATTCAATTAGTCAACTTGACAAAATAATCCACACTTTATGGAACTATAAGGAGTCTAAATCTGCTGTCAGCTCTCTGAGCTTCAGTCTGCGCTCTCACAGCTCGGTCACAGTACAGTAGGTGGCACTGTGGCTCAAGCATAGAATAAACATGTGCGAGCATCTCAGGAAATCAAACTTTGACTCAGCTCAGGGAAGAATTCCCCTCCCATAAAAATATATCACTCGTTCCAACTCTGCAATTAACGGAAGTTGAACAAAACTTCTTCAATGACAGTTATTGAATGTCGTGAGCGATGGATGAGGTTTAAATGGAAGATTTGTTCTTTTGTGCTGGGAGAACGTTTTTCTCGTGAGTTCACATTATATCTGGTCCTCTGAGACTCGTGCCATGGTACGTCGGCAGAAGGTCTTAATTTGGGTTTTTCTGTACCAATCATCGTCAGGGGGATACGTTTCCAACACCACGGCAGAGATCTCTCCTTTCTTCCATGCAGCTAATTACTTTTTCCCCAGTCGGATGGTCGACTAAATATTACCTTCATTATCCAGCTACATTGATTAGTCCTCCCTGGTGCCAAGTGCTGATGACACAAGTCATAGAGCTTCAAAGTGCTTTAATGCCCATGCGATGCTGACTCTCTGGGTGATTATCTTGTCACATACTGAACATGGGCATCTGCTGAAACACAAATATTACTACTGGGGCCAAAAAAACATTAGCACACATTTTAATGAAGCCTTGCTGACTGAGCTGAGTTAAAGTCATGACTGCTGACACACTGTGTCAGTACCGTACAAATCTCAGAGTGAAAATGACTGTAAATCATCCATATATCTCTCGTGTTTCTGTGCATTACTCTGAGAACTTGTGTAGATTTTTCTGTCATCAACGTTGGTTGCATTTGTCAAAAACAGTGAAAGGGGGTGAAACTGAGGTGCCTAAATATATCCTGCTCCTGTTAAAGAGCTGCTTTGAAAACAACTGTCTGCCATCAATAATGCCAGGACACTCCAATAGCCTCAACACGATGATGTACTACACTGCAGTCTTGTATTCGGGGATTTGTGGGTGCTCATGGGGCCATTTAAGGACAAATTATTCCTGGTTTTCAGTGATACAATTAGAAAGAGCAATAGAGGGGGAGTGATGACAAACCTTAGGACCAGAATAGCCTGTCTGTCTGTGTGTGTGTGTGTGTGTGTGTGTGTGTGTGTGTGTCTGTGTCTGTGTGTGCGTACATGAGCATTTATTACGCAGTGCCTCAGTATGAGCCAGGGGTGTTGGACTTTGTGCTGTTGCTGGATAAATTGCTGAGAAACTGGCAACACTTAGTAACACACTCCAACACAAACACGAGCCTTGGCCAAACACAAGTGCCAAATTGCGCTGTGAAGTGGAAATACACTGAAGGTAATGTTTAGAACGTCACAACGTGAAGGCTGCAGCTACGTGTGAATATGAATGAGTGTTTTTGGGTTTGAGCTAGATGTATTGCAGACCAGTACGCCCAGCTATCCCATCCAAATCTGCAGCTCATGATTCGAGTCCAGAGCTGACGTTTAGTGCCAATGAAGGAAGTGACCTACATGTCCTGAGGTGAAAAGTAAAGGATGTGGAGGTCAGGGTGGGAGATGTAGCACTTAAGACTTTCACACAGGAGACTGGAGTTTGCATCGTACAGTATTTCAGATCTGCAATTTACTTCTTTATAACTTGTAAACACAATCATTTCTCTTAAAAAACCCTTTCTTTGTGAAAAACATTGGCAATAGACTTGAAAAAAAAGGGCTGTTACTAAAATATAAACCAGGCATTTGCACAATCGTCCAAAATTGACGTTATTGTCTGACGACAGGGTTGTGGTTTTGCTTTACTGACACTTCTTTTCTTACCACCGAAAAGAAGTAAAACAAATCCCATGCTGCATACTGAAGAAGACATCATCAGAATTTCCAACGACCGCTTTAGTGGCTCTGAAAATGACTGCTGAGTAAATTGGCTTAATGAAATACATCAGGAACAATGAACTCACCCTCACAAACACTGTTTCTCAGCTGGTAGCCTGCAGGACAAGTGACCTGCAGCTCGCATACAAATGAGCCCACTGTGTTCACACAGCGCTCACTGGGCCGACAACTGTGGGTGTTGGTCACGCACTCGTCCACATCTGCAGAAGAAGAACAAGGGTGACTGTGTGTGAAATGACAGTGGGGGAGAGGGAGGCGGGCAGAGGGTGCATGACTGTGAGGTGGAGGTGAAGCAGACTGTGAGGTGGAGGTGAAGCAGACTCTCAGAGGTGGTTGATGGACAGGACCTGAACGTACCCCCCCCCCCTGACTGGCCTGGACTCACCATGATGGAGCTCAGTGAGTCAGCAGCACATGGACGTCAGCAGAAAAAATACTGAAGAAACTAACAAAGGAAGTCATTTTTATATGCAGGAGTTTGAGGCATGCCAGGAAATTACATGTTTTGCTTTTGCCTGCGTGAAAATCTCTGGCTGGGAAGCCATCGTGATAATCTCAGACAGACACACTTGCTTTAAAATTCGACTGAAAACACAAAAGACGTCCATTTGTGCATGTGAAAGTGGTTTTCAAATTCATTATGAATATATTTTCTCTCACTAAAAGAAAAAAAAACATCTTTGCAGATAATCATATATGCTGTGTTTGCCTCAAAGCACAGAACACTGAGCGCTCTCCTGTATGAACCACGTACAGTGTTAGTGTTTTGTTTGTAGCTGTTATGAAGCTGAAGCTGCACTAATAATTAATTTTATATTACAGTAACAATGGCATGCAATGACTTTATAATGTTGGAAGGGATGTTCATAGTGATGAACCCAGAGAGAATTATTATCTGTAGCCTCAGCATTTTATCGTCTTTCAGCTCATTGTTTCAGATTTTTAGGACCTGGAACTTGAATGTTTTGGTTCGGTATCTCGGTGATCTCATTAATCTCTGATCCGTATGCAGCAGGCAGCTGTTTCACAAAGTTAGCAACTAGCTGTTGAAGATGGTGGAGCTGAAGAACCAGATATTTGGAGACCAAAAAATAAATTCTGTTTATCCAAATACTACACACACATTAGTCATGTAACCAAAAGCACAACTCTGTGTAACTAGACACACATTTCCCAACAACCTAATGCAGTGTAATATGTGAATGGTGTGTTTACAGGGTTCAAAATCCATTAAGACTGCTATAAGGATCATTTAGCTGAACTCACTCATTTACACTGTCAGGCAGGTATTTAAACTGTACAAGGTTACAGCTGATTTGCTAATTAGCTGCTAATTTAAGAATTAAGAAATCTTTTTGGTAGCTCATTCACTGCGCTGAGACACAAAACAATCTAGAGAGCCATTTTGGTTGTGTGTTTTTTTGGCTCTTGGTTATGGTTAACCATTGATCATAATGCAGATGATGACCACTTTATGCAAATATTTTTAAACTTGTTTTGATTGGCCACAGGCAAAGAAACAATGGCATCTTAGTGTATCCACAGATCCACCACAGAGTTTGAAATACATGTTTCTCCGTTGTTTTGTTTTTTTCAGAGCACAGGATCTTTTTAAAAACCTGCCATGTATGTGGAGACAGTTCAATATTAGCTGGACTAAATGAAGATTTGTTCTTCTTCCCACTGATACTGCACACATTACCCTCACACAATATGTCCTGGAGTCCTGTTTGGTGAGCCATTCTAGCAAGAGGCTGCTTTCTAAATCCCAAGTCAAATTTAAAATATCAAATCTTGGCAAAAGCAAAATGATATTTTGCTTGTTTGTAGAAAATAAAATACACAGTCACAACCTTTAAATCTTTATCAGTCAAACATCACTGCAGCCAGTAAATAGACGCTGTTGATTTATTACACTGGTGGGCTCATACCGAGACCATGGATTGTTGCATCGCAGCGCATGGCAGATTAGCTGGATGTGCTGATAGTGTTGCCCTAGGATTATTGTGTGTGTGTGTGTGTGTGTGTGTGTGTGTGTGTGTGCGCGCGCGTGTATCTGCACATTTGTGTGCATGCAAGAGTGTGGCAGTCATCCAAACTTGAAGATCACCCCAAAATATGCTGCATTCCACAGGGAACCTCACGAAAAGGTCTTGTACAAATCTGCATGAAGGAGCCAAGGCTGAAAAACAAAAGGCAGGAACAAGAGGGGGACATATTCTCCCGCGTTGCCTGTGTATCTGTTCACAGTCCCTTGCTGAAATGCCTTTTCTCAACTTTCAAAGCTTTTGCTACAGGGAATTTGAATGAACTGTGTGCCTTACAACACGTTCCCACAGAGAGTAGGGGGAGGAAAAACACTGATCTGAGGTTTGCAGCATGTACCTAGTGTGTGTAACATCCTGCAGCTCTTTTTCCTGTAAGATTTTTCAACTCAGAAAACTACACAAGCGTCACCTCTCACAGCACAGAACATAGTTTATTGTATTATATTAAACCTCTGTGGAGAAGCAGCCAACACATTCATCTTGCTCACTAAAATTAACAATTTCTCCTTTTGACATTGTGTAACACTCGAGAGAGTCTACAGGACTCTCAGGACAGGCAGCGGTGACATATTCTTGTTTTGTGGCCTGCCTTCGCAAATGTCCCCGTTCGTTCCCCAATGAGAGACATCTGTTGTCTTCGTTGTAGGGAGGATATTTCCAGGGGCAAATCACATTGAGGGCTGAGTCCGCCTCATCCTCCGGGTCCTGCTCTCCGTCAAACCTGGGGATGGACGGGACTGTTTCCAATGTTTGCATATTGCCAGTGGTGCAGAAAGTCGCCTTGTCCTTCCACTCTGGTGGCCAGTATTATTTCCAGTACATCATTCAAAGACAGAGAAAAAAAAAAAAAATAAAAGGAAAAAGTGCCTACTGCCTCAAAGTCCCCTACCTTCCGTGACGGGTCCCCCAGGGGCAGCCCCATTACACAGTCGTGAGGAGTGAAGTTATCCAATACAAGGTGGAAACAAAGACTCTATTTTTTGAATACTATAAATGCTGAGCCGAACGGAGAGGACAGATAGCAGTTTTAGGAGAATTCCATCAAGAGACCAGAGGAGGCCGTGCACTGGGAGATGTCTGAGAGGCAGCACTATTAGGCACAGAAGCAAACACACACCCTCTTGTTCTTTCACGCTGGACCCTGCAGACCATGAGATTTTTTGAAAAGTTCAAGCAGAGGTGGATGAAGTCAGCCTTGGCTTATTTGCAGATTTGGTCTGAGACAGGAGGGTTAGGGTTACGCAGATGCAGACTGTTGTGAGCATGATTTCCAGTCATCAGTGACAGGGGATAAAGTTGTGAGGATGTGCTTCACAAAGGATGCAGATAAATTCAGGTGTATACATGTGAGGAATACTTTTTCAGGCTTTATCCATAAAAACAGATCAAGTCAGATTTTAATCCCCGAGGCCAGTAAAGCAAAAGTTCAGAAGGTCAATGAAGACCCATCCAAGTGCACCTGCAAGTTTTGTTCACAGACATGCAGACAGTTATTTGCAGAAGTGCTGGATGAGGCCAGACATAAACCAGAGGGCGCGCTGATTAATTATTGTCCTCCCCGCCAGTCGCATTAACCATTTCATATCTTTTAAACAGCTCTACCATTGTGATGCCTAACGTTACTTTGCAAATGTTGGTGCAACAATCCCATTCTCTGGTTAATAAGAGCAGCACATCACGTGGGTCATGTTTCCATGCAAATATATCCCAAAATCATATTTTTTTTCTGCAAAAATTAGGAGCAAATATTAGGAGTTCATGAGTTAAGCAGTAGGTGGCACCAATTCTACCATCTTCTCCAGTTAGGACGCAAAAATATGACTATATATATATATATATAAAAACAGGATGTAAATCAGACATTTGTGTTTGTTTATGTATGAATGTGTGGAAGGTTCCATCAGATCTCTGTGGAGCCATCATGCATGGACTACAGAGCCATGAGAACCATGAGGAAACAGCTGATCAGTCATGTGACCTAAATGTTCGCTCTGTCACAACTCATTCAAAATGTGTTTCCATCTCCTATTTAAGAGCTTTAACTCTTTTTAGAAAAAAGGCACAGTATATGAAAACACATCCACTGAACTTTAATATAATAAAGATGTCCAAAATAGAAACACAGCTAACAATAAGGCCCCCCAAAAGAGCTTACGGCTCTGCTAGTTAATTTTCTGGGTGAATCCTGGATTGTTGTTGAATCTGTTCTCATCAAAATGTCAAACACTTCTCACCCAATTATCATCTATACATCTTGATACTGTACTACTCATCTGCATTGATCTCAATGTGTCTGTTACTGTCTATAGGGTGATGACATTCATTTGATTGATTTTCCATTCTGACTGCAACAGTTTAAATGGATAACTTTACCCTTTACCCTGGATTGTGCTACAATCCCTCCCTGTGTTTGCCTGGGCAGGTCCACCAGTGTGAAAACGATGTGGTTCGATCAGTGTAATATCTTCCACAAGGTTTTGGCGGAGCAGAATAACTCCAGAAATCCTGGCCATGTAAACTTAAAGATGATGTTAGCAATGTGACCACAGAGAGGATGACACAGCACGTCCTCATGGTTATTTAGTGCAGGCACTCATCCCAAGCTATCATCCATGTAATAACTCTGAAATCTGATCTCCATGCACTCTTTAAGAGGAATGCAAAACAAATCCAACCCAGCCCACAACAGTTCATTCAGTCCTCAGAGTGAAATTCATAAAGGGGTGGAAGGTGGCAACCACATGCGTTAAAGCTAGAAACCACTATGATGTCTGAATTTAGATGTGCGTGTGTGTGTGTGTGTGTGTGTGTGTGTTGGCCTGGGAAACTTAAGAATATCAATTCACAGCAGAGATAATGTCAGAGCACTGATTAACTGTCTAACCCACACATTTACAATTCAGGTTGTGTTAAGCCCACACAGCCCATCCTTCTTATTCACACGCTCCTTCATTCAGCTGAATACACCACAAAGGGAGGGGTACCTTTATGCGAATCAAAATATCATAGCCATGATAGAAGTGCCCACATTGTTAAACAAATGTCAGATCAAAACAACATTGTCATAGTCTTTCTACCATAAAATAGCAGATTTTAAATCATTTTAAAGCTACACTGTCATCAGGTGAATGGCGTCTCTTATTTGTACGTCACCTTGTAACACACTATTCAACTGTGTGCTTCAGCTACGATCAACCATGAGAAGTTTGTAACGCTTTACAGCACTTAGACACACACCACCAACTATTTGACTGTTTTTGGTGAAACTGGATCATATTTTATAGAGAAAATGTTTTCTGCTTTTCCTTCTGATGTCCTCTGGCTGCTCTGCCTCAGCTCTCTGTGAGAACTCTTCCTGATGGACAGTAAACTGCTGCAAATTGTAGCCGCTGTTAGCTCAGTCCGTTAGCTGTGTTGCTCATAATGTGAGCTCAGAGCACCGGGGGAGTGTTAGTGTTCTGCCTCGCAGTGTTTCACAGTCTGTATGACATATTATCTACAACAACAAGTACTCCATAGTTTACTTCACAGTCTGCTTACATCTCCGTCAAATCCTCAAATGCCCCCCTCACACTCACATCTTGTCGTGCTATTTGCTTTGTTTCATTCCAGCCCAAACCAAAAGTTGCCCACCCACATTTTCACATGTGGGAACACTTTGGGAGAGAAAAGTCCTCATTCTGCTCACTGAATGGAGTGATATGAGGGAAACACTAACTCTTATGTAGTGCTTATGCATTCAGAGGTATTATCCTGTCTGCTGGCAGACAGACAGATTAAATAAACTGAACCAGGACAGCACTTCCAGTGAACACACTCAGCACTTCAGTATTTAAGCAGCACATGATTTGAGAAAATCAAATCAAATCAAATTTCATTTCTAAAGCCCAAAGTCACAAAACACATTTTGCCTCAGAGGGCTTTACAATCTGTACAGGGAGTGACACCCTCTGTCCTTAGACCCTCGGTTCGAGTGACACAAAAAACCCTTTTAACAGGGAAAAAAGGTGGAAGAAACCTCAGGAAGAGCAATAGATGTCACGTGTACAGAACAAATCAACACAAACATATTGTACAATTAAAATGCGTTCATACTGTAGGAGCAAAACTGTCTTCATGTTAATAATCGCTCACGTCCTACTTGTCCATTTCTGTAACTAAATCTTGCACACTCAGACGTACATTTGGTTTAAGAAGGGATTTACATGAGCAACACTGGTCGAACTGTATATTAAATTCCTGAAGTGGACTATATATTTTCACAAAAGAAAACTGCTGCCAAGTTTTCGCCCTGTTTCAAATTCACGGATCAATTTACTAACGGCTACAGAAAATGTATTACTGTAAGGCCACTCATGGAAAATGTCTTTGGCATGGTAACAATTACATTCTCTTCTGGGGAGAGGTTTAATGTTGATGGTGTATCAATGTGATGAGTTTTTCCACAGTGAAATGTTAACTTGTAAGCAGATGGTCTTCTTGTCATTTTTCATTGATTCTTATCTCCTGCACCTACATAAATATCAATGAGGGAAGCCTAAATACCAGAGACACCTCTCAGTATTACACAACAAAACTGACAGCAGCACAAACTCTCTAAAATGACCATAAAGCTGAATCAACACCTCTCTAAAACAGCTTGAACAAAAATGGATCATCACACCTTCACAAAGGCAGGGTTTATTGCAGGACTGAAGAATGGAAGTCCAATAAATACCCTTTATTTAGCTCTGCTTCTGGTCTCCACCAACTCTTGTCTGGTTCTTTAGCTGCTAAATGTTCCACTATGTTCACCAGCTAGTCGCTAACTATGTCTGCCTGCTGTTTGTTAGTAGGTGGTGTACAGAGGGCTTAAAAGAGCCTTTTCTCTAAAACCAGCTGTCGCTGGAAACACAGAGCTAAAACAGGCTAAAACACTGTGAGGCTTCAGAGTTGGGGGATAATTCTATGATGCTTTGTCACTATGAGCAACCCTTTTCACATTACATTTACATTTACATACATTACGTCATTTAATCCTTTTTGAATAGTGTATCACTTTTATCTTGACCAAGTACCAAGTAACTACAGAAACTATATAAATAGTAAATACAGTAAATGTTACAATATTACAAATGTTACAAATTATATTTCCCTTTTCAAATGTATCAAAGAAGAAGCAGAAAGGAATGAACTGTACAGTAATTAAAGAGTAAATCTGGTCATATTTTCTTATTGTTAACCTCCATTCAAAAAACATATGAATAAGCCAGAGATGTTCCTTCATGACTATGAACACACACTGTAGTTTATTGTCACAAATCTGCTGTCCTGCCTCCACAAATAAAAACTATTTCCTCCTGTTTACTAAAAACTAAAGTGCTGAGCTTTTTTTAGGGGCTTATGTAATCAGTTTTCTAGAAAATAAAACAATATATTTGTGGCCCAGGATTTATGTTTTCACCAGGAACAAACTGGTTTGAGAGCAGGAAGTAGGAGAGAATACTGTAGAGGGACAAAGTAATGCATTGTTTCAATCTTTTCATGGATTTGTTTTAAAAAAGAAACATATGGAACATCAGCCTTACCTTCTAAGCACAGTACTGGAATATAAGTATAGATGAAATATATTTTTGGTTTATAATGAGAAGTTATGACACAGACAGTCGTGTTACCATGTGTTTCTTCACACCTTTGCAAACCCACACCTTTCATTATCATCACTTAAACTGCAATCGTGAATTCTGACCTTCACCTGTCAGAGGTGCCAGTGTTGTGCAAAGTCGATCACACAGAGCGTTATGAACGGAAGGTAACTAAGTGCACAAATGCTATGTGCGGTGTTTGTTATTGCAGCTATAGCTGCCATGGAGTAATTGGCTATGGTTGACTAATGCTCCAGTCAACGGCCTCCACCACCAGGAAGTGGGAGCCCAATCAGTTGATGCATTGTTTAGTATCACAAGACCTGCATTTTCCTCCTTCATGAGTGACTGCATCCAATTAAAAAAGTGTCCCGATCTCTGGACAAACTGCTCCATTGCACTTTTGTTCTGTTGTCAAGGCTGTATGTGTTTGTTGTTGTTCATTTATACAGCAGAGAGTGCTATTGTTGATAGTGTTGGGTTGTTTGCTACCTTGTGCAAGCCCCTTCTTGAGGGGGACAGCTTAAGGGATACATACGAGCATTGTGAATCGCTCCAATTACTGCCAACAGCACCGCGAGCGGCAGCTCTTACCTACACACATACGTCCATCTGTCATCAGAGAGAACCCTGGGAAGCAGGAGCAGCGAGCTCGGCCTGCCACCACCGTACACTGCTGACTGCAGGGGCCATTTTCTGCAAGGGACAAAAATATGAACAGCATGATCACAATCATCTCTGGATCCCACACAGCTACGCCTCCAGGACAGTCATTCACTCATAATGTCTTAAATTCCTCATCTTTGTGCTGCATCTCTGCTCATCTTGGTAATTCATTGTCCTGTTGTCTTGTTCCCCGAGGCTCCTATGGACCCGCCTTCACACCCTCGCAGTGATCATCACTCCCCACAGGAAGGAGCCCTCTCATGAGCATGAGCATTCAGCACAACAGAATCAATTCTCTCTATTTAACAGCTCGATAGCCCTGTCACAAAGAGGCATGGGACATGAACTGTTTCCCCACAATTTCTCACCAACACATTCCCTGCCAAAGCTCTGCGGTGGTGAAGTGTCGGAGGGTCGTTCGATACATTGATCAGGATATTCTTACAACTAACAATCAGAGACACTTTGAAGGTGCATGGCTTTTGTTGGAGCCTGGAGTAGAGACTCCAGCAGCTCGAGGGTTTGCACTACTGATCTCTTCCTGACCTGATCAAAATTCAGCTCATGAAGTTGCAGCAGAGTAAACACAGCAGATCAACAAAGACTCAAACTGTTTATCAGCGAAAGTGCACGCAGACAGGCAACTGTCCCAGTTTTTACCTCTGTTGATAAGGGAGTTATTCGTCTTGGGGCAGTCAGACGGCACTTGGACGCCATCACATCAGCCCTTCCCCGGCTCGACCTACCGTACCTGTTTTGTTTCAATAAAAGCAGAGCTGATGTGTTGAGCAGATGTATCCGGCCTACTGGGCTCTAGACTGGAGTCACCAGTGACTGCCTGTACACTTCACCGCCTTATATGAAGCACTCTCTAAAGCCCCAAACACTCTCATCACCCATTACACATAAAGCTGTAACACACAGCTTTAGCCAAGGGAGTGATCCATGAGGAAGAGTCTCACAGCAGGAAGTGCATAAAAGACCCCCAAATCCTACAAATGATGTTTCATATAATCCAGATCTGTGCTCACAGCTGCCTTTATACAGTTGGTAATGCAATCTTGGTGAATCATCTCAGAGCCTTTGTTGCTTACAAACACTGACTGTTATGTTGAAGGTCTATTGGCACGGATCGGAGGTTTGCACAGCTTGACTGTAAAGACGATGTTTCAGACACTTTCAAGAGATGTTTACAATGTTAAAATGTGGACTGTACCTGGACGTCTTATCTTAATACACCAGCTGAGATCTCTAGATCTCTCAGTAGAAGTCTACTAGTTTGTTGGGTCAGTTACAACAATACAATTAAGCAGCGGGTGACACAGGGAGGATCATCAAAAATATGTTGTGTATATTGCAGGGTGGAATGCAGGGGGAATGTTGGCATTACCTGCACAAGGATTGAGATGCGCAGGAGTGGTGGTGGTGGTGGTAGTTGTACTGGTCGTTGTGGTGGTAGTCGTACTTTGTGTTGGGACCACGGGAGGACTGTCCTCTCTGACTCTGTTGTCCTCATCAGGACTCACTGCACATTGAAAACATAACAACAGATACCCTGTTAGTTCATGAGGAAAAAGAAAGTAGAAAGTGCAGAATGAATGAAGGCAGTCTGACTCAAATGTTCCTGATATGTGAAATCAGCTTTGAAAAGAGTAATATTCCATCTAATATTTATTTCCTAATGATAAGACATGCTGGATGTTTCTGTCATTAAACTCTTTCATAGAGCAGAGATAGAGGTCTGTGAATAAATTATCTTTCATTTGAGGTTGTGGGGAATTTTGATGAGCCTGTTTAAACGGCTCTTGCTCAGGTGCTGTAAGTATGATGATGAAATCTGTTGTTGGTTTAACTGCAGCAATAATTATAGTAAAATGACCATAAATACACATACAATCAAAGAGTCCTGAGTCCTCACGTTTCATTGTTTAGTAATTTCCTAACATCTCTGTCAGTGAATTCTAATCAGGCATTGGTATCTTAGTAAAACAACCAAGACAAGGTCAAACAGGAGACACATCGATACAGTATAATCACGACTCTAACAGACCAAACTATGTGATAAGATCTACTTTTTATTATGAGGTTATCATCATAGCTGGGATGTTTGGCAACACATTCATGGGAATCATTTAAAAAAAAATCAACACTGAATACTGCAAACATTGTAAGACGCAAACACCACAAATATGTCACAAATGTCAGGTACTTTAGTACCGTACTGTGCTGTACTATATCCACATAAATAGTTATAGTTATAAGTTATACTAGTTTAAGTTATAGATGAAAAACTTTCTGTCTAACTTTAGCGGTCCACCGTCGCTCAGTCCTGATACTTATAGTCTCATACCAGATTTTCAAAATCATAGCTGAGGATCCCTTCATTATAAGTTAATGAGGCTTATCTTAAAAAAAAATGTTTGTGGAGGGGGCGTGGTGCATCAGCTGCAGGGGAGAGCTGTGGAGAGGGCTCAGGAGAGCGGCGCCAGGTGAGAGTGACTGACACACCTGTATCCTGTTGAGCTAATCACTCTCTCCTTTTAACACAGTAGCGTGCTGGACCTGGGATTCGGAAGAGACACGACACAAGAGTGACACAGATGGGTGTCGGCAGCACGAGAGAAATATGCCGACACCGATGGAGGTATAGTTGTGTCGTGAAACATAATAAATTAAATCGTCATCGTTCTCTGAGTGATCACTGCTGAGGAACCCACAGTGGCATCAGACTACACCACAATATTGAAACCCAAACTCTGTGTAGTCTATCAACACAGTAACAGCTTGTGCGGTCGAGGACAGCCGGTGTATAGATGTGCTCGGGGTCTCGTGCTTACAGAAGCTGTTACACATTAACACGTTATTAATGGGCTGTACATCAGAAAGTGTACAGATGCCATGTGTTAACTGCTGATTGGCACTTTGCTTGTGCAACTCTTAACACAGAAAGAACTCACAGGCCTTACGTCCCTACTTCTCAGTATTAGCTAAGGTAATGTTACTAACGAAACTTTGGCATCACTTTTGCCACATTTTATGGAGAAAATGTTTTCTGATTTTCCCTCTGATGTCGTCCAGCCTCCATCCTGGTGGACAGTAAAGTAAACTGCTGTGAATGGTAGCTGCTGTTAGCTAATGTTAGCTTTTTGCATTTCTCCCCAGAGTACAGGGGAAGTGTTGGTGTTTACACTGGTGGCAACACCAAGGAGCTTTGACTGTTGAGGATATTTGCTGACAGACAGCAGCACAAGTGCCGTGCCAGAAACAAAACCGAGTGAGCGGGCGATGTAACTGGGCTCGACAGCCTCTACGGACAGAGCTGAAGAGACTAAAACAGGGTGTTAAGAAGAAGAGAGTGACCAAGCAAGAGGCCGCTGGACAAAAGTAAATCTCAGACTGGTCTTTGATTGTTGACCAGACCTTTGTGAAATACGCAAGTACTGGTAATTAATACTAGCTGGCTCAAAAAAACTTGGCTTTAATGATCAGTTTGTGCATATGGTGAAAACACAAATTTGGGGGAGCAAGGTTTAAATATCACATAATCCTGTTTAATATTGGAGTGAGTCAGGCTTCTATCTTGGGCTTTCTTATTTATTTTTGGCCAAATTCTTAAATGTACAACCAAAACCACGTCTTTAATCACAGAGTTCATGTGTGATTCAACCTGTTATGGTGAGTACAGTACCTGGTGCGCAGGAGTGCCCGTCCTGCTGCAGAATGTAGCCCTGGTGGCAGCCACAGCGGTAGGAGCCCCAGATGTTGGTGCATGTGTGCTGGCACAGCTGGCCCAGGTAGAGCTGACACAGATCCACATTCTCCTGCTCCTCCACTGCATTGGCAGCTTCATCTGTGGCACTGATGGAGAAAGCCTCCTTGGGGAATTTGCTGTCTGAAACTGGAGAGAGTGAATAGAAGGAATGGGAAATTAGATACAGCACCATATTGCCTGTATAATTTTTCCTGCACACATTCCCCATCAAACTGACTTGAAGACATAAAACAACATCTGCCCCTCTTTTGCATTTAGAGTGTTTAAGTGATGCTTAATGCACAGCTTGAATTCCTAAATAATATTATCATCACAAGAGACCACCATGTAACAAGTGCAAAGGTCAGAGCCTTAGTAGTGAAACTATTGTGACCATAGGACACTAATGTGAGAGTAAAGTGCTGGGAAAAGAGATGTGCAAAATGCTGAGCACTTTTACAGAGCAATTAGAGAGAGGAATCATTTAGCAAGAAGGGAATGACATGAGGCACTTAGTGAAAATGGATTTCAGCTTTCGGCTTGTATTACTGCTCATATCATACTGTCTCAATCACAGTACAGTACTGTACGCTTTATTTAACTTGGGCATTACATTATGTCACATGTTTTAATCACTCTTTGTGCATGGCCAAATTGTAAAACTTCTGTGCTCATACTACAGTTCGATTAACTGGCCATGACCACTTACTCAGACTGAATTCAACCTCAGAACACCTGATCTGTTTTGTCCCTTGACAGTTCCAAGAATGTACAAAAAGACAAAAAGAGAGAGGCGACATGACTTTGTCAGCTGTCAGTGTGTACAAATGAGTAGCTTAGTAGTGAAGGCGAGCCCGTGAAGTTTGGGGTTTTAGAATCAGAGTCAGGTTTATTGTCAAGAAGGTCTTAACATACAAGGAATCTGCCACACAACAACACACATATTAAGTAGAAAAATATAATAAAAAAGCAAGTTCTACCAAATTAAGTATAAATAAATTTAAGTTTAAATATAAAATTGACCACACAATCTGAAAAAAAATATTATAAACATATGTGCATGATGTTATTTAAATGGAAAGAGCTGTAGAGTGTTGTGCAGGAATGTGCAAAATATTCATCGGGGAATGTGCATAAGTTCACAGTATGCAGAATATTTGAAATGTGCAAGATAGTTTGCAAAAGTCAGTAATCCAAAAAAGATGTAAGTGTCAGAGGGGGTCTCTGTTGATGAGTGCAGCTGCAGGCGGGAAAAAAATGTTCTTGTGGTGAGGTTTTGGTCCTGATGGACTGCGACCTCCTGCCGGAGGGGAGTGTCTCAAAAAGTTTGTATCTGGGGTGGGAGGGGTCAGCCACAATGTTGAAGTGGTATGCATGGAGCTCTAGACTTTCAGACTAAGACTCAGTCTACTAAAAGTATAACAGCGTGTTTATTCCATCTAACATGAACTGCAAATGCTAGCATGCATTTTGATCTAAGGCCTGGAACATCCACTGTATGGAAGTCAGACTGCTGACTTTTTGACTAGGATGTATAGCTTCATCCTCAGTCTTTGAGCATTTATCATGTATGTAGTCTTCATGTTCACCATCTAACAGCTTTTTTTTTTTTGTTAAAAACGAATCTGCTAAGCCAGCTGGAGATTGAGTTCGCTTTCATCCCGCAGAGTTTTTTTGTGTTGGCATTAGCTTAAGTTAGTGAGCTACAGTCTGCCAGCGAGAGTTGTCACAAAATCCACAATCGCACACTAGAATGAGAAGCCTGCTTTCCTTTACTTTCCTTTACTTACTGTGAGAAATCAAAGATCCATGGTTGTAATTGTAAACTGCAATGAATGGAACACTTATCAGACCTGGCAACAGTAACTAGTGAATGGATAACTGAACTTTGCACTGAAAACAAAAAGCAAAAAGACAAATATGGCTCTGCAGATGCCTGGGAAGACTGAGATAATATTATTTGTTTTGCAGCAAAGCACAGCACAGTCATAGTCTGCCTTAGCCACAGAACAGCAGGACGGCTGACCAAAATTTCTGGACACGCCAAAAAATCTGATTGTCCAACAGCCAGACCCTCCCCCCCAAGTGAATGTGGAAATTTGGCTCGATTATAAAATGAACTGGGAGAGCCCAATCCAATGTTAACAACTAAAGGGGATATTACAGAAAATGTATCATCGTACCTCTCGGCAGAGGCTGAGATGTCATGACTTATATTCTCCGGTAGGCTTAAGGATTATGCTCCACAAAATCTCAGTTGCATTTCTCAATAGACCTTCTCTGACATACATCTTTCAAACCTGACATCCAAAGTCTGCAGTGCAGACTTTCCAAACTGAAATGACTCAAGAAGTGTTACTTGAGTCATTTCCTCAGACTTGACAAAGCTCCCTGTAGAGCTGCAGAGAACTGATATTCATGTGTCAGACTGGCAGAGTGCTCCTTTAATCCGTATAGTGTCGACCCAACAAGAGCCTAAAGGCAAAAATACACCAGGCTATTCCAGTGGGTGTGCAAAAACACACAGGACTGTGCATGAACAAGTCAATTCATTATGGGGTGATGGGTCCAGTTGAGGGTTTTAAGCAAATATTTCTCACAGTCATTACCTGAGGTTTAAATTCACAGGAGCAAGGCAAGATTAAATGTTTCCTGTTTTAATTAAAAGGCGATGAGTCATAAGACTGAAAACATATCCCCCATGGAAATAATTACAGTGCACCTCATCCATATTTTCATCCATAAAACACTCACCAAAGTAAACCCATCCTTCATGCATCCTACCAATGTGTTTGTGTGTGTATGTGTGAGACAGTCAGACACACTCTAAGAGAGATCTTGAACAGTTTTTGCAGCTCTTAAACCTTTCACAGCTTTCAGCAGGTTAATTGATTCCCACTTCAGGATGACATCATTCAAATTTCCCCTTTTAAAGCTGAAGGAAATGAGGTGCAGTCGATGGTTAGAACAGAGCCTATTAAAGGGCGGGATTAGGAGGAATTCCTCTGATGTTTTGAATGAAATAACAGGCTAAGCGAGGCCGCGAGGAGGCTGACCTTAACTCACCATCATACTTGGATTCAACTATTCATTAAAGGTTGACTAATAATGAACTGCAGCTCTAAGTTGTGTGTCTGGTCCCAATATGTAAACCAAAAATCTGAACAAACTGGAGCCCTAATCAATGAGTTAGGATGTTTTATTAGAGGGACTTAATGTTCTAAGTGCACTGGAGAATACAAACAGACTAACACATTCATAAATGTGGTGGGATACTGGACTCTTTCTAAGTCTTGTTTCACCCATCACACTGAGGTCATTGATGGAAAAATGTGCAGATCCCTCCTTATGGAGCTTACAGCTGTGAACAAGATATATAGGTCACACTCAGAGGCCAACACACTGAACAGAAGCAGACAAACAAACTGGTTCAACTGGTCAACTGGTTGTTTTTTTGTAGAGATAAGTAGATACAAATGGCTCTTGGAAAACTTTTGCATCAAGACATGTTTATCCTGAACCTCAGCTGCCTCATTGATGTTAATGTCACTGGCATTAGGTACTTGATGGATCAGAGACTGAGGAAAAACTTTGCTGGCACAAGTAAAGAGACCACAGCCTGGGCCACCATCTGTTCCTGATTCATCACAGCTTGCATACATCTTTTCCCATTACTCTGAATGGTAACGTGACTCCTGACCAATCAACCCAGAGCATCTGCCTTTTGGAAGATCAAACTCGGCCCTAGACATAAGTTTCAGTTAGGACAAAATAGTGATGGCCCGACCCGGAACTATTCCATATTCCAGCAGATCTAAGGAGCTGTTGAGGAGGCAGAGTTAACCAAATGTTGTGTGCCCAAGTCCAGCAGTATGATAGTACATCTAGTTTAAAGACACTTTAAAGTGTCCCAATCTAAACTACACACTCGTTCTAGGCAGGATTTGGGTTTGTGGTGTTTTACACTGAAAAAGTGACAAAATTCATTTTACTCAAAATGTTTATAGTCCCCAGTGTGAAAACGGAGAAACTATTAACTATAAACTACACAGGCCAACTACAGCGTTTAAACAGTTTCTGAATACATGCTGTTTTTTCTCTGCATAGGTTTTTATGCTTTTGCAGTATTTATAGACATGATTATGGAAATCAGATTTCCAATCATGGTATGTCAGCTTGGAGATCTTGGAAAACAAAGTATGACATATTTTTCTTTTTATATTTTTTATAGAACATCAAGCTTTCTCTTTCAAGAGTCACCGTTGAGTTAACATCTGTCAATGGATGGCATCATTTCTAGTTGCATTTCTAGTTTCTAGTGCAACATTTTTAAGTTTATAACATTTGTAATATTTGATGATATTTGTGCATAATCAATCACCAGCAATAACAGCATACAAACATGTTGAGATCAGCGATGATAACATCATAGCAACAAGGCGGCTGCGGTCTTTATTTGCTCTCCAGCGAGACAATGATGCATTCGTGAAATCATGGCAGTTTACTCTGTTACTCCGTTGTGTGGTTGTGAACTTTTATGAGTCCAGAGAGGCTGGATAAATTAATTCCAAATACTCCACATACAATAACAGAACCTCATTACTATTTACCTCTTGTTAATATGACGAAGCAAAACTTTTGGTAACAAATTCAATGTGAGGATTTGCACAAACACAGTCTGACAGTCTAATTATTTCAACTTCTCCTCTCTGTCTGAAGGTAACTGTAAAGAGATTCTGACATTTAATTAATGTTTTATGTTTTATATATATATATATATATATATATATATCATAGCTAATTTGAAATCATATCATAGCTAATTTGAAAATCTCTAAATGTAACGTAGATTATATCACACCATCTTCACCGGCAGGTCGAATTTGTGCAGTTGTCCTCAGGACCATGAGGACCATGAGTTATGTATTTCTCTGGTAGCTAGGCTCATTTGCTTCCTCTTTTCTTGCCTTTTTCTCTAGAGCAACTTTGGCTCCAGGAAGTCTTCCAAACTGTTTACACAAACACAATAAATCCTGACTCTACAGTGTGTATGAATGTGTTTTCCATGTTGAAAAGCTCTGTGGCAGATAAACATTGCTGTGTGGTGGGTAACAGATACCTTTTCTAGGCACAGAAGTTGGTCTGGGCATCTGCTTTCTCCTCAGAGGGATCTGGCTCGGACCTTCCTCTTCCTCGCAGCAGGTGAGGAAGACGTGACCGCACGGGTAGCTCAGGTACTGGTGAGCCTCGCAACCCTGTCCTTCGCTGCGCACCCGTAAACCAAGGGCACAGCAGCTGCAGCACACCTGCCCATCCAGACAAAACAGAAGAGCCTATTAGGAGTGTGTCGCTGGGGTGCCCTTCACGTCTCTAATCACCACCTCTCTTTATAGCCCTCCACTTTTAGCCCTGTTTAGTAAACAGCAGAGGAGGGGGAGACATAACCGCAAAGAGACATGCAGGCCTGCTCATCCCTGTGAACACACTGCAAAGGATTTCAGCTGCCGCCTCAAGCTGAACCATATGTCATGCAAAGAAAACCAGACTTTCACCTTTTTTTTTTTTTTTAAACTTTCCTCTGAAACAATGACCTGGCACAATGGTTTGGCTCAGCTGCCTCAACACATGAAAAGCTGGCTCGAGTGCCAAACCACCGGGTTTCCTCTTGGAGAAACAGGCGATGCTATTTGAGCTGACTCTGAGCAGAGGCACGATTCACATTTCCATATGGAAGTATTCACAGGTCTGAAGGATGCATACAGAAACGGGATACTTTGGCAGTCCACAAATATATTTCAACCTGTTTGCCAATAAACACAAATAAACTGTCTGACCTTTCCAAAAGCCTCTGCTGGCGTAGGTATCTGAAACTGAAATCTCACTCTTGCCAAAACAACAAGCATTTCAGGGGATGTTTAAACAGTTTAAACATCAAGTCGAAAACACACTGGCAAACTCAGTTTCACCATGGTATTTTCACTGTTCCAAAGGATCCACAGCACTCGTCAGCTGCCTATGGTATGAACTGTTTGCACTGTCTAGTTTTGTCACCTTGAACCATTCGAAGCGATGACTCATACCCTACCTGACTCACAAGAGAGTCATGTTTTATTCTAGAGGAAGATGTAGCCTCATTAAATCAATTCAGTGTTTGTTTTTAATGGAGAACTTGTTGGCTAGACAATGTGTGCGCCATGCACACATGACATCATGTCTTTCTGTCATGACTCAACCGCCCTCCCTTTGTTTCTTGTGTCTTTCCGCTGTGTGCTATCTAATAAAGAACATCGATGGTGGATGCCTTAACTTTTGGAAAACAACGTGTTTGCTGTAGCACTTCTCACGCCGGCGAGACAGTCATGTACCTGGTAGGAGTCATCTGTGCACTGGTTCACCTCATCCACTTCACAGGTGTCCCCTCTTCTGGCTGAAGTCATACCTGATTCACACTGGCTCTCCTTCACGGAGCTGAGGCAGCACTGTTTCTCTACAGCACTGACACAAACACATGCACATAGTATATGTATCTGTACAATACTGGACAAAATCAAAAGCATGCTGAAATATAATTATGCACAAAATGGCAACACAGCTGAGGGTTTTTTGAACCAGTGTATTCTGAGGACAAGACAGACAACTGAACAAGAAGTCACTAAACTCAAGTCAAATCTGTAATAATAATTCTGTAATGACATTTAAATCTGTAACACATCTCATCCTGCATCTGTATCGCTCTCATTAGGCTAATTGGTTTAATATCTTATGCCACAGCCATCATGAGTTCTAGCAACATTAGACCAGCTGTAATTTAAAATCTTTTTTTTCTATCCATTGTGCCTCCATTAGTTTAATCAGTGTCATTTGTACAGGAATGAATCTATTGAGCAAATGTTACATAGCAGTATGATTAACGGCCTTTAATTTAGTCATTAATGCCAGTCAGAATAAGTTCTATTCATTTATTTTCCTTAACCTTTTATGCTCATCAGGGTCGTCAGGGGGCTGGAGCCAATCCAAGCTGACACTGGGTGAGAGCTCCACCCTGGACAGGTCACCAATTCATTACAGGGCTAAGCTGTTCTAGTGCTCACAAAATGTAATGAACATCACGCCAGTGGAATCTGAAATGTTTCCTGGTCAGTCAGCCCTGATGAATATTTTGCTGAGTAACTCATACTGGGCAGATTCCAACTGGAAACTGTCTCATCGATGGTTCAGTCCCGGTTGACTTGGTGACCTGTTGTTACTGGTTACATGTGTTTTAATAAAACAGGTCCTGGAATTTCATTTAAAATTAAATATATCATTCCGAGGCAGCAAACACACCCTAGACTGCCGGGGGATTCATGTTCCTGTAATACATGTTACTAACGTAGCTTCTCCCACAGAGTGTTTCTGCTTTCTCGCCTCACAGGTTCTCATGGATCGTCTCTACACCTAGATCTGGATTGTGGATGCACATGCTGCCAACATATTGATATTATCATCAGTATTATTACTATTAGTTATATTTCTATAATATTTCTGTAATTATTGTAATTATTGTATTATTACTATTGTTACTTTTATGCCCTCTTCCGCTTGAAGAGTTCAAATCCAACCGGTTGCAGGAGATGGACGTCCACCATGATCTGAACTCTGCTCAAGCTTGCTGCCTCTTTTTCCTTGCCAGTATCACCAACTGCTTGTTCATGACGGGAACTGGTGGGAATTGTTGGCCAATAAAATAACTTAGGTTATGATTTTGCGATATTTAAATTGAATTGAATTGAAAACTGAACCCTGATTGGCCTCTCTGTCAGAGACTCAACAGAAGAGAAGCAAATGGTGTGTTTGGCTAAGTGACTTTTGCTAAATATGGAACATTAATGTCGACAACAACTCGAATGAGGTTGTTGTCTTCCACAAAATGTGAAATGTGTACATGCAGCAGCTTTTCTCATCCACATGATGTTCAGGGCAGACTCCAGCAGAAACATGGTAAACCTTATAGAGATAGACATGTAATTTCTATCTATAGAGAGAAAGCAGAATACAGAAAAAACACAGAGCATATAGTATAATAATAGCATGAGTATGAGTTGACGTCTGAAGACTTTTCAGTAAGTTAACATCACACCTTCATGAAGTTGGAGGACTTGTAGGAGCAGATAATTAAAAAAAGAATGGTCAGAAAACTGAAGCAGCAGACGGCAGGAAAACTTTTAGCCCCTAGTACGAGTACCACCCCCTAAAACCTTGATCTTATACTTGTTATACTGTTTCATAAATTACCTGAGAATCTTTCATATAACCGTACCTGCTCGATAAACACTCACATCTTTCTAACACAAGTTTTCTGATAAAAATGTGAAGTCTCAAGACAAAACTAACCTGAGATTCTGTGTGCCCCTGCACAGCTGTCATTTTCAGGTGTAGTTCAGTGAAAAATTAAATAAACCTATGCTGTGCTTATGTGGAATCGAATTGTGATTATTTGACTCCACATTTCATCCAACCAACGAAATAATTTCTTATATGCAAGTTAAATTAATGTCCTCCTCCAAAAGATGTTTGTAAAACTAAAACTATGATGTGACACTTTAGGCCAGGTCACTTACCTGCATATGGAGTCCTTGTCAGGGTTTAGCAGTGGCATGTGGTTGCATTGGTGATTTTCTGTGCCCCATTTCTGGCCGGCAGTACAGCAGCTCTGAAGAAGGTCTTCAGCAGACTCTGGACCTGGACCTGTAGCCCAGAAACAAGACTGATGGAATAAAAACAGTTCTGCAGTAAATCTTCAGCGTCTGCGCAGCTACACCGTATGGAACAGACAGAAGCTTGAAGAGTTCAGTGAATATAGTCAGCAGCCAGACAGAAACATATGGTAGACTGCACAAGGCCTCAAAGGCGTCTTTAAGATTTCTACAGCTGACTAAAGAGGTGCAGTCACGTTAGCACAAAACAGTAGCCCATTTCATGATTGGAAACTTTATTACTCAGGTCTGGGGAAAGTTACAGATTATTCTATAAATAGTTTTCATAAGTAGAACAGCAGTCCACAGATTTGAGAACAAGAAGTGTGACGGACTGTCAAGGAGTCAGCATTTCTGAACGTAGAGGCTGCCATGAGCCACAATGGAGCAGAAACAATGTTTGGTAGCAGGCAGCTTTTAGACGGACACAAACTCTCCTGGTTGAATCATCAGTATAAATTATGAACAGCTGTGTTAAAGTATTTGGAGTCTAGACGTGCCTTGATCCACAGCGGTGCTTTGAGCTCAATGCTAATCAGCTAACATGCTGACATTAATTTAGCTAACTAACATGCTGATGTTCAGCAGGTTTACCCTGGTCATCATCTTAGTTAACATGCTGATATTCACTAATTAGCAGTAAAATGCAAAGTACCCATGAGGCTGATAAGAATCATTATTTTTGCAGGAATTCGGTTTGAATCCAAAATTCATATAAATAAACTTGTTACCCTTCATCCTGAGGTGGACATCAATGTCTGGACCAAATATTACTCTTAACCAAGCTTATGGCTCACCAGAGGAAAGATCAGGACATCACATGAGTCATTAAGATTCATTGTCTGGCTATAAATCTTTCTGTGAATGACTGCACCAAATTTTATTCTGATTTGTGTGGTACCTCATCTACCACACAAATCAGAATAATATTTGGGATTTTTTTTTTCTTTTTGTTGGTGGCACTAGATTTAACGTGTGGGGATTAACAAACTCAGTTATTCATACCCTGTAGTCATCAAATAAATTTAATTGCAATCCATTATAGTAAAAGTTGTTGAGATATTGTAGCTTGGACTTGGTGGTGGTGGTGAACTGACCAACCAAAATCATGATCAGAAATCTGCCATCCCAAGAGCAGCAATTGAAATGAAATGAAAAAAGCAGCTTAAAATTAATCATTCTTAATTTTTTAATCACATACTTATAAGTATGGCGCTAACAGCAAGCAGAAAGTTTACACTTTGCAGAAGCCTGATTAAACCTTTATCAGTCCTCTGTTTTATTGTTAGAACCACCGGCCATATGAAACTGATGGAAAAAACACTGTTCCTCAGAACCAAAGATGAAAAAACAAAACAGAGACCTACCGCTGAGTTACAATGTTAAGGAACATTGACGATATCATCAAAGGAAACTTTGAAAAATGGGAATTTACAATGAATTTACAAAATACTTCCAGAACTAGAGGCTCTTCATGTTCCACATCTCTGAGTTTGAGAAAAGTACGGTGTGCAGCAAAGGCTGACACACAGCTGATGTGCATTAATATGAAAGTCATTTTGCTTAATGAAGCTGACATTATATGACTTAATGAATAGCTCTGTAAATTCAATCAGTTGCCATTATTAATTGGTCATTTTAGTCATTCAGTGAAAGATTACCAAAATAAAATTCCAGTAATGGCTCCTCTTCAAAACCATCCCCATTTTGCCAACCACTTGAGGAAAAATGGCATTGCTTCAATATCATCAACTGAAGGAAATGAGCAGAAAACATGTGTTAAACCAGGAACCCATTAAATCCCCATAATTGTATGAATGCATTTCATATTTCTAAACCTCACATTTGTGTTGATGCAAAAAGAAATAAATCCCACTTTTTTGCTCTCAACTAGCTGATTTGAAGCAAACCTTGCCTACGTCACGAGGCCGCTGATGTGTGGCAGCCATCATAGTGATCACTGGCATTCTTCTCCACACTGTGCTTCCCACAGAGACCGAAACGCCTCCCTCTCCACGCACACACACACACACCCTGCTCAGTGTGTAGCCGCGAGCCCAGCTGCTCTGCATGGAGCTCAGAACACATCGAGAGGCAAGCTGCTGCTGCTGCTGCTGTTGCTGCTGCTGCTGCTGCTTGGCAATGTGTAGCGCCAAGAGCTTGTCAGCCTCCCCATCGCATCCACGTCAGACCCAAAGCTGTCTCACCCCGCTGCTTTTATCCACACATTAGCATGAACTCTCAAGCACAAACACACACACACACACACACACACACACACACACACACACACACACCAAACTTCTCTCCGTGCCCTTTGAAGAAAAGCCACTGACAAAGAGCTTTTGTTTTTCAGCTCAATAAACCTTTGTTCGCTTCTGTACAGTACAGAACATTTGCATATTCTTCATATTCAAGCTGCCATGAAATTAAGCTTTGTTTTATGACTTTGAAGACATAAACCTAATTTATGTCAACAAAAAATACAAAAAAATTCAATCACTAATACTGTTCTGATGCATAAAAGCATCCAGTCATAAATACACACACACACACACGCACGCACGCACGCACACACACACAAATATCTCACTTCATTGTGAAAATTCTGGTTGAAATATGGAGCTTATTTCTTAGAATTAAAAACAGATACATCCGACAATTTGCTCCACGGGGTGTCAAATAAAGCACTGCGATCAGATTTAGCAATTTCCTGCACACATTATTTCCTTGATGCAATATGTACTGTATTCACCTCGAAGCATAATACGTCTAAACTATGCTAATCCCATACTACGTTCAGATCGGAAAAAAAAACAAAACAACATAAAGCCAGGAATGCCTTAAATAGCTCTGCTTTGAGCTTCACTTCACTCCTTTTATTTTCCTTCACTGCATTCAGTTTCATCCCCATCGACTCCTTTAAAGCTCAGTAAACAATCATTTAAAGCAAAAGGCCGTCTGTGGCTTACTGTGCATAATTTATAAGCACTGTCTTCAGAAAACAGTGTCAAGTTGAGAAAAGAAGACGCTTGAAAGTTAAAGCAACTTCTTCTTTTAGCCCCAAAAACATTTGTGTTTCACTATGTAAAACATTTTCATTGTAGAACTGATGCTCTTGTTAAAAAGGCTTTCATCTCAAACACAGTCATGTCTGACGCTGGTGTATCCATGTTTTATTAATGAGTCTGTTTCTAATCCCAACAAGAAACATTAGGTTTGAGCTATGCTTCTTTTCATTATCACAGCAGCTGTGAAGACAGAGGAAAAGATTTCTCACACGTCTCTACCTTTCAGAGATCGTATGAAGGTTTCAAACATCAACCCAGTCTGATTTTGTACAGACGCTTAACAAACTGTGGGACTGTATTTGAAGTCACGACTGCACTGTGACTAAATGGGAAAGGTTGGAAATGGTTGTGATTTCCCACCGTGATGTGAAGCATGTTCCAGGAGTGCTTGCCAAAGGCCAAACATGAGGTTCAACCGGAGGGTCAGACGCAGCTTAACACTAAGGAGCAGCCTACTAATTACCAGAGAAACAATAGAAACCAGCGTGAGCACTTATAGCTCAGAAACCACACTTTTGTAAATTGTTGAAAGAGTTGACATGGACGGCAGCGCTGCCTTTCCTTCAAACTGGCCTGTTATGTAACTAAAAATAAGAGACACCCGCTCACTTCAGGAGCTCCCATGGGGTTTGTCTGGGCTGATTAGCCCGGCCTCACACTGCTCGCCCATCATTACTCAGTCAGGCCAAACATAGACCTGTCTCACACCACACTGAGACACATGTCAGACACATCTGCGCCGCCTGAGAATGTATGGCGACATCCAGACACCAAGTGCAGCATGAAATGTAATTAATGTTTGCAGTAGTATCTGTAGTGTGGATGCTCTTGGCACTAATAAGGTGACGATATATTAATTTGCTGATTCATCACGCTAAGATTATATGGCTGTCCATAAGTACCAGCCAATTAGTGTTGACCGCTATTGATATGATGGAGCTTCTTCTCCAAATAAACAGAACCAGTCTGTAGAACCTTTAACATCCATTCTTCATTTACAGATGGTGACATGTACATACCATTGATATTATGGGTTTTTCTAGCCTTGAAGGTGCACTAATCAATATATTTTATATAAGCAATAGATCAAATGATCATGTGTCATGTGATCATATTGTAATATTCATTGTTTGAGACAAACCCAAATAAATTATCACCAACTCTGCTGCAGCACAGCTGTATGGAGATTTTAGCTGAATTTTGTCTGCAATTCTTTGCTAACATTCACCACAAATTAGTCAGATGTACTGCTTCCTGAAGTGTCCAAAGCAAAATATTTGATTTAACGTTTTCATCACTGACAGATGTTTTTGGATACACTGTCATGTTCACAGCAGAAACAGCTGTAAACATAATATTGACAATAGTCAATAATAGTGTCAAGTTGATATAGCAAACTTGTTATTGAACAGTGGCCAATTTAAACATCAAGCAGACATGGAGGAACATTCACATTCATTTGGAGCTGTGTCTCTGTCCAACTGATGAATGTAAGTTCAATATTCGCTCTTCTTTCAGCTGTTTTTAGTCCCAATCAACTACTGAGAAACTGATCTTTCTCTTTAGCTGCTAAAAGCTTTGTCGTGCTCACCAGATAACTGTATCTGTGTCTGAGTTTAACAGAGCTTTTTTTTTTTTTTTCACTCAAATCAGTCTACTGCTGCCGCCAACAAGGTGAGTGACTGCAAAGTCCTTTGAGGAATTTCTGTGGGGCACAATTAGCGACGTCTTTAAATTACACTTGATCCATTGTTAACCTACAAATATTCTTTGGTGCCACTTTTCGAAAGGTGCAAATTATACTACTCATATCTGCATAGTTTGTGTCCTAGAGTGAAGAATAAAAATCCAATGGATTTTTCACACTTCAAGAGGTACATTCTGGCTGAAATTAACAACTTTTAATACTGCACAAAAAATCTGCATTGCTAAATGTAAAAAAAAAAAACCAAACCCTGATGTATTCATAGACTGTTAAAAGTCAATTTTGCCAAAAGGCAGAGAAGTAACAGCTGAGAGGTTGAATTAGATGTTCTTAAAACCCTAGCAAACAGCTGGACCAAGACAAAACACCACCACCTCCACCACTTTGAGAAGAAAAACCCAGTTTGTTCCTGTTGAACTTTCACAGATGTAAAAACATGATGGACTCTTTCCAGCCTCTGAGTGCTTTCTGTTTCGACGTGTTTATTTGTGCAGCCACTATGAATGGACCGATGAGCCACTCAAGGCATTCACGGAGTGTCGTTTTTACGATGTAATAATACGAGTGGGCCAGAGCAGGTAATGGCTTAGAACAATGCAAGGATGCTAACTGCCTCAGCTCCCACTGCTCTGGCACAGTCACACGCTTTTACCGCCTTGAAACACACAGTGATGGTCATCCATCAACGTGTTTCCTAAACAAATAAACCAGGCAGAGTGGAACTGACTCGCTGCTTCACAATATGACAACAATATGAGGAGGCTGTCAAAATTATACACCGCAAATTATACAATGCAGCAGATTGGCACAAATATTCTTATTCACTGCCATATTAGATCTCAAGTCAGTGCAATACTGAGTTCAATTTCGAAGTATTGTGACCTTTTCAGTCCAGTATGACCGCAGTGGAATGAGTTCTCACGATATCAGAAAATCTTCCACTCTTGTGAGATGTGTGAATATACATGTTCTTGTTGTGTTTTGCCTGGGCTGGCCTGAGTCTTTGCTGTTCATCGCACGTGATTTGTTGTCCCAAACCCAGATCTTCATAGGAACATTATGTGTTTTAAATGAAAAGCTTGGCTAATAGAGCGGAAAACAAGAGCCCCTCCCCTGCCCCGTCTTTGTGCTCAGCCCCTGTTACAGATACTGGCAGCGCCGGCATTGTTGCCTAATTCTCTGTGTTCTTTCTGTCCAGCTGGGCTTTTTATTTATTTTGTACCATTCAGGTGGTTTCCACTGACGTTAAGTCAGGCTATATCCCAATAAATCTGCCGTTCCTCTCATCTCAGAAGTATGACTGAGCTTGACAGAGTTCAGTAGCTCAGCTCGATACGCGCTGACTGATGGGGACCATCAAAACTAAATGTCATTTCAGTTTATTACAAATCAGTAGAAACTTGTTTCCTTTTCTAATTATTATTCTGTCATAACTCTGTGATAAAGTACATGCCAAAGTTGAAAACTCCTATATGGATATGAAAATATTGGATAATTTTATGATGTCTGGGTGGCTTCTAGGCTCTGATTGGGCTACTTTTTTTCTACTTGGACTGGCCACACTGAGCACGAGCCAGGAGAGTTCCCAATGGACGGTTTTCATGTCCTGACAACAGGGCCACTAAAATGAAGCAAGACAAGTAAAATAAGCTATGCTTACTTAGAACTAACCTGTAAAAGGTTTGAGTTTATTTCAATTCACTTCTATTAATATAGCACCAAATGCACACTTTCCATAAAGTGCAGGTGTAGACCATACAGATACCCAACAACCCACACCATGAGCAAGCACTTGGCGACACTGGCGAGAAGAAGCTTAATGGAAGCTTTTCCTTGCCAGGCAGAAAATCTCGAGCAGAACCGGGATGATCTGCTGCCATCAGTTGAGTTAGATAAATAGACAGACAGAACGAGATGCACAACAGCAATAATAATAATGAAAACTATAACTGTAGACTGTAATGGAGATGTGACTAACAGTATCAGTAATAACAGTATTCACAGTCCACCAATCACCAATCTTGGTGAATCGAGAGTAGAGCTAGAGCTTCCTGGTAACTTAGTATTCCAGTTGGCAGCACATTGTGTGTCTATGTGCACTGATTCTAAAACATCAACACTGTTAGAAAGCTCAGTCGCTGCCTCCTCCCTGATAATGATCATAATGATACTGAAGCGGTGAAGTCACTGCCGTGTGTATAGGTAAATATATTTGGTATAATGTTACTCTGTCTGTCTCAGTGGCTCTTATTAACAGCAGCAGCTGGAATATTTATTTCATCTGGTTGTTTGCATGTTGGCAGGCCACTAAATCTGATCTCATCAAACCACACCACACCCTGAGAGTCCTAATAAAGCAGACTAGCTGCTTTTTTGAGTTAAACTCATTAAATAATTCTAAGGAGGTTCCTTCTTATTTTTAACTTTGACTGTTGCTTATTCAGTCATGATTATTTAATGTGTAACAAAAATACTTAAGATCTGAAACATGTTTATATGGGCACATTACATTTCTCCTCATGACTCATGTCATGTGTTGCAAGTGAAATGATATGATATGTCCAGGAGGAGTAGGTGTAGCCAATGCACTCCATTAGCCTGGAGCTGGAACAGCAATGTATAAAATGAAGTCTACAAAAACTGCTATATTCAGCTGTCTTGAAATGTTCACACATAGTGTTTATTTCACTCACTAAGTTTTAATTTGCAGTTTCCTGTGAGAGGAAAATGTTTCCAGCCGGTGATCACACCCACTGTAATAATTTTAATTTGGCAGACGGGCCGGGGAAAGACAGGTGTATTTTTACATAAAGATAGCATTTAGTGTTGCTTTAAAAATAGAAGCTTCCTTTGCAAACAGTCAGTCAATCAGAGCAGTGTTGTCTCAGGTGGAACTACAGCAACTCACCTGAGTGAGTGAGTGACAGCTTTGATTTAAATCACACTTTTTATTGTGTCAAATGGCAGAAATGGCATACAATATGCAGAACTATGTTTTGATTCATGTGTAATCACCTTTGTTACCGAAATTCCATGGGCACAGCTCTGTGAAGTCACAGCTGTTTTGGTCTGTTCTCCAAGCAGCTTCATACCCCAGAAGTGAAGCATTTTACCGGGAGACTTCGATAGATTAGGTCATTTTTCCTTGGTTTGTTCTTCTACCATGAGTAAACAGCTACTTCGTTAATCAGTTTCCCTTTTGTCTGGGTGTCTGCACATGGTGTTTTATTTTTAAAATTCTCCATTGCTGTTCCTGTGTCTGACTTCCAGGCAGCTTGCACAGCCAGAACATGTATTCAATGAAATTTAGCTGTTAGACTAAGCCTTATATCTACAGATGCTGCAAGGGCTCTTCCATGGAGTCCACCATGTTGAACCGCCATGTTTCTACAGTAGACCAGAACAGACCAGAACAGAATGAATACTCACTCTATAAAGAGGCTTTTGCGCACTAGGAGGTGTTCACACTAGGAAGGACTGGGTCAATCAGGAACTACACCACTAGATGCCATAAATTTTACACATTGGTCCTTTAGGGTCAGCCCAAGGATTGTTGAATTTGACAAATATGAGATTCTAACATGACTGCTATATGCAACCATCATCTCCATTTCTCCCGTGCCTTTCTTCTCACTCAGGCCCCCGGGGTCTCATCTGTAAAGCAGATGGGAATATAATGGACTGTAGGCTTGAAAGGACTGTCCTTACAGTCAAGGCTGACCCTGAAATATATTGTTTCACTGAAATAGAAAAAGAGGCCTGTACAGTACAGCACTGCCTTCTCTTTGTCTCACACTCTGCCTTCCTCGGGGGTAAAGTCAGAAATACAGTATTTTTCTCTCACCCTTTGCCTCTTGTTTATGAAACAACAGAGCCAGTGGCTTGTTTTTGCTTTCAACAGTTACTCCTCTTTGCCTAGAAATGCTAATCTCCTGCAATGCCCAGCGTGCCCATCCGGCCTCCCACCACCAGTCGCCCTTTTCATGTCTGGCAATCTATCAGGCCCAGACACCCATCAACAGCAGCCTGTCCACAGAGGCACCCTGGGCCCAGCTCCAGCTGCCTCGTGAGAAATGTCTGCTGCTGTTTTCCTCTAAATACAAGACAGCAGGGCAGCTCTGACACAAAATCCAAATCAGTGTTCAAAATTTGGAAACTTTACTTCACTTTTTGATAAGCAGGCTGGGTTAATTAATAATGTCTCCACCTGATTTAACTTTAAAAGTGTGGAAATAATTTACTACTTTGCCAATGTGCTCACAGTTCATAAACTTATTCACACCAAAAGTGAGTCACGGCTCATTTCCTTTATATTCCGGGACATCCTCTGTCTGTCAGACTTCGTTATGCTCAGTACTGCCAGCATCAGGCAGGATCACTGTGGTATGAATCCACCAGAAGCAGCAGTCTGGATGAGATCTGAGCTGTGGACCAGACGTGGCCTTGAAAGCAGAGTTTGAAAGAGCTGCCCTCCTGGCAACAAAATGCCAGACTCTCTTTCAAATCCACCTCTCACATCTGAAAACCATACAGCAGCTCTACTATGGACACTTTTGGTCCTAATGTTGAAAATGTGAAATAAATCCATTTTGAACGCTTTCCCAAAAGATAAAGGAACGTTTCAGCGGCCATTGGACAGGTGCCCTGACATATAAAAGGGAAAAAACTTCAAGCTCCTAATATTATATTCTGAAACAGGTAATAGTTCTTCTGTTTGCCAGTGTATGCTTATAGAAGGTGAGAATGAGATAAGATGAAATGAGAAAGATTTGTTTGGGGGACCTGGCTACACATAAGGTTTGATTACCAATCAGGCAGAGCAAAGGGCTGCAACAGAGGTTCACAGACCCCAACACACTTATTCAGTTTGTGAAGAGATGTGAAGCTCAATATCAATCTGAAGTACAGAGCTGGAGTCTGGCTATGGTTAGTTTATGGTTAGTTTCTATGCAACTAGAAGCACTGGAAACAGCTAGCCTGGCTCTGCCTAACACCTTGTTTAACCTGTAATGTAAGGTTGATGATTTGTGGTTTGAGTGGCGTAACCGATTCTTGGTGTTTGACAGCTTCCTGAAATGTGTCATCATAGAAAAGTTGCCAAATTTGGCGCCTTCATGAACAAATCTGGCAACCCACTCTGAGTCTGTAGACTTAGATGCTGCACACAAATACCAGGCAGATGTTTGAATTGTAGTTTGTCAGAAAATAGTTCCAGCAAGTACAACCACAAATTCTCGTTTTGCCATTTCCACTGTGGATGGATTAAACGAGATTCCATGTTAATTCATTCACCAGCCTTAGAGGTGTTGGTATGTTGGTAGGCATATCTTTTTTTGACTTTGGACAGGCCCAAGCTAGCTGTTTCCATTTGCTCACATTCTTTAAAGCCAAGTTAGGCTACCCTGCCCAAGTTGTACGTGATGCACAGACATGAGCAGTTTCAATCTTCACCTCTGACTCTTGGAAAAAATTCAATAATTTTTGGGGGCATCGGTTGCTTATTTCCCCATCCAACAGTTACAGACAACATTACCATCAAATTTGAGTCATGTTTACTAAAGCACAGAAAGTAAGTCCAATATTAATTCTCTGTTGGTCTCTACCAACTCTTGAGGGAAACATAGCTAGTCATTAACTGTTGCTACAATTCCATTACAACCCTCATACATTTTCTGTCATATAATAGTGATATACATACAAAAGTCTTTCCACATCTGCTTTAATGTAACTTTTGCAATTTATGATTTACAATCCCTGAAGACCTCAATGCTGATTGATTCAATGCTAAATCCCTCACTGCCTTCTAGTCACCTTTTTAAAATCTACAGTAACTCTAAAGTAGAAAGTAGTAGTAAATTTAAAGATCAGGCTGGATTACCTAAACCTAACCCTATGAAATCAGATTACACAGATTACATACATACTAGATGGCACTTTTCAATGTTCGATACCTATGGTAAGTACAACTATACAACCTACAACATACAAAGAAACACATTTCTACTTTTCCCTTATCTGTTGTTATATATAACCATGGAGATAATGTAGTTTGGTTTGATTTGAGCAAGATTTCTGCCACCACTAGAATATAATGGAAGTGAATGGAAAGACTTTGGAAAATCCATCCAAACATAGAATAGTTTAATTGTATGATAGTGTTTCCTGGGATCCCCTAACTGTATAAACTTAAAAGGAAACAATAAACAGGGCTATAAATCCAAACTATTCAATTAAAACATTATTCATTTAACATTTGCTGTAACCGCTCACACAAAATAAAACAGCTCCCTCATCAAAAACACTAGGAAATAGGTATACTGGTACCCCAAAGTGCAACCTAACATCCTGATCTCTAAAAAGCAGCAATATAGCCTGCCAGAAATGCATAAGAAGAAAACTCCTTCAGATCAAAATGGCGGTGGAGACAACAAAAACTGGGATTTATTCTATCTCGTATCATGTCAAACTTAAGTGGATCATGACATATCAAGCATGGAATTATTTGCAGATGCTTCAGTTCAAAATGAGACCAAACATGTTCTATGGATGTCAGTTTTTGAGCCTGAACAAAGGCCAAACTGTGTCCTGCAACAGACTTTTGATCACTTGCAGCCTCTACTGGCTCCCAACCTTACAGCTGACAGAAATAACTATGGTTATCAGCTTGGCTACACTATATGGAAGTCAGACAGTTTTTTTTTATATAATTTGGGTGAATTGACCCTTCACAGGTGACGTGTTATATATGAGATTGTGTAGAAAAAGCACTTCCTTCGTATTCCAGTAAAACACAGTGCTCTGGTTCTTCACCTTCAACATCCCACTGTTTTACATTCTCTCCTCGCAAAACTATGAGGGCTTGTTGCCTTGATTAGTTTCCCTAATCACCTCCACTCCTCCTAAAGAATAAAGTTCTACAAACACAGAAACAAATGCAGTTTGTGCATGATTAGCTGCCTCAGGCTCCGTTTTGCTGCTGGCAGGCAGCACTGAAAGTGGCATGGCTGGGGTCATATCAAAAGTACGCAGCCCCACTCTCATGACCCAGCTTTATCAACACATTCAGAGATAAGGAGAACGACCTTAGTGACAGATACTCTACATCATCATCCGTTTTTATTCAGATGATTTGCTTCCTGCAGACGAGCCACATGGGCAAAATGGCTCTGACGTCAGCCGAGAACAAAGCAGGAGATAGCGGGCTGAGAGGCGGCAGCTTTCACAGATCCACTTAAGATATGTAAAAGAAAGCCATCAAGCGGTGTTATATGCAAGGAATATAGCAGAAGATGAGAATCAATATCATCCATTATTCCCGATATGCTGACATCTTAAGAGGCACTCTCTCCATTGTTGGGAATAACAATAAAAAAGGCTGTCTCTGATATTCCATCCAGACAGTCAGCAAAGAGCTGAGCTTTATTCCATTCAGGAAAAACGCTGGAGGCAGTGGAAGTAAAGAATGTACTGTATGTGTTCTTCTGTGTGCCTAATTCTGCTCACACAGTATGATACAGTGACACAAATGGGATCAGTCCAAGTTAGGATCTGTGTTTTTTTTTTCCAGGACCACTACATTGGCACGGTGTTTCAGCTTGTTCAACACCAGGACACTGCATTGTGAAATCTTCAGGGGCCCATATTTCTCAGTACTCATCTACGCAATGCTTAGCTGCAGAGAATGCTGTGCTGTTTTGATGATTGAGGTCATACAGAAGGTCGGACTGACATCAGGGTGGGAGTGCGCAGAGGAGCGGACCTTCATAACAGTGGTATTATCCAGGGACAGCAGGATGCAAGAACTGTTGAGGCTCTAGGGGGTCATACTGACTCCCCTTTGGGGCCAAGGCAATAACAGAACCCTCCCATCTATCTCATGTAGCACTGCTTTCACACCCAGGCTTCACCTAAGAAGAAAAACACAAGCTCACGGTACTGGTAGATTGCGCTAAATCGGGGGATTGGAAACATCGCAAATGTAAGACACCTGAGGGTCGTCCGTTTTGGAGCTGATAATCAGACAGAGCTTCCACTGCCATTGTAAATAACTGGGAATGTGTCCCTGTCCTCTGTTTGCCTTCCAGTTACTGACAACCTGCCTCGGTCAATTCAATACTGTCGACAACACTATTAGAGTGCCTGTTGATTTGTGCCTGCTGCTGCTGAGCTTGGCCATTTTCCTCTTGACATTTGACCTCAATAACTTGATCTGACAAAGGTCAATCTACCGAGAGGAGACCCTGCTTATATGGAGTAGACAACTTAAAGACAACAGCATGCTGCAACTAAGAAGCGGCAACTAGATTACTGAACCAAAAACCACGTGTGATGTTAGAAAACCCTTCAAATCACATTTATATTTGCAACAGTGCAAATGACTTTTAAATACAAAATTCAACCTTATGCAGTGCAGTTTCTAGCAGCCTTTAACAAACATCATTTCCCACAGGTCCAAGACTGTTGCAGGTTAAAGGTCACCAGCTTTAAAGAAAAGTGGAGTGGAGAGCTGTGAGAATGGATTGGTATTCCCCAGCGATGTCGGTGTGGTAACAGGTAAAAAGTTGAAGAGATGAGTGTAGATATCATGGATAACACTAACGAATTCATTTTTATTTTCATAAAAATAGAGTATGGGTAAGGGAGATTGAGAACTTTACAGATCAGTGCATACTTCAGTTTTGAGTTTGAAGTTTGGTTCATTTTCAGTGCAACAGGGAAATCAACTGAAATGTCACTGAAATGTCAGAATATAGTAAGTAAGAAAAAATAATCACAAATGTCAGTAATTATTTGTCCTCATATCCACTGTCCAACTGGCATATTATATATAATATATAAGACAAATAAACAAAACATGTCCATTAAGACAACATATTTATAATTTACTTGAATTGTCTGCAGCCAGCAAGACATGACAGCAACAAGTTCATCCCTTCCACCGCTCTTTGTCCAGTAATGTTATAACTAATGCTCACAAATAATGGATCTAAATGAGGTCTAGGGCTCTTAATGGTTACTCATTGGCCATGCAGACAGCACATGACATCCAGGGCTAACAGCTTCATGTTCCATGTTCTAACATCCCACAACAAAGAATTTGTGGTGAATAGACATAGTTAGACTTGTAATAACCTTTGGGAACATAACAAATAAAAGAAAACCTTACAGTAATAAGATATTGCATTGAGTTACAGAACCTATCTCAGATGCTAATCCCATGGACTACCATGGACAACCCTACACCCTGCAAAAGCACATAGTCTTACAACTGAAACTATCATTCGTCTGAACATATGTATATACAGTGAAGCTGAAAACAAAAAAACTGCAGACAGAAAGAGTGGTTGAAATATGTACGAGTTCAGAACAAAACGCTGTGCTGAAATCATTTCAGATAATGAGAGATGATTACACGACCATCTGGAAGAAACTGGTGTGTGTTGGTTTCAGCTCCGTTTATTCCAAGTCATTGCAGTAGTTGACTAGAATTCATCACTTCAACAGGCAGACACTGCTTGTTTTCCTCTAAAGGTCAAGTAAGTTTCCTACGTTGGCTCCAATGCACACACACAAAGTTTCTATTACTATACTCTATTCAATCGACTATTCCCTCATCCCAGTCCATAAAAGTCTGTATGAATTGTAATTTTTGGCATATAGATAGTCAAATAGAGTGGAATCAAATCGCTGTCTTTAGCTGGGTTTGAATGATCAACACTGGCCCTGACAAAGTTCTATTAGCCACGCCTGAATCCTTAAAACCTTAATCTGCCTATAACCCTCCATTAACCCAAACATACTGAGACAGTAAGGACTGTCTAAAATGTCCTTTTCCTCGTTTTACAAACTTTGTATGGCCAAATCCTGACCACAAACACACAACACACAAAAACAGAAGTAAATAAATAGAATAATAACACCATATATATGTATATATATATATATATGGTCAAATTGCAGAAACATGATTATCATGCTGAAAAACCAAGGACAGAAAACACAGAGATAGACTCTGAGGACAGATGGAAACTGCCTTTTGATGACTTGTACAACTAGAGAACTACATTCCATTGAAGTCTTTGAGGAGCCCTGTTCCTTGTCTTTTCAGCCATGGTGACTAACGCTACTCGTGCTAACTAACAAATTATTCCCAATAACTCAGAAACATCAAACTTCCTTCTTTTGTGCACCAGAAGCTTATTCCAAGAAGACCTTAGTCACAGTGAGTGTTAAGAACAGAAAACAACAAAGCTTCCATTAGCCTGACACACGATGACTTGAGTTGTAGATAAATATCACAGATTACTGCTTTAATTGCCTCTGAATGAAAACCATTAAATTATTGTGCCTGGTCCAAATATTCTCTTCTCCATGTTAACCTCCAACACTAATTAATTTGCCATTTTGAGGTAGTCATTATAAATAACATGAATGCGCCTAATCAACCCTGGTATTGAGGGAAACATTTGGGTGATAAAAAACAGCCCTGGCTTAAACTGCAAGCACAGAGGCAGGGACAAACTGCAAATCCAGTGCTCCAGTGACTCTCACTCTCCTCTTTGTTGATTTTTGTTGTGTTAAAATTGTCCTTTGCAAGTTTTTTTAGGGTGACCTTAGTGTGATGATTAGAATGTTTTATAATTAGAAAGGAAGCAGAGGCATACTGAGCCAGGTGCCAGGGCCGTGCTGGGATGGGACAGTTATAGACAGGATGTGTTTGTCTTGATGACATGCAGCTGATCCAAAAAAAACAATCAGTGTCTCTCTGAGAAGCATTATGGTGATTAACTCACATGGAATCTGCTCCCTCTGCCTTTCAAACATGACTGATCTGTTAGCAAACTGAAGCACTGCTGAGCGATGAAGGGCCCATGGATCTCTCATAAGCAGACTTTTTGGAATTTTTATTTTCATACACTGTATGATGTCAATCAAAAGTCTTTCTTAACATCACACTTGCTGTCTTGACTGCTTAAAGGAAACAATGGTTTATTACAAATTGGTAATTTTGTACCTCAGACCATTCCCATCGATACTAACACATTCCCAATTCAGCAACAAGATAAATAAAGTACTATGGTTTACAGCCTGGTTCAGCCTTGACCCACTGTGCATGCCATATACTTTAAAGTGGTAGCTAACTTGGCTGAATTGTTTCTCTTCGGCTGACCGTCGACTGTCCCCCCGACACTGATGGAATGTGATACAGGTCTAGAGGCTGTATTAATCGAAATTGTATTAGCCTACTCAAATAGTCACTTGATGTTGCTAAGTGACTATGTGGTAATTAGTCAGGCTTATCATAAAAGACACTTAAAACCTTTTTATTTATTTATTTATAAAACTATTTTAAACCTTTTTATTTTTAAACCTGCTGCCATCATAAACATGATCCTCCTCTAATTAAAAAAAAAAAAAAAACACATGAAGGCTGTTGTTTAGACCAAGTATGCAGAGACTGGAAGGAACTCACTCCTCACATACGTAAAGCAACACATGTAAGTTTTCCTACCATAAACTACACTGACTTGTAATCAGGTGAATGGTGTCTCTGTCATTCCCACTCTACACCCGTACATCTGTTCTTGCACTATGTGACTTTGTGATCTGGGTACGATCACCCTTGAGAGGTGTGTAACGCTTTATACATACACACACCAACTATCTCACTTATTTTGGTAAAACTAGATCATATTTTTGGGAGAAAATGTTGATGGGGGAGAAATGCTGGAATGGTCACCAGAACCAAAGCCGGGTAAGTGGGCAACATACTGTAACCATGCTGGACAGATTTAGGGTATGGCAGAGGCACAGTCTGCCCCAGAACTCGCTATATTGATGATTGGCATATACACAAAAAAATTCTTAAAAAACTAAAAAATCTAACAGGAAAGTTGCTAGGCTGACACACTTGCAGTCTTATAACTGGACAAAGGTCCCATAAGTAGGCACTTGACTTCTTGCAAATATTGAGAACGTTTTCAGGACAGACCCTCTGCAAGTCAATGACATGCAGAACAAGTAAACACCATGTGGTTTAATGTTTGGAACAAGTGCTTCAACATGAGATATAAGTAAGATTAAATGCCCACTAAGCCAGGAAATCCGGTCAAAGTCACTTCAGCCAACAGCACATGTGGTGTAGCATCTCATCAGTTCACCCATCATATGTTACACATTGCTCAGTTTGAAGTGTTTGTCCGTTAATTCCTTTGAAGATTTAAATCATTTCTGTTACTAATCCAGACATATAGACGTGTCTTTTAAGCTTCGTGTATAAACCTTGGATACGGACCAGGTTACAAATTAAAGTCACATTTCTCCAAAGTGAACATGCTCAGTGTTTGCTGTTGTATATCCCAGAGGAAGCGCTATGATTATAGAACAGAACAGATGGAAACTTTTGTCTCGCATTCACTGAGCACGTGCAGACTACTACCTCAGCGTGGGTTTGAGAGAGTCTGCTGGACGAGCCCTGTTCATTCATGAAAGAGACTGTGTGGAAATGATAATGTGAAAACTCTGTTTGTCTCTTTACAAGTGTAGCAGCGTGGACAGCCATGAAAAAGTCCAGATTGTGCGAGGCATATTCCATGACCATCCTATCCATCAGGGCCTGGGAGTGTGACTGGCATTTTGATTGCAGTTTTTTCTCAGGGGACAGTGTGGGACCTTGAATCTGGATCACTCACAGTCACACAGGATCCAGTGGGGACTTGTCTCAGAGAAAAAAAATGTTCTCTACTACGGAGAATTATAGTCAGTTATTTCCTCAGTTGTGTATCTTATTTTTGAAGGTGTGATAACTAATGTTTTATGGCTCTATAGCAGATGACCATAATAAATCTGTGGGCAGGGTTGTTTATCGATACCAGTGACCAATTACTTTGGTGGGAGCTGAGATTTCAGGCTTTTCAACACACTGTACAGGCTGCACTGTGTCAACACATTCCCCGCAGTACCAGTGCTGCAAAACATTACTGAAAGGAGGGAAGCTGGGAAATCTCCTTTCTCAAGCCAAAAAGACAACTGAGCGTTGTTATTCCACGATTTATTATGGTGATATAAATTCATGGCTCCATTAGATCTTAGCTTTGATTGACTGTATTGCTAACCGCCCCATGAGAACGTCCAGTCAAGCTCTGCAACCGCAACTCGGCACAGCAGGCTTGTCAATAGCAATACACGTTCTACAAACAGTTTAGAGGTCCTTTTTTGTTTCTTTCCGAATCTAAAAACACGACAGCAGAAGTTTAAGGATCGGGTTAAACTGAGTCCACTCCAACATGAGCTGAAAATGCTGCATGCTATAACTTACTACCTCAAGTAGAAATGCTAATGTAGCTCTTGCAGCTACATTATTTTTTGGTTATGTTAGAAAAGGTTCCATTCAGGACTTACACGTGGACTGTGTAGAATTCACCCAATGTGTGAGAAGAAGTCCTGGAGAAATCAAGTGTCTTCCACCTTCTCTATCTCCATTACAGTTAGTTTTGTAGTTCTATAATTCGAAGACTTGGGCTGTTAAAGTTTGCACACCAGCTGTGTGCTGTGCTGCAAGCTGTGCACAGCTACACGCAGTGAAAAAACACTGCGCGAGGCACAAGCGATTGAAGATAATGAGTTTCAGAGTGCAGTGCTGCTGTTGTCACAATGTGTCTAAAAGGGCCATTGTCTTTTAGCATTGTATGCAAGTATGTAGCTATCAAGTGCATGCTAAGGCATTTAAGGTTCTCATGTTCTCACTGTGTTTAACTAACTTATCAAGCTAATGGTTTTAAGTGGTAGAAATCTGTTAGCGACAGTCATCCATCCAAAAAAACTTAACAACGAACAGCCTGCTTCTGAATACCACTTGTCTGAAATCAAGGATCCATTGTATCAAAAATCATTATGAGTTTTGAGGTAAATCTGCCCCAGTTATTTATTATTGTTAAAATTATTTGCAGTGCCAAATTGGCAATTGTACATATTTGATGTGCCAGACAGTTAAAGACAAGTATAAAATCAAATAATCTCCCTTCAATTTTCAAACAAATGCTGAAAAGTGACACAAAAAAGTCAACTTTTTTTGGATTAAGTCTGAGGGAAGATCAAAAATGTCAAAGTCCAAAGCAGGGAGCTGCAGTGGATGGAAATTTAAGCCAGGTGCACGTGTCATCTAACCTGATTTATCATGACAGTAACCTTTGAAAAGCCAATTCAGGACTGACTCACCTGGGTCCAGGGACAGAGAGTGTGAAGCAGCTACCTGACAGATAAATCATTCTTGTTTGATTGACCGCCCCCTCTATCGGCCTGACAGACTGTTTAGGATGTCTGACTGGCTGAGCGTCAGTTATGGAACTGACTGTTGGCAGACAGGTGAAGAACTACACTGTAAAACATCTCCTTTAAACAGATCACACAAAGGTTGAGTAATACTTACTGCACTAACCAGGAATTTCTTTTAATGGGTTAACGTGTTTCTATTAACTGCCACAGTCTCTTAACAGTCTGTCACACCAGACTTTGGTTTACTAACCTCTAAAGTTTTAGGGAGCTTTGATAGACAGCCTGGTAGTTAATTCTCAGCTAGAGAAAAATAGGATGTTGAAATAATTTTCCAGTTAATGTTTTCCCCATTTTCCATGTGTTTTCTTTAAATGATAAATTGGTTAACTACCTACCAGGTTTTGTAGGACACGCGTGAACCCTGCACAGAGTTGGGAACTGAAACCTGCAGCCTGTTAACGCCGGCTGAACATAAGCCTGATTGTATGTTTCAGTGTAAAATCAACACTCACTGCTCTGTTGCAACTAGATAGTTTCACACTAACCTCACACTAACACTTTATTCAGCTGCAATATACGTACTCTCAAAATGATTCACAGTTTCACTGAAGTAAACATTCTCATGTGTTTCAATATCACCACAAGTGATTTGTTAAAATAATAACACACACGACATAATACACTACGGTAGTGTTTCAAATTTTTACACCATGTCCCACCTCAGAATATATGAGGTAGTATCATCAGTAGTACAGCTATTCTGATCGATGTTAAAGTGTCGCAGGTCTGCCCTGTTAAGCTATGCACACTTCTCTTCCTAACATTTCCAGTTTGGAACCATTTGACCACTGCATTCTATGTTACTGTCACATTTTAACACACATTAACATAACACATTTTGTAACTAATCACGCATGTTTGTATTAATTGATTGGGTGGTCGCGTACCACCAGTAGTACACAGACCATAGTTTGAGAACCTGCACACTCAGGTAAAAAATCAAAAAAGTAATTTTGTCATTTTAGTGTGACCTTTAGAAAAAAAACATCTGAAAGAATCACAAATGCCAAAATATAACCAGATTTATTTCCAGCAGATAACAAGCAGGACAAACTTTGCTTTTCATCTAAAAAAGATTACCACAATTTTACAAAAAAGAAAGTCGGGCCCCGCATGTCAGATGTTAAAGAGCTGCCAAATCCCTCGTGCTTTGCGGAGCTATCCTGAGATGATATACTTTATTATCAGAGAGGCCCACACCCGGCCCTCCCCTCTATTTCCACTATAAGATTGTGAGCAGACACCTGTCTTCGGACGGGTGTTTCTATCTGGAGGAAGCAGTTTATCTGGAATAAGAGCACCCTGCCACCCTGACAGATAACTCCTCCTCAGCTTATCCTCCTGCATAATGCTACAGAGGACAGAGCAATGTGTCATTTTTGAGGAAGAAACTTTGGGATCAGGTCATGATCCAGCAGCCAGTCCCTCCATATTACCATGAATCAATGTGCAAATGGACTGAGAATAAATCAAATGTGGCTGGCACACAGTGATTATGTAATTACATTATCTCAAAAGATTAATTGATTAAGACTAGCCACCTAATAGATGAAGAGCCGGGTCATTTCATTATCCACAGGCTCTATTTAAAAGAGCACTTCATTAAATGTGTTGAGTGTACAGTATGTTTCATATGATGTCAGTGAAGCAACAATACAATACAATAGAGCAACAGTCCTTCAGTGAGTCCTACGTTTATGAAGCTTACAAATATTTATTGAGATCTCAGAAAGAAGTCGATACTCTGTGCTCTGTGAAGACTGTACATTACGAGGTGCTGTGTTAGACTTCATTATGGAGCTGCAGTTAACAATATTTTCATTGTATCATTGTACTTTGTATCATGTATGGATCAGTCCTTTTGAGCAGGACGCCCAGTAGCCATGTTTGTATTCTTGAACTCTTAGATTATACTCAGTCTCTTCTGAAAGGTAACTCTTCAGACTTCAGCAAGTTGTACTGAACTACAAACATGCCTTTAAAATTCTGTTCCTAAAACTAGAGCTGAAAACCTGAATGAATGCATCCAATATATTTATATAGGCAGTGTTTATTGAATGATTATTGTATCGCATTACATTATGCTCTACAGGTATTTCTGTTAATGTGCTCAATCCCTGTATTAGTCTACAACATGTAGTCTAACTCTGCCATTCCTCCAGGGCACCAACATCTGGATCTGTTACAGCCTCGTGCTGCACACACCTTTTAAAAAGCATTTCATGTGAATCGGCAGATTAAATAACTCAGCTATCCCACATAAAGTGAACTGACCTGCTAAACTATTTGGACAAAATGTTTTAAGAGTATTTTATGACATTTTCAACTAAATGAATGTATATAACAGTCTGTGTTTCAATCTATAGCCAGTTCATGAGAACTTTTATATATTATGCTGTTGTAAGGAAAATGCACAGGACCAGATGTGTTTCACTTTCTTTGAAGTAAACAGAAGAACTGCATATTTGTCATGAGCATGTATGACTGAAAAGAGAAACAGTACCTCCCACTCTGTTTGATGAACACAACACCTGAAGCTTTGGGATACAAAAAAATATACTAATATATCATTTCTAAATCTCTCAACAGAAAACTTTAAATTAAAAGACACGCCTCTGAAATAAATGTGTGTGAAGGCTGAAGGCCAGCGAGAATTTATTACCAAATCCTGATTCTCAGGCTCCCATGTCTGTCTCCTGTGGGAGAGCTGAGGCAACATGCAGTAAAACAGTGGCGAGGCCTTGTGTTCTGGGTGAGGGATGGTGGTGACTGGTATGAGACTGCTGTGAGGGGATGTTCACCACAGGAGAAGCGTTTGACTCCGTGCTCCAGACAGAACCTGGGCTCACTATTTATGTTCCTGTTGGGATACCTGGGGACCGGTGAGTGTCTCCACTCCTTCTATACGCTCATGACATATGGCTTGGCTTGGTATTTGGAACAGGACAGAGAAAGGGAGCATTGTTCTATGAGGACAATGTTGTGTAGTTAAACATTAGGAAGACCGAGTTTTAAATGATTTGTATTGGATTCAAAGTGAGGCGCTAAATGCTGGACTGCAGGAATAAGAACTGCACTCAGAACTTTGCATTATAATTAAGATTTATGAAGTGCTACAGAAGGCCACAAACACATACTGTTTTGGTTCAGTCTCTTCTCTTTGATTAACTTAGTATCCAGCATTTTGTGTACTTGTGTTTTTCATTAAAATGTCCACGATCTACCTTTATGGAAATACATCCAAGAGGAGGTGACACGACATACTTGCATACCTAATCAAGTAGCAGTAACTCTGATAAAGCATACAGTTTCATTGCTGCTTCTGACCACAGATCGTGGTGCCACTACAGTGATGTAGTGAGTGGTGGGTGATATGCAATATAAAAAGTAGAAAAGTCAAAGAACTAAAGTAGGGATAGGGAGAATGGTGCCTCTTTCATTCCCACGCCTGTTTCTGTTTCTGTAACTTGGTTTGTGTGGGTATGATTCCCATCAAGAAGTGCCTAACACTTTAAAGTACACACTGTGGGGCTAGCTTTGTATTCTCAGTAGAAGTAGTCCTGAAGATGAAGGCAACAAATTAACAATATTTTTAACAATATTAACAATTTTTTCCCCCTAAATTCCTGGTTTTATCATTTTTGTTTACACACATTCATGTTGGTAACTGACACAGATCACATTCTGAAATAGTAATCACTGTCTTCCAAAACAAAAAATATATTGAACAAGATTTCAGAGAACGTTCTGTGCTATGAAGGTATTTTTTGACTTACCTTCATCAGGTTGGATGAGCAAAACAGGGTGTTCTTTCGTCTCCTCCTGTTTCTCTGTCTCCTCTTCCTTCACCTCTTCCTGGTCTTCAGTGTGAAGGTTAACCAACTTCTGACCTGGCTTTGTAGTGGGCTCACTCTCATCCAGCGTGAGCCTTACTGGTGGCAGGGTGCTGGTGGTGGTAATGACATGGACCATGGGAGTTGTCAGGTACTCAGGCCTCTTGGGGGAACTGGTGCTGGGCTCGGGCGTGGTCTTTTCGTAGCTGCTGGTTGGATCGCTGCTCTCTGACCCCTCGTGGCCTTTCTCCTGTTGTACTGACTTTATTTTGTAAGGTACATCCCCTCCTTCAGGCCCAGTGACACTATGAAATGTTACTATTTCTTCTTCCTTCTTCTCTTCTGTCTCTTCATCCATCCCTTCCTCGCTTTCTGGTGGGACTGTCTCTGGTAATTCTTTCAGATCATGTGGACTTGTCTGGGGATGAATTGGACTCTCTGGGCTTCTCATCATGTACAGTGGAAAGTTCACCCTATCTGATCGTCTCTGCTGATTGGTTTGACTGTCTGTACCTCTCGCTGGATGACTAACGTTTATCTGATTCACTGAACCTCTGGGTGTCACATTATTTGATGCATTTCGATAACGTGTCTTAGACTCTGAGCCTCTCTCATGATGAACTGCACTCTCTGAAATCATATGCGGATGTGGAGGGTTTTTTTCATTCCCTAATCCTTCATTTAGTGGAAATATGACACTATCTGAACTTTTGAGTGTATGCAATGGATTCTCAACATCTGTCTGTGTAGTAAGATCACTGAATGTGACACTTGGTAGACCCTGTGAGGGCTGCCAAGAAGAAGTGGTGTCCTTGTGCATATGTAGCCTGACAGTACTCTGCTCTTGTCTCAGGGGATTTTCTGTCACTTCCTCTCTGTCTGCAGCATGGTCATGAACTCCATATCGCTCTCTCAGCTCCAGCTTGCTTTGAATGCCAGTGCTCTGTAGGGCAGATGTTCTGTCAGGTCTGTCAGAGCCTCGGGATACAGAGATAACCTTGTTGAAGGAGGAGGACTGGGTGGGGAAGACCAGAGATTGAGGGTAAGTCTCTGGAAAGTCTGTAGGACCATAATCATAATCTTCTGACTCCTCTTTGTCCAAAGGCAATTTGAAGAGAAGATTCCCATTAGGAGGATGGTGATATGGTGTGGATTGGTCTTTGTGCCCTTGTTGGTCAAACCTGTAGGGGTAACTGTTGGCCCTGCTGTTCTCCTCTGTTGGTGCAGCTAACATTGGCTTCTGGACATTGCGCGGATCACAGTTTGGTACAGGATAGCACATGAGCTTCCCCCCTTCATTTGGGCAGTGGCAGACCCGGCAGGAGTCAATGTGGAAGGAGTGTCCGGCGTCATACTTTTGCCCATCATGAACGCATCCTACACGTTCACACTGCATGCAACCATCTGCAGGCTCGGAAACCTCGATGCAGTTTGGTGGAATGTCAGGACAGCTGATGAAGTGGCAGCTGATCCGACCACCTCCTGAAGGGCAGGAGCACTCCGTGCTGCCATAGTCAACAAAGTAAGAGTCTCCCTCGGGCACCTTGCCATTCTTGAATCCGGCATTGATGCAATCGTAATATTGGTAACCCTCGCATGTGCATCCTTTGTGCAGGCATGAAGCGCAACAGGCGCCACTCTCCAGCACTTCTTCGATACAGTTGTGAAGCTGGGGACAGTCCACGCCGGTGCAGTCACGCTGGCACAAGCAGACGCTCAGGTAAATAAAGAGAAGAGTATACCTCAGCAGTGTTTCTTCAGCTATCACAAGGCAAGCCATGGCACCAGGTGTATGTACAACAATCAAAGGAGATCAGGTATTGTCCTTTAGTGTGTCTTCAAGGATTCTGGCACATTCTGACCATGTGAACCAACTCTAATCTGCAAGAAAGAGGCAGACAGGCAGACAGGGGCTTATTTCTCAGAATTGAAGCAGACCGACATCTGGCTTCATTGCTGATCTCACGAGAGTCCAACTTTTACAGCCTCATAGTTGTCCTAACATTAAGGCTGCATGCTCCTCATTAACATCAGCTGCAGTACAGGGTTTTGAATCATTCTGCAGGCTGTCATGATGAAACTTGGAACCTGCCCAAGTCTTTTTGTTTCTACCCCATCCCTGATTATCTCCATAAGAAAAATTGCCATAACATTCTTGTGTTGCAATCAACCCTAAAGTCTATCTGCTGAACTTCAAGGATTCATAATGCTTAAGCAGAGTGTGTTGGAAACTGATTACACTTCATGGAAAGAACATTCTCTTAAGTAATTAGCAAAGTAGGGACCAAAGTGCAAAGTCTTTGACTAATGATTCTTGTTCTAAATGATGTGTTTAATAAGAGTTGTAGTTTCAGTGACTGGTTTCACACAGCTCCAGTCAGTAACAGCAGTCAGCCAGTTCGTTTCAGTGAATCAACAAAAGAAGTAAAGCTTCAAGTTTGAGACAAATACCTTCGACACCACACTGTGCTGTTCTGAATTTGCAAAAAAATCCCCAAAACTAAAGTTATTTTCTTTGCAAACATGTTTTTGGACAAATCAAATATATCAAAGCATCCACTAAGCATATTTTCTCATAGCCTGTACCCCCCTATCAAATATCAAACTGAAACGTCTCTATTCCTGGCCTGATATTCATGAAGTATCTATGAAGTGCTGAATTTAACACCATTTTGCCACAAATGGTGCTGTCAGTAGTCTGTAGATCTGCTCTAAATAAGGACAGTTATTCATATGGTCATCTGTGATCTCAGTCAGGAGCTGCAGTTTTAAAGACCAGAACCAGAGACTGAGCTTGGGAAGCTCTGAAATAGTTAACAGGTTTTACTCAGATGTGTATTTTATTAAAAACTGCTTTTGGTACCTTTGCCATGCATTATGTAATACAAAAGAATACAAACACATCAACAAAGTGACACCTTGCCTTTAGAGACGTAGTGAGAGTGCAGCTCCCTCTATTTGTGGAGTAATAACTCTTGTTTGAATGCATTTCATGTGTTATATGTATTCTTGTGTTTCAGGTTCTCAAAAGCAGCAAAATGAACTTCCTTGGCATGGAAAAATATAAATGTAAAAAATTGTTTGGTTACAAAAGCCCTCACAAGCTCCACCATGAAGCTTTTTGTTCTGCAGCTTCACAGACCGTTCTAATAAAAAAGGCTGGGTTTGATATTCTAGTGTATCAAAGCCAAGCAGTCTGAACCACAAAATGCATTGTATGAAGCAGAGAAAGAAAAGTTGAATAATTGGCATTTTCTTGCTCTAAACTTTCAGAGATGAAGCTGCTGTGACAGCCTCCCTGGGGGAATAACTAGCCCGGCCCGCCCTCCCAAAGGCCCTCTGACACTACACTGAGCTTACTTCTTGCCTGAGCGGTAAGCATCACGGCAACACTGTCAGTGGACATGACATGCAGCCATACTGTACCAGACATAATAAAAGTTGGCAAGGCAAGTGCTGTGAAAGAATGCAAGGGGTCTTTGCAGCCTAGTGTTTCCCAAACTCCTGAGGGATGGGGGGGGGGGGGGGGATTCCTCCTGTTTTCTCTCTCTCTCTCTGCAGCACACACACTCAGCTGATCTCTAAACAATCCCTGATGTCATGCAGCTCTGCCAGCATGGACAAAAATGAGAGGAATCTTTTAAAGCTTCACTTATGAAGAAGATGTGGATCAGAGCTGTAATACTGACACCAATTATTATTGAACTATGTTAAAATCACTTTAAACTTGGCTCATGCTTCGTAGTAACAAGACAATAATAATAATTATTATAATAACAGTGAGTCTATTGAAGTTTCCATGCTGTTTGTCACACCTGTATGCCATAAGAGATTTTGAATATTCAGTCTTTAAGTAACTGATTGCATCCAGAGAGCAGACAAAAATACTAAATAGAAACTTTTCTTTAGTCTCATGCACAAACTGAACTACAGCTTGTCACCTCTGTCTACCTGATGACTGCAAAACGTATCCAACTCAACCACTGACTGCATACATGCATTCAAAAGTACGTACGTAATTCTCCAATAAGAGTAAACTTTTAAAGAAGTAATCCGCATTGCGTTCTTACCACAACATCCCAGGATCAAACTGTGAGTTATGTTTGCAGCAGCAGGCGAAGATAAGAAGAAGAAGAAAAAAAAAAGCAAAAGCTGCGGACACTTTTGACGGTTTATCGAGTGAAGCAGTTTGTAGATAGCGCTTTGAGTTACCTCGTCATGTACGGACTGATGGGCTGCAGAGCCACCGGCTGTCGGTCCTCCGAGCGACTCAAGTGTAAACCTTTTGACCATCGCAGCGCTGCTGGGAGCGGGCAGGCAGTCAGGCAGGCGGAGGGGGAGGTACGAAAAGTTTCCCCTGCTGTGGAGTCCGGAGGAGTCTGCTGGCAGGGCCGGCCCACACAATACAACAGGTAAAGATGGAGAGTTTTATTTGGCCTGTTCTGGCTTATATTATTATTATTATTATTATTATTATTAGTGGAAGACAAACCAACAAAGGGGGGCTATGCCTGTGTTGAAAAAACTCATGTTAATGCCATTTCCTAGTACCCTACTAGGTACTAGTACTGGAAAAGGCAAACCACCTCTGTAAACTCTGTTCTCCAGCAGTCTATAACAAAATGATAGGCTTATTCAACATAAATTATATAGTTTTATATTTTATTTTATTCTTAGAATTGATTGAAAGTATTTTTCTCTCAGTCTCATGAGTATGGTCTCATGTTTTATATCATATTAAACTGCATATCTTTGGATTTTGGACAAACAACACCTTAGACTTTGGAAATTGGGATTAACATTTTTCATATTTTATAGATCAATCAATTAATGTAGAAAATAATCGTCAGATGAATCAATAATGAAAACAACCATTAGTTTCAGCCCTACACAGAAACAGCTCAGGGGATATTTAGTTGGCAGCTGGCCTGACTCTGTCTAAAGTTGAAAAATATGTCTATCTGCACCATTAAAGCTTTAAATTGGTGCTAAATTGTTTTTTTTTTTTTTGTTTGTTTGTTTTTTACTTTTGACAAAGACAGGCTAACTGTTTCCCCTTGTTATCAGTCTTTATGCTAAGCTAGGCTAATCAGTTCCCAGCTCCAGCTCCAGCTCAGTCCATAACACACAGACATGAGTGGTATCTATCTTTTAAAGAAATAGGTGAATATAAAGCATGACTTTGTGTGTAAAAATGTCCACATACCTGCATGCATACATATTCTCTGAACTCACATAAGATTTATATCAGCTAAAAAGATAAGCTTTGGTCTGTTTGTCCTCTCATATTAGACTTATTGGTATATATATGGTATGTATTATGTGCTGCTGCACTCAGATTTCCTTTGGAGCCAGGTCGTTGGCCTCCAGGGTAAATGTTAGCTGCTGTTTTAGGGATCTTGCATGTACCTCTTAAATGTAAGGCCATAACCTTGGCTAAACAAGAGTCTCACGCTCACATCATCCGTCACACTGCTGTCTGTCAGAGTCCTGCAACCCATGCATGACACAAGGCCACAGGCTATCTCAACAAAAGCACAGATCTCCTTCAAATACAGGCTTGTTTTTAATTACCCGTTTGATCCTAACTTAGCCGAGTCCCTGGAGGGATGAAGATCGTGTCTTTGAATTCACATGTGGTAAAGAAATAATTCATCCTCAGTCATTTTAATATATATTCACCTTTTGGAAGGAGCATGACCCTGCAACAGCAAATGGCAGAAGACGAAGTGACTTTACAACTTGAGACCAATCTTGTGTCTCTCGACACCCCTCCCTTTATTTGAAGCGGCCCCTTTAGAGGGCATCGTAAATTTGGCCCCATGCGGCACCTCCAGAGGACATCTGAGTTCAAAGAGTGAAGGGAGTGCGGATGTTGTTTGGGATAAAATGTGGCATGCTACATGTTTGAATGGACTCACTCAGCATTGTTGGAGCACAATGACCCGATCAGCAGCCTGGACCCCTCCCAGCAGCCAGCATAAAGATCCTAATGAGGAGCTGTCGGGAGCCTGGGGTGGAGTGGTGGTCGGTGCTGTGATAAACAGATCGCTCTGATCACAGATAAGACCATTGCCAGGGGAGTCGGCCAGCTTTCAACTAGAGATGAGAGATGAGGTAAAACAATAGAGAGGACTCGCATTCAGAGTGTTCAAGGCTGGGTCAGTGGAAGGACATGTCAAAACTTGCTCGTAGGCCTACATTTTTTACTTTATCAACTATACCGTGGACCAGCTGCCTTATATTTCACATATAAAAATAGTCTTGGCAGCTCCCTGGGGTTAAATGCAGGTTTGTCTGAAGTCACACATATGACACAGTGTAGGATAACAAGATCAGAGAGGGGCTGCCATGGAATAGCGAACAAACTTGGATTTTTCATGCGCATAACAGGATCAGACTCGGCCCTGCTATAAAACACTGAGTGGGACTCGACAACGCATGGGTGAGATTTGTGGAATCCCAGTGTGATCTCCGGGGAAAGCCATCAGACTCAGACAAGGCTTTGAAATAGCCGGGGAGACCTTAGGGAGTCCGGGCTTCATGTGTGGGGTCAGCGGGGGGCATCTGGCTCAAGACACACCGGTGTCCCTCTTCTATGTTTTATTGAAGAGACTCACAAATGGCTTTGACATCATGTCTGGGGCCACTTTGCCACTTGAAATTGGCTGCAGTAATGTATCAATACTGTAGATAAAGTGAATGACACATACTGTACCTATACATATGGGCTGCTCTGTGTCAGTTCAGAACATTAATAAGAAAATAAAAGTCTACAGGAAAATGGAACAGACTTCCGTTAACCTCGGTTTCCACTTTTGGCTTGAAATTTCGATCACTATCAGAGTTTTCCTCAAAACCAGCTGGAGTTGAAGTGAAATCATGTTATATAATCACAGAATATCTAATATATGTGCAGCTGGAATGAATATTATCTCTCAAATAAAATATTCTGGGAGCACACAGGCTGCAGCGTAAGTCAACAAGAAACAACACAATGAGACTGACAAGATGCTCGTCATGCTTCGAGGTCTCGAGAGATGGCAACATGTCCAATCAATTTAAAAAAAAAAAAAATTTTGGTTTTGGCTTTTCAAAGTGGCCAAATTATAGATTGGAGTTATGATGGAAATGTACTGCAGGCGTGATTACAGATTTTCGGATCAGACTGGTCTCTTTGTTAAGGCTTTGTCTGTTGCAGTAAACTGTCCACAACTGTGTTTGTTTTTCACTGTTGAGTGTGAAGGTTCATTCTTGGCCTTTGAAACTGTAATTTCACAGTTTTTCCCTGTCAGACTTTCTTGTATGTTATCTACAGCTGTGTGTTTGTTTTGGAGAAATTAATAAACAGATATAGAGATGACTTGTGTGACATGTTGTGTGAACAGCCTTGCAAGCAACATACTTGTTCGCTGGTGGGGTTATAAGTAAAAGCCTGCCATTTCCACTTTCAAGTGTCTGACATCCAGGTCAAATCCAGATGTTTTTTCAATACAGTTTCATTTACAAATCTGTAGGATAGTAAAATCAAGACAGAAATCATGCAGCATAAACCTGACCTGTGTCATAGTCATGTACCTGAAGCTGGACTAGAACTAGAACAACTGTAATAAAGTTAGTGTGGCATGCTGGACACTTTTCACCATTAGTGGCCATTTTGGCTACATAACAGGAGGTTGAGGGCTTTGTGAAAATGGCAGGCGAAAAAGCTGCTGGCTGTGGCTGTGGTGAATACCATAATAAATAAATGTAACTTGTACGCATGTTTTATATTTTGGCAGTCAAATGCCAGCACTAATGTTCTGCCTGGTTGCAGTTCAGCAAAGAAGAAGTGGTAAAATGCTGCAATCATCATTTCCGGAAAGTGCACACCACACATGAAGTACGCAGTGTAACAGAACCATCTGAACTGAGACACAGCACTGGTTTCACTGGATTTATAGGCTTCGTTGTCTGTTCCGTACACAGCTCCACATAGATGTCAAACACCATTTGATGATCCAATAAGAACTTTATTTGAAGCATACTGAGGCTTTTATTGTAGTACACATAACATCTTTGTCCTGCCGTGTAATGTGTTTGTGTGCCTCATGATTAGGGCACTAACTAGCTATTGTCTTCATATGCTACGGTATGCGCTTGTATGACTGTAAATACAGAACTTTCACCAGAACGACACAAAGGACAGGATGGGGCACATTAGCCACCTAATGATGCAGGCGCCTCATTACACAGGGCTGGTCACATACAACATACCACCTCCATCTGCTGAGCAGTTCACACACAGGTCACCAATATCCTGTTTGGCTGCAAGTGAAATGATTATCATGCAAACGATCTCACATCCTGTCTTTAACACATGTATCACAACTGTGCTCTTTAAAACAGGACACTGTTTACGAGACGACGTGCATCAGCTCCACTGATGACTCAACTTATGAATTTTGGTTTTTCCTTGCTTGGCACTATTTAATAATAAACTATGAGGTGGAGACATTAAATGATTGGACTGTTCTTGATTCGCTCAGTGAGTTCCTGTGCAAAATGTTTTGGTGAATAAATGCATGAAATGACTCCCAGACTACTAACTAAATTCAGGCGGTAATGTGTATGGAAAGCATAAATAGAATATTTTTGGAACATTTTCCCCATCACTGGCTGACTTAGAGACTAAAAAGTGTGGAAATAGCTGCCTCTCTGTGAATGATTATGATATGTGCAACATGTTTCAATTAACTTCTGGAACCAGTTCAACTGTAAATTCTTATTTTCTGCAGAGCAAAGGACACAGAGTTACCTTATCCTCTGTAGTTTATGATATACAGGATGTGTGAATACCTGGTGTGGGACCCATAGTTATGTTGAGCAGAGTGCACCCACCATTGTAGTTCATTTAATGTACTGTTTTCACTGAATTTAATTAATTTGTTTAATTTTTGTAATATTTTATTTACTAATGCACCGAGACGTCCTTTCACAATGGTGGCTGGTTTTTGACTGGGTGTATTTGTGGTGTCTGTGGGTGCAGGCACTGCATGGGGGTCCTAGAGATGATGCAAAAGGGCCGTGCATATCAGATGAAGATGTGGACAGTGTGCAGAACTGTGCTGATGTGTTGGTGTGTACGTGCAAAACAAAGTAAAGTTTTATTTTGAACTTATGCACGCCTGGAAGTCTTTTTTGTGTCCAAGTGTACAACACTGGTCAAAGCATCAGTGCAGCATCACTGATCCGTCTGAGAAACATACCAACTTCTGCAAAGAAAACATCATCTCCAGTGCATTGATACATAGTCTTGAAACAGAGTGACCTCCACATGGGCCTCAATCTGCAGGGTTATCTGAGAGAAACAGCGCACTGGTTTGCAGGGCAAAAGTGAACTCTGAAGAGAGAGAGGGGAAGTGGGTGGTGTCGTGCTCTGGAATCTCCATTAGCCTGGCACTGTAGAGGACAGAGCAGGCCCTGCCTCGTGTCACTGATTCTCTTAACACTGGGTCAGGTAACCAAGGGCCCTTTTAAAAGCAAATGCAAAGCACACTGACTGTTTTAAAAGAATATGTGCTGAAGTCAAGACTTTTAAAGACTCAGGTGAACCCCACATAGACCTAGCTCATGCTGTGTTTTATCTCTACTTGCCTTCGCTCACATAATTCGTCTCTCGCTGAGAATGGGCTGCACATGCACCAGCACTGAGGTCAGAATCAAAACTGTGACTGAGTACATGAAGAAAAGCTTAATGCCTTGATCCTCTTTTTATTCAAACTCCATTTGAACAAAATGGAATGAAACTTTCCTCTTTGGTTAATTAAAAACAGTGACTCATCAAACCAAATCTGAACCAATTTGGCTGAATCAAACCTGCCAAGCAAGCATCATAATGCCTCGCCTGTGTTTGCCAGCGTGTCAGCTTCTCTCAGTCACTGGCTGACCCGTCTTCTTTTGGCAGCACGGTATGTTTGGACGGAGCAGGGTGAGCAAAGAGCGGGGCATTGACAGACGTGCTCTGACTGCTGCCTGTGCCAGTCAACAGGATGCTATAGACTGATCCTCCTGATTGAGAGTAATAGCATGTTGTTGACTACAGAGAAATAAACAAGTGAGAGGGAAATTCAGCATTTAGGGTGAGATTCAAACTGGTCAGGTGATGTGTCTGCATGGAGTTTCACACAATAGTTACTGTATTTTAATTCCTGATCATGATGGTCATGGGGTTGTGCATGTAATAATAGGTACAGAAACCCAGTATTTTTATTTTATAAGATTAAGATTAAGGTTCAGGAGGTAGAGTAGGTCGTCCACTAATCGAGTGGTTTGTAGTTCGACCCCCAGCTCCTCCAGTCTGCATGTGGAAGTGTCCTTGGGCAAGATAATTAACCTGAAGTTGTTCCTGAGGTCTGTGACATCAGTGTGATTGGTAAGCTCCCAGAAACTAATAAGCAGTTGGCAACCTGCATAGTGGCCATGGCATCAGTATATGAATGTATGTGAATGGCTGAATGAGATATGTGGTATAAAAGTGCCTTGAGTTGTTGGAAGACAAGGAAGATGCTATATAAGTACAGTCCACTTACCATATGCAATCTATATCAGTGGTGGTAGATGGACCTTAAAGATCTTAAAGCTGGCTATCTGCAACTAATCAATATTTTTTATATAAACAATGGATCAAATGACTATGTGTAATGTGAAAAGTGTCGCTTTTATGACACTTCCTCTCAGTTGTGTCAAATGTTTTTAAACATCATTTTGATTTCATTTCATATTTAAATTTTCTATAACATGTTGTGTACATCAAATGTGTGTGAGCTTCTTGAAGAGTAGTAAAAACCTGAGAACTGTTTTAAAGCTGCAGATGATCTTTTTTTAGTCACTTGAGAGGTGTAGACAGTCCATTACAAGATGATTTGACATCACCTCATGAAGTTGTTAAAGTGAACTCGTTAGTCAACACTTGGCTATTTACACATCCAGCAGACACAGAGTAACATTAGCACTTGTTTATTCGTGTTTCTGATGTAAGTCCAGTATTCACGCTCCTTTTGGTCTTTTCCATCTCCTGAGGGAAATATCTGCCTCTTTAGCCGCTAAATACTAAATACTCATCTACAGTATGTTCACCAGCTGGTCTCTTTATTAGAGGGGCTAAAAACAGCTGTAAAAACATATGAATGGTGACCTTGGAAGAACATTACACCAAAACAGTTAGCTAAAAGATGCTAAAATGGTGAAGGCTAAAGGGCTAAATTACCAGCTGGGCAGAGTGAGCAACTGTCTAAGAGGGCTCTAATAAACTCCTGTGGAACACCGTTACTACACAGTTACTTTGTGGTAATTTGATTAATCACTGCAGTGTAAAGGTGGCTCCCCATTTTCACCTAATCATGATGTGTTGATTCAATATGTACTTTTAATATCTGAAATATTTTAGGCGGTTCTGCTTACATGGTGCTTCTCCATTAAAAAGGGGACAGGGTATGCTGGCATTGAAATCCTGGTTCATTTCTGTGGTATCAGCAAACTAAAGAAGTGGGGTTGGCTTTCTTTGGTGATTTTTTTTGGTGATTTTTTGGTGAAAAAATCAGGATCAGAATCAAAACTGTGTGTTAGTCTGGCCTTGTAAAACTGAGGGAAACCACATACTTAAATTTTCTGTAGGTTTGTAACTTATGATCCCTTTGTCACATTTGTGTAAGTCAGGTACGTCAAGAGTAAAGGCCCAGACACTACAGGAGGCAGAGCTTCTGCAGTAATAACACCACACACAGAGCTGAACACTTGACACACAGTACAACAATGAACTGACACTGAAGCAGAGCATCACACGGACTAAGGGCGCTTTCACACAAGTGCTGTTTGTTGCTGTGAGTTTGTTTCCTCGGATAGTCTGGTTCGTTCGGGCAGGTGTGAAAGCTCATCCGAACTCTGGTGCAGACCAAACAAGTGAACTCTGGTCTGCCTGAAAACGTGGGTCTTGGTCTCTGCTTACAAGTGAACTCTGGTTCGGTTTGCTTACAGTGCGAAAGCAAACGGACTATACAGCGAACCAAAGATCAGAAAGCTGAGCTGGTTTTCTTCTTCCTGGTGCTTTTTTTCTTCCAAGTCAGTGCTTGGAAAAGTGCATTATGAAAGTGAACCAAATCAATTGAAGGTGTTTTCAGCGTTCCCCGCCCAATCAAACTGAGGGTTGAACTAATGACAGTATAAAGAATGGACAGTGATGTCACCCATAGGTTTCCAAAGCGCCGCTCTGAAGCCAAAAATATGCAGTCTTCTGGCTCTACTTCCATATAACATATATATATATATATATATATATATATATATATATATATATATATATATATATATCCAACGCTGTGGTGATGTATACCCGAGGCAAGACGCCTGCTCTCATTTGTAATAACACATACCTGTCAATCAAATAGGCCATGCTGTTAATTATCCATAACTTATGCCTTAATATCATTGGAGGAGGTGAGTTGTATACAAATTCACCCTTAGTACAGTTGAGAAATTTGCTTTAGAGACCAAAACTGTTTTTTGTACCAGGCTGTAAACATGTTTATTTCTGCTGTGAATCTGCACATTTGAACATGGGGACTTATGAGACTCACTTTCTGCAGTCTGTCTCAAGAGGCCGCTTGAGGAATTACAGTTTTTAGTACTTACTTGACTTTAGTACTGACTAAATTTCCCAGGTTGCAGCTTGGGTGGAACAGATAATCAAAATTCGTGGGAAGTGCAACACAGGCAGGAAGTAGAGCTGCAGACACAAGAAAGGGGATATTTACAAAATAAAAAAGGAAATACTAAACAAGAAACCCCAAACCATAGCACCTTTCCAATAGTTCACATAAAATATAGAAATAATTAAATCATAAAATTGTTAATTAGTGCAGCTTTAAAGCATTAAAAAGCAAACATGGCTGTAATGTAGATGTATTCTAGACCTGGATCACATTCTTTCATTATCTTAAATTCTAGGTAAATTTCCTTGTAGCTCGTGCTACAATACATTTCTACACACTACAGTACGTGTATAGAAAAAGAGTGTATAATTGATATAATTCCTACATGATGCAATCACTGATTCACTCTTAGGTGGCAGTTATTATGCAAAATAGCAATTTACAGACGGGCTTTTATTTTGAATTCATTGAATTCTCTGTATGAAGCAGTTTGGCATCCTGTATGTGTGAAAAGCAGAGGTCATGCAGTGTGGACCATGTCTGATCTCAATCTTTCTTCGTCCTGGAGTTTAACTGAAAAAGGATGTTTCTTTTTATCAGTGGTTGTTTTGTTAAATGCAACTATTCACACCCATTCAGTTAATCAGCTTCTGATTTCATGAAATATGCATGGGCAACCAGCAGGCGCTCGGCAGGGAGCTTTGGTTTCCAGGGGATGTTGCTCGATACGGAGGAGGCATCCAAATTATGTATTGCTCCAAATTGGCTCCCTGTGTCTTCAGTGTTCTACACTGCAGCAAAAAAAACTCAGTCATGGCATCACAGTTCAGAAGTTTCAGACTGTGAAACTCTGAAATCAAGAACTACACACAACCTCAAACATTCCTTTACCCTTTTAACCCTCGTGGTTCTGAAGGCTGGCTGAAGCAGCACTGATTCAAGCCCTGTGTTGACAGGAAGATGCATTCCTGTCGTGAGCTGATGAATGGACCATATACGGCCTCTTTTGTCATCTCCCTCTGCAGTGATGGAAGGCAACACTAAGCCAGCGGACAAAGGCAGCCTTTAAAGCATGAAAAACGAAAAGCAACACCTGGAGCAGAGTCAGCTGTTCCTTCTTTCATCGAGGCTTCTGGCTGCAGAAAAACAACACCGCTGCAATGGGGAACAGTTCATCATGTCACAATAGCCTGACCTTTATCTTGGATTAAAAGAAAGATCAGTGAAAAGTAATTGCAGATGGACAAGCTCCGTAAATGTCAGATATTATCCTGTTTGCTTTGGAAAATTCTTCCCATGGTGCTTTTCGAAATCTACAGATAACACATGTAATAAATAACAGTGGTGATATTGATTTGGTAAAAGCCGTTATGTTATCTTGCACTGGAAAAAAAAAACATAAAGCTGTGCCATTTGGGCTCATTTATAAAGAACCGTTTGCATTTGGCAGTGTGTGTTTTTTCCTCCCATCATTTAACAACATCATAACAGCTATTTAAATGAGTAGCCCTTCAACTCTCAAATGTCAACCCAATCAACAGTCACGCTAAATGTTGACAGTGTGCCATTGTTTTATGCGGCCCCCAAATGGCATTTGAAAAAGCAGTGATAGGTAAAATAGGACAAAGATCTCATCCCATATGGTCAGCAGATCCACATGAGCCAGCCTCAAGTGCTACACCTCTGTCAGACAGAGAGAATCCAGCAGGAACTACAGGGAGAAACAATAACATCTCCTCTTAAAGCTGCTGTTGTTCACGTCAGGAGTCATGTTATTACACCAGCATTTGATGACCATGTTGCATCACTGTTTTTCCCACAGGCAGTGCAAAACCACATCCCCAAAGAAGTATTTACTTTGGCATTCTCGGTGTACCTTCTCTCAAACTGTTTGGGAATTCATGGTGTAAAGTTTGGAGTTTTACAATGAAACCCAATGGGCCAGATCGGTTCTGCCTGACCGGTCCCATTGGCCATCTCAGGTCTGTGTTCGGCTTAATGATGTGTGAAATTTGCATAGCTGTCCCGTGTCATCCCAGATGAGCGAAAGCGCCGTAGCAGACAAACTGGCTCTGAGATGCCTGCGCCGATGAAACATCTGTCTGATTGAACCGACCCATTATTTTTAAGGACTGTTAGTGTTAAATGTGAATTCAAAACATAATGATGTGACGTGTTTGCTTCAGGACATTTAAACACGATGATACAAAGTGCGTTTAGGTGACATAATGCACCCCCAGGCAGCCATATTGGAGGTCCTCAGCTGTGGAGCACTAAAACACAGAACATCTGCTCGAGTCTCAGCAGGATTACATAGATGTGACGGAGTTTTGTTCTGGTGTTTAGTGGAAGCTCAGTGAAGCTAATGAGCATGCTTTTTATGTGCATCAGCAAGTTAACAACATAGTCAGCTGAACACTGATATCACAACTTGCTTGTGAGAATAAGCACATGATTAAATACAGGCTCAGTTGCCAAAATATATCAAAACATAAATATATATTCCATCATTTTTTGTGATACTCTTACAGTGTTCAAGCCTCTGAAAATTGATTCAAATACCAACTATCCAACAGTAAATGCAAAACATTCAATGTTAAAGTTTGTTTAAATAATCATTGCTGTATATTAATTATTAAGACAGTCGATCTGCTTTAAAGGGACTGTGTGTGTCTGGTTTGCTCAGATTTAATAATCTCCTTGACAACATAAACACACAATCCACCAACTGTTAGGAGTGAACGGTAAAAAATTGATTTACATAACAACTACAGTCCTTATCATCTAAAGATACCAAAATTCATAAGTCGTTAACAATGCTGCGTTGAAGGGACAAAAGCACTGTTAGAAATAAAGACTGCTCCAACACGATTGGTCAAACCGGTGCCATAATCCTCACCTGTCCTGCAGTCATACGCAGATATCCTTATAACTCTGACTTATCTTGAGTTTATCTTCAATGAAGGCAAGAATTTAGCCAGGTTTAATGACCAAATAATTAGCTTTGTGAGATTAGAGATGAAGTATTATGTTAATATTTATAATGTTATCAGAGAGTCACACTCAAATCAAAAAAAAAAAAAAAACAACTGTCCGGTCCATTTCATTTCAGAAGAGCATCGCCTGTGCAGTGTTGTGGTTTCCCTGGTGCTAGCATCACATCACAGCACAGAGGGTGATCTCAGCAGCAGAGCACAGACCAGAGCTGTTCTAAGGAGTCTTCTCTATGACTTGTAAGGAGATTTATGGATATTTATTCACAATGTCATCAGAAATAATGATACATCCTCAGGAAAGCACAAGTCACACTGAATCTAAAAAATGTGCATCGTGTGTGTGTTCAGATTTGACTGACTTATGACTCAAAGGAGTGCAGTTTGGTGGATATAGTGGAAATCATTTAAAATTTTATCTTATTTATTCATATCTCGCAATGTACTGTGTCTTAATGTCTCACTCTATGTACAGCCCTTTGAATTGCCTTGTTGTTGTGCTATGCAAATAGCCTTGCCTTGCCTAATTACCTCCATGAGCTGCATGTCACAGCCGGTTAGTAAGTCAAATCAGCAGGCCAAAGCGCCTGTTTGCAGAACCCCGGCACGCTCCTGTCCCCTTCACCTCTCACAGGCAGAAGACTGTAAGACGCTCCCAAATTATTGCAGCTAACTTTAAAAAAAAATAAAAAGCTCACACACTTTTTTGTTTTGTTTTCTCTCCGGTCAGACAGCAACCTTCATCAAGAGTTCATGAAGTTAGTTTAACTGCCAGTTATGTCTCATAGTGTACTTTGGCAGCAATTAGGGGTTCAGCTGTTTTCACAAGGACACCTCAACCAAACTGGGGGCGACTAGCAAGAGATGTGAATCTGACCATGACCCTCCAATTACTGCACAACGCAATCTACCACCTGAGCCACAGACAACATATTCTATTTATTCTCTTTATTTCTTTAAGTATAAATTGATTTTGAATTGAGCGGATTCTGATTTGACGGTTACATCAAGAGGTGTCATCAGATTTTGATTAACATTGCTAAATTCTGAGTGGTCTAAAGGACAACCTGACATCACCTTTTTACGACAGACTTCAGGAAATCTCTCATTGTTTCCATATTGGCAGAAAAATGTGTGTTCACGTAAGACCCAATCACTCACAGTGAGAGGCTGATTGAAAAATTGTTTCTTTAGGGCCTTTCATTCAGCGACGTCCCACTTACTCTGGATAATCAGCAGGCTTCGCTGTGAACACATTTCATTGGACTATTTATTTGGTAGAAAGTAGTTCCAGTTTGGGATTTGGAAACAATATGCCTTTGAATCACCAGTGTGCGTGTGTACAGGGAACATACCAGTAAAGACGCCAGGGCTGCATCTGGGCCTCAGTTGCTGTGAATGCATGGAGAAGTGAAGCGTCCGCCGAACTGGAGGAGCCTGAGGCAAAGTGCCAGCCATGTGTTACATTACGAGGAGAGCTTTATTCATTACTCATAACATGTCACTCCAGTCTGGCAGAGCTGGCTTGGCAACACTGAAAATCAGAGACAATGTAAAACATTATGGATTGGCTGTAAAACTTTACAAATCACAGCGTACATTTGTACAAAGGATCACCCAATAAAATTCGAAAGTAACGAGGTCTGCTCTTGTTAGAGGCAAAGATCCCTTGGCAACATTGGCCAAAAGGAAACCAACAGTGTCGACGCTGATGTGTGTTTAAGCACCAGATTATGTAGAAGCCTTTCACGCGGCCTCTCGTCTCGATGAAACTGCTTGTTCTGCTGGGAATGGACTGATGACAGAACTGAGGTTAGGTTTAACTGCTGTCAACACCTGTATGTTTGTCTCTTAGCCCAGTTCAGTTACATTTATTTGTAGTTACAGAGCACAACCACAACAATTTTTGTACCAAAAATACAAGACTAATAAAACAGTTAATGTAGAAATATAACACTGGCAATAAAATCAAGAAAGAAGGGAAATAAAAACATGGTTTAAAAACAAAACCATGAGCTAAACGCTAGGGTCAGGTATGCTAACATGCTTTAGTGTTTACCATCCTCACTAGCATGAGGGTGTAACATATAGCATGTTAGCATGCATTGGATAGTTTGATAAGAATTGGTGGCACTAGATAGAAAGTCGTTGGGATGAAAGAAACAACCATTACACCTGTTCCAAATGGCCACGGTGAAGGCCATACTGCCATCATAAATATGATCAAAATGCAATGAAATGCTCAAAGAGTGATGAGCGCTCACACTATTTGGCATCCATCCATGATGTTGCACTGGGTTAGAAGCACTTGGAGGCTAAGCAACATATCCTTCTCTGCAGACACCTCCTTCAGCTCTTTGTTGAGCCATTCCCACTTTTGATATGTAATCCCACCAGAGTAAATGTGATCCTGCTGAGGATTATGATGTGGGTACCTGGTGGTTCCAGGTATTTTTAGGAGCAAGGAGGCGCTCCATTGTATCAGCAGTCTCTTATTTGGCTTTAAGGCAAAAGTATGCATCTAATGAAGTGCTTGTCAGATTGGCAAACAGCCTGCTCAACGTTTTATGAATTAAGTGTTCAGTGTTAGTCTAGTTGTGGTCCAACACCTGGGAGGATGACTGTTGGACATATTTTCGTTGTGGGGTTCTTGACAGCGATAGTCAATGTATTTGTGTTATTTATTTTACTGAGGCAGTCCTAAGACAGCTCCACGGCGCAGAGCTTAAGCATCTGTATCTGGATGCCATCTGGCCCTGGGGTCTTTCCTGATCTGCACTTGCTCAGCTGCCAGCAAATATCTCCCTCTTTACAGAGATGAGTAAGTGCATGGCTCCTTGATGTTCTTTTGTACACATCTGATTGGTTAATAATAATGTGAAAGCCTATAAGTAGAAGGAATCCATTACCTGATTTGGAATGTGCTGGATTTTTTTGGCCCAGAGCTCTGATCTTAACTTATAAAGTGTGGAACCAGAGATACATTATAGTAATTCTCATGGGCCCTAAGTGTGGTCTCTAGAGCTGGTTGTCGTTGTGGACGTGAGGGAACCGCCTTGTGGCGTGCTCTCAGGATGCATCATATGTGATCCAGAGCCCTGCTGAGGCCCCTGGGAGCTGAGGCTGCGGGCAGTCTGCAGGATTTCACTGGAAACACAGCTAACTCCATCTGTCTCAGCAGCTAATCAGTGTCCCACAACTTCCTGCACTCTCTGCAGAGTGCTTCCCTTTCTTCAGTTTCCAGTTGAAAGCAGTACAGGAAGTCTGTAGGGGCTTTTTGAGCAGAGGTACTATTGTCCTGAAAAATGCTTTTTTCCCACCAAAGACATCATGACAACATACAGGCCATCTGCAGTTCTTTATTCAGCTCAAACTTTATAGATGTTTAACCTTTATTTCTGTTATAGGAGAGGTTGGTGCATTAGAGAAGTGTGCAACAAAGAGAAGTCCATACCTGAGAGGATATACTACAGTCTGACAAAAATGCTTGAAGCTTTCATTTTCAGAACAAAGCACATGCTTTCCCATTTGATCACCCTCTTAGAGGTATTCAGGCATCAACACAGACTTATAACTAATAACTAATAACTTCAATAACTTGTAAAGTGAGTGTCCAGCCAATGCACAGAAAGGGATTTTTCAGAATTGGCAGGAACAGCAGGGTGCATGTGCTGCTTTTATGGTTTCACTGCAGGGACCGTGTGGCAACAGAGTCAGGATCACACCAATTCTATTGATGAATCCCTCGTTTATTCTCATATGGGAGGTAGAATGAAGACTTGTGTCTATGTGTAATGACGGGAACGGCAGGGAACTCATTTTCGTTTCTTGAAAATCCTACACAGTTTTTCTTCATTAATATATCACTGTGAAGTAATCACCACAGACACCACAAAGAAAAGACCTCCTGACCTTTTTGTCTTCAGAAACAGTAGCCCCAATCAGCTGCTGAACGCAACCTTCAGTCTAATTTTAGTTTTAAACTGAAACAGAAAGAAAATAATGGTATAATGAGAAGGAGATGGACTGTTTGACAGAAGACAGGAAACCCTTTAAAAAGAGCGAGCTAATGGGCCAAAGCAGCTTTTCACATTTTTGTCAGTAGCTCTCCAATTTTGTAATAAAACATTTCAAACAATATTTTAAGCAATTCATATGACTTCATATGGCTCCATATTTTTATTAACACATACACAGTGGATGCTGAGAGTAACTTTGCATGACACCCTTTGCACTAACCGAAGTAATTGGCAGTCTGGTAACAGATGTGCTCTTTATTCCTCCAACTGGCAGAAACTGGTATTTATTGAGGTGAATATAAGGAGACTGTCCTCACAGGAAATGAAGGTTGGTGGTTCGATTCCCGCTCACTGCTTGTAGATTGGAAAGGTCCACCCCCCTGCCATGGCTGAGGTGCCTGTGAGCAAGGCACAAATTCTAAGACAAAGACCTCTAGTGGCCAGAGGAATTATTATTTTGGAGCTTAAAGCGGAGTTTCAGGAGCCGGACCACACCTCAACCACGCCACTTCCGACAGACCTATAAATACCTTCCTAACCCTGTGGTTCCCTTCACGCGACTCGGAAACACGCCACACCACCTCGAGCACACTCAGGAAAGCACACTACCACCCGTCTACGAGTAACTTTCATTCATTCACCCACCTTATCGTGAACATGAACTTCGCCTCACTTTCCACCAGAGGATAATCAGACGAAACTAGGACGGCCGCATCTAAAGTTTCCATCGACACACGCCAGCAGATCCAGGAACAGAAGCTGGAAACTTCTCCTCAGCCTCCGTCCATGAGGTGCCTATTCCCGTAATCCAAAAGCCGATCAAGAAGCAGTCAGTCCAGCGAGCCTCCGCTCAGTCTGTTTCATGGGCCGTATCCCGCCCGGTTCATCTCTCGTCAACATGCAAAACAACTTTTATCCACCTGTTGAATTCATCGCGCCTCCCAGTTCACCGCCATCTTCAGAACGAGAGACGAGACATCCAACGACAGTCCATCGTTCAAGTTCTCCAACTCACTGCCTCCGGAGACAACTCAGACCCGTCGCCACACCGGCCCCACAACACAACGGCAGCGGCACTATGCTTCTGTGAGATCCTCCGATGGCCCGCCTTCGCCATGTCTAACAGATAAGTATTCTTTACAAATCACTCATTGCAGTAATTGTTTACTACAAGGGGACAAATTGAAAAAACTTAACGCTCAGTGTGTCATGGTCTTAGTTCCATCAACAATTCACGTTCCGGGTGACGTCGCCACGCATTTGCTGTCAAGGTCACCACCTCTCACCCCTCATGCACGCAAGTACGAACGCTCATGCGTGACGTCATCACGTAGTCTTCCGCTGTCAAGCCATTCAAGTTCAGGTTTATTCGTCATGTGCAAGTAACATAGGGTCAGCAATACAATCAAATCTGTTCGGCGTTCCTTTTGTCAATTCACGCATTCCCCATCGTTTAAGTGTTAAATCACTTTCTACCAAGAGGTTGGCTACAAGCCCCTCACATACATCCGCACGCATGCATGCACGTGACATCACCACGCACCTATATCTGAACAAGCCGGCAACAAGCCCTCACGCATGTACTCACACGCACGAGTATGAGTTACGTCACCATGCATCCCTCCACTGTTTAAAGGCTAATTCACTTTCCATCAAAAGGTCGACAAGCCGCCCACGTACGTGCGCATGCACGCGCACACACGCACGTAATTAGAGGAAGTGCTTCGCTCTGTAAAGTCATCGTTGATGCAATTTACCCAGTTACGCATGGCATGCATGCATGGCACCGGGATGCCTGCGCCACCTGCTGCCCACCTGCAGCATCCAACCGCAGCGGGGGCGCATGGCACCGGGATGCCTGCGCCACCTGCTGCCCACCTGCAGCAACCACAGCAGCTGACTGCGGCGGGAGCGTCTGGCACTGGGATGCCAGCACCACCTGCCACCCACTCACAGCAACGACAGCAGCAGACTGCAGAGGGATACCAGCGCCACCTGCTGCCCAACTGCAGCAACCACAACAGGTAACCACAGCGGGGGCACATAGCACCGGGATGCCAGCGCCACCCGCCGGCCACTCGCAGCAACCACAGCAGCTGACTGTAGCGGGGGCACCTGGCACCAGGATGCCAGCGCCACCTTCAGCAACCACAGCAGCTGACTGCGGCAGAGGTGTATGGCACCAGGATGCCTGCGCCACCTGCAGCAACCACAGCAGCTGACCGTGGCGAGGGTATCTGGCACCGGGATGCCAGGGCCCACAGCCATTCATCAGCCCACCTGTTCATTCAATGCACTCCAAACTTTTCTCGTCCGTCGTTCCATGTTGGTAGAATGTCCTACTAGTTCCTACCAGAACAGGGGCATCCCTCTCTACGTATACAACTAATACATGCTAAATCCAACCCTTTAATCGTCACAGCACTAACGCTTCCTTATCGCACCATACCTTGGTTGTTCCTTTCCCTGAGAGTTGCTTGAGATAAAAGCGTAAAACCCAAACGACTAAATGTAAACGTTAATTTGCCGTTCAACCATAGTAGTTACCTGGGCTCCCGTCCCTGGGATGCTAGTGCACACAGCCATTCGCTTCAAACATCCATAGCAGGATCCTCTAACATTGTTTCCCGCACCTGATGCTAGTACCCGACATGTCTTACTCACGCAGCATTCACCCATGAAGATGCTGCTCCTCCTGTCGATTTTGGGGGTTCCTAACAGTTTGCAAGTAAAAGCTGAGTTGCTTCCCAGCTTTGAATCTACCCCATAATAGCAAAGCCATTCCATATTCCGACTATTCTGGCACGAACGCTTTAGCAAGTCTGTCCTCATGCTCTAATCAACAAGTCGCTACAACGCCATCCTTTGTCCGCTCACATCGTCCATCCTAACATGGCACTCCGTTACACACTAACTCGATCAGCACATATTATGTCCCGATCATTCCATCACCGTGGTTCTTACTGTTTCTCATCCATTCTCTTCTAAGGTCCAAACCATAAAACCTTACCCATACTCTTCGCCATCATCAACAGCTGCTGTTTTCAGTTCAACATAACCCTTCCATCACTTGGTCTCTAATCCTGGCCATCACGCACACAGTCTAGTTAACTTAGTAGCATTAACTTCTCTTCACTCTTCATTAACTTCACTTCCTAGAAAGCGTTTTATTCAAAAGCTACTCGAAATCCTCACCTCAGACCCACTATATGTCACCTGTTCAACGCACTCCAAGTCGCTCCAACACGGTCATAATTATTTGGTTTCCTAAGTCATTTGAATTCTGTCCTTAAGTCTCAACCCTGATCATCACTGAATTTGATCGGTACTCAAGTGTTCAGATCCACACTCATTCCAAGTAGCTGGAAGCGGTTTTGGGGGTCTGTCATGCCCGGATGCTACAGCGGATTCACTACCAAAGCTTCCCCACACCGCAGAATCAGACCCAAGAACTTCACGAGATCATACTTCATCCGCAATCATACATTTTGTCAATAATTAATTTTAACGTATCTTGTTGATGGTGTGGTCCATGCTAGTGAATTGGAGCTTAAAGCAGAGTTTCAGGAGCCGGACCACACCTCAACCGCGCCACTTCCGACAGTCCTATAAATACCTTCCTAACCCCGTGGTTCCCTTCACGCTCGTATTCCGCACTCCCTTCCCACCCACCCCAATTCTTTCACCTTTTCTCCTCTCTTTCCTAGGGCCCGTCAGGGGGGTCCATCATGCCCAGATGCTACAGCGGATTCCCTACCGAAGCTTCCCCACACCGCAGCATCAGACCGAAGAACTTCACAAGATCATACTTCATCCGCAATCATTCATTTTGTCAATAAATAATTTTAGCGTATCTTGTTGATGGTGTGGTCCGTGCTAGTGAATTGTACATAGGGAGAAGGAAGTGGTGGAGCATGTGGCAAACTGTGTGTTCATACCTGTTCCAAACGGCCAAACAGGCCTGCCATCATACAGAGATGTTGGACGGTCTCAAAGGCATTCATGGTGTTGCACTGGGCTGAAGTAGCTGTGGGCTCAGCAAAGTAGGGGAATTATATCTTTTGTAGATGGGGAGAAGAAAATGTTGATAGTGGATAATGGAGCAACATGGCAAACATGTTTATACCTGTTCTAAATGGTGGGAGATGTGGGAAAAGAAAAATGGCAACAACATGCAGACACATGATTTCTTGGTATGCACCCATCGTGCTGTTCGTGGTTGGTCTTAACACTTCGACGATGAGGGCGCGCTGATGTTGGTTTCTTTTAACCATGACCACAATTGTTCCCAAACATTAACCAAGTAGTTATTTCATCCCAAAATATGATTCTTTCCTAACCGTGACCAAGTTGTTTTTGGGTCTAAACTTAACCAAACCATAGCAGAAGACACATCAGAAAACACACACGTGTCGTTCTGGAGTTCACTTACAAACAGCGAATTCTGTTTAATTTAACATCCTTTCTGAGGTCAGAGAAATGAAGTCAGAAGTAAAGAACCAGTTAAAGATCCTCATCATTCACCAACCCTCAGTCAGCGCATTAACATTTTGAGATGGTTCAGTTCATACCCACTTCTGATTAAATCCTTGACAAATTCAAATAATCCTCTGACAGTGAGCATGCGTAGCGCTGTAAAGATAAAACAACATAAAGTCCTAAACCCTGCTCCAGCTCATTTGTAAGTCCTGACATCGTGTGGCTTGAATTCAGCTCAGACTCTTTCACTCAGGTTTTTCTGTTTTGTCTTGCCAAAATTCCTGAGATGGAAGTTGTGAAACAGCGGCAGAATGAGACTCCAGACAGCACCATCTGGATGTGTTGCCATCACTGAATTAAAAAAGACTGTAAGAATAACATCCCAAATTTGAAATTAGTTTTTCTTTCCTTTCATGCCAGTATATGAATCAATCAAAGTAAAGTACTGGAGGTGTTAGAGCAGAAGTTCAGCTACAGTCTGGATGCAGGTGAAGATGAAAGTGGAACTTACAGGAGCGTCTGCCTTGTACAAGAACCCTGAAGAACAATCTGTCCGAGTTATCAATTAAGGGCTGTTGCAGATAAACGTGAACAAAGTGTTTCAGGTACTGTATGCCCATAAATAACAAGAAGAATCCACTCTGTAAGATTGCACTGTATAAATATGACATAAACTCCACTTCCTTCCACACTGAGACAGCATATTAATACAGATTTTGCTTTTTCATTGTGAAAAATCTATTTGATCAATGCAAAATCACAACATAAAAAGTACCTCTAGCTAAGAACAATGCACTGTCGTGCAAGCTTCTCTGCAGACTCAAGCAGTTTAACAGTGACAGAGCATTTAGAGCACACGGAAAATTCAATAAGCTCTGCCTTGTTATGAAAGACATATTGTTTCCCTAATTATTCGCTGCTAATTGACTGTGGCAGCTTGGATGTGGACAGTGGTTTTTCCAATTGTTTGTGGTGGTTTCAGAGACTTCCCTGACAGCTTTGTCTGAAGCAGATGAATAAAAATGCCTGGCTCCCATCCGAGGCCCACCAGCAGGCCCATCAAATGAGAGCTAGAACAAGATTTCTTTGCCGTGTACACAGCGAGAACAGACGGTTCTCCAGAGGAACACTTTTAACAGGTCAGATAATCAACCTCTGAGTTTCCAAACACCCTCCCCACCCTCCTTTACATGAACAATGATACTCTCACTTGGCCACATACTCCTTTTGATTAGATATTCACGTAAACAAGTATCAGAACATCATTCTATAATGCCCTGTTTGGTAATGATAAGACAAATTTGTAGCCTTGTTTGCTCAAGCGGCCGCTAGAGACTGGCTGCAGAAGTAAGTCAGTCTCCATAAGCACCAGTATTAAAATGTCCAACTTCACAGCAGAAATAAACATGTTTACAGCCTGGTACAAAAAACAGTTTTGGTCTCTATAGCTAATTTCCCCGTTCAGTGAATTTATATACAACTCACCTGTTCAAATGATATTGAGGTTTAAATGCAGAATTAAGAGCGTTATGTTTGATTGACAGGTAAGTGCTCTTACAGATGGCTTATTCAAGCAATGAGGTGTCATTTGGCCCACTTCAGGTCCTCCATCTTTGCTGATATTTAGATTAGTCAGCGGAAGAAGCAGTACAGCCAACATGTTGGTGGCCAGGGTCACATATTTTCGGCTTCAAAATGGCGCCTCGGAAACCTGTGGCTGACATCACTCATCCTCAGTCCATTTATACTGTGATTGGTCCACCCCCAAAACAGAAATCAGCTAAGGCTACACCATGCTTTCCCTACAATTCCTGATATGAACAAAAAAATGAAACTTTGAGCAAAGTAATTTAGTTTCTTACCAGAGTTAGACGAGAACACGTGTATCATTTTCACCACCTAGCATAGCTAAGTTACAATATGTAGCACTGAGTGCCAGCTTTCATAACCTGTCTGTCTTTTGAATGTGGCTAATTTACAAAATACAACATAAAAAAAAGACAGTTGAGTTGCTTTAACTTTTGAACCTAGCCGTTTCCTCCTGCTTCCAGTCTTTGTGCTAAGGATAAAGCTAATATGCTAGGAGCCGTCTCATTTAATCCACATACATGGATTTAATGTTGAGCTTCTCTTCTACTTCTCAGTGAGACAGCATGGCAGCAAATCTCACAAAATGTTGGAGCATTCCTCAGAGTAAAATATAAAGTGTTTCCTGAGCAGCAGTTAGTGTTCTGGCCAAAGAAAGCTGGACTCAACACTGTCTCGTGGCTTTTTATGCTTTGGTATAAAATCATCACATGAAACCCATTACACGATTACTCAGTACTGAAGGTGAGATTTTTCAAACACGTCTCACTGCTGTTTGGAGATACACACATGCACATTCAGATTCACAGATAACATTGTTACAGCAAAACACCCAATCATCACTTTCTCCAGACACTGAAAGACTGCAGTGTGTCTTGGCGCGATAAGTCCACAGCTTGATTGATTATTGTTCGGTTTGCATCCAGGCAGAGGGCCATGTCTCTGCGGCTGTTGGTGGATTGAAGGATGAAAGCGCAGTCTGGAGCCCTGTGTGGTCCTGCAGCTCTCGAGGCCTCCACTCTGGCAGCGTCCTCCTGCCTTGAATACACCTACATACATCTTCCTGAAATTCGCCTTTTATTATGTGAAAAAAATGGTGGGAATGAATAACTTGAACAGCATCCGTGCACAAAGGATTTGATTTTGGATTTTGGAAATGGATTGAAGTGCAGAATGTAAAGCAATATATTCTCTGTAAGTTGTCTCTCCTTAATTTGTAGCCCTGGAGAGCGGTGCCAATAATCACAGTAAGGGATCGCAGAATGTTTGGATATAACGCCTGACTTTTACAGCATCATCTGAGCTCTAAGGAAAACTAATTCTCCAGCTGTGAACCAGACTCCAGGGACAAAAGAGATAACATCCCATGAACAGCTCTCTCTTTTCACTCTCTTTCAGAAGTCTACTTGTACTATACTGTATGTATGCTTGGTGTAAAGCAAGCATAAACTGTGAAAGCACTAGCTGATAGTCTAGTGCTATCAGTGTACTTTGCCCCAGGCTGCATGAGCATGGATTCCATGGGTGCTTGGGAATTCAGGTATCCACAGGCAACAACCACAGAACATACTGGGATGCATGTTAAACAAGCACACAGAAACTTTCAACTTTCAGTCCTGAATGTGACTAAGCTGCCGAATTAATAATAAAGCTTCAGCTAGTCTGTAAAATAATATTTGAAACAGCTTTACACTTGAAAAAATAATGACTGGAAGTCAAGTTGAACTAGCAGCTCTTGTCTGCGCAGTCATTGACCAACTTCATGTGATTTAAACTTAATGCAACATAACTTTGTGCTCTGGGTATGATCTTCTGCAAAAAGTACGTAACGCTTTACAACACACACCACCAACTGTTTGACTGATTTTGGTGAAATTGGATCATATTTTATGGAGAAAAAGCTTTTCCCTCTGATGTCCTCCGGCTGCTCCACCTCAACTCTCTGTGAGTTTCCTGATGAACAGTACATTTTTGCAAAATATAGTTGCTGTTAGGTAAGGCTAGCTCAGTTTGTTAGCTGGGCTGCACAGACTGTGAGAGCACTAAGGGGAGCATTAGAGTTTGTACCACAGGCATTTTGGACGATTGGGAAGAAGAGGAGTTTTTCAGGGGTTACTGAAGTAACTACCTGGCTACCCTCAATTTTATTTCCATCACTGCATTTCGGCTGTCAGCAGACTTTCACTCGATGCATACATGATACAATGCAGCTGGCCTGCGGTAACATGTAAATCAACACAAATTAGCCGGTGTTCAGGAAATGTTTGTGTATTGCTTGGCTACAATGCAGACCCAGTCCACTTGTGGAACTATTTGTGTTGGCGGAGCAAAATAAGTGATGAAATAAACAACTGTGATTAGGTCATATGCACGAGGCTGCATGCCTATAGATTTAGATATAGATATTACAGTATATTAATAATTTTACAGAGTAATGTCGAGCACTGTCTGCGTTCATAGCAGTGCTGAATCCACAAATGAACCCCAAAAATGTTGAATGTCAGAAGAATAAAGAATTACTCTTTGGTAATTACAAAGATGATTTCAGACAGAGGAGCACATGGGCTTGTGTTGCAACAAAATAACAATAGGTATCAGCATCAGGTCCAAATTTACCTGCATTCAATACAATACACCCAAACACCTTCCAAACAAATGACAGTGCTATCAGCCTCAGCTGTGCTTTGTGTTTAGTGTTAATTAGCAAATGTTAGCATACTGATGTTTGCATTTAGCTCAAAGTGCCACTCACACCTAAGTAGTGTACCTACATAATTACAGCATAACAGAGCTGCTGGAATGGCTGTAGTCTTGTTAATACGTCCATGATAAAAACATCCTGGACAGCCTCCAAACACCTCAGCCTCTGCTTGGTAGAGAGGATTGTGTTTTTTTGTGAACATTCCCGATGGTTTCATATGATATTTTGCATCCAGTCACATTCAGACAGCTGCTCCAGCATCAACAAAAATACTCACATTTCAACCACCAGCAGAACTTTCACAGTGTTCTGTTGTCTGTTATTTTCACATCACAGTTTGGTGCAGTGAAAGTGTGATTTACAATGTAAATGCTGTCTTGTGTATTTGTGGTGGGCTGTTTATCTCAGTCATCCACTAAAATAATAAATCCAGCTCCTATGCTGGTGTCCTGTTGATATTCTTCATGCAAACCTTCTCCTACAGAAATGTCTGCTCTATTTAAAGACAGCTCCAGGTCAACCTAACCTACCCCAAAGCCCACCGAGATAGCCAAGAGCAGTCTGAAACCATCTTCAGCCATATGGCACATTCATCTACATGACAGCCTGACATCATCCAAAGAGCCAAAGACAACAGTGTTTTTCCCTCTGTGCTCACACACATCACTGCTGCGGTTAGACTTCACTTTCATTCCTCTGCATGTTTTTGTTTGTCTAGTTTTGAAAAATCTCTCTGACGGTTCCACCAAACACAGACAGTCTATTCAGAGAAAGTGTGTTTAATGATCACTATTAACAAATGGGGGTCAAAGGACTCCAGTTAAAAAGGGAGCAGGCTTAATTGCTATGTAGTGTTTGTGTTGCAGGGATGTAATCCATTATTCATACATCCTGCCTGTTGCTTTCCGCAGGTCAGAACACTCACATACCTGAAAGATAAGAAGTCTCATTTTCATGACTCTCCTCCAAAGTATTTAGCATAATGAGAAGACCTGTCTCATTCCAGCCAGTGTGCAGCTATACATATACTCTTTATTGGGCCACCTGCTGGTTAAGATTTAGAACTGCAACTTAAAGAAATGAATAATTCATGGACATCTGTAAGGTGGGAAATTTTCAGAGCAAACCAAACAGCCATTCAAAGCATCAACAAACGGCAAACACAGCTGCCATCTTCGCTCGTTTGGCTCGGCATCATGAATCACAGTACAGCAACAAATGTGCGGACTCCAATCTTTGCAACAAGAGCCATATGTTCAAACCGAGATAAGATATAAGAAGACAAAGGGTGACTTATCCCGAGGGGAGATCGGCAAAATGTCCCACACATCTGTGAATTGCTGTGTGTGTGTTGTCAATACTGCCATGCACCGCTGACTGTGAGAAAGCAGCTCGACAGTGAAATAGAACAGGCAAGGGTGTGGTGAGTTTTTTACACATAACCATGGCTGTTGCCAGCATCTTAAAGATTGAGGTCATGAGCCCAAATTCCCCCAGTAAACCCCCCCACACCCTGAAGAAGATTCTGGACAAATAATCTGTGAAATCCTCTGATTTTTGACATTCCCTTCTAAATGTTCAGTTATTCTCAGTAAATTTGCTGTTCTAGCATGATGGTCTTAGTCAGTGGTTCTCAAACTGTCGGGCGGGTCCCACTGGTTTGGCATAGAGCCACTACAGGGGCGGTGAGGGAGGGTTACCAGGAGAAAAATATGGAGTGAACAACTTATGATTTATGTTGAGAAAATAAACAAATTAGAGTTTGTTGCTGATGTTGTCGTGCTGACCTCCATTTCACTGAAATTCAACTTGGATCTTTTTTTTTTTTTATTAGTTTAATAGTTTCCTTTCATTGCTAATGATTGGAAAAATTGTGGGGTGGTGCTGTGAACTTTTTTTCACCTCTCTCACTTGAGAAATACTGTTTTGTGACGTTTCACTTTCATTTAATTGACTATTGTGGCGCCGAGAAAATGGTCAAATTTAAAGGCCCTGAAAAGCAATTTTCTAAATCTGCTTCTCGCTATGAGGAATGTGGTCCTATAAACACTTTTCAGCTGAAGGTTCAACAGCTTTGTCCATTTCACATGAGAGATTTCTATATTTTCTTTTGTCTCTAGGCTGATCTGTCTGGTTTGAAGCATTTTAGTTGGAAAAATGTACCAGTCAGCAATATTATATTCTCTTTTCTTACAGAAATACTACTTTCAATGATTACTTCCATTTTGCTGTAAAGTCAGCATCAATAACTCAACGCGTTTCAATAAAAGTCACCGTGGCCCAGTAGGATAATGCATAAAAAGTTAATAACATGGACGTCAGAGGTTTCTAAAGAACCATTGTGAAGATCAGTGTGGTGGCTCTGGCTGACGCTATGTTAGTAGTCCTGTGTCTGCATCCTGGCTAGTTCAAAAATCTTCAAAGACGTGGATCATGGGTGGAACTGAGGCGGGCTGAAACCACACACCTGTAACTGCACCCACCTATCAATCAAAGTATCCAAGCCCTTAATTATGCATACATTTAAGCTGGGCGGGTGAGTTGTATATAAATTCACCCTCAGTACAGTTGTCATGAACGGGGAAATTAGCTATAGAGACCAAAACTGTTTTTTGTACCAGGCTGTAAACATGTTTATTTCTGCTGTGAAGTTGGACATTTTAACATGGGGACTTATGGAGAACAACTCACTACTGGAGCCAGCCTCCAGTGGACGTCCAGTGAACTGCATTTTTTGGCACTTTGTGCTGGCTTCACCTCTCAGCCACAGAGGTTGCCACATGGCATAATCCATAATTCTTATTTTGTCTTGTTCCTCTCCCAACTCTTAATGTGATAAATGTATACGATGTGTTCAGTACCATCATGAGCTGCTTAACAGCAAGCACAAACACAGCACAGCAGAACCAACTAGAAATAATTAGTGAATAAAATTCTGAACCGCTTATTATGTTGTACTAATTGAATCCGTGTTGTAGAAATGTACAATATGCTGAAGTTACAGAACAGGTACAGGTTTGTACAGGCCCTTATTTGAACACTGACAGCAAATATATAAAAATCTTGTTTAATAAATACTCAAAGTCATAAAAAACTTGGTGTCCTTAATGATAGCTATGCTTCTGCAAATAACATTCAGGGTACTCATGTTCAGTTAGCTCGCCAGAGAAATAATGTGATTACAAAGATTTTTGACAGCTGCTGCAGGACTCTCCTGAAGCTGAGCGCTTCCTTGGAGAGGAGGTTCCTAAACTCAAGCAGTGTTTCCCTGTAAGCCTAGGAGGCATCATGAGGTGGGAGGAAGAGCCTCTTCGGTGGTGCACAAGGAAAATATATGTTTTTACACTACCCACTGACAGACTCGCTGTGCTTTCATACAAAGAGATGATTAACTTAATATCTTTGAAGGTTGCCGCTAAATCCTGCTGATTATACTCAGACCCACTGGGAGTAAAACACAAAATGATACCGAGCCATGTGTAGGCAGCCTTCTTGCAACATGTATCTGACAAGGTGAGTGAAACAACTAAATATTCCCACTGCATTGCAGGGGAGAAATTGCATAATCTATCATACATTAGGTTGTAAACAAATACCACTGTGAGGCATTCGCGGAATTTGAGGAAAACAATGAGAAAAAAAAAATCCCTGTTAGTCTCTCCAGGAGGTCTGTCTGCCACAAATATGTCAGTGTCACTGTGCTCAGTGCTCATAGACATCAGAATCTCACACAGCACTTACAGTAAAGAGTGGAGCAGGGTGCTATTTGTTTATATTTTGGATTTTGCTACCACGTTATGTGAGAGTTGTGAAAACATGGAACTAGCCTGTCACAAGTGAGAACAAATACAAATATTAACTCAAAATCCAATTTTTCCCATTCAGAATCTGAATTTGTGTACTGCTGGATGGATGGAGTCGTGTCTCACTGTGTTTCTGTCAAGTCAAGGCCACCAATACTGCAGGCCAGCTGGAGCTCATGTATAATTCTAACATGTTAAAGGGTCATTTCAACCATACTGAAAAAATGAAAGAAAACTAGTTTTTTTCACATAAATATGATGGTGTTTAATATTTTAACCAGGTTCTTGGTTCAAACCTCGGCTCGGCCCTTTCTGTGTGGAGTTTGCATGTCCTCCCCATGTTCTCTCCGGGTACTCCCACAGTCTAAACACTTAATAGGTTAATTGGTGTGAATGTGAGTTTGAATGGTTTGTCTCTATGTCCCCTGTGATGAGCTGGTGACTCGTCTTAAACCCTGCCTCTTGCCCAAAATCAGCTGAGATGGGCTCCAGCCCCACTGTGACCCTGATGAGGATAAGCAGTAACAGATAGTGGATGAATGTTTTAAATGTCATTTGTCAGTGCTGCGAGCGCTACAAATTAAATTCTGTTCGGAGATATATCAAAATCCAAACTAACAACATGGGTAGACCAGTGGACCAGAACTGGTGCTTAAACGTGACTTTTTGTAATTTGAGAATCAACATTTTGTTCATTTTAAAAACTTATTTTACCCCAAACCAAGTCGTTTTTGTTCCTAACCAAACAGTGAATGCTTTTTAAATGCTCATGGCCGTCAGACACTGTGATTTGCTGCTGGGTTCAGTGCAATATGCAGTCAAAGTTCAACCTGGTTGAACTGTGGTGTGCTGTGGTGTGAAGTGCTTCCATTGTCACGTTGTGTGTGTGTACAGTATCTATCTATGTACAGTATGTATGTGAAATGTTTCTTAGCAAGCTTTATTTTGAAAGTCTATTGGGACATTGCATATTAATTGTTGCTAACTTCTGTGCAGAGCCAGAGAAGCTAGAACTAGAGAACTACCTACAGCGTCCTCGTTTGAAGCCAAGGGCCTTGTGTTGAACATTTACACGGCAACTTTTCTGTTCCCGTTTTCAGGCTCTGCCACTGAGAGACAACTTTCCCATCCTCAATCCTGAGTGGATGTGGAGTGCTGGACCCCAACTGGCTTCAGATAAGTTAAAAATGGGTACACCATTAAGCCTTGGTATGGAATACCTATAGTTGAAAAGATGCATTTGTTCCCACACTTGAACGTCAATGTGAACGCCCTACAAGTAGTGCAGAGCCATGCTGATCTTTACTGAGAATGTAAAATCACTTGCTTTCTCAGAGACAAAAATTCATCTTCTCATTAGATCTAAGTCTGGCTACATGCTGTAGTGTTCCCCACTAAAACACTGGCACCAACTGTCAAAACAATACAAAAACTCTACTTACATAATTCCACGCTCACCACAATTACCACTTATCAGAGGCAGGGGGGCCATGTTGAGAGAGCTGAGGCGGCTGGTTTAATTCCTGCTTTAGGTGGCCAAGTGGGCCTGACACTTTGAATCTCCGCCAACATCACTCTGATACATTCAGCTTGACCACGGACCAAAAGCTTGAAGTTCTACCAGCGTTTAGTCAACGTCTGGCCGATAATTCTGAAAAAGAGACACTTTGATGCAAAATTTGTTCTCACTTATTTTGTAACCCTTCCAGAAAAGATCTTTGATCTCCAGCTTCATTGTCTGCAGTCATTAGAACTACTTAGTGAAAGTATCTTTGAAGAAGAGGACTTTGTTATATGAGGCCTGAGGTGTAACAAGCGCTTCACAAATCATGCACTGAGTCAACACCATCAGCTCTGTGTTTTCTTTAAAGATCACATTTCTGTGTGACTGTGTGACTGGCAAGGTCAGCACATGTGGATTGGAAAACAATGAGAAGCACTGACAACAGTATCATGACTTCCCGGATGATGGATAGGCATAAACAACTCTGCTTTGAAACAGTTTGCCAGTGAATACATTTCCCATGCAGCCTTGGAATTAGACACAAATTCAGACCTCACATTATGCTAAGTGTGCCAGTAATTGCTGACTTAGTTTAAACACCTGAGCAAACTCTAATACGACTGTCTGATCAAATCTCCATCTAGATTACATCGCCTCCCTGTTCTCCGGGGTTTGGCCCATTTACTCTGACAGCACAGCCAGAAGCCCACAGTGTCACATGTTGTTCAGTAATGGTCTTTTTAATGATGTTGCTGAGATCTTTAAGCTGGTAGATTCCGTTGAATTGTGAAGCCCTTTGCCTATTGATTTGACAGTTCTGTTTATATAAGGAGAAAATTTGCCACCATCGCCCATAACCAGAGGAGATCTGTGGTTGTATTCTATTAAAACCATCTAAGACTGAGACTGGAAGTAACCTTTGAGAATCAGTCTGGAGTTTTAAGGATGGATTTACAGACTATGCTGTGAAAGAAATAAGCTTCTGTTGTGTTGTGTCTGGCCAATCTTAAAGGCCAGCAATGTAGTGCTCCACATCCATCCATGTTGGCGGCTCACTCAAGAGCCAGACTGAAACAAGACTAAGTGTGTACTGCATGCTAGCAGCTCTGGGAGACTGATATGTTGCGTGAATGCTAACATCAGTATGGCAGCATGCTCACAATGACAATGCTAACACACTGAGTGTTTACCATACCATCTGAGAATTGTGTGTTAGCATGCTAACATTTGCCAAGTTTCACTAAACACAAGGTGCAGCTGAGGCTGTTCAGAATGTAATTAGTTTCACTGTTAAAGTTATTACATATCATCACGAAGTAGTGTGGGTGTCAAAATTCAATCCAGCCAGTAGTTTTTGAGATATTTGGTGGTGGATCACCATCCACAGAGCTGTGCCGCCAGCATAACTGAAATGATATGCTGACTTTAAGGCCCTAGTATGGATCGAGTTTAAAAGGAAAAACACTGGATACTACATTTCCCATAATGCAATAATAGGGTTTTTCATTCGACCCTCGCTGCCTTCTAGTGGTGCGTTCAAGAAACCACTCAAAGAGTACCTTGGTGCAAATCCATCTGCCCAAACTCCATGAAGAAGCAGTTGACACACCTTTTCTTGTAGATTTCAATACACACATGAATGAAAGTGCTGCACAATAAAATGTATTTTGGTGTGTGTTAGCTCATGCATTGTTTTCCTTATATGCAAGCCTGCTCTGTGGAGAGTTCAGTTGTGTGAAGACTTGCCAAAGAAAGTTCAGTTTGTCATGGTCAGCCATGTTTTCTGTTGAGGTTTGGCATTGTTCACCTGGAACGCTTTGGGGGCTGAAAGTTGGAAATTTCAGCTGGGAAATTCCGACCTCCAGCTTTGACCAGAACGCAGCATTAATCCCCACCTTTCTTAAACTAACACCAATTCATGGAAGTCATGGAAGCTTTCTATTAACAAGATCAAGAGTTGACAGTCATGCAGTTCACAATGAAAATGATTACTATGGTGTAATGTTTACCATGTTACTTTAGCATGTTAGCATGCTAAAGGCTTCTGAGGCTGATGGCAATCTAACTACCTAAGCTGTTGAGATATTTTAACAAAACCACAAATATCAACCTCATAGTAGCGTTAAAGGGAAAGTCACCAAAGTCAGTAGGATACATCATCTGAAGAACATGAATGTCAGTACAAAATGTATTAATATGGATAGTCGTTGAGGTCTGGGACCAAGCGGTGGACCAGCAGTTCAACATTGCCATTGCTGTGCTGGTGGATGCATGTGGCTTAGCAGACATAACCTTGATAACATCATTAGAGCTGTTTTTAGAGAGAAACTTTAAAAAGCTCTTTCCAGAAAACATTATACAACTGTTTTTACAAGCTGACTCCTCGTGACACTCAAACTGAACTTTATATGGCCCTTTAATCTAGCCAAAGACCATAAAACTCTCATTATCACAGTCCTCTGTGAAAGTAAAACATATTGAGCAGAGCTTTCATTAACTTGTTCTAATGCTGTTTTCACACCTGTGCTGTTGAGGGCTGCTGATAGTGGACTGTTTATACCTCACTTGGGTTGCTTCGTCTGGAGAGGTGAAAACATCCTGATCGAAGAAGCCAGACAGCGAGTGCTCGACAGTCTCGGCCTGCGTCCAGCTGAACCCCGGAGCAGTTCATTTGAGGTAAGACGGCATCCAGGAGTCAGGCAAACGGCCAGGGAATCATGTTTAATGAAGCTTACTGCAAGGTTTTCTTTGTCCCACCGCCACAGTACCTGGTCTGCATGAAATGATGTTGTCATGGTGTCTGTCTGTCTGTCTGTCTGTCTGTCTGTCAATCACTCGGTGCATCTGTGGGCAAACACATGCAGGGAATACAATAACAATCCAAGATACCAACTTCACACAGACTCCATCTAGAGTTCATATTAGTAGCACAGATGTGTTATGTGATGTTCCTTAAATATTCACTAATTAATACACTGACTTACATTAATAAACCATATAACGTATACCATATATCATGACGGTCATGGGAGATTAACATAGGCAGTGGTTTAAGCTTGGCACACACCTCAGTGCATACATTTCATGATCATTTTGTGTTTAGTAACTTGAAAGCATTTTAATTTTGATCTGACACAAAATGAGAGCTGCTCATCACGCTGAAGCAGCAGTGACCATAGTCTGTTTGTCTGCGCAGCTGCTTCAAACAACTTTTGATTGATTTTTTGTTTCAATCAAAAGCTGAACTTGCACCGCTTTGTTCGAAAAATATAGTTTTCTCATCAGCTGGCGAACGAACATGAACATGAACATTCAAAAAAGCCTTCACACACACACGCCCAGGTGTTTCTTATTTGCCTTGATTAGTGTACACCTCTTCTCAGGGCTGTGTGGGCTTGTACAGACTGTGGTTGATTTCCATTTCACTGACTGACAGATAAAGATGTGGAGAATTTTCCATTCTGCATTGTCTGAAAGACTAGTGACATAGTGATAGTCGAGTGATCATACATTACGGCAGTGGTTTCCAAAGGCTTCCATGCCAAGACCCCCAAATAACATTTGCTTATGGTTTCAGCTCCATGCGAGATCTTTAAAAACACTCTGAAAATACTATAGCAAATGTAAAAAAAAAAAGAAAATCTAATACCATCTGAATATATTTCTTTACTTTTATTAATAATAAAAAACATTTTTTGTTTCAGATCTTTAGTATTTGTGTTTTCCATGTCAGTTCAACTTTTCAGAAATGTGTCCATGAGTAAGCTACCACTAGCTATTTAGTTGCTATCAAATAAGCTAGTTGGATTAATTTCAGGAGCAGGAAACCTGTACCTGACAGTGTTGACCTGGTAATAGACTGCCAACTAAATACCCTTCACCTCACCCACTCCTTCCTAGTGTGTTAAAGAAAATAGGGTCCACGGAAATGTATGGAAAATGGAAAAGTCCCTATCTAGATCCAGTGTTCAGTTTGTCCAGTTCAACATGGTGGTCTCCGTAACAGAGAACCTGCATCCTCTGTAGATATAAAAACTACAGTAACAAAAACATAACGGACCTGTGGTAGAGCTCCTCATACATGGTGGGAGTAGCAGCTGTTTAAGGCCTCCACAGTTTCATGGAGGAGGTGAGAGGAGCTGTTCATGATAGATGTCAGTTTTGCTAACATCCTCCTCTCGCCCACTTCCTGTGGAGTCTAGGGGCAGTCCTTGACAGAGCTGGACCTCTTGACCAGTTTGTTCAGTCATTTTCTGTCACTCTCTCTGTGCTTCCCCCTCCCATAGAATAATACAGATGCCACCTTTTATGCAGATGTCTGCTGGGGAGGGGGAAGACCATGAGGGACTTTTCTTAGATGTTTGCTTACTGAGTCACTGAGGTGCAACTGTGGGATCTTCATTACATCATATAGGGCAGGGTTTTAGGAACACCCATATGGGACACACAGCACTCAATGGAGTAGCGCATAACAGCAGAGTTATTAACTAGAATTTTCCAAACACACTTTAAATAAAAACAAAACAGACCCTTTGGTTGTTATGGTTTTATTCAATATCATTATGAATGCATAGTAGTAGTTACATACATACATTACAGCTTTGAAGACTTCACTGTTACTTTTGGCACACAACAATCCAATCAACTCAAATGACTAACGTGCTGGCCGACACAGAGAGGAGCTGATGAGCTGGAATCTCAGATCGCATCGGGTATTAGGACAGGCCTGCACACAATAAGTGATATATTCTGAGTCCTGATTAAAGGTAGACTGCGCTAAACCTTTCAGCCGCATTCAGAAGCAGCATAGCAGATCAAAGGCTTTAGCTAATTAGCACCGACACCGCTAATATAGGCCGCCTTTCACAGTTTCATTATGAATGTGTCCAAACAGCTTCCTGGATAAGCACCCGAACGCAGCTTCCCATGCTGTGCAAAGATCGGCCTCTTAATCCTTTAAATGATCATGAGCCTGGAGTCCAGAACTTTGGAAACTTTTTTTTTTAAAAACAGCAAACTGAAGCCAGAGCAGCCAGATACTGAATGTGAAAATACATTAGAAAATCATTACAGCACCTGCCAGCTGCCACTTCAGGTCCACTCAGCTACAAAACACATTGAGTGCACACACAGGCAGAGTCCACAGACGATGGCTTATTATTTCAAGTCTCCAGCCACATTCACATTCATATCTCTTCTAATTGGTCAACAGCTTTGTGTTGCTCTTCTCCCTGAGCTTTTTGAACACGTCTTACTCACAGGCCAGACGTACGTGTCTTGGTGTTCAGGACTGTGAAATTCCCACATATGAACGTGTGTGTGTGCAAATATCCATCCACTTCCAACTACTATGCTCTCTCAGGATGCTGCCTAGATGTCAGTTAGCATGGCTTAAACTACGTTGGACAAGATTTTGAAGTATTGTCAGTGACTGGCACAGACAGAGGAGTGCACCTTTAAAAATGAGTTATGTCCTCTTTTAAAAAATCTCTATTAGACAAAGATTTTGACACTGGCAGCGTTTCCATTTGTAGTCTGAGTAGTACTGACAAAAGAGGGAGAGACATTGGCTGAAATACAATCTTGGAACCTCAGTTAGTTAGTAGTTAACTCATACTGTATGCAGATATCTGTTCAGAGATCAGTAGACATGTCTTTCTCATATATCAGGAGAACTGGCTGCACTGGAAGCCCTGAAACATCAGCTGTTGCCCTCAGAAGCTGAATCGTCCTCGGATGACAGCTGATGGGTTCCGAGATTGTCTTGCAAAATATTAAATTCTTGGGTGAATTCAAACTGACGTGAATTCACCTGGTGTAGAATCAAAACTTACTGAAGCAGGAAATGGCCAATAAAAGCTCAATCGAGCATCGGATGGAGGATCTGTCATTTCTAACATGATAACTTTGTACAGTATTCACCGCAGTAACTGCTGAGATGTTGACGTGGTGATGAAGTCTGATCAAGAGAAGAAACTCCAGCAGTCGGACTATCAGACAGGTTGTTGGCACTTTATTTGGCGGTAAAAAGTTGGAATCCAAACTGTGATGGAAGCAGAATTTTTTATGCACTATAAACATCAATTCTTTATTTTCTCTTTCAAGAATAACCTGGGGCTTTGTTTGAGCCTGCTAATCACACTCAGTTGCCGTCTTGTTTCATTTAAATCATTCAGCCTGACATGGTGTTCATGTTACCTCATTTTCTCTGCCCTAACCAGGTGAGACCTTCAGCACTTTTATCTAACTAGCTATACAGAAAGATGCGATCTACATTCTAAATCTCTCTTATGAACCCTGATAGGTTGATGCTTTCTTTCAGCTGAGGGGAACAGGTGTCAGTGGGCTCAGCAGCAGACCTATTATCACTGATCACTGGACACATAGTAGGCGGTGATTCAGAGGTGTGATCTGGTTTCTTTAAGTCTGATCATGACCGCTTGTGTTTCTTTCCCTGTAGGACTGTGCATCTTAAACCAATGGCAATGTAACCCTTTGTAACGCTCATTAAAACAGCATGTGATTCACTCGAAGACAGAACACCTGCACAAGAAATGAATCTCATTTTACTAAAACCGTGACAAAAAAAGTTCATGTGATTTCATACATCTGTAGTAAAATAAATTTAAGCAATCTTATCATGAAATCAGTGATTTCCTCATTGTACCATCTAAATCTATAATTGTTACATCATTAATCACCATGTTCACACATCTCAACAATTGACTCGGTTAAATAACATCTTTCTTCCACCAGAATAATCCTTTCAAACAGCAGTTCTCCTTTTAATCTGGAGCCACCAACATCCAGTGTTTTGAAGCTTTACATTAGCCTGGAGCGACGGTGAAGAGACGATGCACTGACATGTCAAATGTTTCAAATGTTTTAGGCAGAAATTGAAGCTAAAACCGTTTATTCAACATTACACACACACACAAATGCCTGTGCAGAACTCAAGTTAGTAATCTGTGTGTGTTTAGTGTCTATGTTCCAGCTGCTACATTAATCATATTGAGCCAAAGATCCATTTTACAGTTACTGTATGTGTAAACATCATTAGAGGAGTTTTGTATGTGTGACTACAGCCAACCAATCAGAAGTGAAGCTGATGAGGAGCTCCTCTGTACAGGCCTGCTCATTAATCACTCAACATTTTTCAGTGTTTGGACGGTTTGATGTGCAGACCGCAGGAACACACTGCAACGCAAACATTGATTTTTATGAGTTTGGGAATGTTGCTGAGCTTTTAACATACACACACACGCGCACACACACACACACACACACACACACACACACACACACACACACACACACACTAAAGTGCTCACAGTCACATGTTTTAGTGTTTCAAATTTGTTCATTCACAAACAAAGACTGTATCCACAGTAAAAAACATATCAGGCTCTCTGTAAACATTAACTGCAGGGATTTAGCGGATTTAAGTACAATGACTCATCAGTAGCTGAGCGTGATTAATGAAAACCCATTAACTCTGTAATGATGGCAATATTATCTCAAGAAAAAACACCAATTTATACTAGGAATGAAACAAAATGCTAACGAGGAATGAAGCAGACATCATGTTCAGTGAGAGGGTGAAACCTCTCACTGAAGAACACAAACCTCTGTATCATTTCATCAACTATTCATGTGTCTCTTTCACAAATGACATTTTTACATTTCCTGAGATGAAAGAATACCTCTTCAAAACGCTGCTCCGAACATACATTAAACATAAAGCCCATCATTCTCCAACTGATGAAACACTGAACAGCTCTTTTTGTGGCATGTGACAGAAATCTGATGTAGTCTATCGTTTCAGAACAATTATTCCCTTTGAGTAACTGCCAGCTTCTACATAAAAATATTATATAACCTTTCTCCCTCTTTTGTTGTATATGTGCAAAGAAACAATGGGTACCCATCCCCTGCTCTAAATGTTCATTTCTGTGTGACAGCAGTAACTTTACAATGCTGTCACACTCACTGTACAATATAAAGTTACTCAAGTGCCTTTAAATGTCACAGCTGCAGACGACCTGTGAGTGTTTAATGCGCCTCAGACGGTGGTGAATTTTGACCCAGCAGAGCCAGAGGGGCACATCATGCTGGTTACCAGTGACGATGACCCCTCCCCCTCCAGAGCTTCTCCTCCAATCAGGCCCTGCCGGTGCAAATTGAGGATGGAGTCGGCGATGATGCGAGCTGTTTTCTTCTGGTATCCCCCGGACGTCACCATGAGTATGGGGACGCCCCGTTGCCTCGCAGCCCTGAACACGATCTCATCTCTCTTTACGATGCCCTGGCAGAGAAAGACGAGAGAAAGGCTGGGCTGTCAGTCTATTCACAGATGCTATTAGTAATTTCTCTGAATTCTGAATTTTCTCAGGCGGCTGGCCAATGGTTCTATCTACGCTCCTTCCTCCCCTGAGGAGGGAGGAGAGGCTGAAAGCGGCCTGACTGCTCTCATATCTTCCAACTCCCCTGTGGAGCTCCAAGCCTCTCAGGGCGACACATGAGGGAGGAAAGAAGCACACACTCCGGACCGAGAGTGGGAACAGCTTGTGTCAAAAAATCTCATTGATTATGGAGCACTTAGTAGCACGAGGGCTGATTTGAAACATTATTAAGCATGACAGAAACACATGTTCAGCCAGAACTTTGAATAATAATCATTAAAGCTGCGCTAATCAAGAGGTTCTTTATTCATTTCAGGATATTTACCACCCTAAATCCCAAATTAGCTCTGCAACACACCTCAGTGTACCAACCCCACTAACACATTCTGCAGGTTCGCCTTATTTGCTCCAATTATTTTTCTGGAATTTGCAGGATCACTGGCAGGAAATGTCTGCACACAGGAAGTAATAAATTCAGATTTGGCTCATGTGGATCAGCTCTCAGTATGCTTTCAAATTTCCTGACAAATTAGCCACATGAAGCGCTCACGTGTCCTGACACAGCTCAAGCTGCCACTCCTACAGTCACATATTTTTCCTGACATTACAGCAGTGCAGAATTTAAATACGGTCGGGGATGTAAAGTGATCTGCAGATGCTCTGATTTACACTCAAATACATAGTAAAACTGAAAGTTATGTTGAGGTTCATTTGGGGGATTTCAGTTGTTACACCTGAATCTTGATATCCTGACAGCATCAGAGCATTCTGATTTGTTTATTGTTTGTAAATGAATCATTTGTCCTCTTGGTAATATGCACCTCTGTTGCACTGGCTCTATGCCACTGCCATTTGTGAGCACTGTTACAGCTGAGACTGCACATAGAAAAGATGCAGAGGTGAGGTAATGCAACTAAAGTTTGAAGCTGACAGCCAGGATGTGAAAAGATACACTCAATTTGTTATGGAGTTGAGAAATGTGAGAGTTCTATCAGACATACAGTGAATCTATAGTAAATGTTCCGGTCTCATTCATTCATTCTATATGCTTTTACAGGAGGTGAGGTGCAAATGGAGAACATGCAGGGCTTCAAATGACACAGCAACTCAGAAAACTCTCCCTGTTAAAGGGATGGTGGATCCTGTATTCATGAAGAAGAGAACACAATAAAGCGGTGAAAATATTCTATATATAGCGCACACTTTTTCTCTTTAATCTCTTTACTTTGATTTAATCATCTGATGTGTTCTGAGTAGTACTACCCAATCATGTTTGAGTAGACTTTGGTTGCAACAGTCCGTGTAAAAGAGCAACGTCAGAACCCATCGGCCATCGTCTGACCATGATTTAGCTTTCTGTGAAGTTCTCTTCATTCATATGCAGATATCTGTTTACAGAGATAGCACAGATGTTTCTTTCTTGTCATTCTCACGCGTCAAGTTGCTAATCAGATTGCAGAGGATGTCTTGGCCTGCATATCCGTTATCTGGTTTCCAAATATCCACTGGCTACAACGCAAGGCTGTTAGCTCATGAGGCTGAACTGTCATCAGATGATGGCCGTCGGTTCCAGGACTGCGTACACTGATGAAATGTTTTGTTGCTGCCTTCAAATCATAACTAACTACACTAACAGTGTGAGAAACCAGCAACCAGAAACAAGTACATAAAAGCACACAAGGAGAAGTTAACTACAACTCCCAAAGAGCATTTTGAGAGAGTAAATTCTGTTGTGTGTGCCACAAACAGTGAGAAGAGGCTGAAAACGATGTTTCTTTGCAGAAACTTGACAACACTCAACTTCACGACTCAGGGTGAATGATGAACTCACATACTGCCGTGAGGTGTTTTGTTCCCATGACGTGCTGCGTCTAAATGGCTTCGTCTCCATGGCAACAGCAGCTGAGTTGAGGTATCTGAATATTTAGGGCCATTCATTCAGTTTAGAGACATAAACAAGACACATGAACAACCTGCCGCACACAGCAGCCACTTTATTAGGTACACCTGTACGTCTACTGTATGCATCAATACAAGAGCTCTGCTGTAAAGTTGACTTTTATGAAGTTTAGAGTGTTCAGCTTTTGGTGACAGTGTCAGAAATGTGTGACCTCAATGGTTTATTACTTAAAGAGTTAAAGCTGGTGTCATACTCTATAATACAGTCCAGAGGAACACATCACTATGACCTGCTGAAACGTAACTGAGACACTGACACTGTCAGAGAACTCTATCTGCATCATAAAAGTAGACTTTATGGAAGAGCTGGTGCATTTGCCTACATTAGACTGTACAGGTGTACCACAGCGTGCCTGGCAGCACCTGCACACGCTCTTTCTTTCATAACTCATGTCTTGAAACTTGTCTGAACTGTAACCCACAAATTCCGCTGGGCACGAAATGCGACGTGTTCCGTGTGCACTAAAGCCGCCAGAGCGATGTGGCCGTTCTAGTCAATGTTTTAAACCCCACCAGCCGCGCCGCAGCCTGTTTCAGAAGTTGACCTCTGCTCGGAGTAATGCGGCTGTTCTATTTTTGACGGACCTGTGTTTTTCAAAATAAAACAAAGCGTGCAAACTGCCATTTGGAAAAACAGCCAAAAGGGAAACAAATGGACTACAGTGCATATTTACACATTTAGAAGCACATAAAGCAGAAAAAAGACCAAATCTGAGCAAGTTAATAAAGTCTGGTGGGCAAACCGCTCTGCTTCTGATTGGGTGGGGTTTGAAGTTGAGTGGAGGACGGACCAAAACAGTGTCACGGCTGTGACGTGACAGAGAGGTGCCTGGTGGGGTTTTGGGGTAAAGAGTAACTCTGTCTGATCAATACTCTGCAGGAAAAGCACCTGTGGTGATATGGAGAGTCCTCCCAGGGGGTCCCCGTCCAAGATGTCTGTCCCTGCGTTGTAGATGATGATGTCAGGTCGGACCTCGTTCAGTGCTCCCTCAGAGTGAAGCTCTACCTTCTGAAGGTACTCCGAGTCTTCAGTGCCCCAGTCTAGCTCCACCTTCCTCTTTATGGCTCCTGGAGTTACAGAGAAATATTGACAGATATATCCATGGTGATCCTTGTACAAAGCCACAGAACATAGCTGCCATCAATAAACCAACCAATAAAACTGTTGAGCAGAATCTATAGATCTCATATGTACGCAGGCTGGTAATTGCTGCAGTATTTCACACAAAAAGAACTCTTTAAACAAAGGGAATTTCTGATAACTCAGTGTGAACGTTATGAAATGTTCAGGTAGGTAGCTGTGTGTCTCTATCTATAGAATACACAGATATGTAAGTCTGCAGCAGCACTTTAATTAATTAGTATGTACATTTCCAATAACTAATGTGAATGATGAATAAGGTTAATTAGGAGACCTTTGTGTTTCAAAATTCAAACCAAATTAAGCTCCAAAAGCAGCAACAGCATGTGAAGCAGGCTTCTGGGTAGTTTTTCAAGTCAAGTCCTGCAAGTTTTTCATGAACTTTTTTTTTCAAGAAGAAAAATTGGAAGCTTCTGTATTTGAAGGCACAAGAAATAAATGTGTCTTAGAGGAAAAATGTGAAGCAGAATGAGACGTGAGATGTGTGTTTTTAATCTTAAACAAGCCAGAATGTACATTGATTTCACTTTCTTAAAGGGAGAGACGATTATTAAAAAATGTCTGAAATTTAATTAACTGCAGAGAAGAAGATAGCTAAAGGATGGGGGGAGTTTTAAAAGCAGGACTGTGACGTTTTGTCCACAGAGTGTTGTTAGAAATGGGGTTAAATGGTAACATGTGGCTGCTGTCAGATCAGCTTTAATGTATTGACAGATTCATTTGGGTAAAAGCAATGATTATAGTGCTGCACGGACTGCTGCATGCTAGATTTCCCGCTGGGCGCTAATAGAGTGAGTGGTAGTGCAGAGGGAAATCACTGCATAATTAAAATGGCACTGAATGACGTGTAGGCTCCCTGCTCCCTCCACTCCTACCTCAACATCCAACCACACATCCCATTTGGAGAAGCTTGCATCACATTGAAGTATATGACAACACTAGAACTGCAAGAAACTTTCTAAAGTTTGCATGAATTCAAAGGTAAAAAAAAAAAAAAAAAATCGAGAAGGAAATTAATGGTCCTTTCACTCACTTTTGGCATATCCATCCCCAGGATAGATGTAGCGATTGTACATATCCATGATGAACACTCGCCTGTCATCCAAAAAGTCACGCTCGTGTCCATTTCCCTATAAGAAAGCAGATTTATTTTTTTAAAAAGCACTTTGACGCTGTCTCTGCTTGTTTAAACACCATCCAACACTGACAGACTGAATCAAGTAATTGGTTTTTCACCCTTGATGATGCCTCATTCATGTGTAATACAAAGCAGGTGATAACTCACAGCATTCTGACAGTCCACTACATCACTTGACTGTGCCAAGGTCCACGCAGGTGTCACTCAGACTCCATTTGTTTAGCTGAGACACACCGCGCTGACTGACAGCACCAGATCACGGGTAAATGGGCTTGTCGTCTGTTAAACATTAAATGTTAAAAATACTTATAAAAAAGTCATGGCCACTCCATCATTTTTCTTTTCCTGTCCTCCATTTGTCAACCAGAGTGTCTGGCTGCTGTCGTGAGGAGATTAGGCTTTGTGCCAAGTTTAGTATTACTGGATGAAAAGGAGGATGTATGGGATGAGCAGGCCAATTTGGTGTCAGCTGAACATCATGCTCAAGTGACTGTATAATCCATTGTTGAATGTTAAAAAAAAAGGGGGGGGGGGGGGGGGGGCTGGGGAGTTTGCTTGTTGCTAACGTGTGGTCGGTCTGCTTCTTCTACACATTTGAAGTATATATGAAGTGAACCCTGTGCCCTCTCAAAACAATGATGTGTAGTGATGGTAATAGAAATTGTTGACTGTATTATTGCCATCACTTTGCTTCACCATGGTATATAGTCAACCAGCTACACTGGTACATCTCCAGAATATATTAACGGTGTTTCATGTTGGGTTTTAATTGTGAGGTTTAATTAATTCTTCTGTATCGCTAAACCAACACTGAGGACTCATACAGGCTTATTGAGACAATGACTAATTCAACATGTAAGTGAATGCTCTGCTCTGCCTCTAAAAGACAGCCTCAGTCTATAAATCAGCTCATACGTCGCTTGAGCTCCTGCTGCCTGCAGTCTTATTGGTCTTATCCTCTCCCCCACATACTGTACAATAAAAGATTGCTGTTTCACTGCCATTTGTTAGTGTCAGCCAAAAGGCTTCACTGCAGGCTTCAAACAGGCCTTCCCTTCAGTTCTTTAAAACAGATATCCTCCCTCACCAAGTTCAAACATCTGTATTAAATATTAGAACCATCTATCACTACTGCATACATACATACATACATGATGCATACTTTTTCATCAGAGCAGATAGAATTGTAGCCAATGTCCATTTTCAAATACCAGAATGATACCGGTGAGGGGCGAGCGATTCAATGAAAATGAATAATAATCCATTATTGAATGTTATAAAAAAAACCCACATATTTAATATATTAAAAAATTAAAAGAACAGTTCAACTTTTTGGGTTAAACAAACAAGACTTAAATAAGCCCATTAATACCCTCTCATGTCTGTGTGTTAGGTTGTGGGATTAGCTGAGCTTAGCATAAAGACTGGAAGCAGCTAGCCTGGGTCTATGTGAAGTTCAAAAACACACCTACTAACACCTCTGAAGTTCGTTTATCAAAAGAATGCATCTCATTTACTTAACCTGCACATGAACACAAATGTAAAAGTAACTCTAAGTATTTCTTGGTGAACATGAACAGTTCTATGTAAAGGGCCTGGCAGACACACAGTGATCTGAACTGCACTTGCTGCTGGGTCCAGCTCACTTTGTGATATATCACTCACTGGTCACATGGGAAACCCGGCACTACTCTGCTTCAGACTGGGATACCCATATATCCATTACCCAGTGACAGGATGATACTGGTGAAGATCAAGTGATCATGAAGAACTACTGTTTCTTCAAAACCCCACACATATTTCTATTTCATTATTTATGTTGATTTATTAACAGCATTAACTCAATGGTCATTTAGATCTTAACTGATATTATACTATAGATGACTTACACAGATACTAACAGATTTTTCTGTATATTCACAGTGACAAATGAAAGGAAAAAACAACATTAAGGGCTCTATTTCCATCTTGGTGCATTACACCAGTGTTTTCCTGGGTTGCGCTGAAATCATTTCCTCCACTATTCTGCTCTGATATCTCTGTGACTGGCTGCGTGTCCCAGTGGAAGGAAGAGGTGTGGTTGATGCCAATCCAGTGGCGTACTGCAATGTTTATGTTAATAATCGGTATCTCCTGCGGGCCTGCAGTCAGCCAACCACCTGTTCTATGCAGGTCAAGAGCTCAGCACACCCTCACCCAATCCTTGTTTTTATCCTCTGTCATTTTCATTGTCTTTCAAACTGCTGATGAATCAGTATTTAGACATCAAGTCTCAGTCTAAGCAACATCTCAAAATATATGCCAGTAAAGACTTTTCAAGGACATTGTATGGCTTTTCCAGTATAATGTAAATGTAAAGTTTGGTACAGCCTGACACATTAGGCAGGATGCATTTGACTGTGATCTACAAAATAGATTCCCCAGAACAGTCCAGTACCATCATATTTTTCTTTGAATTTTTCATCCATCCGTTTATAAATTACACAGAAATACTTTGATAGAATGCAACTATGCCAGTACCACCTCAGAATGTACCACAGAGCTGAGTCGATACACAAACAGTTAAAGTAGCAGTGTTTGTGTTGTTCGCCTAGTGTCGATGGAAAGGTCACCTGTCACTGTTTGTCTTTATTTAGTAAAAGCATTAGATTTAACGGTGTACGGTCTATAAAAAATGTATTTGACTCATAAAACCATCCTCTGGGTGCCTTATCACACACACACACACACACAGCTCACACTGTACACACAGCTCATCACAGAGAGCTAGGAATATGGCTTAACAGCAGGGCTCCAGTCAAGCTTGTTATAAACTGAACCTAAAATTGATCATTACTGTTTTGCTGTTGACTGGGTGAATAAGCAACACAGCTGTGTAGGCCATAATCTCAATTTATGTGAGGACAAGAGCACTTTAAGTGTCATGTTTCAGGGTTGTAATTAGGATTTTACTGCATATCCCCAATATTTCTCTCTGCCCGATTATCTGCTGAGAGGGGCACTTCAGACCTATCTCCATGCCTTCATGCAGATTTGATCTTCTGTTCTTCTTCATGAATTATTTACTCAGTATCTGTATTGATCCCCTGCTTGTGTCAATAGGTAAAGGCTCATCATTGCCAATGAGCCATAGCTGAAAATGAATAAAGCGTCATTCCTGGAAAACGGCCATGGACCTCGAGAACCTTGAGACATCATCAATGTTAACACAGTCCTCAGAGTTAATTGGCGACTCATTATGTTGAAAACACAAAGTAAGACTAATATATGATAATCAGACTTTCAGAAGTGTTGAGTCATTGTTCTCTACAGCTGGAGTGAACAATGTATCAAAGAGGAAGCACACACTGTCCGATATAAACACAGTAAGCAAGAGATGACGATGAAATGATATAGACGATATAGGTTCTAATCTCTGCACTATAATGTGTGTTTTCGTTTGAGGGTAAAACATTATGGGAATCTGTTTGGATCAACTGATGATCAGCAGCACACAAGAGCCTGGTGTCAGATAATCAAACAGTAAATCTGTCTTGTGTTTGTACATAACTCATCAAAGCCTTCTCTTGGTTCATTTAAGTGCTATGACAATGTCAGCTACAGTACATCTGCCTTAGTTTGTTTGGTTGGTGATAAAAGTCTGAAAGCCTCAAAGGAAACAGCCTTGTGCTGCATTTCCGACCTTCTGCTTTTGCAACCCTCATCAGTTCTTTCAAATCCCACATGAACAACCTGCCACTCAGCAAAAAGAGGCTTTCTGATGATTCACTGATCATAACATATACATGCCAGTTCATCACAGTTTACCTCTGATCTTTAATGTGGGCTTTTAGAAAACAAATTGTTAATAAATCAATAAAACCTCAAAATTGTTTCCCAAGTGAACTGAACTGAACTGAAGTAACTGACGATACAACCTTCAGCCTTGTTCTATATAAACCCTTATTTCTGAGCTGCTGACAAAGTCAAAAGTACAGAGTTTCCCTAGTCAATAGAGGAAGAAAAATACCCTGAATAACTTAATTTAAGTCAGTGAAAGGGCAGATATTCAAGTGGGAGGCACAAGGCTGAAACACTTGAAGTTGAGACAAAATCAAACACGGTTCAGATTTCTCATAATGGAGATTTTCATGTATGTGAAATTACCAGTTCTTTTGTTTTACCGTTCATCTTCGGTACATTGGAGGCATTTTGCAAGATATCTTTTAATATTTATTTTGTGGCTGCTCAGCTGATGTCAGTGAGTTCAATAAATCTTTTTTTTTTTTTTTTTTTAATTTTCTATAGCATTTATTTTTATATGAACTATAAAGTTCATGTTCATCAAAAATGTGGTACTGCAGCTCCTTTAGGCACCATTTTGAAAAAGTTGTTGCTTGTTGGAAAAATGTTATTATCCTTTATGCTTTCTGTGTTTTTCCATTTAGAGATGACTCAGCATCACCTTACGTGTGTGTGTGCAGAGATAATTACTGTGGGCTCAGCTTCAGGGTTGTTTTCAAATTAACAGATAGCTGTAACGGCAACTGCACCCCCAACACATAAGGTTTTTGACCATACATGGCTTAAAATGCCCATGTTGAAACTGAGATAGACAAAGTTGTAGGTGTCACTCTTTCCTTTTTAAGAGGTGGCCACTTTAAATATAAGTCTGTGTTGAACCATTGAACCTTTGAACATTTACTGACCCACAGAGTCTGTAAGTTGCTCCCTTGCTGCAAGTCACTATTAAAAGATCTACAGCTCTGGAAAAAAATAAGAGACCACTGTGAAATCAGTTTCTCTGATTTTACTACTTATAGGTATGTGTTTGAGTAAAATGAGCATTTTTGTTTCATTCTATAAACCACTGACAACATTTCTCCCAAATTCCAAATAAAAATACTGTCATTTAGAGCATTTATTTGCAGAAAATGACAAATGATCAAAATAACAAAAAAGATGCAATGTTTTAATCACAGCTTTCATGTGTCTTGGCATGCTCTCCACCAGTGGTCTGTTAATTTTTTCCAGAGCTGTATCTTAAAAGTCTGACAGTGTCCTGAAGATTATTGAATAATTTTCCTGACATTATGAATAGTTTTTTATGAAAGTATGATTGTGTGCTTAAAATCATAAAAAATAAAAACACAACATACTATTACTCATTGATTGGTGTGGTGCTAAAAGGGGCGTTATCGTGTCATGAATGTCAGCTATGCACATTGAAACAGACAGAGGTAATGTTAGTGGCTCACCTGATGAGCGTCAAGATCAATGATGGTAGCTCTGGAGATGCCTTCCACTCTCTCAAACAGAAACTGAAACATGAATGGGACAGTATTTACTTCCTCTCTGAAGACGACAGATGCACAGTTCAGATTCTCACCATGGGAATAAAACTTATATTACATTAGAGCTGAAGCACAGAAATGTCCTCATCTTTTGATTAGAGGCAGCTGGATGTCTTTCTACCACTTACTTTTAGTGAACAGGTTACAGCTGCATGTAAACCACATTCCACTGTCTCCATTCTTTGGAAAAAATATATTCCAAAGTTCAGACAAAGCTAACATGAAAAGCTGTAATGCTTTAACATTAGCTATCATTAACCACCACAAGTTATGGTCTGACCAAGTAAAGCTGTGAAAAAATACGTACTAAAGTGTATTTAAGTAGCAGTTACATAGTCTCACAGTCTTTAATCGAATAATACCTCTGACTGAATGCCAACAGATTTCTCCCTATGTGTCACCACAGCTTGTGTCATCTGTCTTACCTTGATGGCCAGAGTGATGTCAGCATAAGCACAAAAGCCCCCTCCTCTGTCTCCGGAGCAGTGGTGAAAACCTCCTCCTGGGAAACAGAAAATCCACTGGCTCAATGTAGGGGCCATTATACAAGCTGAGCAGGTGACTGCACATCTGAGGAGTCTATTATTCTAAACGACCATAACTGGTGATTTAAAATAGGTTTCTATTGAATTTATTGGGTCTTGTAAAGATGGCTGCAGTCCCCCTGTAGTACAACAATAGATGTATTGACATTGGAATGGGAATGTTCAGTTGCTCCTAAAATACCAGAAGAGCAGCAGGAAAGTAGATAAAGACTGAAGAGTTTTTTTTTTTTTTTTTTTTTGTTATTTTTAAATTGGGATGATAGTCATTTATTCAGGTTAAGAGTTATGGTCCCCTCTGCCCTGCTATGCTCATGTTCATTAAACCATAGTGTAGATTAGAATATTAATAAAGGCTAGTACGGCGATGGGCAAAACATGATTATCATTTATTGTCTGGCTTCCAAAAAACAGTCCTTTATAAAGCGTCCTTATAGTGTTGAGACACATAATACGCAGATGTCAGACACATTTGAATAGCCTTTATATCTTTATTAACATCCTGTTTATTGATGCAGAACAATCTTCCCCCGTGATTCATCAACACAAAGTGTGAAGTAGCTGAGTAAGCAGCAGGTACAAAGTAAAAGCCTGATGCAGCTTTTTTTCTTTTTTTTGTTCCCTGCTTGGCACAAACTGGGAGGGGAGGAGTGAAGGATGACCATGGCTTTTCAGCCAAAGACCTCCTACTCAAATACCCCATCCACTGATGACAGCGAGTCAGCAAGGAACTCCACCTCTGCCCCAAATGGCTATCCTATTAAATCACTTCTGTGCAACTGCGTAGAGATACCGCACTGTACTGTGACAATGATATTAGAATGGATGATACCTGAGAAAGAGGATGATGTTATCTGATTGAGAAGAACTAATATCAAGTCCGTAGTTCAGTTTTAAGGATGAGATTCGGGCTGTGTCAGCATGACAGCACAGATTGGAGCCTCAGATCTTTTGCATTTTTGTTTGGTGAGAATTTCATGATAGTGATCTATAGTTTCATGATCTGATGACCGTCAAAACTCAAGTGTAAAACTGTCATACAAGGATGTAGATGAAAAAAGATAAAATCCACGTCGAATGGTTTTGAATGTGAATGAATAAATGTATTATTGTGTTTATATTGAATGTTCACTGCCAAAACATAAAAGTTAAATGCATTCCAGTTATTTTTCCTACTATATCCACTCCTGACTGAAGCATGATTTATGTTTTTGGATATTTAGGCAACTCTGAGCACCTGGTTAAGGGTAGGTTAGAGAAAGACTGCATTCCACTGAAGAAGTCAATGAAGCACAACCAGGAAACTGTCATCTTTCCCAAAGTTTAACAACTGCTCGTAGCCTAATCTTAACCACACATGGGATATTGGGCATGAACTTCTGTTCCCAGGTCAAAGTTCTACACTTCCTGTAATCAGAGTATAAATAAATACACATATTTTGCATTTTTAAAAATGTTTCCACTTGCGTCTCCATTAGAAAGGAGTTCCCCAGAGCTCAGTCTCATGTAGGGCCCCAAAAGGGGGCTGAGGCTGGCCCTGATGATCATTTTGGTCATACACTTGTTGATGAATTACATTTTCTGTAATTCAAATTTGAACAGGTCTTCATTATCTTGTGGTATGTGTATCAATTAAAAAAGTTTGTAAGTCTTTAAAGTGTTTTGGTGATGTTGTGATGCTGAAAACAAAAAACAGCAGGGGTCCAGCTGTGAAGCTCACTACTGGAGCTGGTTAGCACTGGGCTAAGAATATTCAATGTAAAAAGCCCACTAGTGCTATATTTTTGTTCAATCTTTGGAATTTGAAATGGTTCCATTCTCTGTATACATGTTTCTCTGGAGACAAACCATACGTAAACATCAGATGCAGACTTGTGTAAGATACAATACCTGTTTGAACATGAATGAAACAACAAAACTGAATCCACCATTGAAAATGGAGACAAATCACAGCAATGACAAGCAGAGGTCCTTGGGCCCTTACAAGTTAGCCAAGCTGCTGCAGCACTGCGAGATTCAGAAGAAGGCACTTGCTTCACAAGTCGAGGAGTTAAAGGGTCAACTCGAAAGTGCCAAGACTCCGGAGGAAGAAAAGATCAAGGAGCTTAATGCCCAGCTGAAGGCCCAAACTGAAGAAATACAGGCTCTCCGTCAACAGGTGAAAGAGGTGGATGTGGCTCTGCAGCATGCCAGGGAAGAGTCTGATGGATGTTTACATGAAGCTAAGACAGTGAATGGGATGCTGGCTAAACAACTGAGCAGGGTGATGAAACAGTTGGATGAGGAGAGGACTCTGAAGAACAAGTTCATGGCTGCGGAGGAGAAAGCACAGAATCAAGTCAAAACTGAGAGAGAAACTAATGCCAGCCTTCAGGAGCAACTGACACATGAGAACAGATGTCATGCAGAAAAGGTGTTAACAGATCTGTTGCTTATTAGAAACCTGAGGATTGCCAACCATCACCTGCAAGAGCACATTGAGAAGATCCGGGTTCTGCAGAAATATGCCTCAGAGAGGGAGACGTCATTTATCAAAGAGTTGGAGGATCTCAGATCACAAGTCAAACTGCTCCGGGAGGAAACTGCCAAGCTGAAGGTGGAGGTGCTGGAAAAGGAGGCTGTGCCTGATTCAAATGACCTTGAGCCTCTGAGAGACGTCAGTGTCGACGGAGAGCAACTCCCAAAAACAACAAACAAGCGCACATTGTGGAGAAGATTCCGCTACTTTGTGAGGCTGACGAAGAATTGAGACTAGTGATAAATGATGATAAAATGTCTGCTTTCTAAAATTGCTGATTCCTTTTATGTTATAGTTTAATGTATATAACTTAATATAGTTTTAGTTATTTGAAATGAGATGTATTTCTGGTTTTGTCAATGCTCTTCTCACTGCTATCAAATAGGTGGGGCTCAGCTGAAAAACCATGATGTCATGCACTTTCGTGCACCTGTCAGGATTTAGGATTTAACATGTAAATTAACATCTACTGACAGTTGGTTGGTTGCGCTCAGTAAATTTAACTGTATCACACCCACACAGTCCTGAGGAAGTAGATTAGCTGAGAGTATTTGAGAGTTAAAGAGTTAAAGTTAAAGAGTTACTGCACACTTCATTGTGTCTGTTTTAGTTGTAAACTACGTTATATGACTGTACTGTGATGAAACACATCAACGCTGAAGTTCATATTGACATTCTCATCAAGTTGATAAAAATCTGTATTTGGGTTTGGATTTCTGAACATGCCATCCTGCAAGGCCAATGGTGACATAGAGTGACCTGTTTGGGGCTGATCTATCTAAGAACAATGATATAAAAAGGAATGTTAACATCTAATTAGCATTAGGAGGAGTTTATGCTGTTTTCTGCTAACCCTCTACTTTCTATTTTGGTGCAATGGGTCAGACTTTTAATGACTGTAGAAAGTTCTGTGAAAATCCAGAAAACTTTGGCTCTTGTCCTCAATGGATAAAGCTGTGATTTTACTTTTCCTCACAAACATATTTGGCAAAAAATTTTATATATAATATTTTATAGTACGTAACCTAGTATATATGTGTGGCAGATAAGGTCAGACACTGACAGTAATTGGTAACTCACTCTCACATACTGGAAGTTGCAGCTGGATTGGTTATCTATTCGTGGGTAATGGGTATCTCACTTACCTACATTTATAGCCCATCCTCTGTCAACAGCCAGTTTTCCTGCCTGTGGAAGACAAAAGAAAACAAATAAAGTGATTTATATTTAGTGAAAATAATCTTCATGAATATGTCTCTGCAATTTATTCAAATTCTGCTTCTCAGTCCACACACATGGATAAAACAGTTCAAATATAACGTTTACCATAGCTTCTGTTTTTCCCATTAGTAAGTCAGACCTGTGGTCATGTGCATGTACAGGTACAGAGCCTTTACATTTAGATACAGAAAACAAATAAAACACACTATACAATTCCTCCTGGAGGTCTTTGAGTGTTTCTGTTCAGCAGTTATTGCATTAAAAGGGAAATGAAATTACGGATTTCAATGTGGAGGCATTTTTTCATTTCCTTTTTGCCCTTTGGTGTTTTGACCTTTAGCCTGTAAGCCCCCTCTCCCGCCCAGCTGAGATCACACCAGTGGTGTATAATTAAAAGGTTATAGGTTTTTAAATAACAGTCAGTGTGTCTACTAGTGTCCAGTGGGTTCTGTCAGTGTGTCCTGGGGCAAACAAAACTGAACAGCCCATCTTGTACTGTAGATCACTGAGAAAAGGCACATAAATGCTTAACCTCTTTCAGTCCATGCAGATGATAGTGATAAATGTTTACAGACTTTTCCAAGACCTCAAGTGAAAATAATGTAATATAATGAATTTTCATTTGGGCTGAGTTATGTTGAAAATTATTATCACGATATCATCTTTTAAATATTGGTAAATATCACAATATAAAAAGAATGCTCACAAAATAGCATATAAAAATAATTAATTTGATGTTTATTGAAATTTGATTGTGTTTCACTTCATTACATTAAACAAAAGTCGATAAATGTAAATCAAACATTTAAATAACTTCACCTTAAATAAAACGAACTTTAAAAATGGTTTGAATCCTTAATTTGGAGAAAAGTGTTTTGTAAACAGTCTGAAAGAAATGCCAATTTATGGTTTCAGGGGGATTTATGTGCTCCAACTATTTTTCAATGAAAACAACAGCCAGGCTCAGAACCAACAACTCGTGCTCACCGACCATGTCTGGCCAACATATAAACGGCTTTTCTTTAAGAAACAGTTCCATCCTGTAATTTTCACTTAATCACAATTTGTATATATATATATATATATATATATTAGGTGTGTGTGTGTGTGTGTATATATATACACACACAACACACACACACACACACACATAGATATATATATATATTTTGTTCATTTATCCTACTATGGACAGAGCAAAGATCTCATTTGACATTTGAAAAAGAAGCAAGTCAGTGTATTATGCTAAAGGTTTCACTATATACAGTACACATAGTTGAGGGAGCACATGTTTACCTATAGAATAAATAGTGCATGCTAATAGACATTTTCACTTCTCCTCAGGGACTTCTGTTACAGCCCCACTAGCCGTTAAATCTACTCCGGAGAGCATATTTCATGAAAAAAGAGACAGACAGTGTTTGCTCACATGTTGATCATCCTAATCCTGACGTGCATGGCTACACATGAGGAAGAGGTTATTTAGAACTGGTCGCTCCACTGGCTCATCCTCTTCAGAAACCACTGAGGGTTTATCTTGTACACTTCACAAATAAAGAATATTCTCGGGAATGTAGTTACACAACCTTCAAACCACTGGATTGTTTTCAAGGATTGATGGCCAAAATATAATCTGATGAATTATTAATAACCGAGGCACGTGAGCAGCATTCGAGGAAATCCCAAGGACGATCCACACTGTATGCCTTTTCACTAAGAGGAATGTTGTTTGGTGCACAGTGGCAGCTGCTTCTTTCAAAGGCAGGTCAGGAAATTTCTCTCTCGGATGAAAAAGGGGGCTTCTCTGCCATGTATTCCTGGAGCTCAGAGTGTAGGACGCCTGAGGGGAGGAGATATGAGCTGTGGAGAGATTGTGTGTAAATGCCAATATGGCTCTCTGATGGATGAGTAATAACACACATTAGCATGAATGCACACACTCTGGCCGTGGCTTTAACACTCCACTCTGTCTGTGGGAAAACAGGCACAAGAGTACCAAGCCTATTTTACTATGGCCCTCTAATTGCGCCTGCACGACTCCATCAGACCCAGAATGCATCTATTTGCATGAAAAGACCTTTGGCGTAGTGCTAGGTCTGATATCATTTGTAATTCTATCAAGTATCTGCACTGGAACCCATACACTGTGCTTTTGCATAATACCAATCAGGTAAGCCTCTTGTTTATTTCTTAGTCTACCATTTTGCATAACAAGACTACGACAGATAGCTTGTCCTCATGTGCAAGAGGACACGATCATTCAAGAGTTTTAGTGCTATTTCTCAACAAATGCCAGTCCCTGATTATTTGAGACATCACACAGAAGAGAAATGAAGACAACACAATCACTTTCAGTTTCCTATAGGAGATAAACTCAAGCAAAAATAATAATAAATAAAGCAAAAAAAAAAATAATTGCTAGTATTTGGCATAATTATATGGATAAAATATACTGCAGCTACAATTTAACCCAAACAATGTCTGCCCGTCTGTAAATACTCACTGGTTTCTAATCTGTCATGGAACAACCTGCTGGACCCTTAACAGTTATGTGTCAACGACCACCTCCAACTCAGTAGCCTTTGTATCTCTTGTTAAGCTTTTCCTCTATCAAGCTGACCTCACACATTTGGCTGGACTTTCTCTTCCTCTCCTCTGACATGAAGACAGGTTAAAGAACTTCCACATGATGGACTTTCCTCTCCAAATGCACGTTGCCTCATTACTACTACTCACTATCAATCTGTGTGTTTTTCAAGTCAAATACACATAACAAGATGCCTGACATCTGTCTTCATTGCCATTTACAAATTACGCAACTAATGCCTGCATGCTTGTCAAAAAACATTGGCCTGATCAGTGTCAAACTAACTGTCTGACATTCATCATCCTTCTGATGCGCTTAATGATCAGATATTACTTCAACGGGAGTCTAAGAAGGCCCTACAACCCCTTGGATCACCCTGTCCTTCCGAGCCGGTGGGATAAACTACTGTGGCTGTAGAGCGTGTGAACATGGCAGTTCAACATGACCAACTCATGTTGTTTATATATAAAAGGCTCATTCTCAGGTACCAAAAACATAACAATTCTTTTTTTCAGGTGATTATAAGGTGACACTAATTTAAACATAGTTACGAATATTATATTCTGTAAATACAGCCCCCTAAATCACACACCAAACCTTTCATTTGTCATCACTATAAGTGATTTGTGGAGCTCAAAAATAAAAAAAATGATGGTTTTTCTATCAAACAGTGTTTCCATGGAATCATTTCCCCTCAGCAGTTGCCCCCCCTCCGTTCACTTCACTTGTTCCCCTCAGGCTATTTTCTATCAGCAAGGACTAAACAATTAAACTGTGAAAAAGTTTTTATTCCCCTTAACTCCAAAAATTTAGCATTAAACATCGAATTACATTCTATAAAACTGTTTTGTTTAGATAACTTTGTATTAATGCCACATTCTGTAATTTACAACTTGACGGTCTCCTGTGCTTTTTTAGTACTAAATGTCATCTCCACAGACAGGCAACAGTAAATTGTGCCTGTTTTCTTTGGATATAAAGCAGTGTATGATGGGTAAGAATCGAGTAAATAAAGTGTACACTCCATAGCTCCATCCATGTGCAGGACTAATGCAGAGCCGCAGTGATCCTGTACACCTGTACGCAGTCCCAGAACAATGAAATTAGACAGTAACTTTGTTTTTTAATTCTCTAGTCAAACACCAAGAGCAATGTGCCGAACATCTACTAAGCTACTTAACTTTATCTCATTTACTAAGTCATAATTAACACATCTGTTCACACTCTACACAAAATGGGACTTTTATAATTCTGTAAAATTATTAAAAAGATTTCAGATGCAGAAGAAGTAAAGACAAATTTCCTTAAAAAAGCTTTGTTGTGGATAGTGAAATTTGAAGTGTATGAAGATATTTATGGAAATTCATTCAGATTCTGTACGCAATGGTAAATGATCACACTTGTAATGTTGTAACCTGCAGAGCTGTATTATTTGAGATAGTATTTGATCACATCATTACTTGATAGTGGTACATGATCTCTGTTTCCTTCTTCACCCTCTGACAGATGAATATAGATAGGAGGATGATGGGTAAAATATGTTAATATACAGCTCAAATGTGAAGACACACACAGAGGAAATGAGGCTCAGCAATACCTACCATTATTGTTCCTCCAGTCTGTGTCCGCAAAGGCCTCAACACCTTCCGCTGCACCAGGAAATTAGGTAGAAACAGGAGAGGTGGGATTTCTGTGATTGTTGCCACCACCAGAGACCACTAAAGTGGAAAAGAACACAATTAGACAGTGTATATAGAGACATCTTTTAGCTATGACTTTATCACTTATGAAACAAACAAAACCACAGAAGGACCTCAGATGACTGAAAAGAAGCCAAACAGCAGGTAAAAAAAGAAATCGCATTATGTTTCAGTGCGTGTCCACCGGGGTTTTCATATAAAGGTGTGGGAAAGCTGACTAAAGAAAGACATAATAACACGGGGGCCAGAGGGCTTAGGCTCGAGCCTCGACTCTTGCATGAAAACACGGCAGCACAGAATAATGCAAATTCACAGCAGAGTACTGAGGTACCTCTCTTGAGCCTTCAAGATTTGGCTCTGTGTGCAGTAGAGGGGAGAGGGAATAAATACAAAGTCTTTGAACATGACAGAATGCTGTTATCAGTGTTACTTTTCTTGCAGCAGACACTCCTTTATGAGAGATTTACAGCCACGTCTCAATGACTGTGTGAATGTCCACAAGCAGCTGAACTGCAGCCTCCAAACTCCACTCTGGAAAGAAAAAACATGTGGATCCTAATCAACTCCTGGGGCCGATAAATTAAAAGTGCAAAAACTCTTATCGACTCAAAGGACTCAGAGAGGCACCATCTTCTGAATATGCCTGACATGACTGATTTGAATGAGGACTAATTCCCCTACAGGATAATACACTGCATTTTGATGAGAACTCTCTGCTCTGTTGTGTCACCACCTGCATTACAACATGAGAAGAAGAATGTCAAACAGAAGGAACATTTAGCAGAGAAAAATGAAGACAACAAACTGCTCGGTTTTAATCATCATCAAATGTGAACAGTAACATTTGATTTGAATAACAAATCAATTTAAATCCCTCGTGGATCCAGCAGTGGTCACATCAGCCTTCCACAACAGTGTACTGTGTCTCCAGTTTGGAGACACAATATCAGACCAGACTCAAAGTTACTGTAGTTTCTGCAGATTGAGGGAAGTGAAGACCAGCAACTGCACGTTCCACCAGGTACAATATTGTCAGTGAAGCATGGTGGCTTTTGGTAGACTTGTTTTCTGGTGGCTAAAACACATTTATTTGCTGCCCCTCTGCACAGCAGTACATTGCTTAGCTTCCATGCGTGTCCTCCTGTCTGATTTCTGAAACTGCTGCCATGCTGACTGCTATCTACTACATAGATAAGTTATAAACACCACTTCAAACTACCCTAACTCTCTATTTAAGGTGGGCAGTGCTGAGGAAAAACTGTTATGGAATTTTCTATCCTTAGGTCACATGGGGTCACGCATGGGCCTTGAGGTCCTCGGCAGTATTAGTTGTTTGGCTTTGCTTGAGGAAAGCAGGTGCCAGCCTATCGTAACATTGTGGTGTAGATAACTTGCCGTTGATGTTTCTTTAACATAAGCAGACAACAGTGTCTCCAGATGAGAATGTGCTGACGGTAACACTAACATGGGTAAATACATTCTCTTTGACAATTTCTGGGCATATAGTATTTATGGTGTTATCTGTAGGGGTTTATCCACCAGCATGAGTCTGGCACAATGTGAGACACAATGTACACAATGTGTACTTTGAGAGTGTCTTTATTTCTCCTTGGCCAAGCTTCAACAAATACTACAGCATAAGACATCATTGACCATCACTGATTTTGACCATTGATTTCAGCATTTTCTCCACAAAAAACACAAAGCGACCTTTAATCTGTTGAGGTAGCGTTTGGTGTGAACCACCAGCAGATCCTCTTCAGTAGCTTCACGGGCTTCCACAATGTTCCCATCAGTGATGAACTCCTCCTCTGAGACAAAGACATTGTACAGTTAGAGTCATAATAAGTCAAAGAGGTTTGAGACTGAAAATATGATGCTGTTGTTACATGAAAACCTTAGAGTGTGACATCAACTACATAACTTTCTTTTGCATTACAGAATTTTCATGACACGAACGTTGTTAAAAAATCTAAATTCCTCCATGTAAACTGTAAAATATGTTGGTGGGATAAGGGTTAGCATGAACACAACTTCGCACAAGGTATGTTTTGGAATTTTAGCATCACATAATATCTATTTTTACTACATTAATTCTTAGACCTCGCTTGTTAGAATGTGTTTAAATCAGCATGAAAGCACACCTGACTCATCACTAAAAATATTACTCCGCCATCTCCACATTGTCACATCACATGTAAACAAATACAAATAAGTACACTGGAAATCAACTTTAATAAAGTAATAAATCTGAATTTCAAATTTCAGCTTTTTTAATGAATATTATGTGTGTTATGGAGCTGTTAGACTGCTAGCAAAGCAGTGTCTATATGTGCGCTATTTATGCAGTTTGGGAAACTCCACGATCTCCAAAAGCTCTGACAGGACTAGAAAGTTTCTCCGTTGCTAGGCCGTCACTAAGGCTCAGACTACTTGCTTGAGTAGTAAACTGAGTTCCATTACAACTGTGACTGATTGTTTTCCAGGTCTTAGTCATACCCCATGTATCTCCATGGAAACAGAGATCAGAACAGAAATGGCGAGCAAAGAAATGTTTATTTTGAGAACAGCCCCAAAACATGAATATCTTTTGATAATATAATTTATTTAAGTTGGTAATTGTTGTATAATTGCAATATTACACTCGAGGGTGAACTTTAACTTATTATTGGCACTTTGATGACTGACCACATCACAGTTGTGCCAATAATGACGTTAAAGCACACCCTCTCATGTAATATTGCTTAAATCTAACATGGAGGGCTCATTAAAATCTATTACACAACAAGTTCCTTCGTATGATTTTCTAAACATACTGCTTAAATCCGCAATGTCATCCACTTTTCATCCAATTCTTGCAAGCTACAGTTTTCCTCTGTCAGCAGAGGCCTCTTTTATTTGCACTCTTAACTTGTGAAAGTTTTTCTGAATTCATTAAGCTGTGTACGGCACTTTCTGTAGCAAAGACAATCCAGGGTGCAATTTGACAACAACTTTGTGTGAAGTCGTGCCAGTTAGCCGGCAACCATTTTCCCTTGGCCTTGAGACCCGCGCTGGGCCTCATCTACTCTACCTGCACAGAGTCCCACAGGGACTCTCCTCTAATTATCTGTGCTCTATTGCTCTGCCTTTCCCCTCTCCAACTACTACACCTCAGCTCTCCACTCTCTCCTCTTTGTTCTCTACCTTTCTTTGCCTCTCTGAACCTCTCTCAGTGATTCCACATACATAAGTTTGGGGTTTATGTCCTCCCTTCCTTCTTCTCACCTGCCACTCTCATTCACTTACCTTTCAAGAAGTGAATGACTTTGCCCCACTTCCCTGCATCAAATGGATGAAGCTTTTCCAGGCCCATGAAGGTGATGTTGTAGTCTGGGTGGTACACAATGGGCATACATGTTTGAGGGATGTTTGTGTACAACTCGGTGCGGTGAGAGCTGAGAGAAGAAAGTCAAAAAGCTGTTCAACACCACACTGCTGCATCACATGGACTGATTTCCCCAGTGGCCTAATAAGCACTATTGAAACTGTCATGTTTTGTGTTGCTCACCTCGTTTTCCCTTCATTATCTTCTTTGAGAGACATGTTTTTCAGGCATTGCTTCTTTCATCTGGGAACAACAGTAAAGCTTAGCAAACAATGAGATTCATTCACTTGTAACTGCTGTAAATGTTTAAACAGTAACTCACACAACATAAGCCATTATGATTAAAATACAAAATTTTAAAAAATGCTTTAATCAAGCAATTTATGTTTGAAGAAATGTCATTTTATTGACGTAACTGCAGGAGAAGCTGGAGTCAATAATGAACTACATTAATCAAAACAGTCTCATGTCTCGCGCATGCGCAGTAACATTTATATATTTCCAGAGACGCAACAGCACAAGGAACCGTGTCAGCGGACACACACACACACACACACACACACACACACACACACGCTGTCTCCAAACAGTATATAGACATTTAATCACTCGTTTTGGCGTCGCAGACAAAAATGTTTTTACAAGCTGCTCTGTGGAACAGGCCGGAGCTGTTTTAGCGGACAGAAACTAGCGACAACCGATGCGACTCACCTGCTACAGTGTGTGGATAACCGCCTGTCACCGAACAGATGCTGGAAGCTAACAGTCACGGCAGCCTGTCAGCCTGTGGCCTTCCCGGCAGCAGCTAGCTCGTATTATCTGTTAATAGTTAACTAATAGAAGGAAAACGTATTTTCTTGACAGTGCTGACAGTGACAGGATCCTTATTCCCTCCCACTCCAACCGCTACGTAGAATACGTAGGTAGAATGCGCGCAAGCTCCGTCAGTTACGTTCTTAAACGCACGAGGAGATTTAAAGCGAAAGAAACGTGCTCCAAGACGTTTTCTATATAACTTGTATATATTATATATATACTCGAGTTTTATTCTTTTATTTCAACCTGAGGTTAAAAGTCTATTTTTCAAAGGGAGTCATCGCCCAAGACAGACAGCAGCGTAACAATAAAATGAAAACAGACAACATTACTGTAACACTAGAGAATAAAAGTACAGTACAATGGCATGCATCCATAAGGAGATGTGCAAATAGCTCAACCCTGTACTTGAATACAGTCCTTGAGTTTCCACCACTGATTATATTATGGCATTTGTTTAACCTAATTATAAGTAATTAAAAGCTTATTTAACAGCTCCATGTACACCATGTAATTATATAACCAAGTACGCATTCTGTCATTTTTCTATTTGTAGTACAGCACGCATTTACATGCAAGATACTAATCTGTATTTAATAAGCAATCATACCGCTGGGCATATTTGTAAGTTATCTAAACAACTTTACCACATATTTCTCAATCGTGCACAGTTGTGCCTCATATTTCATTTTGTTTCCTCGTACAGTTACAGCACATTTGCAGGCAGCAGAACATTTTGATCAAGCTTCACCTTTCACAGAATGTGCAGCAAGGACATAGCAAGGGGGAAAGATAAATAAAATGCTTTTACATTTACTTAAGCAGCAATGTTCCCACTGGGATCAATAAAGTTTCATCTCATCTGATTTCAGTGTGTGTAATAATGTGCACTTCCCCATAATAACTCCTCTGAATGCTCTTTTGTAACAGTTTTCACCACGTCAGTGCAGTGACAGCGCTGACTGTCTGAAATGTTACCTGTAATTGCTGTGAATTGGATGACTCTGTAAACCTGCCTATTGACAGCAGAAGAGAAAAGAAGACCGTAAATAGCTTGATATGTTAATGTCTGTGTGTGGTATAGTCTGCCTCTGAAGTGGGGAGAGGCCTGATCTCTCTGCTGAAAACATTTCTTTTTCTTTTCCTGTCTGTAGTACAGTAAAGTAGAAATAACCATGACCTAACTGTGGCCTGTGGTGTATTTTTAGCTCATGTTCACTGCCTGCACTCTGTCTGAGGAATGCTGCATATAGATGATTGCTGTGACGTTAGTATAATGTACCATCTCAAGAAACATTTGTTTTCAAGAGCACACCCTTCAATAATCACCAAGATTGGAGGACGTCATGACAGGTTATAAATATTTAGGAACAATTTATCAATGAGGACGTGACTTTCAATATAATTCCCTGTTAAAATGGATCATTTATGCAGTGTTTTAACCATTGTGTCCTCACAGTCCTTTCAACAGAATACTTCCTTCACTTAGAGATGCTTCCCTACATGGGGTTAATGTGAGGTTACATATATAAAATGGTTCATCAAAATTTAGTGTATTTGACATTATGAGACATAAAATCACACAGAAATTCTGGTGTATAACACACAATAAAGTATAAAACTTTTTTCATTGTTTTCAATATTGTTTTCAGCCAAAAATTATAGTTGACTTATAATACTAATAATGTCAAATTATTTATTAAAATAAAATAATAAATAATAAAATAAAAAATAATGAAACTTGACTTGAGGCTTTTTGATGGTCCTCTCCACATTGGAATCCTTGGTTTGTATTTCTTTATTCTCTGACACTCCTGGAAATAAAACCTGGACCAAAAGAGCGTAAAAGCACCAGTAAAGTTTCAACTTCCATATTATTGAACTGTGCTGAAATACAGGACCAACAATTCATTTTACTTTATTCAAATATCTTCTGAGAGGTCTTAAATTAGCAAAATACACAACACTTCATGATTCTTAATACATTTCAACTGGTAAACATGTATACTGTACACGTAAACATCAAATTCTATGTACTATATACTTGTAACTATGTATTTTTTCTCTTGTTGTCTTCATTCATTTAGGGGAGTTATCTTCATAAACTGTGTTCGGCTTCCAACCTTCCAACCTTCAGGTGCTTGTATAGGTTCAACATATATGTGCGTACATATTATACCCATTGTAGAGTTCATGTAAGAAGGGCAGTTTTGTACCTTGCACCGTGTATCATTTAGTGTCTGATGGTTTGAGGGATAGGTGTTTAGAATGTCCATAACGTGTAGTCTGGTTCAGACATATCCATGTGACTAAAATGCAAAGTGTGTTGCTCATTCTCTTTCAGCAGCATTGTGTTGCTTGGCACTGAGAAAGCTTTAAACACATCACTATTGTGACTCTGATGGGTCTAATAACAGAGACCTGTAGACATGTCTTTAATGCCACTGTTGTAATAGTAGTTCATCATACATACTGATGAAATACACCCAGACTTTTATATTACTGTTTTCAGCTGCATAAATATTTCTTTCAGCCTGCCAGTTGTAATTTTGTTTCTCTACTTCAGTGGAAGTGATTGACACTGCAAGGCCCACATCTGACATGAATTAGATGGTCTGCTAGGGGCAATAAACACCTCACCAACAATACTGAGCATCTGTTACCATAGCAACTGTCAAAGTTGATATGACAGCCTCCCATTCTCACTGATATCAGACAGAACAAATGAAATAAAAATGCTACTGCTGAAGCGGAGACGTCTGCTGATGGTGTGACTGGACCATCAGTGAAAGTTCCAAAGTGACACTGAAACAATCACTCCTAGCTGTTCTGTAGATGGATGAGAAAGCAGCTTTTCATAACTATTCATAGAGGTATTTGTAAATCCAAACACACTGTTTTCATTTGCACCGCTAAAGCCAGAAGGAGCAATTATATCACGCAGGGAGTGAATATTTCCTTGATTCATGGGATGATTCCTCAGACCAAGGCGATTGTTTAAACCAATCAAGAGCACCGGAAAACACCTTGGGCTTTAAACACTCTACATTATTAGAGGAGATAGGTAGGATTACAGAATGATGTGATAGTTGAAATGACCCCAAAGCCTGCTTAGAATGAATCCAGCTTTACATATTAAAGTAAGCCTTCCAGATATTGCTACCTAGTGTGGTTGTGTTAATTTTTTTATTGTTAGCAATTACCTAAAACCTAAAACTGATGGAGTGTGAGGTTATAATATCCAAAAGTGCAAAGTAATATTATGAAACTTTCTTTTTCATTATTTTCTGAGCCTAAATCACCAAACTGAGTTCAGGTATTCTCATAATAAAGTCATTATACCAGAAAATGTTAAAAACTATTGATAAATTTAGCTCTTTGAGCATCATCACAACATCATTTGTTTTGTTTATGGGTTGGGTTTATGTAATGAAAAGACATCAGAGAGGAAGGAGAGTCATATATGAACTAGGGCAATGTTTATTGTTCGGTTTTGAGCTCAGCTCATAAAAAAAAAATCAAGAGGGTGCCCTGATGAGCCAGTAAACGGGGGATTAACTGGAGTAACTTCTCATGTTTCTCCAGTTTAGTAATTATTTTAATATCTTGAACAGGAGAAGCACCACAAAATGTCCCCATGTGAACCTAGCCCATGCTGTTCAGACAGAGGGTGCCACAGTCGGCTCACAATTTAGCTTTGGCTTTGGTAAGGAAATACACTGCAGGCCAATGTAAACCACGAACAGAGAACACTAAAACAGGCACAGGTTTGGAGAGATAACCTAAGGGACCAGAACAGTGCAGGAGTTTTGTCAAAACAAAAACCAAATGGAGACAGATTAGATCATTTACCACAGTTTGAATCATTCATACTTTTTATCATTTGTCAGAAAAAATGTAGATCTTCAGGGTTGGCCAAATAGAAGTGAATCATTATCTGAAAGAGCCTGAAAATTAAAATGAGTTCAAGTTTTTCTCGTCATAAATCTGGAATTGATTGTATGAAGACTTAGAATATTATATATAACCATAGCCATATATTTATTGTAAGTTGTTGCAGCAGTTTTTGGGTTGAAAATGTAACCCTTTTTGTGAAAGAATGGTCAAAAATTCCTCCAAAATACCATATACACACAGGCCTTATTGTCAATATACCCTGGAAAGCAATCCATCCTCTGACTCACAATAAGTCTTTTTTTTTTTTTTTTTTACAGTGAAGTCAAGTTTCAAAAGTCACTACAATGACATGGCTGCTACGGGGACACAATCACACATGAATATGACTGGGCTCAGTCTCAGCTGTCCAGTCAGACAAAATTTATGCTGTTTAGGGACTCCAGTATGCAAAGATATTAAAATACACCATTTTTAGAATAGGTAAAAATAACCAATTTATACATGCAAAAAGAAATGGCTTTTGCCCAAAGCTGCATGGGATTAGCATAAAGCGGGCATGTCTGCAAAGGGAAAACTTGTGGTTCTCATTCACCTGGCGAATAAAAGTGATTCTGGTTCTGATTATGGTTATCTTGAGCTATGAGGTCAAGGAACCCCTTTAAAATGCCCATGCCAGTTTTTCCCTTGCTGAAATTTAGCAACATCAAACACACCCTCCAAAACCAACGGTGGCCAGTTTGACAGTGAATACAGTAGCCCACCAAGGTGATTTTCTTGCCAGGTTTGGCTCCTGGCAACCCAGGGCTGAGTCAGTTTGGTTGGGTGCGTAACTGAACGAGCAATTGACAGTTAGTGGTTTGCTACTGAGCAATCTTTCCATCATAAAGTCTGTAAATCACCTCAGTACTCTAACGTTATTCCCTGTTGGTCTCAGAGGCCGTGCTCAAACCTGATTCAGTCTGGCTGCTGAGCCCGGTTCTGTTTCCTGCTAAAGGCAGATACAGATAGCAGCAGTTAATTAGCTGTTAGCTATTTTAGCAAGTCATTATGCCTTAGCTACAGTATCTGTCCATCAGGAAACTATGTAAATCACACAGAGTTGAAGCTGAGCAGGCGGAGGACATCAGAGGAAAATCCATATAAAATCTGATCCAGTTTCACCAAAATCACTGAATAAAGTTCTTAAGTTGTGCTTTTGTACAGTATCCACCAGTGAGGCCCGGCCATAGATGACTGTAGCTCAGAATCACTCAGACTGTATCAAACAGGAAGACAATGCCAAGGGTTTTAGAGTTATGTGATGCTATTGTTTGCCCACAATCACATTATTTACCCATATAGGTTTGTTTTTTTCTATCCTGCTTTGCCTGCTACTGGCCACTGTTGCCTGCTTTGGTAACACTTACCAGGCCAATTCTGGTCTGCCCATGCCTAACTCAAAGATCCTTGACCTGTTTCTACCATGGCGGCCTTTGCACTCTTCTATCTGTCTGCTGATTCTGCCCTGCAGATCCTACAAAGAGCTGCAGCTGAACTGTTACAGGGCTGACAAAATGAGTGATTTTTGTGTTAGTTAATAGGATCAACTGCACTCCTAATTATTTGTGGAGAAACCTGAAGGCTAAGGAGAATTATTGTGACACAAAGACAACCTACCTGGCAACCCATCATGGTCCAGTCATAAACCTTCCTCAGCACCTACATCCTTCAGTATGAGCTACGACTCACACTAATCCATGTGAGTTACAGGAAGAGATGCTGAAGATAACTCAATGTGTTATAATAATTAGACCTATATATTGGGCTGATGAATGGAACATGATTCTCTTTTGTTTATTATGAGAAAGAAGCCTTGAATCACAATGAGCTATTTGTTTTTGAAGACTTTAGTTTCACCTCTGTTGTTGCATGTGGGGGGTACAGAATATCTCTCATATTTCAAATTGAAAAGCAGAAAAACACAGTAGTGTTTGCTATGCTTGCATTATTTTTGACTGACAGTGGAGCTGTGTGTCTAAATCCTATAGGGTATTCAGAGTTTTGGACTGCTGGATGGAAGACTCGGGAGAGACAGACTACAATTTATTTCCACCCAGACAATGCCTCTCAGTTCTCCGTCTGCTCAGGCTGATGTAAACATCATCTGATTTCACAGAGCCAGGCAGTGATCTCATGAAACACTGCCTTTATGGCTGTTTGCCTTGCCATCCTGCCAGCCCTCTGTTGTGGTTCATTCAGGTGCCAAACCCAACCTCCTGCAGTACAGATCATCAGTGGATAAGAGCCCATGTTCTGACTGGTCTGCTCTTTCTTCAGGTAGATGGCAGGTGGAGTGTGATGAGGAAGATGAATAAGGTGGGGGACTTCAGTTAAATTCACACTCAGGGAGAACTGTTGTACATCGGCCACAATGAGCCATACAGCCAATACTGCTTGAAATACTTGAAAATGAGCTGCATGGTGATCTCTTCATAGGTTTCATGGTGAAGAAATGAGCACGTAGTTCACTGATGCTGTTGAATATTGGCTGTATGGTGCCAAATTACAGATTTAACTTACTGTCTAATTCACTTAAAGCATTTTATGTGACCATACTGCAGCATCATTAAAAGAATTGTGGTGCCGCTGAATTGCTTCCACCCATATCGTCTGTCCTTCGGTCAAATCCAGTATTTTCTTCTACAGCCACTGGGGGCGCCAAAGCTGTAGTCTTAAAAATGCAACATGTAGCTTTCAAGATTCCCTGAATGAAATGGTATCATCACATCCTTACAAGAAGCACTAATGCAGATTTTTTGGGATTAAGATTGGATCAAATGAAAAGTGTAATGTTAAAGGTGTAAAGAACCTACAGAATATTATCAACCTCGACTCTGCTGGTTGCCCTTAAACCTTAACCACAGTGGTGTAATATCAGAAAACAGTTTTATTTTTTAAAAAGCTGAATCTCAGTTAAATTAGCTGTTGATAAGCTAGTAAAATGGCAAAATCCTGGGGTGTAAATTGTGTTCCCAGCATGTTACCATGCCTCCTGTGGGAACCTTGACTGCTGCCACTCACAGCACAACGGTCCTGACAGAGGATATGCTGTGGAGCCATCGCAGGGAGCGCTAGGCCCACAGCATGGACATCAATGGGCTGTCACAGCATGTACCCAACTCCTCTTATCCAGCCAGACATCTGACAGCTGCTCCCATGTCACCACAACACTCACACACTTGACAGGAGGGTTTGGAAGTGGACTACAATAAAAAAAAGACACCACTCTGTAGTCTTTTCTTTGAAGGGGAGGCATGTGTGTATGCTCGGGTTGTTGGAGACCTGAAATGCATTACTTTCACCCGCAGTAGAAAGAGTGAACATCCTGCTGTTATGTTTTACATGATTTTTTTTTTCATTAAATCTTCATTTACAATGACAGTCCCAAGTGCAGCGTTAAGATCAGTGATTAAAATAAATGTATCCAGTTTTACTGTTTTTGTTTAGTTTTTTTTGTAACAAACTTCAATCATTAGTAGCAGCAGACTGGAATGACAACAGACCAAAGGATGTACTGGATTTAGGGGACTTTAGTCTGATGTGTGAAGAAGACTGCTTGGCCACAAATATTGGCTGCAAAAGTGGCTTAAATAGAGGGATGAGTATCCTTTGTAAATAAGCCTGAACCAGTGTATGTTATGACAAGTGTGCAGACCATTGAATACAGAAGACAGTGGTGTGTTTTAAGGGTGCATTTATAGTAAACTGAACAGCAGAGTGATAAATCAGACATAGTACATAGAAATATAGTCATGTCAGTGATTTAGTGTAGGCCTATGTCACACACACACACACACACACACACACAACATTTTGGAACTTTAAAAGGGCAATGATGTCACTGTTTAAATCACTTCTAGTTAACATAAATTAGAGGTCTGCGTGGGGCAGAATTTTCAGTCCCGCTCCCGCAAAGAATTATGATTTTCAGTCCCGCTCCCGCCCGCGTCTGTCATCTTTTGTCCCGATCCTGCCCGCAAATCCCGCAAGATGCAGACGTTATTTCTCACGAAAGTTCTTTTCATTGGCTTGGTAAATTAAACACGCTGAGCTTAGCTGAGCTTTCCATGGACCGATCCTTCACCTAGCACACGTAGCGAGGGTGCGCGGTGCCAGGCGTTTCTGCCATGATTGGAAATCTCAAACACGGAAGAGCGGAAACGAATTGTCTGAAACGTACATGAGATTAGACCACATCCGCAAATTTAGGCATCTTAAAATGTTTTTATTAATGGCAAATAAAATATCCAGCACAAATAATATATGATAGACATAAATTAATCTTTTATACATTTTATTTTATACACGTTTTTAGTTTGCGGGACTGCAGCTTATTACCTCTCCCGCCCGCTCCCGCATTGTGCACTCCCCATCCTGCCCTCAATGTATGGAAGAATTATCCTATCTTTATTCAAATCATAGGGTTTGTAAAACTGCTTATCTCTTAAAATACACCAATTTACCATATATTACCATATATTACCAGATATTTGAATCGTCACCTATTTACGACGGCAGCTTATTTATAATTTGTATTTATAATTAATTAACTTATAATTAATCTTAAGTAATCCTAAAAAGAGTTACCATAGTTTAGCTGGCCTCCTGTGGCCGCCTGATTCTCTTATTGAAACGTTTAACAAGAGATGATGGGTGAATAGGCTAGGCTACGTGATTAAAAAGGTATAACGAAAAATACGCTGTGATGATAATGATTTGAGGACAACACTGGTGCATTAGTTAGCCTATATATTGGTTAGGCTTTCACAAGAAGAAGACTTTGAGCGTGATTCGGAGCGCGGCAGCCTACTGAGACGAGATGGATGGCCAAAGACCTCAAGTAAGTGCATTTCTTAATGTTGCTACAACTCAAAGAGAATCAGCAGGTTACACAGATTCCACTACTGTAACAGTAATTTATTAATTTAAATTTAAAATCATAATATGACATGCAGCAAAAGTGTGGCGGCCGGGATGCAAACCGGCGTCCCATGGTTTGAAATACAACTGGTAGCAATGTACTTAACCATTCAACTAGCAAACACTGCTATGCCAGTAAGAGTATTTATAGTATACTGTAATGCTAATATGAAATTCGAAAAAATCTAAACTACAATAGCTCTTTTTAGGATTACTTAAGATTAATTATACATAAATAAACTGGCATCATAAATAGATGATGCGAGCGAAATGTTTGTGTCAAAGAAGAAGAAATGTGAGCGCAAGCATGTGATGTTTTGAGTCCAAGCACACATTTTGAAAGAAAGCAGCAGAAATCTGAGTGCGAGCACAAAATGTGAGCACGAGGAGAATAAATCTGAGCACGAAAAGGAGAAATCATGCTCTCAAACTGAAAATCTACGCTCTTGAATAAAGATAGGATAATTCTTCCATATCAATGAGCTTTCAAAATTTGTCCCGTGCTGCATTGCTTTGCGTCAGGTCCCGCGGGACTCCTGCCTCTTCGCAGATACTTGATACTTGATTGCTAACAGTCCCTTATATCTTGTCCTGTTAGATCACACTTTGTTTGGCACACATCTTTGAGAGGGAGCATGTTAGTATGTTGTTTGAGAGGTTTTCAGTATAGTATGTGAAAGCATTTGGTTTCATGTGTGCATGTGAAAGAAAAATTCTGAATCATGTCCCCAGTGGCCCCTCATAAAAAAAAAATTTAAAAAAATGCACAAATTTCATCAACTTACCAGTGAGTCTGGTTGGGAAACACTGAAAATGAATGGACTTCATGATGGAACTATTCAATGTATACACTGTTGCCCATGAAGTTGGAATAACATATTTTTTTAAGTCTTGTGACAATGTGATTGAGTCTTGGTAGATAAAGTCTATCTTCTCACAACTTTATTAACCAATCTCGTCCAAACATATCAAAGTCACATATCACAAACCAGAATTAACCTGATTTGTATAAATAGTAATAAAAAAAGAGGAATGTGCCTTAAAAAACAAAATTATATAATTTTAGAGCAAGTGAGATGAAGTAGCACACAGGGGACTTATTTGGCAGAGTAATGAAGAAGTGCTTTGTCTTCTCTGCTGCTGAATTTGTACCTATCTATTTTAAGGACAGTGACTGGTGAAAATTACCAACCAGTCAAAACTGTGATTTATTTTTATGTTATTTCAATAAAATTTTGAGAATTTATGGTGAGATTAAAAACTTTGACCTTTTGTTTTTCAAGACATCATTTTTGTTGCTGCATTGCCAGGGCCAGGACGCTGGGACAGGAAACATAAATGTCAATGAACTTCTTCTTCCCCCAAATATACTTGTGAATAATAGATTGAAAGCCAGCCCTTCGTTTGTCATTTTCCATAATTTACCACCTTTGATTAACATTTGATCATTCTTTGTCTGGTATGTCAATAATATTCCAGCAGTCCTCTTGGCAAATAGTCTTGCTGGGTTCCATGCAACACATAACGTTCCAAATGTGGCCATGACATCACTGTACACAAATCATGCACGGTGTTATGATGCACTACATATCATGAACACCTGTACAATCTCATGTAATCCAATACAGCAGCCCTCCTTAAAACAAGATGTTGAAGATATTAAAATGAGCTAAGAAATTATGAAGTAATGAGGCAAATAACATATAGCTATTATTCATTAGTTTAATATGTATTTAAAGCAAATCATCAACTTTATTGACACATACATACAATAAATTTGGGTGGGGGAAACCAGAGCACCTGGAGGAAACCCACCAAAGATGGGGAGAACATGCAAACTCTAATCATAGAATCATTCACATTTTAGAGTCACCAATTAACCTATAAATGCATATCTTTGGACTGTGGGAATCATTCACAATTTAGAGTCACCAATTAACCTAGAAATGCATGTCTTTGGATTGTGGGAGGAAACCGGAGCACCCGGAGAAAACCCACGCAATCATATCAACTTTATTGACACATACATACAATAAATTTGGGTGGGGGAAACCAGAGCACCTGGAGGAAACCCACCAAAGACGGGGAGAACATGCAAACTCTAATCATAAAATCATTCACATTTTAGAGTCACCAATTAACCTATAAATGCATATCTTTGGACTGTGGGAATCATTCACAATTTAGAGTCACCAATTAACCTAGAAATGCATGTCTTTGGACTGTGGGAGGAAACCGGAGCACCCGGAGAAAACCCACGCAGACACAGGGAGAACATGCAAACTCCACACAGAAAGGCCCCAGGTGGGAGAACCCAGGACCTTCTTGCTGTGAGGCGACAGTGCTAACCACTGAGCCACTGTGCTGCCCTGAATGGATAAATACTTATCAATCCAGTAGCACACAGGTCCAGGTCCAGTTGGGATCATGTCAGCCAGGGGTGGTCCTTGAGCATGGCAAAGGTGGGTCGGGCATCTGGGTTTTTCATCAGACAGCTCTGTATAAAATCCTGGCAGTCTGGATGGACAAACAGGAATCATGTTTTAATACAAACACTGTGCTCTGTGTGTGTTTCTGTGCTTATGTGTGTGTATAACTTACCGTTGGAAAGACTGTTATTCATGATAACATCTCTATTCATGATGGCAAAGGCAGTCTGGAAGGGGAAACATCTGTGCATCATTTCAAACAGCACCAGACCAAGCTGCCAAACTGTTGTTGGTTCAGGACGCATTGTGGCATTTCTCCACCTCTCAGGTGGGCTACACAGAAAGACTGCACAATACACACAAACACACAGGGACAAAGTTTAAGAATGAAGGTAAGAGACAGAGACACCAAAGAGGGTGTGTTGGCTCAGAGAACACAACCTTATAAGAAAGACAGCCTACCTCTGCGTTGAGTGTGTGTTGCATCTGACAGAAAAGCGCCACAGCCAAAGTCAATAATCCTGACACGTGGCACATCGGAACTGGTCTCGATAAGAATGTTGTCTGTCTTGATGTCCCCGTGGAACACACCCTTGGAGTGGATCTCAATGAGAGCATCCATTAGCTGCCTTGTTATGATCTGTGGGAGAGAGAAAGACACATGTAGACTGTGGGACATGTTGGGTGTGGGCACACATACAGACACAGAGAAACACACATGCCGTCAGCTACTTACTTTAGCCTTATGCTCTTTCATTGTGCCCTGTCTGCTGTGTATATAGTCAAACAGGTCCATGCATGGATCTGGTCTCTCTAGGACAAGAATGAGCACATCACTTTGATCGAACCAGTCCAGCAGAGTCACGACTGCACTGGTTTCTGATTCTGCTGGTTTGAGTCTCAACAGCAGTGCAACCTCCAGAGGGACCATAGTCATTTTCCCATTCAGAAGCTTTGTACATAGAGAAAGAGTTAAAAAGGAAACAAACAATTAAATATACATGTCTACATACGCATACTACACATGAACAAATGGTATTCCATCTATTAGATTCTATGGGGTTCAAGAGGAATAAGTATTATGCTCCCATTGTATTAAGAATAGAAATTTGGTTTAATGTTGGCATCAGGATGAAGAACAAATTATTTACCATTGGCGTACGGGTAACGATATACTGGGGGATTTCTTTTATGGCAACCTGCAGAACATAAACAGACATTTTGTTAGCTTATAGCAGATCATAGATTGTGTGGGTGTGGTGTTGCATATATGAGTCTTACATGCAGATTGTCCTCCTTGCGTTCACCAGCAAAGACTGAACCGTAGCTTCCTTGACCCAGCATTTCCTGTACCCTGTATTTGGCCTCAAAGGTATCTGCAGAAACAAAAAAACAAACACAATTTTTAATTTGACTTGTTCACCACTTTCATAAAAACTAAACCCTCATAACAAAAATGTAACAAAATCTACCTGCCAGTGTCTCCAATGCACACTAATAAACACTTAAATTTACTTGACTGTAAAAATTACAATTTTTCTTTATGCTAAGCTAAGCAACTCCAATAACACTGATCCTACACTTCCCATAATGCTCACTAAACTCACTAGCACCTTTAGTTTTAAAAGACACCTAAATGCCCACGTGTTTCAAAGCCCATGATGACATCATCAGGGTTATTTTGTCAGACTCTAGAGAACTTCCCCCAGATCCACAGTAGACATCATACAACAGGCTAAATAATAAACTAAACTATTCCTATCTCATCTTACCTAAGCTGCTGGAGGGCACAGAGCATGACGAGGAGGTGCTTGGTCCATCACTGGAGCAGGCCTGGTGCCTGGGGCCCACTGATGGACTTCCCCTGCTTTTCTTCCTGGCTCTCTCAAGGCTCTCATCTGATTTTCTCTTGGAAGTCTTCTCAGTGCTGGTCTTCACATCCACAGTAAACCCAGCTTCACTGCTGAAACTGGAGAGACTCTGGGATTCTTCTGTGCCATGAGACAATCAACAAAAAAAGAAAAAGCCAAGAAACATGAGCATGTTTGCCTCACTGGATTCAAAGGAGAGTGTGAGGACTTAATAAACTGAAAATGGCAACCTGCTATTTAAACTAATCACACACACATTTATCTGTGGACCACTCCAACCTCAAACATTTGGATGATTTCAAACTGAATACTTCATGGAGTTCAAGTCTGATTTCAGTGTTTTTACTTAACTGACTCAACTTTAGTTACGGACTCTCAACATAATCTTTGATGAATGGTTTTGTCTTACTGAGATTTGACAGTTTCACTTAACTCTATGACCGCCAGCATTCTAGCACAGGCACCACAATGGCCTGCCAGACCATCATGGCAGTGCTCAGTATAGTGAATACAGTATAGTGAATTTCTCTATCATTTCTATAATCTAACCTGGCATCTCAGGAGCGTCAGTGTAAACCGAACTCAAACTGGATGAGTGGGCACTTGATGAAGCCCCACTTAATGCCTGGCTGCAGCCCTCATGGGGACTTTGACTCCCCCTGCTTCTCTTGCTGCCTCTTTCAGGGCTATCCTCCAATTTTCTCTTAGACGTCTTCTCGCTGCTGGTCTTCACATCCACAGTAAACCCGGCTTCACTGCTGGATCTGGAGAGACTCTTGGTTTCTTCTGAGCCATGAGACAATCAACAAAAAAGAAACGTGAGCATGTTTACCTCACTGGATTCAGAGTTGAACGTGAGGACTTTGTTGGGTGATTACATACAGAATACGTCAAGGAGTTCACGTTTGATTTCAGATAACTTTACATGACGGTGCTAGTGTTCAAAATGCGCAAATACAGAATAGTCAATTTTCTATCATTTCTCTATCATCTAACCTGGCATCTCAGGTGCGTCATAGTACATTGGGGATGAACTGGATGAGTAGGCACTTGATGAAGGTCCACTAAATGCCTGGCTGCAGCCCTCATGGGGACTTCTACTGGTTCTCTTGCCGGCTCTTTCCAGGTTCTCCACTGGTTTTCTTGTCTTCCTGTTTCTATGTGACCTACCGTCAGCATAAATGACGGGATCACTGTGGCATCCTACAAGAACAGAAAAAGGCTGCACATGTTGAATGTAGTCTACATTGTCTTATCTCTGAGCGATTCAAGTAAGAACTAGTATTTGTAATCATTGGCCTACCAGCTAAACCGTATGATTAACAAGAAGAAAAACACTGCTACAAACCTAATTGTCTTCTGGAGGTCCAAGACTTTACAGAATTTCTTCTCGGCCATGATCTTGAAGCCATGGTACTTTAACAGCAATAGTTCACCGTTGGAATGACAAAAACTTGGATCCTTTCCTGAGGTCTATGTATTTTCTCAAGAACTGGTGGAACTGGTGAATGTTCTGACTTAAAAGGCTTTAGAATGTTGTTGCTATAGTGATATTTAAGGTACATTCTAGAACCAAGAATCAAAGAGGTCCAATCTAAACCAAGAAACTAATTGAGGCCCATCACACACACACACACACACACACACATATATACACACACACACACATATATATATATATATATATATATATATATATATGAAATAATAATAGTTTAGTAAATAATAATAAATAATAATAATAAACTACCAAACAGTACGTTAGGTAGTTAAATTAATTGTAAATTGAAGAAGTGGTGCCTGTGCTGTAAAATGCCTTTCAAATGTAACCTGATTACTGTGGATGTGGTCCAGGTTTCTCAGGGTGGTAAATTCACACACTGCTTCTACTTCATTGCACTTGATTTCTTAAATTATGACCTGTTACTCCTTATAGGTGTAGTCACCAGTGACCAGATGTTCAATTGGGTGAATCGGCAGAATCTAAAGTGTTTAAATTAAATGCAGAAGGAGTGCTTTGTTCTTCTCTTTGTGATTTAGCTGAACACACAGATTGTTTAAATTGCTCTTAAGCTCTCATTCAAGGCAGCTCACTCTGCATGTGCAGCTGAGGATGGCGGCATGCACAGGACACGTCGTCCACAGAATGGTATGCACACATTTCTCATTATCGGTCACACAGCGGGCTCAAAACATAAACACAATCCATCACGGCATGCTCCTGCGCAAAATGGTCACTGAGTGATAAATGGAGGAGGGGGGCTGTTAGCAGGGAGCTGAGGCATTTTATGGATTATTTTTGAACAACACCAACACCTTGCCGCAGTGGAAAGCTTCAGTCGTGTTGATTATTGTTTGACGGATCGATTTTCATTGTGAGACGTCCCTCAGGTGTATGTCATGCTGAGGCTCTGTGGCTCAGTAAATTCTTAATACATACATCTCAACCAAAATCCTCTCTGATCCCACTCAGATCACACACAAAATCAAACACACAATATACCTTTTCATTATTACTTCCCACTGAGCTAACGTCAGACCTCGCAGCATGACTCACAGATCACAGGCCGACCAGTTAGCTTTAACAGCATTCATCTCAAACGTGCTCTGAAAGGACTCAGTTTTATAATATTTATAATACTCTTTATATTAGCTTTATTATTAATCTTTTGACAAATTTAACCAGCATAATGCTAAAAAAGTAAATAACTGACAAGAGAACAGTAAACACTAAAACACTTGTACAGATGCACAGAATCTACTGTGTGCATGATGGATTCACAGATATATTTTGTGTTGGAGTTGGAGTTGAAGTTGTAAGGCTCTCTCTCTCTCTCTCTATCCATATATATATATATATATATATATATATATATATATATTTACAGTAATACAGGCAAAATTACTATTTATCACAACATATTTTTTTAAAATGTATCTCGTCAAATCACTTTGCAGTCATGAAAATAAAAATTTGACTGTAGCTCATAAAAATGGCCATCAGTGATGTCAATATTTCACTACACAGACCCTCTAGCTCTTCAGTCAGTAGTAAATGCACAGTCGATGCATGGACAGGAGAAGGCCCTCAGAGAAAGGATAGGTAAACAAATCATTTGAATTTTGTTAAACATTTGTTTTCATTAAGAACACCAGTCCGTGCTTAAGTGATTTATTACATGAGCCCTGACAGTTCTGCTCTCTGTGTGTGTTCTACGCCTATTTCCTGCTCTGATTCAAGTCATTACACCAGCTCTGAGACATATACAGTCACACACAAATTATATACTGCAGATTTGTCAATCTCTGTGTCCACGTGCCACTTGCTGTGAGCGCACCCGAGGAGCTGTACTTTGACTCTTTAGTGTTCCTAACGTCAGCCAAGAAAGATTTGATGTGATCTGACCGATCTGTCAGACATGACAGAGCCAGCTATAGCCAAGGCTTCACCCGCTCATGCTGCAGTTACAACCAGCAGCACTCTGCCACATCATACATAATACTAGAGAAAACAAGGAACAAGGAAAAATCTTTTCTGAAAGGAGGAATTCCACCGTGACCTTTCCACCTGCTTCAAATGTTCTCAACTCATTAAATGGCCAGTTTTGGGAGCATAGACCTGAGGTAGTAGATTCCTCAGTAGTTATTGGTAAGCTAAATCAAAGACTATAACAGAAGATCACATTCTCCACCAATGATATGGAAGGGTATACACCTGTGTGTGTGTTGTGTTTGGAAGAGTTGTGAACGTTGTGTAGAATGATGGCAACAGAGACAGTTCAGAAAGTTAGAAAAGTTTTAGTGCAGTTGTTATGGATCATTTTTGGTGAAACCAGACTGTGTTGCCAGATCCTGCTAGAGTGTTGCTGCTGAGACAGAGACAGGTCTTAAACAATAATTTTCTCCTGATTTGTCTGTCTGACTGTTCAGGGAATATGTGGCTTGTGAAAAATGAGTCCCATGTTTACTTCAGTGACACTGAGGAGAAAGAATCACTCCTAATCTGTGTTCACTTCTCCCATTAGAGGCAATAGATTCTGCTTCTTCTTCCGTGTGACCCAGAGACAGGAAGTGACTTTTCACTGAGATCATTAAGGTTAACGTATGAAGGAGTTGAGCATGGATAGTGGTCAAACCAACACAGGACTTTCACTCAGGCGACCTCTGTTTGTGTCCCATGTGAAACCAAAAGTCAGGTTACCTACGTACCTATCTAAGTGAACTTACGTAATACACTACAGTTTTGCTGCCAAACTTAACCAAACTGCAACCTCAGCCAGCTTTACTTTGAAAGAGTAACTGGACATTGCATATTTATTATTGCTAACTTGACTGCAGAATGAAAACATGTTGAAAACATAACCATTAATCACTTATAATAATAGATGATGTTCACATTCTTGCCTTGTAGTCAGCAGCTGACCCTGTCAGAAGTATTGTTGTGGTAGAGATAACAACTGATATTGGCCATTTAATGGGCTGATAACAATCAAAAAAAACTTTCAGGAGCTCTGTACCCAACAGCCTGTAGCTGTGGTAGCTGCCAAAGACTTTACTAAACCATAATTCTTCCTGAAAAGTACAAAATAAGTAAAGAAATACACGCTGCCTTTAAGGAATCCCATGTTCAAGTAGTGTCTTATTTATTCTGGCTTCAGTAAAAAGGTTACAGTTCTGCTACAGTGCTCTTACTTCCTGCCCATGGGTGTCTTCCCCATTGGACATTTTACATGTTATTTTAATGCACCCCTACTGAAATTCAGTGGGAGAGCCTGAAAAAGTACAACTCACTTGCTTCACTTGATAGAGTCCAGTACCAGATGGAGACAGTGAAAAGAAAATTTTCCAAAGAAAAACTCTGATGAACTCTGTGCGAAGATCATGTATTATGACTATGTAGCAACTGATAATGTAATAATGTATAATAATGTAATACCTGCCAATAACATAATAATGTTGGCCATTTTAAAAATAATAATGGCAATAACGTAATAACCAATCAATAATGTAATAACCAACCAATAATGTAATAACTTATTACATTATTTGCCTAATGTTATTATGTTATTGGCATAGCATTAAAAAAAATGTTATCCATTAATGTAATAATACATAAATAGAACTGCATTTCTTAAATTCTTAAAATAAAAGATTATTTTGCATTTTTTGTGCAGTTTGCTCATCAAAAATAGATACAGTGGATGTCATAGTCGTCATTCATTCATCAAGGGTACGCACTATGCAGCACTCTTTTGCTTTAATTATGGTTGTAAGAGCCAGTTTTATTATTTGCTGTACAGAATCTTTTTTTAGAATATTGTTTATGACAGCCTGTCCTATAAATATAAATTGGCACTAATTAATTGATAGATGAAGCTGACTGATACATCGTGTGTAGAATGTAAGTTCATTTCATGTTATTATATGTTTGGATTTGCATGCTTAAAGCACGCAGCATATTTTTAATTTCATGAGATCATGACGTCAAAGCTTTCTGTGAAACTCTGATACAGATTTGTTTATTGATGAGCTCACGTAAAATAAAGGTTGCTGTTCAAAGTTTAGAGCGCACAGCAGACAGCTGAAAGAGTCAGGTGACTAGTTTCTGATTATATTCTGTGCCATGAACACACCAAGAGATGCGCCATTCAAGAGAATCTTGTCTAAAATGAAAGCAGTGCAGGTGAGAAATGAATGATACACAGTCCAATGTGTGAACTGTAGTCTGTGCAGCTGACTTTATGTGCCATTAATGAGGCATACCATTGATCTAGACATAGAGTGGCCCACGCACCAGTACAGCAACACGCCTCAAGAAAGAAAAAAACCTTTCAAGTATTTTATTTAATGAAGAATTTAGAAAAAGCACAAATAACTAACAACATTTCACAAAGTTTATAAAGTTTCCTCTAATTGGAAAAATAGATTTAAACTCCACAAGTTTTAAGGGACTCGGGGATAATTATGAGTAAATAAAACCAATAAGTTTAAATAAGTTTACTTAATTTACCACTCATACCACCCCTTCCTCTCTTCATGTGTGCATGTGTGTGAAAAGCAGCCGAGTGACACACTCCAAAATGCAGCTTCAGAGGCTGAGATAGTTGTTGAACTCAATCCCATACTAATCTATTTTATTTATTTATTTATTTAATTATTTTAGAAACTTTATTAATCTCATTGTGCACATGAAATTATTCTTCTGCATTTGACCCCTCCAGTTGGCACGTCAGAACACACGTTGCCTAATGCACACAGGCTGGAGCGATGAGTGATTCCGCCGTGTTGTGGCCCAAACAAGACGATGGCTCCAGATAGGGTCTGTTGTGTTTAGAAAGGTATTCAGTTCAATGCAAGTTGCTACTTTCACTTTCCAATGCCACTAAAATCCATTCAGAAGTTACAGGATTTTAAAACTGATGCCATGAAGCCATGTATTATCAGGATAAAGCAATAGAAGTGACATCATACAGATGGATCACAATAAAGTCTGGTTTTGTCATGGGTTTTAACATAAAGTCTGCACTTTATCATTTAAAGTGTAAATGTGCTAATTTTATTCATAGTTCAGAAAAAAACATAATTATTTCATTCAATTAATTCAACGCTGTAGAATCAATTTCTTTGATTTCTTTCAATCTTGCACAGAGATGATGTACTGATGTCTTCTTAAGTGTATCCTGTTGATGTTCTTACAGATGAATCAGCTTTGCAATAGAAGGTGACTTCATCCTGCTGATTGCTTCAAATGCAGTAAAACTGTCCAGTTTTGGGCCTAGACATGCACAGCATGCAGTATGAATCCCATCTTTCCTACCTTACAGTCCGGTTTGAATAACATTAAAACATGAAAATAATTAAGCATGAGAAGCAGAAATTAGAGGCTTTAAATTCCACTTTGGGGGTTTTAGAAAGCGATTCAGGATGGATTGTCCTCTGTAGTTACTCTGTATTTAATCAAGCTGAACAGAACACAGATTACATAACCCACCATGAAAAATAGGGCAAGGTCTCACTGAGGTTTGTGGCCTCGTAAATACATGCAAGGCGACAGAGCAGTACAATGGAATGCTAATGAGTAGCTTAATTCATTCATTCTGCTCTCTGCTAAGTAAGGATATTGAATCAAGTCAGGTAATAGACTGAAGGATGCAGGGGGGAGACATGAGGGGCTGTTACTCTAACTGAACTCAACACTTTTGTGTAGGTGAAGCTTTATGGACATAGGTATGGTTGCTTGACATTTGTACAGAATACAAATATGATATAATGGTCATCATTACTGCAGTCATGTGGCATGTAGTAGTAGTAGTCTGCTACCTATATGTTAGCCAGCTGGCCAGCCAAAATTGATGTGTACATAAACTAACCAGGCAGCATTAGGTGCAGTGATGCATATGTGACAAGTTGCATGTTGTTCAAAAGCATATGAGGAGATTTTTGTTCACAGGACTTTCCATTATATAGCCACGCAAGCCTCTCTGCTGACATTGGGCAAGAGGCGGGGAAAACCCTGGACAAGTCTCCAGCTCATCAGAGGGTTGACAAACTATAATAATATAATATAATATAATATAATATAATATAATATAATATAATATAATATAATTTAATATAATATAATATAATATAATGGGTCATTAGTAATTTGTGTGAAGTCAGTGTTATCCCAAAAAAAGACCAGCAGAAGTACTGAGGACTCAGGGAACTGAACTTTTGATGTTAAAGCAGCCTAAAGGTTCTTTTGCACCAAACTGTGTCCTCTCATTTGGTTTGGTTCATTTAACTTAGTGTGAAAAAATGTTCAACTACACCGAAACCGTAGTAGTGCCTCTTCATTGAAAAGTGAGTATACAGTAGGGCTGAACAATATGGACAAAATTTCATATCACAATATTCATGTCAGATATTGCGATATCGATACGATACGATATGACTATGGGTTCAGTGAAAACTAAGCATTTTTCCAGAAAAATAAAAACATGATAATACAAAGGGATGTGGAAAGCGCAGTTTTATTGATTGTAACTAAATTAACTAAATAAATTAGAAATAAGACATTTTACTGCAGCTCTGCTTTAACAATAACTAACAAATATGTTATACTGCAGCTGGTGGAAGGTGGCAAGCCTCTTCAAAAGATCCACTGCCAGTGCCACACTACCAGCGGATCCCTCCTCGTACAGTACGTGGCCCGGCCCGGCCCGTTTTGACTGACAGCTTTGTAGAGCCCGAACCCGTTTGCAACCCGACATTATTCAAACGTGCGCATATGGCATATCAGTCAAGAATGAATCATTTGTGCTGTACATCGTTGGCTCAACCAACACGAAGTCACCACAGGCTAACATCCGTTTCACCTCCTCAGCATCCATCTTTGCACCTGTCTCGCGCAGATCGAAACGCATCACATGATCGCTCATTTACCGCGCGAGTCATAACGCAAGCCCGAGCCCGGCCCGGGCCCGATTCAAATGATAAAAATTTTATCATTAAAAATTTTATCATTTAATTGACAGCTCTAACGTGGTGGTGTTGCTTCAGGTGGTGGAACATACTTGTTGTGTTACCATGCTTCGTCGGAACTTTTGCTAAGCAGGACCGACACAACACGTCGCTCTGCTTGACATCTTCTTTTTTTAATCCAAAATACCTCCAAATAATGGAGGATGACTTATTTTTTACCCACTAACTCTGCACATTCTCCACCGGTCTTATCTTCCACACTCATGTTTCTTTCTAATTTCCCCGCTGTGTAGTGTGTGTCTCTGTCTCCTTCGCTCCCTCCCTTGGATGTTTGTCATTGGCTGGCTTCAGCTGTCGATCCACAGCAAGCGTGAAATAAGGTTTGTGGTTGGCTGCCCTGAGCTGTACATTTGAGGGCAAGCAAATGATATTTGTGACTGTCTGAGCTGTACATGCAGGGTGATATCGTTGGTTTTGCGATATTAATATTGTGAATGTTCATATTGCGATAACGATACGATAACGATATACTGTTCAGCCCTAGTATACAGTATGTATGCATATACAGCAACTATACCCCTGTAATATTGTATCACAAAACAATGTGAAAACTGTTCCAAAACCAAGTTTCCTGGCAGTCGGTGTTTGTAGCAAGTCAACATGAACACCAAATGGAGTAGAACTAAAAGGCAACAGTTTTAACTTGTTCTCAACCAAATGAAGTGAACTGAAGGTGTGAAAGTGACTGAAAACTGCTTTAGACACAAGCTTTTTAAAATGGTGAAGTTAGCCTTGTTTGTCTTCCTACCACTCAAGGCACTTTTCCATCTCATTCACCCATTCACACACACATTCCTACACTGATGGCACTGGCTGCCATACAAGATGCCAGCTGTCATGGGCTTGCGTTTCCAATCAGTATAAACACTCCCAGAAAACTCCAGGACACAGATGATTAATTTCCATGAAGTTTACTGTCTTGCTTCAAAGGCATTTCTGTTGTTCATTGTAATGTGTGCTTTAAGATAAGTTATTCTTACGTGTTGCAGTCAAATAATAAGAGCAAGGGTTAGAAAGTTTATTAAGATTTTATTTTGACAGTCACGTCACCGCTGACATCACTTCCTGACAGGTCGCATGTGTTGGTTGATTCGTGTTTTTTTTCCTCCTTGAACTGAGAGTGAGGCAGACATGCTCTGAAGCTAGCTCCTAGCTATCCACTGAGAAATATTGTACAGGCAATGCCGTAAGTGCATACATTTCATGTATAAGATGTTAAAAAACAATAAATAGCGATAGCTGCTAGAATATATATTTCATTTGTTAGTAAAAAAAAGGACATTTTGTCTATGTTATTTACACATTTAAAAACGTTCTGCTGAGTAATTCGTTGTGCCTGTAACTATGTTAATTCATGTTTTATGTTGTTTAAAGTGCAATATTTGTTGTATTTACAGTTTTCACCGAATGTCATTGAAGACTGCTGAGTAAACGGTCAACTCCACCACGGCTCATGTTTTCATTGGACTCGGTTTAACTTGGTGTTGAAACAGAGTTGCTACACTCTGAGTGAGAACACTACATTTACTGAAGATCTTAGAATAGTACTGTACTGTAACACAGTACAATGAGATATTTACAGTCATTAAAGAAGCTAAACACACGGTATCAAGATAAATAGCACTGCTTAATTAACATAGCTGTGTAGCTTATAGGCCTATGATGTAACACAATCAAGCTAGGCAAGGCAAGGCAGTTAGCAGTTGCGGTTGGCAGTTGGTGGTTCTACTCTTGTTTTCCCAGCATGCATTGGTTATAGGTTGCTATGGTTAAAGAAATAAACAAACCCCACCAAACTGTGAAACAAACTGACAAATGTACTCTCTAGGGGCATAACACCAACTGTTCATCAGTTTGGGATCTAATCATTCATGCACATTCACACACCGATGGCGCAGCCTTCAGGAGTAATTTGGGATTCAGTATCTTGCCCAAAGACACTTCAACATGCAGACGGGAGGAGCCGCATGTGTCCTAGGATAGTGTCTAGTTTTATTCAGCATGTTTAAGAGGGTCTCCTGATTCAAACTGGGTCCACACACCCAACTATTGTCACTAAAAAAATCTGTTCAGAAAAATGGCAGTGAGGAGTTTTAGTCGAAAACAAAAAAGTAGTTATCCTAAGTTTGTCGGCATGTCATACAACTGTAACATGCTTATGCTAATATTTTGGGAATGGATTGTGACTGAATGAACTTCAGAGATGAGTTTGTCAGTTTCGATGCCCTGAAATCATCACCGTCACTAAAGCTGTCAGTCATGAGCCTATGTGCCAAAACCTGCAAGAGTAATTTGCAGTCAGACATCAGCTTTCATAAACATATTTATTCAGTAGATGAATCCAGTTACCTCCATCTGAGGTCATTTCTCTCTTCTTTGTTTCTGCCTTAAGTTTGCCTCCACCGTTGAACAAACCTTAAATTTCCATCTTTTAGCATTTTGGTCCTCATATTCTTTGTGTAAGCAGACTGTTGTCTTATTGCTATTATCATATTCAGCCTGTCTGCTCATATATAGTCTTCATTTGCTGCTAATGACGTCTAGTGTGGTGATAATATGTTGACCTCTCATACCGTTGAGCATACAGATGCATGCAACATATATTTTATCGTCTAATTTGTTTATTTCAAAGCAGGTGTTTTATCTGGAGCCATTTACTGCGAGTGAAAACCCTCTTGTCCTAGTTTAATGACAACTGAATGACCCTTCTTAATGTCACTGAATGCTGGAGGCGTACAGTGTGACTCACAGTACCCGTACAATATCCACAAGAGGCTTCGTCTCTACTGAGCCTTTCCACACTCAGTAGTCTTTACAAACACTTTTGGAGCCAGCTTTCATCCAGAGAGAGACGTTTGTGGGTAATAAATCCCTGGGATGGTTCCTATAGATGCTGCAGCAGTGGTGCATGTCATAAACAAGTGCTGCAGAAGCAGTAAGCGTCATCAGACTGTGCTGCTTGACACCCATTCAAATATTTGGGTCTGGTGAGTCTGGTTGTGTTGTGTATCACCATGATGCAGGGTTGCTTTTGATGCCACATTCTGTTGAACTGAACTTCAAAACTGACTATATCACTAATATAGCTAACATAGCTAGCACTTTGTTGTAGCTAGGTAACAAATGCAAGCTGAATTTAAATAGTTAACTTATTAACTTATGTCTATGTTAAGGAAATTCTTCTGCATGGGCCTAAAGCTGAGACATGACTTGGTCTTTCTTTCTCTTTAAGATCTGACAAAATGCTATATTTTTGCTTCATGTCATGTCTTTCTTTCTACCTTCCCGGCTAATATGTTGGCTACCCTTTCTCTATATGTGCATTACCTAACATGTATTTCTCAACAACACATGACATATACTGTATTGTGTCATACAGTTCCTGCTATTAAAACATCTTATAGATATATAGATGTCACTGATCTGTCATATAGATACGTATCTATAGATTCATACCAATGTATAAACACACAGAATTTAATGGAAAAGAGAAAGTAAATAAAGAATATTGATATTTCAGTATGGAAGCTAGTGTTAGGAAGTTCAAGTCTTTTAACTGCCTTTAACTTTAGCTGCCCGTCACGTGACAAAGGAACGAGAGACTCAAACATGAGCACGCATAATTGAGTCGTGAACTAATCATTTCTGTTTCCTGTCCTGACTGAGCTCATGCAGCTGCCATGCGTTGAGGGAACGTACTGCATGAAAACGAACGAATCACTCACTGAGACTACTCATTTAAAAGATTAGTTCAAACTGAACGAATCATTCATGACCGACATACCACTAATGAAGCAAGCCTGCTGTAACAAGTTTTTAAAATCATGATCTGTCTAATATTTCACTAATATCTGTATCATATATTTTCTATCAATTACCTTTACTTTTAGATGAATTACACAAATTTTAGATGAATTACAAAAAAATTGGTAAAAGAAAATGTTGCACCGATGCATCGGATCAACATCGGTATCGGCCGATGTTCGCCTCTTTAATTGACATCGGCCATCGGCAAATAAAGATGACATTCATCGATGGCAGTGGCCGATGTTTATATGTTGATTTACATGTCGCATGAACGCTGTTCTGATGAGAAACCTTTTCCTTTTTTTGGAGGCTCCTAAACCCCCTCCAAGCACGTCACGTAGGCTCCGTGGTCCGTCCACGCGACCTCAAACACACCGGGAGAGTTTCAGAAGCGTTTATCCCGCCAGACTTTGTTTACTTGCTCAGATTTGGCCATTTTCCCGGTGTATGTTCTTCTAAACATGCTCCTACATGTGTAAATATGCTACGCAGTTACCTAGTTTCGCTTTTGTCTGTTTTTACGACCGGCAGGGTATTTACGGACTAAACTCTGATAATCTACCTGTGTGTGTGACTCGCAATTTACGCCGCAAAATGGAGAGAGAGAGAGAGAGAGAGAGAGAGAGAGAGAGAGAGAGAGAGCGCCGGCCTCGATAAAGCTGTTATTAATCAAAGAAATAAAAAGTTATTTCCTGATTGTTTCACAGCGATTACGTTCAGCAGGTACAGACACGCCCACAGCAACCCACCTCAGCTCCCTCACTCCCCCACCACCGTACTCCCGCACCACCGGTTGCCGGTTTCCCTGTCCCTGTCTGAACGTGGCCGTATTCAGCGCGTAGCCGAGCGTAGAGATGACACCGGCAGAGCGTAAAGACGCTTCTTGGGACGCTTCGAGAAAGATCCACGTTGAATGCTACATGTTACATGCAGTTTGCAATACATGTAACAAACATCGGTATGGCATCGGCCAAGTTGTTATTTTAAATATCGGTATCGGCCCAGAACTTCACAATTGGTGCATCCCTAGAAAATGTCAATTCAAGTTTCCATCCACTACTGTTAAGAACATGAATATTAGGAACTGGGCTCATAGGGATGAATTGTAGCTCTAATTCTCCACTTCGGTGCAATTAAACCATGACAGAAGAGGAGGGCGCCACAAGATGATGTAATTAAAAGACCATCAGTCAAAAACATGATAGAAATATGACATTTGACATATGATAGAAAATTGTGGAGTTTTACTGATGTTTTTGTCTGCTGAACGAGTCTTCATGTGCATCACGTCTGTTTCCACTCCACTTTGTTCCATTTTTACTTTTATCAATATGCCAAATTTTCCATTTCAGCCGAGTCTATGTGCGTTTTGACCTTTTGTTAAATTTCCCCTAAAGCGTCTTTAAACGCAAATTGAAAAAGTAATCAAAAAGATATATTTACACTTAGTGAGCACAGCTAGAGAGAAAGAGAAAATGTTCTTAATAAATTAAGTTTGAAAATAACTAAATCTCAAGTGAGGCCAAAAGCTTTAGTTGGAAAGCAGCAAAAAATATTAGATTATGTGGCTTCTTTAGTCTCAGATAACTGTCACAAAATGGCAAATTTGTGTTTCATAACTTTACCAGCCTCACTGTGTCCTTTATTATGACCTCAGCCGAGATGAAGCCAATAATAGAAACTGTCGATAGTCATAGAAAATTGACAAAGTTCAACATAAGTTCAGGTTTTCACCTCTGTCCTCTTTGTGTGTAGGTCTACTGACTTTGTGTCAACTGAATGATGTATTGATAAACGTATCTGTGCAAGTAGGATCCCCATATATACCTGTGAAATCTCATATCGCTTATGTTAGATGTTGTAGTGCTCTCTTGGCATCTGTGAAATGAAAATCACAAAGAAAATCTAAAGTGTGTGTGTTTTGGATCTGCAGTAGTAAACATATATATTCAGTTTGACCCTTCCTCCCTTCATTTTCTCTGTGCTTACAGGAAAAATGATGATCATAGCAGTGGAGTAATTACCATCTATTACAAATCTGTAAAAAGACAAAATGATAAAAAAGGAAAAACTGCAGTTCATTGAATGGCCACAAGGCGGGCTATAAAATGAATCAGTCTCCATAAGTCCCCATGTTAAAATGTCCATCTTTGCAGCAGTCTCTATAGCTAATTTCCCCGTTCATGACAACTATACCGAAGGTGAATTTATATAGAACTCACCTGTTCAAATGATATTAAGACTTATGCTTAATTAAGGTAGCTGCGTTGCAGCTTTATTTGAAGGTGGTGCCATTACAGGTGGCTTGTTTGAGCACCCAGGCATCATTCTGCCTGCCTCGGGTACTCCGATCATCCACCTTGCCTATTCCACCTAAGACTAACAACATAGCAGCCAGAGCCAAAGATTTTGAGCTTCAGGACAGCTCTTCGTGTGTGCCATCACGCATGCAACGTCCATTCTTTATACTGTCGGTAAGTGAGTGTACTATATATGTATTTCATTAAATCTTATTGGTATATATTTTCTACTGCAGTCAATCATGAACTCACCTCAACAACACCCGACAGAGCCAACAGACAAACAAGAGGGTGAATATGACTGAATGTCAGGATGTTGTATAATTCTCACATTATTTAAATGGGTCATTTGTTGGCAGAGACTTTTATTCATACACTTTATTCATTTTATAGAAACACACACACACACACACACACACACCCACACACACACTACTCCTCTCACCTTCCAGAAGCTGGCCAGATTCCAATTATAGAAGCATAATAGACACAATGAACAGCCCACAAGTAACAGTTAGCAGTTTATTGACTCTTTTATTATCTTTTTAAACACACAATGCTGAAATTGGCAGCTGTGGTGCTCATGTTTGCAGCTAAGAGCAAACTCAAGCAGAGCAGAGATTAAGTTGCCAATATCGTTCATAAGATGCTGACGACCAACGTCCCACTGCTCCTAAAGTGTGAAGAAGTTGTGGAAGTGGCTGTTTGCATGCAGAGTGAATGTGGAGTATACTGATCAGGTGCCAGGATGCAGAGTTGGCAGAGGGCATGATCGTAGGCGGTGAACTAAGCCCTTGACAAGGCTTTTCCCTCGCAATGCGATGAGCAGTGGATCATCATCCACAGCAGACACTGTATTAAGGACACAACACAACATCATTTTTATGTGAACATGCAATAACTGAGTTTTATTGGCCTCTCAGATGCAAGAGAAAGAAGTGAACTGACATATTCTCCAGGTGTGTGTCAGGAGAGGAGGAGGAGCAGTGGTCATGGTGGTAATGATGTCCTCCAGGTTTTTAGGAGATGGTGATGTTGTTCTCCATGGGCTGGCAAGTATTCCACAGTAGTCCATTGGTTGGAGGACACAGTGGCCTGGTCTTGGTGCAACAGGAGCAACATTATTGTTATTTTTAGCTGTCCTGAGGGAAATATCTGCTCCTTAGCCTCTAAATGCTCCACAGTGTTCACCAGCTAGTGGCTAACTGCTGTTCATGGCTGAACAGATAGAATATGATTGATTATTAGTGTTGGAAATGCATAACCCATTCCAAAAGTGACATGCTACAGTAATATGTTACTACGTATGTATGTTTTTGTAATATTCTTCAAGTGATGCCATACCACTTGGGACCATTGATTATTTATTTAACTAATTTGCTGGTCTGCCTCAAAAGAAAGAGTGTCAGCAGTGACAGACTCTCATTCAGTGAGCTGGAATATTGTCAGAAGTTCCACTGGACTCTTGACTCCGAGGACACGGCTGGGTCGATCAGAAATGGAGTGAGAAAAAGGCCTGGCATCATAGGGGCAGCGGCCCCGTGTAGTGCCAGAATATTTTTACCATGGACTCTGTCAATTTATTTTACTCAAACCAGAGTACAGTGGAAAAACAAACCCAGACAGTTTTGGTTGAATTTATTTTGTTTCTGTTGCCTTTGAAGGCAGCGTGTTTTATACTCCATCAAATGATTCAATCCACACTGTGAAATTTCAGCCAGTGCATTTATTTTGGTGAAAGTAACACAAATGTAATATAATGCATGACTCCACACAGAGTATTGTAAGTAAGTAAGTAATGTATTAGTTTCCCATGAAAGTAATTAGTAATATGTAATCTATTACATTTTGAAAGTAATGGTTATTAGAGGTTTTCCTTGAAAACATCTGCCTGCTGTGTCACAGCCATGGATTATAGTCAAGCTTCTGAATTCATCTCGACTGTCACAAAATTCTGTCTGTCCGCATCTGCTTTGCTTTCACAACACAAATGAACCAGAATTCACTTAGAAGTGGACAGAGACCCGCCTTTTCTTATGGTCTTGGTCTGATCGTGGTTGATAGTTTTCACAATGGTTCCCCCAAAAATGCCCTCAACAGACAAATTCACCAGAATGCTTTAAAACTGGTGTTCATTTTCTTCTGGCCTCCAGTGTTTTTAACTCCTTTAACCTGCAGAGATGATGAGTTTGGGGTGTGGTCAATACGCCATGAGATTACAGTTGTGTAAACTGTGGGTATTAGTACAAAAATGTGAGTGTCACCCAAGCAGGAAATCATTTGATTAAAATACGCTATCTTGACACTTACTAGGGAAAAGAAAGGCCAATTAAAGATGGAAAGGAGTCTATGAGAGTATGGAGACTCACCTAAAACACCTAAACAATGAGCTGACACTCACTATAAATTTTGGTAAAGCTGTGATAAAGTCACACTGCTTTGACCCAGCTATAATGAAGCATGATGATGATAAAATGATGGAGATTCTTCTGTGCTGAAAATGACTGCTGGTATATTCTCAGCTGGACTTCAGAACAAACTCCAGGACTGGAGGCTCTCGCTCACTTTTCCAGACTTAATTATCCAGGTAGTTTCATGGCCCTCCTGTGCAAAGGTGCCGCCTGGATAGAACCTGACTTCTCGGCTGGTGAGAACATCCAGAGAGACATTGGAGGAATGAGCTTGCTGGGAGTGGTCCTAATAAGCACACAAACAGCAAACAGTGGAGGATGATGGTTTATAATTCTAGATGAGCTGTGTTTTTAAGAGCAAAATATGCTTTTTTGGCTTTCCATGTTGAATTCTAGGAACTGTGTTATATTTTCAGGCTTACATTGAGGTCATCTGTGGTGGTGCATGCACTCCAACAACACTGCTCCCATACGCCTGACGTATACATTACTTAGAACAACAGTCTATCTAGCTAACTCAACATCACTGGTTTGGACTCACTCTGAACATTATTCTTAGACCATCGTATCCTCCTCGTGCCTTCTGATAAGCAGGGGTGGAATGTCTACTGTGCCGAGTAAAATCGATAGGCCATAGAGTGAAATGGGAGCTCAAACCTGAAACTGCTGGCAGGAGCAGCCTGCCATGCATCCCCCACTCTTAATTGATTGTATTGCTTTGTTTTGTGGTGGCTCACAGCTCATCAGAGGCCTAATGTGCTGTATGTATGTGTGCAGGGAGAGGCGGGCGGCGGGAGCTCAGACTGGAGCGAGAAACCTCTGCAGGACAGCAGCAGGTCAGCACACAGATACACTGGGCCAGAAGAGAGATGACTGCATGTTCGTTCCATACTGCACCTGTTGCGATGGGAGGGGGGCTCTGTATGCAACCCACTGTTCTGCATTTTATGTGCTTTGGTATGCTTTTTTTCTCAATGAATGAACAAAGTAAGATATAATAACACCTATGTTTATTTTAACTAGGTTCCAACTTGTTTGGTAAAATATATTGTGCATATGTCCATGTTGAATAGCGGATGGAGCTAAGGTTATGTTTCCAGCTGCTGATATTCTGATATAAATCATTCATGATAACTTAAGTGCCATAAGGCAGTTTTGTGTACACATAGGATAAGAAAAAGGTTGTGGACAGGGATGGTGTGGAGGAGTCAGCTGAGGTTTGGATCAATATGTTTTTTTTTATCATGTTATGAACTATGTGAAGTAGAGCATCATGTCTTTAACTGACTGGGCTGAGATCTGTGTTAGGATCACCTTTTATGATGCTGTAAGCTATTAATAGTTCTATGCCTCGTTGGACCGAGATTACGATGGTTTTTCAAAGAAAGATCGAATCAAGTCTTTGCACATGAGTCAAAATAAGATAAGAAACTCTGCAGACTGAGTGGTCTAGAAACTTGGAGCATGTTGTAAAATACAACAACAACAACAACAACAACAACACTATCTAACACTTTACTGACATGGGTCTGCCAGGAAATGAGCATCCTGCAATCTTAGTGGTAGAAATTCAATCTCTTATGTGATCAAACTTTACAGGACTGCATGCTGCTTTAGCCATTAGCTGTTTGCACATTGTGCCATGGTTCAGTTCAACATCATTAAACAACGCCACACTATTTGCAAATGCAGAGTGGGACTCTGTTCTATATTGAGGCTCTACAAATGAATTAAATGAGCCTGTGTGTGTATGTGTGTGTATGTGTGTGTTTCTATCAGCTGGGGAGGTAATGGCAAATCAGAACAACTCTCATTTCTGCTCTCCCCTGGAAGCCCACTGTTGACTTGCAACCTTTATTAGATTACACCGACTCTAATAGTGTCCCCTAATGTGTCTCTTAGAATACTAATTGCTCCTCACCAACAAAGAATGCTTTTTCCATGCTTAATCTGTGTGGACGCCAGAGTAAGAACCAACTTCCCCTTTCCTCAGCTGCCATTATCAAGGCACTGTTGAGCAAGGCACCAAATCTCCAGTTGGTCCATAAGAGCAGGCAGCCCACAGGAATGACTGTGCTTAACTGTGTGAGTAAGTGTGTGCATGAGGTAATTAAAAACAAACAGTGTAGGGAGTACACAAGAGTAAACAAAATGAAGGTAACATCAGCGAATTTTAGAAGACCTTTAACTGGGCAAGAAAAATGAGTTCAAGGAGAAATTGGGATTTTTGCAATTTAGGAGCGTAATACCACTTTGTGCAAATATGGACAGCTGTATGTGTGTATGTGTAATGATTATTGTAATGATTAATACTTATAATCAAAAACTAAAGAATCAACAAGCAAACAAACAAAACATCAAGCAAGTGAAACAACAGAAGAGCACAAGTTTGTTCTGTCAACATCCTCTTCATTCTCGTCTGTCACTGTGTCCATAGATCCTGTTGAGCCCACTTGCCCACTTGGTCCAGTCCTGGCATGACACCAGCTCCAGTCCCGGTACACATTCCTCCACAGCCTCCTCCTTCCATGTAGTCCAAAATGCCTGTCGTACAAACAATAACACTCCCTCAGCGCTCTGAGCTAACATTAATTATAGTTGACTTTTTTTTTTTTACAAAGGAACCAATGGATATAAACATGAAGTCATATGGACTGACAGGTAACTCATTCAATGGACAGTTTTTTTTTTGCTGTCATCGTGCATCATCAGCACTACCTGACAATACATGTGGTGGTCACAGAAAGCTCACAAAGACATAGATTCACAGTATTATTAGTCACAATGAGGTAAAAACAGATCCACAGGAAGGAGGAAACAAGCAAACACCACGTCTGTGTTTTAACACCCTTTCACTTTCAGATGAATCAGGAGAACTCCATTCCCTCACAGGCACATATGTGTTACCATGGTTACCACATGATTTGCATAAATACATACAGTATATCATTTGAGTACTTATTTGACAGCTCATGGCCTGCAGATAGATTAAATGGTAGTTAAGTTTGCTAGTGGTTTTGGTCTGATTGTGGTTGACAGCTTTCAAAATGGCCCCTCCAAAAAATGTCCTAAAAGTGCTAAATTTAAATTCACCAGCAGCTCCTTTTCAAATAGTGTTTGTGTTTTTTCAGTGTTTTTTTTTACTCCTTTAACCTGCTGTAGTGACGGGCAGTACACCATGACTTCAGCGTTGGGTGTGGTTCAAGTGCAGCCAAGAAATTCCATATTTTAAGTTAAAAAGCACTTTGTAAGGGAAAGTGATTTGCTTACCACAGAATCTATTCAACAAGCTGTTCCTGCTGACGGCTCCATATGCTAATGTCTCCATGGTCTTTCTGTCCTGAGGCTGTGATTCTAACATATTATGGTAGTGTGTTATTTCTGATCTTAAGTGAGAAATCTCATGAATTTTTTATCACACAAAGCCTCATAGAATCAGTTGACTTGGGGAAAATGACGCCTTTCAGTGGACAAACTTTAAAGAACATATCATACACGGGTTTGCTCCAGAGATGAAGATGTATATAGAAAGCCTGCCATCTCTATCTGCTTCCCCTTCTTCCTACATTCTTATTCCTCTCTGTTTTATCTCTTTCTTTGTGTGAATCGGTGTCGTCTACAAGGAGTTTTACACAATATTGTGTGATTTCCTCTTATCGGCTTCTTATCTAATCCTATGCTCCTCCAGTGTAGCCTGACAGTGTGTTAAAAAAAATCTTCACAATGGGATTAATTAGCCATGATTTCAGCACTTAGCGCTTTCTTAGACGGCTTTAATAGCACTGTATGAGACCAATTCGCTGCACTTCCTCTTTGTTGAATGGGGAGCATTCAGTCTAAATCTGAAATGATATTGGGAACTGCATGTATGCTTCATGACTCTCTGTAAGAAACAGAAGTTTTTTTCATTGCCGTCACAGCTGATCACGCGTTTTGTTGCTAGAAACTACACAGTGCCATGATTGCTCAATTGTGTTGAGACCACACAGCCTCGATTATATGAAACAAATGGAAGTCAGTGATGGTTCTCAGTTGTCCAGGTCATTGTTGTCATTTAACCCTCATGTTATGTTCCTGTCAAATTTGACCTATTTAAAAGTGTTATCTCTGAAAACTGTATTTCATTTGATCAGACTGAGCTAAGATTTCATGACTTTGTCTACAAAGAGGATTTTAACACACAAAATAAATTCTTTAATTTTCACAATTTATGTGTGTTTTATTCAACTTTTGTACACTTTTGTTGTTTTGGTCAAAAATGACCGGCCATTAGAAACGAATGGGGGAGACTACAAAAACTGAAATTAGGTACATCCATATTTGACAGACAGTCACAAAATAGTTTCAATAATACTGAATTTATTTTTTGTAGCCTTAGTATATAATGCTTTTTCAGGGCCTTGCTTACAGTTCGTTGTGTGGCAGCACCATGGCAGATCAAAATACTGTAAGTGAAGCTCTTGATTATATATTTGATCACCACACTGGTGAGGAGGAGAGAGGGCAGGAGCTCAGTTAGTAGAGATTTTGGTTTGTCTGTAGAGATTTGGCTTGAGAACCAGAGGGTGACCAGTTCAAGTCCAAAATGGACCTAAATATGGAAGGTGGACTGGTAGCTGGAGAGGGATCGTTGTGTGTGGCTGCCCATCACCCACCATCTCTTCACATTTGCATGCCTATGAGACCTTTGTGTGTGTGCGGTTGTATTTTGGGTAAAATGTATGTAAAGCATTCTTATTTTATTTTTAATTTGAAGGACAGTCCCTTAAAGGGGTCATACCATGCAAAAATCACAGCTCTTCTAACTAATATCTTTGAATTCGGGGTGCGTACTTTAGATTACCACAAGCTAACGCTAACAGCTAGCTAGCGTTATGTTCAGCACACACAGCTGCATGTTGACAAGCAGCACCGCCCCATTATACAAGTCTTTTTTAATCTCTGTAATCTGAGCAGGACCAAAAAGTATTTATCTTAGTATTTATCTTACAGGCAGACATTCAACTTACAAACTACTGGCGTTACATTGGTGTGGATCAAGTAGCAAGCAAGTAATGCCTGTACCAAATGGATAGTTAGCATTAGCTCGTGCTAATCGGCGCTGACTGTCTCGTATCAAGATTCAAGATTCAAGAAGCTTTAATTATCTCAAGGGAAACTGCTGTGCAACAGTTGCGATACAAAGTGGTGAAGTAATACAGAGAGAGATAAAATAGCTAGACTAACATAAAATAAATAACTAACTAAATGCACAAAATGACGAAAATGATTAATACGTAGGTATATACAATATACAACAATATACAATATACAACTATACGCACTGTAAGATTTGACATAAATTGGAATAAAATAAGTACAAATAGTAAAATAAGTACAAACTAAATAAAGTGATAAAGTGAAATTGTGAAAAGTTGTACTTGGTTGTGATACACTAACATGAGCCAGTAGTTTTTTAGTTGGATGTCACTTTTTGTTCCTGCTCAGTTTACAGAGATAAATAGATATATCTGTAAACTGTTTTTTACAGCACAGTCTGAAGCTAGATCCAGTCTTAGGGAGCTGGGTACATAAAGTAAACAAGGAGTCCATGAGCTCCACCTGGATGTTGTCCAGTTTTAGTGACATGTCAGGCTGCCTGTTCATGCAGGCTTCTGGACTGAAACAATTAACAAGGAGTAACTTTCAGAATCACTTTATTGGCCAGGTGTGTGTACACACAAGGAATATGACTCTGTTTACATGTTGCTCTCAATGTATGTATGGACACGTTGTGTGTGTACGCACACCTGGCAAATAAAGGTGATTATGATGCTTAATGAATGAGTACAATGTATATTTATATTTGTGCTCTCAATCATATTTCTGTTATTTTTTTTCTTCCCTAGAATCTACCTGGCAGCCGTCCACTTCAATGAAAGTGCTGGGCGTCCCTAAGCTACATCAGCTGGTGAGCTGCTGTTCAGATTGAACTTCCCAACAACAGCAACAGCTAAGACAGTGAAAGTAGAACCAACCGTCAGTAAGTTTTACAACCTTTTATTAAAAATGGCAATAAGTCAAAGAATGTGCAAACATCTGTTGTACAAGTGAAAAATAAATAACATAAAACATGGCTCTTATGTAAATTGGATAATTAAGTATATTATTTTTCTCCCTCCTATATTGTCTTATAGGTTATGTTGGACCGCATCTTTGAGAAGGTTTTCCTAGACTCTGGCCCATACGTGGATGAGGTGCAGAAGAACCCCATCCCTGAGGATCTCACAGTCCAGTTTGCAATACCAGGGAAGCAAGAGGTTGTAACCGCTATGTGTTGAGGTTCAATAAATGACCGGTCTGACCCCACGTAGCTTCCTTGACTGTCTGGGTCGTCTCTGTCACATCACACAGCTGAGCAGTATCTGTAACAGCTAAAACAGTGTACATAATAGTTAGTCTAAACCACACGGTGACATGCTTTTATAACACAAGTCCATCTTTTCTTCTGAAATTCTGTGAAACCTAAGTGCTGACCAAAACCTTTTCAGACTGCTGTTCTAGGTAGTATATTGAACAAGTTTGTTCTCAAAAGTTGTGATGTTTGAAGGAATCATGACAATAAAGGCTAATCTATATGAACTGTTTTGTGTGCTTTCAGTGTTTAATATGTAACATAACAAGTAACAAACATGACAGATTAACAGTAAGCAATGTAAGACAGAGGGGACAGTATTTTATTGTACTTTAATCCGTACTCATTTATATTACAATAGTAACAGACTACATCTATGCATAAAATAACGTACTGCTCTATTCCTCTCAAACATAAAGACCCATAGTCTGCTCTGTAGATATTAAATGCATTCTGCAGGGAGTACACATTTAAACATACAGGTTCAAGGCCAGGGTGGTCCACCATGCAAGTTGGCTGAATTGGAACCTGCTGTAGTCTTCTTGTTACTGTACCTAGTAAATTAGAAACGGTAAGTCACATTACATTATAGAAATTATGACTATGTAATGACATACCTGTGGTATCTCCTTGTAGCAGATATTCTCTGGCTCTGTGGGCACTGTGGCACAATAGGAAAGAAATTCAATAGGTGACAACATTGCAGATGTACTTTATTTGAATATTTTATTAAGTACAACAGGTTAGAAGATACAACAACTCTCAAAGTTGTTCATCGCAAAAAGTACACATCTATGCTTCAATATCTGATAAACATACTAGTTATGAGGTTCCAGAAAGACCTACAGTGCCTGCTCTGGCAAAGTTAGCTCCAGACACCACCTAAATGTAGGTAAAAAAGTAACGTGACTAAAAGATTACAGTCTAAAGCATGACTATTGAGTGGCTGGTGATTTTGGAGAAAGTGCTGGCTCAATTCATATATGTATTTTTCCAATAGCATGTAAACGCTACGCTAGCATCATTAGCCTAGCGCTAGCCATTAGCCGAAACATACAAAGAGATATAAAAACACGTTACATAAACTTACCATTCAGAAACGTCCTGTTCTGTCCTTGGTTCTCTTACTTCTTCTTGGGACTCTTTATTTTCCGGGTCTGACTCTGGCTCGAACACATAAGGTTGCAGCGGCATGTGTTCACCCAGCCATGTCAGGTGGCCACTCAGGTCGGCACGCTAGGCGGAAGTGTGGCGGAAGAGGGGGCGGAGTGAGCAGCAGCTCATTTGCATTGTGAGCAACAGACACGGAAACCGACCGCCTGAGCGGCGCGCGGCACAGACAGGGTACAGAGAGGGCTGCTGTGCTTGATCCGTGAGGAATTTTGACCTAAGGATTTCACAGACATGTCATTAAGGTGCTTGGGACCTGTGTGAACTGGTGGAAAAAATGCATAATATGTCTCCTTTAAGACAAATCATCTTGTTGATGATGAACAGACAAAACAAGGCAAAACATTACAACAACATTACACTGCGTTACAGGACATACAGGAGTAAGACAAGACATTACAACAGGACAACAACATCCACTCAATGCACTCTAGGCCCAACTGTTCCCTGTCCCCCCACTCCATTTAGATTCATATCTAGGATCATAGTTATACATTGCACCCGTCATCAAATACAATACGTACATTTGTTATCAATAAAAAAATCAATTGTCAGAAAGAAGAACAGGGTTTTTGTGAATGAATAAAAAGAGATTTCTTAAAGAGATGAAAAGAAGTGATGGATTTTAGAAAATTAGGCAGGGTATTCCAATCTGAAGGAGCTTTAAATTTAAAGGAAAAGCGACCAATTTCCTTCTCAATTTTCAGGACAAAGAAAAAACAACTGTCAGTATGGCGTAAGTAGTGTTGTGAACTATATGGAATCAGATATTGTTTATATGGGGGGTAATTATAATAAATACATTTGATATGTAATGTATTTGTGTCTGTAATGCAGAGTCAAGTATGGGAAGAATAAACTGTGTGACAATCTTTTTTCCTAATCTGTAGAGTGAAGCAGTTTATTGGGCGATACAGAATACCCAGGCTGCAGTTTATTTTCTTAATTAGTGAGTCATTATGTGTTTTAAAGGTAAGTTGAGAATCAAGCCAGACACTGAGATATTTGCATGATCTATTGCCACAAGAGGAGTGCCAATTGATGGACAGTTTACCAGAATGTAAAAATTTCTGTCTTGTACCACATAACATATTTTTTGACTTCTTCTAATTAAGTAGAAGTTTGTTGGATGAAAAACATGTTTCTAGGTAATCAAAATCTGACTGTATTGACTGAATTTGAGAAATATTGGATCCAGACGTGTAAATGACAGTATCATTTGCATAAAGATGAATTTGATACTCATGGCAAGCTTGTGGTAGGTCATTAATAAAGATGCTGAACAATAGTGGACCTAATGAGGAACTTTGAGGGATATCCATATACTTAGTGGTCCCCAAACACACCCCCAGCTTGACAGGGCGTGTTTGTTAATAACATTAGTAAATTCTGTATTAAATAAATTAAATTAATTGGAAGGTAACCCAGACAGATATCAATGGGCGTTTTGATTTTGACTGGTGTGTCCAGATCCAGAAATGAATCTACCAGTAGTATATGGTATGCAGAGTCTGGTCAGACAATTTTTTGGAGTCACCATGTCACTGAAGAAATTTCACATGTTGGCACGGCTGATTAATTTTGACAACTGTGATAGAAGACCAGGCCGTCATCAACAAGACAAACTGGTAGAGAGGTTTGGGAACAAGTGGGTGGAGGGCCAGCCACTCATCGATAACCCAAATCCAAACATCATAGAGGAAGAGTGTCTGGTCTATAAAAAAAAGTATGACTATATAAAAATTAGGGATAAGCGAGTACAGCATTATCTGTATCTGTATCTGTTAACCATATAAATTATCTGTATCTGTACTCAAAGTGGGTGGGGTCAGAATGGGATTTAAGCCGGAACTGGGTCTGGTTGTCTTGAAATGGGTGGGGCTTTAACTGGTATGTTATTTTAAGCATGCAATTGATATGTGTTGATCATAAATTGTTATAAGTATTGCTGATTAGAAAACTATTTACAGGACAGCATCAACATTGAGCTTCAGATCAATGGTTTTGATCATGATAGTGAACAAACTATTTACAGAACAAGTTTTGCAACAATGAATACAACACATGCAGTTGCAATTATGAAGTAACATATAATGAACAAGAGTTTTCATACTTAACATGACTTTCTTTTTTTTAAACTTTTTTTATGATCAGTGTGATTTTTTTTCTTTTTTTGGTTCTTTTTTATTTTTTATTTCCACACCAGGTGTGTATGTGTGTTTGTGTGTGTGTGTGTGTGTGTGTGTGTGTGTAGCTTAATTTGTAATATTATTTATACCACTACTACAAAGTCAAAAAAACTGGTTAGAGTCAGCTGACAGTTAAAAAAAACAAACAAAAAAACTCAGATGTCCGCAGACAGAGAAAGAGAGAGAGAGAGAGAGAGAGAGAGAGAGAGTGTAAAGAAAAAATATGACAGGCAGACACAACGCGAGTCGCATTCTACCAAGCACCATGTCTGAACGAATCCACATTTACCAGAACTCTACTGGTTAATAAGTAAGTACAAACCGAAGTAACCCTAAACGTTAATGGAAAAGACCCGTGAACCTGAGTGACTGAGGGAGAGACAGAGAGCTGTTCTGTGTGTGAGTGAGCAGAGCAGGACACAGCAACACGATACATCTGTATGTGTAGGCACTATGGCTAGCCTATCACAGAACGCAGACACAGTCAGCTACCCAATGAGGATTTTCATTCAATCCAAGCACAGATATTGACTCGTATTACTTGTATAATACTCATACTCGGCAAAAGTGCTTTATCTGAATACTCGTTTCAGCCGAGTATCCGGCTCAACTCTAATTAAAATATTAATTGCTTTCAAACCAAATTCTTGCTAGTCCTTGGTAACTTTGACCCAAAGTAGTCTGTGATAAACAGTACAACCAAGTCCAGTTTCCCCTGAACCTGTAATCTGTAACACATGAAGCTTCATCAACAGGCCCCAAATCTGAGGCACTGCTGTTACGAGTCTGTGCTGTGCTGGTGGGTTTTTTTTTTCCTTGTGACACTTGGGGACCACTAAGTATATGGGTATATGCATGATTATTGGAATGCAATGCTTCTTTGGCCCTCCTTTATTCATGAAGTTCTCCAATCAATTCAGAAATGTAATGAAGCGACACTGTTTTATGTGACTGGAATAATACAGTGTGCATTGAAATGATTTAGTATATTCAGGGAAGATGAATGCTGGTGATCCTCTGACTTCATCTCTAGCATCAGATTGACATTTGTGGTTTTGAATATGTCTCCATCACTATTGTATAAAACTGACAGTGTAACCGTGATAAACACCTTTAGAGATTTTTATTGAACAGTGTACCTTTTTTACCCCAGGCACATTAAAGCAACCTGTTGTCCAGGCCCTGCAGGTTGAATAAACTTATGACCAGTGGTTGGTCTGACTCTAACCCTAAAGCATGATAACACATGGCATTTTGTGATTTTAACACTGAACACGTTATATATGTAGTGGTAGCTGTTGTGCTGGAGCTCACCACAGGAAAGAAAGTTGATTTGCCAGTTGATTTGAGTTGATATCCCACTGAGGTAACAGTTATCTTGAGTTCAGTTATTCAACTGTACATGTGTATTTTACCTGTGATGTATAACACTGGCTTACATTGTACTGCAGTGGTCTTGAATGTGCTGCGGTTGCTTGAAGTAGCATTGACGGAGTCAGATCTGGTTTGCCAGGTGCTGCATTATTTGAGGTAATTAACCTAAACTAGAAGTTACCCTTTAAGCTTTGTACTATATGTACTAACTGTTTTGCTAATTTGTTATGTTTTAGTCACTGCTGTTTGCCTGTATGGTGCTGTGATGCTGTACTCTATGTGCCTCTTTTTGTACATGTATTTGTATTAAACCACTTGGTGGACAGGCTGTTGAAATGTTGGTTAGGGTTCACTTATGTGTTTGCAGTTTTTCTCTGTGCACATCTAACTCAATCACTATTGTTATTCTGTGTTAAGTTGATGGCACACATGTTAGTGTGGCGCTATCCAGGCTCAGGTAATTCCCTAAATATTTGGTACCTACAGATTCTGCGGCAGGTTCTCATTAATGACTGTTTGTGCTTTTATTATGTTGTAATTAATAAATCTCCCTAAGCAGTAAAGAGTCAAAATCCATGCCTCTGAGGTGGCCAAATACCTGCGAAATCGACATTCCCGTCAGCGCCACTGTGCGTTTACTGCTCATTAGCAAATGTTAGCATGCTAACACTCTAAAATAAGATGGTAAACATGGTGAACATTATCACTGCTAAACATCAGCTGTGCTGATGTTAGCATTTAGCTCAAAGCACTACTGTGCATAATTAGAGCCTCACAGAGCTGCTAGTATGGCGGTACACTCTTGTTTCCTCAAGAGGACACAGGCCATCTTATTTACAGAGCAGATTTGAATGCTGTTGCAAAAACATTTTAATTTTAATTGGAGTTAAAGAAGGGGTCTTTGACCTTCAGTAGCTGATGTCCTCCTTTGGGAGGGATGGTCTTGAATTTGGAATATTTATAGCTATTAGCTCCAGTGTCTCCATGAAATAAGTTAAGGTGCTATGGGACATAAGGGAGAGAGAATCATCTCTATTAACATTATTTGTCTTTACCTAATAACATGATGAGAGTATCATTCATCTTACTTTTCACTGGAGGTCCTCAAATCTCACTCTGGATGACACAAAGCATGATAGACCAGGCAAGTGGATCCTGTTGTTGTCCTCAATTGCTTGGTTGTTTTTATTCATTAAGTGCATGGTGACCTTGTTTTGTAAGGCCTTTATGATAATGGGAGCTGCTAATGTATTATCACAATAACCTTTCTCTCAGATAAGAGGCTTCCAGCTCTCTCAGACTCAGCAGCAAGCAGCGGGGTCACTGCGACAGCATTTCAGTCGGAGCTCATTGGTAATGTTTGCTATCATAGTTGGTCAAATACACCTATAGGTGACAGTACAGCAAATTATCATGTAATCTGTCTCTTGACCTCACTGTGGGCTGAGTGACAGATGCAGAGTGAAAAATATGACATTTCAGTTCCCCTCTCTGAGCAACATTTCATCGTGTGATACAGAAATATTTACACTGAGTCTCCACTGCACAGGCTGCAGGCAAAATGGTTCTTAGGTGATACCACGCCATCTGGGAACTACCAAAGTCAATGTGGATATGTGCTAGTGTGGTACTGAAGCACTTCTGATGGCCACTTGAATGTTGGTTCCAAGAAAATCTTCAGCTATTTTCCCCTTTGTTTTGAAATGAAACTTTATATTGTTTTTTAGTCTGTATTCTAAGTTAAAGAACCAGTGTGGCATATAATGGTAGTCGCAGATTGCAGCTCACCTCATCAGCCTGAAGGAGAAACTATGAATGGGTGAGAAAGCTGCTTTTAGTTTAGCCCGAATTTTAAGTATCTTTATCAAATCAGCCTCCTGGTGAGTGATGATGCCTCCCTGAAGGTAACACAGGTCAGTCGGGGACACAGGATTACTTCATGGTGATGTGAACTCACCACAAAGAAAAGGCTTTTTAAACAGAGCTAAGTAGTCTTGTCTTGGAGTTTGGCCCACAGTTTGATTTGTCAAGGTGTGTGAAATCTCTCATTTTTGTAGTATACGCTCAATCTATGCCACTTTCAGGTCAAGCAACCACCTAGATACAACACAAAACATGAGTGAATTATTCTGTAAAGAGGGAATTCAGCTATGGTACAATTCAAGAAAATAGTCTCAATTATGCCTTCATTTTCAACAGTTAACTCCAAATTGCTCAGTTCCTCAAATCAAATCTTTCTACACAGCTGTAAGAGGGTTTCATGTGAGTCACAGCCGCACTTTAAAGTCTCATCACATGGCTGATTTTCTGTGTCGCTGCAACAAATTAACATTACACGCAACGAGCCTCTGGAAGTGCCAAGGGGCAATTAGACAGCGAGGATGCAGATTCATTGTGATGCAGGGCAGCTTCCTGTCACATAAATGAGTGATCAAATGAAAGTAACACAAATAAATGTGGAGTTTCACCAATATTAAGAGTGTTAATCAGTCTCTCATTAAATGTGATATTTATATATATTTTGTAAATGACATTGTTGGATTCAATTCAGGCATCAATTGATTTATAGCTTAATTATGAATGAATCGCTGTGAGCAGCTGCACTTGTATCATGATCCTTATGCAAAAATGTCCAATATGCTTTGCTTAAAAAAAACAAAAAAAACAATTTATGTTGTCCATTCACATGTCAAAGGTTGCTCATACAGTTATTAAGGTAATTATCGCGAAGGAGCGCACTGCCGTAAGTATCTCAGCAGCGTAGATAAGACCTGGGAGGCCAACACCCCGAGTTCTCACTCACTGTGGCTTAATGAAATTCTCCAAAGTGATTTTGCCCGAAAGAAGAAAAAAAAAAAACATTTTCCAGATATTATCTCATGCATAAAATTTCACTTCATTTTATAGTCAACAATATGTGAATCACTTACTCATCTATCAGAGAATGTAAGCAGATGCTGCATTTTCCATCCATATCCATAACTGGGCCATGCATCATACTTGAATTATGAGTAGCTGGCAGCTGCTTGGCGCCTCACTGAAATGTGGTATACATTTATACAGTGTGATATTTATTGATCAGCATCAAGAACGTGCTAACCCAGATTATTTTTCACCACCTTCTGTGTAAAAGCATCTTCCTCTATGTTCAAAAGCTGATCTTATATTTATTTTGCAGTTGACAGACCAGGACACTTCTGAGTTTTCTTGGATCTCGCTTCATTCTTCTTGTCTTAAATTGAAAAAACAAACAAACAAACAAACAAAAAAAAACAAAAAAACAAGAGCCTTCTCATTTTGGACACAGTGGATAAATTAAAGTGTGGGTGTGAGGTAATCTCAGCATGTCTGCCTGTTTACACAGTGTTTTTGGAAAACATCTAGGGGCCTGTTGGCTTGAGGCCGTTGGGCATCAGTTGGTCCAGCTCAATATCTGTGCCAGCTCAGCACTCAGAAAAGTTGGAGTGACTCCCTGCATAGACCCAAACCAGCAGTTTCCAAACTTTATTAGACCACAGCCACAGCTGTTTTGAAGTTATAGCAGTGTTAAGTTTAATAATATTTATTCTCAGTCATATTAAAGGTGCGTTAGATTAAGGGGACTCCATTTACAGAATATCAGAAATGGAATATAAGAAAATAAGAAACATGATGTTTTTGACACCACAAGTCCTCTTCCACAGATTCCACAGTATTTCTACAGTAGCCCAGGAGGGACAAACTAAACACTGGCTCTAGATTATGCCTTGTGTGTTTTTTGTGTGGGACGTGGCCACTATAATTTCTCCTACATGCTGAGAAAAGTGAGGCGAGGGATATTCAGTGGACTGCAATCTACAACCTCACTGCTAGATTGCACTAAATGTGGTAAACGTTATTAAAGCCAAATAAAAAATACTATAGACAGTGATATAATAAATCTTACAGCCTTGGATTGTCCTCAAGGCACCCTGGATGTCTCTATGTAGGACTGATGAACATACATGCATGTTTTACTGGTCTGGGGATCCAAACCTTGGCTGTGATCATCCCACAGAATGGTAATTGCCTTCCTCAGGCTCCAGCTCTGATCAGACACTCATCTCACTGCAAACACACACACACACACACACACACACACACACATATACATACACCCACACACCATGACCTCGGTAACAGCGTGCTGTGACACATGTGAACTTCACTGGGCCTGCCTCCGCATGTTTTTATTTTTCATGGTGATAAAATGACTATACATTCAGCTTATTATGTTCCACTGAATGTATGGAGGGAAGCTCTGTAACAGAAGCTGGCAGTTCAGCTTTCAGGAAAGGAAAAAAAAGTGTCACTGTCGCCTCTGGCAGTTCACCTGCTGCTTGAATACAGGTCTCTGTGTGGGATCTCAATAGCACTGACCTCCACAAAGAGGTTAAAGATTTTCCTTGCTGTAATTTGGCAGCACCTCTGTATGAGCAGCCTTTGTCTTAAGCCAGAGACATGCCAGCAAAAACTGAAAATACATTAAATACACAGTGAATGATGCCACATTTCCATCTGTTAATTGTGAAAATGTTTAGATAATGTCAGGACAGCTGCTCTCAGAGGAACTGGGAAAATTCTGCTGAGAGATGCAGTCAGTGTGAGTCAAACGTTGTGTACTGTAGATGTGTGGAGGCTTTTTCAGAACAAATGCTAATTAGACACGTAATTTGCATAAATTGTATAGGAAACTTTAATTACACGGCATGACCTACAGAGAGGTAGACATGCTGTTTTTTTATGCTATATTTTCAATATACTTCCTGTATGCCTCACCTCATTATGAGCTGAATCCTCACTGTCTGTTAGCAGTGTGTCTCACTATACCACATAATCACAAACATGCATTTCATACCTTTGTGGCACAGCAGATCGCACTGCAGGGGACAATAGAAAATGTGTGTTGATTTCAACTTCATCTTCATAGTTTCAGCCATCATTCCTCTTTGTAATAAAACTATATTCACCAAATTAAAGCTGTATTATGTAGTGATTTAGAGCACTCCCAGTGAATAACCACCAGTTGCACACATGTATTTGTTCTGATTACATTACTTATGATCAAAAATTAGTGAGTCGCCAACTTTGCTAACAGCCAAACATCAAGCAAGGGTAGAGGAAGAATTTAGACAGAAAATCTGTTTCTGCCGTTGCTGCTGTAAAAAAACAAAAAAATTCACACAGCAATAAACTACACAATTGTCCAATTGTCAATTGTCCTGTAAGGCTGAAACCATGAATATCTCAAACTACAGAATCCGTGCCGTAACCATCATTTTCTGCAAGACTTTGACTGTGATTTCCCATGTGACATTTGCTTTGTATTCCCCTGCCATAATGTTATGGTGTGCGGTGTATATGAAAGCACACAAGGGGACAGAATAGGCGCAACAATAGGTAGATTTGGATTGAAAGATCAGGAGGAGCAGGAGTGTACAGTATGTTACTGCCTCTGGATCAAGAAGTAAACACGACCATCATCTCTTGGCACAGACACAGACATTCTACTTTAATTGCAGTGAATTACAGGCTTTAGTCAATTCACCTGAATGAGTCCTATTACAGAGGAGACAGTCATCGAATGATGTTTACTGGGGAGTTAACAAAGCAGAACATTACAGAAGAGGAAGCATTACCGTTAGGATCCAAAGAAGTGATTTTGCTGTTATCCCACTCTAACCCTCTGTGTATAAACCAATTGGAAATGTTTGGGAAGATAAAACCTCAGGTGGAGCCAATAAAATGCACTATATTTTGTACATTGTATAAAGACTGCATGCTTTACAATGATAAGGAAGCAGGATCTTCCAAAATGTTCTATTCAGGTAGACTTTCCAGATTTGACATCAAAATGATCCAGGACAGAGAAAAAATAAATGACATCAGTCAAAATGTTAGCAGTTCCAGCTGACATTGGGTGAAAGGCTAGATACACCCTGGACAAGTCCCCGGTTCATCACAGGGCTGACACATAGACATTCACCCTCACATTCACACGAAATAACCTGCATGTACCAGAAAAGAACCTGCAGACTCCACACAGAAAGGGCCCAGTTGGGGTTTGGACTGGACCCTTCTTAATGAGGGGTGCTAACCACTGCACTGCTGCCCAAAATGTAAGTACTGTAGGTTAATGTTACCTTGGCATTATTGCTTGACATAGATTAGATGGTTCAAGCTCCAAAACCCTATAGATACCCTCATTGTCTATTTTACTCTAAATGGAACCATTACTTATAAATTTACACAGCATGTTATATGGAAGAAAGTAGCAACTGGGACCATAAACTAATGAAAACTGTTTACTCAGGTAATAAACCAAGTGAGAAGTAGAGTCATTTCATTATGACAATGCAATTATTGCACCCAATGGTGCTGCCCCCAGCTGGCCATTAGAACCATTGTACACTGCCTGCCTAGCGCTAAACAGCAGGCAGATAAAGTTGGCCACTAGCTGGTGAACATAGTAAAGCATTCAACAGCTAAAGAGATGGATAAAGAATCATATAGAATTGGTCAAATGAAATTAATATGAACTTATTGGTCAAGTCCCCTAAAACGCTGGCTCCAAATATATGCTAATGCTGCTCGGTGTGGTAAGGGACTGAATGTGTCAATGGGCATGTTGTGTTCACATCTTGTTGTGCTGATTATGCTCTGGAGCTGTCACTATTGCCTCCACTTGTACAATCTGATTTAATTACAATTTTCCAGCTGGGGAGTTGATTGGCCGATAGTGAGGGCAGATTTGCTCAATAATAAAATCTCTTTTTTAGCTTCTCCAGTAGGTATAATTCCATACCTCTTTTCTCTCAGAGGTGCTCTTGAATGTGCACTTAAAAACTGGAAACCACATCAAGTCTTACACTGGCTTGGGATATCAGAAATTGAAAGAGCTTTGGCCATTACAGCTACAGTAACAAGAGTAAATGTAATTTTTTGCTTCTAGTCCTGACAGTAACCTTTTCTTAACAGTAGAGAGTGGCCCAACACAAAGCCTGGTGTACAGTAAACCAAAAGCTTCTCACAAGGCAGAGAAATATGATTGAGGATGGTATTACCCCCTGGAGCCATCAGAAATGTGGGGAGTAAATATAAAAATGGACACCGGTCTTTTCACCCAGGCTGGGTTATTGACTGCAGACTGCTCAGTCCCACCACCCCACACGCACTTCAAACCTCGCTGTTGGTCCGATCAGTGTTCCGCTGACTGTCAGCTCAGGGACGGAGCAGATTTATAGCACACATGGGCAGAGTGCATATTTCCTCCACTGTGAAAGATGGCTAACATACCTGCGCTGACAGTGAGGATGGAGCAAGGCAGCAGCAGGTTCAGGATGCTGGTTAGCTGTTATATTCCATCTAATAATGAGAACGCATGAGTGCGGGATGAACGGTACTCAATCATTGCATTTGCTTGAGTCACATACCTGAAAATGGTTGCTCAGCATCACACAATCAATCCCCTCTGGGACTGAAAGCACAGAACATCCAGATTTTGATGATGAATCCATGGTAATCTTTTGCATTACAAGACTGTGTTTGTCAGATATATCATCTTTCATAGTTCAGCCTCCATTTTTTTTTCAAGTAATATTTATTTGTGATGATTCGGTATGCAATCAAACATCTGGCAGCATCAACCCAAACCCTCTACCCACAATTTCACTGTCATTTTGATGAAAGAGACACTTGTTTTGATTCATTTTTAATATTCTGCCACAAAGACATGTTTACAAAAACTGCAAAGTGTTATTTTGCTGAAATGTGTTTGACTCTGTCTCTTTCATTATGGGGGTCCCAGAACGTTGGTTTGAAAGCAACAAAAGATATCTTTAACCCTGCTGACATGATGTCAGTTTCATCACTGGCAGCCCCAACTAATATTATCATCCCTCAATATTTGATAACAGGAGAAAAAGTGCCATCACTCTGCATAATCTGTCTTCAGTTTGTTTTCCTTGCGTAACTTAATGTTATAAACATTCATCTCTTTACACAAGATTAAAGAAGCAAGATAACCGTCAGACCTAACCTGCAGATAGACGGAGAATATATCAGCATCCATCTAATGTGTGCTGTCCAAGAGCCTGGTTTGAGAAATTCACATTTGTTTGTTTTTACATTATATTAATCATAATCCATTTTGAAGGATTTAACAGTTAATACTTTTATTCTACGGCTTTACATGATATTTTAGCTTCTTTAAGCTCTTTGTTTTGGTTTTACAGTGCACAGACTCCTCACTGCTGGATTCCAGCAGCATCAGGCTGCTGTTTCAAGTGAAAGAGCCCTGAGAAACCCACCAAACAGCTGATTATGAGCTGCTTAACACACTGAGGCACTTAGTAGCGGAAGAGACGCTGAAGTGGAGACCAAAACAGAGCTAAAAGAGGCCATTGTTTTCTGTAAGAACTTTACATGGTAATAATATTCTCTGCCCATAGGGGGCCAAAGCAAAAAGAAACTGGTGTAGCGTCAACTCCAATTTTCTCAATTAATTTTAGATTTTTTTCAGATCAAAAGAAAGAACAGCCCTGCAGTATATATTAAATCTCAAAACATCCAAGCTTCAAAAAATAATATTTGACTTATTCGGCATCAGATCATTAGAACAGGGAACACAAGAATATTGAAGTAAGGGAAACAACTTTAATAGTGTCCAACTATTAAAATGTGTCCAACTCAAAACAAATAGAAGAAATTGTATTAATAAAACGTTTTAAATAGTCTCCTCTTGGCCTTTCCAAAATGAACATACATATATTTATTTTTTGTGTGCCAATTAGGTGGCATTGCAAAAAACTGAACATACAAACTCAACATTTTATCATTTTATAAAAATATATTGGCGAAGGTGCCAACAACACTGGCATGTATTTGGAGTTGATGAATGGAAGTCCAATATTCACTCTCCTTTCAGCTCTAAACCAACTCCTGTGAAAAGTAACTGGTTCTTTAGCTGTTAAATGCTCCACAATGTTCCACAAAGGCTGATAATCCTCTTTATATGCTTGGAAGGTGTATATAGTGTATATAACTTTTGCTTTATTTTACTGTTTTTTGGGCGGCACAGTGATGCAGTGGTTAACACTGTTACCTCCCAATAAGAAGGGTCCCGGTTCACCTTCTGTGTGTAGTTTGTGGAGCCTCCCTGTGTCTGCGTGGGTTCTCTCTGGGTTAACTGGTGACTCTGAAATTGCCTGTAAATGTGAGTGTGGCTGGGATTGGATCCAGTCCCCCACAACCCTGATGAAGATAAAAGATTATGTAAAATGGATAGTATATATTTGATTTTTTTCCCCTTTATTTGTATTATATACCTGATGTATTGCGTTTTTGTTTGTTCTCCCTCACAATTAGTTTCCCACTGATCCACAGGAACAGTTTGTTGTGTGTGTTTAGAGAAATGCAATACAGATACTACAGAAAAGAAGATGATGTGACACTTTACATGATGCGTTTGTTGCCCGTTCCTCCTCTTGAAAGGACGAGCTCCAGCAGTATACAGCCACTAGCTGTGAGCGCAGCTATAGATATACTTAATGCTCAGCGGCAGTTGTGGTTGAATCTATGATGCTCTGGATATGGCTACAGCAGCTGTACTATGATTCTTTACTTTAACATTAGCATTAACACATCTTTCAGCCACGCAGGACTTGACCTGCGGTGCATCTAACTGATATGAGACATGGGTGACAAATACACCATAAGAGACCAGGAAGTAGCTTCAAGATACACACGCACACACACATGCTAATTATACCACTAGTTATGTAGCTGCAATGTCAGACGTGCGTGTCCACTTGTATTTTGGTGTATACATATCTGTATTGGTGTATATTACTTTGGAAAATAAATGTTAATAGTCAATTGTTTGTGGCACACAGCAGCAAAAGGTGCTTTGTGTTCTTTGTTTGACTAAGGAAGTGAGCGTGCCACAGCACCTGTCTTTATCGTGTTGACAAACCCACCACTGATGCTAGATAGCATGTCAGTGTTAACACTCCTGGCTTCAACTCGCTGCCTGTTTATCAGAGGCAGACAATGAGGAATGCTGATATCGTACTGGACACAGAAAAATAAAAGACAGTGTTTGGTTCACTGATGGATTTCAGTATTGAGCACTGAGGCAGGCTGTCGAAATTCAGCGCATTCAACTGAGGACGCAGGGCTTTGTCGGGCAGACAAAGAAGCAGACAATGCATGTATTTTCAATATACATCGTGTTCTCCAGGCCAGTTATCCATTGTATATCTAAAGATCACCGATAGTTATTGAAAAATCAATCATCCAACCTTGCATACCGTGCTGTTATGGATTCTTTTACACAATTACAGCAGTCACATGGGTATGCAATGGATATGTGATCCAAACTCTCAATAAAGAAATCTCCTAATTACCACTGAGCAGAGCAAAATCTGATTCAATTCATGTACCAGCACAGCTGTGTACAGCTGTGGCAAACAGATTTTCTCTACTTCCTGTTTTGAGCTAAAAATAGAATATTTAAATGTGCCGTCTCTCATGTAATCAGAAGAGAAACCTCTAGAAATTGCCCAAGGGCAGAGCTGCTCAGTCCGTTCATTTACAGTACAGCAGTGGTGTTTTAAATTCAGCCTCAAGCTTCAATCTCTTAAACCTTCAACCTGAGATACATGAGAAAATAACAGAGCAGGACTGTACCAATGGGCTGTATATTAACAGCTGTCCACTATATGTTTTTGTACATAGGCGAACATCTGCAAATGTGGCTTAATATTGATATATTTTTATCTTTTTTTTAACAAATCCCATTTAGAGAACAAAATGAACATTAAATATTTTCTAAAAAAGGAATTCTCTATGACACTTTTGTACCTCAGTGTCAATGAATCCGCACTTCCCTCCACTAACAATTAAAAACACATAAAGGCCCTCTGCATCAAGGCGACATCAAGTAACTCAGCGATGACAAAGGCCAACTGATCAAACGCTTTACAACTCACATCATCCTCTGATAAAACATTTCACTTGAATGCAGCACAAAGAGTACAGCCAACACCCCGTCATGCACACACTGTATATTCAAGCCAGCATGAGAAAAAAAACCCAACTCTTTAGTCTATATTTACACTTCTAAGAATATTATACAAATGCAAACAGAACAAACCATTTTCTCACCATTGTGAATCTGCTGAGTCACATTACATGTTGATGAATACTAACTGAAAGTTTGGCTAATAATAGTATTGTAATAGTTCTGTGTTGGCAGACAGGATCGTTTCTTCCCTGAGAAGACTGATCTTCTCATTACCTTTCTTCTGGTCTGTGTCATGCTATCTACATGACATAGTCCATCAATTAGTACCTTTGTATTCACAATAGTCTTGGTGCTCCTGGTACTAATTCATTCTAATTAAATGTCACTAACCTTGGTTAAACTGGCTAATAAAGCACAGATCTGAGCGCTGCCTGTGCTTTTGATGAATCACTAAAGCAGTTTCATGAATATTTAGCTCAGATTTGGAAATACTGCAAAAGAGTGTGTGAAGGCGTCTCAAGTAGACTGTGCACAACTGACCACAGCAATGAATCTGTCCAAACTGGTCACTGGAGGTTTTCATTGAGTTTTGTCAAGTCAGTTTATTACAATTTTTATAACACACTATTTCAATACAGGAAATAATGAGTTGGTACTTTTTTAATTAGGTGTGACTTTTGTTGTGACATAATTTTAAGGATTTATTTGAACAAATCTACATTTATTTGTGGGTACTGTCCCTGCAAAAAGGTACAAGATAATAAAAAAATAATAAAAAATAATACAAGAATAACGAAGTAAGGGAAACTGAGGAGAAATAACTGACAGTACGGCTTTAATAGTTTATGATTAACGTTCCACTTCCTTGATTTTTCAGATTGCCTTGTGGTAACCCTGCAGAATGTACTGAGCCTAAACTTGCTTCAGCCCAGCTGCTGTTATTTATAGAATCCAAACTTCACACTGAGGCAGACGTAATGACTGCAAGACATGAGCCCTCAGCTCAAAACAAATGGAATTTGTCTCATTCTTTAGAAGAGGTTTTAATAATAAAACATTTTGAATAATCTCCTCTTGGTCTTTTCAAACAGCTACATATTTAAAGCTGCTGTAACTGATTTAGACTGATTTTTGTGGCAATTAGGTGGAAGTTTAACAAGCTGAACTCTGTTTTGATCTAAAACAACCATGCATGAGTATTTACTACTTCTATTTAGCATAGTACACTTATATAATATAATGAAATATTCAAAATGTAACGAAAATGACTAGGTACGAGTAATTTACATGCTTTCATATGCTATGATTACGTACCATACGTACCATACCATTATCAAGGTAGGTATAAGTATACTTTTTTGGCAGGATGACTCTCATGATTCTAAGATAAATAAATATTCCTTTGGTGGCAGAACATTACCATGCTGCACTGCTGTTGAACTGTCATGTTTCAGAGCTGTCTGCCTGTAGCTGATCGTCAACCCCTCAGACCTGTGCAGTATTTAAACCCGGCTCAGTCAGCTGGACTCCGGCAGAACGTTCAGTCTCCTGTGCGGTACCCCCTAAACCCCCTAAATCTCACACACTGGACCTTCAAACCTGGTAAATGTGATAAAGGTCTGTGGCTCAGTACTTGCAAGTAAGATACTTTTATTGTTGGTTTTGATCGCTTCATTGTATTAGTTAAGTTTTTAAGATGATTAATAAACCCAAGGGTTATGCTTTAATCTCCCTTCAGTACACCCTTTCAGCAGCTAAATCACAACAGATGCTGACACAGTATCCTATCCCACTTAATGAAGGGTGATAAATTTGTTTTCCCACTGCGGTGCTATTGTTGCACTTTTCAGCTGTATATTACAAGTTGGGTAAAATCCAAAAAGGGCAAATTGGGAACAGAAAATGACATAATCAGTGCTACATGTGCTACATTCTTCCACCATGGTGGTCAGAGTTGAATAACTGAATTCAGCAGCATCCCAGACAGACATGCTTTTACAGGCCACTGGTTTGATAAATTCAGAATGAATGTGTTTTGCTTGGAAAGTGATCTCATACAACAGTCATGTGAATGTTGTTTTCAGTGGGGCAGATACCAGTTGTGCATTTTATGACTAGCATGGAAGTTGCAGCATACAATCTACATACCCCAACGTTTCATTTCAGACGTGTAGGCAATATGCAAATGATGCATTATCTAGTTAAAAATGTGCTGCTTTGTATATACTTCCAGAACAGGAATCTGAAAAGGTTCAAAATTCATTTAGTTGACATATTAGAGTCAAAGTTACTCCATAAATTATAAAATACTGTCAAAATACATTCTGGCCATGTTTTTATCAATAAAAACTTCAACAAAATTCTATAAATCAGGCTATGAATAATGTAACAACCCCTCATGTGCTACATTCTGAATATAGACAGGAAAAGGTTTGACGTATGTAAGTACTGCTGAAGTGGAGATTAGAATTCTATACATTTTGCAAGACGTGAACCTCAAACGTACATAGTTGATCGTCGTGTCCTGAAACTCACATTAGTTCTTGCAGCTTGGTGTGTTATTCATAGACACACATGCTGAGTGATCCACTGCTAAGAGCTGTCACATTGTTTGGTTCCATGCGTAGACCAAAGTTTAGAGGAGAGTAGGGTACACCCCTCTGGAGGAGGCAGGAGAACTGGGTACCCAGAGGAGCGTGGAGGGTAACCAGGGTGAAAACGTGTTTGGGTTAAGGTTTTCAAATGGCTAAGCCCATTGTCCCTGACCTAGGATCCATACTGTCCACAAACACATCAGGTGCATTGCACAGGTGAAGGGGTTGTTGGGGACAGAGGCATCCAGTTAGGATGAGGCCCAGACTGGAGGCTAAACATAACACAGTTTCCTGTGGAGGACAACAGATGTGGAGAGGCTCATTATGGACACCTTGTCTGGAGAAGCTGACAAGGAGACAAGATGGAAAGATGTGAAGAGTGAGGCCCACTGACAGAGGCATCGACCGGACACACATCTCTGCCGTGCACTCTGAAAACAACCCCAGCAAGAAATCTTCAGCATCTCGAGACACACACACACCTTGTAGCAAACCAGTAATGTTCCTTCTGCAGGTTCACCGACAGAAACCATGTAATGACTTTCACTTCCTCCAGATAGTCAAGTTTGATCATCACTTCACTGCACCCTTCCAGAGCCACGATGTGTGCTTATGTGAGCTTATGACCCATGCTTAATGGGAATTCCTCGTTCACGAGAAGTAATTGCAACCCCAAATCCTTATCGCAAGTTCAGGGTTCTCATACTTCTCAATGAGTAGACACTTACTAATCTACTCAGTGTGACACACATACAACCCTGGTCATCTAAGGGCATCACATATCTTTAATTACTTAATCTCATGTGGCTGAATGCCATTCGTCCCTCTAAGAAGTTGGATGCTGACCACAGAGGGCCATGTAACTAGTTAGCATGTTGGACTCTTGTTCGTATTTAGAATTCATCAGACTAATCGCTCCACCAACTAAGAACGGCCATGCACCACCACCCACAGAATTGAGAAGGTGGCATTAGAGGTGGTTGGAACTAGAAAGGTATCTGATCATCTTTGAACATATGACTTTTGTTCTTAGTTATTGAAAACATTCTTGGAAAGTGCCTTCACTTTCACCTTTGTCCGTCTTTCACTGGTTCAAGAATTTCACCTCTTGTGGCACAATACCAATCCTCCAGCCATAATGGGACTGCCTGCTTGACACACACCCTGAACTGATAGTCATTGCAGGGTAGTGGGTTAAGGACACTCTGTGTAGTAAAAGCGTAAAAAAACGTAAAAATAACACAGTTGATGTATACTGCTGTTACACCTGCAGAAAAGTGAGGAATTTAAATTCGACATCCTGAAAATTGTTTGACCTCTGTCTAGTCCCAGAGGTCAAATCTGACACACCTCACCAATTCAGACCAGATGCACACACGCTCAATTTGATTCTTTCCAGTTTGTCTTACCGTGGCGTGTTCTGTTGTTCCGTCGTTTTAATTCTGTTTATATTCTGTTCGCTTCCATTCAAGCACTTTGTGAACACTTTGTCTGCGAATGGCATAAACTCAACCATTACTGAATGATGAATGTATAATGAATTAATAACACAGTGGGTGCTGTAAATATCCACAGCAATGGTAATTATGGTGTATAAAGAGAACTTTGTGACAAGACCGTCAACAACATGGCATTGTGTTTTGTGTCTTTGCTGTTGTTCTTTTTCTTTTCGTCAACAGGGCTGAAGACTGCTGATTAAGACTGTTTGATTTATATAAAGATGAACATCTTCCCACCCTGGGAATTTGGAAGAGTGATCGGTTAATAATAGCCAGTCAAAAAAAGAGTGGTGAAGTATTTCTGTAAGAAATGAACATGGTATTTATACACTGACTGCATTTTTATATAATAAAGCTATCAAGCTTGATGTATTTATTTCTTTTCCATTTAAATTAGATCGATGCTCATTTAATGTCAGTTGTGATTGCACAGTGAATTGTATTATAATATGGTGCAATCTCATGATATAGTTGTACCATAGAGGTACAGTAGCATGGAAAATGAGTCACTACCATGATTTTACAGTACCATGGTATACCATAGTATGACAATGAAATTGTACTAATGTACTAATTGTACTGGTATTGCAGGCAACATTTTTATTTATACTTTTCACTCATTACAGACAAACAGATGGTGATAATGTTGATAGGAATCTTTTATCGTCCACCAGTCAAGCTTGACTCGAATGTGTTCTGCAGCATCACTGACAATATCAGAAATAGCCTCTAAACCTTCAAACCCCCCCCCCCCCCCCCCCTCCAATCTTGTTTTAGGTCCATCATTTTACAGGCACTGCGGATAAAACAGCAACTTATGGTGTGGATATTAAACCCTAAGCAGCCACTTGGGGTCAGAAAAATTAATCTGAGGCCATAAAAACTTCTGAATGTGGTCATTAGAGACATAAACCAGCCTCCTCTGCAGCAGCAACTTTGTTGTTGTGGTGAGGGAAAGGAAATGGTCCACTGAGGTTTTTTGTAAAAAGGCCATCCCTGCATCTTAAACTGTGAAGAAAGATAACATCTCACAGCAGTCGAATTGAATCACAAGCAGTGAGCTAGCAGGAATAACACACACTCCCATGTGTGTTTTCCAATTCGCTATTCGGTTTTGCTTTATCGACGTCTGCGGTGGAGTACGAGGTGAACACCTCAGCCACTCCAGTCTGTCTTTTCTTTCATCTCTGGGGACATATGGGATTTAGCATTACAGCTCCTGCTGTCACTGTTACTGTAGCAACCTTTGATACGCTGGCCTTTTGTGAGATGAAACTCTAATTCTCACATTTAAGCTGAAGACCCAACGTCAGACAAAGCTATAGAAAATACTCTCTGGATCAGAAGACTACATGTGCATTTTGCTTCGGCCGTACAGCCCCGCTGCAGGACAGAGCTCTTGCATCAAAAGACAAAAAAAAAAAAGAATCCTTTGTGTCTAAATATAACTTCTGAAAAAGGGGGAAAATTCTCCCTTTTCTACAATTCACTTCGCCTCTGCTCTCTTCAAAGTGCTTTGAAGATTTCTACAAGAGACTGGATCACAGAATCTTTTCGGTGAATTATGCACATTATCTTTCCCCAACTCTCTCATCGGGGATGTGGTGCAATGCATCCGAGTGGTTGGCAGGTGATGGCAGTGAGGATTTAGCCTGCTGTGTTGTGCCTGTCAGTGGACAATATGAGCAAGCCCCCTCCTCCCTTTAGCTGTTAGCCTTCTGCATTTACCAGATGGGACTAGATTAATTCAGCGCTGTCATGCGGCGCACATCACCTCATAATCGTATCATTGCTCGAAACCTTTTTACAAGTCAGATATTGAGCTAGAAAACTGATTCAAAGTTGTCAAACATCACCAGCCCCCATCACTGTTGACTGCATGTGTTCTGAACACAACAAACCACTAGAGGGCAATCACTGTGTGAAAGAACCATCCAGCAGCTCCAGCATGTGACTGTGAGGGGTAATGACAGGCTTCACATGTGGTCTGAGCTTGCGTTTTTTTTTCTTTTTTTTTTCTGTATGTGAATACATCCAAGTGTGCAAAACAGAACACACAACGCTGCTTTTAGTTTGAATCCAATTAGCAGCAACTGGAACACAGACAACAGAATCTCTCCGTCTGTCTCTGAAAGAAATATAAAACTCCACAAGTATCATGTCAGTCACAAGCAAGTGTTTTTATCTCAGTCAGTTCAGGGTTGCCTACTATTATTAAGACAAAGCAGTCCAACAGTGATGCTAGAATGCTGCAGAGGCAGTGAGCTGTGTGAGTGATCCGATGTGTCCAAGGATTCACAGGTTACATCTGCTGAATAGATGAGTAGTCGTGTTGTCTCTACAGACGGCGCTGCAGCAGCTCGTAATGCACCCTGATGTAAAGGCACATTTAAATATACGCTGATCACAGTGTGAGCGACATGTCAGACAGGTCAACAGCACATTCAGAGAGAATCACAGTTCTCCACAAAGTCCGCAAATGAAAGGTCTTTAAGACACTGACCATTTAGTTACAATGTTTCTGGGTTCAAGACCAGCAGGGGACTTTTGTTGCATGTACACTCAACAAAAATATAAATGTCCATTCTAAAATCCATGTTAGTGAGCCAGTTAATCCATCCCCCTGACAGGTGTGACATATCAAGACTATAACACATGTGAGCCTTGGACTGTCACTTTTTTTTTTTTTTTTTTTTGAAAATACATTTATTTGACACTGAAATTGTTATTTTTATTTTATTTGATTTTATTCTTCCCCCAGGAGTGCAAAGTCATGACCTGCCCTACTCTGCCTCTGATTGCCTATTACTTGTTGCCTTCACTGGAATATCAGGTTACAATAAGCCAACCAGATGTTATTAATCTTATCAATCAGCAGAAGACAAATCAAACAGTCGCTGTAACAGTTAAAGTTCACATCTTGCTGCAGTGATGTAGAAGCTTACTCAGGGTGTGGTCAGTACACTCTGCCATCACTAGTGGGTGTGGTGTAGAGAAGCCATGAAGCTCTAGCGATAGTTCAGTCAGGAAGATGAATCTATTGCATGTTTAGGCCTGAGGTTTATTTCTCTTTGCAGCCTGTCAGTCACTATCAGTTTCCTTGCTATCATAATCTGGGTCCACCAACCCAGTTGTTCTTATCAGCTGCTCGCATCTATCCAATAGCATGGCGACACACCAGCATTGTAGCCTATCATCTTGCTGCTGTCTTTTTAAATAGGACTCTCTCTCTCTGCCTCTTGTAGGTTCATACTACTTCATGAGCCACCTCCACCACCAGTGTCTGGACTCTATGGGGGGGATTTATCTTGCTGCTGCTCATGGCAGACACCCCTTCGATTAGAAAAAATGTCCTGTATAGTCGAAGCACCAAAGACTTTCTGTCAAGACTTAATCACATATCATCTGTTATAATAATGAATATCCTTATTTCTCTCTCCTGATTGATATAAATTGTAAACTTCAGACCAGAAATAACACAAAGGAATTATGTTTATGCATTAATTGTTTATCAAAAATAAGCAGCCTCGGACACTATGTTGGTCAAATTAAACAACTTTCACAGATTAATATGGAAGTCATTCATTTTATAGACTAAATGTTCTTAAATGCTCTGTTGGGGGGTCCACACACAGTATGCAAGAGTATGCAACAACATCACATTTCACCAACCAAAGGTCAGATGTGAAGGGTATTAGCATAGAGGGACGATTAAAAAAAAAAAAAAAAAAAAAAAGCGAAGACAGCTGCTGCATATGCACACGATCAGTTGCAGGCAGTGGAACCAGTGAGCCTCTGGGAGACAGGGCTTTATATGTAACAAAGGTCACGACTCTGGTTTCTGTGGCACAGCAGCTACAATACAACTAAGCTGTATGCACTTTAGCCCTGTGAACCACCAGTAAGCACGAGTGCTATTTTTCAACACTTCAAGAAAGGGTCAAAGGGATATTAATGGTTCAGTTATTTGAAAACATCTTTCTAAATTCCAGTTTTCTCCTAATGAGTTCTCTCACTCTAATACCCACACTCCCTCTGGAAGATTTATTTATGGGAATATTCTAATGCTGATACAACTTAATGCGCAAGTTGGAGCCTACCTTTAATAAAGTCTAATGTAGCATTAAACAGTGGTGCAGGAGGAAATGAGAAAAAAATAACAGTTTACTTCCCAGAATGAAGACTCCTCAAATCCCCTGTTTAGCAATTATTTGAGTTGATTTCATTGACTGTAATTTTGTCTGGGAATATGGAACTATGCTTTATTACAGGACAATATCTACTGATGATGAAGGCTGTACGGTGGATGCTTCACTATCTGTTCTTGAGTCATTGCCTTGAAAAGCCAAAATCTAGTCTAAGCTCTTAACCTCCATTATATCAGCCAGCAAAGCTGCACCAATCAATAGTTTGATATTAACAATGGGTCAGAAGACAATGTGTAATGTGGATGGGGTCACTAATGGTGATGAACCCACAGAGAATTAACACCCGACTCTGCAGCTCCATTGTTTTAGTTCATTCTCACTGTTCTCAACAACCTTGTTTTCCAGCAGCAGTTCACTGAGAAAAAAAAAAAAAAAGCTCTGATGAACTCATCGTAGCAACAATGCAAGCAACTAGTTGTTATGAAAGGATTGTTAATATTGGATGTACATTCAACCAGTTAGAATCAATTTTACTGGCCAGGTATGTGAACACATACAAGCATGTACATCTACAGATATAGACATAAACACAGCTAAAAACAGGGACAACAGGCTTGACAAGGTAAAGATAAACACTGAACTATGTACAGATTAAAGTATATATAAATATGTAAACAAAAAGTTATGTAGACACTAAGACAATGATGTCTGCATAAGTTACTGCTGCAGAGTGCAAAGGATGCTAAATAAACATGGCTTATGTAGCAGGTTGTTTATGTACATGAGGTGGGTGGATATGAGTACATTGTGTGTGAGTGATGATAGTTACATGTTTAAAGAACAGAAACTGAATCTAAAGGTAGGAATGAATTAAATTACAGGTACGGTGAATGTTTGACACACAGGGTTACCGCACAGAGACTGCTCTTGCCACTGTTTGTCTGGTGTTACCTGTTCATCAGAGTGATAACCTGCGGGAAGAAACTCTTCTTGTGTCCGTTTCTTTTGGCGTACAGCGATCTGTGACGCCTCCCAGAGACAGTTTGCATGTTCTGCTGCCCCCTAATGGCAATAAAGTCTAGATTTTGCGCTCACATTGCGCATGTTACTGAATGTGTTATATTTGGCTGAGTTGAGGCCCAGGTGCTCATTTTTGCCTGCGGTTTCTCAAGCAGTCTTGTCCAACCCTACAGAATCATTTTAACATAAAGAATTCTGATAAAATAATTTCAAAATGACTTTTTTTTAAAAAAGTATATTCTTTAGAAGTCTTTTAGGATTATAAAATGACCAACCCAACTCACCTCACCCATCTTGACTCTTTCCAGGCTTTAAGGCAAATCGACCTGCCGCTGACACGCTGGTGGAGGGAGAGAGGGAGGGAAGTAGTACTACCTCTTGCATGAACAAACACAACAGCTGACAGCACGCACGGATGAACGCTGGTGTCCATGTTCAGTGTTGCACCTGTGATTTGGCGCAACAGAAACTCTGCCCACCTGTTGAGTCGATACACACGCCGTGAACAAACTCGGTGTCCCTTTTTGTGTTTTTTGTCACTAAACACGGTGGAACGCGCAGCTGGAGCGCTGAACCTCCAGCCCTGAAAGAGTTAAACGGTTTTCCCATGAACGGAGCGGCTGGCAGGAGGTTAGTTGCGGTGCAGAGCTTGTGGACGCGGCGGCGGCAGCGTACAGCAGAGCACCAGAACCCGGTCAACTTAGTCCATTTGAAAGCAGCCATGTCGGAGCGGAGGAGGATCTCTGGATTTGACAGCGCTCAGTCTTACTACTACTGAGCGTGTGTGTGCGTGCGTTTGCGTGTGTGTGTGTGTGTGTGTGTGAGAGAGAGAGAGAGAGAGAGAGAGGGAAAGAGGGGAAGAGAGGGCTGCTTTTCTGGCTGTGTGGATATCGCCTTCATGGACGGGCAACGGGGCTTTTACGAGATGGAGAACCCGACAGAGAACCCAAGCAAGGCGGCGGAGTATCTAAAGGAGCTGAATAAGATAATCGAGACCCAGCAGGGGCTGCTGGAGAAGCAGAGGGTCCGGATTGATGAGCTGGAGCTCCAGGTGACGGATCTTTGCAAGGAAAACGCCTGCCTGAAAGATCAGCACCAGCGGCACCTGGCCACCTGCAGACTCCAGCAGGGCAACCTCTCCACCCTGGGAGCCATCAAGGAGAATGTCATGCAGGAAAAGTAAGTTCATGTGTGCCACATGGGTGTTTGGGCGCTGTCAAAGTTTATAATCCTGTTTTTGTGTCACCGGATTGTTTTCTGGAGAGATGTCTGGTAGGTGGGCGGCTGTGTTTATCTGTGCCATCTGCGTCAGGTGGAAAACCAAATCAAACGCACACTTCTCCGCCACTTTGTCACGGATCAGCTTTTTTTTTTTTTTTTTTGTATTTTAATTTCTACATTGTCAGCAATTATTTCAGGCTCGTACACAAGCTGCGCACGCTTTCCACGCGTGTTGCGTAATGTGGATCCCGTTAGGCGCACTGTAACACCGTGAATATTAGATCAGGCCGAGCGCAAACTGGATCAGAGCATCATGGTAAAAGTCGGTGGGTGTGACTTTGTGGAAATCAGCTGCTGCGTGTCAGAAAACAAGTTTTGCTCGTGCTGGTTGGTTGAATTCCACCAAGTGATCAATCAGGACACGCTGCCAGCGAATGAAGATGTGATGTGCGGATAATGTGTCCAACAGCGCTGACTTTGACTGATTTTCCTCACGTCCGTAGAGAGCTTTTAATTTGAAACGACGTAGTTGCTTTGGAGAGTTGCCCAGTGCCACTATCAGAATTGATTCTAGAAATGTTCCTAAGGTTGCCAAAACATTTCAGGTTAATTGTTTAATAAATGGAAGTGTGCGTGCAGGCGGTGCTCTTCTTCACTGCATCTAACATGAAATCACATGGACTCCTCACTCTGCTGTTGTGTAATGTTTGATCCACAGAAGCAGCTTTACACAGTCTCATGTCTCCACTGTGCACTTGCTTTATTGAATTCTGCTCAGGACATTTCACGTTTTGAGCATTTTAGATTCATGTCATTTAATTTCTTTTGTTAAAGATTCTCACACATGTTGGCTGTCATGCCATGTGGAGATCATATTTCATGATATATGCAATTTTTTATCACTATTGGTTGATCCAGAATCATAAATCATTCATCTGCCTCTCAGTTGAGTCTCTTTGGGTTTGGGTCTGTTGGTCACATGTGTCGCTTTGTGCTCTGGAGAATTTTGATGAGTGTTTTTTTTAGGATTCAGTTTGTGACATTTTATAGACTAAACACATGCAGCCCTAATCCCAGTGAATATCGATGTCTATCCCTGACCCTGGACCGTATTCCGCTTATCTGGGTCCTGCATGTTTATCGGCCAGAACTCACAGACACATTCAGTCACGGATGCGCTCGTAGAATTTGTTATGGAAAGACTTTTTGAAATACAGACTTACTGGATGGTCAGAACAGTGAAAAACCAAGGTGGCTGCATGGTAACATAAAACATGACTTATTCTGACACACAAGTCCAAACAATGAAAAATTAAAGATGATGGCCACTGATGGCATCACTGAGCACTCACCTGTGAAACAGCGATCCAGGTGGTGAGCGAAGAAGTTCTAATATTGGTTTGTATTGATTTTAATGAAAAAAAACCTTTTTCCCCGCAAAACATTATCATTCATGTTGTTTGTTCATGTTGTTTACCCTTCATATTATCAGCAGTCTTTCAGTGACAGAGTTTATGAATGGAGATAAGGAGTCCAGGATTAGGGTTTGGATTATGGCTTCATCTCAATTTTATTAATCTGTCGATTATTATAAGTGTTTTGTTTTGTTTTGTTTTGTTTTTCTACAAAATGCCCCAAATTTCTAATTTTGTCCAATGAACAGTCTAGCAGTGTTCAATGATAAACAGACAAAAGCATTTAATTTTTCTATAAATGACTTTCACAATGAATCTAACATCAAAATATTTGCCAATTAATTTTCTGCCAATCAACTGTTACAGCACTGAGTTTAATACAGAAGATTTTCTGGGAACTTCACTGGGAAACTGTTAAGTGACGCGGCAGGAACGTTGTGGAACGTGAATGAAACATCTTGTAGGTCTGCTGCAGTGGTTTAGTACGTTTACATTTAGTCATTTAGATGACGCTTTTATCCAAAGCGACTTGGGGTTCAGTATCTTGCCCAAGGACACTTTGACATGCAGAGTGGAGGAGGAGGAGCCAGGGATCAAACCACCGATCATCTGATTAGTGGACGACCTGCTCTACCTCCTGAGCCACAGCCACCTCCTCTACACTACTACGTACTGACAGATTTAAGAAAGAATAATCAGCAGAGGCCAAAATAGAGCCTACATTTCCTATAATGCATCAGGAAAGGATAGCATCTTAATTAGATGACCTCCTAGCCTCCTAAATTAACCTGACTGTGCCAGATGGTTTATTACACAGAAACATCTGGGGAGACAGCTTTGCAAACTTTTTTGGAAACTAGGCAGGCACATTCAAACAATAATTGACAGGTGATTGGATGAACCATCTGTCTATCAATGGAGAACTTCAACCTATCGAATAAACAAACAGTAGAATGTCCTGAAGTCAGTCAGGAGAGAAGTGAAAACATCTTTTTCATCAAGTGAATCCTTCAGTGTCCTTTTTGTTCTTCTTTCACTGAAGAAATCTCTTCTGTCCTGATATAACTGATGCTAGCAGCATCTACGCTAACCTCTTTATCAGCCACCATTGTTGTTTTCTAGAACAGTTGCTTCTCACACATCGTCAAAAACACCTAGTGTTAAACCACGTCTGTAGCTCATGGTGTAACTTCCAGTAGTTCCTCATAGGATGCTGATTGGTCTGAACCACTGTGGTGTGGACCCAAGTGCACAGCTTGAGCACAGTGCACAGCTTACAAGATGGATTCTCTCATGACCTCACAAAATCCAGCAGCCTTGCAAGGTAACTCCCTCCTTCAAACCTCACACCTTTAGTTTGTAATCCAGACTTTCTGTTCAAACAAAGTCTCAAGACAAAGCCAAGATAATCCAGATGACATCACAACGACATCATCATGGCTACAGACTGAGTAGTGCTCTTTACAGAGAGCAAACTGAACTCCACAGTAAAACCAGTGGAGTGCACTTCATCACATTGATATAAAAAGCCTGCAAATCCACTAGTTCCATAAAACCATCCTGCTCACTGATTTGCAACATTGCCTGCAGTATGTCGAAGTACGTGATGACGAATTTCTCTCGTCTTCACTGTATACCAGTACAACTCTGGTGCTCCCTCCCTCCCCCCTCCTGCTGCCTCCCTGAGTATGAAATTGCAGCATCTCCGGTGGTGGTGATGGTGGTGGTAGTGCTGAATGATTAGCTCTACCACCTAACAGATAGTCTGATGATCCCAGCACACGTTCAGACACCAGTTACACTGCTGCTGAAAATAACCGCCTTCACAGGATGTACTTTTGTTCAGCACAGCTGCATCTACAGCAACAACCTGGTTCTGTTTGTTTGTGCTGAGTGCAGTACTGTAAGGCCTTTTTAACCTATGACATCATTATCGTATACTTGCGCACTCATCGTTTGTGCGGGCGTCTATAAATAGTTATCAGCGCGGAGCAGAGGACAAGAGCTCATCTCTCTGGATTTTCCATCGCTGTGTGGCCTTTATTTTTTAAAACACCTGAGTGGTGTATGTGGTTCATCTCTGTGGTTTGAAATCAAGCAAACATTTTTAGTTAACACTTCCTGCTCACACACTAACACACACACACAGCTGTGAGGGAGTCCTGTCCCTTGTGCTATGTCAACAAGTTGGGCCACGTCAGCTGTTCTGTTTCTTTTGACCGCAGTCAGCATACAGTCCTGGCCTTGACTGGAGGGCCAGTGGGGGAGCTGTGTTCCTTCCAGGTTGTCTGACACACACACACACACACACACACACACATACGTGCAGTATGTTAGTCTATTCCCATGCAGCAAGACAGGTCACCTTGTTACTCCAGGTAATCAGTGAAGTGAGTGAGAGACGGTAGCTTGGAGATTTGAGTCGATTTTTTTTGAGAAGCATTCCTGTTTGGATAGAGTTGGAGCACGTTGTTCCCAACACAGTCTGCTTTATGAGCTAATCCACTGTGGTGGGCTGCTATTCTGTGTTTACTCTGTGCTTTATTTGGCTGTTAAAGTTCACAACTCACACCAACTCACACAGGCTTCATCAAGGTCACACTGTGTGTGTGTGTGTGTGTCTGTGTGTGTCAGTAGATTGTGGCCTGGAACAGTGGAGTAGAAAAAGATTCCTTTGGCTGTTTGGTCTGAAAACATTTGCGTCATTAGTTTTTGGGAGTCTCGTGATATAACACGTAACAAACAACATATTTTGAAGAAGACTGCAGTCAGTCAAAGTGGAAAATGGCTCGCCCTACTTGATTTTGCGTTTTGGCAGTGCAGAGTCCTTCACAGTTTCCAGATTCAGATGTTCAAAAATCAGCCATTCCACAGTAAACGTGAGGTTTTTGGTGCTTTGAGGTAATCCACCCTTGTAAATAGGCAGCAGCCTAGTAGATAGAGAGGATAATCTGTCAGGCTGGGCCTGAATATTCCACTATTCTGAAATACGGAGTTTCTTTTGCTAAATGTAGGGTTTCAACCAAAAACACCAGAAATCCTCTGGATCAGCTTCTCACACGAGGATTTGCTGCTTTTCTCTGTTATACCATTTCAAACTGAGTCCATTTGAGTTCTGACAACACAGGACATTAAAACTGACTGATCGAGTAATCAGAAATAAAAATATAGCAGATGAATCGCTCATGAAAATCATTGTAAGTTGTGTTTCACTGAGATGATTGCCAAAACTGGAACAGAAAGCGCCACTTTATAAAAAAGAGTATGTTTGTGTACATAATGCCCATTTCTTTGTCTGCCTTTATTTGTCCATGTGAGGTATGCCAGAACACTTAACAAAGCACTAACAAACTAACTAACACTAACTAACAAAGGCTTTCTGGAGCACATACAGCAGCTGTTGTGGAGCATTACAGCCGTATTGAATAAGAGGAACTGCTTGTTTTCCATCACATTACATTCACACAGAATGAACGAAAGCTCAGCTCATACCAAGCAGATGATCTTCTCTGACTATTTATTTCAGACCTGAACTTGAGGCTTCATCAGTTCAGTTCAGTGTGTTTACATAAGTGTGTGTGTGTGTGTACAGCGCTGCAGCAAATAACCGCTCGCTGGTCAGCAGCTCCGAACTCGCAGCAAATCAGAAGTCAAAAGAGTGAACACCGCCAGAGGACATATGAAAATTGGTCAGGAATACAACAAAGTTTTGACTTTATGAGTAAGCACATATGCCACAGTTGCTGCGGGCACGCTGTGAAATATGTGCTGTTTGTGATGCATTTAAAGCCAAAGCAGAAATACATTTCACACAGAGAACACTGTAGATTTCTGAAGCCTCAGGGTGGTCTTGACAGGCTGCCATTTGAATACAGAAGATGAGAGGAATAAATAAACTTTCAAAAGGAGAATCCATTTTGGAATGAAATATTCATGGAGGGTGATGGAGGTGAAGAGATCAGCTACATTATATGATCTGTCACTGTTTGTTCTCCATGTGTAACAGTCTGTTTGCTGCTTCTGGTTCCTGTTCCTGTTTTTTTTTTTAAATATCTCCTGCGGTTAATCCTGCAAAAGAGTGACTAAATAACTGCACATCAGAAGGTGTAGAATCTGGAGATTTATCACACAATCTGGACTGGCTGATGCTAATGAGAAATTGATGTGTTGCCAAATGCAAAGTAAAGAAATAAATTCTCATGAGGTGAACACAAACAACAACAAACAAAACACTCCACGGCTGCATTAAATGAAAGCTGAGAACACCTCCTCAAACTGTTTGTCCCAAACGTATCAAACTTTTCTTGTGATATTGCTTTGAATTTGCCCCACGGTCATGATATGAGATTGAAAAGTTAATTAATCTCCACATTAATAGGCAAAAAAATAATGACTCCACTGTCGGTTTTAATGTCAATCTGATAGGCTTTCCAATTAAAAACACATTTCTTCTATTTTGACAGTAAGCGGACTGTTCCATGTCATGTTTTCTTTGAGAGTATATTGTTCTATCTCAAGGTTGCATGACTTTTTCAAATAATATTAGAAAGTTTGAATGGTGTCATAGAAAAATATTTGATATGGGCCGGTACCTTTCTGCGTCTTTGCATGGTCATCCCACATCATGGGTTCTCTTCAGGTACTCCAAAGACATGCAGGTTTATAGGTTATTTGGTGAATGTGTGCATGAATGGTGGTTGGTCTCTACACCAGCCATAACATTATGACAGGTGAAGTGAATGAAACACTGATTATCTCATTATCATGGCACCATGGTCAGTGGGTGGGATATATTATAAGTTAAGATAAGATAAGATAAGATAGATCAACCCTGGTGGCTCAACTGCACTCCTTTGCTCTCTTTTCCACTCTCAGAGTTACGAGCAAGTCCAAAGTGAGTTCATTCAGCCATGTCTTTATAATGCTACACTCTCCATACTCCCTTTGTGGCCTTGTTAGCGCTGTTAGCTCTTCCATCTTATTGGAGAGATCTTACATTCCCCATGATAACAGGAAGCTCTGCATCCCCGTCTTCTTCTCCTCACTTCAGCAGACTTCCCCAGTCTTTCCACAGAGAGTGTGCTAGCGCAGCCGAGCGCTAGCAGCTGTTCTTGAATGCAACCAACAGAACTTTTTTTTGACGTGTTTCTTTTTTTGAACGTGTTTCCTGATGTACCATGAAAAAAAGGCAAATCACTAATCTCCATAGTTCCAAATTCATGTTTGCACACAACACGGATGAGACCGCTGTAGAAAAAACTACAGAAAATAGTACTAAAAACAATAAAAACACATGTGGTTAGGGCTACTGTAACTGGCTGCCACCCACGCGGCACCATGGTAACAATTTAGGCAGCAAGTGAACATTTTGTCCTCAAAGTTGATGTGTTAGAAACAGAAAAATGGTCAAGCATCAGGATTTGAGTGACTTTGACAAGGGCCAAATTATGGTGGCAAGATGACTGAGTCAGAGCATCTCCAAAACTGCAGCTCTTGTGGGTTGATCTTGGTCTGCAGTGTTCAGTACCAAATAAAAAATGGTCACCAGTCTGGGTGCTGATGCCTGTCCACTGCTGAAAGTGCCACCAATGGGCATGTGAACTTGAGAACTGGACCATGGAATGGTGGAACACACAGTTTGGTGCTTTGTTCTGTTCTGCTGGGAAACCTTTGGTTCTGCTATTCACGTGGATGTTACTTTGACATGTACGACCTACCTAAGCATATTTGCAGACCATGCACACCCTTTCATGGAAGCAGTCTTCTCTGGTGGCAGTGGCCTTTCAGCAGGATAATGCTCCCTGCCACAAAGTTAAAATGGTTCAGGAATGGTTTGAAGAACACAAGTTCTGTTCTTAGACGTCAGTCCAGTTGAGCATCTGTGGAATGTGCTGGACGAGTCTGATCCATGGACAGCGCACCAAGCAACAAGTGTATCTGTCAAGCCTGTGATGAACTGGTGACCTGTCAAGGGTGTACCCTGCCCCTTGCCCAATGTCAGCTGCGACCTTGATAAGGATAAGTGGCCATGGAAAATGAAGGAAAGAGTGAATGATGTGAAACTGCCCTGTGCATAAATGAATGAAGGTTTATGAACTTTCACGTTCTTCCATAGAACAGAATCTATATTAATATTTAGTAAAGTTTTGACTTTTTCCTTGAAATATTATATCAGATCCTTGAGAGTAGGCCACTGCTCTGTGCTGAGTCGTGCTTATTGTGGCAGAGCCGCAGCGTAGAATATTGTTTACTGGAGCAGAACACTACAAATTAGAATTTCTGTTTTTTGAACTCTTGCCAAGAAATGCTTGATCTATGAGGCACGAGTTTAAAGGTACCTGCAGTTTTCATCATGAACACACACAGTTTTATTTACAGCCAACATTTCTCATCGTATCTGTGGTGTGGATCAGCAAAAATGCTGAATGTGTTAAGTGCATTAAAGTCTTACAGTTCGCATTAGCTCTCGGTTGTCTTCCTCTGGTGTGTTGCTGCCTTTGACAGCGACTTAGCACCCAAAACTGTTACTTTGTACTCCAGTCAGCAGATTTCCTGCACGGCTGTTTATCAGAGATCTGTTACAAACTGTAGTGAGCTTGTTGTAACATTGTGTGAGCAGTATTTTACATGACATGGCTAACTTCAGTCCTGGCTGATACTGACATATTGTCCACACGTCCCGAACCATCAGTACGTCCAGATTCCTTTTCTTGTTTTCGGTTTAAAGTTGCACACAATGGACCTGCATGCTGCTCATGATTATTGTCATATTGTCAGTTAAGCATTGTGTTGATAATCTGTCAAAAATTGTAAAACATACCCATCATTTCCCAAAAGTAGAGTTCAAAACCCGGAGATATCCAGTTTACTGTCTGACAACACGAGGGAGAAAAAAGTGTCATTTTGAGAAGCTGAAACATGAGAAAACTTGAAAAATGAGAACGCGGCTAATTATTATAGTAGTTGCTGATTCATTTTCTGACTAAATAATAAATCCACTAAGTGTTTCTTTTCACTCAAAGTAATGCGGCCTTTCACTTTTTCAGCAACATTTATGGGCACGTGAGCAGTGTGAGTGCTCATGTTGTGACCAGTCAAGCGAACTGAACAGCTTGAGCATAGGAGCAGAAAGAGGGATCGAAACAAGTCTGAGGTAATGCAACATACATGATTAATAACAGACATGATTAATAAAGTCAGGCTGTTGTTTGGTTAAAGTTAAAGTCTGCAGTCAGCGTCTGTACTATGAATATAAGTTACAATACTGTACAACCATGGGTGGACAAGTGTTTTTGTGAGACGGAGTGAGACATCTCCTCTTTGGCTGGTCGTGGTAATTTCAGTGAGTGATATTCGCTGATTAAACTTTTTATCACATCAGTAATTTCTGTTTATTAAGTTTAATACTTTTGAATCAGGACCTTCAATATTTGGATCAGGTAGCTCATAAATATGAAATATGAGGTTACAGCTTTATTTCAGTATGTCAGAAGCATATTTAATCTTTAACTTAAGTAAACATCAGTATCACATCGGACTGATTAGCAGAAAGTCAATACTAAAGAGCTTAAACCAGGTCCAGAAAAGCTTGATTAGGACACCCCTAAAGAGAGGATTAGGTAAGTTACTGCTTCAGGGCCAGTGTCTATAAGGAAGGTGAGGCAATACTGGCTTGAGAATGGGAAATAATAACGGTAACTAGTGGTTCTATAAAATTTTACATAAAATATCATCAAAATAATGGTACAAAACCCTCAGATGGTGATCATAGCCATTTCCCTTAAAGTGAGAGCTTTTTACGTACTGGTGATGTGTATATATCCAGTACTGGCATTAGGATTGGCCAGCTTGATCATCTACAGATTGATCAGGGAAAATTCTTTCAAGTAGCCAATCATGAAAAACAATTGCTGAAGCATATCACATTTGTTTTCTAGCAGATCTTAATTTATGAATGCCAATTGCCACAGTACAGCCAACATGACAGTGGCCAGCCGCATATTCTTGGGGGGGCAGAGCAGAGAGCTGCTTCTGGGACGCTTCTGAAACTGCAGCGGTTCTGGTGGGGTTTAAAACAGTGACTGGAACGGCCATGCACATGGCACATTTGTTATGTCATTAAAGTGCACTTTGTTCAGTACTTGATTTTTAACCCTGCTTCACCACCTCATATTTAGCATATATTTAGCTCATATTGGTGCTGGTGGCAAATCCCCACTTTTAATTTATTTTAAAGTCTGAAAAGTTGCACTTTAAAATCTTTTCTTGCCTCCATAATTTATTAAGCAGCATGATTTAATTATTTACTTCTTTACTGCTTGCTGTGAGTGCACCTTGTGTAGAACAGCATCAGTATTCACACAGATGGATGACATCAAACTATGCTCCCCCCGGCGCTGTCCATTTCAGGGCACATGATAACATTTTTCTCTAGGATTTTATCAGGTGTGTAAATGGAGGCCATCTATCACTCAGCTGAAGCCATTTCTCTGCCACCTGCAGGACCTATCTGTTAGACCGGCCTGAGCGACGCTCCTCTATTATATCATAGTGGACCGAAAGGCTCATTGTGGAACGATCTGGAATTGCAATTTCATCCAACGCCATGTCAGTTATCGGGGCGGCGGTTGTGTGTGGGCCAATGTATATGTAGGTTATGCTATGGTTCACAGTTATGCCTGAGGGAGGAATGGAAGTGCCAGCAGGGATTCACTTCCCTCTGGATCATCTGTCATTAATATGAAACTGCTGCAGGGGATATTTTGTGGACAACAAATGTGTCAGTTCTGCAGAATGATGAATGCATGCTGAGGCTTTAACAGCCAGATTTTCCCCTCTTCTTCTTCTTCTTCTCTCCTCACTTCTCCCACGAGAGACATGAGCTCTTTTTGTTTTCCAGTGTATTGAACTTTGACTAAATGGAGTCAGAGCAGCTGTTATCTTTGCACAGTAGCAACTTTTCTTCTAAACAAGCTGTTTTATGATCATCACTTGGCACTTTTCTCTCCTGCCTGTCGACTCTCTGTCTCACAGCACTGCCACACCTCAGCTGTTGCTCTGCCAGAGGCCTGCCATGATTGTAGTGTTTCAAGATTAATTGCATCACACACACACACACACACACACACACACACACACACACACACACACACACACACACACAGTACACACCATCACGCTCTCCCAAATACTCACCAAGGCACCAAATGTGGAACTTTGGAAGAAATTAGGAGCGCGTGATTTGATGCAAAAGCTCTACCCTACCTTTGCAAAAGTGTCATAATTAATGTCTAAGCGTGTGTGTGTGTGTGTTCATGGTGATGAAGGAACATGTCACCCAGGGCAACAGGGTGGCCAGCTGATGTGTTTTTAATTGTTTTTGGACAACAGTGGAGCTCAATAGCACAGAAGATGAAGATACATCAGACTCTGAATACACACACAATGCATGTTTGTTGCACTTGATGATGGTTGGGAGTGTGTGTGTGTGTGTGTGTGGGAAGGCAGCACCAGCATGCAGGCGGTGATTTTCAGATCCAGTTTTTTCAGACAAAAACAGTTTCATCAGGGTTACCACTCAGGGTCCTCTGCAAATAATTAGCGGGGAAAAAAAGATTCACAGTGCACAAAACACCGCCCTCCTCCATTTTCCCGGCAAGTGAAAAACAACGACCAACAGCTTTGCTGTCTGACAAAACCTTTTGTTCCCTGTCACATGCCATCTGTGGCCAATCAGCGTGGGTCTCTGGAATTTGACCCAGGTGGCATCAGTCTCTCCTCATCTGCAGCTAAATGCTTCTCAATTGCACATTGACAGAAATCACAGTCACCCTCTCAAGAGGCATAATCAAAAAATAGACGTGCTAGTGAAGGTGATACACAAGTAAACATTCCCTTCTTTGGAAGTGACTAACATCACAGCAGAAAATATGACCCACCAAGACATTTTAAAGGGTAAGTACACTACTTAAAGGGTCAGGCAGGTCAGGGGATTACAGTCTGCCTACAGAAACCCTGTGTGAGCAGAAAGACTGAACACAAGTGAACAATCATTTCTCAGACATCACATGTTCACACTCAAAATTCTATTTTGGAAATGGAGAAAGTTAGTTTCATGACAGTATAGTTTTCAGGAGATGTGTCAATAAGAATTAAAATACAATATTAATGATAGTTGGACCAACTAATAGACATAAAAGTCCAGAGCTGATCCTAATGATTGTTATCATAAAATAAACCAATTAAGTGCTAATCAATTCAACATTTACAGTAACAATGGGAGCTGGAGTCCCCGTGTCACTCGTCCAGACTGGTTTTAGGTTTAAGCAACTTAAGCACTTTGGTTAAGGAAATATCGTCATTGAGGTCGAATGTTAACAACTGTAGTCCCTCTGAGTGGATAATGTATTGCAATATTACCATCTGTCAGTGAACATTTTACTGATGTATTAACATTTTTGTGACTTCCTAGGTATATTAATTATGTTCATAGAAAACATATTTAGGTCAACATGGCATTTCCTTTAAAGTGTATTTGATTATTAATTTCACAGCCTGCCAGTGTTGCAGCACTGCTCCCCTTTTCCACGACCAGCCGCACTCTACAGCACTTGCAGCATGTCACTGCGTTATGCAAATGAAATGAGAATGTGTGAATGTGCATGTGTTCATGCACAAATGCAAAGAGCAGCAGCGTACAAAACTCAGAGCTAGCAGCTTCATGTTTAGCCAACGCTAACCTTCACTGTAACTGATTTAAATGACAAACATGCAGCAGCAGGTCGTACCCGAAGTGACTTAAGTTAATTCTGCGAGCAACTTAGTAACTGAGTGAGACTACTTCCCTCTGATTGCATCACTGTCACATTCTCCAGTCTCATGTATCAGATTAATAATTTAAACTTTTAAAATGTTATAGTTTTGAACCTTAAATATTTCAGTGTGTCAGGGGCACATTTAAACAGTCAAATATTTGGGTAAATATAAGATATTAAAGTACTCCACCAGCACCCACCAGAAAATAACAAAAGTGTGAAGAGAGAGTGTTAATGTTTCTAATAATGTGTGCCATCGCCCCACAATTTCGACCAGAGCAGAGGAACCTAATCTTCCTGTCTGACTCACGTAATTTTGGTGATCAGGTATTTATCTATCCCATGACTCAGAATATGTAAAGGTCAGGTGTGAGTGCAAATGAGCTCTGTGAAGACTGAAGAATACCTGCAGGTCCACTCACAGATGCTTTGTTAAATTTCTCTCTGAGATGTCATCTTGACATTTTTCATCAGTGTGTTTTTGGAGGTTTGGTGAGAAAATCATTTGCCTTTTGTCAAACACTGTTCAGATTTGAGTCATACCACAGGCAGATCTTTTGTGTGATATTAAACATCTGTCCGTCAGTCTGTGTGGATGGGTAAAGGCACAGACAGCTGTCTCATAATCGCATTTGAAATGGTTTTTGTTGTGCGACTCTTTCTATTTCAGCTTATTCTGATTAAGACTAATTTGTATCTCAGCTGTACGCTGGAGGGATTTTTGAAGTTTGTTGGTTCACTGTTGTGATCAAGCATAACTTCAGTAATCTTCATGAAACCCAGGAGAGCTGTTATCTCGTGAAGCCACATGGCAGGATTTGAGGGGGAATGAAAAAATTCCTACAAATATTCTCATGCCTTTTTTCCTTTCAAAGTGAATTTTTGACTTGGTGGCCTTGCCATATATTGGTTTCTAAGTAACCCATTACCTGCTTATGAAAAAGTGAAAGCTTTGCAAATGTTGTTCATAGCTGAAATGTTTCAAATATTTGTGATATCCACAGTTTGTGCGTTGGGCCAAAACCATCCTGGAGGCCACAAAGCCATTATGGATGTATTGACAGCACAGAGAGATGAGTTCCATTTCATTTCACATCATCCAGCACACTGAAAACTAGAGCTGCTCTAGAGGCAAAGATTTTCCACTCAGCTTATAGAGAGAGAGGGCTCCTGTGGGTTTTCTCAGGCTATCAGAGTATTTGGTAAAGTGTGGCTGAAATGACACCAGCTCATTTAAGTTCAGATATAGGACTGCATATTGATCCTCTGTGTGCTACCGAACTGTCAATACTTAAAGGTCGAATGCCTGCTCAGCATGTTATGGCTGCTTTCTCATTTTTAATCAGGCATTGGCTGATTTCAGTCATAAATTCATAAATTCAGTTAGATTTTTTTCTCTGTATTTTTGATAAGGAGATGCTGTTGAAGCTGTTAAAGCAAACACCTTCCTCATGTTCGTGTTGTCAGGATAAATGCAAAATTATTATACAACACAGTTATGTCAACAACACTTCACTCAGTGATTACAGCTCTACTTTGTAAGGTTGGTCAATATTACAAAATCTGTTTGCACACAACATTATTAGAACCAAACATAGTGACTTTAGTTACCAATCTGCTAACATCTGCTATTTTGCCATTTACAGTAAAAGCTTTTTTTGTGTTTTTCACACCTCCCAGCTATAATTTGCCACTTGGACATTATTTAAATTCAGTCAGCCAACTCACTGGAATATTATATGAATGGAGACTATGTACAGTGTTGATATTTGAGGTTGGGACTTGTCACTCCTGAGAAAGAAGCACCAAACTCAGCACAGCAGGGAGTGGGGAGTGACAATAACCACTATAACACACCCCTGCTAGGGGCCTACAGGTGGATGTTAGTGTTAAGGTGAGGTTTTTGAAATGTTAGCTGCAATAATGAGATGGTGTGTTGGACATGTGAGTGTAGAAGCAGACTCAAGTTAACATTAGTGATTTTTTTTTTCTTTTTTTGTAGAAAATTCATTATGGCACTGGTACTGAACATTTTGGAGCAATACACAACCTTGTTTAGATATCAACACAAAGTGTCTATGCAGAGAAGTGCTGTGAGGCTTACAGACGTGCTTTGAGCTAAATGCTAACGTCAGCATGCTAACAGGCTCACAATGATGAGGTTAAGGGGTTTGCTAACTGGCACTTAGAATACAACTGGGGCTGATGGCACTGTCATTAGTTTTACAGGTTTTTGGTCTAAATTGAAAGTTTGACCCCATGTTGCAAAGTCAGGGGATCATTGAACTTATTTTACTTAATCCAGAGGAGACCATGAATGTCTGGACCAGATTTTGTGTCCATCAGTGTAATAGATGTCAAGATATTACAGTGGATAAGTAAAAACTGTGACCTGCTGGTTGAAAAATCACAGGATGTAATTATTGGTCGTTAGGACCCATCCTCTGGAGAACGTCAATACAATTCATCAATGCAATACATTCAATAGTTGTTCAGATATTTGACTCTGGAGTGAAATAGCTGAAGTGATCAAAGTGATAGACCTGGCTGCAATCCCCGGAGCACCACCAATACAGTGACCTAAACAAGCTGAATTCACTAAAATGATCATTATTAGATTAATGCTGATTCATTGTCCTAACCTCCATCAAACCATCAATCCATTTTTAATCCATCGAGGTCAGGGCTGACATTCCCCCATCATCTCCGACCTCTACCAGTTGAGAGATAGACCCTCCAGAGGGGGGTGTGCAGGTAATGAAGCACCGCTCAACATGAGCTCCACCCAGACTGTTGCACTTGTAACCCAGTCATCCAAAGGTTAGGTCCATAGGTGAGGGTAAGAGCCAAGACTAACTGCTAAATCAAGACCTCTGTTTGGTGGCTGGGCCATTTTCTTTACAGCCACACTTATACTGTGGTCACATAATTGCATACAGTGACCTCGGGTGCACTGCTGTTAAAAACTACTTTGTGCACCCAATTTTTCAGTGAAATCCAACAAGTGAAATACCAGACTGCAGTAACAAGGCGGTTCATTACCTCTAGTTAGATGAAAATGCAGTGATGTTTGGGATGTTCTGTGACACGTGGGCAGTTTTCCAAATATAGCGAGAAATTTTAATTGAGTAATTTTGTAAACAAAACTGTTCAAATTCAGATTATTATTATTGCTGAAAACATAATGTTCATCAGATCGATTGACTATGACTTCATTTGAATCATCTGTTGAACATGAAAGCCATACTTAGATGATGTGGACTTATGCTATATATACTAGAGTTGCTGATGCTATGCCCTTTTATAGTTTCTATTTTTTACTTCTACTTATATACCTCTATCTTGTTTAAGTACTCTATTCATCTGTACTTATTTCTGTCATTGTGCTGCTGCAACAACCAAGTTTTCCAAAGTTTTGAGGATCTGGAATTGTTTCTGCCAAAACAAGCAATCAAACACACAGATTGTCACTATTCTCTGACATTTAGTAGACCACATGATTAATCAGTAATCAGTGAGGAGATAATCCTGAGTTACAAGACTATCGGTATCATCGATATTTCATTCTTGATGAAGAAAAACAGATACACAATTTAATGGTAATGGTAAAGTTCATTTGCATAGAAGTAGAAATATGTACAGTACATTCACTTTGCACATACAGTGTAAAGTGGATAGATTAGATTGTGTGTGCGTGTGTGTGTAGCTTGCCATCATATCTATCTCTGCCACAAGGCAGTTTTGATTGTAACCTTGTTGCAAGTGTGTTGGAGATGTCCTCGGGTGCAGTTGGTCTCGGTTCTGTGATGCTGCAGAAGGGCTCTGCAAGCTGCCGACCCATCCCCTGCCTGCCAGGCCCGTAGTGGGTCAGTAAACAAAAACCCCTCTGGGTCTCTGACTGCTGGTCCGACAGAGGAGACACAGACATGTGTGCAGGGTGAAGAGGACTGAGATCCCAGCTCCACTGCCTTCTTACTGTGTCTGTCAGAGGCGTTTGCATGACCCGCCCTCCTGCCAGTGTGTTCCATTTTCCAATACAAAGACACTTTAATGTGGCTGAAATGGTTTAGAATATTTGAAAGGGGAATGCATGACTTCTGCATGCATGTGTGATCATGAATTTGAACGATTAAATTGTCTTATTTTTGGCTTTTTAGCTTTTGTGGCTGAAATGTCTCAGAACCTCTGCTGCCCCACTCTCATTCAGTACGTTTACATGCAGCAAGAAATTTGAATTTCTGATCATATCAGATAATAACATGCATAAGACCGGATCACTTGTCTGAGTATACATGCCGTTCAGAGAATCGGATAAACGGCCGAAGCATGGTTGACTCCATTACGCTGGGTGTCGCTGTAGCCCTCTCAACAAAGAGCCACTTTCAGTTGACCTCTACTTATCAGCAACAACAAACTATCTGAAGTCATTCAAACAAAGATGGCGTACGAGGAGATGGACGATTCTACAGCTGCATACTTTTCGTGCATTATTTTCGTCCTAATAATGCATATAAATCCGATTTTGAGATGTCCGATGTGGTCCGAAATAGGTCCGAAGTAGATCGGACTAAGGTGTTTACAAGCACTTTAAAAAGTCTGAACTAAGTCTGATACGATCAGAAATTCTAATTTCTTGCAGCATGTAAACGTACTGATTGACTAGTTAGTGGGGGTTAATTGTTGCGTCAGTGGTATCAGTGGATCAGGAGCCTCATCAACCTCATCAACTCCCCACAGATGCATTATGGTCATGACTGATGTCAGTGCTGTGGGTGCAACAGAAATTGAACTTCTTGGCACAGAAAACCAATAAAAATTTCGCGACGTGGACTGGGATTTTTTTTTCACGCTTTTTGTATACACTCTTTCTGTAGAAAAACAATGACAAAGCAGTATTCTGGTTTTTCCATTTATATTTATAATGTTCTCAATGTCCAGTGTTTAGATTTAGTGCAGATGAGAGATTCTCAGAGTAAAAAGGCCACCAAGGGGAAAAAAGTTGGACTGGGTGAATGCTGTTTCGCTGTTTTAAATTTGAATTTTCATTGATAAAAATTTGATACATGAGGTGACTTTGTCCTCTTGTCCCAAATTTCATCAGCATTCCAAATCATCTTTTCTCCCACAGCAATGACATGACATGTTTTTTTTTATTTTTGTGTGGTCCCATCCATTTGCTTTAAAGTGACTGAATTCTTGGGAAATTACCAAATCCAATGTGCCATCACTCTGGAATTGCTACTTGTGGTCTCCGTTGTACAGTCACACTTTGGACTCAATACTTCTTCAACTAGTTGGCAGTAAATTCCTTTAATTGACAGTGATCACAGCTGCTACTGTGAAGCAGCTTCAGGAAGTTGGAGGACATACTCAATTAAAACTTAGCATTACTTATGTTAGAAGTGGGGGAGTTTAGAAGAAGTTGGTCTAAATCTATGCCTGGACATTTTTTTACTGATGTTTTATCAGATAATCAGATGTAAAGTGGTTGGGCAATGATCTGTAGATGCTTATTCAAATTAGGGTGAACCTCAAGCCCACATGATCAAATTAAATAATGCATTTGCCTCGTCCATTACTGCCCTGTTATGCTATAACTATGTCCTCCATATGTGTGCGTATCCAGGAATTGTATTTGTCTTCCTGGATGTGTGGCATCACATTATGAGTCATTGTTAGGCTCAAGATGCAGTATGTGGTAGATGGCCTGATAGGAAAAGCTTCTCTGCAGACTAATTAGGTAGAAAACTGACCTGCTCTTGGCCTGAATGAAGGTAATAGCCATCCATACCACTGAAACATGCAGGCAGGCAGCAGACCATTTCAAACACTGCGCAAGTCCAAGGACTCTCTTATTGATTTAAGATCCCTTGATTGTCTTTTTCTCTCTCAAGACTGTCCAAGCTGCCTGTAACAACGAGTCTCACCTTAGAATTATCTGAAATGGATCAAGCAGTATCTTTTTTTTTTTTTTTTTAAACAGAGTCCGGTCACATGGGGAAGCATTTATAGCTCTTCCCTAAAATTCTTCAGTTGAATGATGAATAGCAACTGTCTGCATAATGCCTGTTTTCCCTCTAAAGGGTTATAATTGGCATCTTGTGAAGCAGTCAGGGATGAAGGCTTTATCATAGCAAACATCTGCAGTTTAGATTTCACCTATTTGCTCGCTTCCCCCGTTCTGTCTTTGCCAGCTGCACCCATACCTCCCCGAGTGTCAAGAGCCCAGATTTCTTTTCCAGCTTCTTTGTAGGTGAAGAGATCTTGAATGTGTTCTCAGGATAATGAATGTCATGTATTGGCGACAAGCTCCTCGCAGTTTTCTGTGACAGATGAACCCTATTGGTTTTTTCACTGGCTGCCAGATCACTGTGACTCATCTCCTCTTTGCTGTTTGGCCGTCTCGCTCCCAATTAAATCTCAGTGATGAAAAGCTGTGGTTAATACCTGAACCTGTAATGGGTGCATTTTACTTTCGAACAACCCGTACACCATGGATGTATTTCCCAAGGTGGAGCTTTGCATCATTTTAGCCAGTGGCTACTGTGTCATTTGTAGATACACATCAGAAAGATCCAATGAGTTTTTAATTTCCATGTCCTGTAAGTGATTATTAGAACATATGAATAGGTCACTCTAAATTCCATATTTCATCCTATCATTGAAGTTAAGTCAATGCTGTGAGTGGTTTTGATCGTTTGCCCGCAGTCTGTTGCTGGTGTTTATTGAGTTTCTTGTCCAGAGTCCTCTTTGATTCTCTTTATTATTGTAAATCTTAAGTTGTTGAATGGTTTGTGGCATTACACTCTCTCCTTGGGACTAAAAGACTTAAATGGTTAAATGTTCTAACTGGACAGATACCTAAGGTAGCCCCATGGGGCTTCTGGTGGTCCTTATTAAATTATTAAGTTTTAGTTGGGTTCTCATTACACACTCCTTGTTGGCCATGAGATCTCATTCATGAGATGTAAAAGAGGAAATGCAGCTTGACGTCCAGAGTGAATTTCCACACTCAAAAACTGAAATGAATAATTTTCTTTGAATTTATATGGAATCAGTCATGGACAATAGGACAATAGATCAGGTATCAGCCATGACTGAATACACTACTGAATACATTTTCATTGTCAATTTCTCCATAAAATAAAATTGTATCTTCTATCAGCTACATGAGTTATATAAAGTCGGGTATACAGATGCTACGTTTGGGAGCCCAGCTTGGCGTTTGTCTTTCAGCCTTTTATTTCACCAAGTTCTCACCAACCACTAAACATCTCCTTTTCTCTTCTTAGCCTCTTCAGCCTCTTAGCCTCTGCCATTTCTGCTGAGCCCAGTTACATCCCGCCCACCTGCCCGGTCTAGCTCTGGAACAAAACCAACACCTTCACCCCAGGCCTGAAAACCTCCTCCCAGCAGTTCAGAGCTCCTTTGCTCGTGGTGTAAAACGCTTAGTCCAGGCAGCACGCCCTGAAATAACTAACAATTATGACTTACTTACAAATTCCTAGTTTGAGATCGTGAAAACAGGAGTATGTGGGGCAGAATTGAAATGACAGAAGCAACATTCACCTGATTACAGGTTAGTGTAGCAGCAGAAATGGTTAAGTTATTTTAATGTAGGAAAGTTACGCAATGCTGTTTAGTATCCCACACATCCAAAACATCACTACAGGAAAATAGGACATAACATTTTGTGAGAAGTTCATTTCTTTAAGGGTCGTTGTAACTGATAAGAATGATGGTAACAACAATAATTGTGTAATACCGTATACTAGTATACTGTGAAAGAGTGACATTTTCTGCGGCTGTTATTGTACCTTGAAAATCTCATACCATTGCAACCCGAGTAAATACTTACCTACACAGTGGGTTCGCTTTTGTTTCGACTTATTTCAGGTTCCCACCTCGGCTGGCTAACTCCAGCTTGCAGGGATGAGCTGCACTAGTGACAGCCTTGTTAACCCAGAGGTCAAGCAGCCATGAGATCAAAGCTTGTCCCTGGAGGCTGGCCAGCAATGGGTCTGAGCCCATGAAACCAGCTACAGTAAAAGCTAGACTCCCAACATTCTGGTCATTTCCCAAACTGCTGTTTGTGCCATTGTGTAATTAGCCTCTGATTAATGAGTATAATTTGGATTTAACAGGTCAGACTGATGCAGATCTCCTCTGGGCTATGTTCACTGTAATATCAAGGGAGATGTGATGGTCTGACATGGCAGGATTATTAATCCCATGTTGCTTGTTCGTTGTCCATTTGTTGTAAAGATTGTGTTCAGTCATGTGGTGATGACATGAAAACCTCATTTTAATTCACATCATCAGTTATTTGAAGGTGACTCAGGTCAGTTCGGCTCCCTCGTTAATCAGCTGTCTGCTCTCTGTGTGGATGAGTGCAACCATATTACACTAATTATTTAACAGTGTTTTATCACAAAATATTCATTTGTTAATGTCAAAAAAAGAAAAAAAAGAGCCCTCAGTGTGCTAAAGTCTCTGTTTTTTTAACTGTTTAGATATGTTCAGATAGTACAGTACGACGGTCCAGAAACGCTTCTTTCTTGCCATAAGGTTGAATGGGAAGGTGTTTTGTCAAGGGGAGCGATTCTCGGTGGGTTCGTCACTGTGAATGAACCCTTTCACATTTGCCTTTGGCCTGTTGAAAACAAAAATATATTGTGGTGCAGCATAAAATTTTTACAATTCATATTAAAGGAACAATGTAGAATTCCTGGTCATGTACCCCCAAAAATAGGGAGCAGCATTTTTACCCTTGATGCCATGACACTCTTCAACATTGTTGGACAGCTGGACAAACAAAATAAACCTTGCAATGTCCTCAAAAATGTCTTGCAAACGTTCCCGTATGATCATTTGTGTTGAATTGTGGGCACGGACTCCTGAACCTACTTGCAAATGTCACAGAGGTATGAACCCATGAACATGAACAGATTTTGATCGAATTTAATTGCAATAAATTTAAAGGATCCATCATGATGGTGATTTGTAAAGAGCTTGAATTCATACTTTCTCAGAAGTATGATCAATGCTAACTTAGTTCACAGAAAAGTAGAACTGATCTGCTGGAATCAAGTAACAGACTCATTTTCACTTACTTTGCTCCAAGCTCTCCTTTTTCCAGTCTTTTTTTGTCCACTCTCTTTTTAGGTGAGCTAAATATGCAAGAGTAGTCTTACATGTCACTAATTATAACACTTTTAGCCTTTGCTGAATGAGCTGCTTCATATACCCACTTCTTCCATGCACCTTTACACCAGTGCCTGGAGAGCAGAGTCTGCGGTGACTCTGGGCATTTGTTCCTCTGGAGAGGCTAGGGTCGGCTAGCAGCAGCTCTGTCCTTCTCGGTTCTCTACTCCTCCGTCCTAATATTGGACTGAGGGCAGACTGGACCCTACAGTGATTCACTACCGCCTGTGGAGTCATAAGTGGTATTACAAGACGGTATGGGTCGAAGTTGCTGGATAGCATGCTAATTTCGGTAGATATGACAAATCATGGATGTATTTGACATAGCATCACCACTTCAGTTCTGTTATAAATGTATACAAATGATATTTGGCCATGTCTTACACATTGCTCCTTTAAACATACGCCAAGATATGTGGCTACACGTGTGCTCCCTGTAAATATCAATCATCCATCATGAGCTGTGTCATCAGGTCTAATTTATAATCGCAGCGCTTTCTGGAATAGTAAATGACCATGTCAGACTGTGGCAAAGAAAATAAATCAAATGGTGAAGACACCAATATATACATGTTGTTTTATAACTCTTACTTAATCACTGCTTATGTCACTGTGCAGAGCCTGCATTATCTTTTCTATCACATCCACAGCCAGACTGAGGAAGGATATCCATGTGCTTGACTCTGTAGAGGAAATGAAAGAACACTAAGGCACTTCCTACGATCTCTTGCCGCGTGCTGACGTCAGTATGAAGAGGCGTATTATTTAATCCCGGCCTTTCTGCTGACCTTTGGTCACAGATGTGCAGTCCAGCCATTCTAGCTGGTGTGATCTCTGCGGCCCTAATCCCATAGGTTCCCACGGCACGCAACAGACGGGCTGCTTCGGCCAGCCTGAACTGGATTGACCTTATAAAACCAGGCTGCTGCTCTAGATTTAGGCACTTGCTGTCAGAGGGAAGGGATTATGGCAGCACCTAAGGCTACAGTTATATAATGCTGTGTCGTTGCTGTTAAAATGCCAACGGCTCAGAAATGGCAGTTTTGGTTGGTTTTACATTTTTATGCTTTCTTGCAATATGCTTTTACTTTGAAGTGAACGGACATTGTCAAACAGCACACCAGTCTCTCTTCAGGTCCTAACAGTAATGACAAGGCACGACAAAGATCTACAGTCAACTGATGTAACTCAGTGTGACAGATCTCTGGCATTCTGGCTTTGATTGATGGCTGTGTGGCAGGAAAATATAGATAACTTTGGTATAACAAAATCTTCAGCCAACTGTTCAAATATTGAAACAATAAGGACAGTCGGGCTGTCTTATTTATGCACATATACTTCTGCCATGAGACTGATTTGGACCTGTATACACAATTGAAGCTGCATATGGAGGAAGGAGATCTTTAAAAATTCACCCCTCCTGCTCCTCCTATCTGCTTCACTCCCAGTAACTGGCTGGGAACCACCGACAGATGTCTCAGACTCTGTGCTCTGTTGTAGTTCCACATTTTGAAATTAAAAAATGTGCAGAGGAATGTGGGAATTTACATAACTGAATAAACGCTGCAGCATCTTGAAAAAGTTCGACCACACAAACTTTGTATTTTAGCACTTTTTGTTTGCCTCAGACAGTTTGACCCTGTGCTGTTTCTTAATTGTCATGGTGGGACACCTGTATTTATTCCTGTGACACTGACCTTTCCAAACTTTTATCTAATCCTGAATGAGCAAACTATGGTTGCAATACTTCAATCTGCCAGAGCAGTCATGAGCTGAATAAAAGTACTGCTCGGGTAATGATCTCTGGGCTCCGCTCTGAGGCTACCGAGCCTTTCCTCTGCTCCACTCTCTTCGCCGCAGGCTCTGGGTGTGTGTCACAGATAGAAAGGTAGAGTGTGTGTGTGTGTGTGTGTGTGTGTGTGTGTGTGTGTGTGTGTGTGTGTGTGTGTGTGTGTGAAGCACATATACACTGAACCAGCTGCCCCCTGCCTGTGATTGATAATGTGCCTCATTATTTGTGCCATTTCATCTGAAGCTTCCAGGGAAAGCTTCAAGCTGGGACTGTCTGTCTGCTTGGAATACCTGCTAATGACGGCACACGATCTCCCCCTCCCGTTGTCGCTGGCCAGCCAGCGCCGGTGAGCACAGCCCTGGCACATAAACACACACATTCATTTGAACACACATGCGTCACTTCTAACACAAAAGCAAGCACATTTACTGGGGTCCCTTCAAAAGCACTGCAATTTCCTCAGAATTATTCCAATTAGAGAGCATTAATATTTCCATCATAAGTTGAAATCCTACTGATACCCAGTAAGAATTTAAAGCTCTGCCAATCAATGGCGTTTAGAATAAAGCTCAAATGACCAGTGTGTGAAATAACTCCCTATGTGCTACCTAGTTACACTTAATCTGCCTATTCTTTGAAAAGTCCAAATTCTCAGATAGACAAATGGTGGTCTCCTGTTTAATAGATACAAAAAATACAGTTGTGTTGCCTTTGCAAAATGATGATGATTGATGGTTTCCAAAATATCAGTTTACTACTTACTATTGTAAACTGTTGATTGAACTGAACTCTGTATAGCACCTTTTACAGGTGCATTGCAGCAACTGTAGTTTCTCCTACACACTTGGAAGGAGAGTATTAGGTGAGGGGTATTGACCAATGCCATGAAATTCGACAAACTGGACCTTTAAGGCACAATTTACAGTTAATGCTTACAACACAAGATAGCAGCCAGCTAATATCACTTACTAGTCCAACAGCAAGAAGCCCAAGAATCTGTCTTTCAACTTTTTAAGTTCTCGCCAACGACTAAAAGTAAGTCCCAGATTTACTCTTGTCCGGCAGCTTCTTGCTGCGATAAATAAGATCAAAACATGTCTGACCACACAGCAGCTTTGTGGTTAATTCTGCCACTTACAAAGGAGTGTTTGCTACATCGCTATGGTAACCTGCTAACTCATGAAAAACCCTGTTTCTAGCCACAGCAAGACAGATGTTTTCAGTGAGACAGCAACTACTTGCTCAGCACCAAACAGCAGACAGACACAGTTAGTGACTAGCAAGTGAACACAGTCGAGCATTTAGCAGACAGATATTCAGGATTTGGGACTTTTTGAGCCTTTTCTCCTCTTCCACTGTTCACCATGTTCCTATAGTAGCCCAGAACAGGCAAACAAAACACTGGAATGGTGATATCAGCCTAATTAATGTAATTGTTAATGCTGATTTAGAAAAGTGATGCATAGTCTTGAAAAAAGATTAACTAACTTCAGAAGCTTTTACCCATTTACCTCAAAAAACAAGCAGTTACAGGCAATAACTGGGTATTTACACAGACCTCTGGCCTGTCATCACCATCTATTCACCATCACAATATTTGCTGCTTTCCTCCCTGCTTCCTCCCACATAATGTGTTGCAATTTACTGAACAGAAGTCCTCCCACACAGTCTATTGAGACCAAATCCTGTTAAAAGGAGGTGTCTGAACTTTTTCCATGTCTGTTTGTAAGTCTGTGACACAAAAACATTTGAGAACCGCAATATAACGTCCCTCTCAAGATGTGACAGATAGACACAGCCAGTCAGTGTGTTAAAGAAAGACCATATTATCTGTAATGTGTTCTAGTCTTGCTGACATTTTAAGTCAGCTGCTCACACAACTTCAAAAGAGGGAAAAAAAATGGGCCGACCCATTTTGAGTTTTTGCACAATGATGTAGTATAAGTTCATCACCTGTGCCAAAGTTGAGCCAGCAGGGTTCAAGCAGAAGGCAGGAAACGGCCGAGGAAGTGAGGTCAGAGCTGCAGCGTGACTCTGGAAGGGGTCTGAATGACAGGAAGAGAGAGGAGACGGAGATAAGGCAACAGGAAGAGACTGCTTTGAAAATCCTGCCTCAACTCTGACTTGTGTCGCCGCGTGGGGTAGCAGGGGGCAGAGAGACGAGGACTCTCTCTGGATGACATTCTCTAAAGGAATCAGAGCCTTCATACATTATTAAAGAGTCCTCTAGTTTCTAATAACAAGACTATATTTACTGGAAGTCTCTTAAAGCACCAGGCTGCAAGATACATAACCAAACATGCTACCATTATGCTGAAGACTAGCTGCGAAATACAAATGGCGTTCCCTTTTAGTAGATATTGTAGTAGTGAATGACATTTATGATAAATTCACTCAGGTTAGTTAGTTCAGAGCTCAGCCAGAAACTGTAACCAACCAAGTACAAAAATACCAAAGTGTAACTGGAAGCTGGCAGCTTCCTTATTCATATCTTATTACATTTCTGGCATCATATTCAGTACATCAGTCCTCTGACTTTTGATAAATAGTTTTATTTGGACTGAGAACTACAGAGCTGGATTAAAATACCGATAAAGGCAGAGTTGACAAGTGAACTTGAAGGGAAGGAGGCTCCTCTTTTCAGTTTAGGTTTCACAGTTCTACTTTCTTCATCCCTCGGGTCCATAATTACATTCCTCTGAACACCAATAAACAGGACACTGCTGATCATTTCTGTTTCATCCATTGCTGTCAGAAATCAAAGTTTCTGTGTTGTTATATTATCTCCCAAATGCCCAAAGAAATGAGCTCAGAGCTCTGGATCAGTTGAGCGTTGCTTTTGATGGGCAGTGGCAAAGGAAAAGGAAGCGAGACCTCCGTGATGGTGGTGACTGCCAAAGAGATCTCATGAGGGTTTTCAGTGCTCTGCTATTGCCAAGTCTTGTGTTTGTAGGATAGTGATTGACAGTTCAAGTTATTAAGAAGTGTTAACTGTACTCACGTTTGTTCATGAACATGTAGGAGTTACTCCAGTGTGTATACACTGGCATTACAGCAACATTGTGTAGAAAATCTCTTCTGTTAAATAAAACATTTGAATCATGTTGATGCTCTTTGCACCCTGAGCTGGGAAAGTGTGCAATGTAACTGGGCTCAGCAGCCTCTATGTACATAATGGCAGTGTTTAACAGACTGAGGAGGATGGTGATGGAGGAAGATAAAAAAAAAAAATGGCCACCCTCCAGTTATCAAGTCAAGTCTCTATGGACTGAGCTACTGTTCTGATTACATCATAAGTAATGTCATCAGAACAAATACACGTGCACAGCTGTCCACTGGGGGCCCTAAATCACAAAATTCTAATCACAAACATAAAATAACTTACCAAGATGAGATAAATTTCATACCAAATTAAAAGTTTAAAACAAACAAACAATTATTAATGATGGTCTGGTACGGTCAAAGCTTCTGATGGCTGACGTTATTTGACACTGCGCCATTAACATGTAGCCTTTAAATTTGACCCTATTAGTCTCGTTAGCGATACCGTGTCTCTGAATGAAACCCTTTGCTTCTTGTCACACAGGTGATGTTCACCTCTTCAGTCAAAGGTTTTTCTCTCTGGCTCCACTGAAGAGGATAAACATGCTGGAAGTCACTTTTTCCATTTGCCTTTCACTGCTTCCACCATCTGCCACTGGCAGTAACTCTGACAGCTTTAGCTCCATCTGCACCGCCACAACAGCGGACCCTCATCCTGTTTTTTGTGCTGTAAAGCAATCCCACAGTTTTGCAGCCAAACTCAACATGGTGGAAAACAAAAGTTAAAATGCAGAGCGCGGCTAAGAGTCTGCCAGGCCCTCTCTCTCAGCTGGGGTCCTGTTTGTTTCTGATAATCATACTAATTTCTCCAAATAATTTATTGATGTGAAAATGCTCCACATATTTGAAATAGTTTGTCTGGACTGATTACATACTGTCATTCAACATTTCACTGATTATTGTGTATGGCACAAGCATTTGACAAATGTAATATCTCACCACTGGGTGGTCCAATTAGTTAATGGAATATTCCCGGATGTATAGGAATCATGTATTGACTTCACTCTCTATTTCAGCCTGAAAGAATGCTGATTGCACAAATATAACTCTGATCTGATTGAAGTAGCGTGTTAGAGTTCTCTCAGTCTCTCTTCAGTAAAGTGATCCTATAAATGTAGCGCCTGTCGTGTGTACTGTATAATGGCCACTAAATATTCTCTCAGATGCGTCTCCTCTCAGATGAACATTTCTGTTGTGAATAATTGCTGCTGACACATGCAGTGGGAGAAAAGGAAACATGCGCAATGTGACGCACAGCAAAAAAAAAAAAAAAATTCAACAACAAAACTCTGAGCTGCGAACATCACGGCTCTGTGGCAACGTCACTGGCCTCTTTGTGCAAAGCGCCTTAAAAATAGACCCAGAAGATAACTGGTGTCTCGTGCACGTTCCTCTCTGTGAAGCTGCTGCTGTTATACTGACAGACTGATGCTGATATGTTTGATGCTGTCATCTGTGGGCTACACAGATGATAGATTTAGATCAGCCATCCTCTTTCATAATCCGTGTTCTTTAATGTAGGAGCTGTTAGCGGCGCACATCTTTTTTTTTTTTTCTTTCATGTGGTTATGATTTCCTCATGGTCACAGATGTAATGAGGAATAATATCTGTGCAGTATGCTGGCACATATTAAACACTCTCCTAAGGGCTTGAAGGCATTAGTGTTCACACCTCAAATCATGGTCACAGTATGCTGTAGAATTTCTGCCACAGGCTTTTATTATGTTTTTATAGCACAGAAACTTAAAAATTCAGTAGCCATTAATATTATTCTATTAAATGAATGATCACTTCTCATTCCTCTCACACTACATACATACATTATAGTGTGTCCTTGATACACTGAGAAACGTGGTAGTACTCTTGAGTATGTTCAGTGTATATACTGTACTGTCTTGTTTGTGTATGATTAGGGTTATTAACTCATGAAAGTTATTACTGATCGCCTGTTGCCCTAAAATTAAGGGGCATTTTATTAAACGTTCAACAAGTCCAACATTGTTCAGTGGATACAGCAGCTCTTACTTCAACTCAGGGCACAGTCCAAACAGCCGTGAATGTGAAGTGAAGCCAACGCCAAAATCTGCAGTTCCTCAAACATCCACTTGAGGCTGGCTACAGAATACTGTAAGTCAGTCTCCATAAGTCCCCATGTTAAAATGTCCAACTTCACAGCAGAAATAAACATGTTTACAGCCTGGTCTCTGTAGCTAATTTCCCTGTTCATGACAACTGTACTGAGGGTGAATGTTTATAGATCTTGCCTGTTATTATATTAAAGCATAAAGTTATGCATAATAACAGCGTGGCCGCGGCATCACAGGTGGCTTGTTTGGGCAACCAGGCAATAAGGGTACAAGTTAATCCACATATTTATGTCTATGAACTAGCTTTTGTTTAAGAAGATACCTTCATCTCCTGTCTATAAAGAAAAATCAGTTAATGGAATAAGGGCAGGTTTCATTTGATTTACTTCAGTAAACGAACCAATTGTCTGCGCATTCACTTCGGCACCACTATTAACATGAATTAATGTTGACAATTTATTGATTGTGCCATTAAAGGAGCTGACTGGCAGTCGGGGCTGTTTTTCTCTTTGTTACTTTCTTCCTCTTCCTCTTGAAGTTATCAGGAGCTGGAGGCACGTATGACTACTCATAAGTGCCTGCTCTACTGTACCTACTGTACTGTACCTGACATACTGTACCTGCTTGTTTCTGAACAGCACAACAGAACAACAACAGAGGTGTGATCACTCCAGAAAGTGGCACATGAAATTATTCAGCTGCCTTTGTGAAATATTTGGTTTCAGAAGCTTAATGACATATTTGCCAGGCTTCTTAGGAAACTGCTTTTGAGTTAACCACTAACTTTCTTACCAGCTGGGCTAGTGCTATTCTGTTAAAATAACTATTTTCTATGTACCGTATGTACCTTCCTTCTGTTGGACAATATACTGTACTTTTTAAAGATGATCCTGAATCCTCCCTAAAACCACTGCTCCATAACACATTTCCATGCTATGTGCTATGAGTGCCCAGTCAGACTGTGTGCAGGTAAGTAGGCCAGCCAATCATTTCATCTTTTTGGGCTTGTGACAGCCACAGATACTGATTTTTTTTCTTTCTCTCTTTCCCTGAGCATTTGATTTATCGATTGCTGCTTCTACATTACCTCACCTTGTTTTTTTTTTTTTAAAGATTTTTTTTTTTTTGGCTTTTTTCCAAGCTTTTTTTTTTTTTTTTAATTGTATAGAGACAGCTTAAGAGTGACAGGAAACGTGGGGAGAGAGATGGGGAATGACATACGGCAAGGGGGCCACAGGCCGGGACTCGAGCCCAGGCCGGCCGCAGCGAGCCTTCGCATATGGGGCGGCTGCTCTACCGACTGAGCTAAACACCGCCCCGTTGTTTTAATAAAATTGGATGGTGCAACACAGCGTATCAGCTATGATGGCTTTATCTATTTTGTACAGCTTTCTGTTGGTCTTTGGTTTCCAAGTTAGAGTCCACAGGTTGAACTGTGAAATGTGAAACAATTGCTTGAGTTTACTTCCCTCCACAACTAAATCTACTAATTGCTGCAATTCCACTGGAATTACTCTCCATTCTGGTTTTAAAGTGCTGCAAAGTTCAGAGCAGAAATAAATACATTACTGGCTGTGTTACTGTATGGTTCTGTATGGTTACTATATCTTGGTGAGCAGCAGCCTTTTTCTTATACTGTAGGTCAATACGTGCCCAGTCGTACAGTCACATTTTTATTATTTCATGACAGCTGCTCTTTGCCCTGTATTTCACCATTTGGTTGAAGGAGTATCTTAAGCACCAGGGAGAGCAGTTATCCTCCCAGCACACAGCCATAAGGGAGAATAACTGATGACAGTCACTGTCATTGTTTTACCCCAATGAACTGCTGTGCAGCTGGGGACTGCTGCTAGACCAAGACATCCCACATTGCAAAGCCTCGATAAAGTGATATTCCTCCAGAGAAAACAGTACTCACTGTGTAGTGATAATGCAGTTATTATCCAAATATTAGCGTGTCTGTGATGACAACACATTTTCCTTTGCACTACAGACTAGATATGGCTCTACACTCATCATTGCTAACTCTCACATTTCCAAAAAGACTGCAATGAAAGCTTAAACAGCTCCCGGCAAAGTGTTTTTGGATGGGGATGTACTTCATATTGATGGTTATGTTAAGGCTGAGGAAGTGTCTTACTAGAAAAGTTCTGCCAGTCATTGAAAAGAAGGCCAACACATTGGCTCAATGGATACAGCTGTCACCTGACAGTGTGGACGTTGCATGTTCTCACCTTGTTTGCTCTGGTGAATGAGTTTGTCAGGCTCTGTGTTGAACGAACAGCTTGTTGACAGCGTATCCTGCCTCTCACCAAAGTCAGAGGGTTAGAAAATGGATGGATGAACGTTAAAAGTTAAGATCACAGTGCGGTGTGTACGTGTAATGACATGTTGCATCGCTCTTCAGTTAAGAAAACCAAAAACTTCTGAACATCATTCTGAAAAAAATACGAGTATGAAAGTTTGGCCTTGTCATCTTGGACACAGTCTTTCTCAGCAGGCTGAGTTCACTAGAGCAGGATGATGAGAGGTGGTTGAAAGGTCCTCTCCACACCATGGATTGAGTCTGCTCAGTACTTACGGTCTTCCATGTGAGGCTATGAGATGTGGTTAAAAGCTTCAGAAATCTCTAGTAATGAAAATAAGGTAAATAATAAATAATAAATAAGGTAAACAGATGGTTTATCTGGTTTTCTGTTGTCCATGTTCTGAGACATCCATCTTTTTGCCAAAGACAATAGGGGTGAATAGAACTTTGTTTAGATTTATCAGGAGTAATAGGGGCAATTTTTCTGGAAATTCAGTTTTTCATCGTTGCGACCACAACAGACCAAGTTCCATTTAACTCCACTGTACATATCTGGTAACAAAAATCTCACAGAACCTGAACTAGTAAAGCTCCGAAATCTTCTGTATGACTTTTAGAGGTGAGTGAGAAAATTAGGGAATATGTTCAAAAATTGTGTGCAGTGTTTACATACAGTACAGATTGTCACATGCTGAGGTCATATGCCAGGGAATCAATAGAAATCCACTTGACATTACATGAGGGCTGCTGTGTGCTGCCTTTGTAGCAGTTGGCTTCAAATTGTGGACACACTCATGTAGGTCCATTGTTGCGTTGTCTCATCGTATTTAAACCACACCAGAATGGAATAATGTCATTTTGCTAATCTGGTGCTTGCATTTCCTGATTCGTCCTAATTTCCATTTCCAGTCTGTACTCCGGCTGCACCTCAGTTAGCAAGTTACTGTTAGAAGCCTTTGAGCTCCAGCTACATAGAGATGGGACTAAGAGGACCCATCAAGCCTGCAGGAGTGCATCTGAAGTGGTCTCTACTTTACACATGCGGACTAGAGTGCATAAGTCATGCACTCTGTGAACATATTTGTCTGGCCCGAGCCCACAGAGTTCAGCTTGAGTGCAACCCTCCACATGTAACTCTGCATTCCTGGCTTGCACTCCCTCCACCTCCTCTCAGGCGTACACGTACACAGACCTACACTACCTGCTGGCAAACTGCCCATATTGCTGTTTGGTACTCTACACACAGGGGAAATGATAGTATCTTCCAATAAGACTGAGGGTTCATTTTTATTCCATCATGCAGATAGCAAATTGAGGCCAGTGTGGGGCTAATATTGTACATTACCTGCCAACAAATGCGCTATTTACCTCTGCTCTGTATCAGTCTTCTTCCACCAGCAGTCATTGTCTTTCACACAAGTAATTTAATTTTGGCTTAATTTCATGAGTCATTTTGGAAATACACAAAAGAACAAATCAATTTTTTATGGCTAAGAATCTGGCGTGTCTCTCCTGCCTTGAATAGATATTGCTGAACTGAAGGATTCACAATATTGTTTATAGAGGGCCTGTGGACTGTATTTATATCTTCAGAAAGGAGAAGTGCTAAAATTCAATTATGTTGCCTGTAGTGAAGCTGTGTGTGTGTGTGTGTGTGTGTGTGTGTGTGTCTTGGATACGTGTGTTTGTGTTTGTATAGTATTGTATGTACGTATCATACTCAGACAATATAAGTCGCATTCATGACTTCCCTATATGTTATGAGCATTATGTCGACAATCACAGCACCATTGAAACCATACTTGCGAGCTCCTCGACTTGGCCGAGTGCTCCATCAAGAACAATTAGCAGTTGTTTGTCAGTGTGAAGTCAGTGAGGGAACATGTCCTTGTACCAACTAATGGCTGATTGTAGGGTTGTACAACAATGTACTTTACCCCTCCCTGGCAGTTAAAAAAACGGTGACTTTGAAATGACTTGGAATGCATGACTATATTTAATCTACCTAACTACCCAAGGCTAAAACATACAGAACATACAGATGTGGAAGAACTTATCAAAGTGTTAGTACTGGAAGCATGCTAGAACGTCCCTGAGATTCATGTAGCCTTTTCTGTTGAAAATGCCAGCTAACAGTTAACTTGTCGTAAAACCAAAACAGGTGTGTCCAGAATGAAGACTTACCACCAGGAGCAAACTAGTTAAGAAGATGCCAGAATGTAAATATGACAACTGGAGTTACTGGAAGGCATATTCCTCCTATTCAATGAAAGCTAACATCATCAGTCTCTCCAGTGAACACACAGAGTTGGGACATCCATATATCATATCAACCCTTCATCCAACAGCAAACAAGCCAACCCTTCAGCAAGACTTAATGGACATTACTGGGATTAGTAGCATAATGTAATTACTGAGCTTCAAACTGTAATCACTCAATTACTGAATGAAGTAATCACATTACTGGAACACAATGCTAATGTGATACCCAACACTTGATTACGATTGGTGACTAGTAAGAATCACAACAACATGAACAGGTTGATCGCATAGCTTACAGTGTCAGTAGTTACATTTTCTAAATAGACATAAATCAAGTAGAAGCACAACTGCAAAAGAAACCATGATTGTCAGGAAGTAATAAACAATCCTCCACATTATTGGAGCAATAACCTGGTTTTATCATCACCATGTCTGGCCTCAGAACAAGACGTAGTAGCCAAAAGGTCTTGTAAAGATCTCTGCAGTTGATAATGTCAGTAAGTTAGTTTAAGCTAAAATAGGAAGGAAGGATTTGTGCCAAGTACATGCTTGAGAGTGGATTTAAAATCAGTATCCCTGAAATTGGCTTCAGTGTTGTCTTACCTTATGGGTGTCCAGGGCTGCTGCATAGAGATGACGCCTGTTGCTCTCCCACTTGTGCTTGTCTCCTTTGGCTGTGATGTATTGCCCAGTGTGTGATAAGGTTAATTTCATTACCCTGTTTGGTTGAACAACTAAGAATATAATTGACACAGGAACAGAGGAGAAAATGAAAGTTTGGCTCAAGACAACTAGCTGTATACTTACAGTGGCCGGGGGAAGCAGCTTCTCTTCGCCCAAAGGGAGTCACACATAGAAGAGAGCAATAAACACTATAACAGAAATGAAATATGAGAGAAATCACATTTATTGGCTTTTCACACTTTCTAAAGCTAAACTGCATTCTCCTAGTCCCAGCTTTAAGCACATAAGAAACTGAGATGGCTGTTGAAACTTAGAAAGGCAGTTTAGTTCTCACATCTTAGACCTTATAAAGCTCTTTGAAATTGCATGTTGAAAACTGGAATGGGAATTGTAATCTGTTTTTAAAAAAGTGTCATGGCATGAAGGTTTCTTATAACCAGTGTATTGTGAGATGATTACATTTGGTTGCAGTGGGTTTCTTGAGGTCATGTAATGAAAACCACTTATTGTCAGGCTCATATCATTTAATTGGCTTGGCTGCAGCCCCTTGCCAGTTCATTTTCAACATGCCTGGATTGCGTTTGCCCACATTGCTCCAAGATTCCTGCCATTCCCTTCTACTGGGAATTCTCCACATTTTGTGTGTATTAGTGTGTAACTCCGCCAGCTTTGCCCAGAATCAAGTCAAGGCAATACTTTATTTTGGTTTTTGGTTTGAGTTCTATTTTATTGTAGCCTGAAATTTACAGAAAATAGACTGTAGGTAATTTTCACCCAGATTAAGTATGTTTCCAGATGGAAGGTTAAGGCACTGTGGAGAAGTGCTTGAACAAGTGTGACGCATAATTCCCTGTGGCCCCATTCATCTGTGATTATTAAAACTTTATACTTGATTGAAAAACTCTCTGGGTCTAGAAAATGTTAATTATACTAATCCTCACTATGATTGGACTGACAGCTGCTGGAGCCCAGTTGATTGTCAGTGAGGCACATTTGCCACAATATACTGGCATTGCAGCTTTTCTACAAACAGACATTCATTCCTCATCAGGTTTTTTTTTTTTTGGTATTGATTTGTGGGTTGAAGTGGAAGGCAGAATGGCAGAACAACTAAGATCAGATTGATATGTTTGTCACCCTTGAAGAATGCTTGGTAAATGTGGTTACGGTGAAACATATCTGGATTACCCAGAAAATCTGATGCAGACCATAACGGATTTTATTTTACTGCATATTGGCAATAATGCTACTTTTCTCAGTAAGATGATTACTAAGAACTGGGAATACAATGACATTCTCTAAAAATATGTCTGACGGGGCGGGAAACACCAAGTAGTTAGACAATCATTTGATTTCAATCAAACCTCTAGGTTAGATATTTGGAATTTGAATTTAAGACAAATGTTAAAATTACAACCATGGTGTAATGTGGTTTGGATTATTTAGCTAAATTGTAAAGTTGTCAATGTGTCAGTTGACCTTTGTTTTTTTTGTCTAGTCATACTTTGCAATGTAGCCGTGTTCCCATATCTCCATTACATTCATGAGAGCAATGTTTTGTCTAATCAAATTATGGCCAAAACTGAATCATAATAAGACCCAAGTAGCAGCTCTCAAAAAAAGCGCTGATAACCAGCCCAGCAGCAAACAGCTGAACATAGTGGAACATTTATCAGCTAAAGAGCCAGATATGTCCCCCAGGAGTTGGTGGAGACAGAAAAAAATGAGTGAAAAGGAAAATGAATATTGGACTTAAAATCATCTGATGGTCAGAAATAGGACTGTAATGAATCCTGATGTCCCATGTCTAGAAAGTGTAGCATGAAAATGCACCCCCCCCCCCCCCCCAAAAAATAAAATAAAATAAAATAAAATTAGCAAATGCAGCTTTAAATTGTCTATCAGTGTTGACCTTTACCTTGATATGTGCTAATCTCTAGCATTATTATTCTGCTGCTGTTCAGCCACATTATACATTTCAACACACCCAAGTTGACAGCTTATTTATCAGCATCTAACATACACTTACTTTGTTAATATACCATATCAAACAACTCTACAACTCTGTTTAATTTGAACTCATTAAAAAGCATCTGCTCCAGCAACATGGCCTGATCATTCATTTTCCCTTCAGTTAGTCACGCATTGTGGCCATGGTCTGTCACATCCCCTGCTTTCGTGTCCTCTTACAGTTGCCCCTTTTTTCATGCTTCTTCTCTCACAATGGTAATACTATGAGGATCCATCCATTAGAGAGGAGGATACAGCAGAAATATTTAGGTGTATTTCTGGGTGTATTTCCTGTTTAGCCCTTTATCCTCAAGCGTATCACTGCTTCTCTCTGATTTATCTGTCTAAGATATTGAGATTTCTTCCTCCACCTTATTATAGTGGTCATTGATACATTTCAGTTCTGGTGATTAAAACATTCAAAACTTGAAAACAATGCAAAAGTAAACCCTGTTTTCAAAAACCATTCCTGTTACTCCATAATAGAATAATCCACAGACATTATTGTCAACAGTTTACTGTGGTACTGCTTTCTCTAGACTGTATAAAAACAGATCGGACCACTTCAGTGTGTTTCAATCCACATGTTTTATATTTTTAATTTCAGAATAAAAAAAACAGAGTGGAAACACCATAAATGAGAAAATAAATAAAAACCAAAGCTCAATGGAAACAGATTTAGTGAATAAATGAAGACATACATAAAGCATGTGACTTCTACTCCGCTGACTGGACAGAAAAGAGCAGCAGGTGGAAAAATCAGCTCTGTGTGGAGTGATGAGGAGACTGCAACGTTCCTCCAAAAAAAAATACATCAAACAAACATAAATGTTGTATTTCCATCACATTTTCCACATGGTTCCACAGCTCGTTATGTACTCTTCTGTAATGCTTTAATGGCACCTGGCTGGAGAATTAGTGTTTATCTTGATGAACACAACTCCTAACATTCACATAATAGTATAAGATTCAGTTATGCATGAATCAGAGCGAGTTTGAGTATTTGGCCAGTGACAATCGAGGGAACAGAACAGGAGAAAATCATAAGATATCATATTTACTGTGTTGTACATCGACTTTTAGGTAACCATCCTCTGTCAGGGTAAACCACTCAATAAAAAAGGCTTTAAATGCAGCTTTTGGATGAACTCTGTCAACTTTTTTTCCAGCTAGCAAGTGAGCTATCCTGCTAATGTGGTGAGCTATTGTGGATGGTAATTGCTACCATGCCTTACTAGCATGTTCCAGGCTAATTCTCTTGCCACTTTCTGATTTGATCAGACACCAAGTGGTGCAGTGTTTCTGGAAAGACACCTTGCTCTTTGAATTCTTAAATTTACCTTTTCAGGGCTCTGAGAAACAAAAATCAATTTGCCTTCCATGTATTGGGATTGTGGCAAACATCTCAGATATATCTTAAAATGTTAACAGATAATATCAAATATGTCTGTTACTGCATAGCTCCAGGGGAAGGTGAGAAAAATGTGCTTTTGTAAACTGAGAGTTTTAACTCTTTAATATTTTATTTGGAAGGAGGCTTTGGAAATGTCAACACATTTTAACAACTAAACCATGAATGATGGCAACCCCTTTTGCAAGATACATAATCCCTAAAATGTGAAACTTGCTCTTATAATATTGTAGACTTTGATGGCGTAATAATGATTGTAATACCACTGGAGAGTAAAGTGTGATCCAGTCCCTACATGTATGGATAAATTCATAATTATACAGCAACTCTCCAGACGACAGCAATCAATATGTACCATAACTAAGTTATGCACTGTGGGCTCCACCCACTCACAGCATAGTGCATCGAGAGCTGCTGCCATCATTTCCCAGCACTGATAACCCTGGCTCAGCACTTCAATTCTAATGTGGCCTGTTTGGTAACTAGAGGCAAATCCTGAGGAAGGCTCAACTATCTTGCATCCTCAGATGATATCATTAACTGGGTTTTATCAGGACACTGATCTTAATCCCTGCAACTGCGCCTGTGACTCTCTCATCTCGTCGTCAGTTCGTTTAAAGGGGGAGTCTCGTGTTCTTCTTCTTCCGCTGCTCCTCAGAAGGCCGAAGGCTTCCAGTCAAAGCTCCTCCTGCTGCAGTCTTGTTGTTTATGATCGGCCATTGATTTTGCTTTTGACAAAGGACAGGTTAATCTTTTTGCTGGTCTCACACTGACAGCTTATGATTTCCTTTGGGCACGTTGTCTTGTTTTCAATCAGTTCTTGCCCCCCGACTCCACTCCCCCCACCCTCATTGCCCCAAAGCACTCCCTCACTGTGTTTGCTCTGCATGTCATCTGAAAACAGTAGTGACCAAGTAGAACATCAAGTTCAGTGTCTCATCAAAGCAGCTTTGTAGAGACGGGATAGCATTATGCCATTAGTAAAGGATTTGTTACGCTTCGGTAGCTTCACCTGGAAAAACACAGCATGGATGAAGGTGTCAGAGCGCTACCTCTGCCAGCGTTTGTTTCACCCACCTGTATGGACTGGAATTCAATACAGCTGATAGATCACTCTCATTAGTTGTGTATTGAGTGCTGGGAGCCAAGAATCTGACACTTTTCTGCTGAAGGGAGAGTGAGAAAAGACAAGAGCCTATTAGCTGGATATGGTGGGTTATGATAGACAACCTGGATATAATGAAGGAGTCTGTCAAACCTATTAAGGCTGACTGGTTACATTCTCTCAGATGGTTCAAAACCAGCTAAATTGGAAAGAGTCCTTTTCGTTTTGAAGCTGACAGACGTCACAGACAGTTTGCCCTCTGTGCGTTTCAGCGGTACCCTTTTAAAGGATGGAATTTTCCGCCTTCATCTTTGCAGTGGATTTAACGGATCTGTCCAGTTACGTGACCACTGGGCTCTGACATGACATTCTTTAGAAACTGCGGTGACCCGCAGTCATGCTGGCATCTGTCAATACAAACACGCCTGGCTGCACATCTGCCCAAGGTTAAAGAACCAAATAGGTCATTTTGCTTTACACAGCTTGTAATTTCCTGTGTTTTAAGCCGAGGTTTATACGCCAGCTTCCCACAAAAGCAGCTGCACTGAGACAAAAATGCAGAAAAAGGCATCTGCCAACTCTTTTTGATTTACATATCAATCTTCTCAGCTAGATCAGGATTAGAGAAAATTGGGGAGCTGAGGGAAACAGGTTCCCCGTCACGTTTTGGTTTGATGTAGGTTAAAAGTGCTCTGAGGTATCACAAGCATATTTTGAGAGTGCCAAGGAACAGCTAAAGTCAATCTTGTGCATAATTTAGACGGCTTGTAAATTAGCATTACGGCAGAGTTCTAAAATAAATGTGCGTGCGTGTGTGTGTAGAAACTTGTGTTGAATTTCTGATGGTCTGCCTCTGATGGTCGGATTTTCTGTTTGCTGGCCGCTGGGAGAACTGTCCTAGACCTGCTGGTCTGGAAAAGCAAAGAAGGCAGTTTCACTAGTTTAATTGGCAGCTTAGATTTGCACTGAACTGCCTTCAGTTATGTATGAGACAGTTATTTAGCCAAATGTAATTTCGTGCTGTCGATGCAGTTTCATGTCTCATTTTGACCTGCTTAGAAGTGCATCATCATGACTTTCACTTTCCGATGTAACTGGACTTAGGTTCCCATCATCCTGGCAAAATATGCAGGCTACAAAACAGATGCAAATCTTTTTTTTTAAAATTAGGTCAGTATTCCAGTTTTAGTTCCCTTCCTCTCCTGATTCATGTGTTTGTCATTCACAGAACCGAAAACGAAATTTGGAGAGGTGTCAGGTATGTGCTGCCCAGATTTCTCCGCATACTGTACGTCCTCATTATTCTGCCTGTAAACATACTGTAGACTTTTTCTCTCCACACTCTGACTAACATGTCGTCTAACAAAAACTCATCAGCTTTCCCTGAACACTTCTGGACTTTGGCTGCGTTGCTCCCTCTCACCTGTCAGTTCCAACCGATCCACATAAGATCATTGTTCTCCTCCAGGAGTAGTGAGATCTTACAGTGCTTCCTGCAGTGTCTCCTCTCTGATTCTCATCTTTGCTTGATAAATCCTTTCTCCGGGGCTGTCAGATAGGCAGTCCTGTCTTGTTTTGTGGTCACAATACACTGACTTTGCCCAGTCATGGGTACATATCTCCTCTTCTTACACTATATGAGTTACATTCTGCGAGGCAGGCATGATAAGCTGAGGCGGGGCTGTATAGCGAGTCATTAAAGCTTAAAATCACTTGTTTCACACCATTAGCTGCTTTTCGGAATGAGATGAGACAAATGTATGCACACACCCCCAACATCCATATGTGATTGAACATCTCATTTCAAAACCATGGATATTAACCATGGATTAATATGCCTCTAAAACATGCTGATAAGACACTCTTAATAAAGAATAAATGTGAAAACAATCTCCAAATCTATTTTCAACTGCAAAACCATCAGTAGTTAGATTCTTCAGAGGTCCTAGCAAAGCCTATAATAGCTGACAAACTGTTGTGGCATTGGCTTTGAATGTGTCTGACCACCTCGTGTGGCGAGGACACTGCACAGTGTGTTGAGACAAAGATGTCAGAGCAGAGAGATGAATTGAAGGCCCGTCCCTGGCAGACACAGGAGTTAGACACTGTGGACACCTTGTTCTTTAGAAGTCACTCGCCGGGTTGCACAACACTTATCACAGTGATAGATGCTACAGCTGGACAGGGCTGTGACGCGGCTGTGGGGCTGCAGGTCTGATAGCAGATAGAAGTGGATAAACAGAAAGCTGGAAACACACACCAGCCATATCGTAGTACAACTTCTAATATGATAGTTATTGAGTCTGAATGCATACTGTAGTGTTGCTTTATAACGCTGTTTTTAAGTTACTGTATTTTTTTTTTTTTTTTTTTGTAATTCGTTTTTTTTCCTGATCTCAGGAGGATTTTATTTGATGACATTTCATTATTCTGGATTTCAGTGTAGGCAGTGGTGTAGCTGTGCCTGGAGAAGTGTGTATTTATGCCCCATATATATATTTTTTTTTTAAGTGGAGCGTCCAGCAAAGTATACACCCTGCATCATGAACAGTGACATGTAAGACTACTGTTAGCTCACCCAAAAATGGGTCAGTGGAGTATTTGCACATTGTCACTTATCTTCTGCTGCTCCCCCAGATTCCCTTTTAAATCAAATTCAATATAAAAAAAAAAAACTGCATATCTGAATGTGTGACAGGTGTGTTGGAGGAAAGTGCAACTTGAAAACGATGAGAAGAACTCCTCACACTGTCTCACTTACTGCTGAAGAAGTCTATTTTCTATTTATATATTTACCTTCATCAGGTGTATGGGCAGCATCACAGCACTTCCATATACGATTGGTTGATTGAAAGATCAAGGCTGCTCATGTGTGTTTGGATGCGGCCATAGACAGACTCAAACGTAGTATAATCAGTAAGTATTTTCAACAGTGAGACAGTGTGTGGGAGTTCTTTGCATACATTTTCATATTAAAATACTATTCACACTATGGCTTGGCTGAATATTTCATCCTTATAATGTACTGAGAGATGTGCATCCATATTTCCCAGTATGCAAAGGGAATTGACATTTTAATTTAAAACTTGAATCAATAGTCAATTTATTACTTTCCAACTTGTGGGCTGTAACTAAATCTTGACTAACAGATTACATAATTATTACCTTGTTTTAAAAACTGACATGTGTCTATGATGGTGGCATCACAGCCATTGCTGGAAAAGTTTAATTTCATGCACACATAAATGTTAGAATGAGTAATTTGCAAGGCCATACACAATTTATGTAATAAGCATACAGAGCCGCGCAGCTCAGCCTCAGCATGCCTAAACCTACTCAACCAAACCAAAAAAGGCAACCAGTATTAGCCCATCAGAGGCAGAATACAGCCATCCATGAGAAAAAAAAATGTCTTTCAGAACCTGAATGATGCGCATCAGAGGGGATTTAGAAGTGGGTATATGCAATGCTGACTGAAAAATAAGTAGGTATACGGCTATATATAGCTGCATACATCCTGCATGACACCACTCACTGTTTGTGATATTACATTCACCCAGCATAGACTTAAGGCCTTGTGCAGAGTGTATAATTCTGTGAAGACGCAGGCACAATGAAAGCACAGTGAAAGAAGATTTCATCAGCCTATGAAATGGGAAAGAATTACAGGATTGAATTGTTGACAGAGTAAAGCCTCTCTCTCTTTATCGGGTCAAGGATAAACTCTCATGAGCTTATGCTTTGGAAGGATATTGAAGCTGTGTAACAGCCTTCAGTGCAATAACAGACAGAACTTCATAGTGCTGGAAAAATGGAATTACCTCAGCTCTAAACAGAAGCCCCACTTTAGCGACGGACAGTGTGGGATATTGAGGATGGTGGGGGGATCGTTGTGTGTGGTAACTTATGGTAATCACCCACAGCTCCAGAGAGATGACTGTTAGCTGCACTGTTCCACTTCACGTCTCCACCACTGACCCCTGTGTGAGGCACCCACACTCAATCGTGTCAGCAATGTCTTACTGAGAGCTCCTGGATGAGACCATTTTTATTGTAGCGGTGTCTTGATATAACCGTAGGACAGCATACTGATGACTGCAGAGCGGAGGCTCACATTCAGGGGGAGTAAGTCACTCTGCTGACAGCGAAATGACTTTTTGTCCACTGGCCACAGAAGTTAGCAAATTACAAAATTTAGCAACAGTTTTGCCAGAATAACACAATGGCCGCACTGCAGGTGTCCTGCCAAAGGCTTCTACACAAGCTGCATTCAAATATATACCAGCAGGTGGGTGGTGGTAATTTTTCTCTCTGTAAGCAAATTGGCTGTACAGTGAAAAATATTGGTACAGCCAGAATTGACAGAAAAGACTCTTTAAGTCACGATTGGGACTCAGCTGGAAGACATAATCACACACATAACCATTTAAATCCCACAAAATGAACAAAAGTCACTTACACAATAGGATACAATAGGAGCGGGTTAAATTCGGTGGAGGCAGCTCAGCAGCAACAGCATGCTCATATCAGGGGTGTGAAAATGGGAATTTTCAGGTTACAATGGGAGAACTAGTACTGTTTGATTGGATGTTGCTAGTCAGCTGGTTGCCAAACAGCTGATGAATGAACCGGTGATTGTGAGTCATAAATGAAGCAGTTGATAGCTTGCCTAATGAGACTGATCTGCCATTTGCTTTCACTGCTTTCATTTCACCTGCAATTGTGTGTTGAGTGTGCCTCGATGTTGTTGTTGCCTGAACCAACAGGTACCGCTGGTGTCATTCTGTTCTGTCATTGTATTAGGTACACCTTGCTAGTACTGTGTTGGCCCCCCTTTTGCCCTCAGAACTGCCTTAATCCTTCATGGCATAGATTCAACAAGGTACTGGAAACATTCCTCAGAGAGTTTGGTCCATATTGACATGATAGCATCACGCAGTTGCTGCAGATTTATCGGCTGCACATCCATGATGCGAATCTCCTGTTCCACCACATCCCAAAGGTGCTCTATTGGATTGAGATCTGGTGACTGTGGAGGCCATTTGAGTACAGTGAACTCATTGTCATGTTCAAGAAACCAGAGATGATTCGAGCTTTATGACATGGTGCGTTATCCTGCTGGAGGTAGCCATCAGAAGATGGGTACGCTGTGGTCATAAAGGGATGGACATGGTCAGCAACAATACTCAGGTACGCTGTGGAGGTGCAACAATGCTCAATTGGTACTAAGGGGCCCAAAGTGTACCAAGAAAATATCCCCCACTCCATTACACCACCACCAGCAGCCTGAACCGTTGATACAAGGCAGGATGGATCCATGCTTTCATGTTGTCGATGCCAAATTCTGACCTTACCATCTGAATGTCACAGCAGAAATCGAGACTCATCAGACCAGGCACCGTTTTTCCAATCTTCTATTGTCCAATTTTGGTGAGCCTGTGCAAATTGTAGCCTCAGTTTCCTGTTCTTAGCTGACAGGAGTGGCACCTGGTGTGGTCTTCTGCTGCTGTAGCCCATCTGCCTCAAGGTTCGACGTGTTGTGCGTTCAGAGATGCTCTTCTGCATACCTCGGTTGTAACGAGTGGTTATTTGAGTTACTGTTGCCTTTCTATCAGCTCGAACCAGTCTGGCCATTCTCCTCTGACCTCTGGCATCAACAAGGCATTTTGCCCACAGAACTGCCGCTCACTGGATATTTTCTCTTTTTCGGACCATTCTCTGTAAACCCTAGAGATGGTTGTGCGTGAAAATCCCAGTAGATCAGCAGTTTCTGAAATACTCAGACCAGCCCGTCTGGCACCAACAACCATGCCACATTCAAAGTCACTTAAATCACCTTTCTTCCCCATTCTCATGCTCGGTTTGAACTGCAGCAGACTGTTTTGACCATGTCTACATGCCTAAATGCATTGAGTTACTGCCATGTGACTGGCTGATTAGAAATTTGCGTTAACGAGCAGTTGGACATGTGTGCCTAATAAAGTGGCTGGTGAGTGTATATTCTGCATCTTCTCCATTGATGTAGCTAGCTAACTATGTAGGGAGGTTTAGTTCCCAATCCTGGTCCACTGTGTTGAAGTGGAGGATTCACATTAATGATCACAGACAGTCCAGATCAGTTTGACTTGTTGTATGATGTGGGAGTCATGAGAACTGTTGAACTGGGCTAACTGATACCAATCAGCTAATGGAAGCATGATATCAGTGCTCTGTGCTCTATGTATGAAGTTCATACACATTATTATTATTATTATTGTTACAGAAAGTGATAGTGATAGTGATCAAAGTACTGTCTACATGCGTGGCATCATGTTCAGAGTGGCATTAAATCTCATTCACTTCAATGTGACCATTGCCATGGTACAAAGGGCTCAAGCAACACAAAACCTTAACCTGACTCAACTGTATATTTTATTAATAGTTTCCAGAAGTTTTTTTTTTTTTTTTTTCAGGGTGGGCTTCTGACAGGGTGCTGCATCTGCCAATCAAATACAGTGTAAACTCTTATTTCTAGTCAATTTGTTTGTATCGTGGCATAAACTGACCTCATAACTGTCAAGGTAGAGGATGAAACAGTCTCTGGTTCTCATAGTATTATTGACTTCTGTTAAGTTGCCTCATAGCAAAAATGATACTGGCCCATACCCCGTCTGGGGCTGTGTGGGTTCTCTCTGTGTTCTCTGGTTTCCTCCCACAGTCCAAATACATGCAGGTTAATTGGTGACTCTAAATACCCATGTGTGGATGTGACCATGAATGGTTCTTTGTCTGCGTTGTGTTTTGAAGGCTATTCTACCAGTGTTTCAGTGCTCTTTCCAAAAAACTATGTATTTTCACTACACTGCAGAGTCTCTGCTCGGTATAGCAGGTTTTTGTTGTGACATTACTCAGCAAGACAAATAGTATTACATCATTCCTGTGATGCACTGTATGGAAATGAGGCTGGTCCTTCTTTCATTTTTCTCTTGACATTTTGCTGTTACTCCTTTCCTCATTGCTTTCACGTAAGGCTCTCCAAAACTCCTGCTGCCTCTTCATGGCAATTTAATGAGAGCCCCAAGAAACAAACTTTAATTTTGTTTGCTGCCTTTGTTGGGGAGGTAAAATGGCAACGCTCAATAATAATGCATGTGAATATGACCTGCAGTCAAATGCTTCAGAATTCTAAAACCTTCAATGTTTTTATATGCTGAGGTTTAGGAATGGAGAGTTTATATCGTGCAGTTTTCAGTGACAACAATAATATTCTATATGGCAGCTTTTTAGCCTCGACCTTCTGCTCTTTAATTGCTTTACCACCCTGCCAGAGAAGCATTTTGTCTTTTGTTTGCAACAGACATTCACACCCATGGATTTAAGCTGCCCAGATGATGTGATGGAGCTCATTTCTTGTGGTTGTGCCACTCAGTTCTGTAACTGTACAGTACTTTTTAAGCTCTTTTAGCACATTGTTTTGGTCTTACAGTATACAAATTCTGCTTAAGGCCTGAGAAAAACATTGTATATTGCCCAGCACTGAACAGCAGACAAAGTTAGTAGTACATCAAAAAGGGCAACCATTTCACAGTTAAATCGTCATATATTTCCCTCCAGTTTTGGTGGAGACTAAAACACACCAGCCTTGCTCAAGGGCACCTTGACCGTGGCAAGGAGGTGGACTGCCACCCCACCAGCTAAAGCCAATACAGCATGCAGATTGTATTTATTTTCAAGCCAACACAATATTCCAGTTGTCTCCATAGAATTTGTATCTCATTATCTATCTAACACCTACACTCAATGGTAAAGTGCGGATATACGCAAGTATATGGAGTATATCTACTTATTTTTCACTCAGCATTGGGTATACTCTTTCAAAATATTCAGTTGTGTTCTGCAAATTATTTTTATTTATTTATTTATTTTTTTAAGGACTGCAAAGGCATGACTTAGTTGTCCAGTTTTCATGAATGGCTGGAGTAAGGAATCAGTAATACTTCACTCAGTATTTATGGCAAATCCTCCAACAATCTTTACTCACTGAAGTCAAGCAGCAGAAGTCAAGTGAAAGTGCAAATATTACTGACCTATTTTTTGAAGGGGAGCAAATATGCAATGTCATTAAACAAAGTGAATAAAGAACACTGATTGGCTGATGTTTTTAAACCAATGTTGGTCAGCCAACAAACAAGGGCACATCCTTTTCGTTGGATCAGCTGTATCTTGTCACAGGCTTCGTAAGCACGCCTGCTGCATGTGTGTTTGTACATGTGTGCTTGTGCATATACGTGTGTGTGTGTGTGTGTGTGTGTGTGTGTGTGTGTGTGTGTGTGTGTGCATGTAGTTGTAGGTGTATAATACAGTATTAGTGGTGTATTTCCACCCTTGGCTCTCAAGCATCGAGTCCCACAGGACCCTCTGGTGTTCCAGGTATGTCACTGAGCAGGTGAGCTGTCAGCAGCTTTACCCTTAACCTCTCCTTCCTCTTCTGGCCTCCTGCTGTCTCCTCGCCCCGTGGGTGAGAGCTGAACCAGGCATGTTGGCTGCTTTGAAACATCAACCCACACTGGGTTAATGTGTTAAAGCAGCTGACATCCAGTTTGAAACCGGTCCAGCTCTATTGTTGTACCACTGGGAGAAATGCAGTGTTTTGTATGCTGACATGGCATTCTGTGAGAGGGCGCATGCCAAGGTTAACTGTGTTGTAGTGGCCAGTGGCTAATGTGCTTTCACATGGATTGCACCAATACACCTGGGTAAGACAACATCCCAGGGCTGACAGAGAGTAAAATGCTGTTTCGGTGCTGATCGGGATGAAACAGTAGAGAACGATGCGTGATTTAAAGTTCTTCAACACTGAAGGTTCTCACTATAATGGCACAGACCTTATTAGATTCCTGAGCCGCATACATTTGCATAGTAATAATAATAATAAAAAAAAAGATTCTCATGAAGCTGCCATAACTGAAAGATTTAAGATGGAGCTCATTTTAACATTCATGTCACATGTGAAGACAAATACATTGTGTAAACTGTTTGTTTAGTTCAATAATTAGCGTGATGAATGACGTCTTCAAGTATTGCTGTTAATCATGGTGATTATGGAAGACTGTGGTAGCCTGATTTAACCTGTTTCATAAAAATTAACATAATTAAAAAGGAAACGTTTATATTTAATATTTGTACTACCAATGCCCAATGATCATATTGAACGTACTGTAGCAAAATATCCATCATTAATTTGTGAGTAATTTCATCTCTTCTATTTTTTCTGTTATTTGTTTGTTACCCTCCAGGCCACTTTTCATAAATGATAAATTGCAATTTTGTGCTGTTAATGTAAGACAGAGAAAACAATAAAAGTTGCTCTGTTTTCATCATATCGCAACTGTTTTAATCAAATATACTTGACTTCATAGTTTACCACTCCATTTATTTCAAATCCATTTTTATCAATAGAATTTAGTTATTTTCAACCCTCATAGATTATTGGAAATTATGTTTGTGTCCTTGATTAGTGATTGAGACAGCACATGTTGGCTCTTTACAAAGCCACAATCATTCCCATAATTAAAGCTGATGACACATGGGACCTGATCTCCGGTGCCTCTGGTCTGTGCACCTCCTCTCCTTTCTATATTCTGTATGCGGTCACATCAGAAAGTGACACAGCGAGATTCCTTCGTGACCCGACTGTGGTAACTGGGTAGCAAGTTAAACGTGCCCTGTGGAGTTTTCTTGTAAACAAACAAAGAAACGTTACATTCACATAATATTATGTATTCTTGAGATCTGACAGACTAAATGCGTTCCTTCCATCATAAAATATTTGCAAAGCAAATTGTTTTAATCATTTGAAATCATTGTTTACATCCTTGAAATCTCATCAGCAGTCTTTTTCACTGCATTTGTTGGCACATTGTTTTCTTTACTCATTACCACCCCAAACTGTTGACCGGTGAAAGAGAAACCAGCATCAGGATCTTGTATGACGTCGACCAAACCAAGTGGTTTTGTTTAAAACCTCCATAGGATGGCCTGCCGTGTCCAGATATCTTGTGCGGAGGAGTTTATACTCCAACAGAGCGAAATTTTAGAAAGTTGCATGGTTTTATACAGGTAACACATGACCTAACTCAACTCATAACCCTTTCAACAGTTTGTAGTTGGCCGATGGCACAAATTTACACTTCACTAAAGTTGAACTCACACTTCCTCCACTCCCATGCAGCATTTACTGATTCCTCCTGAGGCAAAGTTTTCTTAGTTGTTCATTTGTTGGGTCAGAGAGTGTGTAACCAGTAGCTATCATGTACTAGCAACAGTCCATGAAACAAAAAGGTGCAGCTCTGCACAAGCTAAATGAGCGGCTTGAGGCTTTACCACATACTGTTTTGTTCAGCATTCCCCTCCAGTATGTTAGCCTGTCCTTCAGGAATTGTATAGCCAGACAGGGCTCCACGTTTCTGATTATGCTTATGTGTTACAAGGCCTGTTTGTTTTTCTGCTCCTTGATCTGCTCCTAGGGGAAAAGGAGATATAGGCCACGAACATACTGTGAAGTGGTTTGTTCAGCCTATCAGCACAAAGCCTGCAGTTGCTGGTGGTGGCAATGCACAGCGCAGCCAAGTGGCCCGGTTAAACAACCTTCCCTCTAACACAGTTCCCAGCACTCTGCGCTCAGAGGCGCAGTAAACTGCAATAATTAATCGCAAGGTAGCCTCTGTGTTTTTTTAAGGCAGGCCTCTTTACATGAGCTGAGCAGTGGGTACCATCAGTAATTAAATCTTTGTATTTACTACAGAAGCTTATAAATATCTCTCTCTGTAGACTTCATTGATGTGATGCTGATGAGAGAAATGAGATGGAGAGAATGATATGAATGAGAGGGAGAACGCTATAGAGCAAAGCCGATTTGCAAAGGCCTCACACTGAAGCAGCGAAGGTTAATTGGATTCTGTCAACATGATATTGTCGAGCAATGTTTAATTCTCTCAGATCGCCACTAGTGCGCCATTGTTTAATTTTCTCCTTTGGAGAAAATAAATGTTTGATCTTGTCATAATCAGTGCACAACAACTTTACGAACCTATCAGGACTCAACTGTATCCTTCATGACTGTTTGTTCGGGAGCAAGGGCGTGTTGTTCTTTGAGGAGAAAATAATATCCATAAGTGCTTAGGATATCCAGCATTAAACAATTATAATACCATGTGCAGGGGCACTTACAGAGTCGGGGACAAGATGCGGCGTATCCAGTGAAAAGAGGAAGATTTGGATTTCCACATTATATAAAGCAAAACCGCTTAGACCTGAGAAGCACAGCACAGGGCAGACGGTGTGTTACATAACAGACAGGAAGCACACGCTACTCATGCATCAGGAGGAAATAAAGAGGTGGGGGTTGTTTTTGTCCCTGGGATTTGTGTCAACAGAAAAAAAAGTTCTCACCCTCACCAGCTCAATGCTGTGCGATGTAGCGAGGCTCAGACGCTCCCTGTGTTTGTGTTTTATCTCTTCCTTGTCTGGAAGCTGCACTGAGTCCATGATGGGTGGTGCTGAGGTGGCGGCAGTGCAGCAGCAGCACAGGACTGTGTTTCCAGTTGAACTGACCTTGGTGTGTTGTGCTGATTAAGAGAAGGAGTATACCGTATTGGCTCCTCAGCAACACCATCACCCCTGAAACCTGACCCCTCTCCCTCCCTCAGGAAACCAAATGCAAATGATTGTTCTTGTGCACTGTCAGTGCGGCAGCACTCATACACGACACAACCTGTGTTCACCGCTACCAGGGCTGCAGTGTGAAGCGATACATGTCATTTTCAACATGTTTCCACTGTAGCAGCCGAACATGAAACACTCACATGTACATTCAGCAGCATATTTGTTCTCATATTCCAGAGGTGTCACGTTGTATTACAATGCAAAGTATTGATCCATGACATTTAAGTAAATGTCTATTGTGCTGTTCCCTGGCGGTGACTGTTGTGACAAAGTGGCGATTCAGAAACCACAAAGAAAAGAGTGTGACTTACACACACTCAAACTGACAAGAAGTCCAAAGATGTCACTGTTTGACTGACAGATGATCTCTGGGAAGAGCTGTGCAGACTAGTGATGGGAAGTTGGGTTCTTTTTAGGGAGTCAGATCATTTGACTCAGCTCACCAAGAAGAGCCGGCTGTTTCGGCTCCCAAACGGCTCTTCATTTTACCACTTATACCTTTTCTAATTTGGCCAAATTTAGCACTATTTTGACTTATGATTTGTATATGTACGCATATATCATTTAAATTATTCAATACATCCTTTGTACTGAAGTATTCAAAATTAAAAATTACAGTTTCAAATATCCATAAATTGCTGTAGCCAATTGTTTCCATTGCATTTACAGACCTTTGTAACTCTGAAACCGCCCAGTGAATGCACTAACTTAACTGTAGAACCGCTCTGCTACACAAAGCAGATAGAAACACCTATAAAAACTTCAGCATACAAATTAAAAAAGGACAGCTATTGACTGCTGGATGCACAGTTCTCATGTGTCTATGAAGGTTGTTTGTGGATCCTGCTCGATATGACAGCTTGACCTTGCAGAATACAGAATTTTGCTTGGCAAATTCTGTATTCTGCCTTTGTGTTTTCTAAAATGCTGCTTCTTTTCCACTATCACTCATCTCATCTATCACATTCAGTCACTGCATGCATGGAACACCCAAAGCCCACAGTAATATTTTCCAGAAGAAAAAAAACAGGAGTTGACTCCCATTGTTCACTTAAAAGATCCGGCCCTTTGAACCAGCTCGTTCGCGACCGACACATCACTAGTGCAACTAATGTGTTCTGAGCTTGGATGTGTTCAATATTAAAGGCCCAGTGTCAGATTTACACACTTTCTATTTACAGAATATGACAGAAATGTAATATAATATTCATCCCTTTTTTTTTTCTTTTGACGTCAAGCAGGTTTTATTGTCAATTCAATTTTTTATTCAACCACAGCATTTCACCAAGGACCAAGGTGCTATATAAAACATAGTGTAGACAGGACTACATTACAGTGTATACATTACACAGTGTATAATCACCTGAAAATAAGAATCATTATGTCTTTGTTACCTTAGAATGAGTCTTTTATATCTACAGACGCAGGTCGTCTTCCATGTTGTCCACCATGTTGAACCTTCATTTGTACAGTAGCCCAGGACAGACAAACACTGGCTGTTTTGCTGCCACCCTAGTATCTCCTTCACATTTGTGAGTAGAGGTCCTTTATATAAATTATATAAATCATATAAATAAACCAACCATTTGTTTATTTTCAGCAGCAGCTGCAAGAGATAAGACGTTGTTGAAACAGGAGCTAACTAGCTAAATCTGGTAGCAGCTGTTGAGCTTTTATAGCAGGGAACATGTGATTGGCTGAAATGTGAGCAGTGACCGTTGACAATGTCACTGTCATGAAAAGATATTGTGAAATAAAAATGATTAAAATTGAAAGGAAAACATACTTTTGGGGAAAAAAAGAATACTTTGATCTCAAATAAAAGTTCTAATATTAATAAGAAAGGTTATACTTTCTAACAAAGAACTTTATAAAAAAATTAGCAATGTTTTCTTCCTTTTTCAAATGTTTCACAATCTATTCATAACAATTTATTTATTCGGTTTTTATTTATTCAATACTGAGCACTTAGGATTTAGATTTACTGCATTGTAAAATCCCCAAAATATGGCTGTATTGAAATTAATTTCTCCATTTTGGCAATAAACATTTCACTAATTTATTTGAATCAAGCCCTCTGCAGTGGCTCATTGTGCGAGAAAAGTGCCCTTCTAGTCCTCTTCAAAGTAAGTCTGTATCACAGAATAAAACATTTTTTATTATTGACTAGAGTTTGGAACATTTCACTCTAAATTCAGCAGGACTATGTGTCTACATCCTGGCGTCATTATTATTTCATGTTTTCATATGCAGCCTGAGTGATAAACCAACAGAGAATTATCACTGTGGAGTGTGGAGCTTTATATAGTTTTGTTAGATTTTTTGGCTAATTGTTTTCTCTGTTTCCAGCACATTAACTAATTGGTTCTGTCATGCCACAGCAGGCGGCTGTTTTCAGTAAAATAGCTGTACTGTATGTATCAGCAAACGGCAGCCATACACAGTTAGCGATTAGTTGGTGACGTTTTAGAAGCTAAAGAGTCATATTTTTCTCAGGAGCTGGTGGAGACCATAAACAGAACTAAAAAGGAGTGAATATTAGAGTGACCCTCATGAGGGTGACACAAACATAGCTGTGAATGTAACTGTGGCTCGTAGGTAGAGCGGCTCGTCCACTAATCAGATGATCGGCGGTTGTATCCCCATCTCCTCTAGTCTGCATGTTGAAGATACTGAACACCAAATTGCTCCCGAAGGCTGCGCCATCGGTGTATGAATGGTTAGCTCCTAAAAACTGATGAGCAGTTGGCACCTTGCATGGCAGCCAATGCCATCAGTGTATGAATATGTGTGAATGAAATACATAGTGTAAAAGCACTTTGTGTGGTCATAAGACTAGAAAGGTGCTATATAAGTACAGTCCATTTACCATAACTTTCAATAGTAATTTAGTATCTTTTTTCCTGTCTTTGCATTTCTTTCATACCAACATCATCCGACACTTCTTCTTAAGCAAAATTGTATTAAAGCAGCTAGAAGTAACAAGTAGCATATGACTTGTTCAAGCCTTGGCTATGCTTGCTCGGAAATGGAATGGTCATTTTGGAGAGCTTCACTGAACTGAAAAGATCATTTTATAAAGCACATACATATGGAAATGAATACTGTATTTGCACTCCATTGGATAACCAAGTTATTGTTACTGATACTAGTTAATTAACGTTTTGTTCATTTTTAATAGTTATTGTTAGTTCTAGTTGAATACTTTTTTTCTTTAATTCATGATAATGGAAATGTCATTGGACAGTGTACAGTGTATGTATATAAACTATATAGACTAAATAATTTCCCTCTTGTTCTCCTGATGTTTTCTTCAACATTAACATTACCTTCTCCACCCCAGCACCAACCTGTGTGGTTACTTGTTTGTGTGAAGCAAAAACATTTGGCATGATAGCAAGATGGTGCCTGGTTTAAATCCCCTGACTGGGTCCTTTCTGTTCTCCCCATGTCTGCGTGGGTTCTCTCTGGGTACTCTGGCTTCCTCTCTATGTGTCAGTCCTGTGATGAACTGGCGACTTGTCCAGGGTGTACCCCGTCTCTTGTCCAATGTCTTCTTAGATGTCCCCCATGTCCCAGATAAGGATAAGTGTTGATGGAAAATGGATGGAATAACATTTCAACACAAACAATTTCAATTTACCTCTTCAGTGAACAGCTTCTATCTTCTCAACTACTTCCAAAGAGGTGTTGATCATTTCTTCACAGAAGGTGATCAGATCTTTGACAGCAGCAGAAACAATAAAGCCACTGAGAAACACTTGTCACTTGAAGTCAAACACTTAAGAGGAAAAGGACTTCTGCCTTACTTTATAACACTAAACATACAGTAAGCTTTGAGAACATCTAACTGTAGCAGTGGGCATTTCCTAAAAAACACAGCACATCTGGACTGACTATGACTGTGTGTGTGTGTTTTCCAGCATAAGCACTATTATTAAGCTCAATTAGACCTTGAAACCACTTTGCCAGCCTTCTGACAGTTTAGAAGTTTTGGGAGCCAGAGTGTTTAGAGCTTGGCATTATGTAAGAAGAGAACCTGCACTTCAGTGATAACAGGAAGCTTATATGGCAGGCAGTGGGAAATCTCCATCCTGCACTTAACCTCCATGGATGAGAGATTACGACTGGCAGCTCTGGGTTGCAAAAGAGCACAACCCATTTGTCCTTGGGGCATGTTTATCCATATGGCACGCTGCTGTTACATTTACATTTCACGCAGGGTTTTCCCATCACAAACTCCATCACGATGCAGTAAGTTCAAGGGTTCATGACTTATGTATTTGAAGGTAACTCGGTTTTAACATTTGTTTTATCTCTTCACAGACATTTTGATGTTGAGCACCTTACTTATAGTTACACCAAGATGCTACAAATAAAATCAAACATATTAATGATTGAGGATTGAAGTTGGACAGGCTTCTCATATTCCTCAGTGTGCTTATTCTGTCTTCCAGCATTTTGTCACTTGGTGTGTCTCTTGATGGCCCGTGATTACTGCTGTGATGTAAGAGTGGCTGTTATTTGAATGAGCTGCAATTTGGATGAGCAGTTAATTAAAGTTTAGCTGTTTTGGTTAACATTGCCGCAAGTTCATTTCAGGAGAGAGAGAGGCATGATTTTTCATCTCATGCCACTCTGGAAAACTGCCTTCAAACTATGGATGATAGTCAGAAGTAATGTGTGTCAAAAGTCAGAATAAAGAAATGTAGTCTCTTCTAGCTCATATCGGGAGTCCATAAGAAAGCAGGCTTCCGGGAGGCCATTCCAGAGCCAAGGCCCCGTTACTGAACACACCCTATCCCAAACAAGGTACACCCATCATGCCATGCTGGGACAATCTGAGCAGCCTGGTGGTTCTGTATGGGGTGTGAAGTTCTGAGATATTTGTAGAGGCTGCAGAGAGATTTATAGACAATTAGAAGGATTTTAAAGTTGATCCTGAAGTGAATGGGAAGCCAGTTTCGGAATGTTAGAATGAGGATTATTTGGTCTTGTTTCCTGGACCTCCATTGTAAATGGACTGCAGTGTTTTGAATTAGTTATAGACAGGAAATGGAGGCCTGAGGGATGCCTAGGTAGAGCTAGTTACAGTAGTCGAGGCTAGATGGTATTAGTGCATGAGTGATCAGCATGTGACGGGAGATGCCTGGTTTTTGTAGATAGTTCTGAGGTGGAAGAAAGCAAGAATATAGAAGGAAATTGTTAAATTATTGTGGTCTTTATTTGGTGGAAAACAGCTCTGCACATCTCCTTAACCCACAGAGAAGCAAGAAGGCTAAACGCAAGTTTATTCCTCAAATCTCAAATGTATTATTCCTGAAATACACCTAAACCTGCCTTTTTGTTGCTAACCTAAACCCACTGCAGCAGCACAGGCATGTTTACTGAATAGCTGTCTACTGTGTTGTTGCTTCTACTGAAATGTCTTCCTAAATTTCTTGAATGCAGGCTAACTGTGATGTAATCAACTGGTGTGATTTCATATTTTTAACCATAGTCGACAGTCTCATGCTAAGAATGAAACAAACAATGAATTGATCCAACTAACAAGTACAGTGTGTGTATCCAAAGTCATAGAGCTCCATTGTTATGGTGCAGATTATTATTATTATTTTTTTTTAAGTAGTACACCATGGAGTTCTTTCATGGAGGATTCAAACGGGCACAATTTCCAAAATATATTTTTATTTTAATCCAGAAAATATGGTGTGGTAGCACAAAAAACATTATCCTGCTCTTGGCCTGTATCATCCTCATAAATCACAAAATGTTGAAATAAGTGGAGCCTCTTGAAGGGGTTGGCCAAAGTGCCAGTGCTTGTTGGCAAGAGCGTCTGATCACGCTAAACCCTTAGCATTCCCCTCCAAGTCATCATCCCTTCAAGGCTCAACCATCGTTGTTATTTCCCACATACAGTCCTGTCTTATTCTTGTCTCAGGGTAATCACTGTGATCTCTTAATGCTCCTTTTTGCAGCCTTTACCAACCCCCTTGAAGTTAGTGCTCCCTTGACTGTCCACCTTGAAGGTTTATGAGATCATCAAGACCAACTTAAATGCTTCTTAATTCCCAGATGACGAGCAGTAAAGTCCCTGACAGATGTGAGCGATCTGGGTTTCAGCTTTGCAGTTGCTCCTGCTGCTTGCAAAGTTCTTCTGATGATAGCTGAAAGTTTCTCTGTCTGTGTGATTGTTTTGATGCTTGCATGTGTGTGTGTGTGTGTGTATCAGACACAGGCGCAACTGTTGCTGCTATTAGCAAAGAATATGTTTGAAAAAAAAAATCAATGACTTTGCAAGGATTCACTTTATCCCTGAAAAGAGCACAGAGCACTTCACTGTGAACACATTAAACTTGTGAAGGTCTAAATGCACTTTGCCAGGTATCTCTGCCTGACAGGATGTTGGCTGAAGGTTGTGAACATATAGCAGGACTGGCCACAGTACTGTCAGCTGACCAGGCCAAAGTCAACCACAGGCAGCATATTATCTAGTGTACCATTCGGCATCAGTCCTCACTGGGGGATGCTTCAATGACAAGTGGCTGCTTCTTCCATTACTCAGCCAGCTGCTGCAATTAAGCACCAAGAGAAGATGTATAGGTGGTTTATTTATGGCCAGTCCGTTCACCCTGACGCCCATGTCCTGCCCCTCCCTCCTGCCCTTGGTGACTTGTGCCATTATCTATTTGTCCAGTAAAGTTTTGCCTGCACTTTGCTTGTGGGGTAATTTGTACTTATTTGTATAGCTTCAGTCCCAAAAAAAAAGTTAATGAAAAGTTCTCTCTCCTCTCTCCTCATTTGCTGTAACGCTTAAAATGACCCGAGTTTGTGTTCTTCTGTTTTCTTGACCTCTTGTGTAGGACTGACTGTATTCTCAGAAGTAAAGTGAGACGTTGGTATATCACAACAGAGGGAGGGGTCGGTGTGGGAGGTTACGAACTACAAACAGAACTTTTGTTTTATTTTTAGTTTAGTTCACTGTAACCATGGTCACAATATTTCAAGTCATTTTAGTTGAGTAAACTTAAGAAATAAAGGTGATAAATCAGTAAACACTGACAGGTTACTGTTGTCCTGCCAAAATAGATGCCGAAAAATTGAATATTGAAACTTATATTATAACTTATATTATTATATAATAACTAAAACTTTGCATCCTTCAGTCATAGGAAAAAATATCCTATTTTGCTCAGATGGTTGTCAACGTGAACGACTAAACTAAGATCAAAACATTTAACATTAAAAACATCAAAAATAACTGTGTATGATCTCGAGATGGCAGCATGCTCATTGTTTACTGCACTCGACTGCTGTGGGTAAAAAAAAAGTATGCATGTAAACATAAATTGTTGATTTTACACATCTGTCTTTGCCTATGACTTTAACAAACACAGTGTAAGTTATTTAGCTTTAGATGTGTTGGTCATGTTGTGTTGTGAGTCAGCTGTTCATGTCCCGATTCCAGCTCTGCAGTTAATGCTCAGATATGACATAAATCTCTTCACTGTTGTAAAGAGCATATATGTATATCGGCATGTATATGTATCAGATGATTCACTGTGTGTGTTTACTCAGGTGTACAGAATATAGCAGAACTTCAGTCATCGATCATCACTTTGTTTTCACTTCCCTTAATTAAAATATGTATTTTTGTGCAAAACTGTAATTTGTCTGTTAAAATGTGACACCATGTATTGTTGGAAATTCCTGTACTGGAACTTCAGAGATTTGAACCGGGAAGGTCATTATGCTAACAAGTAAGATAACACAAAGTAATTCTAATCTGCTTCCTCTTGTCTTGTGCTTCCTTCCTGTTCATATCTGTTCTCCACAGCCTCTCTTGTCGTCTCACATTACACTCAGCTTGGTACATTCTGATCATGTCTAATCTCCTGCCCCCCTCTCTCTCTCTCTGCTACCTGGCACTGAGCTCGCTGTGCTGATTCAGCCCGTTGTGATAATGCATATATGAGGGTTCCCAGCCTTGATTTGAAGGCAGTGAAATGCTGCGGGCAGTGGACGGAGGTAATCTTTCTTTCTGTCAAATGCAGCCTTCAGCTCAGTGGGAGTAAGCATGTGACGGACCTCCTCTCTGGTGTACAGTATGGTGCCATTCATGCTCCACCAGAAAAAAAACCTCCAGCCATACATCACCTGCTGTCTGAATAAAAATATACTTTATTGTCTTGAACGTGAAATGTGCATTATGAACTGCTTCAATGTTCCTCTCTCTTTTTTATGTTGCAGGCGACACGCCTCATTGCCCGTAGAAGTCTCAGAGATTCCTCTAAACCTTATTGCCCCTCCATGTAGAAGAAGTTACCCCTGTCGCAAATGGAAGTCGGCATCTTTTGGGTAAATTAAAGGGTTTTTATTGAAGTCACCTTTCCTTCATCAGACCACAACTCTCCAAGCCCATTTTCCTGAATAGTCTCATTACAACAGTCTGTGTCCTGGCGCTAGTTTACAGTATCACTGTTTTTCAGCCTGATAAAACATCTAATTTCTGACCCCGCCATCTCCCATGCTGGTGTTAAGTGTTTCTTTGTTTGTCAGTCTTTTCGTTTTCCTCCTGAAGACTTCCACCAACTGCTGCACACAAACTGGTGGGTGGCCTGCTCAGCCTCCAAATCCACTCAGATAGAAAATGAACAACGCCTATTGCAAGTAGAAGCGCAGTAGGGGAAGGGACTACTTTATGGGATAGAGCTGGCAGAACAGACCCCTGTGTTGACACATCTCTCCCTTTAAAATCTTTTAGGATTACTTCATGAGCAGTGAAAGACTTTAAGGACGTCTTAGAAAATGAGTGACAATCCTCAGTACACTACTACAACTTTGTAGATCACTTGAGGCAGCGTGCTTGCGTAACGCGGCACATGTGGTACAGTAGTACCCCTGCCTGGCTGTCCATGCAGGCCTCCTCTCTTTGGACATCTTTTCCTTGGAGTTCATTACAGCTGCTCAGCAAGGCCCTGAGAGCTCCACAGCAAATGAGGAGAGATGGGGAGAGATGAAAACCCTGAGAGCGTTGAGCAGTGGGACATAGGCTTCAAAAGCTTCATAGCAATTTCAAAGGATTTTTATTCTTGATGCCGCGCTCACTATATATATATATATCAAATATCCAGCACTGAGCTTGAGAGTATTTCTAAATGCTGGTTTGTCCTATAGGCTTTTTGCCTAGCGAGGAAGCAGATAGTGAGTCCTAATGACTCTTGTTTGTTCACCATGTTTATTGATTCTAATTAGCTGGAGAAGAAGAGAGCACAAAGAATGAGTGCTAAACACTTGTGATTACAGTGAAGTCTCGAGCTGTCCCGCTCTATTAGGATGTATTTGCCAAAGAACATGAAGAACAAGTGCACATCAATTACAATTGTCCAGGGAGTTGTGTTTGGATGATGTTTGGGTCAAGCTGGAACTTACAATAGGAGATAGGTGTGTAGATTGGATAACTAATGCAATTATGTTGAATCCCTGAGAGGCATGGAGGAAGTGACACATTGCCACAGATAAAATCACACTGTGAGGCAATATGCTGCTGTACAGTGAAGCAGCTTTCGAGACAGATCATCAGGCTTTTATAGTTGGCAGATATTAGATTAAAGGTGTCAGCAGCAGGAAAAGGTAACAGCGAGAGATAAGAATACTCTCGTCTTTTGGACTTTTCTGCTCTTGTACATGAGAATTCATGGTGATCCTGCTCTTACTGAAACATTATTACATTGCTTAGTTCGCTTTGTTCAATTTTTATTAAATGATTTATGCTTATGTCAGCGGTGATATTAGGTAGAGCAATGGCATTTTTTCATAGCACTTCAGAAGAATGAACGAAAAAAAAAATAGAGCAGAGTCTGTAACATCTCTTGAAAAATATCTGTTTTATTAGCCTCTAAATGTTGCTTAATGCTCCACTAGTCCCATCGGTGAGCTGCTAACTTTCTGTGTCAGATTGATAGGTAGTTTTTTTTCCCATAAGAACTGCTGCAGTTAGATACAGGGTTGATAAGGGGACATAAAACCAAAAACAATGAGCTGGAAGAAGAAAATGCTTCACAAAGCCAAGGAACTTCAGAGTTGTGTTATGTTTTTATACATTGTCGCATGTAGTAATTATACTAGTTGTTATTATGAAACTTTTTTTTTGGTTCAGATTTAAAATAATGTGTTTTATTGCTTTTAAGAAGCTTGTCCTTATGTGTTTGCAAAAAAATTTGGAAAGTCAATATGTTTTCTGAATGTGACACTAAGTTATTCAAATTGATTTCACAAAGGTGGAGAGACATGTAAAAACAGGAAGCCTCTGTAGTAATTACAGTAATGTAGTATTCTGAATGAAGTATCATTTTGTTTTCCATCCAGCCACTGGACATTAATAATAGGTCTAACCAACAATGTTTATAATAAAGCAGGGTCAGTACAAGTGTTATATGAGTTATGCTGGACAATAAAAGTGAAAAAAATAACTGTATACCGTATATTAAAAATATATTATGACACAATATCAATTCACCTTGGTGGTGGTGACTTTTTCAACAGCTGTTTCCAAAGTTGAACTTTAAACCTCAGCTTATGCCTCCTCAAAACATCTTCAGTTCTATTGTAACTGGACAAACTCCACCAATCCCGTGGAGGTCATGTGATATGCACCGTTGGGGAGACGCAGCACTACAACAATTTACCAGTAGTAAAATGTGTGTCTTCTCATTCGAGAAATAATTAAGCAGCTAGCTGGTTTGACCTTACAGAGCAGAAAAAGGGTGTGATAAATCAGACCACGAGCACTGAAGAGCTGGTCAGAGGGCCACCAGCTGGTCTGGTGCTAGTCCTCCTCCCATTCTGCTCCATTATTCTCTCGATCCTCTACTGCAGGAGTTCACCAGCACTGGTGATATGGTCTCTAGCTCCTGAACAGTTACTAGTTAGTTGTTTCCAAGGTCAAGAATAAACTTAACTGTAAATGTAGTTTGGGCATATTGAGATACTTTGTGCTACTTTGTGTACATTAACTTCCTCAAAACCATCCATTGTTCCAGGACACATGCTTTTTAATTTGAATCTTTGGAGCTGTACACACACTATGTTCTGTAAATGTGTGTACAGCATGAGTGTAAAGCACTGGAGCTGTTGACTCTATTCGGCATGTGTTTGTGGTCATGCTGTTTTGACTCACCTGCACAGGTGTGCACCTCCTCAGTAATGTTTGCCAATGTGGTCGCTCAGATAAACCAGGCTCTGTTTCAGCATATTGCCAGTACAGGAATCCACAGAAATTCCTTCTTCATGTGGGATAGGTTCATTTTTTATTGTGGTCTGTTTTTGATCTGTTTGGATCTGTTTGATTTTTAATGAAAGCTCAGTGAGGGTAACTACAGGCTTTCATAGCCTTCCAGTGCCTGATGTCAGTGTAGTTGTCTTCGGCCTTTTGTATTTGTCGATATGGTCTCTGCCCAGTGGTGTCCAAATTACTTCCAGTTTGTGCACCATTGGATGGTATGAATGAGAAAGCAGCTGGTGATCTGGTTAAATGGCTTTTCTGTAAACCTCCATATCAAGTCCATCTCTTTGTATTGCAGTCTGCACATTCAGTATGGAAGTTGATGTTCCTCCCTCTCTAGGGTTTCTTCCATGGACTCTCTGTCTATAGTGGTGAACACCAATCAGCCTGTGGTGCTGTCATGTTTCTCCTTGTACTTAGTTGGCTTTAAGCACATATTGAACAAAAAGCACACCTGGTCTGGGTTGAGTTTCATTCTGTTATGTTCGCCACTGCTGATGTCACCGTCAGATATACTGTCATCAGCTTCTATTTTATTGTATTGAAACTTGCAGGCAGTCCCTTTGCAGACCTTTTTTATTTGAAGTGTAGTGTTGCTTAGCAGAGTTGCAAGGATAATGGTAAAACAGCGTAGCCTGTGTAGTGACTGATTTGCTTCTTTGAAATGGAGGTAATGGTATACTGCAGATGGTTGTCTACTGCGTTTTTGTCTCTTGGGCATTCTGTTACTTCTTGTATCAGATTGTTGGGTTCTCAGTCGTTTCATAGGTATTAAGGCCAGAGTACGCTTGAACAGAAGTGTTTACATCTGTTTCAAATAGCAACACTTGAAGGTGGATAGAAAACCCTGTCATCCCAGAGAGCAGTGAGATGCGAGGAATTGGGATAATGACGCACATTTTTGGACAGTCCAGCCTCCTATCAATGTGTAATGTGAGCATGTTTGTTGGATCATTGTGTTCAGAAAGTTACAAATATTGCCAAATGCACTGGCAAGTCTGAAGCATACTAACACCTTTGGTGTTGCTAAGAAGGGCACGTTTTTTGGAGTGACTTCATCAACACGGTATACCTTCCACTGTCTGCTTGCATGATGTTCATATTTGATTTATCATCATCAAGTTGCCATCGTCTCCTGTGTGATTGCATAGGTGTTAACATTGACATTGTTCCGTTGGATGACAGACTATTTGGCAGCTGATCAACAACTGGGATGTGTTCAATAGTCAGAAATGTTGAACTAGACATGCGTACACTAATTTAAAAAAATGACCCAATCTGAAGGTAGCGAAACAGCATTAGATCCATTCCAAATAGCCCAAAGTGCAGTCAACCTGAACACATCCTAATAGAAAGAGACTGGTCGAGGTCAGGCGTGAGTTCCTCAGAACTGAGTGGTGTTGTGATTCCCTGAGCTACAACTTCCTTCCTTCCTTCTGACAAAGAGTTTGCAAAGCTCTTTGTCAGACAGGTTATTTCACCATGTGGTCAGTGTTAACCTGGCTAACCTTGTGCATCTGACTGTGGCCCTTCCACCAACATCTGTGTCTCTGGGTCTCAGTAGTGTTGCTGGCTCAGGAAAACAAAGATGCTAATGTGTTCTTTTGTCTCTCTTTGCTGACTTGTGGAGTAAGCTGTGCATGTTTAATGAAGTCTGACCACCACTATGGTGTTGCCCCAGGTAATCACAACACCAACCTCTAATGCAGTTGATGGTCTTTTACAATTAGTACCTTGGTGGTGAAATTAAATTGTCTCATATGTTCATCCTGCTGTTGTTCTTCGCCTATTGATGCCATTATGTCTGCATTTATTGAGGGACCCTTATTATTATTATTATTATTATTATTATTATTATTATTATTATTATTATTTTTAGTCCTTACATTTGACTTTGTATCTCATTCAGGATGTGTTCAATATGGAGTAAGTCATCTGAATGAGCTAAACTGTTAAAAAACAACAACAAAAAACAAAAAAAAACAAATGTGCTGGCAGTTTCTGACTTTATCAGGATAAACTATGAAATCATCAACAGTTTTTCACCTTGCATTTCAGGGCTTTTCTTTGTGTCTGCTTCGAGACAAAAATCATCCTGTCAGTCCAAAGTTGCTTAATTCAGTCCACACGCTGCCTGATGCAACAAAATATTAATTTGCCCCTGGCTCACGTTGGTATTATTTTGTGCTGAGATGCATAGTGAGTGGCTGGTTTACTCACTCCACAGTACCCTTGACAAATGGCTGCACTGCTTTGTGTGTGTGTGTGTGTGTGTGTGTGTGTGTGTGTGTGTGTGTGTGTGATCTGCAGGCAAGCTGTGTACGGGTAAAGTTAGCCTCACACCACTCAGTCAACTGTGCCTTCATTTCATCTCTGCACACTTTGATGTCGACCGGCTTACTGATGTATCCGTCCCCTCCCAAATTGTAGCCCTACATCACTCATCATTACTTGTCAGGCTTATGTTTCCATTCTGTACTTTCTCTATCTCTGTTGCACCAACAGTTGTCATCCCTGCATTTAGAAAACTTGTCATTACCGGCCTGTTCTGAGATTATATTGAAGTCATTCAAAATAACAGGGAAACGAGTGTGACTTGAGATTTGGTTGTCTCGGCACCCGCGGCTCCTGATGATGAAGCCACTGTCTCCTTTCTGTCTTGAGGAAGCTATTGTTTTGTTTGTAATTAAAATCATGTTCAATTTCCTACGTGGTGCTGGAGCTGGGAAAAAGTTTCCGATTGTTCCTTGCATCTGTGTGATTGTTTGGGATTGTGATGCAGCATTCGGCACATGCAACTGGATGAGATTTATAAATAACCACAATGCCTGTGATTGGAGCTGGGGGAATATTTATAGATTTCCATGAATACCCTGCCCCAGTTGCAATTCATTTGAACAGAAGCAGGCGTGGGCAGACATTCTTTTTCACCTGAGTGGGTGGCCTTTCCTCAACACATCTTTAGTACTGTTAAATGACATCATGTGTGCTTTGTCATTCTCTTATCGCTGCCCACAGAACTTTTTGTGCAATGTGAAAATGACAATTGAACAACTTCAGAGTGGCAGTCCTCATTTTACATATCAGAGTTCACCAGTCACGAGGAGTTCAACCAGTGACAAAAATTTTCAAATGTCGCTTCTAAAGTCTGAAGTGACATCACCTGAGTGTCTCAGCTTGTTCTCGTAGACTACAAAATGTGACAGACACTTCTGAGTTTGTAAGACTTGACTTGTCTAGACTTTGTAATTCTACTAAAGTAGACATTTACAGGGTAAAGAGGGTCGAACGTTTCTGTTCAACATGTTAAGTTGATTTGACTTAAAGTGGTGTATAATTATGTTAAGGCAATGTCAAAATATTAGTTGATTCCACTAAATTATTTTAGGAAGCTTGTCAAACAGAAGATGTGACGTGTGGGTCTAGAGGATTTTGAGGTGAGCTTTGCTCGCGCTTCGTTGAGTCATATGAGTTTAATTAATTAATAATGAAATTCATTTTATTTTCTGTTGAGTAATTAGTAATGTAATGACTTTTTAATGAGTAAGATCTAATGGATAAATGATTTCTAAAGCAGCTTGCCCAACACTGCCAATGAATGACACTAGTGAGTAGCATTATGGGACTTTGGGTTTTTTAAGCTGGATATCTCAGCATGTGCTGCTTCAGTTTTAAACATTCTTTTAAAAATCTGACTCTTTAAAGTCCCCTAAGATTATGTCAGTGTAAATTCCAAGGGTGCCCCTTTAAGTTCTGTGCTGTTTGGTTATTGTGTACCACAGGGCCTCAAATATTGCAGCTTAGTAAGACTCTAACAGCTCAGTAGCACAGCTTTGCCACACTCAAAGAGCAGCTCATTCTCTAAACCTGCTCCTTGCAGACACACGAAAAGGAGGATTTTGTGTGACAAGCAAGTTTCATGTTTTTCAATTGAAATAGTTTTTTTCCACTAATGAAAGGATTTTTATCTCTCAGCCAAGAGAGATAACAAGTGTGTTATAAATCTAAGCATTCAGGTCTGCTCCTGACAAACACTTGTGTATGTTGTACAATGAGGCGAGCTAGCTGTCAATGCCTTTCTGCTCGCTTAGCAGAGTCCTGATCAAGAACACCCGCTGGGCGGAAGCAGGGTCTGTACTGTACGTTTCCCCCTCCATATCATGAATGGCTACTTTCTCAGCACAACATCCTCCTCTCCTTACAGTATCCTGCATATATATATTTTTTAATTTAACAATTTTTTTGTATGTTTTGAACTTGCTAGAAGTCTTCTTTCTTGTAGTTTGCTGATAGCTGTGTTGCAGCTTCATTGATCATTATCTCCAATCAACCTCACTAGAACAGAAAAAATGCTGCTTTGTGCTCTTATAGTCAGAGAAACTAACGAGCATTCTTGATTCCCAGTAATGGCTTTGTTTGTATTATCTCAATTATTGGCTCCTGTTAATTTCCTCCATCTCACAAAACTGCAGTGTCCCGCCTGCATGGGAGCCAGTTGATATACGATGTGAGGGACCAAGCAGACTACAGCGCTACTCCCCCTGGGCTAAAACCGCCAATGATGGGAGGCAAGCAGCAGGGAAGGAGCGCTATTTCATCACTGTTAAAGGCTGGGTAATAGGGCCGCACCAGTGGCTGGGCTATCACAGGCCCGCTGCCTCCAAAAGGCAGTTAATTAACTTTCCATCGGCTGTGAGAGGATGCATGGGGATGTGCGAGCTGGTCCGACAGCCCCATGATGCAGCCTGCAGAGCATGGATATGTAGCGGACCAACTGACAATCCTGCTGGGAGGCTCAACGTGAGGTACCACACTGGGAGTTTCTGGAGGACATACTTCTGCTCTGTCAATTTAGAGCTGGATCCACGTAAATAAACGCCCAGATTGTTTAGATAATGTCTCCTTTCAGCTTCCCTCTGGGCCTACTTTTTGGGCTCTTAAACATTAACTTTTGCAGAGAATGGACATGCTGTGTTACTCTTTGTTTCACTACCAAATGCCACAGCACCAAAAAGACAGAATTTAGACTTTTATGCCTCTGCACCGATGACAGCTGTGGCCGAAGGCAATATATTTTTGTGTTGTCCGTGAGCACGAAATCTCAGGAACACCTTGAGGGAATTTCTTCAAATTTGGAAAAAAATAACTCCACTTGGACTCGCAAATGAACTGAATAGACTCAGGTGGTCACAGATCAAATTCAATGTCACTGCGACCCCACAAAGCACGCCATAACTCATACGCTCATAATTCATACGCTGATTATGACAAAATCTCACACAAAAGTCTAACGGGATAAAATAATGAAGTGATGACATTTTATATTCAAAAGGTCGAAGGTCAACTTCAGTGTATCATCATAATGTCCTAAAAAAACACTTTTCTGCCCATCACACGAGGCCAAAAATCAGGAACAGGAGGGGAGACTGTTACTGTATTTGACAATGAATCTCAGCTGCCCACCTTGAGATCTTCTGTGCTGCTGGGTTGTAGATGTGTGTAGTGTACCCACCTTTTAGAATTTGTTCTTCTTTGCAGTTACATCTGCATTTGAAGCACTGTCTACTGTCACGGTTACACCCTTTGTGTTCAGAATGAGATTTATTAGCCAAGCACATGAGAATGCTGACCTCCAAGCCTCGGTTCCACCACCCCAGACCAACACTGTGAATGGAGAACTAGCTGCTACAGACTAGAGTTGTCAAAAAGTAACAATACTTTTATACCTTTTAGAAAGCATGTAGTATTGAAGTTGAAAAAAACACACAACAACAACAACACACACACACAAAACTAGTGGACTACCTCCACCCCGCTCTCCTCCCTCTGTGTGGTCTACTGACACACAGTTCACACGGCTCAGCTGCAGAGACACAGAAAGAGATGTTCTCCGGTATTATGTTGAAGACACAAACACAGCTTTCATTTCACAAGCACGGAGCAGAGTAAAGCAACAGTGAACACACCTGCGTGGTGCAGATGTCATTGGGTACCACATTAGTTTTGAATGGCTGCGTCATTAACATGCGGCTCACCTGCTGCTGTGAAAATGGAATCGTGGGTGAAAGAATCCAAAATGTGAGTTTTGTTTTCTGGGTGACTTCATGAATAAAGTTAGACTCAATAAAAAATACTGCTGCTCCTGTATGATACAGACAGAGGCGGGGTGAGCTGGTGTGTGTGTGTGTAGTAAGAGCCAGAGGTGAGAAGTGTGTGTGTGTGTGTGTGTGTGTGTGTGTGGGAAAGAGAAGGAAAAGCAAGGTGAGCAGAAGATTCAAGTAGTTTGTGAGCAAAAATAAGATGAATTAAAATGGTGACATAAGAAATAACCTACTATAAATATGGTAATGTATTCAAATCAAATTTAATACCCACCACAGTTACACTGTCATTCTGTGGGAAACAATCCAACTGTCCTCAGTATGTGTTCAGCAGCACTGTGTGCAGGCTGATGTGGTATCATACTGTAAGAGGTATTGAGTATTTTTTAATACTACTACTGGAGGAGTTCAACCTCACTGCACACTGATAGATCTGCAGGAGTCTGTGGCACATGCTAAAGGATCTGAGTCTCTTCAGAAAGAACACTCTCCTCCGTCCCTTCCTGAAGAGTTCAGTCCTTGCATGAGTCCACCCTCTTCACTTCTTCTCCCTCAGTGACAACCATGACAATGGGCCTGCTGTTCCTCTGGTAGTCCACCACAGGCCCATTGCTGTTTCTGACAGCAACATTCAGGTAATCGCTGTTGCACGATGTGACAAAGCTCTCTATGACTATAATAGAACGAATGTAGTGATAACTTACATACACGTCACTACATATATTACATTAGTCTGGACCAAGCTGCAACCTCTGTAGCTGGGAAGTGAAGCCAAATTGCCAAAACCTGCAGTTCCTCGAGTGGCTACTTGAAGCTGGCTACAGTTACAGTACGAGTCAGTCTCCATAAGTTCCCATGTTAAAATGTCCAACTTCACAGCAGAAATAAACATGTTTACAGCCTGGTACAAAAAACAGTTTTGGTCTCTATAGCTAATTTACCCGTTCATGACAACTGTACTGAGGGTGAATTTATATACAACTCACCTGTTCAAATGATAGTAAGGCTTAAAGTTATGAAGAAATAAGAGCTTGGCCACTTTGATTGATAGGTTGGTGCAATTACAGATAGCTTATTAGAGCACCCAGGCATCATTCGACCCGTCTCAGGTCTGCTAATGATCCACATCTCTGCCGATTTTTAGATTAGCCGGGAGGCGGAAGAAGCAGTACAGCCAACATGGCAGCAACCAGAGAGCTTCAGCATGGTTCCTCAGAAAACTGCGGGGGATGTCATGCACACACTGTCCGTTCTTTACACTGCCTTTAGTCTGGACAGACATGGATATAAACTGTATGTTCATTGTTCATTGGTTTCAGAGGCGTACAACTTCAAGATTTTTTATTATCTAACATTATCGGCCCCTGACAAAAATCATTTTCCTTAAGCCTAAGACCAACTTCACAGCCTGATAAAGGAGTCAGTTAGGGGTCACAGCCAGCTCAGATGTGTGTAAACGCTGTAAAACATTGTGGACAGCAGAGATCACAAGGATAACATTGCTTGATTGTATGTATTATGGATATGTGTGAAACCAAATTATAAGTGCCTGCTCTGCCATGCTGCTAAATTTTCATGGCAGCTCACACAATAATTGTTATGTAACTTTGTTAAAATCTCACACTTTGTTTCTTTAGAAAGTCTGATGAAAGGAAGAGATTGAATTCAGTCACAGACTGAGTTAAGTCACAGACAGGCAGAGGAACCAAGGCTAACACGGATGTGGCGTCTGTAAATCAGATACACTCTTCTTCTTAGCCAAACATCACTGCATCACAGAGCTTCCAGACATATATTTATCTTTGCCAGTAAAACCAGTAATGCAAATGTTAATGTGGGTCCTACTACAAAGTTCTCTGTGACCATGTTAAATTCCACCATATAGCATTTAACTGTTTCTAAGACTCAAAACCTCTGCAGCTCAACTTTAGGTGGCATTTGCCACATTACCTGCTTGACACCATTCATAATGAAATGTTGTGGGTGGGTCCTGCAACCTTTCAAAGCAAAGCCTGCACTATCAACAGACTTGTAAGGCCAGTTTGATGGCAGATGCTGTCGTAATAACCTTTCCACCATTTTTCTCTTCCCAGCAGGGAATTCTAGACCCTCCCAATAAACAGAGGCTGCTTACGTCTGATTGATGGATGAAGTTTGTGAAGTCAGTCATCTTGTTTAAACCTTTTTGTCCGACTCAGTCGAAATATTTTCATGCGTCTTGTGATATTGTCTGAATGTAAGCTGGGTTTCACCTGTAGCCTCGCTTAGTCCGGCTCTTTTGTCATTCTACATTCATCTCAGCAGAGTCCAACTTCCTGTTACAGTGTAGTATTACCACAAATCTCAGCTGAAGTACTGTTCCATAGTTCAGAGATTTACACGCTCCGATGAATTGCTCATTTGTTGACAGCCATCAATTTAACTTCACAAGCAACAAGCACACTTGGTACACTCAGGGGGGATGGAAGTGAGCGGAGAGATTAAGTGTGAGGAAGTCCTGAAATGACCCTCCTGTCTGTACAGATAAGTACTGTGGATGCCATTTAAGTCAATATGCAATCAATAAATCAATAATTCTCCATAACTGCTTATCCTCATCAGTTTCATGCAGGTAATAAATAACTGAAGCAGCAAATACAAAAAAATCAAAATATAAATGTGTCAAGATAGTTCAGCAATGAATATATAAATATATTTTTATTTTATTTTATTAGATGACATTCAAAGTATTGCTTTTTTTTTTCAGGGGACTCCTATTTGATAATTCCGCATTTATTTTAGAGCTAGACTGATATTGGTCCATTTAATGAGCTGATGGGCCTATCACAGATAAATCATATCAGCGTATGAATAAAAGAAGCTTAGGGTTACAATACTGGCTGATATCAATATTGGAAGTTTTAACTCTCATCTCATCTCCTAAAATCCAGTGTTGGTCAAGTGCTTATTTATTATCACAAAACATTTTTTCTGAGACCGACTGAGGCCAGTTTGATGAGCCTCACAGCTCTTAGTTTGCTGTGCTAACTGTTGATAGCTGCTATCTAGTTAGCTAAGTTAGCCGTGCAGCTAGCTGTCCTATTGGGTGGCTCTGCACGGCTGTGAGCTCGGGAGCTTTGCCGAGAGGAGGAGCAGGGGGACCCGGTGGATAATGCCACGCAGGAGTAGGCACCACAACCGAACCGCAAGCAGGCAACAGAACCGAGCTCAGCAGCATATACTGTAAAGTTATCACTTCATCATAGTGATCATATATATAGTTTTTTTGTTCAGTTTAGCCCACCTAGCAGCTCTCTCCCCCTCTCTGTGATGTGCAGAAGCCAATCGATTGTGAATTTGGCTCTGCTGGATAGTTTTTCCGCGCTCCTGGGAGTTTCTCAGCGTTGAAATAGACTCTTTGGGGCTGAGGATTGGCACTGCTGAGAAATGTGAGGGGTTTTTGCAGAGTGAGCTGCACTGCTGGCCAGCAGCAGCCGCAGCAGCGACATTGATCCCCTGCTTTCTTTTCATTAGCCCCCAGCCAGATGACACAGAAATGGCTCCACATCAAAAGAACACTATGAAATCAAACACCACAATGTGTTGCTTACTAGACTTTTAACAAACGCCCAGCTGGTGTCACTGACACAAATATGTTCACCACCCACGTTGATTGTAGTTGCTGCTCAGAGTCAGTTTAGATCACATTAAAATGGTTGCTTTTTCTCTTTCCATGCTGCAGTTTGCACAGCTTTTGTACAGTTACTGTGTGACCTCCAAAGCTGACAATGAAGGCAATAACTAACTGAAGAGATTATTTGATGGAGGTGTTTATTTTCTTGTGAACTTTTGTTCTGTTCTCTCAGTTTTTTTTTTTTTGGAGGGGTCCAATAGAAAAGCAATTTTCTTTTTGATGTCTGAAACATAAATTCATACTTGTTCACCACTGTGACCTGGACTCATGGGCCTAACTGCAAAAGTTTTTTAGAATGCAATTTTTTCACCTCCTAAATTGGCTCGTGTTCATGTTGTAATTGATCTCCTTTTTTATGCATTAATGATTTTTTCTTGGCAGTGGTTATTCTTGAAGGTGGTATAGAGAACTAGACTCAGCATTACTTCAAAGTCCGGGACTTTTCATTTCTCCAGCTGTCTGGAAGCAGTTTGTAATTTGAGATTAGGGACCATCTGGGAGGGTAGAGGGTGAAATGTAATCCCAGAGTATTCACTTACTGGGTTTCAGCACAGCTTTTGGAACAGAACAACACATTGGATTTTTCTGCAGCCATGATGTGTTATTTTCTGTGGTGCTGGGCCAGAGACCGTCCACATGCATTGCGGCATTTGCTGTTGTTGAATGTGGTTAGCATCACCAACAGAGACCCTGTCCCTCTGTAAACTAACATTTATAATGTCTACCATCCGACTGCACTCAATGAGCCGATGGTCAGCTTGATATACACACACAAGTCCTCTTTAATGTCTTCACTAGGACTATACCTAGATTGAGCCTCGGGACAACATTGTTGCACTGATTAGAAGCTTTGTTTTCCTTTATAGCAGCCATTACATCCTTGCCAGCTCTTCCCATTAGAGCTGTCTGCTGGAGTTCAAGTGTTCCTAAACTCTGAGAGTGTGATAAGTTTTCAGAATGAATGGCTAGGTTTTGGAATAGGAAGGGATAAAACTATGCCTATTTTAAAAACACAAACAATAAAGAAAGGACGTGATTAACTTGTTTCCACTGTGGCACCCGCATGTAACTGACAACATCAGCTGTGGCTCCTTCAGTTTAAGACATTAATTAAGGTACGACATGTCGCATTTCAGCATCAACAAATCATTACCATGTTAATTTGGATTCATTAGTTTAATTATTGTAAACAAACAAGACTATTGCCAAGAAAAGAGCTTTTGTGCCACTGAGGTTCCATTTGTTGGATCGCTTTTTTCATTTTGCAAGCAAATAACAACTTCTTTCAACTATTTTTTTGAACAGAATCATTTCAGCCTGACAGCATGACCTGGTCTACTATTAGCTGTGATTGGATTCAATTAGATCATGTTATTAATGGCCAGAGGGGAAACTAATTTGATTGCAGTAAAAAATAAAAAAGAGGCCATGTAACGAGCAGACAACATATGAAATGAAATGAAATGAAATGAACAAATATTCCAACAGGATATGAGTGTAGTTCAGGAGCTCATCCAGTCAGTAAATCAAAACGCTATGTATATATAATAGATAAACAAATTAATAAATCATCAGTAATGCACCTGAAATGGAACAAATAAAATAAGTAACAAAGGTTAGGCATGTAGGTATGCAGGCATACTGTTGTGTTAGCATTCTAACATTTGGTAAATAGCGTTAAACGCAAGGTTGAATTGGCTGAAAAAAGAAGTACCAGAAATTGCAGTTATCCGAGTGGCCACATGAGGAGGCTTCCTGCTAACATGAGTTAATCCATAAGTGACCATGACGGCCAACATTAGCTTTGGTAACCGGCAGCCTGGTACAAAAAACAGTTTTGGTCTCTATAGCTAATTTCCTCATTCATGACAACTGTACTGAGGGTGAATTTATATACAACTCACCTGTTCAAAGGATATTAAGGCTTAAAGTTATGCAGGATTAAGGACACAGATGCTTTGAATGGTAGTAAAATGTCCACTAAAACTAAACTAACTAAAAAAATGTTTGCATTAGTTGGTGTGTCATGTCTTTTATTAGGCTTATTTTGGATACATGCAACAACAAAAAAAACAGTGTTCTTACATGTGTCCCTTTAGCAAATGAAATGGTGGCCTGAATGAAGATGTTTATAAGTAATTCTCAGTGATGCAGGTGTAAAGCATTTAATGAAAGTGAAAGTATAAGAGTGCTCCAATAACTCCCCCTTCTTCCACTTGTTCTTTGAGGGCTCAACTATTTGTCACAGAAGAAGGCCCAAAAGCACAGCAACTAGCTATTGATTGCCTTAATGGTGTTTTCAAGTGACGCCCGAGTGTGTGTGTGTGTGTGTGTGTGTGTGTGTGTGTGTGTGTAATTGCGTGGCACAAGACAAGAGAATAATATTTGTTTCAAGATACTCAATCTGATCACAAAGACCACAGAGCATTAAGCCTGTACTGAGCATACACATTATTTGATTGAGAAAGTTGCAGGGTATTTGTCTTCTGTGTAATCATGGAGCCGGGCATCATGAAAGCACTGAGCTGTGAAGGAACTACAGTTGGCCTTTATGGCTTTCTATTTCCACTGGATTCTCACAGGAGAGAGCACTTATTATTATATTTAGCCTATAAATTTTGTGATATTAACATGGCCTTTACTTTGTCATTAAGATAGCTACAATATTATTTGGAAATGCCTCGGGACATTGTTGAATATGTTCAAATTGGCTTTTCCAGGTTTGAAATACTGTCTAAGTAAGAGATTGAGGTTTCCCCTATACATTAATCATAGTTTTCAGCCTGAGGCAGAGTAGAGCTGCGTTTATTAGACGCTTTAAGTTAAACTGCAGCCTTTTTCCACAGCAGCAGCAGTGGGATTCCACAGTAATTTCTTGTTATATATGAGAAAATGTTCCACATGGAAATATAACACAGTGGTTTATACAGAGGTGTGACCGCTGGAGTTTCTTTGCTCCAAACAGCCAAAACAGTATAGACATTAGTTGTAAGCTAACAAGCAACAATGTACCAATTGTGTGTTAGCTGCAAGCTAGCAATGTACCAATCAATCAAGTTTATTGTCACATGTAATAGTGAAATGTCCCGTCAGTCTCAAGACGCTTTCAGTGGTGCGGCTACAAATCTTGCAGCATTTGAGAAGACACCTGGAATTCTCTCAAATACCTGAGGACATCTTGTCTATGTATCACCAGTCTGCCTACTATCAAAGAGCTTGAGCCTTCAAGGTACTTGGAGCTGTCTATCCTCTACACTGGGGGGGGGGCAATGTAGGGAGTAGTTCGTTCCTTGCTTCTTGTGCTTGTGTATATATAATATATAATTACCTGGAAATAAGAATCATTATGTTTTTGTTGCCTTAAAAACAAGCTGCCCTGATTTCCCAACAGGTTTTGTAGCCAAAGTTCCTTTAGGACGTTGACCCTGAATACACTGACCTCCACAACACATGTACACATGATCAGTGTGATTCTGGCATTGAAATATTATAATTTTACTGCAGAGAAGAATGGAGAACAACTTCATTTTCTGCATCTCTGCACTCCCGGAGTTCTGTAAGTCTTTATTCACTAATCCTACCAGGACTTGAGAAAAATCTCAAACATGACAGAAAATATCAGAGAGCATGGGAATACCAAGTTAGCATGCAAACAGTGTTTGCATGCTAACTTCTGAGTCCCTAACATTCTGGTTAGATGTGTTGTAGGATTACATGTGTACATGTGGCAACCAACACATGTTGAATGTGATTTCCTTCCTTGATCAACTATTGGCAATCAGTTAATTGCATAATTGTTTCAGCAGCGATCATTTTAAATGACCAGAAATGTGCACCTTTTAATTTTATTGCTGTCAGAAAAGTAGGTTACGCCAACAATATAGTTGCCATGGTTACTTATCACAGTGATACAGTGGTACATGGAGTCAAACATACTGCCTCAAGTAAAGTTCATATGCATAAATGTAACTTTTGAGTGAGTGTATAGGATTTGGTGGTATCTAGCAGGTAGCTGCTGATTGCAACACCCTCGCTTGCTGAGGAGAAACTACAGTGGCAGCAAAATAAGCAGAAAACGCAAAAAATCCTATTAAGTGTCGGTGTTTAGTTTGTCCAGTCTGTGAGTATCTGTGATGTCCGTAGATATAAAGTTTCATTCTAAGGTAACAAAAACACAATGGTTGTTATTTTCAGGCGATTATACACTAATGAAAACATGGTTTTGAATATTATATTTTATTTCTACCATATTCTGTGAATAGGGTTTTTAATAGTGAAATACAACATACAATTCAACTAATTTAGATTCTTATATAGATATTTAAATATATCCTATATTGCATAATAATGTGACTATGGATGGAAAAGTACTGCACATTGTCCACACGCAACAGACTGCCTCCTCTAATAGCACATGCTTGAGGGGGCAGCAGGTGTTGTGGCGGACCAGTATATGTGCAAATAAAAGCTTGATTGGTGCCCTCGCAGCAGCCAGAGGAAACAGCTTGCATGAAGGTAAATCAATGTGGATAAGTTCATCAGTTAATTCCAGGTTAATGGTATTACTGATGCTGCTCTGCTGTCTGCTCTTTGGGACAAAAGGTCAGCCTCCACCCATTAAGAACACATGCAGGTACTGCTTGACTGGCTAACTGGCTGGCTGGCTGGAGCAGTATGCGCGCACTGTACTGATGCCACTCTCGGCCGGTTGTATTTTTTGCGTCACAGAGCTCGATCGCATCCGTGTTGCTGCTGTCGTCTGCTTTGTGTCGAAAGTAATTAGCGATGGATTGTTTATCAGAGGGAGGGAAGGGCGCGATAGTTCCTGATAGCTTGACTGCCAGCCCCACCCCCTCACACACACACAGATGTACACACACACACACACACACACACGAGGTCCCTCCTGTGCGATGGAAAGTGCCTAGGTTCAGTACGAGCCTCCTCTAATGACAAGGGCGTGTGTTGCAGTGTGAAGGGCTGTTATTTTCTGACATGGGAGCAATTTAACACATCGCAGCACATTGTGAATTAAAGTAAAGCAACCAATTCTTCTTCTCCCTCCAAGAACAAGATCCTGAATATGAAATCTGACATTAGACCCGACCGCTGCCAAAATGACCTTTTCAACAAGGCCCAACGACTTCATCCACCTCTGTCTTTGGGCATAATTTTTGTCTTCTGGGTGTTGGAACAGCTGTAGTTTACAAAGCCTCACACCTTCTGTGCTCTGTCTTTCTCTCTGTCACTAATGTGAGGCCTCTCTCTTCCATTTCATATACACTCCTTTATGTTAACACTGTGCATAAAGAAACAGAAATAGCTGGCATTTGCTCAGCGGTTGTAATTACCACTTTATTATGGCAACCTTTGTGGCTCTCTTGTCCGAGGTACAACCTCACACCAGATGATGAAAGAAGTAATTTCCTTGCAAACATAAACCCTGGGTTCTTTCTGCTTCATTAAAATGAAAGTGATTACCACAGGCAGGGATTTACCCCGATGTTGTACAATAGCAAATCTATTTCTCTGCATGTTACGTAACTTTCTGGACCTGGAAAAATGCCACTTGTCCTCTCTCTCTCTCTCTTGCTTACTAACCGTATGCACTTGCAGCCACTCAACTTGATGGCGGGATTTTACTCATGCTCATCCTCACAAGGCGAAGACTTTCACATAGGACAGTGCCCTGGCCCCCCTCATCCCTCAGGAGCACCAGCGGGTGAAGGAACAGTGTGTCCTGCTTTGGCCATGTGTGTTGGTGGATGATGGGTGATGAGAGACAGCTGGTGAGTGACTGGGAGGCAGCCAGCGCATCCTTCAGTATCAGTCACATGGAGGTCGATGTCTTAACTGGGCCCTGAGGAGAGGGGACGCCACCACCTGGCAGCCAGGAGTAATGTTCCTACAAACTGAGAAAAAGTAATCTTGGCTAAGAAACATATTGCAAATTATGACACACAATTTTTGGAGAATATTAATGAGGCTCTATCTGTATTGCTGGAGTCTTTCCGGTGCCACCGAACCCTGCTCTGTATCAGCTTATTAAAACAACACTTTGTTCCCCAACAAAAGACATGTGGGTATTTCAGAGGGAAGAGAGAACGAACAAGTGTGCTTTATGTTTTGGCTACAGGGCTAATATCTTTGTAATTGGTGTTAAGCAGCTGCTTGGGCTTTACATATTGATGTGCTGTAGCTGCAGCAGTAAGCGCTCCACCCTCCTCTCGTTTACAGGCGTTTAAAGGCAGCAGCCCTGCATGGCGTCTCCACCTCAGATCTATTGGAGAGTGTTGATCTCGCTAAAGTGTGCCTCACTGCGCCCTTGGGGAGAAGAGAAGGGGCTGCGCCAAGCTGTAATTGATAGATTGATGGTTCACCCCTCTGGTGCCTAAGGGAAAACAACATACACCCCCCCCCTATACACACACAGAAAGCATACACCGCCATGTATACACACACACATACAGGGCAAGATGCTGAGATTGTTGCATCTGGATCGACTCCAGTGATGGAGTCTTGAACAGATTACCAGTGCTACCCACTCTGTGTTTTTTTAGTGTTTTCTTTTAATTACTATGATTGTATGTGCATGAGCTAATTGATCCGTGACTCTGCCACAACTTTGGAGGTTAGTTCATGCCAAAGGGGGTAGTGGCCTAGCATGACATCAGTCAGATTATCTGGTGCAGTTGTAATCAGCTAATCACTGATGGTGCATCACATGTTTGCTGCACTCACTGTCCACGGGCTGACTCTGGCTGCGGTCTTTCCTTCCAGAAATGTGCACATCATTGTTCATGTGACGCCACGTTCCAATAGGAACACCCACTTCAAGGGCATAACAAGACTTTGTTCTGCTGCCGGCGAGCCAAGTTAGTGAGCGATTTGCGACAAGTTTGCTTAGCCAAAATTTGAATGTATGTTGTTGTTGTTCAATCAGATGCACACCGCAAATTGCATTGTGTCTGAAAGGGTTATTATGCTTATGTGCCAGTAGTCCGCTCAATAGTCCTGTTTCATCTAAGCTAAACCCTGGTCACCCTGGAAAAGCGAATAAGTTTATTAAAACAAGCCACTACTACTGTAGTGCCACCAGGATTATGCTAGCACAAGTCAGGTGCAAAAGATGTGTTTATATCATTCTACTGCTTATAATGGTCTCCAAACCTTTTTGTGGAGGAGTCTACTGAAAAAGTATAGTGACTGGCCCAAAATGGCTAATAAGCTACATTAGCTTCCGCCATTTTGGACTCTCCAGCTCTTTGTTTCTTCAAATGTCAGCTCTGTCAAGACTGTTTGTCAAGGCTCGCACAGAGAGCCTTCACCACTCCCTTTTACAATTTACTGCAGTTTAACCTCGGGTATGACCAGGCCTTTATCGTGACAAACCACGGTTGATGCAACATGCATGTGTGAACTTTGGTCTCCTCTTAACCTGAAGTGGTGAAGGAGGTAACTCTCACATTTGCTGTCAGTTGTCAGTTGGGCGATGAAGCATGAATCATATTTGACATTTTTGTACTTATTTCATATTTTAATGTAATGCATGAAAATTCTTCTCTGTGACTATTCACATAAAATGTTTCTTTATTTTCAAATGGCCTTGGTTATCTTGAAAGGAAAAAAAGATGCACTGAACTGAACACTTTCTTCTCCTGCATGTGATTTAATTGAGGGGTGCACACCGCCATCTAGCAAGCTCTGCAATTGTAGGCACCAAGCAACTCCTGCAAACTGTGATAACTTATAAAGATGCATGTGCATCAGCGGGGAAATTTGGGTGATATTTTTCTGTGGTTGTGAGAAGCAGATAATTTCAAGATCCGGGGCTACCATCAGATAGCAGGAAGGCTCATCCATCCTGTGAACATGCTGCAGAACAGCCAGGTCTGGGGTCAAAATAATACATTCTTCCTAATCAAACACTCTCTCTCTCTCTCTCTCTCTCTCTCTCTCTCTCTCTCTCTCTCTCTCTCTCTCTCTTTGAAAGTTGGTGTATTCACACTTTCTCTTTCCTTCCAGCCCAGATGCAGACTTTGGCAATTGTTCTGCTGGAGCAGGACAAATATACAATATGCACTGGGTGGCTCCTATTCTCCTTTTTGTCAATACATCGGGCTTCCTTATTTGAGAAGGCCAGAATGGTAATGAGGCTGCAGGTCACAACAAGGCCACAATGAATAGTATGGGTAATGGATGTTTTCTTGTGCTTTCCGGCCTTCAGTGGTTTGCATTCTGTCTCTCAACCTTTTCACCTCTGTCTGTCTAAACATTCATCAGTCTCCAGTCTCTGTTTAACTGATACTCTGTTTGCTGATATAATATATGTGTCCTTTTGATTCAAATAAAAAATTGTGCCAATTCATATTATACTGATATAGTAGCAAAGCATAATTAGATTTTGGAGATGCATGGTGGTAAAATGAATGTTATTATTTATAATTGCCTCCATTTGGGGATGTCCCTAAACAAAATATTTTTGAATAAGCTCTTCTAAGACCGACTTTTTTTTCTGGTGTAATCAAAATCCACAAAAGCCCGACTTCAGTTTATTCAGAGTGTAAGCTCATCTCCTCTTTCACTCCTCCTCAACTGGAGATGATACATGTTCTATGACAACTAACTGGAAAAAATACACACTGTTTCTCAGCAAGACATTATTTGTTCTCTCCTAGAAGCTCTGAAGGCTACATGTATGCAGCTGATTTCCATTTTTTGTCATATGTGATGGCTTTTGTTAATATGATAATGACAGTGTTGTGTTTCTTCCCCTGCTCCTAAGAGACCAAAAAGAATCAATTAATGTTACTTTAAAGGAGAATGCTACTGATTTTACATAAACATCTGTTTCCAGGTGTGAAAAATGTAAGTTATGTAAATGTAAGCCTGGCACTACATCTTAAAGAACTATGCAAAATTTGATGTCATTTGGGTCATAGCGTCTGTTTGGGCTGAGAAGACTACATGTTTGAAAATGAAAAAAATCTGGTGGTGTGGTAGAAAGTAGCAGTCTTACCAGACCTCCGTAGTCCACTCCTCGTCTCTATGGAAAGCCATTTGAGCATTTATTCAATATCCTTGATATCAGACTTAAGGTCCATGTACTAGTAAGCTTTTTGTCCTCACAAATAAGATGATTTTACACTAGTGAACTACTAGGGCACACTAATTAAATTAACTGTGTCTTACTAATGCTTGTTTTTACACTACTAGTGCACTTTGGCCTACTAGTGCGCAATCAAACCCTACTTGTAAACTACTGTGCTGCACTAGTAACACTACTACGCCCTACTAGTAGGCATGTGTCACGCACTAGTAGCCTCCTGGACCCTACTAGTAGCACCAAAATGCCCACTAGTAGCAATAGTAAGGCACTTTTGACCTCACTAGTACTTTACTAGTAGGAGTACAAAAATGCCCACTAGTAGTACCTAGTAAGGTATATTTTACCTTATTAATTACTACGAGAATGCCCATTAGTAGTACTGATAACATCAAGAAATGCTCACTAGTATTACTAGTGACAGATATTTTTTCTTACTAGTGAACCTCCGGACAACGTATGGGAGTTTGGCTGTACTAGTATGACACAATACACTACTAGTGCGCCTTCAGCGCACTACTGATGCCCTTAATTGCACTACTGGTGCGCGACTTCATTCAACTAGTAAGACATTTCTGTAACATGTAAGACATTTCTGCGCACTAGTAGGACAACTTTGGCATACTAGTAGGACAACTACGTCTTACTAGTGAAGCAAAACTGTGCACTAGTTGACAACATAATGCTACTAGTACTACTAGTGACATAAAATTCTACTAGTTAACATCTGCTGCCTCACTAGTAGTACTAGTATTAAGCGCCAGATGTCAACTAGTGCACGGTTTTCTTCACTAGTGAGGCGTAGTTGTCGACTAAAGTATGCCAAAGTTGTCCTACTAGTGCGCGAAATGTCTTACATGTTACGAAAATGTCTTACTAGTTGAATGAAGTCGGCGCACCAGTAGTGTGCAAGTGCTGGCAATACTAATGGTGCGCTAGTTAACGCACTAATATCAGTGTATTGTGTCATACTAGTACAGCCAAACTCCTTACATGTTGGAAGGCTCACTAGTCAAACTTTGTTCTACTAGTTACACTAGTAAAGAAAAAAATATCTGTCACTAGTAACACTAGTGAAGCATTTACCTGATACACTAGTACTACCTAGTAATGTACAAAGTCCCCACTAGTGCTACTAGTGGATATTTTGACACTTACTAGTGCTACTGAGTACACATCTTGGCCCTTACTAGTGCTACTAGTAGACATTTTTATTGTTACTGGTACTACTAGTAGACATGTTGCCCTCTACTAGCGGTACTAGTAAGATCGTGAATGTCTCACTAGTGCTACTAGTAGACATTTTGCCTGTTACTAGTAGTACTAGTAGACATTCTGGCCCACACTAGCAGTACTAGTAAGGTCACAAATGCCGTACTAGTACTACTAGTGGACAGTTTGGTACATACTAGTAGTACTAGTAACATCATAATAGTCTCGCAGGTGTTACTAGTGGACATTCTATCATTACTTGTGTACATGTAAGTTTGCAGGATGCAGCCACTAGTAGTACTAGTGGCCTGCATCAAATGAAGAAGATTGGGACATGGTTTTGATTGGTGAATGTTCAAGCTGTGTGCTTGAGGCCTTAAAGGGCAACTCTGGATAGTGTTTAGCAGCAGTCATTTTGGAAGATGGGTGTTAACTTGTTTTGTATTATTATAAAATGAAAAATTCACTCAATGCAATACTAATATTAAAATGTATGGTTATTAATTAGGCCATTTATTTATTTTCTTTAGTATTTTTATTCATGTTTATTACATATTATAATACTTACAAATCAATATCAATTTATCTCTATTTGTAGGAATACAAATATTCTAAGCTAATATAGAGATAGATAGACAGATGAATAGATATTTAGTGGCTAAGATATGCCCAAATTATTATTTTAATAGTTTTTGTCATTACTTTGGTCCCCTAGTAGTACTAGTGGACCTTTGTTATCGATATCAAGGACATCAGATATCCTTGATATCAGATATCCCAGATATCCAGGATATCCTGATATATCAGGATATCTGATGATATCAGATATCTGATATCGAATATGAATATATCTTTATCTGGATATCTGATATCGAATGTCCTGATATATCAGATATCCTGGATATCTGATATCCAGATCCTAATTATCTGATATCCAGATATCCTGGATATCTGATATCAGATATATCAGACATCCTGGATATCTGATATCAGATGTCGGAATATCCAGAGATCTGATATATCAGGATGTCTGTTATCAGGAATATCTGATATATCAGGATATCGATATCTGATATCAGATATCCGGAATATATCGAACATCCTGGATATGTGATATCAGATATCCAGATATATCGAACATCCTGGATATCTGATATCAGATATCCAGATATATCAGACATCCTGGATATCTGATATCAGATATCCTGAATCTGATATCCAGATCCTGGATTATCAGATATCCAGATATATCAGACATCCTAGATATCTGATATCAGATATCCAGATATATCAGACATCTGGATATCTGATATCAGATATCTGATATCGAATATCCTGGATATCAGATATCAGATATATCAGACATCCTGGATATCTGATATCAGATATCCAGATATCCAGGATATCTGATATCCAGATATCCTGATATATCAGATATCCTGGATATCTGATATCCAAATCCCCTGGATATCAGATATCAGATATATCGAACATCCTGAGTATATCTGATATCAGATATCCAGATATCAGACATCCTGGATATCTGATATCAGATATCCTGATATATCAGATATCCTGGATATCAGATGTCAGATATATCAGACATCCTGGATATCTGATATCAGATATCCAGATATCAGGATATCTGATATCAGATGTCTGATATATCAGATTATCCTGGATATCTGATATCCAAATCCTGGATATCGAAATATCCAGATATATCGAACATCCTGGATATCTGATATCAGATATCCTGATATATCAGATATCCTGGATATCAGATATCAGATATATCGGAGCATCTGGATATCTGATATCAGATATCCCTGGATATCTGATATCCAGATATCAGACATCCTGGATATCTGATATCAGATATCCAGATATATCAGACATCCCTGGATATCTGATATCCAGATCCTGGATATCAGATATCCAGATATATCAGACATCCTGGATTATCTGATGTCAGATATCAGGATATCTGATATCAGATATCAGATATCCAGGATATCTGATATATCAGGATAACTGATATCCAGGATATCTGATATATCAGAGATATCGGTATCTGTCAGATATCCAGATATATCAGACATCCTGGATATGTGATATCAGATATCCAGATATATCAGACATCCTGGATATCTGATATCGAATGTCAGATATATCAGACATCCTGGATATCTGATATCCAGATATCCTGGATCTGATATCCAGATCCTGGATATCAGATATCAATATCAGACATCCTGGATTATCTGATATCAGATATCCGAATATATCAGACATCGGATGTATACGATCAGATATCGAATATATCGAACTCCTGGATATCTGATATCAGATATCAGGATATCTGAGATATCAGAAATATCCAGATATCCAGGATATCTGATATATCAGGATATCTGATATCGGGCTATCAGATATATCAGACATCCTGGATATCTGATATCCTAGTAGCACTAGATGCCAGTTATTGTGACTAGGATATCTGATATCCAGGACACCAGTCGCTTGATATCAAGATATCGGATATCAGTGATATCACGGATATGCATATCAGGACAGCCCGGATATCTGACATTGTTGATATCATCATCATAACATAACATCATTATTGTTCTTCTTGTCATCAACAACAACAGTAAAGCTCATCGGGCTTTATGGGGTTAAGTTTTGCTGGGTGGAATCCTTTCAAGAAAGAGCCAATAGGAAACCTCAATGCCTGTGCAGTCCCCACCTCCCCATTAACATTTTTATTTCACTAGTTCTACTAGTGAACATTTGGAATTCTTACTAGTACTACTAGTAGGCCAAAAACACCTTACTAGTACTACTAGTGGACACTTTTGCCCTTACTAGTAGTACTAGTAAGGTCCCAAAATAACCAAATAGTGCTACTGGTGGTTGCTGTGGCTCTTGCTAGTAATTGCTAGTGACCATTGGGCCTTTACTGGTACTACTGGTGACTTGGCGAGAATGCCCACTAGTGAGTACTAGTGAAACCACAATGTGTCCACTAGTGGTACTAGTGATGTGAAAGAGACATACTAGTATTACTTGTGAACATTTTGACCCTCCACTAGTAGTACTAGTAAGCTCAAAACATCTTGCCCCTAGTGCTACTAGTGGACATTTTGGCTCTCCACTAGGTACTACTAGTGGGCATTCTTGCTGTTACTAGTGAGAGTACCAATAGACAAATATACCTTACTAGTACTACTAGTGGGCATTTTTAATACTTACTAGTAGTACTAGTGAGGTCAAAAGTGCCTTACTATTGCTACTAGTGGGCATTTTGGTGCTACTAGTAGGGTCAGGAGGAGCTACTAGTGCGTGACACATGCCTACTAGTAGAGGCGTAGTAGTGTTACTAGTGCAGCACAGTAGTTTACAAGTAGGGTTTGATTGAGCACTAGTAGGCCAAAAGTGGCACTAGTAGTGTAAAAAACGTTACTAGTAAGACACAGTTGTTCTACTAGTGTACGTAGTAGTTCTACTAGTGTGCAAAATCGTCTTACTAGTGAGGACAAAAAGCTTTACTAGTACATGGACCTTAAGTCTGATATCAAGGATATTGAATAAATGCTCAAACGGCTTTCCATACGTCTCTGCTTGAGGCAGCAGGTTGAAGCTAGACTAGCCTCTAATAGCATAACACATCCGAATCTCTGATTGGAACTGTTGGTGGTCAAGTTGCATTGTGGGTCATGTAGGCACCTGGAAGAAGTATGCATAAACACGTTATCTCTGATTCTGCTGCATTTGTTTCAGTACTTTATAAAACCGTCCATCATGAGTCTGACGTTGTTTTAGGAGCACAATGCTAAGTTAGTCGATTACTCTTCTAACAGGTGTACAGTGCAATAAAAGTGCCACCCTGCCCATGTTTATTTCTGAGTTATAAAAGATTTACACATTCACTCAACATTCTTTGAGTTGTTGTTCTGGTCCACCATGTATACTTTAGGCTACTGTTGCCTTGGTGTGCAATACCTGTGTAAGAAGGCTGATGACTTCATCCACTACATTCTGATGGTATGTCTGTATTTTTAACAGTCCCCATACCGTTCTATAGTGCTCCTATATTTGTCCGAGTTTAAATCATTCATGGATCGACCGTATAGACTGTAACTGCACAATGAAGTGTAACTGCACAGTGAATTACAATGTAGGCTATTATATGCTGAGAGCAGAACATTTTCCCATGTACTTTCTGCTGCAAACATGTTTTGTTGGTGTGAAAAGAAGCCACAGTTCAGTGTTTTCAGTCTGACTGTGAACAATTCTCATGTTCTAGTTCTACCTTTGACACACAAGCATGGACATTCCTTGACTTGGCTTTATGTTGGTATGTGTCTGTTGAAATGTCTTCCTCGGTTACTCTGTGGGCAGTATATGTGCATCACATAAGATGCATGGGTGTATAAATGCACACCACAAATGCAAAGACAATGTGATCTGACTTTTCTAGAGAAATATCTGTAGAAAGAATTTAAATGTAGGCACAGAGTTCGGGCTATAACATGAAACGGGAACATCTTCTATGTCTTCCCAATTCATGCAAAGACTGCATGAATGCCTCAAGCACTGGGGTGATTTAAAAGCCCCATCGCTGCCCTTTTGGGATATTTGATCAGTTGTAGCCATGGTTACGGAAGAGAAGTGTTTAAGGCAGTTTGAGAGCTCAAGGATGGAGACTGAAAAAGTCAAGTAAAACAGTGAGATAATGATGAAAGTCCTTCAATAAGACAGCAGAAAATGAAAATGAAAAATAAAAAGCTATATGGTTGAGTGAAAGTGAAAAGTACGAGTGAGACTGTACATTTCAAGTAAATTAGTTATTCACAAAGTGAAGCATGAGCTTTTATTTCTGTGGATCATTCCTACATTCAGCCAGAGGTCAGCTCAGGCCAGGTAGAGCCCATTTTCAGTCTGCCGTCCACACTGAAGAAATGGATGTTCATCTCTATTTCACATTTTAACTCTTGACCCAGATAATTGTCACATTAAGGCTTGTGTCACGCTTTCAGCTGTAATTCTTTTTGGCTTGTTTCTTTTTCTGTACACTGCTTTATGCTTTACTTCCCTTTGCTTTAATCTCTGCCATCATCAAGAAAATCTATGATGCCTTATTTATAAGAAGCCGTCATATTTGTAGACATGTCAAGAAAGCTTCTGATTTTTCCCTACTAATGTTTTCAGTGATGTGAAATGATTTACATTAATAGTAATATTCAAATTACACAAAGGTTTAATCATAATGTGAAGGTGAAACATGAAGGACACCTGACATGATGAACTTTTAACAGTAGGGCTATCCTACACTTTGCTTTAGATGAATGGACAACACAGTGACCTTTTTGTTCACTTGGTGGCAGCACTAACAAGTTGTGAAAAGAATGTTGACATTTCATCACATGGCCATTGACATGGCTGTTGTGTTCTCAGCAGTAACAACGCTACACAAGCATCCCAGTCTTCTGGCCACCTGATGAGCGTACATCTAATATTCTAGTCTTTCTAGCTGCTAAACAGCCCATGTTCAACAGCTACTGTAGTCTCTATGTTTGTCTGCTGTTTAGTGCTGAGCAGGTAGTGTACAGGTGTTTTAGAGTGTTTTCTCTGATAATAGCTGAGAAAATTATGCTATGAGAGTGATGGGAGTGAAACAAAACAGTTCAGCTGTGGACAGACAGAAAAACAATGAGCTGAGACTTCCTAATTTACTTAACATGAAAACTCCATAAAGCTGTAAGATTTTGCATTTTTGTGCTAAATATACATAGTTTATAGATAACAGTTTGCTTCCCTTTGATTGTTATTGTCATATCCGGACATTATTGATGTCTAAAACTAGCCACGCATGTTCTGAACAGGATATCATTTTATCAGGACAGGTGAAGCTGCAGGGTCACATGGGAGCTCTGTCATAGTGAAACGTCTGGCTGTACTGTGAGGTCCTTGATGAGTGAGTTCATTGAGAAATAAATACAGGTGGGAGGTTCTGAGATGATTTAAGGATCACAGAATCTCAGCAGGATCAAGGCCACCGTGTAACATGTTCTATTCTTGTAAGTATATATTTGTCTTTAACAGGTTAAGTGCAAAATTCTAACATGACCTGATGTTAAAATTAGAAGTGCCACTGCTTAATGTCAACTTGAGACAGAACTGTCTGCTGGCAGTCTGACAGCTGGTTCCCATGTTCACTACAAATTAAAACTCGGGAGGAAAGCGATCAGTTCTGCTCTGCTGCTGCACTGCTGCTCAAAGTGCTGCATGCTCTCTTTATCTGCCTTCTTCTTCTTCTTCCCCCAACGCAAGAGCTCTCATCTGCTCCACTTTTATGTTTTGAATGGAGGGGATGTAGCGTAGATCTCTATAGTGCACTGTCGTTTGTACAGCCAGGGCATAAAGCAGATCCATTCACAGCTACAACCAAAAATTGGATTTGCCATGTCGCTCTAATTCTATAACAACACGTATAATCCTGTTCCAAATGAAAGAGGAGGAAAATGTCAGCATTAAGATCATGGCAGGTAGTAAATCAAAAGGCGGGCTTGAGACACGTTAGGCTTGAATCACCTTCTTAAAAAGAATAACACACTTCCACAACTGTTTCCTAACAGACTGAGTGCAGCAGACGTTGTTCATCTGCATTAAATGGGACATTGGGACGTTGGAACTGTTTTCTGTTAATATTGTGGTGCTAACAGAGTCGGACTGCCAGCTTCACTTTTTTTGGCCATTTCAGGGCCACTTTCTCGCGCTTGGAACAGGAGGGCAAGTGGAGGGGGTTGCAATTTTCAGCTAGCTTGTTGCCTGTTCAATTCAATGGGAGTTGCTCGCTATGGTTAAAGAAAGAAGAAAGAAAAAGAAAAAGTCATATCTAACGTTATTTGCAGTTGGAGGTGTCCTGTCAACAGTTTTACAGACATATTTTACATAATAGTGAGAAAATGCTCTTTGAGCCATAGCGGATTTTTTTCACTGCAATGCTTCAAGTGGCCACAGGGCAAAATAGGAAGTGATGCTGAGCGGTGAGGCCGTATACAGGTCTCATTATATATTCATGACTGAACCTTGTGTGAAGTGTGAAGCGTCCAGCAGGCAAAGAATCATGGCCGCAAGGCTGAGGAGCTGTGTGTGTGAACTGTGTGTGTGAGCAGTATATAAGTGTGTGTAGGTAAAATTAACATAATATTAACACTCTGTTAGAGGAGGTTTGTCTTTGGCTTCTGGACAAACTGTAAGCACACACAGTCAGTAGGTCTCAGCCTCGAGCTCCTCTCGAAGCATGATCCAGTGCAAGAGTCAAATGGGAAGAAAATCCATTATTAGTAGTCGGATGATCTCTTTGTCAGTATTGAACAGCAGAGAATATTTTAATCTGATTTCCAGACCTCTGAATCACTGCACATCTCTTTTTGTCAGTCATGTCAGTGGAGAAATCTGAACTTTTTGGCTAAATTAAAAAAGTTCTCACTGATTTAGCAATGCGGTCCTAAAACAGACTCACGATGGACAGAAATGAAAAAGATCAAAATCAAAGCAACAGAACCAGAGATTTCATATTTTTCCTTACTTGCTGTGGCTGCTGCTGCATACATTATCCACAATCCAACTTACCCGCCGTCAGCTCCTTCAGACATTGGGGTATGTTAAGCTAGTAGCCTTGAGCAGCTATGGTTAAGCAGAGATGAACGGAGGTCTCTCAGAGGCCTTGCAGGCTCACTTCTTTCCACACACAGATCTTCCTTTTTTCCAATTTCAAACTTGTAGTCTTCAGACCCGACCGATGCTGACTCAAGTGACACGTGAGGCAATTAATCAGATGTCGCACGGCTCCCACTGGAGGCACAAAAGGCTTACTAAGACTTTTTTCACATGTGCAGCAGCACACATAAACACCTGGAAACCTGGTGATGTCATCTTCTTATAAAGCGTCTTGAGTGGAAAGGTGCTACATAAGTACGGCCTATTTACCATTTACTATTCTTTTGCCTGAAAAGTAGTTCCATCCAAAATGGCCACAAACAAATAACTAACAGTCTGTGAGCAGTTCTGGTGTGGTGGTCACAGACAGCTGATAGGATACAAGTCATTTTTGTATATAGGGAATTAACTTGCATCTATTGCTGTATACTAATAAGAACTTGTCGCAGAGTCAACATTTGTAGATTCTGCTAGGCGTAACATGACTTACATGATCTGCTTGCTGTTAACGCTCAGTCAGACAGGATAAATCAGATTTTTGTGCCTGTCATTAAAATGTTATAGCTAGAAATCTGTCTTCTCAGTCATTTATGATTGCCTGACTGACTTTTACAGCAGCTACTTTGGACAATTACTCAGAGCTGCAGAAGAATGTAGAACTTACATAAAGATTCATAAAACTGTTTATTGTGTTGTTTAGCAGTGCATAAAATTAATAATGAGTCAGAGCAGATAAATCAATGGGTGTGTTTCTGTTTGAGCAGAGGGTAAGAAACCAAAATGATTTTGTGTTTGGTTCTCTCCGAGCACAGCTCTGACATCTATAGTAATGCTCTGAGAGGAAACAGCTTCTAATGTTCCGCATTCATTAGCCTACTTCCAAATCACTGTTTTGATCCGCAGCCACTGAAATGTTATGCACACAACGTGTGACCTCTTTTTGTTTGAGTTAAGACTCAGCCCACGTGGAAGGAAGCTCACGTTGTCTACAGAATCTGTCTTTTGAAGAAAGATGTGAAGAAATGTCTGTTTGCTTTCTTGCTCTGTTCATGTCTCCATTACATGATGCCATGAGTCCAAGGACAGACATCCTGTGTGTGTGTGTGTGTCTGTGTGTGTGTGTGTGTGTGTGTGTGTGTGTGTGTGGATGCATTTCATGTATTTGTGCATGAGACCACCTTGCATCTGGAGCCAATCACAAATAACCACTGGCTAAGACTGCTCCCTAGTTACTGTTGCTATGGCCTTAAAGCTTTCCATTCACAACACTGTTTTTTTAGCCGATTTTACCACTCACTAGGGATTCACACCGGGGACATAAGCACCGCGGTTTAGCTCCGTCCTCTGCCCAGCGTCAATCCCCACCGGGCACGTGACGGCAGCGTGACGGCAGCGTAATGGCAGCGTAGTGAGCCAGCCGCATTCATGCAATATCACGAGATCACATGAGAATCCTGAACATATGCATGACCCTACGATAAACTGTGTATAAAGGAAACAACAACAACAACAATCAGCTTATTTTGCTTCTCCAACGTGAAAGAGATTATAAAAAGGATCAGTTGTGTCATAAATTGTGTGTTGTTTAACAATTAGTCTCTCGTCGTTTATGTTGAGACCCTTTGGTCAATTGACTGCTGACCTGGTGCCACCGGTCATGACGTAATGTTGATGTGAGGTTGTAATAGGTTCAAGTGTATTACGTTGATTCTGTGTCGGATTTCCTGTCAATGCAATCTGAGCTTCACGCGGTTTAGCAACGGCTCGCGTCAAAAATAGAAGTGCTACAGAATGATAGCGCTGCAGAGCGGAGAGATGCTGCTGAGATGCTGCTGAGATGTTCCATGGCACGCCCTGTGTGAATGGTTTCATTGATTAGAGTGGCAGCGCTCAGCTCTGCTGGCCACGGCACAGCCGTTCGCAACGCTTACGTCCCCGGTGTGAATAAGGCTTCAGAATGTACTGTAATCTTTAAAACAATGCATCATTGATTTCACATACAAGTAAACAAAAGTCGTTTGCTTAAATGCAGATTTTATCAGCCACAGCTTGTGGAAGCAGATACCAAAGCGAGCTGGTTAAAAAGTGACTTTTTTAATGTTTCAAGCATATTTCTCTTAAGAAGCTCGTAAACCATCTTAAATATACACGTGATGGTACATGATGATAGATGATAAATGAGGCCCATGCAGAAGACAGAGAAATGTGCTTGTGTACTGGTAAAGCTTGTAAACCCTTGCAAGGATGTGCAAAAAGCAAGTTTAGCAGGATAAAGTTGCCCTAACAAGAGGTAACCATTTGTATCAATACTTCAAGTGGCTACTTTAATTTGACTATTCCATAACTGCTAATGTTAGACCAAACAGCTCATCATACCATCCAAACTTTTATGACTCTCTGATACGCATGCCCCCGTGGGAAACAGAGATGTGATGGCCCAGAGACATAAAACCATAAACCAAACTTAAAGGAATTGAGTTTGTTAATGGAACACTAAGTTTGGTTGGAGTTGCTAAAGTCTTAACGACCTCAAACCAAATAAGAGGCAAGACAGAAAGCTGACATTAGCCTTAATTCTGTTATTGCCTACTAGGACCTCAGCTATCACAAGCTGGTCCTTAACATTTATTTTTCCTTGTAGCGGTGCTTGTAGCTCACCTAATAACGTGGGTTGAATGGTTATGCCCTAATTATCTGCGGAAGAAATGTTAGCTAGCTAGCATGTGCCTCATGTCAGAGCAGATAAATGCACAGTTAAATCCGTCCCCTCGTCCTCACACTTGTGCTCTTGTGTTTTTGGTTTTGAATGGTTAAAAACTGACACCGGCCTCCAATTTATTTGTATGCTGAGTTTGCTCTTAGCCCCATGCACACTACCTCAGTATGAGGGAAAACTCCAAAGCTTGACAGGCCTGCCATGCTGTTGCCTTTGTTTAGCTTTGATTTGACAATCTCTGTTCAGTGGTTGGGTTTAGCAAACAATAAATTGTTACAAGCGGCAGTACTTGTATTTGTAAGCATATTGTAGTGTCTCATCTTATATACCGACCTCTTGGATGGCTGTAGCAGAGGAGTCAGATTCATCAGTGGATGGCAGACCGCCCTTTTGTTCTTTGTGCTCCACCTTTCAGTAGAAGGACATGAAGGAGCACAAGAACGGCCCAGGTCTACATCAGATTGATAGGTAAACTGGGGAACTGCTCCCCATCTCTCACATCAGACTTCATGAGTGCCAGAGGCCATGAGTCAAGGCCAAATTAGATTAAATCCTCTGCGAGATGAAGTTGTTCTTGCCGTTGACCTTGGGAATTGTTCAATTGTGATTCAATTTAAAGCCCATACAATCTGTTGACTGATCACTGTAAACATGGCTGTGAACACATTCCTTGTCTTCTCTTGTCAATGGATATCTCTTTCCTGCAACACTTGCTTCCATTGTGGTCATGATCCTCCTCTAAATCTGAATGTCCAATGAAGTTGTTTTTATATTGCAAAACCTCGAACAAATCCCATCGGGACTCTAAGCAGCTCCAGTTCACAACATTCCTGATACTAAGAGAACACTGAGATACTGATGATGAGTCAGATCAGTGGTGTATCATTGCATACCCCCCTGCTGTGAGAATCAGAAGGAAATATTCAGATACGCCTCCCGCAGAGACACAGCCTCCATTCTTTTGACCCAGGTTATTGCTCTGCTCTTTGTTCACTTGGCTGCGACAGCTCCCTGTCACACTTTACGTGCAGTGGATTGGGAGATAATTAACTGTAATGATAATGGCCACCATTTGCTATTTCGATTAGTATCATTTTAATCATCATTACATTGTTGTCTGGCTGTGACATGACATTAATAGGATGTGGTGATAGTGTGTACATAGTGAGGGCGATGCTCGACGGGCCAGAGAGGAGCAGCTTCCTGCTCTGTCTGTGGAGATGGGGAAGTGGGGGATGCCGTAGAACACCAGCAGAGTAAGTCATTACTATCAAAGAGCTTTTTTTTTGTTTTTTGGGATCAAATTTAACTGAAGTAGAAATTGAGTAGAAAATCATTCCATCCCAAAACCGAGCAGAGTCAAGCGCATGCCACTCAGCTGAGCTGACAGTGAATTAAGGATCACATTGAAAAGAGGCTTCAACAAGAAATATGTATGCCTGCCTGCATCTCTTTGGACATGGTGATCTCATTTTCAAATATGTATATACAGATAAGTTGGATCCACAGTATGAGAGAGAATAATGTATAAGCTACATATTAGGCCTACTGTACATACGGTACATGTCTGTAGTGAGGCAGTCCACTTGTGACTTCACTTAGAATCAGAAACAGAATCAGGTTTACTGCCAGCTACGTTTTTCACATACAAGAAAATATAAGCAAGATAAAAAATTAAGTATTAAACCTGGAAGAACTCTGCACTCTGTGACGCCAAATACATAATTTTGGCATTCTTTCCGGGATTGTCTCATCTTATACTCACTCTCTTTTTTTTTTACACACAAGTCTCGGACTTAAATATAGGCTACTGCACACTGCAAAGATGAATTGGTAATTTATTCATTTTGAACCAGTACACTATGTGACTTTCTTTGGTTGGTAAATGAAAAAAATTCTTAACACATGATAATTAGATCTACATACACCTGGAAAGCTTTGCCAGGGGCTTCAGTTGTTGTTTGTTTGTAACATCATGCGTGTCAGGTTAGCCCCTAAAGCCTCTAGTATAGAACATATAATGTTTTGGGTATGTTGAACACAAAGAGAATCCAGAGCTGGAAGAGCCTCTATCATTTCTATTGTTCTGAAGTGCTCTGGTTTCACAGTATTTACAGCAACCCTGACTAATGAGGCAGAAACTGTGCGCGAACATTGTCCATCTGAAGCTGGCAATGTCTCTTAAAACAATCAAGCATGTTAAAGTCTTTGTGGCAGTACCATCCGAACCTGTCTATTAGAGGCCATGAGCTCTGTCATAACATGCTCTCATGTGTGCAGCAGTCAGTCCGTCGTGTCTGACCCCTTTAAAATGCACACAGGCTTCAGTCCTCCAGGAATTATCGACTGCCCAGCACTCACTCTCTCCACAGGCAGATAGGAGTTCAGGGCTAACCGTGTAAAACTTGAAAATGAGTGAGTCTTGAGTATGAGCAAAAATTGTTGAATTGAATGGGAAAAGCTAAAAACAGCACAGCGTGCTCTAAATGCTGCTCTTGTCTGCTGGACAGGTTTATTTAGTTCATTTTAAAGCATGTGCAGCTTAAAGTCTTTTGTAATAATGATGAAGCATTATGCCATATTAAGAATTATGAGCCTGTATTTAATGTTTATATTCTTCAGAATAATAGACAAAAATGATATCTTCAACCTTCCGTTCGTTTTCCTCGCTCTACTGAACCTAGAAACCACCTGCAAATCTCACACACTGTTACAACTATATTTAAACTCTTATTTGAATGCTAACTCAACTTGCACATACATGTCATTCTTACACATGCATGTACAGTATATTCATGTCAGATTTGTTTTGATACTCTCATCTTACTCAAAGTATGCAATATTAAGTGTGTATAAATGTGAAAATACCTGCATGATTCACCATGTCATTATACATCTCTTGAAGTGAAATGACATGAATGGAAGCTTGAAAATATGGTTTGTACAGATCTTTGTACAACACAGAAAACCATTCTGTGAAATGATTTTAAACACGCACACACACACACACACACACACACACACACACACACACACAAACCGTCCTCACATTATGGTTCACAACCATGGACACAAACATGCTAGAGTGTTTTAGAATGTATACTGACATGTCAGTCCTGTGGGATTTGATTCCAGGTATGATTTCCTTTTTGTCTTTTTTTGTCATAAGCAAGGGCACGTCACATGCTGTCTTACCCTGGCATACGTTACCGCTTATGTTCATTTCATCTTTCATCTTTCCTCACTGCAGGTTTACGTCTTTACTGTCAGTGATAATTTACTAAACTGACACGTTTTTTAAAGTGCATCTGAAGCAGTAATTTACATTAGCGCATGTAATTAGTAGCTTGGTAATTAAGAGCCAACAATTTTGACTTCAGCATCTTTATGTGACAAGCCAAACACACCACCTTTTCAAACAGAGAACTCATTTAACGTGGAAACAAGCAACTTCCCCGCTGAGTCGTTCCTCATCTGAACTATGATGTTGTGTTATATAATCATGAAATACAGCACCCTGTACACTAACAAATTAGATTACACCTTAACTGATATTTCCACCCATAATAGGTTTCTGTGTCATGCATATTTTAGACAACATGGCATAGAACAGTGACCCATGAATGAAATTGCACAGTTATTGAATATCCAGTGTCACAGCCTGTCAATCAATGCGCTCTGAAGGCAGAGATGATGTATGTCTGAGCTTAAGAATGGCAGTCCCACGCTCAGCCTCACACCTCACACACAGTCAGTGGCTTCTAATCGAACAGCTGGCCTGTAGGTCAGGCAGTATTCTGTGAGAAACACAGAAATTCAATAAAATATCCACCAAGTTTTAGACCTGAAGGGTAAGACTGGTGAGTGCAGCAGTTTTGGAGCACTACGCTGTAGACAGTGTCGTCCTCGTGCATGGAGGCTGAAAATGAATTATTCAGGTGTGCCTTTGGCCTAATGCGAACCATGATGAAAGCAGATTTTAGATTAACAATGTGTCGACACTGTCCTTTTGCTCAGAAGCAGAAGTCCAGAGGGACACGTGAGGCAGGCCTCGTTGGGTGAAAACACACTGCCCTCTGTTGGTCCAAAAACATCTATTGGCTCCAGAGTGTGACCACACACGCTTACCAGGACACACAGGTCTTATAACTCAGTGTTATTCATACCATTATAAAAATCATGTCGCCATTGACTCATATAGTATCCGTGACAGCGCAGGGTCACCCTGGTGAAATTAATCATCTTTAAGCTAGGAGCAAGACACTTACTTGTCCTGTCACTTGTTTTTTTAGTAGACAACATGCCACTGACTGACTCCTTTCGGGTGAAGTAAATGAAAAATGTGCAACTGTGAGATCCTGGACCGGAATGGCAGCAGGAGGAAGCAGTGACTATACATTCTGAAGAGTTCATTAGCCAGAAATCCTGTTGAAGGCTGAACTAAATGTCTGTCAAGTGGGGATATTAGAATTCAGGATTGTTGACACAGATATAATGAACTGATGGAGCATGGGGAAGTAGAGTTTTCAAGGAGGTTAGTGCACATTTAATCCTGATCTTTAAAGCAACAGTAACAGATTTTTTTGAGGCATCAGATGAGAGCAGCTCTTCACACAGCACTGGTAACATTGCTGGTGAACACGGAGGAGCAGTGGCATGTTGGTCAGTGCTCCAGTTGCTCCACTATGTTCACAGTGCTCAGCTAACTGCTATGACTTTGTTTGTCTACTGTTTGCTGCTGAGCAGGTAGAATACAGTGAGTGTGTTTAAGGTTCCATATGAATTCAGTTGCTTGCTACTGCTGAAGATCCATGAGAGCAGTGAGACCTAATTAAAACAGTAAAGTTACAGGCCAGAAAACATTAAACTAAAATGCTCCGTAGTATTGACAAGGTATGTTGGGGTAATAATTGTCATTATGACTGGCACCTTCACATTACACATTTAATTTAATATAAAAAAATATTGATTCGTGCAGCTTTAGGGGCTTTCAGTTGTTGCTGAGTTCAGCTAAAGTTGCTTTTATTCACTGAAGGCTGATGAGATGCACAGTTAACCCGTCCTGTCCCTGAGTCTTTAAGACCCCACTTAGCTAAACTCAAAGGTCACAGCCAAATTTGACACCATTAACCCGAGCTAAGACTGGAGGATACATTTTTGACAGTTAGCTTCCAGGCTAATGAAACAGACTCTGTCTCTTTCCCTCCTGTCACTCACGCTGGATGGCACAGAGAAAACATAAAATATACATAACATTTATATACACATATATACACGATATTAATGGATTGATAATATTTGTTTATTGAATTACATAAAAACAAATCTCTGGTCTGAAACCTTACACTTTGTCATTCGTCCATGAGGCGGACCAGATTGAACCCGGCTAGAGGAGATTTGTTAAGGCTCTGTTGCAGATCTGAAGCAGGCCAGCCGGAGGAGGGAGACAGTGACCGCAGAGATGGGAGTGGCTGTTAAACAACTTTCCTTTCAATCACTCACACATAAAGGCACACGTGCAGTCTCACACACACACAGTCCATTACTGCTGCTCACTCTCTCCTGTCCTCACTGCTTCTACTGCTGCTGCATAGAAGTGATTAGCAAACCAACAAAACAATCTGCAAAATGGCTTTGCCCAGACAGAACTGACGCTCGATAAGCTCCCATATCATGCATCGCAACAGACAATCATGTGATTGAATTGCCACTTCATAGCCTCTTTCCCAGCCCATTTCTTGTGTTTCTCTGACTGCAAGCAGAGGAGTGCAGTTACTGGAGTGATGTGTTTGCGTGCTGCTGTTGTTGTTGTTGTTGTGAGCCCCGGGCTTTTTTCTCTGATCGGGTAGAGTGTCACTTCTGGGCCCTAATGTCTGCCTTTCCATCGATGCTGCAGCAGTTTGACTCCACAGAACCTCCAGCTACCTACAAAGCATTACACCTCCTCCCACCCTACATCCTTCACGCAGCTTCCTCTGCCTTAATGTCTTATAGCTCTAAAGCACCATATGCTGTGAAGTAAACTTGGTATGAATCTCTTCCTGCTAACAAAAGTGCAGGAAAATACAAGATCATACTTTTTTTTTCAAGTGGTTTATTGTGCAGCTCTGCTTTATTGTCTTTCTGTTGCACATTATAGACGTATCCACTGTTGTTTACTGTACCAAGTGACCGGAAGCACATTACACCAGCCGACAGGTCCAGCAGTACTCATCGTAAAGTCATCTCCTCCCTATAAGCCTGTTATGTAATGGACTGTTAAGCTCATTCTATCAAAGATCAGCAACAAGAGGCAGAGAGATGTCTCTCACCTCCAGATGTGTGCTGTCTGATGATGATGTTTCTGATGATGCCCAAATATTTGTGTCCATGAGTTTGCACTTTACCAACTTTATGGTTAGCAGCTGTCACTGAGCCCTCAGGTCTCTAGTGACTGGTGTATCCAGACCATGCCAAACCGATGATGTCCTCCTTGGCACTGTTGAGCCGAGCCTCCCTTTTGATGATGGCAGACAGCCATGGGCACTTAATGCACACATCAGGACAAATTTTCTAAATCTAGTTCAGTTCATCAGAGACCCATTGCTAATGATGAATCAGACCAGAGATGTGTGACATCAGGGTTGTTCCAGTCTGTATGTCTCTTAAGATGCATAGTGTTTGTACTGTAAATGCAAGATGATGGCCCCAGGGGGGGTTTACTCATCCCATGCTGTCGAGGGAGGGCTTTAACAAATCTGATGTACACTGTGCAGTGAGCACATGCAGCAATCAGTCTAACACTATTCATCACTGACAAACTCACCAGCTCCCGCTGTCCGTGTCCAGACTGAAAACATCTCCCATCAGGATCAGTCGCATTCAGGGCACCAGGGGGGAGGGATTCGTGGACCTGCAGCCATGGTGGTGATCTCTCCGGTTTGTGCCTTAAGTAGAGTGGGACTGAATGTCAGTGAGTCTCTAGAGAGGGGATCGTGAGGCTCTTTCACCCAGCGCTATTGTCATGACAACTGCTGTAAAGGCCTCGCCTGTGATTGATGTTTCAGCGCTTCCTTCCGCCTTGCCTCTTGTCATGTCAAAGAGGTTCAGCCATTTCTGCACAGTGTGTATTCCTGTGGGGAATGTTCAGCCGGTGTGATACATGCAAAGCGTATTCAGCAGTCACGTTATCTGCTGAGTGATGGTGCAGCTTTTTATTTTGTTGTTAAGCAATCTGCCTTTTTTCCAGCCTTCTTTTGTATCACACAACCGGATGATTGGCTCCACCCTCCCTTCGCTCTCTCTGATTAGGGCATACATCTTCCAGGCTATACAACTTCACTCTTGTGCTGCAGTTAAATGGAAGATAGGGTTGAAACGCTGTCAGTGCATCCTCGCTAAAAACCTGCATTTGCTCATCTGCTGGCTTGACACGTTTTTACCTTAAAAGAGAAAAGGTCATCTCATCTGCAAACTAAGACAATGCTAGACCCACTTTCCCAGCCATGCTGTGTAGTGTCTTTCAGTTGAAGTACTTCTCCTTGATAGTCCTTTTTTTACAGGTGACAATGTGCTACTAGTTTCCTCTCCCCAGACAGCTCCATTAACAGATGCTGAGGCACTTTCACTACCGTTGGCCCGTGTGCTGTTCAAGCTGACGTTCCTGTATTTTACAGGCAGCCGATGGAACTCTTAAACTGTTAAATAAAACAATTGTCTGTAACTGAAAAGCCACTGAGCTGAATCTCTGCAGAACTACATCCATATAATTGTAAATTTACTTCAGTAGCTATTTCAAATGACAGCTCCTGTGTGAAGCTTGACTGTTTTACGTCGGGACATCTAAAATCTAAAATTTGGGGTTTATGGATTACATGGTGGTTAAGTTTTTGCCCAACACTACATCCAAGTTTTGGTAGCGGAGCATCTGGCTGGGAGTGTTTATGAGTGGGAAGTTGGTGAACAATGGTTGGCTAGCATTAGCATGAAACACCAAGTACTGAAGGGAAGTTGAGTTTTGCAAGTATTTGATCATTAATCTAAGTATTGGACATGAGACCTGAAATTTTGACCTTATTATGGTGCTGGAAAATGAAAGGCATCAGCAAACTTGTTCATTTCAGTCTGCACTGCAGAAACTGATGCACGTCATTTAGTAGTATGCTGCAAGCCAAGTCTTTTTACCTATAGGAAGGCAAAGGCAGGGCCACTCTGCTCTGCCTCTAATTGGCTAGTACTGGTTGCCTTTGTTGGTTGGGTTGTTTGGGTTTAGCATGAGGTGTAATGATTGGTTAAGGTTACGGTAAGAATATCAGAATAAGCCATTGAGAGGAGATGTAGGACAGGTCATGCATTCACTCAAGAGAAGAAATATTGCCTGTGGCAAATCAGCTGTTCCAAGAGACCATTTTTTTTCAGACTTGCAAGGTGAGAGAATAGTTGTCTTACTTGGCTTCTGTGGTTTGTGATAATGTCAGAATGACTCCCTGAGCTCAAGTGATAATGTGCAAATACTACTGGTCCATTTTTGGGTGAGTTAAATGAGCAAACAAACAAAAAAAAATAGTCTTAGATATCACTGTTTATAACACAGGGCATTTGCTGGACAGGCCACTTTAAAGAATAGTTGGGAGCATAAATTAAGAGCATAGCCACTCCAGGCAGTACTACATCACTGTTGAGGGGAACATGTCCATACCAAGTTTCATGACAATCCATCCAATTCTTGGCAATACATTTCACTGCTAGCCAAAAATTGCAGTTTTGCCCTTTTTTGTGAAATACTGTTCATATGTTCTCTTTCTACTGAAAATCCTATAAATGAAACAGTGCAAGAAGGTGAAATCATTCTCTGGTCGAACTGCTCACAGCTCATGTCCAGAGTAATGCCATAGCCTGTGGTGAGGGCTTTGTTTTAAGGGCTTACAGGCCAAAAAGCTTAGAAACATGTCCTACATATTCCATTCTAGCAAACCTTCTCGCTGGCGGGCAGGCAGCTCATGACCTCTTAATACCCTACTATATGATCATATAGCAGCTTTTGCAGCATTTACTTAGTGTAGTCTTCAGTGCTCACTGAAACTCTATTACTGTGTTTGCCAGAATAGCTCATATGGAGCAGTATTAAATGAGATTAAAGCCTATACCTGCCCAGTCATGTACAGTGGTTCATTAGCTGCAGAGGACTCATCAGCTCTGGATGAGAAGCGGCTAAAGGATTTGATTCCCATATGCCTTTCCCTCTGTGGGCCTGCCCTCAACGCAGCCAGCGGTTTCCATAGAGACCATCGGGCCAATCCCCTTCTTCCCTTCTCAGTACAGTAGTACAGTGAGCCGTTGCATTGTGTGTTACGTAGGTGCCTTAACAGTGAGATAATCCTTGCTCGGTCAACACTGTCGCTGTGCAAATACATACACACACATGAGAGGAGACATACAGCTAATAGTACATGTGTCACACATACATCAGAGTGTCTTTTAAAATGTCATTTGTTGTTTTGTATCATTGCAGTTACAGTATGTCTGTGTAATGTATTCATAAAACTGTTGATTTTAGATTAAGATTTGATGAAAATTAATGCAACAAAACACTAAACACTATGTTTAAGCTTCACATAACAGCAGTTTCATATATAACATATTCATATTTCATATTTCATAACATATTCATATTTGTATTCATCTCATATTCACTAACTAATCATTCCTTTTCATTCACTGCTGTTGTGCAACACAGCTGTGCCTCCAAACACTAATAGATATTGACCATACAGATAGGATTAAGTAGACTTAATGGATATAAAGTACTAGTCTATGTACATGCATATAGATTAAGTAGGTTAAATACAGAGTGTGTGCGCTCTGGCTGCTGCTAATGAGTTACATCATGAGACAACTGTACTTGAGCCATCATCCTCTCTGTGACCAAGCTTGAATGAGCAGCACGCCAAGTCAGGGTGTGTGTGTAAGTGTGTGTATGAGGGTGGGTGGGTGTCCGAGGGAGCTTTAACTGCATCCTAGTCAGTGTGTGCCTCAGCTTTCTGCTCTCCTGCTCCCCCCAGACCAGACACAGACGTTCCCAGCTCTGCCATGAGTCACAGACGCCACCATCATTTGTAAGTACTACTGTAAATGTTGCATGCTGGGTGATTTTGAGGGATGAGGTGCTAGTCAAAGAAATCTGAGAGTTAGGATTTGCCAGCATAAATTTAGTGGAGTAGTGGAAAATGCTCACTTGATATAGAAAAGTCATTTTTCTTGAAATGCAGGGAGTCTAATATTTATTTGTATAAGTTGTTTATATCCTGTCGTCTTGTGGAGTGAAGTGATTTTAAAACCAGATGTAATGGAAAATGTGTAGAGTCGCATTGTAGTTTTTTGTGTGCTGCTCTGTGCATGTGCATGTGTTTGTTGTGTGTGTGTGTGTGTGTGTGTGTGTGTGTTTGTGTGTGCATGTTATCTGCACAAACAAGAAAAGATGCTCCGGTGGTCTAAAATAGATTCCACACAGACTTTTCTGCTGCACCGACAGAAGTAAAGCTGGACAGTACTTGCGTAGTACTGATGATGTCACACCAGTGGAGCTATTTTTAGAAAGAGGTCTAAAGAAAGCAGGCTTTTCTCCCCCTTTTCCAAGAATGTTATTATCATTCAAAGCCTTTCACCAGTGCTCCCTCTTCTCTTAGCCTGTTTAATCTCACTGTTTTAGAGCCTCCAATTTTAACATCTCATGGTATTTGCACCACTGGTTGCATACACATTGCCACTTTGCAGCTGTTTTCCCCTAAACACACACACACACACACGCACACACACACAATCAGATTTTTTGAATGCTGTTATTGCAGAATCAAGACAGAAAGTAGTAAAAGACAATCAAATAAGCCGAATCTATGTACTTATAGAATATTTTATAATCTGCTTCTGCTCCGGCTGTATAATAACCCATAGACATATGGGATTAATGACTACTGCTTCACAAAGTATGCTAATATTTATGAAGGTGATCAATATTAATGAGGAATCTGCAAAAAAAAACCTGGAATTATTCATGTTCTCAAGACAGACTCTAGACTATACGAGAGAATTTATAATGGGGCTTCACGTATCAGGCAAATATGATACATGTTGCTCATCTTTTAAAGTGACATATAAAACTTTGCTACCATAAAATATCAAATTTTAATCATTTTGATGCTACTGACATATAATCAGGTGAACAGTGTCTGTCATTTGTCCATTCTTGCGTTATCTACTTACTATGCACTACGTAACGTTTACAACGCTCAATACACACACCATTAACTGTTTCACTGGTTTTAGTGAAACTGGATCATATTTTAGGGAGAAAAGGTGTCTGGATTTCACCGGCTGACCTGCCTCAATTCAGAGTACACAGTTTCCTGATGGAGAGCAATGTAAACTGCTGCAAACTATAGCTGCTGTTAGCTAATGTTAGCTTAGTTTGTTAGCTGGGCTGCTTGGGCTGTGAGCTCAGAGCACCAGGAGAGTGCTAGTGGGCATTTTGGACCACTCAGCAGAGGTTTTAAGGCCATGGCGCAGGAGAATGTAGACGGGAGACAGAGCTGATGTCCTGCCAGAACAGGAGCTGGGCAAACACAGCAATGTAACCGGACTGTGGATATGGAAGAGGCTAAGACCCTGAAGAGAATGCTGACTAAGGAAGCTAAGGAGAGCAAAGCAGAGGAGTGACCAAGCAAGAGTAAATCAGAGTAAATCTGGGACTGACTCCTAGTTGTTGGCGAGAGCTTGGTGAAATAAAAGGCTGAAGGAGTAATATAATCATAAATACATGTGTACAGCTGTCTGTATTTACCACAATGGGATTAAAATCTGAAACTGGGGGTCACTGGTAAATCATAAAAACATCCGTGAAAACTTCCTTTAAAATGATGTGTTGTGAAGCTGCCTTTGTGTTGTCACAGCAGTACCAGGCAGCAGGCGGTATGTGTTGACCTCTTGTTAATACTGTTTACAAAGCTCATCTATTAGTCCCAGGGTGTTAATTAGGCTCTTTATTATATTGGACAGCCGTGGGGTGACATATAAGTCATATTTTCTGCTTTACCAGTGCTGGATTGCATAAGAAAGAAGGAGCCTCCATCTGCTTCACCCAGAGCTCTCCTGCACTAAGCAGGGTTTTCATTATATTAACAAGCAGCCCCTCCCCCCCCCCCCCTCCCCGGTCAGGGCACAGCCAGAAAGCCAGAGCTTGTTCAGAGCTGGGGGATCAACTGCATGGCTGATCATGTGACCCACTCAAGGTCATGTGGTACAAAATGTGTTTCCTGAGTGCCCTGAGTGATAACACGGTTAGTCAAGAAAGAAACTGGCCAACAACTGCTATGATTCTCTTGGCTGAAAACTGGACTCCACAAGCCAGCAGTAATGGTTCCAGCCTTGTTTTTGAGTCGCTCGTATCCCCAGTCTTAGAAATAAAAGTTTTCGGAGAATTAGGGAAGCTTTGAATTGCTGTAATCGGCTTCTCGTCCATTTTGCACACGCTGGGCAGAGAATTCTAGAACTAATCCAATCTGTAATGACACAAGGAAGTGTGGAAATCAGATTGGGGGATTCTCTTCTCTCCTGACAAGTGTCCCTGCACTGGCTTTTCCGTCCAGCTTCTTATGAAAGATCTGGTCCTGTAATGGCTTACTGTGTTTAGACTCTTAATAGCAGTTATAGTACAGTAGTTACAGGTAAAAGTCTTGTATTTACAGATTTTATTTAAAGTCTCTATGTGTAGAATATGTGTAGGCAAAAGATTATTTCAAGACCCAGTTATTTATTACAAGGAAACATTGATTGGAATTTGTCTTGGTGTGTGTTCGGCCAGACAAAAAGTTTGACAGAAGAGAAGTACTGTGTCTCCATGGGATGGCGCCATCTTGGATAAAACAGGTTGATGAGAGTTGAGTTTGTTAAACCAAAATAATGAGCATAAAGTAGCTAAAAAAAGTCAGGTGACAGTTGTCCAGAGGTCTGTCACAATGATCAACCCCTTTAAATTACACATTCATTTTTTTGCTCATATTCTATTGATTAATGCAGCTTCAACTAGGTTCTTGTTGAGTTGCAGTCACATGGTTATTTCAGTCTACATTTATCTTTGGACGTCACCAGAGCCAGGCAGTAGTGATATGGCAACACATTCTAAACAAAGCAATGAAATAATGAATGTGTAAGGACTCTTCTGAAGTGCTCAACAATTAGATTCAAATGGCTGTTAATTATTGAGAAACTGCTGTCAGACAGTGAATGGTGGGGATCTGGTTAATATAGGCCCTCTCATCCATCTTACTGTCTGTCTTAACTGTGTGTGTATGTACAGTAGCTTAATAAGGCCACATATATCACTCCTTATGACAGCGATATCAAGTAAAGATGCTCGAGCTGCACCACTGCATTCTAGATTGATTGATTGGTATTGGAAAATTCTTTGTCAGCATGTTTCCACAGAGCATAGTACAGGACCTTTGGGTATCCACATTGTTCCCAGTCTACTGCTATCACAAAGGTAAATCTATCCAGAGATGTCTGCCCACTTGTCTATAATGAATGGCCCACTAAAATATTTAGGGATCCCTCCTGGTTAATGTTTAATGCCTTACTCACTCTGCACCTTTACATCTTGAAAGATGACTGTGGCAGTGTCAAACAGCCTTTTGTGCGTTGCTTTAAACTGTCGAGAAAAATGATTAAGTCATGAAAGCGTTAATGTAATCTTAAATGCGTTTGCTCTGCAGGCCCCGTCATTTTAATGCAACATAAACAAAGACAAAGAGCCTGAAACCAGCTCAAATAAGCCCTGGTTGTTTTAGCCTGAGTGTTGTAACAGGAGATCTGTGTGTATTTAGTATGCAGCAGCAGTGCTGTTGTTGTTGGTCACAGTGATATAAGAGCTCTGCGGCACATGGGGGGCATGGCTGTTTTTAGTAGGCCGTAGTAATTACAGATGGAAGTTGTCAGATGGTACATAAAAGTGGAGACATTCCAGCTAATTAAGAGTAACCTCATATAAGCGTTGTCATCGTGTGTGAAGCAGCCATAAATAGATCAGGCTTTTTATTCGCTCTCCTGCCGCCACTGTTTGTGTTGAATTGATCTAATTGTAAAGTCTCTTTCATGGCAGCGCTGCCGAACACAGCTGAGAGTATCGGAGATCAAAGCCGCCTCGCTTTCCCATAAATCTGCATGGAAGCAAATACAGGCAGCTGGAAGTGCCGTCATGCTAAATGCACTAGCTGTACCTGTATACAGCACACAGCTCATGATTAGAGTCATCCAGTCTCTGTTGGCTCTGCAGTCAGGTTGGAGCTGTCATTTACTGGCTGTACTTGCATGCAGTTATAATGTGATGGGCTTCGGAGTTTGTCACAGTTTATGTCACAGACCTGTCTGCTTTCTGCTTTAAAGACAGTTAGCATCAGTAGGTAGCATCACTCTGCTCTTCCCCCCAATGATGGATGCTTACAGGCTTACAATTATACAATATTAATCAATTAATCAATCAACAGAAAATATATAGATTTTTGCTTTTTTTTTTCACTTTTGTTGATGCCATTCTGTTCATACAGCCATGCACAGACACAGATGGAAAATCACTTTATAGTGTACAGTAAAAAGCTACTACAACATTCTCAGATACATTACAAACACAGTGAGATACGATGGGCTAGCAAGATTAATACTAGGGCAAGTGGCAGACTCTGTGACTGCGAAGTGCCCATGTTAAAATGTCCAACTTCAAATAACAATAAATAAATCATTTCTGTTTCTTTCTGGTCTAGCTTTGTGGTTCCCACTCAGTGTAATCATTCTTCTGCAGCTCCCTACAGTATTTAGAGCATAATTCACACAATACATTGGGTTGAGTTAAAGTCATTAAAAAAAAATAAAAAATCAAATTCAGTTTTAGGGAAAAAGTTTGACAAAACAATGAACAGAGAAACATTTCAGGTGGTGATTAGGGACATTTCACAGACTAAATGATGAATCAGATCTTTAATTAAAACAATCGGTTGCAGATCTGAGTATAAGATCTTAGTGGTTTTGTGGTTATTGGAAACAGTTCTCCTTGCCTGTGTTTGTCTTTTATTTATAAAATGTACAAACAGATCTGGGTGAAACTTGGCAGAGAGCTGGACGTCTGCTTCAATAGGCTTTGCAGCTAGTCTCGATGTGGGTTTTCTACTATCCGTTGATTATCACTGGCTGTGATTCTGCTCTCAGGTGCCTGACATTTGGGACTTCCAAGTTGGCAGCTCACTGAGGCTTTGCCAGCTTGTAATCTCTAAAAGGCCAAATTATATATTCATATTAAAAATGTTGCTATCTCCATCGTATTCTCTTCATAGTTGTCCACAGTAACCTCAAACTTAAGGTTAACTTTCTTCCCTCAGGAGTGATAGAGGGGATGGATGTAAACATTGCAGTTCCTGGTTTCTAAAATCGTATACACTCTCGAGAAGAGCAAGAATAATAAAACAGACATGAGAAGAGATGAAGCCAGTGTGGCTCGGCCCGCTGAGCAACAAGGACATCACAGAGATTAAAACTGATTCAACTACTGATTCAACTCTTTATCACACTCAAAAAATCTTGCAGGAGTAAATTGAGTTTGTCAGCATAAAATCTTGGAGAAACACACTTGTGTACTCACATATTTTGGCACAGTCCTCTCAAATCCTCTCATATGTGGAGGAATCTACAAAAGTGCTGCTGAGGAGCTGCAGGGCAATTTTCTGTGGACCTGATCCAAAATCTTGCTTGGCATATAAACCACTATGTACATAAAAGAAACACCAGAAATCTGTGTGGAGTGTGGGATCATGGGTAGTTGACCTGCCCAGACTGAAGTTTGGCTGTATTTTCAGTTTGAGTTTCTCCTGAAGAGCAGTTAAGTCTGAAAACACAATAAATGCTGCATTTAGGAAACAAAACGAGAGAGGGAAAAGAAAGTCAGTGTTTTTTTGTTTTTTTTACTTGTTTTGGCAACTTGCGCATTATGAAATGGTTTAAATGGTATGTTGAGTGATGTACATTTCCATCGTCTTTTCAAGAGAATAGAGAATACATTTGATCAAAATCAAATGAGGAGAAGGCAGCATTAACCTTTTCAGACTTGCAGCCTTGTCCTAGAAAAAAAGTTCTCTGAATACTCAGTGTGTGCAATTTGAAGTTTCCACAAGTGTTTTTCCATATCACAGTTGGTGCATGTAAATCCATATGCACCAACAGATGAACACATCCATCTGTGTGGATACACAATGAGCTTAAACAGACCCAAGTGTCTGTCTGTCTGTCTGTCTGTCTGTGTCTGGTTTTGGACTCTGTCTGTGCCTTCAGGTAACAGACAATTATCAACATTTTTATCAAATCAGAGCTTTACTCATGTGGATGATGTCGTCTGGACAGTCAGCGGACACTGTTCAGAGAGAGTACGTGATTCATATTGGTTTAAAAAAATAATAGGAAAGACACTTGAGAATGGAATGAAAATGATATTTTCTCTTGACATACTTGTGTTTCTAGAAACCTGCAATCAGGGAAATATCTGTCTCTTTAGCTGCTAAATGTTCCACTGTTTTTACCAGCTGGTCTCTCACTGTCTGTCTGCTGTTTGGTGCTGAGCAGGTCGTGTACAGTCGGCTTTTAGAGCTTTTTCTCTGAAAACAGCTGCCTGCTGCGGTGGAAAACATCGCTGTGAGAGTGAAACCAAACTGTAAAGTTGTGGCCGGATGGATAAACAATGAGCTGAAACTCACTCTAAAATTCCAAAAAGCCAAGGCGAGCTGGCTGCAGATTCAGGTGGTAATTATCTTCATCACTGTGAGCGGCCGCCTTCACGTAATCACGCTGTTCTTACATTGTCATTTAATACACTGTTATTATAAGAATATTGATTAGATCTACTTTAAATGCTGAAGCACAACCATTTAGTTTGGCATATTATATTATTTTAACCACACTGGGCAATGAGTCAGGCCATCACAGAGAAATAGACTACATAACCTCCCAGCTCTGCAGCTTTCTCATAGCACCTTGTTGCCCTCCCAAAAATATGCCCATTTTCCCTGAGTCTCACTGTGATAAAACACACCTAATTAATGTCCCGTTGACCTTATTAACTCCTACATCATCAGCCACAACATGATATTCTCCATTTGTTTTGAAGCACACTCAGTGCGAGTCAGTAATGGGTACAGTACAGCAGTCGGCAGATGAAGGAGGAACAGTGTGGCTCCGCTGACATTTTGCTTCACCTTTCATCTTGTTTGTGGCGTCACATAACACGCTTGCCACTCAGAAGTGCTTCAAAGACGGGATCAGACTCGTGAGGCTTCTGTTCTACCTGCCTGAGGCAATGAAAACAGTGAAGTGTGCTAAAGGCTACTGTATCTCTGCTCAAGACAAACCCTCGTGGTTTCATTTTCAGCCACTTGTCACTCTGACAATGACACTTTAGCTCAGCGTAATAGTCTGCTGTTCAGCCTATAGGAAGTCTGTATAGTGGGTAGTAATTAAGATTAACAAGATTATCATTTACCCAAAATATTGTGCTCAAATAAACTTAATATACTATTACTCCACTATATTTCAGAGCAAACATCTGTAATAACATAATATCTGCTTATACTATCAACCTGCTGATGTGTTAGTTGCACTCAATTACAGTATTATGTAACATTGATTAAAGCCATCATTAATTTGTCAGCCTGTCACTGTTATTTATCAACGACTTCTCAGAGAGGCTCAACTGAGGTGAAGCACACTGACAAGTGTGACCACACCTCTGCTGAAGTGTTTCCTCACCACAGGTCTTGGTCTTGAGGGCAGGAGTCCACTAGAGGGAGCACAGCTGTAAGGCTGCGTTCATGAGCTGCTCAGAGCAGATCACTGAGAGGCTGCCGTGGTTGATGGAGATAAGCAGCGTCTGAGAGCGAGCTGCAAACACTGCAGGCTGACTGAAGGTGTTAACACCGTTATCATGTTCAATTATAATATACTGACTCTGCTCCAGATGCTGATTAAAACAGTCCGAGGGGGAAATTGAGTCTCAACATGAAAACTTTTTTTTTTTTTTTTTTCCATCGTGCCTGTTAGTTGACAAAAACTGACACAAACACAAGTTCAGAGTTTATAAAAAATCATAGCAGCAATAAAATTTCATCAGTACGTTATTTGAGTAATACAAATTATATAAATCTTCATGAATATTTTCTCAGTTTATAACATTTATGGAAGATCCAATTTCTGTCATTAATGAGATTTAATGTACTTCCTGTTTATAAGAGTTAAGTTTTTTTTTTTTCAGCCTCTGCCTCTGTAAATATTTTTGATGTGTATTTGACGTCGAGTATGTGAAAAAAAAATCCATATTTTCTATTGTGGAAACAGCTTAAATGTAGGCATTAGTGTTGAATAATAAATTAAATAACTAAAATTCAGACTATTGGATAATTAATGAATCAGTAAGCAAAATGCCAAACCGTTTTAATTTTCTAATTAGACTATTTGCTGCCTGTTTTTTTTTTTGGCCTTTTCAAGCTTTATTTTGACAGAGACAGCTGCAGAGTGACAGGAATGTGGGGAGAGAGAGAGAGATGGGGAATGACATGCAGCCCATAGGTTGGATTCGAACCCTGAGCTGCTGTGGCAAGGTCTGAGCCTTTGTACGTGGGGCGGCTGCTCTACCGAGCTAAACGACACCCCGCCTTTCTCTGTTTTATCAGTGGAAACTGCTCTTTTCTTCAGTTCTTAATATTTTCTCACATTTGATAGACTCACATGAATAATCCATCAATAGAAAAAGTAATTTAGTGATTATTGTATAAATAATGAAAATTATTGTTAGTTCCAGCTCTTGTAGACTAATTCCATTTAAGTACAACGCTTGAGGGAAACAGTGTCATTAATAGATTTCACTTAATGAGGATCTGATGAGGATCAGAGCTGTACCTTTAAATGGTTTAAATGATTTTTGGTTTCTGGTTCCAGCTTCTGAAAATGTGAATATTTTCTGCTTTTATTTCTCTTCCATGACTGAATGTTGTTGTTTATTGGACATTTTCAAACATAGAATTAATCTATTAATTAGAAGAATAATCAGTAGATTAATCAGTGATGAAAATAATCATTGGTTGTTGCCTGAATGAGGATTTAAGTTGTTGTTGCAGGGTGTTGATGCTGACGTTTGCCTCGACACCACAAGAAATGTATCACGGATCCTCCTCTGTGACCTCTGTAGTTTTCTATCTACTGGTATGTGACAGGTTTTTCTGGGCTAAGAGTGTCAAGATGGGCTAAAAAGAGCTGCTGGGAGTCTCCCCTAAAGCTTTGTAGTAATCTTCGGTCTTCAGGTTTTCAGGAAAAGATCAGTCCTCTGGGCAGAGCCCAAGCTGGGGCCCAAGCTGAGGGAGATAGCCATCAATCAGTGTCTAATGTGATCCATGTGAGGACATAATGTACAGGTCCTCCTCCTCTTTCCACTCATCACTCCCGCTCAGACCTCAGCTGGCTCCTCGTGGCCTCACAATAGCTGCAATTACACAGGCTGCGGTCCCCCGGGTGGCGGCGGGCTCATGGGGGCTGTTAGGGCTGAGCAGGGACACCGCGGGCCATCTTTATTGGTTTCCTGAGCTTGAAGCGTAGAGGTGATGATAAGACCAGCGCTGACCGTTTATCACTGGCTGCCATCTCTGCGGGGAGAGTGCCTTATTCTTAGCAGGGAATTAACACAGCATCCAGGCGCAGCAGGTAAAGGAGGGGGCAAACCCCTGTATCTGACAGGAAACACTGTATGATGCAGGAGAGCGAAGCCTTTAATGAACTCTAAAGAGATGCAGGTCAGGGTGAGGCACCACCTACATGTAATGGCACCTATGTGCCTCCCACGCTGACACTCCTCTCTGTCATGCCTGTGAAGCACTTCACCTCGGATCCAGAGGGTGCGAGGCATCAAACTCTTATCTCAATCATATCATGCAAATTTCTGACTCCCTCTCAACTCAGCAGCAAGCCGTCTCCTCAGCCCCTGCCTCAGACCTGAATCTGCTGAGAAAATGTAGGTCACACGGTAAACTGTTAAATTTCCATGAGGATAAACAAGATAATGGGATCTGTTCTGCCGACTGAATCAGCAGAACAGTACGTCTGCTGGCGGGGGTTTGTTGCCTCAGCTGCTTTTCTTGAGGAAATACAAACCACTGTATTTTACCAATAATCACTTCCTGCTGGAGTGGGAAGGAAACATGTTCTACAAACAGGACTAGCACGTAAGAGCACGATGTATGGGAAGAGTAACATCTCGTATGCTCTGTTCTTCTCTCTGTCCCTGGATGACATTACAGGAACGGCTCAAGTTTAGAAGCAGTGGAAGTTTTACGATCAAAGTAGATGCAACGAATAATTCCAACTTTCAGACTTTTTCTTGGAAGGAAGCCTCTCCCTGACATTGACATCTCCTCAAATGTTCTTTCTGGAGGGAACTCTCTCAGACTGCTCATCAGCAACATCCTAACCACCATTTTATTGGCCCAGCAGGGGCTTGAATAAAACCTTAGTGTCTGGGCCTCATGTGGTTGTGTATGGTTTTCAGTTTCAATGCATGCTGAAGTGTGTTCTTTGCTCATACATACAAACAGTGGCTGCATCTTCAGTGTGCAGCTTGTACTAAAATCCCATGGCACAAACCTTCGGTTTGTAGCATTTAGCAATCAGATGCTAAATAATTTCCAAAGTTATGAATAAGCTTACATTGGAAGAAATATGGCAGCAGTAGGATGTGTGTTCACATTTCAGTGTTAAAGTAGGCCTTTCTACTGTTTTTGCACATTATGACTATTGTGAAGACCAATGTCAACTGGGACAAGGAGCACCCAAACCTTTTCAAACTGCTTCATCCTCTCTTAGCATTACATTTATGGAATGAATAGAGTCCTTCTTTCTCTGCTTGTGTAGTTTGTCCTCTTTCAGGGTGTCCATGGCCTGACCAGCTCTTAGCAACAGTTTGTATTGATCAAAGTCTTCAATCCAGTCAACATAACCCACAGCCTTTACTCCAAATGTTTTGCCTGAACATCTTCCTGAGGTTTCTCTCTTTTTCCTGGTCAGAAGGGTTGTGCTGTGTTTCTATGTTCTCATCTGAATCAATGGTCAAAGGATAAGAGGGGAAAAACATTGACATTGCACAAACCCTGGATTAAGTCCAACACTATCACCATCACACATCAGCTTATCACACAGGAAATATGGCATGGTCAAGATTAGGAAATATCGCAGTCATGGCGATTTAACACAATTTACCACCTAGTTCCAGTTCGGTCAGTCATAAAGTTGTCCTGCAAGTGGACCCTCTGTGTTATGGAGTTTGCAACAACATGCACAGGGATTTCCAGAAGACTACTTTCTGTGGTTCCATGGAAGTCAAATTCATTTTATTTCTATATCCCAAACATACAAATTGTTCTTGGAGGGCTTTACAGTCTTTACCAAATATGCAGCCCAGTATTCATAGAAATTATGTTCATATTGGACAAATCCAGTGATTCATGTCCAACAGTGAAGGGTGGAGGGTGGAGGCAGGGATTGGGGTTGGGGTTGGGGTTGCGGATGGGCATTGACTGGGTTGGGGCATGCAGCAGATCTGACTTTTGTTTGCTAGGCCAGAGTTTGCACATCATGTCACAGAGCCCATTTTTTGTTGTTGTTTTACTGGATCCATGATCTTTCCCTAACCTCAACTCAATGTTTTAGTTGCCCAACTTCCATGTGCAAATATTGTGGAGAGAAATCATTTAAAAAACATTCATTGTGGTGACCGGGTTCATTTCTGAAAAGAAACAGAAACAGTAAAAAAAAAAAAAAAAAAAAAAAGAAAAGAAAAGAAAAAAAGGAGAAACCACAAGAGGAGATTCAGGCAAATGTGTTTAGAATGAAGACTGTGCAGAAGACAACAAGCTACCTCCAGTGCTGTTTGGACCTCATCTGTTCCACAGAGACCAGGAAAGACAGAGCAGACATACACAGAAGAAGCAAGGCTCAAGAACACTGTTCAGTTCAAGTTCTTTGGAAGAGGCTATAAGAGGGTCATGCCTCTTGCCCCAAATGACGTGGTTGTCATGGTTGTTGAGTCCTACATCAGAGGATGATGAGGACAGAGATGATGAGGAAAATGTTACAGAGATGATGAGAAAAGTGTTAGCATGAGCAATGGTCTGAATAAACAAAACTTTGGGATCAAGACTCACAGAGAAGGTTGACAAATGCTGGAGTTTCCCTTCAAACAAACAGAAAATTGACACCATGCACAACCTGCTGAACTACACATAAACACTGTGTGGTTTACACCAAATTTATAATGCATCTTGGGGGTCTTAATCTTTACTACAAGATGCACTGCCGCTGTACAGTCATAGTTCTGGTTGTTAGTTTGTTATTTCTAGTTGTACCGCCAGGTGTGTCGATTCCCAGTTAAAGCTTGTGAATTAAAGCAAAGCTCAGCTGGAGAGAGGGGCTTGTCCCTCCCCTGGTTGCAAATGGATTTTGCAGTTATTACCATAACGCTTTCCTCCAGCTCATTTAACTCAAGCCCACAGCTGGGTGCAGGAAGAGCTGCACCTGGTCCATCCAGCAAAACAGTTTCTACTTCACATGCTTGACTGCTGCAGTTTAATAGATGATCATGATATGTTAGGTACAGGATCTGGGATTTTCTCATCATCTTTTTTTGATGGAAACATTGATGGGAGTTCCCAGAATGGGGCTCTAACAATAGGAATAAAGCTGCAGTAATTAATAATCACTTCTGACATGGGATTCCCTTTGTCTACCCTCGGTAAAGAGTTGATCAGGCATGGACGACGTCTCACTTTAGCTACGTGTGGACTTTGGGCTCTAGAGAACCACATGATAGATGGTTCACCATTTGGCTCCACCGTCTGCTCAATAATGCGCTGCCAGCCCCCTGGAGTCACCCCCACTGCCCACTCAGAATGTCGCTGAGACAAAGGAAAGTGTTTTCACTGGTCCTTAATAAGGCAAGAGGAACATGTGTGGCCCAGTCCATAACCTGCCCTCCTGGGACACTAAATGAATAAAAAGGAAATTACTTTAACTGCACCATCCTTAAATGCTGCATAAATGCAAATAATACTCTGACAGCATCGCATTACAGCAGTCTGTGTTGGAAGTGCACACTTTTTAAAGGGACAGTCCACCTATTTTAATAGTTGTATGAGATGTGGCTTTGGACTTTGAAAAAAATGCCATTGAGGCTATTTCAGCTCGAGCTTGGGGACTACAAATTTCTATCAGGAAACCTATGTAACAATGTGTGGTGTAAAGTTTGAAACACCTTGGGCACCTCCAGGCAGAAAGGCTCTAACTAACCATGCTATTGAGTTGCGTTGTTGCATCATGGGAAATGTAGGATCCAGTGGAGTGTGGCCTATAGATAAATCCAGCGACTAATCCATGTGTTGCATTTGCAAAAATCACTGCCATCACATTCACACTGACAGTGGAATGTAGTCTGTGAATGTGGACGTTCCTCAGTCTCAAACTGCACAGCTGAAATTGGTTATGATGTGGACAGATAATAAGATTAGCATACCGCCGCTGTCCGGATGTGGAAGTACAACATGGAGCTAATTAAACCCAACAGGAATCATCAAACTCCATGATTTCTGTCGTCATGTTCAGAAGAATTGTATCATTTTATAAAAATCCCACAAAAACACACAATGTGTCCAAACCACAGTGTTTCAGACAGATCAACATCCTATATGTTAATTGAAAGAAGAACAAAGAAATGTTTTCACTTTTCTCTTGACTGACTTTCGGAAGAGTTTGACTACAATATCTGGTTAGTTGATCTGATTGGTTGAAGCTTGCCCATGATAGACAGATGGTTCATCCAATCCCCTGCCAAGTATTTATATCCCAACCATCTGGCACAGTCAGGTTAGAATAAGATCAAAATACGAGAATTTAATTAAGAATAAAATGAATAATGAAGATGAATAAAAGTAAAGTTATTCCATAGTGTGGAGACCAGTGGCATTATTTCTCTTGAACAATTTAATATTAATTTACTGCTGGAAGAGGTGATAACAGCACAGCCCAGAAAAGATGTCTCGCTGTCTGAAACAGACTAAATTTGAACATTAAAAAGTATATTAATGGCATTTGATGATTACATTTTCAACATGTCTACGTATAACCAGTTCTACAGGATCATCTTAACAGATTTCTTGGCACAAGGACTTAAAAAGTAAACCCTTTACATACATTATACACAGCTTTGTACATGAAAAGCAGAAATGGCAGCTTGTCTTCCATTTTCATGTATGTACTTTAGACTAAAAGTCAGCATATCTCTGCTGAGTTTGATGCTTCATTTTTAATCTACCTCTTATAAATCCCTTAACTTTTTGGAAGTGAAGTACTAAATCGCTGTAGAGGCCCTTTAACATTCCCATCGAGCTATGCAAGCTCATATTCATTAATTAAAGGATCCCATTATAGTGTTCTGTTGACTTTAATTACTGGAGCGCTATATTGCTTTAGATTCATTAATCAGCTAGTGCAGCCCTATAACATCTAAAATGAGGTGGGGTTTTTGGTACTGGTCTGCGGCATCATTGCAGTGTCCTGCTCAATACTGTAAACTTCCCTCTGCTGTTTTCATGACTCGCAGCCTTTTACAAAATGCTGTCTGTTCTCACTTCAAAGCTGCGTGCCAGCTGAATAATTGCCGTATCGCTTCACACAGCTCCCCCAACCCGGCCTGCTCTCCGTGGCACCGTGAGCTGACGGGAGCCAGAGCTGAAAGCTGGAGCAGCACTGGTATCACGTCCAGCCTCCGTTTCAAACATCGCTGCCAGGATGTTACTGACAGCTGAATCATCATGGCAGAGAGAGCGACGACACCCGTCCAACAGTGAATTCTGTGTTAAACGGAGACTGACAGTGGTCCTCTGTTGTGATGGGGTTTGTTTAGCACGTTAGCTTAAAGTTAAAACAGATTTACACAAGCTGAATGGACCTTTTTCTTATTACACACTTTGGATCCTTTTGCAGTATTGACAATCTGACCTTGAGATATAGTTTCTTTTCTCTATGTGATATTTGATAACTCTGATTTGTTGCACAGATTTGTGCTTTTGGGAACATATGTATTCATAAACTATTTATGACCCGTGTTTCTATAGTCATCATTAATTCATTCATGCATCTGTACTTGTCTGTTCCACTTTATGCAGGATTCATTTTAAGTTTCTGTCGATGGAGCACGTTTTTTCATTGAACCTGACTAAAATGTGAATTTAATTAAATGATGTAAATTCAAAGAGGACTTCTGAACAGAAAATGCTTTGTAAGTGATTGCTCTGCACCAAAATTCCAACCACAGCGCCGGCTGATTCTCCTTACCCTGACCCTGAGCTCTCTTCAACCAATCAGCAAGAGTCACATCAAGGGTCCATCAGTGTCTTTTATTGCTGTGTTTAAGGTTGTCCTGGCAACCAGCCCAGGCTTTATGTTTGTGTGTGTGTGTGTGAGGCTGGCCCTCATGGGTGCCGGCTTCGCCCCTCTGTGCACCATGTGCTGCTGCTGATTAGCTCGTCTCTGCGCAGCCTGGGCTGGCAGGGGCTGTGCAGCATCTGATAAAGCCTAATTGATACGGCCACCGAGGGAGGCCTTTGTGTGCATTGTTGGCCCAGCGAGGCGCAGCAGAGTCAGACCTTGTCAGTGTGGCCGCTTAGACAATAGGAGCAGCTGTAACTCAACTCTGAGGAGCTGCGATGATGGAGACAGGAACCTCCTCTGCTATTGACTGACTGGGAAAGAGTGAGCGTGGAGAGAAGGAGTAGGACAAGGAGGTGGTTTTTGTTACGGGTGTTGTGTCCGGACAAACCAGCAGTTCCAGAAGAAGCCATGGCATCCAGTGGTTGACATCTCTATCAAGGCATTGGGAGCTCACACCTGAACAGTTCAGGACAGGACTGCTCAGCAGTAACAAAGGCAGCAGAGAGATGCAGATTCAGCCCACTCCATGTGGCCCGGATACACACAGGCAGATGCTGAGATGGGACGGTACCATGTGTGATGTCAGTGTTGTTGCCAAACAGCCTAAACTGTGCAGGATTTGCTTTGTTCCACTAAATGTGAGCCATTCTTTTTAAACAAGGGTTTCTTTTTCTTCTATGGACCCCACGTAAAATAACATTTTTAATCTAAGCCTCCATAACAGGCTGACAAAATGCTGAAGTTCAAAGCTTTTTGTTTGGATTACTGGCAGTTCCTCTGTCTCCAGCCTCTGCATGGTTTCTATAAAAGGTAAGGTATATATATATATATATATATATATATATATATATATGTGTGTGTGTGTGTGATTCTAAAGCATAAAATGATAAAATGTAGTCTTTTTTTCCAAGCCTAGAGTAAAAGACGCTGTTAAATTCTAACAATGCATTTTAACATATTCATACAACACAGCGCTTTGTGATAACTACTGATAACTGACTTCTGCTCTCTCATGTCGTAAAATGTCATGTTTGATTCAGACATGAATGACAGGCAGTCACAGTCATAGCCAGCCCCTGTACTTGTTTTACTCCTGCGTCGAGAGGGGCTGAAATGGGGCAAGAGGCCCATGTGTCAGCAAGGTCAACTAGTCTGGATGGAAGCTCTATTGTTGTGGTTTGTCCCTGACAAGCTCAGCGCAGTATTCACTCTATTGTGTGTGGTCCCACAGAGTTATTGGCTCAGCAGCATGAGGCGACACGTGCTCTGTAAGTCTGTTCCTATCAGTGCTGCTCCATCCAGCACAGGAACGTCTGCAGTCTGTGTTCAGCTCCTGAGATCTGATCATGTGACATATGTACACACATGTACATGTGTATGGACATGTGTTAGCAAATGTGTCAGCCACTGCAAAGAGTTGTATATGTCTTCAGTGGCTGTGGAGGAGCTCTGTTAGGTCTGGAAGACCTCTGTTAGGTGTTCAGAAATAACCCAGAATGGATAGAAAGTCTGGGTCACAAACTGTGGTCACGTGTTTGAAGAAATATTAGCATTTACCAGGCAGGCATGATCAAACAAAAATGCAAATGAGCTGCATTATGGGACGTGTTTTGGAGCTTGAACCCATTACAGACTAAACACCAGGACATCTCAGTTTCTGCTGCTCTGATATTGACCATTACTTTTTTTAATATCTGTCTTTTGATACCTACATTTTATGGAAGTACAGTACAGATAATCTACCCCTTTAAGCCTGGGTAGAGCGATAAAAGAAATTAATTTTGACTAGTTTTTGTGTGAAAAATGTTATGAAAAATAATAGCTCAACAGTGCTGCTCAACAGTGCTGCCCTTGACATGTCCAGGGCAGCCCTTTACGTGGCCCGTGCAGGTGGCTAGCTGGCTATCTTGTTGTGAATAGTGCTAGCATTACATGAAGCAAAGCCTGAAATATCTGCATACTAATCTGTGTTCTTTGTTTGTAAATAGCTAGCTATAGCTAGCTAGTATAGCTCATCAGCTGCCCGGATCAGGAGGCAAATTAATAAATTAGTGCAAAATACTGTATATACACAATATATATATATATATATATATATATATATATATATATATAAAGATAATGTTTTTTTCAGAGATAACAGAAGAATTATATATTTTGTTTCACTGTATCTTTGAGCTAACATAATCAAAACAATATGATATGATTGATGATGATTTCAGCTTATTGTCTATGTTAACTGAAGACTGCTGTTGTTAAGTCATCGTTGGTCAAGAATTGTGGATCTTCAACACAGCTGCAAAATGGTCCATTACATCAACTGAAAGCCATTTATTACAAGAGTCTCTATGTAGGAAAAAAAACAAAACATTTCAATAAGATCTGCAGTGTTGTAGAATTATACAGCCAAAAGAGGTGACACACTCGGCTTGAAAGCTATTTAATTTAGCTTATTTTTAGCTGTTTTTTGTGCCTTCTGTTTTGTCTCATTTTCTCTGTGTAATGGGAAAGACACCCGTGGGGTCATTTGAAGTGAGCAAACTCTTGGTCTGGTTCAGAGAATGGTAATCAAAAAGAAGGAATATGTGATGAAGGAGAGGATCATCTCTGTGCATGAATTGTCACACACCTCCAGGCCATTTTTATTCATGAGTCCACCCATCCCCCCCCCCCACACACACTCTCTTCCATGCAGCCTTGTCTCGGGGGGGTGAACCCCACCCCCACCCCCACAACACGGCTTCTTGCTTGTGTGTTTTCCATTTAAATACTGGTCTGTGATTGGATGCTGGAGACCCATTTCATTAAGCTTGAGGATGAGCCAAACTTTTGTATTGTTTTGGACTGTGGTGGTACTGGAAATTGTACATGTACTGTGGGGCTTGGTGCTGTTTTGGGAGCCAGACGGTAATCAGCTTCAGCTCTGTGCTTGGGTCAGTGTGAGGTTACACACAAACGACAGACCTGCTCATGTTAGTGTTTGGTCTCTTTAAATGGAAAATCCACAGCAGTCAAAATGCTGTATCTTTCAGTTCTTTAAACACTTTTAAAGCGTCAGTTCACCAAAAGAAAATAAGTCTGACTTTCCTCTCATGGTGTATAATGGGGAGGTAAAAGAGTATGAGTACATCACTTAGACATGAGGAGATAATGTGCACTGAGCAGCATCCAAATACATCACTGCTTATCTCATTAGATACACAACCTTATGTTGGGTTGTCAGGCAGTCCACCACGTTGATTGGCCCAGACTAAAATGCCTCAACAAACTGATGGGTTTCCGTGACAGACATTGATCTTCTCCAGAGGATTAATCCTACTTACTTTGTCTGCAGTGTCCCCATCAGTTTGACATTTATGACTTTTATTGAAATATCTATTGGATGTGTTGTGACCAAATTTCACACAGATGTCCACGGTGCCCAGGCAGTGTATCCCACTGACTCTGATGATCCACCTGACTTTTCCTTTAGTACCAGTGTGATGTTCATGTTTGTGGTTTTGAGTGAAATTTCTTGACAACAATCGGATGGATTGCCATGAAGTTTTGCTGAAATGTGAAAAGGATGTCTGTAAAGTGTTGTATTCCTATCTATGGTGAGATATCGATCACATGACAAATCAAAGTGTATATAAGATCACTGGAAAAGCCTCAGGCACCACATTGATGACTGCAAGATAGTTGGAAACACTTTATGAAGCGTGCTGTGCTAGAGCAACTTTGGAACCACTTTATACTGAAGAAATAGTCTCTGTGAAACTGTTGACAGTTGGGTCTGTGGGTTATCCAGAGTAATAAGGCGCAGTTTATGGAAGATGTTGGACAATTTTAAATAAGATCACCACAAACAATCCGTTCACCTTCACTTGGATGTGGGGGTAGACTGAAAACAGATCAAGCAATTGAAGCCAAATCTACAGAATCTTAATGATGCTAGATGCTAGAAGGCTCAATACCACCAGATGGAAGAGACAATGTTTTGTTTAATTTGTAATTTAGGTGAACTGATCTTGTAAATTGCAGCTTTGTGGTTTTTTTGTAGTAACATATCGGTTTTACTCTTGACTCCAGTAGATCAATGACCCCATCGGTAATCTGTCAACCCTGCCTGTTTGTCTGCTAATGGATTTACCTGTGAGGTAATGGCCAGGGGTTTACAATAATGGCTATTGTGTTGACGAGGCGTAAGGAGAACCTGTGATTGTGCCCTACATGGAGCTGGTGTGGAAAAGCTCTACCCTCTCTGCCTTTGTGGGTCACTGGCCCACATCAAACTGTCCAAGCACAGTAGTTCATCAGCACTGAAGACAGCCTTCATCATTCACACCCACTGACTCCACGTTTCCACTTCATCCACTTTCCCCAAGGCAGACATGACCTGAGCCCAATTCGTGTACCGCCACTAACTGGCGACAGAATAATTGCACATGAAAGTGGCTCCTTTATGCATTTAAATCCCCCGCACAAAGATGGGGGCTTTGCCCTTTTTCCTCAAGGATTCATCTGATTACAGTGTTTTTTATCTGAAGTTAACAGACAGAGCCACGGCCTTTTAATATTCCACACTCATTGTGGACTGGAGGGAGCAGTCTCCGCTGAGGACCAAATTCAGGACATCAAAAGGCTTTCTGAAGGCATGAAGCAGGTCCCTGGTCTTTTTCAGGCTGATCACAGTGGTCTTTATAAATGCAGATGAATCTGAGACAAATCTCTAGAGACTTTCAGGATTCACACCAGCTCACCCAAATAATGAGGGCGGCTTTAATTTAGTTTTTCCTGCTCAGAAGGCCACCCCCACATGATGGGAGAAAAGGTACGGCAGGAGCTCGATGTAGTGAATTGTTTCATGTGAAATGCTGTGTTAAAAAGACTCTGGCGCCTTTAATGGAGTGCTAATTGCATTCATTTACGTGCTAAACGGAGCGCAGGCTCACGAATGTGTTGGTCCTCGGAGCATGCACTGACACTGAGCTCTGTCATATCCTGCCAGCAGCTTGTTCACACTGAATGCTGCAGGGTGCTCAGCCATGCCAACCCATTCTCCGCTATACCCAGTGGCAGATATGCCTTGTAGCGGCCAGTTTGATATCAGCCACTCTCTCTCTTGATTTTCTCTGTGCCGTGAAATGGAAACATCAAAGTCTGAAGCCCCTGTCAAATCAATCTGCTGTGTGAATTTGTACAAGCGTGGCGGTGCAACTCGAAGCTACAGTCGCTGTAAATCAGAGCTTGTGTCGGTGCAGAGTGACACCAGGGCTTGCTTTGTTGATTGGTTTGTGTTTAGCGTTAATTACGTCTGCTGTATTTGACCTGTTTCTTCACTGTGTGCTGGATAGTCAGAGAAGGGAGCAGAGAATTCAGCTCTCGGACTTGTAGTCTTCTTAACTGCTAATGGCTGACCCTGCCATGAGAGTGGGGGTCAAAGTGAGACAGACGGGCAGACGAACAGAGACACTGACAGAGAAGGGAGAAATGTTTAACAGCTGTTCAGGGGAAGGCCACAGAGGCCAACACGGAGTGAAAATACTTGACTATTCTTAAACGTCTAAAATAACAAAGGCAAACTTCTCACATGGTCACCGTGGGGATTTGCATTACTACGTGTCAGCATATCCTTTATGTGCAGCTAAAGTTTATTTGGAGCATTTGCTACTGTATGTCTGTTACCACTTACTCAGGAAAGAGGAAGCACGGTTAACGCAAACATTCTGTAGACGTTACACAGTAAAGTAAACTCATTAAGTGACTAATAAGAAGCAAGATGCTACTTTAGAGGTGGATGATGAATAGCTTACTCAAGTGTAGTCACTGTTTAATTGTGTACTTCTTCCATAACTTTACACCTAAATTCCACCAGGCATGGCTGAAACTTGTTCTAGCTGCAATGTGTTACGGCTGTGCTGCCCGAGCTGACCGCACCCATCCTAGATAAAGCTTTCAATTCCACCAGGAGCGCCCAAGTGGCAACCCCCGGTGCTGGGAAATGAAGCCAATGTGGAAGTGCTAAAAACTGTAACTGTAATTCCTCAAGCAGCCGCTTGATACAGGCTGCAGACGTGAGTCAACCTCCATAAGTCCCCATGTTAAAATGTCCAACTTCACAGCAATAGAACAGAAATAAACATGTTTACAGCATGGTACAAAAAACAGTTTTGGTCTCTATTGCTAATTTCCCCGTTCATGACAACTGTACTGAGGGTGAATTTATATACAACTCACCTGTTCAAATGATATTAAGGCTTAAAGCTGCGCATAATTAACAGCGTGATCGCTTATTAGAGCACTCAGGTGTCATTCAGCCCACCTCAGGTCTGCTGATGATCCATGTCCATGGCTGATATTTCGATTTGTCAGGAGCCAAAAGAAGCAGTGCATCCAACATAGCGGTGGCCAGTGGCACATTTTTTCGGCTTCGTAACGGTGCTGTAGAAACCTATGGGTGGCATCACGCATGCTCTGTCCATTCTTTATACTGTTGTTGGGAGTGCCATGGCACTTCACTGCTGATTAAAATGGCAACGAGAAAAAAACAAACCGATGGCAAATGTTTTTTTGTTTTTTTTTGTTTCACTGAAGGGAAAGCTCGCCTTTCAGGATCACCCTGATCACATTCACGCCTAGAAGCTGCCCAGTACAACATCTGTCTGATCTGCTGGCCACTGATCAGCTTCAGTGGAGCAGCTGGGGTTTAAGGCCTTGCTCAAGGGCCCCTCAGTGGTGGTAATGAGGGAGGAGCAAGAGCTAGATTCCCCCAACCAGATTTATCCTGCAGTTTTGGGGGATAGAACCATTGACCTTATCTGTACCATATTTTGTAATATCACTATTATTATTTATAATAGCAATAATTATTATGTATTTCTTGGTCCGACCTTAAGTAGCTTGACTCACTATAGCCACTATACTACATAATAGGAATGACTGATACATTTTGATGACGTGAACTCACGTTACAGCTCACATTAATACACAGAATAGACTGTTCTGTTGAGCAGGAATCAAAAGCATCCTTTGACTTCATCCTCAGCATCCACAATGAGCAGCAACAATGAGCACTGGTTGTGTGTGTGTGTATGTGTGTGTGTGTGTGTGTGTGTTTGTATGTGTGTGTGTGTGTGTGTGCGTGTGTGTGTGTGTGTTTGTATGTGTGTGTGTGTGTGTGTGTGTGTGTGTGTGTGTGTGTGTGTGTGTGTGTGCGCGTGCATGCAGTGATGGTGAACAGAGACTGGGATCTTGACAACCAATCAGCCTGGGGTCCAAGCAGACATCTGGGGTTACTTCTTCTAGTGATCTTGAGGCCTAACACAGAGAACAAGGTGTTAATGAAGACTGCACAGCGACTGTCCACAGCATCAGACCTGTTTGGCTCCTCTGCTCCTTTCACTTAACTCACAGCAGAAGATCTTCAGGCTGCACAGCTGCTCACATCCAGCTAGACTTAACCGCAGCCTGCTTCACTTCACCTTCCTTTTCCACACACATCACAACATTTCACGTCTCCCAGGTTAACTGAACTTTTATTTCACATTCCACTTGGCTGACTCAGCGAAATGACTTTCATCCTCTGCCCATGATGTTTTATTCTCCTCTCCACTCTGTTTTGAAATGGTTGATAAGTCACGCATCAAAGGCAGTCTGGCGCATCCAAAACCTACTGCACCCTTTCACCATTCAGATACCATCTATTGAGAGTTTATGGAGGGAAAAAAGGTGAAGATCCGACACTGCAGGAGTGGTACAATGAGAGAACAAACAATAGTCAACCTCCTGTGCAGAGGCACAGAGATGATTTACGGGGAATTGCGTGGCAGCAGTTAAGTGATAGGCTGCTGGGGAAGGGGCAGCAGCCGGCTGGTGGAATGCGAACATGCACTAGTGTTACACTACACTGAAGCAAGGAGGGATTTTACTCCCTGTCTGGTCCACTTAGCAGCTGGCCTTACTTGGTAATGCTGGATAAGTCACTGCTCTGTTCTCCTCAGACAAGAACAGCTTGCTGAGTCTGTTTTTACAAAAGCTGAGTAAAAGAAGGCAAAAAAAAAGGGGGGAAGTGAAAAAAGGAGCAGTGACAGAAGTAACCTAACCTCCAAGAGGGATTAGTCATTTTTTCTCCGGAGCAAGAAAAGACGAGTACATGTGTTGTGGTCAAGTGAAGAGAGAGGGAAGGAGTGGCATGGGTGGATGCTGGTAGGAGGACTGCTGCTCCTCTCTCATGAAGACAGTTTTCAGCCCAGAGTTGCCTAAAAAACATTTTGGTCTCTTTTTCTTGTGCCTCTCATCAGAGAACGTAACTAATCCAAATTTCAAGTTTGCAGCCTGGCGATGTCAGGGGCATGTGGAGTCTAATGTGGAAGTACTGCATTTCAGTGCGGACGATAAGGTAGGGATCCTGTTACAGAGCTCCAGAGCATGATGGTGCACTGCGCTGGGGAAATACTCACTCTCTTTAATGTACTTGAACACCTGTACTCGATCTGGAGCTGAAACATGAAATACTTGGAAAAACATCAGGCTTGAATTTTTTGTTGCTGGGAGTTTAAAATGTTTTTTTAAAAGTTTTCACTCATTTGTTTGACAGCTTGTGGGTTGAGATCAGACCTGGAATGATGTTTTCAGTTTTGTGGCTGTCAGTTATTTTGTCAGTGAGTTGTTTAGTGTAGAATGTCTGAGAAGAGTGAAAATTGCCCATCGCATCTTCTCAGAGCTGAAGTTGAGAACCTTATTACTTATAATAAACATTGAGGAAGGTCTCACATCACCACAAGTGGGAATTTGGATCCAACAAATGTTTGGCATTGTTATTTAAACTGGTTCCCATGTGTGTCTACCAGTTGTCTTAAAATGAGTTTTAGTGTCCTGAACAAGTAGAATCATTCAGCCATTTGTAAGACAAGTCATAACTTTGTTAAACAAATCTATTTTTTCCTTCTGACCTGAACATTTAATTGATGTTTTAAATAGTTGTATATTCCAATTTGCTGTTGATCAACTATTGGATTCTTGGACTTGAGTCATCCATATAGGGAAATCATGCTACAGTAGATGACAGCAAGATATTTTACTGTACTTGTTACTCACAACATGTCTTATTTCCATGTGGTGTTCAATAACAAACTGTTCTATCCGTGTGACTGAGAACAGAATCCCAGCTGAAACCTGAGCCATGAGAGATGCAGTAGGGGACGGGTTAAAGCATTAATGGTTCCACAGTGATTTCACTAAAGCAGGACTAAAATTAGTGGCCATTGTGGCGAGAGCAGCCTGAGTCAGCAGTAGCCAATCACCATTCATAAACTCCTAAGGTCTGTAATTCCAGTCCCCGTGGGTCGGCCAGCCACAGCTTGGAGTTCATGCTTTAATACAGAAATGTTCCTCCCTCTCAGTGCGTCCGGCCGTTTTTATTGAATTACTGATCCCTGTCTGGAGCGGCGCACGCACCCCGTCTTGTGTAACTTGGCCATCAGACATTTTCCGTCTCTGCTGATTTCTCATGAATGCCACGGTTACATGGTTTTTCCTCTTGGCTTGGAGTCCCTTCTGTCTGCTCTGCTAAAAATTACCACATAGTCACACACACATGTACGTAGGACCTAGAGGCTGAAGTCAAATGTGTGGTATTTTTAACTAGCTAGCTTAAATGATCCATGTCCATATTTAGTGTCATTTTAATGTCACTGTTCATACTTTTTCTCACTACATGGCAGGAACAATGGCAGCACGAACAAGTTGTAACAACAGTGAGATATTATCACTCTTTGAAATTTCTTGTGCTGACATGTTTTGGCAGGCATTTTTTTTTAATCTCATTTATTTATTTATTTTTTCATGACAGGCTAAATCTGGGTCTGCTGGACAGTCCAGTTGACCCAGACTTAACCCTTCTCAAAGAAAGACGACGTGGACGACAGAAAACATTCACAGACTTCATTTCTTCATCTGTTTTTGTCTTTTCCCTGCAACATATTCTTTTAGTGATTGTTGATTGCGATTAAAGAAATATGAAGACTTAAAAGTTTGTTTAAGTCAGCCTGTGCAGCTACATTGATCTCATCCACACATTTTTCGTGGCTGTTTTTCACGGATGAAGCTATGCAGCTTGCTTGTTTTGAAGGATGATGGCATACCCACCTTGTATTCCACCTACGAAGCTCTGATTGGTCATCTTTCTCCAACAATGGGCTTAATTCCAGAACTATATGAATAGCTGGACAAATTGGAGCCGTGGGTGGTGATTCAAAGGGCTGTTTGATCAAACATGACTGACAGTGAAGTGCAGACAAAAACACAAATACAGAACTCTTTTGTGTGAATTAATCCAAACTGTTTTAACTGTGGTTAAAAATGTCTTACTTGTGTCCAACCCCATCACCAGCTCCAGGAAGTGAGGCTACTGTTCCCTGTCTGCTTTACACACCTAAAGTCTGTCTCTGTGTTATTGTTGAGACTGACAGATTGACCCTTTGATAGCACTCCTCTCCGAACGAGACGGCAGTGTCGTCTGCCAGCAGTGCATTCCTGAAGACAGGAGTCATACCTCAATAACTCTCCTCTTCTCACATGCAGGTCTTGCTCTCCTCTGACCCTGCTACTCTGTTTTTTCTCCCAGCTAAGGCTTGACTACATACCAACCCCATCTGTGTGTGTGTGTGTGTGAGTGTGTGTGTGTGTGTGTGTGTGTGTGTTTTCCCCCACTATTCACTATCTGCAGGGAATTTTTAACTTTACTGGAGCTCTTTTAGAATAAATTCCCTTTAAAGAGTCTGGATTAACAGCAGAGGCTGGCCCATGCTCCATTTGAACTGTTAGCAGACTGTATTTTTTTCAAAGGCTCTGTGCATGCAGGCCCTTTAAAAAGGTTTGCCAGTGAAACAGTAGAGGCTAGGCAACCTGATCTGGTTATTTCTACTGCAAGCCAAAGGAGCGCAGGGTATTATTTATTTAACTCAGGGACTCAGGCTGGAGTTGAGGCTGCCAGTTTGAGGTGACCTACGTGACTGTTTGTCTGCTTCCTGTGCTCCTGGCCTCCCCGAGGAGGATAGGAAGTACAGTATCTCTGCTGTAGTCGACAACAAATCATCTGGTGTCTCAGTGACTATTCCAGCCCCTTACAGCTTCCTGGCAAGCGAGTAAAAAAGCGGCAGATCAGAGCTGGAGGTTCTTTTCTTTGACCTGGCCTTCCAACGAGGCTGCACTTGAAAAGGTAAAGTCATTTCTGCTTACCTCCAGCAGTGAGCAAATGGAATGGAATTAGAGGGCCTGTGCACCTCTGTGTAAACAGAACGGAGCAGTCAGTCAACTGTCAGCCGGGCGTTCTCTCTGACAGCGACTCCCTCCGTGCTGTAGCTGGTAAAGAGCGGCAGCGGTATCTCAGGAGGAGCCTCGTGCTCTCCTGCTCTGCCGTAGCACGCAGGCAGGAAGCAAACAGCAGCGAGGGGAGAGTCGAAGACGTATGGTGAGTGTGGGTCTGATTCATTGCTCTGGTTATGAAAGGAAAGATATTATTAGACCTCGACTGGCTCGTGCCCTAAAATCATGTGAGTGACTTTTTATACGTGCTGAGAAAAGTGCATGCCGTGTTCTGTCATGCTCCATGTTGGGACATCTATCAGTGAACTTAGCATCTGTGTTCAATTGATTACAAGGTCACTTTACTTCAGCTGCCATTCCTCTGCAATTTCACACTTTTGGTCTTTAGTATGTAAGGAATTCTTTTCATCCCGATTAGGCTTGTCAGATTGTCAAAGCTAATTCATCCTGACTGTGTGTCTCTGCAGTGATGGACACAGCGGGTCAGGCAACAGGACGCTATAGAAGAGCTCTACCTGCTCCCAGAGCTGTCAGTGTCAGTGTCTTGTCTCGATTTGTCTGCTGCTGTATGAAATTCTCTTAGAATTTTGAAGAACACAGAGAGGATCCCATAAGCCGTGCAGAAGGTAGTGCTTTCATGTTGCCTGTTCTTTGACTGTATGCCAGTGTTGTAATTAGCTGTTATAAATATTTCAGCGGTGCAGTGCAGTCTTATTTCCACCTGTAATTTGATTCGACTTCTTTTTTCTAGTCTCCAGAAGCTTTGTGGTGTGTTCATTTGTATTTATTTAGTTGACAGTAAATTTGACTTACGTGAATTTTTTTTGTACACATATGCAGTACTCAATACCAATATGGAATTTGTTCACTTTTATACTGCATTATCAGGAGATTAAGCCATAACGTTTCAGTTAGACCGAAATATCATCTCCTTTTATTGCTCTCAGTACACGCTTGGATGGAATTGTAATGGATTTAAATTGCCATAACGATGAATAAATGTCACCATAATAACTTAGATGTGATTGTAGCTCAGGCAACTGCTGCACTCTGAGTCTTTTTAATCACTGTCAGGTGCTATAATTGGCCAAGTCCTAGCATTAGTGCTGACCTGTGGCCTGGTCAATAATGACCGGACAGTGACCAGGGAGGGCAGGGGATGCTGCCGCCACCTGGGGTCCTCCACCATCTTTTATGCATTTCAGTGAGGCTGAGCTCATCCAACATTTATGGCCACAGCAGCCCTGAGCGCCAATCACTCTATCTTGGCCTGCTAGGCTCTGACCCCCAAGCTGTCAGCGGTCCAAAAGGGGTACCTCCAACCCGGCCCTGGCTGCCTTGTCACACTGAAGCCTGACTTCACCCTGACTTCACCCTGACTCTGATAACAGCAATGTGCCACCTGCTAATGGCACTCTGACGGATTAGAGACGCAGCGGTGCTCTTGCAGGATCCTGCGATAGTTTAAAATCTAAGCTATTGACCACATTCACTGTGACCTTTCTCTTCCAAAGTGCGTCTCCCAATAAGGCATCAGAGAGTCCATTATTTTCTCCTCAGGAAGAGTTCCGCCTCCACCTTCGTAAATTCAGAAAGGATTGCTTAATTCCACCTAACAGCTGGACGTAGCACTCTGTGTATGCATAACCAACCCAAAACACAACATGTGTGGATTGCCAGTGAAATGCAGTGTGAATGAGGGTTTCATCATTATGTCAGCACCGAACAGAGCAGGCACCGCTGCCAACATCTGGCTGCTCATGTATGCAATTCCTAAAAACATCGCTGTTTGATTCAAGATATTGCCCCAAACCACAGGCGAGTGAACGAGGGTTCACTGAAGATATTCTCATTCGCATTTAAAATGATTTAAAACGGCTTGCTGTTATGTTGATGTAATTTAAAATCCAGACAGTGTAAATATTATTTTTCTAACATTTTTAATGAGGATCTTCCTGGAGAAAGTGCTATTGCATAAACAGCTTTCAACAGTTTTTGTCAATTTGATCCAAAGAAGACAAATAAAGTCATTACAAGTTTACTAAACACAGCCAAATAAAATTTATCTTTCAGGATATTGTTTTTCATTTGTCTAATTTTGTTCATATTAGAAAATAAAATGAAAAAAAACTTGAGAGTGACTAACATAAGGAAGGTTTGTTTGCCAGTTATTTACTTCACGACCAGCTCGGTTGTACCACAACAATGTTGTTAATAATGTGCAGCCCCGTAGCTAATCAATGGGGGACTAATGGTTCTTGGAACACCTCCTGCTATTCGCCCACGCCCTTTGGCCAAGCATTCTGGGAAAATATCCATCATTGGCAGTATTTACTCTGGGTTTTTCTTTTCACTGTTTAATTGTATCAGCCAGGAGCTGCAGTATACAGGCAGGAGATGAACATTACTGTTACTGCTGGAGGAAAGACACGTTGTTGTGATTTTTGGATTTTAGAACAAAGAGTGATGAGGCTGCTGGGACTCGTCTCTGAATCAGTCACCAGGATCAACTCATGTGTGTTTAGAATACTAACAGCTTCTGGTTTAGTTTAGCTAATTGCATCTAGCCAATTAATTCTAATTATTACTTGTGCAGGTCTGCAAAAAAGCATTTTAATAAGGTATCAGCACAGTAATTATAGGCCACGTTCTTTATTTGCCAACAAGTTATTACCCCCTTTGACCTTTTATTTTCATGTTTGTTTCGTACTGTCCCACCTTCCTCAGGCGAACCAGCCTTTAACCCCTCTCCCCACTTTTAATTCTCTTCCTCTCTCCCTTGCCTACTCCTCTTCTTCCTCTTTTATTAGGCTGAATTCTGCAATCAATTAGTGTGAGAGAAGGCCCAATCAATTCCCGCTCATTTGCAATTCCTCCCCGTTAAACACTTTCCTTTATTACCAATGTCATAATTAATGCAGAGGAGATTGAGAAGGGAGAGGACTCAGAAGACGGAGGATGGAGTTGGCAGGGGAGGCATTTCTGAGGTGTGTGTGATTGTGTGTGTGTGTGTGTGTGTGTGTGTGTGTGTGTGTGTGTGTGTGTTAGTTAGTTATCATGTATTTGCTTTCTGCTCATCCCAAATGCAGTTATCCAGAACACACAACACTGCCACTAATCAAATGTTCAGTGGGCCATGCTCACACATACTGTACATTACACATTAGTTTCTGAAGGTGCTTCAGGGCATTACGCGTTATTTTGCACGATGAGTTTTGTTGCTCACGACAAGTATTATTGACAGGACAATATGGCTAAAATCAATATCAGCACATTGATTAGAAATTTCTTCCAATACTGTGTAATCCGGTATAGCAAATCCATATAAAATGAATGACCAAAGCAATGTTTAAAGCAGTGAACTGTGCTCCACTGGTTTTCTGATGTATGACATCAGACAACTATCATTAGCTTGTAATCATTATATATCAGATATAAGCGCCATGTAGACAACAGACAGGATTGTTGCAACATGTGACTATTAGCTAATACTAAACTTGGCTTATTGTTACCTTCTTCCCTGCTAGCTAACAAGCTAACTTCATTTCAGATCTATGATAAAGGAAAGATTTAACATAAACAGTGTCTTGTGAATTTACTGACACACCAAGCAGTTCCAAACTTGAACCTGCATTAGCTTTATTTTTATTTATTTATTTATTTATTTTGGCCACTTGGGGGCAGCAGAGCAAGCTGTAAACGCAATATTGACATATTATCACATTTTAAAGAAGCTACAGTGAATATGTTTCTGGCGACCTTGTGAATGTAAGTACTTTGTTTTGGAAATATATCTTGTCGACTGCTAAATGCTCCACTATGTTCATCAGGAAGTTGTTAATGTTTCTGGACAAGTAGGGGCTCGTCACTACGAACAAGTCCTATCAGATCACATACAGTCATCAGACCTGTATTTAATATTTAATGTCTAAGGACCTTCAGTATAGTTGCCAAGAGACCAGGTTACATTAACTGTTACTTTGTATCCCACCTTTTTTTAAAACGCAGGGTTCATCTGCCTCACAGAATGACTTCCCTTCCTCTTTAAAAGGATTCAAATGATGCCCACATAGAAAGTGATAAAGAAGGGTTTGTGACAGTTTATGGAGCTGGTCGATGTGAGCTCACAGCTGTGTGGAAGCATGTTTTATGAGCAGTAGGATGAGATGGCAGTGTGATTGGGGGGCAGCTGGTAGACCACTGGTAATTACTGGGCAGTGCTGCTGCACAGTCAGTGGTCCCCACACAGCAATCTGTCTTCTTCTGGCCCTAATGAAAAGCCTTTTAACATCTGATTAGCTTTTAATGTTGCTCTGTGGGCGTGGGTGTGGTTTGGATATGAGAGAGACTGGAGGAACAGGCGTGTATGTAGATATATATTTGTTTTTGATTGAAGAGCTGTGTGATCCAGGTGTAGATAATTGGGCTGGAGGTCTGTAAAGTGTGCGCTTGCGTGTTTATATGAGCCATTTTGTGGGCGCGTTACGTCCTTATCACCACAGAGATGTCTGTTTGATGGATTGTAATATTTGATGACACAGGAGAGACGAGGTCTATTAAGAAATTCATAATGGACATGAGGGATATAAAGGCTGTTATTTTAACATTTGAGGCCCTATCCTACTTATTCTCTCTTTCTCTTCTGGCTTGAAAATAACAATTCCTCAAAGAGCTGTTAACAATCACATCACTGTGTTTCTCCTTTGTGCCAGCAGCTTTCATCTGATCCCCCTCTATCAAGTCCCAGCGACGAGAGTTGCTTGGTAGAAATGAGCTCTCGTACTGTATCAATATGAGTTCCCTTTGAAGAAAGATTTTCTCCATCAAAACAATTCTTTGCCTCCTTTTCACTGGTTTCTTAGCTTTGCAGTTTTTCGCTGTTTGAAAGGGAAGTTAACGCAAAAGTCAGCGAGCCTTTCATGGTGCTTTTTCACCCAAGACAATTTAAAGATGTTCATTCTACATGAAGTGGTCAAGTGTGTCTACATGTGCCACGTGCATGTCTAATATCTGACTGCACAAGCTTATCATTTTGTCCGGGGGTAAAGGAAGTCAATGTTGAATGAGCTCAGAGTATCTGGTCGAGTGTTCAGTGATGTTCAGCTTTATCTGTGCTGAGGTCTGACGTGCCGTGTGACATGTGTTGTAAATAAACACCAGCTGTTATGATCGGTTACACTGGCTGGATCTGTATGTTTGTCGAGCAGAAGAAGTGGCAGCTATTTCAGAGAGAGAGGCTGAGCAGAAAAGTGACAGGTGAGCGCTAAAGCCTGAAGGGATTTCTTTGGTGCTTTGGTTATAATTCAGTACTTGATGAAGAAATGGAATCTGAAACTTTTGTGTATGTCATGTGTTACCATTACGTACAAGCCACAGAGCCAAACATCTTTGTTTTTTCTATTCTGAAGAATTCTTCCAAGAATCCTCAAAAAGTCTGTCAGTCATGTGGATGAAACGAAACTCATCTACTGTAGGAGGAAAAAAGATTTGACCCTGTTCCTAAACTCTGTCTCTTCATAATCTAAACAACAGTGGTTACTGAGATCTCCTTGTTTAGTTTGTATGATGTAAGCTGAAGTTCAAATAGTCCATCATCAGGTCTTCATACAGTGTAACCTGTTTATATCTTGTTGTGTAAGCTAGCAAGGTGATGCCATTTCCAGTCACAACTCGTCAAGATTATGTTTCGGCTTGCAGCAGATCAAATATGTTTTGTGGAATATGTCTTCTTGAAACAACTACAGTTTGTCAGATTAGTTACAAATCCCCAAAGTGATATCTTCAAATTATTTGTTTGGTCTGATCAACAGTCCAAATCCTGAAGATATTTAATTTACTGTCACAAAGGAAAAAGACAACCAGCAAAAGACAACCTCATATTTAAAGGTCTAGTCTGTCAGATTTAAATCAGAAAATAAGTTTTAATAATTTTTTAACCTTAGAAGCCTTTTATATCTACAGCTGCAGGTTCTCTTTATGCCATGTTCAACTGTTGTCTGATGTTTCTACAGTAGTCCAGTATTGACACCAGTCCTTTAAAATGTTGAATCTACGTCATGTTTAGCTAAATTACTTTTAATACTGATAGATTGAAATAGTTGATGATTCATTTTCTGTTGATTTTCTAATTGATTAAATGTTAAGTTTCAGCCCTATAGGTGTTGTTAAACAACCTCCTGGGTCAAAGCTTGATGTCTGTTAGAAAAAGTGATCCTTAGCTCTGTGTGTTCTAATTGAACCAGCAACATCGATACCATAAAATCCGACGTACTGGAAAATACAAGCGGCCTCAGGATCTGATCAACTATCCAAAAGTGTAGCCACGTTATTAAAACATGTTATTTGGATGTGAGACCAATGGAAATATGGAATGAATCCCTCATTGTACAGATAAACAGCACAGCTGCAGGAAATGCAGCCGGTCAAAGTTGAGCCAGGAAGTCAGATGTTTACTACAGACTGTGGAGGGACTAATTTTATCCTCCAAATATGATCAGTTAACTGTGGGTCTGATTGAATACTTGTGTTTCTCGCCCCATTGGACTTCTTTTTTAACAATGTTCTCAGATCTCAGCATTTAACTTCTGAGTACACTCTTATTAATACTTACTGTATAGGAAAGATGGCAGGGCTCTGCCATAAGACCCAGGTTGTAATAAACTGGATTTACCCTTCAAGTGAGGCATCACGTCTTGCCCATAAGGTGGCCCGGCAGCAGGATGTGGCCAACATCTCTCCGCACAAGACGATAAACACTCATTAAATCCAGCTCTGACTGTGCACACAAACATCTGCCGTCTGTTGCCGCGGTGAGTCAGTGGACCCTAGCCAGCACCTACTGTAGTCATCCGCCACCGCATCTCTCAAAGCAGGCACACTGTGGCATGCCAGTTCTTTGTACACAACACTTCACTGCTCACCATGCCAACCATCCCTGGCACAACGGGCACCAAAACAAGTGCACCCCTCTTCCTGGAGTGAATGAGAGCTGCCATTGTGATGGGGGCTGGGCTCTGGATCCAGCACAGAGTGTGTTGTTAGCACACATATAAGAAAACATATGCTTAAATGTTTTGACTAAAGTCCTATAGCATAGCAAAGATAGGGGGCTCTTGTCCTCTCCCTGCAGAGATTGACATCACAGGCTTCAGGACTTTACTGTCAAGTATCCGCCTTACATTCTAGCTTCTGTGGAGCGGCTCATCTGAGTCTGTACAGGGCACACAGAGGTGTTATATTTCTGTCAGTGTCGAACTGGTTACCTGCTGCGTGTGAAGCATCTCCTGATGCTGAAGTAGACCATCTTCTGAGATTTAGGTAGCCACTATCAACTCAAGCTGCTTTGAAGGAAGAACCTTGATTCAATTAGTGGATCAGGATACCTCAACGAAAACTGTTTCATCACACATCTTGCATCTACGCTGTTTTTAGAGCACAGTGGTTACACTTACATATGGACACCTTGGTGCTATGACAGGCTGTCAGGAGATTCAGTTGAAGGCCGCTCTCGCTCTCTAACTCCGACTCTTTCTCTTAGTGGCGTTGAAGGCGGTGGTACTGACGTGGTGTCAGAAGTAGTGCCAACACAACACCGAGCCTCTGGGCTGCAGGCTGCTCTAATGAGCTCCCCTGAGTGGTTAGCAGGCTGATGGAGATGGTCCGTCCTCTCTCCTCCCCCTCACTCAGCGTGCCCAGCTCTAATTGGTGGAAGAAGAAAGAGAGACTTCAGAATTACAGGAGACAATGGTTTGGTCAAAATAGAGTAAAAAAAAAAAGAGCTGTTTCTGCTTCATCTGAATGTGAGCCTCTTCACCCCAATTATAATTTCTAGCACAGGCCTGAGGATTACATCAGCCAATATGTCCTAAGCCCGAGGAGAAGGACACGTGTGAAGTGAGAGGTGTCAGGTGTTCTTTTTGGAAGATGTAAGAGTCAGATGTGCCAAATATCTGCTGCTTTTTCACCTAATTCTGATCATATTGTTGGCTCTGAATATCACAGCGCAGTTCATGCTGCTGCGCTCCAAAAAAAAGGCCTTAAGACTGGAACCATGACGCCCTCTACTGGTCAGATGTCAACACAGCCAGAAACAACAGAACATCCAGAGAGATGACAGCAGCTGTCTCATGACTTCAGCTACTGACTTCATTTTTTTTCTACATTTTAATTTAAAATTGCACAAGTTATGTGCCAATTGTGTTTTTTCTCCGAAACATGATCACATCACCAAGAAAAACTACTAAATAAGCCAATATATTATAGAGAAGATAAAAGAGACAAAGATAATAAAATACAAATTTAAATGAATAAAAGCACCTGTCTGCCAATTCTGTTGATTATCCATGATTAATTAGTCATTTAGTCCTATTTACACGGCCAAATCAAACTGATTGGGGGCAAAAATGAGCTGATGGCGCCCTTTCCTCCCACTCTCTGTGAATAGTGTTTGGAGAAATTATTTTTATACACAGGGGTGATGCACAAAGACTGAGTGACAGATAAGTTTTAAGACATCGAAAAAGAATAACTGAATACATTTGTGTCTGATATGGTTTAGAAAAAAGTGAATTAGTTAGTTTAAAAGTTCTTAAAATGACATCTTCTTGTCCCTCCTTGAAAAATACAGAATCCATGAACAGAGCACACAGAAAAGAGGCAGTGAAGTGAAGGAGTCGCTTCCTGTATCTGTGTCTTCCAAACATTCTGACACAAATGAACAGAAAATGAACTTCTCTGTCTCAGCAGCAACACACTCTCATGAGATGTGGCAGCACAGATATCTCTTCTCTCTGTCAGTGCTGAAATGTTGGTCTGGTTTCACCAAAGATGATCTGTAACATCTGAACTAAAACTTAAATAGCTTTGAGCTCTGGCACAGTATTCATTCACATAATGTTCACAAGAGTTCAAAGATCGGGAAACCGTGCACGCTTAGGAGGCAGGAAGTGTGTACCATTTCACATTATAATGCATTATCTTCTATAATAGAGCATCTTTGCTATGAATATACAAACATTTTTTTTATTTCAAAAGTGGTCACAAGACGTCTCCTACTTCATTAAAAAGACTTATTACTTTTTCAGTCATCGTTCTCCAGATTATTTGTGACATCTTCAAGGAGAATGTTAAGTTATTTGAATAAAGATTTAGAGATGAGGAACATGATGAGGAAGTCCTTAATGTGGATAAAGTTCAGCTCTGCAGCTTATTTTCTTTAATGTTCGTTGTACAACTTGTCTGAAGCACGTAAATATATTTATTTGTAAAGTATATAAAAGTATGTATATTTCCTTTGTTTTTATGTTACAGTTAACAGTGATAAGCAACGGTGTCTTATAGTCCCTCATGGGCACTATAATTGTTTGGCATGACACTGAATTAAAATGCTTGTATATTACATGACTCTTTTGCATGTGTGCTAATATAATTAAACACTAATTAATTTGGGAATAGGCACCAAGAAACATACTGCAGTCTGAAATAGATTTTGCCTCAGGGCCTCACTATCAGGGAGTGAAGCAGTGTCCACCTTCAGGCTCCCATCATGCCCTTGTACATACTGTGCTCCAGTGGTCCACATCCCCATATTCCCAAACAAGATTACAATCAATAACATTACCACAATCTAAATGCCAGACAGTTGACCTGGAGCCTTTGGTGCCCTGTGGGACTTTCTCACTTTGTCTGATTGTTAATCCATCCTTGATCAGTTCAGACCATCAGTCTATTACATCCACTGCGTCTCAAGGCTGTGCCTCTATTATGTAATTCTTACATCTGCCCAAGTCTAATTATAAATCCTTCTGTGCCGTGTAGTTGTGTTCTTCACATCCAAACCAGTTAAATCACCTCAGATTTTCAGATTTATTATTCATGACTCTGTATAAATGTTCTAAAAATGTGTTGTTATTTCATTAATTTCTACTTGGTTGGCATATGGCTCCCACCGGCTGTAGAAATAATGTCCTTGCAGTGTTGTAGGACTTTTGACACACTGAGAAAAAGTTTAAAGCAATGACAGCTCAAAAGACGGGTTTTATAAAGAAGTACTTTAACAAAGCTCACTCTTTCTCTCAGAAAGCTCCGAGCTTCAAACACTCGTCGTTTCTCTCAGACCAAATCCAACACACTCTGAAAGCAGAATCTTTCCTCACCTGAGCGCATGCAGCTCTAATCTCTTCCCCTCTCAAATCAAAGTTGCTTTACAACTTTTACAACACAAAGGAGGGACTTTCAAACAGTGACTTATTAAACACAGTCTGTGTCGATTAGTTGCTGTGGAGTGTCATGTGAGTGTGTAGTTTATCTGCGGCTGGCATGAATCCACCACGAGGAGGAATTTTCAGCTGTAACGCTTTGCTGAAGGGCGTGTCGATGAGAGTTCAAGGATGAATTGGAGAGTGTTAGGAACAGAAAAATATCCTGCAATGAGGAGCGTTCAACGTTTTATCAGAATCTTCAATAAAAAAAGAGAAGTGCAAACATTTTGGAAATGCCTTCTGTGGTGAAAGTGAGCCACCAGAAGGAACTTAAAGCATCTTTCTCTTCCTCTTTTATTCCTCTCCACCCTTTAAAAGTTTCCCTCTAATTTTAGGGCCCAAAATTTCCAGGTCAGGTTCTGTGTTGTGTTTCACTGTGTTTCACAGCATTAACTGCCTCACACACAGCTTCATGTTGCAGTGTGTGTGACAGTGTGTGCTGCTGATCCTTGTGATGTCACAAGCTGCCCTGCTTTCAGAGGATTATGGGGGAAAGGTAACAAGCTGCTTTATCCTCATTAGCATCATTACATTATGACGTGGCCCCAGCTATTGTTGTCTTTCTCTGTCTTCTGCCCTCCCTCCCTCACTACACCTTGTTTTTCTGCCCTTCCCCGCCCGTGACTTATCAGTGGAGGCTATACGTGATGTGTGTTTTATTGAATTTGCCAGAGTGGGATGCAGGTGAGGAGGGACAGCGTGATACAGATGTCATAGAGGAAGTGTCAGTGCCGGTCTTGAGGAGTTTCCCTCACTGTATGCTTATCCAGCTGTGCAAGTGGTGCAACAACAAAAAGCACCATTCAGATGCTCCTGAGGAAGGTGCTTAACCTCAATCAATCCAGTGAGGCCAGCAGTGGCTACAGGGTTCAAACTGACTGTTACTGAAAGCCTTCCCCAGATAAATGTCTAAAACACACAGTGAATTGGTGTTCACCCTCACACAGCTCTTCTGCTCAGTCACAGTTTCACTTAAAGACAGAGACAGTTGTTTCAGATGTGAACTGCACGATTATTATTTGTAGGACGGTTACATGATTTTTTTTTGCAATTCATTCATTTTGTTTTTGTGTCAAAGGCACAAATGAAAGGACAAATGCAAACAACAGGGTTACAAAAAGAAAAAATACTACTAATACTACTTCATTATACAGTTGTATAATGTCTAGTGTGGTTCAAGGGGAGCTTTGTCAGGTCTGAGAAAATACTGACATTACTCAAGTCATTTGGGCTTAGGCTACAAATGACAATGACGTGGTGAAACACCTGCACCCATCCATGTAAACACTCAAACCACACCATGTCATCTCAGGCTGGTATGTGTAATCTTGTTATGATATGTCATATTTCTTTGTGCAAGTCAGAATTCTGGCCGTACTGTACCTTTGCACAGACCATCCGCTGATGAAAACCAAAATATGTGGCTGAAGAAAAATTTCAGTAAGTCGACCTTTATACATATAAATAAATGTAAAAACTGTTAAATTAACATAATTTGAAGTGTTTACACTATTGCTATAGGACAGTGTAATCTTGAGAAGAATGAGGTAATCTTACTTCAAGGTATTATCCTGTGTTTGCAGAAAGTGACACTAACCTGCTAGTGGCTATTTTTATGCTAGCTGTCCAGAAAAAGACTTTCAACACCGACATAAACAGCTTTCTAAGATGCGGATCGACAAGAAAGCTTTAAACCTCAGCGACGTTTTTAGAGCCAAAGCTGAACTTGAGCTAAACGGGGACGCCACCTGTCAGAAGAAGCCATTAGTGGGAAATCCCATTACCAGTAATCCTATAGGCCCAGAGTGAGAGCACAGCATCTAGTCGCCACTCTCTCCCTCTGTCTCTGTTTGTTCCCTCCTGGCACCGACCACAGTTGTGCTTACCACATCACATCGTCGTGGCGACAGGCCCGTGAGTACCAGGGTTAGAAGGGGCACATCCCCTGGCAAACTTCCTCCCAGGTGGATAGACGGGCTTGCTCAGGATATTAATGCCGCTCCATGCCAGCTGCAGTTTACAGTCAGAACAGTAAGTCTTATCCTCTGAGGTCCTGCTTTTCTTCACAAAGAATGCTTGTTTCTGCGTGCTTGCTTGGTTTAACTTCCCTGTATTGTCAGATTCGGTGGGGGGTGTGCTTCATCGTCTGCTCGTTTTTCAGCCAGTTTTGACCGTTTCAACAATGTGTCATTTTTAGTTGCCATTGAATGTCTGGTCAGATTTGTTTGCTTTTACCTTGTTTGGCCACTTTTAGTCAATGGAAACATGATAGAGTATAAAGCCATGCTAGCAGCACTCAGGCACAGCTGTGATTTGAGCTATGCTAACATTAGTACAGTAACATGCTTACAATAACAATGCTAATATGCTAATGTTTTGCCGAGTGTAATATTTACCATGCTGGACAAATACAGTTACAGTTTGACCTGTTGGTGGTGCTTGATGAAAAGTTGCTAGAACTGATCCTGAAGGGGACATGAATGTGTGAACTAAATTTAATCTCAGTCTACTCAATAGGTTTCACTTGAAAAACAAAAATGTTAACCTCATGGTGGCGCTAGAGATAAATCAAGGAATCACCAAGGGCAGAGGGCTTTGTCCTCTCTGGACCATGAAACAACAAAAGAAGAGTACCAAGTAAAAGCCCAAAACTTGGGTATGGCAGTCCATCCAATAATTCTCGAGATATTTCAGTCTTGACTAAAGCAGTGGACTGACACACACCAACATTTCCATCCCCAGCAAAACGTGTTTATGTTTCTCAATGTGACACATTACCTGAAGTATCATTCTTATATTTGGTAACAAAATCCAGGGATCATACTGCCATTTCTGTCAAAACAATTTCAAATGATACCCAGCCTCTGGAAGAGCAAGGATTTACTGGGTGGTGTTAGTGATTTGTGCTTAAATCTTAATGACATGAGTCAGCAGAATAAATCTTATCCAAGATAGGAGCTTGTGGGGGAAATAAAAGTAAACCTTTTGTCAAAAGCATGATTGATTTTTGTCCCGTTGTTTGAGGCCCATGGACTCTCTCAGTCTCTCTGTTTCCACAAAAGTCAGTGCTGTCAGGACAGTTTGCGGTTGGCCAGCAGCTCAAATTTGCAAGTCAGAGTTCACTAAATTGGAACTCAAAGAAAAAGCAGGAAACAAATCAGTTTTGGTTCAAATTTTCACAGTGTGCTTGTGTGAGTAGACACTGAATGTCACACTGAGCCTGAGGTTTGGGTCGATGGTTGAGCCTACAAAGAATCTGACTTCAATACAGTCGTTCTTGTCCTGCCTTCTCACAGTCTACATTCTTTAAACTCTGATGGATGGCCTTTCACTAAACCAAAGAGTTTCAGTTGCCACAATAATCACAGAGGCAGTAGATCAGAATTTTGGATGAAACAGAAGATCTATTTTGTCGTTTATACTGAACAAACTGCAGAGTTGTCAGAAGAGTATTTGATTCACAATTCTGAACTTCAAGAGCTGCTTATGTATCTTTACAGTCCGGTAGGATTGAGTGGCATCTAATGATGAGGTCGCAGACTGCAACTGAATACCCCTCACCTCACCACTTCTTCCTAGCATTTAAGGGACCAAAAAAAGCCCCGTCTTTGGCTCGTCCATTCTGTGCTGCTGTAGAAACATGGCAGAGGACCCGCTCCCTCTGTAGCTGCAAATCTTATTTTCCGGTGATTAAACGCTAATGAAACCATACATTTCTGCCACATTCTAAATCCCCCTAAATCTTTAGACACTGGCATTTAAGTCAGATAATCTTATCAACAATCATATCAAAAAATTATAATCACCACCATTTGTGCTTAAATCTCTGAAACTCTGTAGAATCAATCTTCTCTTATCTGATGGCGGGGCCTTTTAGGGAGGAAGAAAAGCAGAAAGTAAACCTTTTTCTCAGAAGCCTGATTGATTTTTGTCTGCACCGGTGTTCGTTTGTCACACTCATAATATACCCTCCTTTTTTTATTTTCCACTTCACTGCCAAAAGACGTCTGTGCATTTTCCCTGCAATCAAAATCAGAGCAGCTCGTCTCATTAATTACCACACCTTCACCCGGGGAGGAAAGAGCCAGCCAGTTGAAATGACTTGAATTAAAAACTTGCACACTCTTGGGTTTTCGTTGACTGTGTTGTTGCTGCTCTTGCTGTAAGGGACTCGGTGCAGAAACAAACCTTGACCTTGCAGCAGTGTCGGTGGAGGCAGGGACTCGCCGGGCTGCATCAAGCTGGACACACAACTCCGCCGAGAGGTTGGAGAGAGAGAGAGAAAGAGAGAGAGAGATTGAGAGTGAGTGAAGAGGGGAGGGGCTGAGAGAGTCGTGTGGAGAGAGTGACAGAGGTTGGGGGGCTGGAGGGTGGGGGAGAGAGAGAGTGAGAGAGAGAGGCTGAGAGCAGAGGAGGCAGATAGGGAGAGGGTGGAGAGGGCCCGAGCCGTCTCTCTCTCTCTCTCTGAAGCTGGAGGTGAATCTGTAAGGATGGTCCCTCGCTTTCATCCTGCCAGTGTCGACTGTGTCCCAGGCTGCTCACTGTCTCTCTCTGCCGGTAGGGCTGCTCGTGTTTCTGCTCTTTTATTTTTCTAATGTCATCTCTATTATGCTTTTGGTGTGTGTGTGTGTCTGTGTGTGTGCGCGTGTGTGTGTGAGGTGAGACTAGCAGAGAGTGTGCTGCGGGCTGCATATATACTCTGTTTACACCCGCCGCCCAGGCAGGTGTCTGGCAGAGATGACTGCAGCAGCTGCACTGGCATGTCCCCCACCACCCTCCACCCTCCAACCCACTCTACACCCTGCCCCGCCTGTTCCCTCTTCCCATCTCTCTCTCCTGTAGTCTGATGTCATGGCAGCTGATGTTTGTGCTGGAGGACACCCACAGTTTGCTGCAAACTAGGGCTGAAGGGACGTTTCAACTTCTCAGACAGTGCCTTGACTGTTGTTGTCCTTTCTGTCTCCCTCGCCTCCCTCCCTCTCTCTCCCTCTCTCTCTTGTTGTATCCTCTGAGTATCTTTGCAGACTGATGGGAGGTAGGGGGGTATTGATATTGATTGTTGTTGGGTTTCTTTTCTTTTTTTTTTTTTGTCTTTTTTGCTGCATCCCAGATCCTTGTGCTCTTTTGCTGAGCACAGGACGGCCATGAGATGAATCCCTATTGATCCTTTAAACAGACCCAGGAATAGTTCATTACATCAGGCTTCTCTCTGCTGACCTAGACAATACTCCACTTACAAAGTGGATGGGCTCTTGTGCCATATTCCCCATTACTGCAAATGAGATGGAGGGTCACGAGCAGTCACTCCTCCGCCTTACAACATTCCTCATCGCACGTATCTTAATACAATTTAATAGGTTTTGGCAAAGTGCACATTAATTCATCAATAATGAGTTTGGGGCTGTGGCCCACGGCACAGGATTATGTGTGACTTGTGTGATCTTGGTGGATATAATTCCATCTCTGAGGCCAGATCTGTTTTTCGGTTCTTGGTTTATAACCTCGGGGGCAGGATTTTCAGGTTGGGTAGATTATGCAGCATTAAGCTGCTTGGTATCAGATAATTCTACAATGATGAAATCCTCTGTGGTTATGAATTAAAATGGGCTGAGCTCTGCTGTTGTTGTTTTTACGCTCGTGTAGTTCACTGAATGTACCTTTTTGATGATTCTAGCTTACGCATATCACGGCTGTCGGGGAGGAGGAAATTCGTTTTCTTGTCCAACATTTGCCAAAACATTCCCTCCCTGCTTTGAATCTGCAACTCCGACGTCCTCGGCAAAACAAAACTGACGATGCAAAAAGTGTTCAGAGAGGATAACACATCCAAATCTCTGCTCGAAGAGCTTCTCTCCACCAATGAAAATGCACTGAAGCATTTAGGCTGTTTTAATGCAAAATACATCAGCATGTGTTAAATAAATCATGCACCCATCAGAGGAGTTTTCAGGAGCTACGTTGAGAGCAGGCGAGAGGGAGCCAGGAAGCTGTGACAGGCGTCTGATGAGTCATCTCGTGCTTTGTTTCAAAGGCGGCAGGTAAAGCTCTGCCGGCCGGACAGAGGCTCAGTCTGCCAGCCGTGTCATTCATTATCACACCAAGGAGACTCCGCTCCAGGATCATCATTCTGATTGAGTTGTGCTGCATCCAAATCTAAGACGGTGCGACTCACTGATGCCACCGCATGACATTTATTTTTCATCTCTAAATTTGAGTAGTCGTCATTATGTTTGGAGAAGGGGATTTTACGTGGCTCAGAGGATGAACAATCGGGCTACGAGAATGATGTCTTATTCAACTTAATGCTCAGCGTAGGTGGATAAATCCAGCCTCTCAGATTTGTTTGAGAGAGCTCACTGGATGTTTGTCTTGCTAAACAAAGTCCTAAGGAATGGCTGCAGTTAGATACCGCTGTCTACCCACAGACTTTGCATTTTGCATTTGGTTTCTACACCTGGACTGATTATATTCTCTTTCCTCAAAAAAGTGACACTGCCGTCACCTAAAAATCAGCATACTTTGTTGAAATGCTTAAAACAACCTAAATTCACAAACTACCTCTTTGTGGCTGTGTGAACTGTAACGCTGCTTAATGGCAAAGTACTGCGCGGTTGTTAGTGCCCAGTCACACCAAACAACCCAAACACATCCCAAAATTAATTCATGAATTGATATTATTAAATTCTTTTTCCATCTGACTAAATAAACTGCACTACAAAAAACAGATGTGTTGTGCTGGTAAAGCCTTCCTCTGCCCAGTGATATGATGCATGGCTGAGCTAGTGTGTGATGCAGATTACAGGTTGTTTATGAATGCCCAGCATCGGTCCACCGGGTCTCTGGGATTGGTGTCAACAGGTTTCCATAAGGCCCGGAAACATGTGGCAGGGAAGAGCTGCAGGGGATTACTGTGCTGGCGCTCGCTCTGTCTCTTCTCATTATTACCACAATTACTGTCAGCAGACATAACACGCGTTCTGGTGATGCTTTACATTGTGAACGCCGGTGTGTCATATTAGTTTAGTTTCACTGTTAACAATAAGGCTGCAGTTACAAGTCAACTACAGCTCCTTTGAATCCGTAAAACTAGAAATATTCTGCGTGTTTCTACAGGCTTTGGCTGTGATGAACAATATGCTGGTCTGAGCTGCTGGTTCGTTTTGGCACGAAATCAGTCTCATGCTATAATTGTGGGGCAACATAACAGCAAACTATTACACATTTTGAATGTGTGATTTGGGTCTGTAGAGACTGACAGACATATTTCCTTGTAAAGAAGATTATTTTAAACTCTCAGGCTCACAGCTCCTGCTCTTAGCTAATAGCAGCTCTCACTCTAGCATGACCACATGGGGCTAATTTGTGCTGCTGCAGAGCTCGATGTCAGATCTCACTCATATGCAGATGTGCTTCATATGTACGCATACGTATGCATAGATTAACCTTGTTTGTGACTGTGATTGGTATCTTGGAGTGGGATTCATTTAAATAAATGTACAGTTGCCTAACCATATGGGTTTACCCTGGTTCATTTGTGCACATAAATTGCAAGAACAAGTATGCCGTGAAAGCCAACCATTCAATAAACAGGTACTCGAGGCCTCGGGGAGGATTAAGGCACCGACTGAATTGCAACATTCACCAAAAGCCTTTGTTGCATATCCTCATCTCTCCCCTCATTTCCTGTCATCTCCACATTGCTGATCAAGGAAAGGAAATAGTTCTGTTAGATTTTCTTAGTGAAATATCACCTGTGTTTTCAAAGGGGTCTCACTAACAACGTGGCCTAAAGTAAAAGAAAAAAAAAAAAACATATCAGAGGTGAGGAGCACATAGATTCACATTAGAATCAAGATGGAGCTGCGTGTTTTTCCACTTGTGGTAAAAGGCTTATGTTTGTAGCCAGATGGCCCATGGTGCTTGTGGCTTGGCTGCTGCCTTTTCCATGTGTTCCTACTGAAGAAAAACACTTCCAGAGGATGTTAAAATGATCAGTTCTCAAGTACTGGAATGCGAAGAAAGAGGATGCACCGCAGGATGTACCTCTGGACACCAGAGTGGCTGATTGGAGCTGCTTGAGTTTCATGATGAGCAAAGAACTACTTCTTTCCAGACTCATTTCTGTCAGTTCTCAAACCGATTTGAGAGTTTGATTTGACTCCCGCCGCAGACTGGGGTCAGACTGGTAAATCATTTCTGGAATATGTTTTGTACTACCCTGCCGATGGTTGGCTTTACTTTGCTGTGTCACTCCAGGCTGGACCACAACTGCATATATAGGTTGAAACTATAAATACTGTTGCTGAAAATAATCCACACACAGTTGGCTGGCCCTAAGCAAGCTGAACAACATTATTTGCAACTTTTTGCAAAGTAACAGGTATTTTTTGGGGGGGTTGGTGCAATTCACTCTTTTGCCAATGACTAAAAGTCAGTCAGAGATTTACTCTTGTCCAGCCTTTTGTTTAGCTACTCTCTTTTTTTCACGTCTTAGCTTCTTCCATCAATGGTGGGGTGTCAATGTAGATGTTTAAAAGCAACTTTGATGGCAACAGACTACAGAAATGCAAGAGGTTTTGTGAGATGCACCTTCCCATGGGGCGTGAGGAGGGACAGATGACAGAGAAGAAGTTTATTTATTCTATTTGGTCCTTGGAGTTGTCTTACTTACTAAGATGGTGAGCAGTTTGAGACTGTGACACGCAGCTCATGAAGGCAGTTAAGGTAACATCAGTTCCTGATTGCTGCAATTTGCAATTTCAAAAATTGCACTCTTCAAAGTTATAACTCGATCAAATTTGTCTTGCAGCAACTGAAGCATGTCACGTCCAAGAGTTGCCCCATGATGAACACAAACACTTGAGTTTGTTTGGAATTCCATTAAAATATGCATGACAAATTTCAGTGGCTATAGTCCAGTAACATTTCATTCTGGTGATAATCTCTTTCCATGGAAACAAAGCAGTGTTGTGAGGTGTACAAGTAACCACAGGGAAGGGAAGGGAAAGACAGTAGGGAGGAGAGTCCCTACCTGGAGATTACGTCTATACAACAGGCCTCGTCAGGCTGTTAGCACATTCATCGCCTCAGGACATACATACAATTCCTCTGTAGAAAAATAATATTGTCTTTGGAGAATTCCAATTGGCATCTGGCACCAATGCTTTCCAGTCCATACTCCAATCCACTTCCTTCTTCCAAACTCAGGTTGACAAATAGCTGGTCAGGACATGTTTGGCTCACATCGTGAAAAAACTGTTGACAAATGGTTAAAATGGACGCCATCAGAAGCAGTTTCTGGAAAAGAATGGAGTACAGAAATGCTCCTTCCCGTTCTTTTTGATATATTGTACTGCTCACATTCTCAACCTTAAAAATAATTACCGATCCTTCCTCTTCACAACATCCATATTTTTTTTAGCTGGGGGAAATAACTTCTGCTGAGTGTCCAAATCATATTTCACTGGAATGGAAAGTTGCTGAGACTTTAGTGTTCTTCCTAGACATAAATGAAACCGATCCTTCCAACCGTGCCAAGGCTGTATATTAGAGGTCCTTCAGGGTTACTTACCGCACTAACACAGGTTAACACCACTGAATGTAAAGCTGATGCTGTTCATATTCTGTCCTGCATTTTATAATTATGAGTCATTATCACGCAAATGAAACAGAAGTATTTAGCTTCCCTTTCACAGAGAAGTCACAGACACACCTTTCACACCCTGCCGCATGAGATCATTCACTAGTTCTCCTTTACTTAGCTTGTATCACACGAGCATGACTTGCATGTTTGAACACCGCTCTGATTGTCGGCTCAGATTTGAGGTTTAATGGAGTCATTTTTTTAGACAGTGAAAACATCCTAGACAGGAGTGCAACAAGCGGACAGAAGATGTCCACACAGCGGACTGTGGGGCAGGAGGCCCCCGCTGTCTGGAGATATGTGGAGGAAGCACTGGTTCAAAAGGTTAGCAAAGGTCACAACACAAAAGGAAGTGTTCAAGGGGAGGAAAATGGATCTCTAGGGGCAGGAACCAGAGGTCTCTGCATCACAAGGTCTAAGTGCTAAGGTCCCATTCAGCATGTCTTGAATGTCTTTAAAAGAGCTAACGCTGTGTCTGTATCAGTTACCCTAAATGGCAGTGTATGTGTTGGTATGCATGAGGTATACTTTGGACCTGTTTGTGTTGCCCATAAAGATGAATATTGACACCTCTACCATATGGGACTCACAATTAGTCTAATTACAAATGCTGCACAGACCTACAGGACAGAATACGCTTAACAATATAGATTGGAAATGCAAATGTGGTGTTTACTGGCTTAGCAACAATTTGATGTCGCAGAGTCCGATTTAAGGCAACCATTTCTAAGCCTGCATCAGCAAATTTATGTGAAATAAATTATGCAGATTGACTTTAACATATGGTAGAGAACTCTTTTCGGACCATTAGGGATTATACTGAATCACAGAAATAAATGGGAGTCATATGGTCAGTTTCCAGAATTAGTTTTATATGTCTGTAGATTGTGTAATGATTTCTAAACTGTTTGCTGATAATCCCTCAGGCTGGAAGCTAGACAAGTACTGTACATTAAGAGCGAGACATTCTTCTTTGACCATTTGGATGGCAGCAGAACACATAAAAAATATTAATACCTTAAAACATTGAGGATTGTTCCGATAGCAAGATATGATACAAAGTGTGATGACCTTCATCATCATAGTAACAATAATAAACACTTGGTTAGGTTTAGCTACCAAAAATACTTGGAAAGGTTTAGGAAAAGACCATGGTTTGAGGTAAAATAGGTTTGTTATGTCAGTTGAGTTACATATGTATGTAAATTGGTGTTACCAGAGAATGTATTTTAAGAACAATTAAGGTTAAATCCAATCTGGCATCAATGTGTCAGGTGCTAATTGCAGCCAATGCCACAGTCCATTTCAGAAGTGTCAGGACTACTGTCAGGACTACGCTTGGCTCTGCCAAGAACATGCAGTGATTCCTAACAATTTTCAAAATAAAACACCCTGTGTTTTAACCCCACACACCTGGTGGGGTTTGAAGTCATGTAGAGAATGGACCAAAATAACTTTGTGGCTGTGCCGTGGCCTTAGCTTTCAGCCCAAAGTGACATTTCTCGGAATACTGGGTTTTCACATTCTTATTGCATTAAAACAGATCCAGGGGACATTTGATGTCCACAACCTCCTGAGAAGAATATCAGCTGTGCGACATGCAATTTTCTTCACTAGCTAGTTGCTAAACTTGTGTGGTAGCCATACAAGCGAGTATGGTACAATGTGTTTATTGGAGCTTTTTCCACTACACATATGGCTGCTGTCTGGAAACAGTGTTGATGAAAAGAGTGGAAATGAGACAGTAAATGTGCTGGAAAACAAACCTCTTTCTTTCTCCATCTCAGTACAAGATGGAAGAACCATGAAGTACTTTTGTGGCTATCTCTTGTTTATCGATGCTTAAGTATGTGTAATTAGATTTAAGAATGGAAAACTCCATTCAGCTTCTCAGACAATTCAAGTCTCTCATATGGTCATTGCTCATTGTCTCGTGAACACTGAGCTAAATTTACTTCTTCACTATTTAACTATAACTCAGTGTGGGAGTGTCCCACACTGAACTACTTCCCCATTTCTTTAAGCTCACAAAAGTGTCGGTTGACAGGAAGAGAGGGGAGCTCTGGGTGTCATGTGCTGCACTTTTAAACTAGTTATGTGATAGCATGTTTTGCAGAAAATAAAATAGACAAGTATATTTGGTGTCAGATGAATGACAGTCAGAGTGATGTGACGACTGGAAGAGATGATTATGGGAGAAAACGCAGTGTAGAGTTTCAGAGGGTGCCAGTGGAAGCCAAAAATAATCCCCAATCAGCCAGTGTAATCAAGTGTGTCACACCAGGCTGCCACTCCCTTCCCCTGACAGGCAGGCACACACAGCCGGCACAACGCCGTCACACAACCTTTCTTCCATTTCAGCCTCACAGCTCTCCTTGGCAGAGGTGAAAACTCCAGCAGGAGGGCAGGGGGACACGCAGGACAGAGAAAAGCAGCCTTTATTGCAGATGCCAACATCAACAGCGCCCAGAGCCGGCGAGTACACAGAGGTGCTGCCTGTCCTTCAATAGCCTCAGTGTGTGTTCTACACCACAGAAAAAGGGACGGGACAGGAGCTGGCATAAGAGGAGGCAGGGTGGTGCCTATACTAGCTGCACTCACCAGAACTAGTTCCATGCTCCACTGGAAAAGCATCAGTGTGAAAGAGAAGAGTTCAGCTGTCATTGTCTGTTTGGACGTCTTTCTGGAAGTCTTTACAGCTCCAGTAAGGTTACGCTAGGTTGCGACAGGCCTGCAGTCAGCTGTACTTTACTTGAACTTCTGTACAATGAAGGTAGGTTCATGCCGATCATCCTCACATCTTCCTCTGAGTTGATTTTTCTTTTTCCTTTTTTAACCTCTAGTATTTGTGGTGTCCTTCATTTTGGAGTGATTCACTGCAGATGTTTCCACTGTGCTCCATAGAGAAACAGTTTTCTTAAAGTTGTTGCAGAATGACGTTTAATTTTGTGTTAGTATTATTTCTATTTTCTTTCATCTCCTGTTTGACATTTTGGGAACTGTCCTGTTAGGCCAGATGGGTTCAGCTCTTCTCTTTGTGGTAGCTAACAGATAACCTCCCTTCGTTATTCAGTCCGGTGCCTCACAGCAGATGATGTACAGCTGCTCCTCCTGAGCTCCCCTTTCGTTTCCCTCACTTGGATAAAGTGCCCTTGAAAGCAGCAGGAGCAGCAGACGGACCCATAGCCTGTCATGACCGCTCAGCTAGGATCTCAGACTGCATAATTTTGCCCTGATGGTCCAGCTCAGAGACAGGACAGCAGAGGGTACTGCCCATCAGTCACTTTGGCAGCAGCACTGCCCACTCAGTGCCAGTGATGAGCAATAGATGGCAGGGAGGGGACACACAGGGGAGAGAGAGGAAGAAAGAGGTGGCAGGGACTTGCAGCAAATTCAGCCTTAATTCATTCCTCCCTTCTTTCTCTGGTCAGTCCATTAGAGAGCTCATACGTTGTTAGTGCAGACAGGCTTCTTGTCGTCACAAAAAGTGGAATTCAAGAACTACTTCAGGACCTTTGTGAAACACTTAATTCAATATTGACTTGTATAAACGTTCAGTGGTTTCTCTAAATGAGTTTTGCAAACTGAAATTTAATTTCCCCTCTAGAGGGTGTAAATGGGCAGACTGTAACAGCCACAAGAAGAAGAAGAAAAAGTTGGAACAGAGGGACACAGTTTCTGCACGAGTGTGTGGAATATTCAGGGGAATGAAAACTTGGCAGCATCAAAGTTCTCCACTCCACCTGGAATTAAATCCAATTTCACCCAAATAGTTTGACGCACCTGGTGCCAGGAACACACCGTCTCACATACAGACCAAAGAGAGACACAATACCAGTAGTGTAATATAGAGTCTGGGTATTTGTATCACCCTCAGTAAGAAACCCAAAAAAACAGATGAAAACTTCCAAAAAATTCCATTTATAAACTTCGTAACAATTCTGTCCAACAAATCTGCTCAGCTTCACTATTATGTTGCTCAGTGGTTTAATGATTTTCATGGTTTCATTGGCACAGATTTTTTATCTGGGGGTGATCACTGAGGTTTGGAATACAGATTTATTGAGTTTGCTCATTTGTCATGGTACTGTAGATGTCCAAACTTCCATAATTCCAAGCATGTCTTGAACTTCCATCCATGTTGGCAAACTCAGTCTGCTGATACAGTCAAAAGATCTGAAACATTATCAAATGGACCTCAAGTTGAAGTTTGTCAACTATGTATTTGAACTTTAGTGTGAACTCCTTGGTCACAGACAAAATCAGGTGGCATCAAAGGATCACAATGATTCAACTGTTTCTTGATATAACTCCAGAGACTGCTTCATTGAATGAGCAGCAACTTTGAAATTCACCACAAAGGTTTTATTGGTATACGGAGGCAGATGTTGAAATGTGATATACAGCAGCGTCTTAGGTCTGGAAAATCCAGTGCAGTAAAAGAACAGGAGAAGACTGTGTGGACTCAATTATTTCTCTGCCTCCAAAGGAAGCAAGGCAAATAATGATGATAAGCACACATTGGATCCAGTTTAGCTAAAATCAGGGCCTGGAATCAGATTTTTTTTAGACTGACCAAATCTGCTGGACTGACAGTAGACCAAAACTCTGTCCAGTAAGTGAGTGAAATATGTCCACTTTGCTTTCTTTACTTCAGAGATAAATAATAAGTGTGACTGCATCATTGATGAAAAGCTGGCTTCATGCAAAGAACCAAGGGAGGAAGAGAGGAAATCCAGAAATCTACAACAGCGAAGAGGAAGTGTTATTTTTAGTCTACAGGTCATGAACCGTGTGCAGAAACCTGCCCTCTTTGAGTTGAACCTGCTTCATCTTTTCCATTCTCCTCTTGCGTTTTTGTATTTTGTGCTTCTCCTCCTTCACACACAGCCGGTGTCCATTCTCAGACACAGTCTGAGCACGCTCAGTCAGGCTGCTCTTCCCGGAATAGCAAAATGTTTATGAATACTAATGAAGCAGCAGCTCGTCCACCAGCGCCTCAGGTCTGCGTACGTCACTGTGAGGCTCTCATCTCTTTTCAGCGCAAACTAAACATGTCAGGATTTGTTGTGTGTACTGTGTGAGGCAAAGGCATGTCTTGGCTGCACCTGATGGGGGTGAAGGACTTGTTTGTGAATGCTGCGCTGAATGTTATCGAGTATTACTTGGTAGGCTAAAATCGTCGTTGACTTCTTTATGGACAAACTCTGTTAGCTGGACTTCCTGAGCTGTGCCGATGATGCTGTGTCACACTCTGTATCTATGGAGGACATCTTAGAAAAATGCTTCCTGTCTTGAATCATCAGATAGCATCAGGGTAGCTCAGATTGTCCACACAGACCTGACAATAACAAACAGTGAAGATAGGAGTTGATGATAAAAGCTCAACCAGGCTGTGGAGCATAAATGTGGAAAGTTGAACCAAGCACCATTTAAGGATTTATGCCTGGGAATGACACTGATTGTTTTCTGAGTCAGAGGCAGAGCTATTTGTCTAGAACAGATTAAATCTGACCAGATTACTTAAAGGTTTAATCTGGTTTTGAACAACTTGAGTCATTTTGGACAACATTCTTATGACATTGTACTCATAAAGATAATGGCTGAGTTCTGAGAATGAGGTGACGTCCCTAAAAACAAGTCAGCTGCGTCAGAAATGAGAGCTGTCAGACAGTCAGACGAGTTTAGAACAAACCCTTGGATTATTTTCAAGAGAAAACAAAAGAATGCTAAAATTATTACCTCTAATTACACCCAAAGAAGATCTTTTTTTTCCTATTTAATTACATATGTGCTGCTACATAAGTGTTTTGCTCTGTTACTTTGCCAGAACTGCAGTTCTGATTCATGGTCAGAGACCTCTTTTGTTAGCCTGGCTAGCTAACATAGCTGTCCTTTTGTGTGGAGAGTCAGTCAGCAGCATCAGATGTGTAGCTACTGTCAGTTGAGGTGTCACAATGAAAAAAAATGTTGGTTTTAGTAAAAACTGGCTGCAAAATAATCACCAGTCTAAGCCTAAACATCTCCACTTAACTTTATGCCTTATACTTTTTCTCTTATATTAATGTCAGAGCATTGTGTTGGTATTGTTCCTGACCTTAATATGTACAATTCATTCAATCAATTGAATGATATTATAAAGACCTATTGTTATATACAGCTGGTAAGTAGTGACAAAGATGTGATATAAATGTCATCCTTGCTGGTTTTCTCGTTCTTTTCATGCTTTAACCATGACATGGGAATAAAATTGTTCTTTGTGATATTTGTGAATCATTTGTGATCATAAAGTGGTCTTAAATGTAAGCCTGGTGCACTCTGACTGTACGTACCACCGATGTGAGTACAGTTTTCCTGCATCATGAGGGATTATTACTGACAGCGCAGGTGCACTCACTTTCAGTTTTATCTTGTGGTTGAGATAATCTGGCTAAACCATCAGATAGTTTTCTGACTGTTCATATTTCTTGCACTGTCAGACTTTGTAATAACTGAAACTAGCCTTTAAACCTCATCTGCTATGTGAGGTTGCTCAATGCTGTGGCTTAATGGTGGTGGTGGTGGTGGTGGTGGTTTTGGCACCAGAGCCTATCGGCAGCTCAGGAACAGGATGGGGGAAGAGTTACAGCGGGAGGATTAGCACAGATAAGCTGAATAACTGCACTGTGGTCAGAGGGGCGACCACAGCAGAGCACAAACATTGAGCAGATTCAATGCCATATGCTCATCAATGTAACATCGACGTTGTGTTTTCATCTGCCAGCTCCTGACCCTGCAGCTTGCGGCCTTTATATGGTGTGTGTGTCTGTGCACTTAATGAGTGCACAAATGCATAGATGCTTGCATGTAGTTGGTATTTATCATTGACTAAGTAACGTGTGGTGTGTCTTTGATGTATTATACACTGGCCAGGAGCAATATGCATGTGCATCATGGGAGCCAGTGGTTAGTTAAGTTAATCCTCTCGCCACTCTCTCTCTCATTCTCTCTCTGAGGCTGAGAGGGCAGAGCCACCGCCTCCCTCTGAAAGCCACACGTGGGTGGATTCTGAGCTCAGGGATTACAGGGTTGAAGTGGAGCCAAAACAGCTTTCCAGCGGACAGCCAGAGACTTAGTCAGCCTGCTGGTCCAGGCCTGGGCCACTCTCAGTAGAGGGGGTGTGGGTGATGTAGCTGGAGGCCGGCCAGAGCAGGAGGGCAGTCACTGCAGAGATCTTTGTTTTCACATCAAAATGAACTTATTCCCCAGTGTGTGTAAACAGGACATGGTGCTTACAAAAGGAGATAATTATAAATGTGCTGACATGTTGTTGGTGTGCCCGACGACGCACTTGTGAAAACACGCTACAGTCTTTGGCTGATGCAGGGTAATAAAAAAACAATATTTATGACTTTTTAAATAGTGGGCCTGTTTGTGTGTGTTCAGCCCCGCCTCATAATTAAGGTGAAGTGGATTGTAAAAACAATCAGGTCAAATATAATCTCATCCTTCAAGCTACAACAAACGCTCTCTAAAACCAACTCTGGCAACATAATCGCTGCAGGAAGAGTTTGTGTCCTGCCTCCATGTATGGTTAGATTGTGTTAACATTAGGACACGAGCTGGCTCTTTGTTTAAGAAGATGCTGACATTTTGCTAAATTAAACCCATAAAACTGTTCATCATACTTAAGTTACCACATGCAGATATTGAGGGGTGCAACTAATTCAGGTAACATTACATTTCTCTGAAAACATACTGTTACAAATTAGTAGAAATCATAATTAATATGCGAGTCAACAAAGCCTTTATCAGTTTACTAAGTTTGCAACATGCTTTTTTTATTCTTATGAATTTATCATTTTATGTTCTACGATGTTCATGATAACCAACCCACATTATGCCAGCTGGTAAAGACAACCTGTGGAGTTGTGACATTTAGTAGCACCATGGAGCTGTTTTTTTTAATCAGTGTTTTGTTTTGTGCATGCACGTGCACACGAGTGATACGGTACAGATTACGGGCAGTGGTGTCACACTATTTCTCTGTTCTACGGGGGTCATTAATGCTCTGAGAAGTGCGGAAATATGTCGGCAAAGGCAGTAAAATATGGATTTCAGCTCCTAACAAAAGAAAACTTAGTAAAGTGTTCAGTGAGGAAGGAAATGCATTTATCATGTTTGCTAGACCTCAAGAAAACACACAATGAGTATTGGTGACTAACACTGAATGTGAACATAACTTTTGCTTGTTTACCGGAAAATTCCACATGGCACCTTTGAAGTTGGGCGTGCATTCATAGAACATGCATGCATGTATGTAAGCATGTGTGCACAAAAGTCTACTGTGCGTTTCTTTAATCTCCTTTCTCAAAACAATGTGACATGATGAATACTCTGTCTCATCGGTAACTACAGGTGTCAATCAACCAGGACAGAAATTTGAAGAATTATAATCTCTTTCAGTTAGTAATAATCTCTCATTATGTGAAAGTAGAATATGTAGGGTATATGATGTATGTCGTGCAGGTTCTCACTTTATCTCTCCCCATAACGAAGCACCAAGCTCAGCACAGTGGGGAGCCGGGAGTGATGATAACTTCCTCTTTTCCCCCTTTCTGGGTGGATGATGGGGTGAAGGTGGAGTTTTTTGCAGTGTTGCTTCACAGTTTCGGCACTACGACTGATTGTGTCCCATCCGCGGACTAAACAGGCACATGGCGCAGCCTCCATGTGATTTGGTGCCATGAAGCAGCATGTTTGTCAGAGCGCCCTCCTGTGCGGTAGATCTCGACTCCCCGTGTTTCTAATCAGCGTTGCTGTTGTTTTTAGCCGCAGCCATGACATCTGGGGAGGTGGACGTGCAGACACATTTGTCTCAAGCTGCCCCGCTCACACAGACTGGTCAATTTACTTACCAAGCGGAGCAGAAAATGCAGTGTCTGTCAATGACTCTATTTTTGGCCCTGCTGGATGAGAACCCTTCTCATGCAATATGTGAAATATATCACTGCTGTAAGAGCTGTTGTCACCCCAAATGTACAAGGAGGTGGAGAGGTCTGGACATTGCAGATGAAGGTAGAGGGTGGTGGTTATAGTTGGACTGTAGCTGTGACACCATCCATCCAGCCCCACTGAGGAGCTGCAACTGATGTAGGGATTAATACAAGGACGACAGTCCCTGCTGTTTCCACTTTGGAGTCTAGACGGAGTGTGACAGGTGTGTCTGTAACACAAGCCCTTAAAAGAGCCGTCCGGCATTGAGTGGTCCGTCTGGAAACTCACTGTGAAAGCACTCGGTCAGAATTATTCAGCTACTCTAGAAGGACCAGCTGTTTTATGAATTCCTCAGTGGCTTTTTAAGTGTGATAGATGGATAATAAACATGTGAGGAGGCACATAACAATCAGTGCAGTGACACGAGTAATGTGATTATGATAAAAAGAAATGCTTTGTCATGTCGACATCTCAACAATCTCGCTTGGATTAAGCTCATATTGAGACTATACATAAATCAATTTATCATTTCACTCATTCTTATCATATGCATTGCAGTCAGTGTTTTAATGTTTCAGGTGTTGTCATTCAACACACAGGCCTCAAAGGGCATAGAAGGAACCTGATACAATGTGTTTGAAAAAGCAGCAGTGTAGTATAAAGTGTTGGCATAATAAGACTTGTTTTGTTTGTAATGAGAGCAGACAGTTTGTAGAGATAACACACTAAGTAATAAAGTGGATGTTATGCCGTGTCACCACTGCGTTGCACAGTTCAGCTCGACTCAGCTCACTCTTTTTCTGTTTACCATGGTCAAACCTTTTGGGTGTTTGGCACCTGGTACTTTTTTGGCATCACCTTGATCAAGTTGCCAGCTGCACTGTGCTGATATACCAAACCACAGACCACTGACTGGTCAGAGAATCGGTACTAGAATCGTCACTCACGCAATAGTAATCCTGTTTTTTTCAGCAGTCTTTTCTTTTTTTGCTGCATTCATCTTTTTCTGAAACAAAGCTTGTCTCCTTGCTGTGACAAACAGCCATCTGTTCGCATTGAAGATGATGTCACGGCAGTTTCACGCAGTGTTAGGGCTATGATGATTAGTTTTCTGGGCTATATTGATGAGGTACTATCTACATTTGAAAACGAAATCAAACCGAGCTGATCCATACCGTGCAGTGGAAATGAGGCTTTGAGTCCCTGTATACAAATCTATCACTCCATAAGTACCAACCATAAGTAACCAACAAACCACAAGTACCAATGGATACCAACCATTTTTCTTTTATTTATACCAGTGGTGCCAGTTGTTTGGGGGTAGATGCAAAGATTGTGTAGTAGCTCAACCCATTTGAATATTGGGAGTCATTGGACATTAAACCACCACTTGTTGAGTGTGCGAAAACTGGCTAGCAAGCAAGCAGCATAGTTTATCTGACAGGGGGCGGTATTTAGCTCAGTTGGTAGATCAGCCGTCCCATGTACGAAGGCTCATTCCTTGCTGCAGAAGCCCAGGGTTTGAATCCGACCTGTGGCTCTTTCCCGCATGTCATTCCCCATCTCTCTTTCCCCACATTCCTGTCACTCTTCAGTGGAGTCTGTCAAAAAATAAAGCTTGACAAGGCCAAAAAAAATCTTAAAAAAAAAAAAAAAAGTTTGTCTGACAGAACATGTTGGTAATGTACATCTGACAAGAAAGGGTGGAAACCGCTACTCTATACTTTGAGTTTGACATTTTCATCTCTTTCATCCCACCAAACACAGATTTGTTGTCGCTGTTGGTAACAAATGGAGACACTGCTCTGAAGTTCTGGATGTATGGATGCTGTTTAGTTACAGCATGAAATTCCAACTTTTTTAACATGACTTTTAACATTTCTATAGTGGGCTTCAGAGGTGTTGGTGGGTGTAGGTTTGAGTTTTGGATCTGTTTCTAGTCTCCATGCTAAGCTAAGTTAATCGCCTCCAGGCTCCAGCTTTAGTCTGAATAGACAAACATTAGAGTAGTATCAATCTTCTCATCTAACTCTGCAAGAAGAAAGAAAATAAGCATATTTCACAAAATATTGAACCATTCCTTGAATGTAAACAACTGTACACTGCTACACATCCCAAGATATTACCCGATCTTACAAAAGAAGGAAACCCACTATATAGGGAACATTCCATCTTCTGTGTCTCTGGAGGTGACATGCAATGACCATTTCTGTCCAGGATTCTGTTTGTTTTCTACAAATAAATACCCCCTAACCCTCAGAATAACAGTAATGAAGGTGACCAGGAGAGCAATAGGTGGCTTGATCATCCTTTTTCAGTATACCGACCCTCATAACCATCCTCTCACAAAGTATCTCATCACTGAAGTTCAAACTGTCCATGAATCATTTCAGATCTGTCACAGAGCCATGGTATGTTTACGAGCGCCTCCCCTTCAGCATATGGCACAGACTCAGGCTCATTTGTGAGGTAAAAATACTCCACTTCTCTCCTAACTACTGTACAGTCTGGCTGCTCACAGTCAAGATAGAGATGAGAGGGACAAAAATAACCCAAGGTCTGATCAAAGGCAGCTGTCTCAAACTACATCTGTCTGCATTCAGACAGATGTAGTGGGCGTTAAATGCTGCAGCTTTACCTTAAGCTTCACGACAACGATTATTGCCAAAGGGAACCAACTGGCTCAGGTAGTGCTTGGCCAGGCTGAACCTTTGAATTATGTGTGATTTAACCTAAACTCAGATTTGATTGGTCTGGGGATCAAGACTTTGTAGCTACATTAGGTATTATTCAGGTTTGTGCATCACTTTGACTCCAGTTCAGGTATTTTATTTCATTTTTTTTGTTGTTCAGCTCTGGGTCACAGGCGTTAGTTCACATCTCCCTGAGCTCTGTGGTCAGCATTGTCCAGAAGTGCGCATTCACAAAGGAAGGTCAGATCATTTTTGTCCACATTTGCCTTCCAAGGGATCATCTTAAACTCCCTTTATAATTGACTGTAACGAACTGTAACTGTAACTGTAATGAACTCTGCATTGTCTCTACATTTTTCTATCTGCTGCACTTTGCATGAACCTTCACCATATGGGAAACATTTTGCTCCTTTTTATTACAGCCCATAAGAGGCATTCTCCACTCCCGCTTCGCTCTTACTTATTATAGACTGCAATTAAGATTATTTTCCACATTATATAGAACCATTAAGAATTTGTTTTCTTGAGGCATGTATATACCGAAGATGTATATGCTTCATCTGAGGTTACAGTGCGCAATCACAAGACATTTGAGGGTCTACAGCCATGGCGGATCCAAAGCAAACCAAAGCTATTAGCCGTGTTATCTCAGTGCTTTACGCTGCATGGTTGCTTTGGTTCGATAACATCTTTGGTCCACTTGATACACGCCCGTTGTTTGGGTAATGATGTCATTATACAGAAATGGATAGGCCCCCTCACTGCTCACTCTTTGGGCCGAGGCAGGGGAATAGGAGCGGGGGAAATCACCCTAAACATCAGCGCAGGAGCTGGGAGGGGCCATGAGTCAAACATTCCCTATTAGCATGGTTGTTTGTTTAAAGGATAACTCGACTGGCCAAGCAGCTGTTGCTTGTTCTGCATTGTCTGTTGGAAGACTGTTGGTAGTGATAACATCATTTTAAGTGCTCTTTTTGGGTCTGTCTTACAGCAGTTGTAAAGTTAGGATTATCAGACACTATATATGCCTTCCATATGAAGCTGAAGGTTGACATCTGCGGACAGTTGTACCGCCGTAAAGCTCACATTACTGCAGCCCTATCTCCACAGTCACAGCAGATAAAATGGTATATCGAGGGGTTTCCCCAAGCTTCATCCTTGCCACCCGGATTTTCTTGCTATTAATAAAGCCCTCTAGAGCTTCCTCAGTCTTCCCTTCCATTTTTACTCCTTACTTGTTGCCCCTTCCTGTTTAAGACCCTCCTCATCTGTGGGGCACCAGTGCTCCTGCTGCCACACGACCCAGTTTCCTCTGGAGGAATTCCCTCCCTCTTCCTGAGAACGCCCCTCCTTGCAAAGCTCTGAAGGGAAAGGCCAGAACTATGAGAGGTGTCCAAGAGTGAAGTCGCATGCTGTGTTAGGCTGCAAAAGCTTACGTTTAACCCGGGGATGGAGTAACAGAGAGCAGGGTGGTGATGGGTCTGGTTTAGGGACTCAGAGGGCCAACATGTGGTGTCTCCAGTGTGCCTCTGACAGGACTCAGTCCTTACTGGAGCTGGAGTCAGACAGCTGGTAAGTTGAGTGTGTGCACGCTAATGCTGGTGGTGTGTGTAGACGTTGATACTTTTAATAGTTGCTTGACATGTACTTACTCTCTGATTTGTCTCATGAAGTAGGTTGTACATTTCACTAATGGTCGCTCCTTTATTCAGGCACTGCTGCCAGACTCAACTGAGATCAATTGAGAAAGCATTTATTAAAGCAAATTGCTGTTTCTCTTTATTGGATGAATTGACTTTAATGTAGTGGATTTTGTGCCAGGGCAGAGCTGCTGATGAAATTCACAAGGAAGCACACTTTGGTGTAAATAAGTTTGTGCTCCGTTTGCAATGCAGCAAAGGTTCGTGCTACACTGATGAGCCACTAGTTGATTCTCCTGCCGCGTGCCAAGCAAGTGAATGCAGCTGAGTCATATTTTACCGTGCCCTCTAATTCATATTTGCTTCACTTAAACTAATTCCAAGAGTTACTCACTCGTGGAAAACATGCAACAATGTCAGTGTGAGTACACAGCAAAACAAAGCAAACCAAAAGAGGCAGGTTGTGTGTGTGTGTGTGTGTGTGTGTGTGTGTGTGTGAGAGAGAGAGAGAGAGAGAGAGAGAGAGAGAGAGAGAGAGAGAGAGGCAGGTTGGAGTAATTAATTCATCACTGTGGAGTGACACAGTGAGAAGAGGCTCCACTTGAAGAAGCCACTCATTGCCACAATGAGCACGTCTCCAGGGGAGGTGTTGACACCAGAGCTGTCCTCACGGCACCTGCCCCCCTTCTGCTGGATCCATCCATCCACACCACACACACAGCATTAAAATTCTATCAGCTACTACTTTATGCATCGTCATGGGATGCTGCTGCGCTTTGTGCATTTTTGAGCTGAATGCTGTAATCTGAGGCGCACGTCTTTTTATGTCAGTGTAATCCGTATTAAAAAAAAAAAGATTAGCTCAAGATGGCAGGGAGAGGTGAAATCTAAAGGGGCACTCCACCAATTTTACATGTCACAGTTAATTTACCTGTTACAGGGTGAACTCGGCAGCTTGTGAAAACAGCTTTATAATGTCTTCTGTGGCTCTGGAGAGGTTTCGTCAAGTCAAGAAAATTACTGAAAGGACTTCAGTCAAGTAATCTCAGCTGTAGTCTGAAGACAACAGATTTTTAATGGAAAGTCTGTTTTACTATTTGTGGTCCTGGAGTTTGAATAAAGCAGACATTTACAGTAGTTCTGCTGTAGTCACCAGTTATCTTACCGGTGGTGAGCAGGAATGACCTACTCCAACAGTCGGCTGAAATTGTAGCACACTGGAACAATCCATCAGGTTGAGAGAGGGTGCAGACAAACTTGGTGGCAGATTTATGGTTGACACGTTAACAGCACTCACAGATACTGACAGCGTAGGTTCTGTTGTATATATCAGTGTCAGATTTTTGAACACTGAACATTGATTAGATGCATTCTATGTGATCTTGTTCTGCTGTTTCCTGCTTTGATCACATTCTCCACAGTGAGTGTCTCACTTCACTTTATGATGTAGATAGAGGTACAGGAGTTACTTCCACGAGCATCAAAAACACAACTCATCACATATTATTGTACTCTTATGTGTTTAATAGCAAACATGAAAATACATTTATTCAGTTCAGAGAGTTTTGTTTGCTCAAGTTAAAATTTTCTTTGCAAAATATTTTCTCTTCAAAGAAGATAGACATTTTTTTCCGTGCTCTGAATGTCCCATCTCATTCAGAACTGAACCCAAAATCATGTAAGAAGGCCTATTATATATAAAAGTATAAATTATATAAGTGTAAAAAACACTATGCTCATTAGCAATGACAGATTGATGAGATGTACTAGTCGATTCAGTTTTTTTTTTATTTTCAGTGAGCAGGACATGGTGACTGCTGTTTTTTTCTTGAAAAACACATCATTGTCTTAAAATCCTGAATCAAGAGAAGCTACATTAGGAACAAGTGGGATTTGTTATAAGGACTTAAAGTTTGGATCAGTAACAGAGATTTAAAGATGGACGTTAATGGAAGACAGATCTCTTCAAATGCTCATTATAATCGTGTTTGACAGAGGTCACTCATGCCGTATACAATCTGTGACTTCCTGGTAAGAAGTTTGGATTATTTTCCGCTCTTTGTAGTGTGCTGCTGTGGAGCTGCGACGAGTCGAGAAAAAACACAAGCCTGTTTTCTTCTGATAGTGTGATGACATTTCATTTCATCATCGTGATCAAGAGGGCAAACAGATTTTCTGCCCGTGTGAGGATGACTCCACGTTCGTTCAGAATGAGGTGCCTTCTGTCTTGACATATTCTAAGAACTTTGGACTCTCATTCCTCCTCCTCCTCTGCCCTTTTTATCCAATGTGCCTGATTTAAAATTGGATTTTTTGGTGGGGAGAAAGATATTAATTTTAATGAGGCTCGATGAATGCTTGGCACAGACTGTAGAAGTCTCTCAGTTAGTCGACAAGTCTGACCAAAGTCATCTCTCTCTCTCTTTTCTCCCTGGTCTGAGGGGAATTGGATCAGTAATGCTTTGACTGCTGGGTGCCACATGAGGCTTCACACATTCAGTCTTTTATATTTTGCAAGGAATGATAATCCTGAACCAACATTCCCTGTTTTGGTGAAGCTGTTTGTCATTGCTGTTTGAGTTTTAACACGTTGCACGGTTGATCTTGTTCAGTAACTCCAATGCAACGCAACCAGCTAAGCAAAGACATAAACATGCCTCAAGTGCGTTTACGCTTTCAGCCTGAGTTCCTCGAGGCGTCTGCTGACTTCGAGCTGAGTGCCACATTTCAAGCATGCTAAGCCTCTCTTCCATCTAAACAAATGGATATTTCCAATTAGACATCCTCTGCTGGAGCAGACGTATTACAGCCCACCCTTCAGTCTAATTAAAGGACTCTCTCTGTCTGATTAGACTCGTTCCTTTTAGAATTAAAAATGTGTTGAGGATGCATGGGGAGTAGAATGAAGACGCAGAGAGAATTTGTATAATTTTGAGTGTCCAGCTCAGGCAGAGAAGACATTTTCTCTAATGAGAGATGTTATCCCATGACGGAGGACCCTCAGCATACCCCACTGTGACAAATCCTCCAGACTACATAACAGAATAAATTGTTTCTCCTGGGCTTGAAAAATAACTTAGAAATGATGTAACAGGAATAATTCATTCATCGTTTTCTGATCTGCTATAACTATGGCTCATGTCATGTTATTTTTAGGCACGCTACTTAGTTAAGGTTTGAAAGAGGTCACCATCAGAAAGAGACAAAAAACTTTTGTTTTTTTTGTACGTTAAACACCAAACTGGAGTCAGGACGTATTTAGCCCAGCTTAATATAAAGACCAGCAGCTAACCAAAGTTCAAAGAAATCTACTGAAAAACTCTAAAGTTCACTAATAAAAACATTATATCTCATCTGTTTAATTTGTCTCAGGAGTTATGTGCTTAACCTGTTTTATAGAGAACAGTAGCCAGGGGCAGCTAAGCCAATAACCTCCTGGTTCTACCTCCAAACTTAAAGGTCCAATGTGTAGGATTTAGTGGCACCTAGCAGTGAAATTGCAGATCGCAACCAACTGAATACTCTCCCATGCCTCGCCCTCTCCTTCCAAGCATGTAGGAAAAACTGGCTGAGAAATTCACATAAAAAGCAAAAGTCCATATCTGTATCAGTTGTACTTTGTCTGTTCTGGGCTACTGTAGAAAAAATGGCCCACTCTGTCTAAGAGGACTCTCTCTCGCTGTACATATAAAGGGCTCATTTTAAGACAATGGAAACATAACAATATTGATTTTATAATCAATCATCAATTGTATGTATTATAACATACTAATGAATATTATATTCAATTCCTGCAAAGAAATACTCTTACATATCAAATCTTACACACTGGACCTTTAACATCCTTTACACTTAACAAAGACTCACATCCAAAAGCTTGGATATCCCAGTTGTCCACCAGCACTTAAACGCAGCTTGCATTTGTGGGCCTGTGTTGAAATGGAGGCTGTGAAAAGAGTCTCAGAACTCACACATGTAACCTGATCAGAGCCAGTAAGGCAATCCAAGCTCACACTGAACAATCTGTAAATAAATACAAAAGAATGTTACAGATATTTTAGACATTTGTAAACATATTTGTGAGCATTTTGAGTCTTCTTTCTCTCCATAGAATAGATGTATAAGTTACGTAATACGATGAAAAGCAGAACAACATTTCTCCTCTTTTATTTCCTGTCCCCTTGGAGTCTCGACCTCCACGTTAGCCACCACTGCTCTAGATGATGTCAGCAAAATCCTCCTCAATCAGCATAAAATGTAAAATGTGGCATCTGTATTTTCTATCATTGACTGAAAATCATCTATGCATGTTTAAATGGCACCCTCTGGTATTCTGTTTGCATGCACATCATATTTACTGCGCTGAGCCACCTCTGGACATCAGATCTCTTTTATTTTAGCCTTTATTATCTAACCTTGACACATTCTCCCACAGAGATCCAGATATTTGACAAGGTTACACAGTGATAGATGTCTCGAGATGTGCGTCCTTGTTCTGAGCCTTTCCACTTCATCCATCAGCTGACGACAAACAAAATGAAATGATATCGATCGTATTTTTCTAAAAAAAAGGTTACCTTAAGGAAGAAAACCTCACATTTCCACCATAGATTGCAACTGTTGAAGTTCAGGAAATCAGCTGTCACTTTCACAGTCTGGGGACTGTAACTACATAATAGTGCCACCTCAGTTCTGGCTTTGGTTGATGAATTGGAGACATTTTTCTCTCTCAGACTGATTGACTGCACTGTTGATACAAGGTCAGATGGTACACAGGCAATAAGCCTGTACTCTGTAACATAAATTTATTGTTTTCTGTGTTCTGATAGTGGCAGTGTGAGCTACTGCTGTGTGCAAATCAATGCAGTAAGTACAGACGATGGGTGTTTAGGTTGTGAGCTGTTTGTGACATGATTCACAGCTACAACTACAATGTTATCACTTTGAATGTGTGCTGAAATGTGTGTCTTGAGTTGACAATATGCATTCATTTAGATTGAGATGCCTTTCTTGTTCTCGCATCAGCAATCTCTCTCTGCTGAGCTGGCTTCAAATGCATTTAATTAAAATGTCCATATATAAAATATATTTTAGTCTTCTTATATTGACATCCAGTTCTACCTAGAAAAAAGCTTAGCGTGTCAGAATCAGGATTCCTGTCTCTGGAGAGGGACAGCTTGTTATTTCACACAGTCAAAGAGAACTTAGAAGATTAGGTTGCTGTTTTTCTTCTTCTTCTTCTTCTTCTTCTTCTTCTTTGCTTCTTCAAAGTAGTAGTTATTGAGCTGTGTCCAGGCTCCAAAGCACGGTGCATTTATCCCTCCCAGGTAATCACAACAGTCTTAAGAGGTGTGGAGGAGGTGAACAGATCTGCGGTTGACATTTAGCTGCTGCAGCCTGGTGTGGCACAGCGAGTCATTGCTCAACAAATTATCCAATCATCTGTCCAGGTTGGTGTTGTTGCTGCAGACAAAGATCCGTATTGATCTTAATATTAAAGGCGCTGCCTCACATGCTTTAATCACTCTTGACATTGTGTCACTTTGTTTTTACTGAACGATTGAGCTGCTGATAATGTCGTGTTTGCTTTATGTTTGTTCTCTGGTATTCATCATTTATTCATAGGCATTTAATTTCCTCTAATCAAGATATAGTCGTTTAGGATGGCTTGAGGTATTTTCTGCTTTGTAGAGGGAATGTGTAAAGAGATAGGCAGCACTCAGACTGCTGCTATAAATTCTCTCACTCATATTTATACCCTGCCAGCAGTATCAAAGTTCACTCTTTCCCTCTGTCACGTGCTTTTCCCTGAAACACAAAGCAGTGCATGCCCTCAGGAAAATGACTCAGCAAACTAAACCACTGCTCTGTGTGTGTGTTACAGTGTGGAAGGTGATACCCCAGGCAGTGAGTTGGGCGCCTCTGTGGACCCCAGTAGTGGCTATAGTTGCGTCCCAGTGACCCGCAGCGGCGGGCTCAGCCCGGACCACCTGGACAGCCAGCTCTACGGACACATCTTCCTGCCGGGCCACCAACGGCCCCGCCGACCCAAGCTCCAGCACTCCCAGTCGATCCTCCGCAAGCAGGCAGAGGAGGAGGCCATCAAGCGCTCCCGCTCACTGTCAGAGAGCTATGAGCTCTCATCAGATCTACAGGACAAGCAGGTGAGGGAGGGGGTAAACACTTAACATACTGGAGGGGTGATGAAACAGAAAGACAATAATAAGAACAATACTTTTCTCATGTATTATGTCAGACAGATTCCAGAAATGTTTTGCTTTCAATTGCTGATACTTTTATTTTGGTGTTCAGTTTTATCTGCTTGAAATCATTCAAGCTGCACTAATCAATACTGTGTATGGTGATTTATAATGTGTCACCAATGGAACAAATCACTGTGTGTAATGTGTGGCTTTTCTTGACAAACCTTCAGAGAATTGTCACCTAACTTTTCCCTTCCACAATACTACAGATCATTTTAGTATCTTTCAGCTCATTGTTTTCTTTTTCCAGCCTGCAACTTTACTGTTTTGGTTCAGTCTCAGCAGTCCTCCAGCAGCAGTTTTCAGGAAAAAAAAAAAAAAAGACTACCCACAGCACTAAACTGCAGTCAAACAAACCTGCTGAACTGAAAGAAACTTGCTGGTCACTGAGTGGAGCATTTAGCAGCTAAAGAGAAGAGCTTTGTGGGGCCCAAAATAGAGCTAAAAGAATTATAAAGTGGACTTTTTCAGTTCACCAGAAACAAGATTCCAAATAAATGTTAATTATACTGTGTGACTGTTGGATGTGAATATTATTATATCATTTTGAATTTGTTCTTACCATACTGCATACCTGACCTGCATAGACAGACAAAGGAGCTGTGAGAGTTACTGAGACTAAGATAATACAAAACAAACAGGACAATGTTTGATCTCCATCTTAGAACAGTGTTCATGCTTCTATTAAACCATGTGAACTGTGTAAAACTACTCACACTAAATCCATTGAAGAGATTCAAACCTAATTTATGTATAAAATAAATGCATTTTGAGAAACATTTCATGTCAATATGTGGCAGTAAGTATGTCCTAACAAATGTATAGTTATTTATTTAAGTGCTAAGAAAGAAAAGAATACAGCATTATAGATAGAACAGAATATGTATCAGTGTATCAAAGAATATAGGGACAAAAGTAATAATAATAATAATAATAATAATAATAATAATAATAATAAAAAGTTATCAAATAGCAGGTATACTAATAGCAGTAGAATATGTCAAAAAAGAAGAACAATATAATATGAAAAAGATGTGAATTCAACAGACATACAACAAAAAAAAGAAAAGCGAGAGTTAAAGGCAATGTTAAATGTTGTTTCTTATATTATCTTATTATTCTAGTTTCTTGATGGGGCAGTCCATAGTTAAAAAAGGCTGAGCGGCTGATTTTATTATTTGTGTGATAGTTTGTACTTAAAAACAACAAAGGATGTAAGAGGGTTACAATGAATTGGAAATGTAGGTCAGTCCCAAACCATTAAGAGCACTGTACACCAGTAACAGAACTTTAAAATCTATGTGACAGCCAATGCAGGTAAGATAAATCTGCAGTGATATGTTCTCTCTTTTTTCTGGTATTCTGAATTTATTGATAGAAATGTTTAGGAGGACTGGTGAAGGTTACTATATTACCCGTGAATATAAGTTGGTATGAGTTTTGGCGTTGGTGGTCAAACAATAGTCTGGTTTTGTCTTGTAGCCTGTTGTAATGGAACTTACCCATGTTCTGTTACCCATGCACTTGCCCATGTTCCTTGTGGCATGTTTGAGTTCACTGGCCTCTGTGGTCTTCGCATGGTGCAAGGAAACATGATTAGTGTCATAGTACTCCATGTGTCCATAGGTGGAAAACTGGGTCAGTGTGTAAAAGGCACAGGGCTGATAGAGGGGGGTAATGTAGAACAGCCCTGAGCACTGTCCTGTCCTGAGGTATATCACTTCAGTGTAATGATCTTTCTCAGTCATGTCAGTTTAGTGTACACAGAGTAATATACACCTGACTGATTTCTTTCAGGTTGGGTAATTTTCATCCCTTTTAATGATAGATTTAAATTCTGCAGCACCCACTATTAATCAGTTCATATTTTATTACATCTTCTCTAGTAAATCTTTATTACTTTTTAATTTGTCACCTCTTTATAGTCATTTTTTATGCCCAACAGCACTGCGGTTGCCAGCTCTAATCATATTTTTTCCTCTAAATCTTGTTTGTGGTAGTTCTTCTGAGAGCAATTCCTCATCATTATTTGGGCCATTACCAGTTTATTGGTCAAACTGGGTTTCCATCACAATTCAACATTATCCATCTTCCTTGGGGGTCTATTTTAGTCTAATAAACCATACATTTCAACCAATTCTTAAATTCCATCAGCAGTCTTCATGTGCTTTTTTTAAGTCATGACAAAAGCAGATATTCATTCATTCTTCATTCTGTCTTATTCATGTTTCTAAGGTAATAGTCCTACTTTTGCAGCCAGATGAAAACAGCTTTTGTTCCGCAGTGAATTTTCTAAATGGAGTTATTTTAAGTGAAAAACAACCTTTGTGTCACAAACACTCACCCTTTACAGGCTTGAAAAAAAATCTCTGAAGCTCTGCTGGACAGAGCATATTTTGGTGAAACTATGGTTGCTTGGCATAAGAATATGGATGTAAAGCAGAAAAGTTCATTAGGCTTCATGGATGTTTCCGACCATTCAAAAAGGATGCCTTTAAAATCTTTTAAACCTTTAAAAACAATGTTTACAAAGTGCTTTGACAAGCAATTCATAAACCAAATACTCTATGCAAGCCTTCTGAATCCACAATAATGTGAAACTGACCTCAGCTGCTTCAGAGAAAACAATAAACTGAAGCTTTATCTGATTCAATCATCATCACATTGTATGAACATGAAGCAATTGAAGGCCCATATAAAGGTTACATGATGGTTACGTGATGAACTAACTGAGCCATCTTATGCTGATGAAGTCTGGGAGATATGGTTGAAAGTTCTGGAAAATTTTGCAAGTGGATCTTGGGTTTGAATTATTTTATCAAACTACTATTTCCAAGGACAAGAATCAGTGTTCTCGCTCAATTTTTACAGCCTCCTTCAAAGCCTACAGATACTAAAGATATTCTGTGTGAAATTTCACCTTAACTTGCTAACCTTTTGTCCTATCCGAAACATAGTACCTTTCAGAACACTTTATGCATTCATCATCCCTGCTTTGACCTGGGATCACTATCACCAGTTGTCCCACAACTAAGGGAATATTTAGACTGTTCCCATCTGTTTCTCAGCTGCATTCATGACATCAAATTTCCATTTCTTCCTGCAGGTGGAGATGCTAGAGCGGAAATATGGTGGGCGTTTCATAACCCGGCATGCAGCCCGCACCATCCAAACAGCCTTCCGCCAGTACCAGATGAACAAGAACTTTGAGCGTCTTAGAAGTTCTATGTCTGAGAACCGTATGTCCAGACGGATCGTCCTATCCAATATGAGAATGCAGTTTTCCTTTGAAGGACCTGAAAAAGTCCACAGCTCCTACTTCGAGGGAAAGCAGGTCTCGCTAACAGATGACGGGACCAAAATCGGAGCGCTTGTGCAGTCAGAGCATGGTGGGGAAATGGGCATGCAGGCCAAAACCCCCACCACACAGAGCGACTTCACAGATGCTATCACAGAACTAGAAGATGCCTTCTCCAGGCAGGTCAAATCTCTAGCCGAGTCCATAGATGATGCTCTAAACTGTCGCAGTCTGCATGGTGATGACAACCAGCCTGAACCAATTAGAGGCCACCAGGATATGGACAGGGAGGTCAGCTGTCAGGTGAAACCCTCCCACAGTGCTTCAGAACATCGCAAACTGGACGAGATGACAGCATCATACAGTGATGTCACCCTCTACATCGATGAAGAAGAACTGTCACCACCACTGCCCCTGTCTCAGTCTGTAGACCGGCCTTCCAGCACAGAATCGGACTTGCGTCAACGTTCCCTCAACTCTTCCCAGGACTACTGGTCACTGGCTCATAAGGATGAGAAAGGGGACACGGACACAAGCTGCCGCAGTACACCATCTCTGGAGTGCCAAGAGCAGCGCTTGCGTGTAGACCATCTACCCTTACTGACCATTGAGCCCCCAAGCGACAGCTCGGTGGAGCTGAGTGATCGTTCTGATCGCAGCTCTTTGAAGAGACAGAACGCCTACGACCGGAGCCTCAGCAACCAGCAGAGCAGCCCCAAACACATCAGCCACAGCCTGCCACCACGAGGCCCTTCCAGAGAAGAGGACTCTACCCGCCATCGGCCACGACAACTTGAGGCCCACCTGGCTATCAATGGCACAGCAAACCGGCAGAGCAAGTCGGAGTCCGATTTCTCTGACGGCGACAATGACAGCATCAACAGCACATCCAACTCCAATGACACCATCAACTGCAGTTCTGAGTCCTCGTCCAGGGACAGCCTGAGAGAGCAGACACTCAGCAAACAGACGTACCACAAAGAGACTCGCAACAGCTGGGACTCACCTGCATTCAGCAATGACATCATCCGCAAAAGACACTACCGCATTGGCCTAAACCTCTTCAACAAGTATGTACACACTTAAACTGTTCACACAGAACCAGATACAATCTGATACAGAAGATGTTATGGAAATTTGATTCTGCTCATTACCGATGATGTAGAGAATGTTTTATGTTGGAGATCCACATGATAAATATGCAGGGATGCTTGAAACGCAGCTATCTGTCTGTTTGACTTTAGGTGCAAACATTTCTGAGACTCATCCTGCTCCACTTCATGCAGAGCAAATCATCTGAGCTGTCTGTGTCATTCCATTTAATTATAGATGACTGTAGATCTGGTTTCTTTCAGAGCCGGCCATTAAGTTCCTTTTAATCATTTGTGATCGACACCACAGAGAAAAGTAGCTCCCTCCTTTCCACTCTTGGCCCTCATCTCGTTCCACCACCTCCCTCTCTGCCACCCTAAATCCTGTCTCTCATCTGACACACATTTAGCCAGGGGCAGCAGTGCAGTGGGATAATCACAGATTTGGATTATGTCCTCACTCTTTCCTCTTTTGTCTCTCTGTCTCTACCCTCTCCTGTGTCTCCAGGAAACCAGAAAAAGGCATCCAGTATCTGATAGAGCGAAACTTTGTTCCAGACACTCCAGTGGGTGTGGCCCACTTCCTGCTCCAGAGGAAAGGCTTGAGTAGGCAGATGATTGGCGAGTTCCTGGGTAACAGACAGAAACAGTTCAACCGAGATGTCCTCGAGTGAGTTTGCAGCGAGTGTGCATCTTTGACACATTTCTATGTAGGGATGAATCATTTTGTCCTGTAATCCTGTAAACATGAAGATTCTTTAAAACAGGCTTTTGATTTGACTTTCCAATTATAGCAGTACACAGAATTTTATTTTATCTGCTTTCCAGAAACATAAATCATCATTTAGTTGCAAATAGGATTGCCAGTTTGCAATCTGTACTCATTCAAATAGTCTTTGAGTTTCTGAGTACTACATAATGACTCGAGTTACATCCAGGAAATAAACAGAAATAGAATCCACTCAGGAAATTGCTGTGTGGCTCAGATAAATATACAGACCTGATTTATATTCTTCATTCCTTTTAATTGAAAATGGAAGTCATAAAGATCTTGTATTTTCCTGTAGTGATTCTTTGCATCATTCAAATAGCACCTCTACTTTGTAGTTTACACTGGACTTATCTGAAACAGACTTGAAACACACCAGCTCTATCAGAGCCCCCTTGAGATTCAGTGGAGGATAAGGCCGGGAAAGGTCCGTCAGTGTCAGTCCGACAAGCATATTTAAAGGGCTCCTTGAGAAAATGTCTATAAATCCTGTCATGCAAGGTTTCAGGGCTCCGGAGAGCCAAGTCACAATCCTCACTTCAGCTGTGAAAAAAGTTCTCCCTTTATTTAAGTTTAAGCATCCATATGACCATGGAAATATACTTTGTGTTTTTAAATGAACAGCAGGTGAATGACATGTGTCATTTGAAAGTAGTAACCTGCAAAGACTAATCGCCCAGCTCTGGAGCTATGCTCTTGCTTTTTACATCTGTCAGGTCATTGTTTTTGATTATTCTAAATCCTGCAACTTGCTGTGGCCGGTTTGGTTCAGCCTCTCTACTCTCATTAACCTTATTTTGAGCAGCAGGCAGCTGCTGCAACTCCACTGTAAACTATTTGCACAAAACCACAGACAGGCGATTGTGTGCCAATCTTGGAACCTATTAGCTATCCTCTGACTATTATTTTGTCTCTGGGGGCAACAGCTATAATGTTTTAGAGTTTTCAGTATGGTCGAATATCTGGATGACACATACCAGGACCAAGACTTCCTCTCCAGTCATTGGTTTACAATCCGATTAGCAACTTAGATGTGACAGTGTAGTTGGAGTTGAGAGATGTCATCTAAAGCCCACTTGTGTGACAACATACATTTTTAAAAAGCTAACAGAAAGCCAATCTGAGAACTCATCAGCTATCATTCAATGACAGTTTAGCCTCTGAAGGCAATGGCCAATGTTTTGGGTCTTTCAGTGGATATCTGGATAACGGGCTTTCTTTGCAACTTGATACTAGAATGACTCTAGAAAGACATATTTCTGGTAGTCTGTATAAACGGGTATCTACATATAAATGCAGAAATGTGCAAAAAGATAGTCAAAATGGATTCCACCTCTTTTTGATTTGGTTTCGCTCAAACCAGAAACAATACTAAAATCTTGTCCCTTGCCAACAGATTCAGCATTCATATGCTGATATTTGTTTAAGGAGATTAACTGTTTGCTAACTTGTTAACCACGAAAAGGTGACAATGTGTCAAATATCTGTGCAATATGTGTCAAAATGATAAGAGTTATTTCAAGGAAGTAAATGTGTTAGCACTGACTGGTAGGGATAAAGAAAACCCTGAAATCTCTAGGAATTTTTATTTTTGAAATAGGAACAGGAAAAACTAGAAGAAATAGACTTGTACAGATCGTGTAATTGAGCTCAAATACGGCAGTGTTTACAGGAAAGTATAGATTTTGGAGCCTTTTACCTGACAGCAGCAGCTGTATTATGTCATATTGAATGTAAAATTTCTGTATGTAAGAGTAGCTCCAGCTGATGAATGTACTTCCACACAAGCATGCCGCTTTCTTGAGAGATCAAGCTATTCCTGTTTGAAAGGATTGTGCGTATTTCCCTGTTGTATTGTAATGTATTTCCCCACTTACCGCTGCCAATTATGTGTGTTTCACCAGCTGTGTGGTGGATGAAATGGACTTCTCAAGTATGGAACTGGATGAAGCACTCAGGAAATTCCAGGCACACATCAGAGTGCAGGGAGAAGCTCAGAAGGTTGAGCGGCTGATAGAGGCCTACAGGTAAGAAACTCCTGAAAGAGGAGCATGACAGGGTTTCATCTCTAGCTGAGGCTCAATGATGGCAGGGTCATAAAAAGAATCACCCAAAGTCATGTAGTTTTTCCATAAAGAAGAATAAACTGATGTTTTGGAAATGGGGTCTCGCATCAACTTAGGCCAACTGAGGATTATGTGACAGGACGATTATTACGAGGTTCTTTGCTGTGTCTAGTATTTGACTTTTATGAATAATAGATGGCACAAGCTAGCCGTGCACCATTTCAAAAACACCACTACTCTCTAAAACAGAAGTGACACCAAAATGTCACCGTCTTCCTTTAACACTCTTAGACGTAAAAGTATCAGTGCAGTAGTGCAAAGCCATTTTAAATACAGAAATTGTTCAACTGGGTCATTGCAGAAAATAATTTAGAGAAAATCGGTTCAAAAAGTGGAGAAGAACCTCCCTCTGGGCTCCTGATTGAAGTTATTTCTCCTTCATTTATTTACTCCACACCTCTGGTAGAAAGGTGCTCCCATGCACACAGAGAATTAGCTTCGATCAGCACTGAGCAAGGACATTTCAGCCTCAGTAAACACCACAGCCACTGTTACATTGTGGAGATAACAATAACTGATCATCTGGCACTCGCCTGCAGCCCAGTCCAGATATGATCATGAATTCACTTTATGGTGACTCAGAAAGCTGTTAAACGGCCTGTCTCATGGCTGCCAGCTATATTGACATTATTCAGTGGTGCTGGTTCATTGTGCTTTTGACTTCAGGCCATGAGCATTATTTAACCATAGATGACCGCAGCAGATAGTGGAGAGCTCAATATCAGCATTGATATTGATATTTCTGCCCATAAGTGGAACTAACAGGGAACACTAACAGAGAAGCTTTATTTTAATTTATTTTGCCTTGAAGAAGGCCTGAAGTCTTCATGCTGATACTTTGTCCTTGATCTCCTTTCTGTTGTGCATGTTCAGTCAGATCTAATGTTAGCACTGTCTTCCCTCACTCTTTTTTTATAAAGTATGAACAGTTTTTTCCACAAAAGGACAAAATCTTTTGCAGAAACAGTATCTTAATGTTGAGCCTCTTTGTGAGCATTTTCCATGACATGGTGTGCTACTGTTTTGATACAGGGCATGATTTCACCTCTTTTCAACAAGCCAAAGAGTGTTATCTAGTAGCCATTAGAAATCTAAACTGTGCCTTAAGCTGTGAATTAAAAGTATCTGTCCATTATCCTCTTCGCAGCCAACGCTACTGCATCTGCAACCCTGGTGTGGTGCGACAGTTCAGGAACCCTGACACCATCTTCATCCTGGCTTTTGCCATCATCCTCCTCAACACAGACATGTACAGCCCCAACGTCAAGCCTGAGAGGAAGATGAAGCTGGAAGACTTTGTTAAAAACCTCCGAGGTACTTTTTTCTCCCTTTCCCGCACCACCACGTCCAGCTTACTGTCACAAAACCAATAATATCTGTGGACGCTCTGAGGATAAATATTCAGCTGAAATTGAGTTTTGTTCATGCATTTTGCCTTGATTAATGGCCGTGTCAATAAGATTTTTTTGTGTGTGTCTAAGTCATTGCCAAGAAACCTCTGCTGTTGAGGCAAAGCACTTTTTAGTTGCCCTCAACAGATTTTAAGGGTATTAGCAGGGGCTTTGTGGCATGGCTAACTCATTTATCTGCCTATTGGAGTGTCAGTAATTAAAGTACAGTATTGAGTGGAGGAGAAATACTCGTCCTCAGAGGGCTCTGAAGGACATTTCTGTCTGTACTGTGAGGAATATGTGCAGCGCAGCAGTATGTAAGTAAATTCAGGGGTTCATCAGCTCTCGTAAATCTGTAAATTAATCATTAATCCTTCTCTTATTCTCTCTTTTCCTGTCATCCTCTTACAGGGGTGGATGATGGGGAGGACATCCCTCGAGAGATGCTCGTCGGGATATATGAGCGGATTCGTAAACGAGAGCTCAAGACTAATGAAGACCACGTGTCCCAGGTTCAGAAAGTGGAAAAACTCATTGTTGGAAAAAAGCCGGTAAGTTTGAGTTTGCCCTTGAGCTGCTGCAGTGTGACCACTTTTATCTCCTCCTCCATTCAAGAGTTAAACCTAGCAGAAGCATGCAGAACCAAATTACCCAATGTACCTCTGAGCTGTCACAGAGAACACCAGCTTATTCATGGCCAACGTCCTCTATAAATGAACAGAAATGAAAGAGCATTCTTTATCTTAACTATTTTCTTTGCTGTGTGACACATCAATTCTTCAGGGCTGGAGACCTTAATGCTAAACGGCTGTAATATGTCTTTTGCCCTAAGTGCCGACCAAGAAAATGCTGTCTGACAAGCTCTATAATAATAAATGAGATAAACAGCCTCACACACAATAATCTTGTAGGTGTTTACTTGAAACCTCTCCATCCCCATTGGCCCATTGATGTCCTTTTCATCAAACTAACTCCACTTTAGTGACACAAATCAGCAGAGGTCCAAGGGACCTTGAGAATGTTATGATCATAAAGGCTGACACAGACTGGAAACGCAACATATTAAAGGAGGACAGTGAGGGACACATGTTTGATGTTGATGTTGATGTTTGCTCTGTCATCCGTAAAAGTAGTTTCCCTCATGCTAAATTTGGGCCATATTTTTTTTTTGAACATTACGTGGAATGTTATTCATTTAATTTAAAAGTTCCCCTATATGTTCACTGATCCCTGCGAAATAACTCTCATATGTGTTTCTCATTCATAGATTGGCTCGTTACACCATGGTCTGGGCTGTGTAAGTATTACTCTTTCTGTCATCTACCTCTTAGGGTTGAGTGGAAGTAATTTGACCCAAGTACCCAAAGACTTTATGGAACTCGTGCAAACATAATGTGGAATGTGGAATCTATAAAGTTATTAAGTTTTTGCCTGTCTAGCTTGAAAGGCAACAAGAGACCAATTCAGAAACTATTCCGTTTTTTGTGTGCAGGTACTATCCCTGCCCCACAGGAGATTGGTCTGCTACTGCAGACTTTTTGAAGTACCCGACCCCAACAAACCACAAAAGTTGGGCCTGCACCAAAGGGAGATCTTCCTCTTTAATGACCTGCTCGTGGTACGGCGGACATTATTCTTCCAGCACATCGAGAACATACTTGAGTATTCCATTGAGCCTAAACCACAGTATGTGCTATGCTCTTTTCATAGGTTACTAAAATTTTCCAAAAGAAGAAGAACTCTGTGACATACAGCTTTCGGCAGTCCTTCTCGCTTTATGGCATGCAAGTGCTGCTCTTTGAGAATCAGTGTAAGTGCCAAGTAGACTTTTGTGTAAGTTCTTTCTAAAGGTGTCAGTACACTTCAAACAAACTAGTTTGTACAAGAACATGTCTGAAGGCAAAAGTGTCCGGAATGGCCACCTCTTGAGGCTGTTGCCATAGAGAGGATCACAGAAAGGTAAGGAGGGAGGGGGTTTCAGATGCTTGACGATCCAACAAGCAGCATGTTTTAAGCGTATTGACACCTTCATGGTAGCAGAAGTGCTATTAGCTGGTTCAACCCTAATTTCTGTGGACTCCCCTAGTGATCTGTCGATTACTATTAGAAATGCTATTGAAGTGTTGATATCATGACTCTTTAGATTATCCCAATGGAGTCCGTCTGACCTCGGCCATTCCTGGAGCTGACATCAAAGTTCTCATCAACTTCAATGCACCCAACCCTCAGGACCGCAAAAAGTTTACTGACGATTTGCGAGAATCTATTGCTGAAGTCCAAGAGATGGAGAAGTACCGGATAGAATGTGAGTCAATGTTTTACATTTCTGTGCTCAACAAATAATATAACACAGAAAAATGACAACAGAGAGGAGTCTGGATTACTGTTAACGTTGCATATGTGTCTCCTGCACAGCTGAGCTCGAAAAACAGAAGGGGGTGGTGAGGCCCAGCATATCCCAGGGTTCAGGCTTAAAGAAGGAAACAGGCAATGGCAACCTTAACCGAGCAAGCCTCGACGACAGCTACGCCATTGGCGAAGGTTTGAAGAGGAGCGCTCTCAGCAGCTCCCTACGTGACCTCTCAGATGCAGGTAAAAATCAGGGGTTGCTATGGTAACAAACTTCTTATACTATATACTGTCTTATCCCTCTGCTAGACGAAGTAGAGTGTATACCCGAGCTGGATGCTGGCATGATACTGAATTGATTTAGAAACGTGGAAGAAGCTGCTACTGTTCTAGTTTTGGTTCAGCTCATAACTGCAACTGACCTGAGTCTCCGGACGCACCGGCTAAGCCGTGAAGCCAAGGAAGCGAGGACAAAGATGGGAGTGTTTTCTAATGGGCCCAGGTGTAATTTACTAGAAGCTATCGACTAATAATCCAGCTTCACAGGCGGGGAGGGGGAGGAGACAGCGTTATGTAGGTCACTGTGATCAATTTGAGCGTCTTAGCAGTAAGAGGAATTAATGTTGTGCGGTTGATTCAGGCAGGGCATAGAGAGTGGAGTCCACACTGCAGAGCTGCAAATACATTCACTGACCTCAACACGGGGTTCAGTAAAGCAAAAGCATCAAAGAATGAACTGAGATGTTTTTCTTTTTGATCAGTGCTTTTGATGCTTTTTGAATGAGACATCACATATTAGTGGCAGTGATTTTTGGAGGGCTAGATTTCCTCCAGGAGCTGTTTGTGCATCACTCAGTTAAAGTTAAATTTAGGAGATCTGAGGTTCATTTTGGTTTTACGTAAAAGTGGCTTCCTCTACCCTTCCTCTACCCTTAAAGCAAACTTACAGGTTTACACCGGGTCCGTTTACCGTGAAAACAGATGTATTATATCCTCTGTGGCTCCGGAGAGCTGAAGAACCCTGGTGATGTCATCAGGGTAATATCAGTTTTGGCTTAAGGCTTTGACTTCAAATTTGAACAGAAAGCCTCTGTTAGGAAGTGGAGGCATGGAGTTTGAGAGCTGTGGACATTTACCAGACTGGGATAAAAGACATTAAAATGATTGGATGCATTATGGGAAATGTAGGACTAATTACTACTAACTTTTCAGATTGTATACTGTGGACTAAAATACAGGATATCCTCTGCTGCTTTGATATTGAACCATCTTTTTTGAATCTGTGCCTTGTGAGTGCAACTTAATGGATGTGAAATACTAAATTGCTGGAGTAAAGTTACTGATGGGAAGGTCTCCTGCCAGCTGTGGCTCAAGTTGCTGTATAGACATGTAGAAAAATCTTCAAGCTTAAGTTCTCCCAGAAGTCAACATTGTTGTGGAGTTGTAGTAGTTGAAGAAGTTGCTTCTTCCCTTTCCTTTTAGTCCTTATTTGCCTCCCTCTGCCTTACTGACAGTCTGCTGCTAGCTAGACATGTGCCACTTTTGTCACCTTAGCAACCATCCCCACCAACCCACGGTACTAGACAGAAGGGTATGTGCACCTTTACGTGTTTGACAGGCGTGTCTAATCTGTCATGTTACATGTTCTGGGCAGGCAAGCGTGGGAGACGCAGCAGTGCAGGATCACTAGACAGCAATATGGAAGTAAGTAGGACGCATCTGATGCTGAGCTGTCCTCTGACTTTAAGTCTCTCTTTTTTTGTTTCCTTGTAGTTTGAGTTGTTCTTTTTTGTTTTGGTGGTGTTTTTGTTGTGAGCACCTTGGTCACTGTGCATGCACTGGGCTGAACGGGAATGATCCACTGTGGCTGCCACGTTAACCCTTCATGTACACAGCATGACATGACTAATAATACTCCTGACTCACATTAGGGCTGCTCTTTTCACCTCTGAGTCACCCTCTCTTGGATAATGGGATCGATTTTTCTCCTGAATTTTGTGAAACCCCAGCTGTGTTTTGTCAGTTCCATCTCCTGCATGAAGTGACCGACTCGGACTGCTTCCTTTCACTGACCCCAGACTTTGACGAGAAGTTCCTCCCCTTTCCTTTTGTAATTGTCACACTTGGACAGCAGTGTGCCGCAGTGAAGGAATCCAAGCGCTGAGGCACAAATGTTAAACTATTAATATAATACTCCCTCAAACCAGACAGTCTGTGTGACCCAGGCCCCTTGTATGTGGCTAGCTGAATTAGCTTGATTTCATTTTTTGATGATTTCAGTTTTTCATGGCTAATTTGAATCTGGAACTGTTGCCAAAACAGAACCTTATTAACCTTACTATATAATACCATGCCTTAATATCTTCCTCCCTATTTGTGGCCCTCAGCCCATTAGCTTCAGCTAGAAATATAACATTTTGAAAAGAAAGGGGTCACAAGTGTAGTTTAGTTTTTAAAATCAACTAATCTTCTGAAACATCTGGGTTATTTAATCCTCAAGATTAGTGTAATTCTCACTGTTTAATTAAGTTAGCTGTTAGCTGCATAGCCAGGTATGAAGAAGACTCACTGTTTCTGCCAACACAGAGTTTAAAGATGACCTGCTCTCTATGGATTAAAAGGTAACTAAGAGGCTAAGTAGGCTCGTACTATGATATGTTCAGTGCAGCTCAATATAGCTCGTACTATGATAAGTGCACAGGTAAAAATAGGGTGAAATCATACAACCATACCCCTCTGTGCCAATCCACAAGGTACATCAGAGAATACAATTAAACCCTAAAAATGTGGTGTCTCCATATTGTTAAAACAGTCATTCAGAAGTTTATGAACGAATTAGGGGGGTCAGCAGGGGTCAGACTGCTCTGTTCAGTTTACTCAAACACAGTTAACAGGTGATGAGAACACACGTCATACTGGATCTGCCAAGTCATCGCTGTATAGTTTAGTTTGCATGTTATGCATGGCTCTGAAAGATCTGCTTCATTTCTTTAACCTCTGTTTTGATTGTTCTGTATTTATCTTGTTACTCTGTTACTGTGTCTTCATAAAGATATCATATAATTCCTATGAAGTGTTTTTTTTGTTTGTCCTGCTGAGCGACAATTTAGAAACCCGTCAGTTAACTCAGTAATGCACTCACAGTGAACCTGAACCTGACTGTTGCACACTAAACTGTATACAGGCTGCGGCTTCAGCTTGCTCCATAGAGGCTCTGAAAGTGGGAGCACAAAAAAATAAGGAGGGTGCTGTAACCTTGGAAACCAGGTACAATAGTGTCACAACAGCATCAACAGTCAGATAGAGTCTGAAGGACTTGAAAGCAGTTTTGTCTGCTTGTGACAGTGCAGATACCACATGCTCTGACAAGCCGAGCCTCCAAACCATTTAGAGAGGGTCGACCGTGACATGTTAGCATGGATAGACAAACAAAGGCAGTGAACCGGACAAGGGAATGGAGAAGCTTTTCCACAAGGCAACACAAGCAATCGTGTGAGATTTAAAATCAGCAGTAGCTGCTCATGCAGTCAGCGCTGCTGTGTGAAAAAGCCCAAACCATAGGAGTGATGTGTTTTCCTTTCCACACATACATCTTTTGGTCCAACATTGCAAAGAAAATTGTATTTTTTGTGATTTAGCACCCCTCAGTTTCAGAGTGTAATACCACTGTGGTAAATATGGACAGCTGTACATTTTACATTTTATTTGTTCTGATTACATTACTTCTGATCAGAAAAGTAGCAAGTCGACTTTTCTACCACTCAAACATCAAGCAAGGTCAACAACACAATACAGAACAGCCAGCTAATATTACTTACTTGTCCAACAGCATTCAGCCCAGCCCAGCATCTTTCTTTCAGCCTTTTATTTCACCAAGCTCTCACCAACTACTAAAAGTCAGTCCCAAATCTGGCGGCTTCTTGCTTTGTCACTCTCTCCTTTTCTCTTCTTCCGTTAAAGTCCTCTTCAGTTTCTTCACCATTAGATATGCCCATAGAAGCTTCTAAGCGCAGTTGTGTTGCCCACTGACTTGGCTCCTGTTCTGGCACAACACTAGCTCTGCTCCCCCTCTTTCAGGTCATCCAAAACAACAGCCTAACACTAACACTCTCTCAGTACTCTGAGATTGGCTAGAAAACTGAGCCAAAATTAGCTAACAGCAGCTGTAGTTTGTAGTTTTACTGTTCACCAACTCTGTAAACCAGCAAAGATTTTTTTCCATAAAATATGATCCAGTTTCACCAAAATCGGTCAAATAGTTGGTGGTGTGTGACTTAGTGCTGTAAAGCGTTACATACTTCTCTGGTACCCAGATCGTACCCAGAGCACAAAGTTACATAGTGCAAGAACAGATGTACGTGCAGAGTGAATGACAGAGACACCGTTCAGCTGATTATAAGTCAGTGTAGTGTTACAATGATAGTAGATCTAATGTTGCTCTACAAAAAACAATGAAATTTGAATCCGCAGCATGTATACCTTGACTTGTTTCTCGTTGCTGTGTTTCTGCTGTGATCTGACTGTCCTCTCTCTTGCAGGGGTCCATCATTAGCAGTCCTCACATGCGGCGGAGAACCCCCTCCAGCCGGGACTGCCCATCCCGCCACAGCGGCCAGTCCCTGCCCAACTCCTCTTCACTGCTTGGATCTTTGTTTGGCACCAGACGGGTGAAGTCCCCCAGCCCCACCCCACACCCAACCCTCATCTCCCACACCCCTCACCCCGCCAACCTGCACCACACTGCCCGGGTGGAGACAGACACACCAGTCCCCATGCATCACGCCCAGTTCTGCCACATGACCCAGAACCCCCCGCCTTACCACCATCACCACCACTACCACCCACCAGCCCACTTGCAGCATCCTCCACACCAGTACCACCCGCCGCCCTCTCATGGCCAGCAGCCTCCTTACCCGCCTCATGCACAGCACAGCCACGGAAGCCACCCGGCACACTCCTCCCACCCGGCTCACGGCACCCACCACCATGGCCCACCGCCAGCACCCTCCCAGGCAACCAGCAGCACCAAGCCCAAGCACAGTGGAATCAGTACGGTGGTCTGAGGCAACCAGGGGCTCTCTGGGTTCTCTGACTGAACTTTGATTGACGAGACGGTCGCACTGTGCATCGTCTGATCTGGGGATGTGAAGCCAGAAGAGATCCAGTGCCTCCTTCAGCATTTTTCTTTTTTTGTTATGCTCGTCACCAGGGCAGTTTATTTGATATAAACACGTTTCTTTTTGTGGTTGCTCCTTTTGTTTTGTTTCAGCTCATAAGTCATGTCTGCCTGCTTCAAGAGCACCAGACATCAACACAAGAGCATGCACAAAGACCACGACTACTGTTTCTCCTCAGTAAATTAAAGGAACACGATCAAATATCTTGCTTACTAGTATTTTACAGACAAAGTAAATAGTAATCTTGACTTTAACGTCTACAAAGTGATTTTATCTAGTGTGAGGTGGTTTGGCTGAGACAGACAGACAGACAGATAGATAGACAGACAGACAGACAGACAGACAGACAGACAGACAGACAGACAGACAGACAGACAGACAGACAGACGGTCATCCTCAGCAGTAGCTGTACGAGTATTTAATGTAGCGGTAGCTCACAGTGCACTGTGATATCTCTGTTAGCAGTGATAAATGTGCCAATTATTTAAGCATTTACTAATTTAGTCACACAAATGCTTTATGTATATTGTGCATAGTATTTTGTAAAATAATATCAACTGTTATTATTATAATTATTATTATTACAGAACAAATGGCATCAATTAAAACTCAGTATTATACTCGCACATAGGTGGCGTAGTTTCACTGTTAAGAAAACAATCAAAGCTTTTCATAGTTAGGCAGTTTCAGTCAGCTGGAACAATACTCTATATGGTTGCCTTTCAGTTAGAACTCTGTGCAGACTGATAGCAGACGGCTGGTGCAGACCCGCACTCTGGCCTGCAGACAGCCTCATCCCCTTGTCTTCGGCTTTGGATCGTCTGGAAAGAGGAAGCCACAGCGAGCTGCTGAGCAAACAGATTCACCTGAATGTCCGCCCTTCTATACAGGCTGCTTGTCTGCCATCATTTTATTTTTTTAACTATTTTTTTAGAGTCCAATAAACAATATGAAATGCTCTATATGTTGTACTGCAACCCGGCAGGATTCTTCAAGTCTATTCAGCAGGAAAAGGAGGAGGACGAGGAGGTTTTTGTGCAAAAACTGTGTAGCAGGGAAACAGCAACATGACTGTTTAAGTGTCTCTCCTGACGTGGAAGCTCTCAGCTGGCTGAGTGTGCCCTGTCCCTCTTTGGTTTCATCTCGAGCAGTGAGCGTGTTGTGCAGTGCTGTTTACTTCCCCCCGATCAGACTTATCCTCAGAGCCACACGGACGCCGCAACACAAAAATCAATAATTATCATTCTGTGGTGGTGGTAGCACTCTTCTGCTTCACTCGCCACAAATGGCAGTTTTATATCAATCATCTTTCTGACATATTATGGCTGTACCTTCAGCCGTCCTGTGCACAGTATCTGCGGTGTGTGTGCAGAGCGGAGGCAGGCAGGGGGCTGGTGTGCTGGAGCTTATTTTCTGTTAAAAGTGATAGACACAGCACTTCGACTTAGGTAATATCAATGGCAGAGATTAGTCTGTATCTGCTTAAAGACTATGAGATGGATTTTTTTTACTTGTATGTGCAATATGTATTTACTTTGTTTTTGTCTAAGAGCAATTGCAATCTGGTGGTTGTTCCATTTTGTTAGTTCTGTTAGTTTTGTTGTCCCACCCTCGACGTCCTTTGTCATTTCTTCCTCAATGTTTCAGTGAAGTGCAAGTATCCACATGGATTCAGAGGGACTGGACCTTCAACACTGATAAAGAATGTCAAAGAAAATAATTGCATGTAACAATGTTATTTCAAGGCTATTTTCTAACTATTGTGTATTCCTGAACTATATCAGTGTTACAGTTGTTAAGACAGTTGTTAAAATGAATGGTAGAATAGTTTTGACTTCTTCAATTACAGCTAACTGAAGTCAACTCTGTATTTGTGTCACTCCAGAGGATAAACAAATCTGTATCTTTTCCTGATCCACATACGGTAGTTTACTGGGTCTTTAATGTACAACAGTAGTCAAATCTGGATGTTTTTGCAGCTGTGAGGGGAAAAGGTAGAGCCGGCGTGATGAATGATGTACTCTGTCATCTGGAAATCAGATAACGGCCATGAGCATAATGAATGGAACTCGTCTATCTTCATATTTCTCATCTGTCTGGCTCACATATTACTGTTGTCAAGTGAAGTCCAGTAGATCAGTATTCTTAAACACTTCAAGGTTCAAATTTCCACTTTCCAATACAGACTTCTTTATAAAGGATTTATAAGTTGTAACTAATTATATTGATTGACTGATGTCAATTAACTGCTAACTTTATTGATTTCCAGTAATTTACTAACGCTTTATACATTGGTATTAAGCCATTTGTAAGAAAACATTTTTAGTCTCATGTTCAAAAAAAGTCCCCTGGTCTGATGTTTATCCTCACATTTCCTGTCAGTTAGTAGATCAGCCGATTGGTGGTGGTAACGCCCAAGGACGCATAGCAAGGCAGTGAAGAAGAAGACTGCAAACAGGCGTAGATGTAAACATAGATGCAAAATGTACCTAAACATCGGCTTTGTGAACATTTCATGGAGAAGACAATGCACTCAAAGTGCTTGTTTTTACCACATAAATAAATTGTACTCACTTTTATGGAAAAACAAAACAAAACATTAATCTTGTGGGAAAAGAGGGATTTAGATTAATCATAAGACTAGAGTCAGGAAATGGGTGGCTTTCCATCTCTGCTAAACAATGTTGGGGAAAACCTTTTGGGAGGATGAACAACCAAAGAGATTTTTCACAACTTGGCAACCCAAATCTACTTCTCACCAATAGCTTATTACTTAGACATTGCTTTTACATTAGTTACAACCTATAAATGCTCTATAAAAGGAAGGGTGCCTCATTAGCATACCTAATAAAAATATCATTCATGATTCAAAATGTATTTAGCAGGCTTTATGTACTGTAGGCTACTCTAAAAATCTAACATTTGTCTGATCTGTCAAATATACAGCAGTTAACCCGGCGTAGTTTAGGTCCTACGGAGTCAGAAAAGTGCCAATATAGCATGATCATTACATTTTAAATGTAAATGTAATAAGCGTTTGTACCAAATAAATTGGGGACCAAATTTATTAAATCCTCCACAACCCCAAAGTTGACCAATCACAACTTCTGTCTTTAAACCTAAGTCTGATTATTAATTGGTTGCTATGGAATAATGGTGGACATACTGGACACCAGTCAACAAGAAATCTAGCTTTAATGAATATTAAACATGAGTGTTTTCAGTCACAACCCTCCAGTTCTTTCAGATGACTAATGTAAAGTAAAACCTGTCCAGATTCCGTGTGAGGTGCTTTGTTGCATGCCATTGATGCCTACCCTTTTTTCTTGTCTTTTCTTTTTTTCTCTTTTTTTTTTTTTTTAAGTGTTGTTTTATTGAGCAGCGGGCTTGACTAGACCCTAAACTTTTCTTTGATGCTTGTTTACATTTAGATGATTTCTGGCCCACTAGTGTGTCTTTTCATTTAAAGTTGTGTCATTCTCCTCCGGCATGCATTTCACCTCTATTTCCGCTGTACAGTATAAAGACATGGCAGTATACTGCTGAGTGTAAATAGCAAATCCATCTGGGGAAATCTAACGTAACCTGATGAAGAGGGTTTGAAAGGGAGGAAACATTTTAAGGGTGGGCAGTAAAGACTGAAAAAACATATGTAAATAGTGTGTAAATTATTATTATTATTATTACTCAATGTCTGCAGTTACATTGAAGCTGCATTCCTGATCCCCTCTGATATTTACATAATCATCTACTGCTTCTCTCTGCCTCCAACAGGACTGAATTATCATAGGATCTAGAGATGAACAGCCAACTGTTACACAGTTAACACCGCTTCTGACTTATTTCCTGAGACGCTCCGGTTCTCTCACACTCACAGCCCACTTTTGAAGTCAAAGGGAAGGGAGTAGTGCTCTTATTTTATTATGCATTCTGTTTCTAAGTAGACAAAACCCCATTGATGTAAAACTAGTACTGTGACGATGTTGCGAACGCAAAATAAAGCGATATACTGTCAGACCTGAGCTGATTCTTCTCTGATTTTTCAAAAAATGCCATTTCTTGATCTTTGTTGAATGATGGATTTATATAGGATCATTACTACTATAGACTTTCTCTGAAATGGCCCGTTCTACTGCGTAGAACTTTATACTTTAAAAGGTGTTAAAAAGTCTACACTTATATTAAAGCTGTTGTACCTAAGAGCGGGCCAAGAATTCTCTGCCTAAAACAGATTTTTAGAATATAATCTTAGTACCACACTTGTGGGTGGCAGTGATTAGCATTGTTTCCTCACAGCAAGAAGGTCCTTGGATACCACCAACCGGATAAGACCTTTCTACTGTATGTGGAGTTCGCATATTCTTCCCATGGTTCACAGATATGCAGGTTAATTGGTGACCAAATTGCCCAAAAGTGTGAATGTCTCTATGTGTTAGTCCTATGATGAACTTGTGACCTGTCCAAGATGTACCCTACCAATGTCAGCTGAGACTGGCTTTGCAACACTGCAAAGGGTAAACAGTTTCTGGTAATGAATGGATGGACCACACTTATATACATCTAGGTATTCTATCTAAAGGTGTTCCTAAATCCAATCATATTGGGGTTTATACCAAAAAGTGTCCCAAGAATCCTATTGGACCACAGTGGGCTTTTCAAAATGGTTCTAGACTCCAAGTACCGCATATGGCCTTTCTTTTCTACAGTCCAAGGAACACCCTAACATGGGTCCACGCTTTAGTCGGCTCGACTACCCACAAAACCTAAGAATCTTTGGATCATACTTATATGGAGATTTCTACTATGGTTCTTCAATCCTTGGACCACCCAAGGCTTTCTAAAGTGCTCCGCATTAGGGTTTACTTTCTAAAAGTGGTCATAAGGGACCTGCCTTTCATAGGTGTTTCTACAGTCAGAAGACCACACTTAAGTGTCCTTCTAAGACTTTGAAGGCCACACTTTATTAGGCTTGTTTACCTACAAAACAACAAAAAAAGTGTTCCCAGAATATAAGGATGCCTAAAGTAGTCCTAGAGGCCTCTTCTCATTTGATAATATTATATTAAATATAGTGTATAAGGTTAGGCTAATCCACCAATAAATCAATGTAAGACAACTCCAAAAGCAAAGCCAGAATTTTAGAAAGAGGTCATGAGCCCAGGGTCCACTAGCACCAAACAATCAATATATGTCAGATTATCTCTCAGTTTGAAGATCAAAATGATCTTTCAAATCATTTACCACACTGCCAGGAAAGATTCTGGTGTTGAAACACCACTCTTGATTCATTTATTCTTCTAGTCAATGTAAAAGACATTGCATCTAAAAAAAACTTCTTAGTCAGCCCAAAAAACTTCTCCTGGGGTCATTAAAAGTTCCTTAGCTCATACCCTTTCCATAATGCAATCAATAATATCTTTTGTTAGACACTCCCTGCTTGGTAAACTTGCACATCTTTGAAACTCCACACCCACAGTTTGTAACACAAGCTTTCTGTGTCATCTTCCAGCTCAGGCTGAGGTAACCCCAATGACAGACTTGACAAATGTCCCTCCCGAGGTACAAAAGACATCATACAACTATTTTCACATGGTGAGTGACCCTCAAGGCCATGACGTGTAAATCAACCTTTCATGTGTAGAATTGTTGGAGTTCCCCTTTAAAACCCCCACATTCCCAGAAACAATGCATACATGACATCCGTGTCCTCAGTGGCGGCCTTACAGCCCTACCCACAACAGATAACAAACGTGTTTGTGTGTGCACTCCTCCTGTAGCTATCCAACAATACAGAGGCCTTCTTCAGGGGCTCGTCACTGCTGATGAAGGTCTAAACAGCAGTACACTGATTCTTTCTCAGTCTTGTCCAGCCACTATGCTTGGCTCCCTGCCTGACTGTGGCAGGTGGTCTGAGTGACAGTTTGCCCTGTTTGTCTGTCCGGCCCTTGAGGTTGGAGCTAAAAATAGATCCCAGCTTTGAGGGCCACATCCTCAGTGTCAGCAGGACGACGTCACCATGCGGCTGGGAGGGGCCAAACACAGGGCTCCATTTCCTCTGCCAGCAAAGAATGCTTTGTATCATAGCACTGTACAACACAGAGCAGCTATTTTCTATATATTTATTATATATTTATGTTTATTATAGATTGATTTATGTATTATTTCTGTTTGTAGACAGACTGATATTTTTATTTTTCCATATATATTTTGATATCTTAGTTTGAGGATGAAATAAGTCTAGAGTCTGAAACAAGTTGGATCTTGATAGTTTTAATATTTTTATTTTACAGCCTCAGTTTGTAGTTCCTTTGGTCATTGCGCCACCAAGTGGTCTTTTTGTCACGTTGTTATACTGTAATGCTGCATTCAGGTGCTGGCGGGAAATATCAGAAGTAGTAGTAAAGCGAGCATTCGTGACATAAATGGACTGCGTGATTTTCTATGATGCCCGACATTTCTACTTTACAAACTAACTCTAACTCAGGTTAGTTTTTGTTTTTAACAAACGATTTCCATCACGTGACATCATGCTGACTGATGGATGTGACATGCTGATTGATATAATTCTGCTCCTCTGACGTTGCTACACCGAATGACCTCTCCTGCAGTGATTTGACATGCGAGACAAATGACATAAAGAACTCGATATACCTTTTTCTGTGTGCATAGTTTTTGTTCTTGTTTAAGTTTATGTCTTCATTTACCTGTCAAGTTCTCTGTTTTGTTTTTTAACTGTACCTATGCTATGTCTATATATGTTTGTACTAAGAGAACAAGTGTAACCGGAGTCAAATTCCTCGTGTGCGTACACATACCTGGCGAAGTACAGCGATTCTGATTTTGATTCACGTTCGTTAAAGTGAAATTTACGGTTTCCGAGGGTCTTTGAAGGTACCATCTAACTGCGTCATCAGTATGCGACAGAAAGGGGTGAAAGGTGTGCTCCCTGCTGACGCTGTGAAGGATCCATGAAGGAATGATGATGAACATAAACAGATTAGTCGTTTTGTCTAAATGTGCGCAGATCGGTAAAGGGCTGCTCGCCTGTAACGTGAGGCACGCTGGGAGAGAAGCGCTGACCCTCCGGCAGCGGAGGTCCTTCAGAAGTCACTCCAGAAACCTCGCCTACGCCAAGGACCTGTTCCTGGGTCAGGTGAACAAGGTAACGGAACCGAGGAGAGATGAATAGACTCATGAGTCAGGTTCAGGGTGAAATAGTGACAGCTGTGGTTGTGTCGAAGACCCTTTAACTAGACCAGAACCAGAAACAAACCGTATCGTCAAAGCCAGCCTGTCTCCTAACCTAACCTAACCTGACCAGTTCGACTGCGAAAAGTTTGTTTTCTCCAACCAATAGGCCGAAAACGTTTTGGATGACGTAAGAAAACTATCCATCAGCTGCTCGTGCATATTATTATGTTATGTTGTATTGTTATGCACTCATCATCAGTCGTTTACCTAGTCCATAAATGTCTATAGATAGATACTCATGTCCATATATATTTATATGTATGTAAATATATACCATTTAAATATGTATATAGTTATTTTTATGTTTATGTTTCATTTTTATGTTATGTCTGTGCCTACCTGTCATGTCCCTTGTCTTTTAAACTGTACTTATGTCTATAATTATGTATGTACAGTTGAGAGCAAAGTGAACCGGAGTCCAGTTTTATTGATCTGATTACCCAGGAATGTTTGAACTCAGAAGTAGAGCTCTTAAACACTTCTTGTGTTTGTGTGTGTTTGTGTGTGGAGCCAGCCATTTGTGTTCTAACACAGCTGTGTCTTTTGCAGGCAGAGGTCTTCCCTTATCCTGAAATTGGAAATGAAGAAGTGGAGGAGATCAACCAGCTTGTTGCACCGGTGGAAAGGTTCTTCAACGAGGAAGGTGAAGGAGTTGATGTGATGAACACTGTGTGCATACATCAATATGTGTGAATTCTGATGTTGATCAATTGATGTTTTTGTGATTTCAGTCGACTCATCAAAGATCGACCGAGAAGCTAAAATCCCTCCAGAGACTCTGAATGGGCTGAAGGAGCTTGGACTGTTTGGAATCATGATTCCTGAAGAGTACGGTAAGATGCATGTTAACGTTAGCTTTGTTATATATGACTCACATTTAGATTCAAAGGTGATTGAGCTAATATGGAAAATAATACTTAAAATAAAAAAAAAAGATTGAAACAGATTTCACAAAACAAGTTTTCCTTGTTCATTTTGAGCTAGGAATGCTAAAACGCATAATATAATATAATATAACATATTATAATATAATATAATATAATCCTCTATAATATCCTATAGTATAATAATATATAGATTTTATTGCATTTGGAATAATTGGATACACAATATTAAGCCTAACTTCTGTATATTATCACCAAAGGGATAACAATTCATCCTCATGGGATCATGAATGTCTGTATCACATCACATTTTAGGAAATCATCCAATAGTTGTTGAGAAATTTTCTTCAAAAAGCCATAAATATAAACCTCATGGGGCTTCTCAAGAAAAACATGAACAATTCTCAGATTCATCCTCTGAGGACCATGAATGTCTAAATCAGATTTGATGTCAATCCATCCAAATGTTGTAGAGATTTTACATTTTATACCAGCATGGTGGATCATGAGACTGACACTGACATCTCAACATCTATTCTGCTAGCTATCGGCTTACAATGATTTAGCCTCTGGGGGCAATGCCCAGTGTTTCAGGGCTTCTGCTGTAGCCAGTCAATATCTGGAAAACGATAACAGATATCCACGCCAAGACTTCAACTGCAGTGTGATTAGGAACTGGAGACACGAGAATGACGAGAAACACACAATGTGTTCCGCCTCTTTTGTTCCACGTGGACTGTTCAGATTACAAGCAGAAACCAGAACACTTCTGATGCTCTTGGCCCCTCGTCTGCAGATCCTGTTTTCATATGTGCATGTCTGTTTTCAGAGAGTGATTCTCACACGGTTACTAACACAGTATTTGTTCTTGTAGCTTTAGTAAAGAGATCTTTGTTAGTTTGACATCCATGACCAGCAAAGTCACTGCATGCAGTGTCCGTTCGTTGATAGAGTTAGTGGTGTCTTGTCTTTTGGGTGTGTGTGTGTTTGCCTACAGCATTAACTTTGACAGCCAATCCAAACACATTTAGTTGAGTCAGTTTGTTCTGTTCACGGGGGCTGTGTAATGTGTAAATTAACAGACTTCAGGTCCACACATCTGAACTCATGCAACATGATCATGGTTCATCACACAGGTTCCTTATACATCACTACAGCTTATACACAACCCTGAGTTTGAAATGGTACCACCATTATTTCTCTCACATGTCCACACAGTTATAAATACAGTAATACTCTCACTGTGTCTTACTAGCACAAAGTTGAAGGCAGTGTTTGTTTTTTTTCTTCATCTCAGGGGGTCTCGGATTGTCCAACACCATGTATGCACGCCTGGCAGAGATCATCTCATTAGATGGCTCTATTGCTGTAACACTGGCTGCACATCAAGCCATCGGGCTGAAGGTAAAAAACTGTGTTGTGTTTCTGTTATGTGGACAAACTGGAGGGAAAGGGTCAATATGATATGATCTGTAAGACAGTGAACTGTGTTTTAAGGGGATTCCTCTGTGTGACCTGTTATCCACTGTTTGGTGTTTCAGGGGATTCTGATAGCAGGGAATGAAGCCCAAAAGCAGAAGTATCTGCCCAAACTGGCCTCAGGAGAACACATCGCAGCTTTCTGTCTGACAGAGCCTGGAAGGTAAAGCCACTGAAATCTCTTCCTTCAGGGCTCTTTTCTTTCACTATTCCAGTCTCCATCATCTGGTTTGTATTTTATATTTAGATCACTTTGTAGAGATCTGTTTTCACTGACATGAAAGGGTGTGTTTCTATTGATCAGCATAAAAAAAACACATTAGATCTACTTTGATTCAGACAATAAAACATGAAAAACAAAGCATGTCAGCTTCACTTACACTCTGTTTCATCATTTCAGTGGAAGCGATGCGGCCTCCATTCAAACTCGTGCAGTCCTGTCAGAAGACGGAAAACACTTCCTGATCAGTGGTTCCAAGGTGAGACAAATCAGGCTCGCAGATTTTCAACGTGGGCTTTGAATTTTTGACATTATTCGTGTCACATTAAAGACCCAACGTCTGTCTGTGTTGTCAGATTTGGATATCAAACGGGGACATAGCAGATATCATGACAGTGTTTGCCAGGACGGAGGTGCTTGTCGATGGTGTAAAAAAAGATAAGATTACAGCATTTATCGTGGAGAGGGCTTTTGGCGGCGTCACGAGCGGCAAGCCAGAGGACAAACTGGGCATCCGGGGCTCCAACAGTAAGCCGCTAATGAGTGTGGATGAAAAGGGTGAACACTTGGAATACTCTGTAGAGTTTATGCCTTCATCTTTTCAACTTTTTTTCAGCCTGTGAAGTGTCCTTTGACAACGTCCCGGTGCCTGTGGAGAATGTAATAGGAGAAGTAGGCGGTGGATTCAAGGTCAGCTTTATCCTTCACCACATGACTGTCTCTGTAAGGTCATTTTGATTTGTAGTAAACTTCTGCTTTGTGTCGGACAGGTTGCCATGAACATCTTGAACTCAGGGAGGTTCAGTATGGGCAGTTCTTCAGCTGGAATGATTAAAAAACTGATTGGTAGGACACTCTGACTGTTTAAAGAGCCTACATGTGTGGACTTAAAAATGTCTTCAGTTTGACGTCATCTCTGTCTGGTTTTGTGTAGCGATGACCTCTGAGTACGCTGCGACCAGAAAACAGTTCAACAAAAGCCTGAGTGAATTCGGGATGATCCAGGTACGATCTGAGCAATCAGCCCTTCAGTTTGACTCGAAGAAGAATAACTCAGTGAATGAAGTGTGTGTTTTAATTGTTACTGTAGGAGAAGTTCGCAGTGATGGCTGTTAATGCCTTTGTGATGGAGAGCATGGCGTACCTGACAGCAGGGATGATGGACAGGCCGGGGCTTCCAGACTGTTCTCTCGAGGCCGCCATGGTTAAGGTTAGACAGCTAGGTCATGAAACGTCATTCATATAGAGGTGGTACGAAACAAAACGTCTCACCATGTGTGTGTGTTGTCTGCCTTCTGTTCAGGTGTTCAGCTCAGAGGGAGGCTGGATCTGTGTCAGCGAAGCTCTGCAGATCCTCGGAGGTCTGGGCTACACAAAGAACTACCCGTATGAGCGCTACGTCAGGGACTGTCGCATCCTGCCTATCTTTGAGGTGCTCTTATCATTATTCAGTCATTAAAATCAGGCCTGTAGTTACTGCTGAAGACACCAAAGATCATGTCCTCTGTCATACTGCAGGGAATTTAATGTGTCTTATAAAACTTCATTCTGATACTTTTGGACTAAATGTCTTTAAATTAGGAGAGAAATCAAATAAAAAGTGGTTCAGAGAAGGCTCTTGGCAATTAGATGTTTTTGGAACTGTTCAATAAATAAATAAAATTTGTAATATTCAGAAATCATTATGAAGTTTGGTTGGTGGTAAGTGAACCATTTTTTACGTGGTTAGAGTATCTCTAGAAGGCTGGATTAAAATAAAGTGTTCTGTAGGCCAGTTTATTCAGATGATTTATTCTACAAGTGGCCACTAGGTGTCGCCTTTGACCTCCAAAGTTTGATGATTCTCTCTGTAGTGGGATAAATGGAGTGAGCAGACTTTAGTTTTTCAGCCATTTAAACACAGTTTATCTGTCTGTGTCACAATGTAAGACCCAGTCAAAGGCATCATTTTCAAAATTATGTTCAAAATTGTTTAGATTTCACATTTGTAAAATGCTATTTTCCATGTTTTAATATGTGGTATAATAAATAGGAATTGGATTTTTATATTTTTATTCCCTGCTGTCTGTTTTCAGGGGACCAATGAAATCTTGAGGATGTACATCGCTCTCACTGGAATGCAGTATGCTGGCAAAATCCTCACAGCAAAAGTCAAGTAAGAATAAATCTTAAACAACACTGTGAAATATATTCATATAATGATGATATGTGACTAAACATAGATTGTGATGTGTCATATTTTCATGCTTGACACATTGCTGTTTTATAAAGTTGTTTTTGCTGACTTGATAGCAAAGAGTTGCTTGTTCTGTTTTAATGTCTGTCAACTCCGGAGGAAAATACGTGGCTCTTTAGTTACTGAATGCTACGCTGTGTGCGCACAGTCTTCCCTTAAACACACTCAAGTCAGTCTTTGGTCTCTCAGCGTTCCCTCTGCTCTGCCTGCAGGGAGATGAAGAAAGGAAATATAGGTATGGTTTTGAGCATGATCGGCAAGAAACTGAAGAACGTATTCGGAGCTTCAGTGGACCTCGGCCTCACGGGAAAAGATGGAGTGGTGCATCCCAGCTTGGCAGTGAGAGTTTTAAAGGATACATATTTTTCTGCAGGCTTCAGTTGTATTTGCTTTTTTATTTTGTGTACAGACTCTCTAAACTCTCTGTTTCCAGGAAAGTGCAAAGAAGATGGAACAGAACGTCTACTTTTTGGGGTTGACTGTGGAGAGCCTGCTGTACAGATATGGAAAGGTAACATTTGATTGATGTTACACAGCAGTTGGATTTTCCCATTCAACCATTTCAGATTCCTTTGAACAAAATGTCATGATTCCATTTTGTCTTAAACGTCTGGATGTACAAGTTGTTTTCTTAAAGACAGCAGAGATCTCTCTGAATCCTTGAGTCTGTGTTTCTGAGGTGGCAATCTTCCGTTAGACAGCTGCTCTGAAGCGTTCTCCTTTTCTTCCCTGACTGTGCTTTTGTAATCACAGCTTTCCCAAAGAAGCTATAAACCTCTTGGAAATATGTCAGCTTTCCAAATCCCAACTTCCTGTATCATTTGCCTCCATTTTTCATGAGAAGTGTCCTCAGAGGACTTTTATCACAATGCAGTCTTGAGCTGCTGAAGAGCAAGACTTTGAACACTGAAGTTTAAACTACTTCAATCAAAGTAAATACGTTCTTATGTTTTTTCCTGACTGTTGTTCTTCGTGACAATTAAAGATCAGACCTGGAACACTGAGATATTTTGAGGAAATTGGGGGACAACTGGAGGCAGCGGTACCTCTGGTGGCAGAGCAGGTTGGCCATTAACTGTATGGTTGTTCCCAGATACTCCCGTCCACATGTTGAAGTGTCTTTGAACAAGCCAATTAATCCCTAACTGCTGCTGATGTGTATTGGCAGGTCACTTTGAAGAACGGCTAAAGCAAAGCAGTGATTTATGAACTGATCAAGTGTAACTGCTCTTGTAATAGTTCTGTATGTCAGAGAGGAAGAACAAAACTCCAATGCGTGCGTAATGGTCATTTACTGTGTAGCTCATTACTGGCCTGATCACAGCAGTGCACATCTGTGAGAGACATGACCACGTTTTTTTTTTTTTTTTCTGTGCTGTGTTTTGTGAATTTTTGCCTTTTTTTATTTGATATTTTGCCAGTGACAACAAAGACAGGAAATGTATGACAACAGAGGGGTGACAGATGCAATGATGGTCTCTGGTCAGGATCGCACCAGGGATGTTGTCATAACTGTAGGGGAAATAAGTTTTCAACACAACATTAAAACATTTTCATTAAACATATTTCCAAGCAGTTTTTCACATGAAATGTAAACCAGACTAAATTATTGTATTATACCATTATGGGCAATAAAGTGAAATGACAGGAGAAAGGTATTTGAGGAGTGCCTGTGCGTGTACGTAGATAACAGTGCTTAGAGGAGCATGTACGAGTTGAGAAGTTCATTGATAATCAGTGTCATTGCTGTGGAGCTCGACAGTGTTGCAAAAGCCTTTGACTCAGCATGAGATCACTTATTGCGTGACAGTTTGGTAACCAATGATTTGTTTACTCACATTCAAAGGTGGGAAAACTCTTTTTCCTACATGCACCAACAGAACTGATTCTAATTAACACAGCTAGGAGAGCTGATCAGTCTGGAATCAGCTGGTTCAGAGCTCTTTCTGTCTGTGTTCAATAATCTTCTTCCTGTTTTTCTGCCTCATTGCCCATAACTCATTTTGTGGTTTGGAATTTTCAGATTTCTTTTTCTAGAGTGGAGTTAACGCTAATGTCTTCTCTAAATTTCATGTGTATTGGAAATTGAATGGAAAAAACCAATGATGTGTTGAATACTTATTTCCTGCACTGTGGGGCACATATGAACCACTATGCCACTGAGCACCACTAAAGGAGACAATAACATACAGAACTTAGTGATTTCATGGCATTGTTATTGATCTTTGTTGATGTGATTATTCTAGTGTCATCATAATTTGGGTCTTATGGATGTTGGAAATGTTGGTCATAACTCCTTCATTGTACAAATAACTGTCCCAAACAATCCCAGATAGCTGACCAACACTGAATCAACATTGAAATATAACACTGATTTTTCATCAGGTGTGAACCCTGAAATAATTTCAGTGATGAAAGATAGATCAAGACAGACATAAAATCAATGTTAGTTCAACTTAAAATCAATCAATGTTTTGTCATTGAACCAACATTGAAAAATCTTTAATTAAACCAATCCCCAGATAGCAGACCAACACTGAATCAACACTGAATCAACACTGAATCAACACTGAATCAGTGCTGCCATGCTATCTGGGATGATTTTAGTATATTGTTATCACTGATAGGAATGGAGGCCAAAACTATGACAAGAAGACCCAAGTCATAACAAACTGTGATTACTATGCAGTCTAATGTCAGGAGCTTGAAGGGGTTAGAGAAGGCTCGACTGTGCGTGCTGTAATAAATGTGAGTTATGGCATTCAGGCCCACTTTACTTCACAGTTGTGCATTTTGACACTGGACAGCTCCAGAACCTCTTCCCACTGAGAGGTCCGTTTTGATCTTAAGCCTCAGAAAGATTTAAACCTGCCAAGAGAAGAGCGTCCCACTCCCCCCTGTAACATAGACCGCACACGTCTCACATATTAACCCAGATGTGTCTGCATGGTGTCTGTCAGGAAATCTCCAAACACAGGAAGTCATTAATCACAACCTAAGAGCAAAATCCAAACAGTTTGCTGAACAGCAGTGAGTGAGTGTTCCATCCAGAAGAACAGTTAGTACCAACTACCCATATGCAACAAATGCAATCAGACAAGAAGAAATTTTTGTAGTTTGCTGTCAGTTTGATTACCTGATCAATTCAAAACAGAGACACAGACAGACGTAAGCAGAAGCAAGTTGAAAATAATCGACGATCACTCTCCTTGTTTTTTTATCCTGATGTCGTCAGACCATTGTTGATGAACAGCTCCTCTTGAAGAGAGTAGCAGATGTGCTGATCAACGTCTACGCCATGACGGCTGTCCTGTCCAGAGCGAGCCGCTCCATCAGCATCGGCCTCAGGAATCATGACCACGAGGTGAGAAGAAAGCACATACCATCCACCCATTATCTGTAACTGCTTATCCTCATCAGGGTCATGGTGGGGCTGGAGCCTATCCCAGCTGACGAGAGGCTGGGTACACCCTGGACAAGTTGGCAGCTTATTGCAGGGCACCTAGAGACAAACAGCTGTGTCCAGCTAATGTTAGCAGAGCAGCAGCTTCAGCCTGTCTGTGGCTGCACAGGATGTGTTCAGAGTGTAGGTCAGCTGTCAGTCAGTGGCATTGTTTTTAGCACTCTTTCTTCCAGGGACTGTATGTAACTTTTTGAATTGAATTATTTGTTTGGATATTGTTTTTTTTAATGACCTTGGAAATGAAAGAACAGGTTTGGTTTAGCATTTAAGTTTTAAAAATAACTCCACCATCAGCACTTACAGATGGTGCATGAACATGGAGAAAAAAAACGTGCGGCCACTTCTCATGTCGACACCACGTGAAGCAGATGAATGATTTTTTTACCTCTTTGATGCCACTTGCTTTACCTGCACCCATACAAATCATATTAAGGCTTAAAGTTATGCAGAATTAACAGCGTGACTGCTTTGATTGACAGGTGGGTGCTGTTACAGGTGGCTTGTTGGAGCACCCAGGCGTCATTCAGCTCCATCCACACTCCATGTCTTTGCCCATTTTTGCATCATCCGTGATGATGGGTGTGATTTATTGCTCCCTTTTCTTCAAAATTAGAAAGACTGAATGTGTGATTGATTTGTGCTGTGGCACAGATTTGACATTATTTACCAAACCCTAACACACACCTCATAATCTCATCTCATAATCTGAGCCTCCGTCTTGATTGCAATGTAATTATCCAGAAAGCAGGTCCTGTCTTAATTAGTGAAGGTATTGGGCTTAATAAAACACACATTGTTATCTAATTAGATTAGGCTGTTTTCACTTACTGCAGCAAGTTGTAGTCGACTGAAAGCAATTAAAGCAGCAGCATGTCACAACGTGCTGTCACCTCTTCATTTGTTTCTCCTCTTTTTGTTGCAGATATGTTAATTAGGCCTGCTATCTGCTCTGACTCTACAGCTGTTATTTTCACTTCAGTGTTCTGTGGAGGTGTCGAAGCTGCTGCACTTTGTGCTGAAAAAAGCTTTTTTTACGCGAGCAGTGAGACGTGTGTGACAGGGGATGGAGCGGGAAGTGAGCCCCAGATTTGAACATGTTTAACTGCAGGACGTCCCTTGCATAATCAGAACCAGTGATGTAGAGCAAACACGCAGAGAGACATTAAAGAAGACAGCATGCTTTGTATTATTCTCCCTTTGTGTTTCAGCTGAGCAGCACCATGCTCCTCCTCCAGTATTCCTGTCTGCTGTAGCTACAGGCGTACATGTCATCAAACATGTAGTGGTCCACCTTTTGTATTTGATGTGAAACGCACACAGGCTGCTTCCAGACTGACTTCCATCTCAAAGATAGTCGTTTTTCTTTGACTGAAATGTTTCAGAAAAAGATCCAAACCAAGTTTAGAATTTATTTTATGAGAAAATATGGCTCCAGTCATCAGATAAAGCTTTGTTTGTCTTCATGTTTGGTTCTGTACGTGGCTTATTTCCATCATTTGTAAAAAAGAGCTAATCTGACATATCTTTGTAAAATAAAACATGTGGGTTATTGATCAGATCTGAGCATGTTTCCAGTTGTTGTGTTGTGTTTGCAGACGAAAATTGTTTGCAGTCGTCTTGCTTCACATTCGATCCTCTTCCTGACCGCGCCTCCTGCATCACATTTAGTTTCTTTGTTTTCCAGCAGGATTCACGTCTGCAGGTTTTGTTGATGGGAGTGTTGTTCCTTTTTTCCCTAGGTGCTGCTCGCAAACACATTCTGCACCAACGCTTTCTTCAAGAACAACTACTTGATGACTCAGTTGCAAAAACGTAAGTGCAACACAAAATGGTAATTGAGAACAGCCCCCTCGCCTTGTTTTTGTCACAGCATCTCGAGTACAAAAGACTTGCATGTGTTGCGGAATTTCCCCACCAAACCTCACATACCAACACTCAAACCCAGCCACCCCCCTGCTGCTTTTCATTTTCACACTGTACACGTTTTTTGGGGTTTTTTTTTTTCTTAATGGCCTATATGTGTCCGGTGACACGACTCCAGACAGATGAGAATGTTGTGTTTTGTATTTAACGAATGAAAGCTCCGTGTTTTGTAATTCCCCGTCTCAATCTGTTCCAGACTCTCCTGAGAACGACGACGCAAACATCAAGAAGATCGCCAGGGAGGTCTTAGAGAACAGAGCCTACGTCTGCTCTCACCCTCTTGAAAGAACATACTGAGCTCTGCAGTGCAACCATAATGCAGTGTCTCCTCTGTTCTGATTGGATGAATATGGATGAGTCCAATTCAGTCCCAATGATTTGTCTCATCACTTTCATTAATACTGATTTAGCTTGACATTATTTGTACACTAATGTGATTAATGAAAAGATTTATGAGTTTTCTTTTTCAGTTTAATGCTTTAATTAATTATGGCACAAGATACTGGCTTCAATGCTTGTGGACCTATTTGGTATACCAGGTACGGTTCTTGTGGGTTCTGACTTCTACAATATTCCTGAAAGGCTGGACTGGTGTATGTGTCTTCCTGTGAGATGCACACCTCTGAAAGGTGAAGATAGTCCTCTCCTCGTCTGTCAGAGGCAGGGCGCTCCGCTTGTACAGGAATGAACGCTCCATACTGAACCCACTGCAGGGAGCAAAGAGAACAGACCACGTGATGGTTTGATGGTTATTAGTATCTGTTGAGTTTCTGAATAAATATTTTAAGTTAAAATGACGTGTGGTGGTACATGTTGGACGGAGAGATGTGTCTGGCGATGGCGTTGTTTTTGCTGCTGAGGCTGCAGTCCATACAGGGGCCTGGAGCCAGAGCCACACTCTTCTTTTCCTCTGCTTGGTCGCTGCTGAAATTCATCACATACTGCTGAGGCAAAGGCTGCGACACACGAAAGAAAACAGCTGTTAGCTAACTACCGTCAACTGAAAAAAACATGTTAACAAAGAGCGAAAAACATTCAAGCTACTGCTGACATTTTTAGAATGATGTAACAAATGGCAATGTGAAAACAATGTCAATCTTATAGTGATGAATTATTGGCTTTACACAGCTTTATAGTGAGTTTCAGCCCATTTTGCAGACCCACAGTGAGAGACCAGCTGGTGAACATAGTGGCACTAAAAGGGAGCGACTTACATTCATGACGTGTTCAGAAACAAGAAATCAATGAATGTGTAAATATCTCGCTATCTTACGGAGAGGCGATGATATGTCATTGTTGTTTACAGCTTGTTTCTGCTGCCCCACAGTGGCCAGAAAGTTTTATTGCAGGTTTAAGAACTCTTTAAAAATCATTTAACTTGAATTTCATAGGCAGATTAAGCTGCTATGGGTTTATTGGGTTAGGTTTAGTTGCCTGGATGTTACACTAGCGCAAATTTTAACAGACTTGGCAAAAGAAAATGCTTTATGCAAATACTAGGCCACTGTTAGTGAAATGTCTTCAGGTTTTATACACCAGAACAGAACCTGTGCAGTAGGTTGATTATAAACATTAAATTAGGAAAAAAATATTTGCATAAACCTGAAATAATTTAACTTAAAACTATATTTTTCCAGGAGTATAAAGGAACAGCTGCATTAAAGCCCTTGCAAATGACCTGATACTATAGCAGCCTGTTGTTCCCTGTTGGTGGAACGTGCTACAGAGCAAGGGTGACCTTGATTCTATGTGAGTAGTACTTACCGCTGCACTAACATGTCCTTGTCAGACTGTACCTTGGTTGTTTCCCTTTTTTGTAAGTCGCTTTGGATAAAAGTGTCAGCTAAATGACTAAATGACTGTGCTTTAATGGGGCATCAAATTTACTGAATGTTATTGTATTTTAGGGCAACCATTTAAAAGTCAGTGCTCTGATCCTTCATGACAAAAGTGTGTCAGCAGTTTTGTCAGTTCATTAGTTGTAAAAAAAAAAAAAAAAAGGTTTTTCTTCTTTCTTTTTTTTTGGAGTCCCTCCTGTGTGATGTTGGAGAGCCCAGAGATTTCTAGATGAGTAGAATTTCAAAGTAATGACACAGCATCAGAAAATGAGTGCTGTCCAAATATTCCTTTGAGTCCAAACACTGTACCTTCAGCCTCATGCCTCGTTTCCTCAGCGAATACTTCTTAGGCTCGTCTTTCAGTATATCCTGAATCCTCCCTGAGTTTCCTCCCTTGTGACACTTGAACTCCAGGATTGGGCCATTGCCTGGTGGGTTAGTGCTGCTGCCAGGAAGCAGCTTCTTCAGCCAGCGACTGTACTGAGCTCTGGCTGCATCGTGCTGCTCCTGCTGCAGAGCTTCTCCTGTGGATCAACAGCACACCCAATTAAAAAAAAAAAACTCTATAGATTTTATGCTTTTACTGTTCATATATAACACAATCAATTCTGCTCACAGCGGATATCACTGAGGTTTCTCCTCCTGACCAGATCTATTATCCAGTGTGGTGTGGGAGTGTTATACTCAGCAGCAAAAAGTGATACTGGCTCAAACAGCCACCATCTGGGGCTTCAATCAAAACATATCAATATTGGCCTTTAATACTGAGAAAAAGCTCACAGCGCAGACAGTTGTAGGAAAAAATCTCTTGGATACTCTTAGACCGTTAAATTTAGTGTAACCCATTATTCTTTATCTGGATCCCCATTAGGCTTCATAAAAGTGGTCATCGTGGTGGTAGTGGTGGTCATTAGTCTTCCTGGGGTCCACACAAAAACAACAACTGTCATAAAATAACCATTTAAAATCACACAGTATCAAAAAAGACGATGAGCTGCAATTTAGGCCAAATATAAAAATGAAATAACTCTACACATGAAATAATATATAAGAGACAGAGTCACCAACACCTGGCATCAAAGAATAAAACAAAAACCAAATTCAAAACAGCAATAGCAAAAAAAATCTGTGTGAGATCAATACGTTTCTGTTTTAATGACTTCTTAAAAGGAAATCTGTTTTGATCTGTCTGATATTAGCGAGCAGATTCCACGCAGAAGAAGCTTTAAAAAGAGCACATGTTGATACTACCAGTGACACATTACATGAAGATGACAAAAAAAACGTATATACCTGTTTTTTCTCAAAGTGTGATTAGTGTGTGGCTAGTACTCCAGGTATGACAACAAGTGACCAAGTGAACAAATGACTGAGCTACATCGTTTAGAACCAAAAGTGTAACATGTCCTTGTATGCCCTTTCCCATCATGGAGAGAATGTAATCAATCTGATCAAACAAAGACAGAAAATTATCCAGTTTAAATTTAATATAAATCATTTGATTTCACTGACCTGCTCAAATGACAGATGGCTATAGACAAGGTGAGCTCAGTGGCTTTAAGAAGTCAGTGTTCAAGACTAATCTGTTCATTTTCAACCATTTAGTAATGTATGCAGCTCAACATGTAGGTTCTCTCTGAGCTCTGCTAATATTGGCAAACAGGACAAAGTTGAGTCATCAGCATACAGAACTACATCTGCTTTTGACAACATACGATAAGTCATTCATGAAAGCTGAAAATAAAAATGGTCCGAAGCGATTCCCTTGTGCATCTTACTAGATGCTACTTAGCCATCACACACCCTCTGTTCCCATTTTTGATTAATTTTATCAGTAAACAAAGCAAAGTTGTTACAAGATGCCAATGAAACCCAACCAGTAGGAGCCAGATGGGCTTTTAGATTACTCACCATCTACATACTGAAAATCAAATGGCACACACAGCTTGTGTGGCAAGAAAACAAAGTACTGTGTGTCCCGTCAGCACCAAAACAATGGAGATGGCCAAATGTCTAACATAGCTTGGCATGGCTGAATCCAAACTGCTGAATGTTGTCCAAAGACATAATGTATACAGAGTTGATATTTGTCATCTAGTCTTTGTCACTCCCAACAAAGACGCACCAAGCTCTGCACAGCAGGCATTCTGGACGACTTCAACAACATCAAAGGTTTTACCCATGAGATGGACATTCTGAAAACAGACTGATTTAAAATGTCTTCACATGACCAAAATGCACTTATCCAAACTTTTAAAATGTAAAAACTTACATGTAACCAGACATATTTAAATCCATGGCTCACCTCCCACTCCACCCCCGTTACCTACGTCTTTTTCCTGTTTCAGAGTCTAATGCACTTTATTTTAGTACTTCAAGACAGGCCCTAAGAGTTTCATCATGGTAAAGAACTGTTTTGTTAGCTTTGTAAGACCTCTCGAAGAACTCGAAAATTGTTCCATGACACAGTGATGTCTGAACAGAGCACTGAAAATACAATAAAGATGTTGCACTCTGTCATGAATGTTTAAAACTTTTTTCTTTTCTTTTTTTTTTGAGTGCTGTGTTGTGGTTTTTGTTAACTGGTTCCATTCGCTGCTCTTTATATCTGTCAGACAACCTGCTGGCTTGCTGGGATATATCACCCACTGGATCGATTGTATCTAAATCACTATCAATACTCATGTAACTAAAACCTTAAGTATACATACATGAATAAATAGGATGCAAGTAAGTGGGTCACTTACTTTAAATTTTTTGAAATGTGTTTAAGAGTAATGCTGTCATATTTTTGGCTTTTTCAGCAATGTATGACACAACCGTAGAAAAAACATGTAGCAGCTATGCCCTGCAGCCAGTCATGTGGCAGTGTGGCTGTGTGGCATTATGGTATATTGAGACAGCTGTTGGTGGTGAAATTTCTATTTTCCTGTGAGGGGTTTCTTCCCATTTGCCCGCTGATGTCAGTATGGTGCATGAATGGTGTAACACTTTTAACTGTTAAAAGTGTTTTATGGTACAATGGTGCAACAAAGCCTACCAGTCAGGTGAATGGTGAGAGGAGGTGAGTTGAAGAAAGGAGGAGGTTTGCTGTAGCGCTCAAAGTCCTCATGGCGCCGACTTGAGGCCCATATGTCCCGTGAAAGACTGGGCGTCAGTATGTTGGCATGTAGGATGTTCTCTCTCCATGGCTGGAAGCACAGTGAACAGTAGTATTATCAACTCTACCGGATACTTGGATATTAGTCATGTCATGTTATATGCTATAGAGAAAGAGGACAGAGTAACTAAACCACCATAAAAATTGTATTTCTGCACTAGGATTCATGAGAATGCCAATAAACTGAGCATTCCTATTCCTCTGAAACCCCACACTGCTGCAAGACAAAGAGTGACATCACCTTCCTCAGCTCCTCCACTCGAGCTTCATCTGGGTGTTTAGGGTGCACTTTGGGCTTGTCTCTGCTCGTGACCCAAACTTCAGAGGTGGCAGCAGAGCTGGAGTCATTTTTGGGAGTCACGTCACCTGGCTCCACTGTAGCACTGTGATACTGCTGACAGTAGGTGAACCTCCGCCCCACCATCTGAAGGTATGACCAGAGATAGCACAATACATTCAAGTTTGTCTTCACTGGACATTTCCTTTCTCTTCCTTTTTGAATACAGACTTAGATCAGTGCATTATGTGGCGGACACTAGTTTCCATCCATTTCTGTCTGGGACAAACATCTACTGTATTAATATCCATCACAGTAAACACCTCCTCTTGAATGTTATATTATCATTGTGTGGTAATGCACATTAAAGGACCAGTGTGTAGGATTTGGTGACATCTAGCAATTAGATTGCAGATTTCAGCTAACTGAAACCCCTTGACTCAATCAACCACAAGGGAGAAAGTACTGTAGCTGGGCCCTAACATTAGCAAAGTTATCTGTGATGTAAATTGTGAATATTTGTAGTAAAGGTGACGAAAAGAGAAGAAAACCTGGTAGCTTAAAAACAAGAAGACTGCGCGCACACAAACAAATAGAAATCAATCCTCTTTCTAAGAGCCATCCAGCTGTACTGATAAATTAAGTGGCACCATATACATTATACATTGATCAAACCTTGGCCATCTCTTTGCGGAGCAGCTCCTTGGCTTGCTCCTTTGAGTTGAAGGTCTGGATGCTGTAGATGTGTGCTGGCCTGTCTGCAGAATGTTCAATCTTGAACACAGGAGCCTCTGGCTTCTGTAACCGCTCACTGTCCTCTTGCACTGTTTTAATATTGTCCTGGAAAATATTCCTGACATGTGAGTGACTTCGTTAATAAGTCTGATTCTACTCAGAGTAACTTAAACCTACACACCTTAATGTAGTCCTTGCACTGTTTGAGTGGCAGCTGCTTCATGTACTCTGTGTTGTGCATGTCGAGTGGCGCGCATCTTTTCATCCGGACAGGCAGAGCAGTCACGTCCTCCTTAGTGCCTGCGCCAACTTTTTGCTCCCACTGCTCAGTGTTTGTGCCATATGCCTTGCTCATGCTAAGAATCATGTCAGCTGAGGGGAAGAGGTTGTACTGCACCACATCTTTGAGTTGCCTTACTTGACAAAGCTGGCTTAACCTACAAGCAAAATACACATGCTTCTCAGAATGAAATGTACAGTTACCATGGTGAACTCTATTATGCAAAGTAGTAATACTTATTTTTCCCAAAAATGCACATGGCCTTTCATGCACTGTCAACATTTGTGCAAGAGTTTAAAGGATTTTTAAACCTTTTAGCTGCGTAATTACAAACCATGCATACATGAGTGACATGATTTGTAAACTACAACAATGGTTTATTTTGCACAAAATAATCTTTATCAGAAGTCTACTTACCATAACTGAGTAAACTCAGTGAGGAAAACAGTTTGTTGTGCAAATAAGTAATGCTAAATGCCAAGGTTTGCTAACATAGTCATTTATACCTCTCTACTTATTTCTCAGTTTGTACATCCTCGATTAGAGGAGAGAGGTAGATAAGGTGGCACAAAATGGAGAAATGAGAGGAGACCACACAGTGATCATAGCTATTGTGTTTACAACGTATTAAACTACCCCCAAGTGGACTATTAATGCTTTTTTTAAAATGTGTTTTGCTGTGATGTATTCAGAATAAATGGAGTAAGACATGCAAATCACAAGTATGGTCCTGGAAGGTCACTGTAATCTCACTATGTGGGTACCTTGACAAAGCCTGGAAGCATGGTTGAAGGACCGTGCCTCTAATGTAGACCAGAGGCTGTCTCATGATGGCCTCAAGTGACTCAGATAAATGGATAGCTCTCAGGCCCAAATCTAATGAGTCATAGATGCGCTTGAAGAAACCCAGGCTTGAGTTGTAGAGGACTATCACCTGCTCCCCTTCACTCCCACTTAGCCTGCAAAACATTGCACAGACTGCAGGATTCTCATTGGAATTTAAACACTGTATCCAAGTAGACAACACAGCTGAAAACTGTTACCACAGGTTGTTAGGGAAAGATAGTGTTCATGTGCTTACTTCATAGGAACAGCCTCCCAAAGTCTCTTCACTGCTTTATGTTTCAGCCCTTCGAGAACAAAGATGTGTGTCTTCTTATCTAGCACGTGGAATCCTGTAACAAAGTCCAGCTCCTCGCTCTCATCATGCTTGAAATTCATGGTGTAATTTGAAAGGGCTTTCTCGATATTTTCCATTGAGCGTGAGCCCAGATGGAAAGCTGATGCATTGATTTTGAGGATCTCTGACCTAAGCCTGGTCATCACAGAGAGGTTGTTGTAGTCAAAGAGGTAGATGATGCGCCCAAACGGACCATCATTCTTAACGCTGAGTGGACAAGCTATCTCAACTTTGATTTTGAGCTGAGAATTGGCATCGAAATAACGACCTTGTGGCATGGGCTCCATGCTCCCTGCTGTGTCTGTCATCTCATTGTTCCATGTACTTTGCTTCCTGTCCCGCAGTGGAGGAGGAGGGCAGCATTTGATTGGTAAGTACACCTTTAGGCTTTTCTTCCCAAGCAGCAGCTCAGAGAGGTTCAAGTTTGCAATGCCATGAGAGTTCCTGACAGTTGTCTTCTGTTTCATAGCACTCAAGATGTCAGGGAGCGACAGCAAGCCTAACTTTGCTGGAATTTTTTTTTCTTCCAACTTTCTGTCACGATCATGAACCTCTATCTCCAGAGGAGGACCAGAGAGGTACTCTTGGAGCTCTTCAGGACTCATCAAGCCAGTCAGGATCACATTCACATCTCTAAAGCAGATGTTAGTGTCGTGCTTGTGATAGTTTGTCCTGTGCATGCTCAAGTTATGGAATTTGTATTGGCAGTATACAGGCACACATTTGTCCTGGGGAAAGGAAAAGGTAAATATTAAAGTTTACTGCTAAATGTCAAAGCTTGGAAATCAAAAATGATCAACTCAAAACAGTAAATGATGAGGAAAAGTATTCTACATGTGTACTGTACGAGCTGTACATCTTGTGGCATTGTTGGTGGACGTTAATTTGGATGTGTGTCACACCTGTAGGACGTGGAAAGGGACCGGTGATGAAGGCATTGAGGTGGCTGACAAAATTGTGATGACCAGTGGATTGAGTTCAGCCTTCAGTTGGTCTGATACTAATGGTCTGTCCAGAGAGATATTGCACATGATCTCAAATACACCAGATGAACGGATCGGGAAGAGTTCAGTCACTGAGGTCTCACCTGGAAGTCAAAAAAAAAAAAAAAACACACTACAAAGTGTTTTCTTCCAAGGTTAACAAAGTGTATGAAATTTTTCATCTGTTGAGCCATGTAAGTGTTGGGGTTCTATGGGTGGCAGTATGGTCCACCACTTTGATCTTAAAAATTAGATAGATGAAATCTCACCAAAGGATGAATATTAATGACTTTGGTGATCCCCGTTACTTTTCCTCTAGTGCTACTGACATTTTTAGATTTGAGTGAATGTCTCAACAACTTTTGAGTGTTTAAGAGGTAACTGGTATAAATATAAGGTTGACTCACCTGCCAGAAAACCAAGGGGACTGATTTCAGCTGAGGCTGTGCCAATCTTTTTGATCTCCTCAAGGACAAAGGCAGGAAGAATTTGAGATCCTGTTTTGGTGAGAAAAGCAGAGTTTGTCAAGTCTGTAAAAAGGGTTATGAAAAATATATCTAGCTTAGCTGAGCTAAAGTATATTATCATGTTGATAGGCAAAGACATATGATTATATGCCAATATAGTGTCATTGTTTACCATTATGATGAGATTAATAGGGCAAACATTGTAGATTTACCTGTTTTGGAGCCGCCCTCTGAAGTGGACAGTTTTTTGGATGTGCTTAACTTCCTCTCACATAATGTTTTTAGTCTGCTTACCATAGCCTTGATACCACCTTAGAGAAAACACATCATTTACACGATATTAGTTCATATAAAAACATGGTATACACAATATGTAATAATGCAGAGTTATTTTGGGGCCAGTTGAAATTGAAGCTCACCACACACATCTTTTGTATCTTCAGGCTGATCCTTTGGAAGTTTTAAGGCTTTCAGCCTGTCATAGCGAGCCTGGTTGGACAACTTATTTGTATTGTTCCATATCTGGAGCTTGATTTTATAAGAAGGTAGACTGACCAACACTTCCCTGTTGACTTTGATGTTAAAATTTTGTGTCCAACCAATCCACATCCGATCTCCTTCATGCCACGTCCTCAGAATCTCCTACAAAATTCACACATTTATGTTTTTGCATTAGAGGCACATGCTACTCCCAATTTTATTGCTATAATTTAACCATCATCGACTATAACAACCCACATGCAGTGATGGGTCATTTACTGTAACTCTAGACAATGTAGCTGCTTTATTGTTGTTCATTCAGGATGTTCATGAATTGTTTATTAAGGACACACAGGCATGCACCAGGTCATAGATACCTTGAACTCATCTTCTGTGTACATTTTTACTACTGGCCCAAACACAACGACGTCCACTTTGACTGTCTCTGTATCACCCGGTAACTTGTATTCAATATGATAGCAGCTCTGAGCTTTATGGGCTTTCACCAAAGCAGTCGATGAATCTTTCTGTGTTTTGTTAGCCTTCTCAGAAGCTTCAGGGACGTCAGCTTCTTCCCCTAAAAGCAGACAAATGTTTATGAATGAGATCAAGGATGAAATGAATCTGACATTTTTGTTATAGTCGTGATTTGTAGTACAGCACACTCATATTCTCACACTAAATCATCCTCGACTTCTAGTTTGAGTTTTTTTCAACATCTCCGTGGAGCAAACGTTAATACTTAAGTTTAACTTACCTCCTGGGACAGCCAGGGCAATGTCAACTGTCCATGTGATGTAATAGGAGCTGTCATCTGTCTGTTTTGTAATATCCTCAGCTGAACTTGACCTATTTTCCACATCATGCTCCATGGACTCAAGGACATGTTCCTGTCTTTTAACTGTAACTTCCCCATCATCACAGTCTGACTGTGAATTACAAACACCAGTCTCAGGTATGTCCGACATGAAGTCTGATTCCTCTGTAATATTTTCCATGAAGAACACTGAAAGAAATGTCATGAAATGGAAGCAAATAGTACAGCAGGGGCAGTTTTCTGCTAATATCTAGTCTGTAAAAGTAAAACGTCTTATACTATAAAACAAAAATCTGAGCAACCCATTGATGGTAGCCATACATTTATTTCTCAGATAAAAAAGTGAAACTCAAACTAAACTGAACACCATCATTTCCAAATCAACTTATTAACAAATTAAATTGATTTTTAAGAACACTTTCTCTATTCACTTAATGAACTTGAGACATGTGGCAATAATAACATCTGAACTCATTGTGGGATTGGTTTACATTCTGGGTCTGGAATATTTTCACATGCGACAAGAGATTTATAATTTATTCTACATTTGGGTAAATATATATATATATATGAATTATAATACAGTATATGAAATGGTTTTAAGGGTGTTGCATGAATAAATGCTTTTAAAAGTGGTCAAAACGTTTGCAAAAACACTAATATAATAACTAATGTTGAATATTTTAAAAACTCATTATAACTAATGGTAGAATATTAAAAGCATTGATATAATAACTAATAGTTGAATATTAAAACAACATTACTTTGCTCACCTCAGCTCCTGTCGGTCCGGATATGAAGAGTCTGAAAGTGTTGACGTTTGTGAAAAAAGTTTCTGTGTCAGGTCATCAAACGCACCTCTGACCTCCTCGTCTCTTCAGCTCCTTATTTCACTTCATAAAAGTATGAATGTTATGCGCTGCAGTAACTAGAGCTGTCACCCAAACTTCAGCGTAGCTATGTGATTTCTCTGCACTCAACGCGTCGCCATGACAACCACTGGGGTGGCGGAAGTGAGGTGTGCCTTCACGTGCGGTTTGGGAACTATCGGAATTGTATGAGAAAGAAAATGACTCGTGCAGATGGATTTGTTTATTTAAAAATTGAGTTCAAGAAGATGGACACAGTGAAAGGAGTAAAGACATGCGCGCGTGCCCCATGTTATCGAAGCTAAACCGCAACGATGCGTGTTCGATACCTGCCTCTCTCTCTCTCTCTCTCTCTCTCTGTCTCTCTCTCTCTCTCTCTCTCTCTCTCTCTCTCTCTCTCTCTCATCAGGTGTCAGATATAATGAGACTGTTACAACTATGGACTGAAAAAAGACAGTGCACGATTATTTCCAGTTAAGAGGGATAAATTCTGCAACATTTGGAGAATATGAGGTTTACACTGACAGACGGATGATCCGCGACGACAAAACATAGATTTAAGGTAAAATAAATAAATAAACTTATGGGAACAACTGGCATTATAAAAAAAAAAAACACACCTGGAAAGGGTCCATGTACATTGTAGCGCACATACAAAGCAGAACAGATCTGTACAATAAACATAAGAACGAGCTTCAGATTGAGCTTCACGTGAAGAAGTTGTTAAGAACTGATCCAGGACAAGCCGGGTGGAAAATGTGTGCGTGCGTGCGCGTAAAAAGTTGAAACAAAGAGAGTCTGCTCCACAGTTTATCAGTCTCAGGGGGATCTTACATCTCAACAAGGTCTAACCCAAGTCAATGACAAAAGTTTACACACCTGGTGGCAATTATAGTCAGGCGAACGGCAGTTTGAGACCGTTATAGTATGTGTATGTTAGCGACTCCTGGTCGGGACCCCTGGTTTTGGGTTTGGGGGGCAGTGCTAAATTCAAATCTGCTCTGTCTTTAACACACGCCTCATTTCAGCTCCGCCAGTCCACACAGAGGTTTGTGCTGAGAGGATGAACACGACACACACACCGGCCGATGCTGTTAGGAGAACCAGACTCGCCGTGTTCACTTTGAGGAGATATGATGCGGCTCAGTAGACATGATGGATGCAATAGACTCCATTGATCCATACAGCCGACCAGCGCGCAGGACACAATGGATAGTCAGCACTCTGGCTTACCATTACGGACTGGACCGGGGAGTGGAGAACGAAATTATAGTTTTGGCCACCGGGTTGGATCAGTACCTGCAGGAGATTTTCCATCACATGGACTATCAAGGTGGAGGCAAAATCCCCGTGGAGGACTTTAACATCCTGTGTGAAGTTTTGGGACTGAACAAAGACTCGGAGGACACAGAATGCGCCGGAGTTTTAGACCATTTACCCAGTGAGCTCACCTTCAGACACTTCCACGCCAAACTGTGCGGATACTTCAGCACCAAGGCGGGGTGTCAGTATGAGAACGGCCGGCTGCTGGTCGGGAAGGACAGCGAACACATAGAGACTCAGATCCGCCTGAGAAGCCCTCTGAGGCGGCGAGAGAAGCTGCTGTCTGTGGGTGTGAGCGGCCGCTCCTGTCCCTCGACGGAGGGACGACACGCCTCTGGCTGCAGGCTCGGATCCTGCACTAAAGAGTGCTATGAGGAGATAGTGGCTCTGGAGGAAGCAGAGGACCGAATATCGAAACTGGAAGACGAGAATGCGAGTTTGAGGGAGCTGATTGAGGACATGCGAGCCGCACTTCAGAGCAGTGATGCCCGCTGTTTGGCTCTGCAGGTGAGGTTGCTCGTAATGCACATGAGTATATTCTGCTTATCTCACAAAACCTTGAGAAGATTTTGATGCTTTAACAGTAATAGCCCTTTACCTTAATCATACAAGCCCTCCAAAATGGCAACATAGTGACGTAAGGCTCTGTAGCAGTCCTTGTATAAGAGAACAGGGGTGCTGATTGGGCCCCTAACTCACCAACATTGTCTGTGGGGAATATTCGTGCATGGGACCCAAAGACAACCACTGCCACCCAACACACACAAGTTATTTATGGCTTATATCTAATCTATAATGAAGTGAACGTTTTATGTGATTATACATGTTAATGAATCATTAATAGAGGGTTCTTATGCTAATCCACCAGGTGTTGCAGCTGTTATAAATGTTAATAACCTGTGTATACATGGATCTTGGTTCCATTTTAAAGAAGCTAAGCAGTCAGAGCTGCCTGGGTGGGTGATGAACTAAAAAGATAGAGCATCCTGGAGGAAGATGAACACCACCCACAGGGATTTTCCACAACCTGGCAACCCATGACGTATAACTAATCTGTTCAGCATTATTAAATTATTTATCAATGATGAATAAAAGCAGCAGTGACAAATGATAAACCCTGTATAAAAGGCAGCACATTTTGACCCTTAGGATGACCCTGTTAATGACTCATTAACATTTATAACCACAGACCTGATAGATTATGAGAAAACTGATAAACTGAAACTGATTTGATTATTAGCCACCAAGAAAGATTTTCACAACTCAGACAACTTGTAATATTTGGATTACAGTATAAGATCAATTAATCATGAGTTATTAACCTTTAATAAAGCATTTCAACTTCTAAGCCGTTAATGAAGCATGTCCTATTAGAAAGTAGAAGGGCTACTGAAACTGTGACCCTTTACTAACAACTTTATGAACATTTAACTACAGAATTAATGGTTAAAGTAAGAAAATCATAATCCTGAATAATGACTTATAACTGCTGACTTTATAGCTTGCTGGATGAGTATACTGTACTCTAATAAAGAAGAAGATACCAAAATTGTACCAGTTTAGTCACATATACTGGAATGTGACTGAGCACGTACAATATTGGTTTTAGGGAATATCTTGATCTGGTCGCCTGCAGTCACCTGTTGCTCTTCTGTTCAGGTAGGACTATGGAAAAGCCACTCCAAACATAAACCAGAGGAAGGCTGTTTTGTAGCCCACCAGAAACAAGCTGCTCAGAAAAATATGAGCAGTGCCATCCTGAAAAGCAGCACCTACAGCAACCTGAAGAGCCTGCAGAACATTATCCATGAGATAGAGCTGCTGCGGAGCTCCAGAGACCGACAGGTAGAGGAGGCCATGTTGTGTAATCAGAGACTGGAACAGGAGCTGTGGAGCTCTAAAGAGACTGTAGCTGCTTTGGAGGACTGCAACCAAGCCCTAAAGAGGGAGCAGGTGACCATGAGGAGGAAGGTGGAGGAGGCCAGGCAGGCGCTGCTCAGTGGCCTGGGTAAGGTTAAGGAACTGGAAACCAAGGCCAGTCATGTGCCGGCTCTGCAGAGACACATCCTCCAGCTGGAATCAGAACTCCTCTACTACAGGTAAAAGCACTGGGAACAATGTGTTGCATTTTAGCATTGTAGTATCAACAATTCACTACTAGGTTCACGTTGCAGCAGTAATATAGCAAGATACATTGCCACAGTTCAGGATTTAGCTGTGTTCTGTATAAACACTGGATTATACTGACACAGCAGCCATCTAGAAGCTGTTCTGTGACATGTCATGTCAAATTATTCAAGTTTTATACTATACTAGCCTGATAATCTGAGTGAATTGCCATTTTGTTTCACTTCATTCAGCCATAAATTGCATTTACATTCATCTCAGAAGCTGGAGCTGGGAATATGACCGAATTAATGAAACACAAAAGACAGAAGTGCTGGTTAACAGTGCATTACTGCAGCTTTTATGACTGTTGTGCAGAACCGCCATCTTGGATTTTGATGTTGGGCTGCTGGCAAGGTTCTCCCATTCCAAAGCAGAAATTCTACTTCAGGGCACATTCAAGCTGAAATTTCTGTGAAATTTCAACTACCCAGTTCAAATGGAGAGCACCATTAGGCCTCCATTGTGTCCATGTCAGCCAATTTCTTGCTGGGAGGAGAAGAGTGATTCATTTAAAGGTGCTCTGTGGAGTTTCTTCCCAAAACACATTGTGTATATCCCTGAGGTCTTAACATTTCATATACGGGTAACACCATAAAACATCCGCAAAGCCGATTATTTGACAACTTTAAATACTGCATTATTACATCCATGTTTGCTTGCACTGCCTTTGTTTGCATGTTGCTACATTCCCTGCCTTGTTACCACTATCATTTGTTAAATCTAGTGTTGCAAAGCTAGTTAGTCAGCTAAATGTGCAGCCTTTTTTAAGTCCACTAAATAAAAATAAAATACACATGTTAGTTTATATCAATAGCAGCAGCTACATGGTTCAGAATTACTTTGACATTGGTGTTTCTCTAGCTAACTGCATATTTCAAGTAGCATTTGTTGCTAGCATAAGCAGGTGATGCTGAACACTGATTACTTTTGGATGTATTTATGTCAAAATCTTACATCAGTGTCACGTTGATGCCCCAGAGTTACTCAGTGAGTGCACAGGATAGACAAAGACCTTTTTTACCTCTTCATTACGTCCAATAAGCTGTCAAACCCTGAGCAAAACAAGTGTCTGGCTGTTCATCATGTCATGAGAAAGAAGGGGTTGTTTTGGCAGGTTATTGCATTAGCAAGGTCTTTGTGGGCAGAATAAACCATAATGAATTATAATTCCTCCTAGAATAAAATGACTTTGTTTACATCTGGCTTGGTGCCTGGAAAACCCTGCCATGCTACTTATGAAGGCTTGATGTGGTTTACTATTCCAATTTTCAGCCTTGTTGTGTTTTAGTTTATTTAACAGGCTTCGTGTGTGGCAGGCCGGTCTTGCTTGAGCTCTGCTACTGTTGGGAACTATTCATTTTGATGGAAGTAAGGGTGTAATTGGACTTTTAAAGTACAAAGCTATTGGTTTAATGTTTATCTCTGTGTCTGTTGTCCCTGCTCCAACCTTATAATCAGTGTCTGCAGGTCTGGCTTTGTTAGGTAGCAGATGTCTAAATGGTTGTAACATCTACCTAATGCTGTCATTTTCAACGCTAAGACACAATCACACACAGCCAGGCCCATATGATTAAAATCCCCACTTACTACCTGCCTTTAGGTGATTCTAAATAACACATTTCGCATCCACAATAGCCCTCCTTTAACCCTAAAGCCCACTCATCTATGCAGACTGCGTTCCAAAGTCTTTTCACTGCCCTTCCATTGATTCCCTAATGGCAAATAATTCAACACCACAAAGGCTCTGACTTGTCAGGAGAAAGCTCCATTGAGTGAGAACCCCAACAGACTGACCGTTCTCATCAATCTCTGCTCACTTCTTTCACTCTGCCCCCAAATGAACAATACCACACAGGCACCCCCGTTCTATGGATCTTAGCAACCAAGCTCCATGAATATTCCCCCTGAAAGCCTCAGTGCTCACTCCATTGCGTCTCATCCAAGGACGCTTAGAGAGAAAGGTGCCAGTTGAGGTGTTGTGTTTTAGGATTTGAGTGAGATGCAATGCTTTTTTGTGATCCTTTACATCCAGCTTATAAACTGTGGGACTCTCAGTTACTTCAAAATGAAGTCATTACTCTTTCAACGTGCCGTCTCAGTGTCAGATGTTTCAGATCATATGCGTGCGGGTTTAGAGATGCAGTAGTGTGTAAAGGGGTCTGTTGAAATGATCGACCGTAACTTTATCCCGGCAGCTTATTTCTAAACTGCTGTGACAAGTAATGAGATTAACTTGATGCTGCTGGATCCCAGAGATACAGAGTTACAAGGCTGGGGTTGGGGGTGCGTGAGAGCTGGTACTGCTTCTGTTCTATGGATTCCACTTAAGAGCAATGATCATAAAGATGGATATAGATGATGCTTATGCATCCATAGGCTATTAAAACACTTAGTATGAGTCCAGACTCATTTTTCCCAGCATCAGTGCACCCCTGAGAATATTTTTGCATCCTGAACATTTAAAATAATAGTTTGACATACACTTATTGACTTTATTGCTGAAATTTACATAAGATTGATCTCATGTCTGTACAGTAAATATGACGCTACAGCCAGCAGCCAGTTAGCATAGCTTAGCATATGACTGGACACAGGAGGAAGATGCTAGACGTCCAAAATCTGCCTATCAGCACCTCTAAGACTCACTGATTACCACTTCATGTGTTGTTTGCTTAATCAGTCCAAAGAGACACGCTGGGGTCATACATGCTAATTCGATTTCCTCTTTGGGGTGTTTTTTCTTTTAGCATTTGTTGATGTACAATTTTCTTGAAAACCCTCTTTCAACTTTCCATCATCATCCCAGCAGAAGTCAGTTTAAAAAAAAAATGCGGTCATCGGTATGAAACTTGTGTGGGTGTTGTTGCATAACATGTCTGTGATTTCTTTGGATTGTGCTCTAGAACAGAGCAGAGGCTGAGACTCAGATGGGATTCGTGCACTTTACAAGAGGTGATTAGCACAGACAGGTCTTTGTATACTGGGATTGTCTAAAAGTATCACTTTTAGGTTCAATGTTTTTTACTCCAGAAGGTAAAGGGAGTCTAAATCAGTCACTGTAGCCTATAGAGCTCTTTGGGCCAGGGGGATTAGACAATAGGAAGCACGGTGAGAGGAACAAAAAGGAATGAGGGGGAGGAAAGTCTACCATCTGGAGGAAGAAGCAAACACTCAACTGTTTGTTCATGAAATGACGGACATGTTTTGCAAGGCCCACAAGAGAGGAATGGCTTCTTCATTTTGTGCTCCAAAGAAAAGATGCGGAGTGGAGATATAAAATCACTCCTCAAAATGAACTCTGCTCGTCTTTCATGCGGACCTCTTTAGTTTTATTGTCCTCTTGATTCCAGGTGTCTCTGTTTATACAGTCTAGAGGACTTCTAGAGAGCGTACATGTGTCCTAAGTGTGCAAGTTTAAAACTCACTTTTCGTTTTATCGGCACGCCTGCAGACTTCTTCTCTGTATGCCTCTAACCCCTGGCCCTCTGAAGGCAGGCCCCAGGGGAGGCATAATCTCCCAGCCTTTTCATGCTCTCTGCATGGCGCCTGAGAGCGGAGGGGAGAGGAGGGTCTAGCAGACCATTTATCTGCCTTCACACAAGAGCTTCAGCATTGTGTGGAGCAGGTGCTGCCACGGCATTCCCCCCCTTTAAATAATGTGGAAAGGACACACTCGAGGGATGTGTGGGACCCGTGGCATTCTGCTGCTGCTGCCTTACTGTTGTTCTTGAACAGCCTTCAAAAACCCGCTCTGCCAACTGGGCTCATTCTCACATTCAACCGCTGCCCCGCTCTTCCTCTCTCTGGTTTGGAGGTATGCTGACATCAGCAGAAACAACACACACAAAATTTCTTATAAACTTATGCCACCCACCCATGTTGGGCTTCTCTCCCTGTACGTTTCCCTCTACTTTTAATACCCTCGTTTGTTTGACTTTGGGGGTTTCTTTGCACTTTCCTTGCTAAGGAAAGCTTAACTACCCTCTGTAAATGTTACAGCCATCGGGTTTGGGATTAAGTCCTCAGCTCGTGCTAAACAATAATCACATCACTGAAGCTGCTTTATTTGTATCCCCAGAAACCAAGTCATTGTACGAGTGTGACCCAAGAGGACTTGATTAATAACCGTCAGCTATGTAAACATGACCCCGTCACCTGTCACCGTCATGCCGCAGGGCACCAACAAGCAGTGAGCTTCAAGTTCAAGGTCAGGTTTACAGAGCGGCCTCATTCTTAACCTCTGCAGAGAAAGGAGACTGTCATTGACCGATGACACCTGAAAGAGGAAACTGCTCTTCAGGGGAGTGGAGGAGGGGGAATGGTGCTGTAAGAGATGAGAGGGGCTGGGGGGGATGGGGTTGTTGATGGAAAGTTCACTTCAGCGCCGCACTGTGATAAACAGGACTCTGGGTGTCCTGGTTCTAACAACAAACATCTGGACTACCCCCCACAAGCCAAAAGAACAGCCTTAGACTTTTGCTAATAGGGAACAATACAGGATACTATTAATTAGACATAACCTGACGTAGCACAATAGAGCTCTTCATGTAGAAGTTTACTCCTGTGTGTGTGCCTCGAGGGATGTAGTAAGAATTCATGCTTCAATTTATATTTAACTGTGCCGCTAATGCATTTTTTTCTGCCAAGGCCTTACATGGCATGGACTGTTGTGTTATTCTGAAGGTCTAAGATCATTCCAAGTCTCTTTAATTTTTGATTCCAGATAAACCAAAATGTTCCTTTGATACAGAGATGTGATAAAGGAGAGGGAAAAGCCACACAGGCAGGTCAGGAAATGTTAAATTGATCATCGATCTGCTCCACTTTCAGACCACTTCCTTGAAAACTTCTGCCTTGATTCTCTAGCTGATTTATGACCTTATAAAACATAGATCTGTTTTTTTCTGTTCTTTGTCTTCTTTGACACTAAATAACAGCAGCATGCTGCTGGAATCATAGTCAATGAGAGCAGTGAGGTGTACAATGCATATGCCAAAGTCCATTTTTGCCCACAGGTGATACGCCAGTACATCCCATTAGAGTGTTTGGTTAGGTTTAGGGACCAAAACTACTTGGTCAGGTCTAGGAAAAGATCAAGTTAAATACATTATGTGAACATACAGGACACAATCTGCATTCTCATGGATGAAAGTCTGTTCATACATCAATCTATCCATACATCCACCCCAACCTTCTGCACTCTTACATTACCTCATGCATATCATGTGTACACAAAATTGGATTTTGGCGTGTGCACTGCATGTTGTTTGAAAGTGTAGAGTCATGTTATTCCTGCAGCATTTTGAGAGAAATTCTTGTAAAAAAAATCAGACAGTTTGTACAATTTATCATCACTTGTTTAGACATGAAGTCTCTCTCTCTCTCTTAGTGCGGGAAATGTAAAATAGGCAAATGAATAGATACTCTCCTTTTGGCAGGTCAAACCCACACATGCTTTCGTTTGCATTTGGCTCACTGGCGAGATCTATGGTGCCTGTCTTATGAAACCCTGATCAAGTTTTGTCTCTGTCTGCTGCATCCCACAATCTGACCACTATCCAGGATGTCTGCCTGGACCACTTTCAGGTGTCTGCATTCATGCAGTTGGAATTGCCATGCTCAGCAACATTACCAAACACTTCAGGGTACTACATCGCTGCCGAAACCACGTGATGGGAAAACTTCCTTAAATCTCAAAAACAAATTAGAACTATTTTTCATGTGACAGTCGGGGTTATACTTTTAGCAGACTCAAAAGTGAGGGTGTGTCTGTTAGAGTTCTTTTTTGTCTCTCAAGACACAAAGCCATTTTATAACCTCTGTGCACGTCAAAGGCCCGAGCTAGAAGCTGTGGCCTCGCTACAGTATTCACAGGACACGGGCTGCAGGCTTCCTCCAACCACTGTCAATTAAAGTGCAATTAGTCACACCAAAGCCTGCATTTGAAAAAGCCTTCCACCAGTTCATTCCAGAGCCCGAGCGTCTCCACAGCAACCAGCAAAAGTTTTGTGTGCGTTCATGTCCGTGCACCACTTCGTTCACGTCGGTCTGACTGCAGCTGCTGGCCCTCCTGAGCTAACTCCTTCTTTTCCTCCACCGCTGGCCCCCACTAACTTAAACATGGCTCTCTGATTGATTGCCTGAAATCATGCTGCAATTATTGACCTTCAGAGAAGTCAGTCATTTCTCCTCGCTTTTGCACAAAGAAACCTAAAGTAGTACACAGATGCAGAGTATAATGCTGTCTTACGGCATAGTCTGCCTCGTGCCAACAGGATATAGGCATGAGTGCTCCGTGACTTTTTTTTTTTCTTTCAGAGTCAGGCTGCTGAAAACCTTTTTCGAGATTTTCTCTTTTTTTTTTCGGCAAGACATCATCATCTGGAAACACTTATTCTGTGATTTACGAAGGCCCCCTATCGGATTTCCCCCAACACAAAAGAGCAGGCTGCAGGAGAAACCTAGAAAATTCAAACCATTACAGAGCGATTGATCCGAGCAAACTGCAGTCTCAGACTTTTTTTTTTAAGGAACAAAAGTTTAAATGTGACTTTGACGTAAAGGAAAACATGACATAGAATAAAAGCGTTAGAAAGCGTTAAAAGTGCAGCGGAATAGATATGTAGCAGAATTAGAAAAGCGATCATGTTCTTGTTTATATTTTGCTTCATCCAGTGTCAGCCAGTGTGCTTTCACCTCACATCTCACAAGCTAACTCCTGCACAGCAACAGCGCCCTTCTACCATTGACCCACTTTACTGTAAAAATGCCTTAAAGATACAATGTCTGGCTTCAATTACCCCACCCAGATTTGGCATACAACATCACAGGCCTCTATAAAATTATCATGGCGGTTGTAGATGTGGCTTAATACACACTGCCTTGTGTTACTTGATATGTTCCCTTTGAAGCTGGCAATTGGTTTGGACTGAACATTTCTAATCTGTGCAAATTTGAAGAGCAGTTTTAGCCTCTTGGTCAGTCCCAGTTTATGTGCAGAGACATTCATGTCAGTAAAGACGGGTCATGTGCGTTGCAGAAAACATGCAGTCAAACAGCTATATGCAACATAACAGTGTTCTCTTTCAGGTCGGAAGTATCCAAACTACAGCTCCCAAGCAGCACCAGGGCAGAGCAGCAGATGAGTGTTGGCAGCAGGCCGGGTCAGAGATGTTGCTCAGACTCCCAACATGACCGCTGCTCTCCAACAGGGCGTGCTGTGACGACCCCGGATAAGAGTAAGACATGTTTCTCATGAATGTCTCTCTACTGCACGACTATGAGGAGAATCATTGCCACAGTAGTGAGTGTAATGAGAGTAAATGTACTGTTACAGATGAGGATTCAGTATGTTACCTCACACTGGATAAGAATGCGAGGAGTTTTTGCCTCAAAATAGTTGTGGATTGATTTTCTTTTGATCAAATTCTCTCCGCTACACCCTCTATGAAAATGACAATAATGATGAGATTAATGATGATGGTGTATGTTGGTGTCTAGTGGAGGAGCAGCTGTTTCGTTCGGTGGAGGGCCAGGCGGCCTCCGACGAGGAGGAGGACAAGTGGACCGGAGATCAGCAGAGGCAGGTGGATGAAGTGAAGAGGATCCTGACCAGGCTGTCCTGCTGTGGGGAGAGGTACTGCACATCCATCCATCATCACTTTATGTTAAAGCACCAAGGCACCACCTTACAGCAAGCTAGTAACATACTCAACACTATTTGGTGGATAGCTAGCACAGTGGAGCACAGTGTAACCAAGATTAGAGTGAGAGATTGAACCACATAGTAAATGTGAGCCTAAAAAGCTCTGTGGTGCTGCAGTGTTGGATAATTGTGTTGGACATCCATCACTCCACGCAACCACTTTTCAAATCACACATTCATTTGATCATTTTGAAAAATGATAAGTGGAACTTTAAATTAATTCTGAAGAAATTTGTGTGGGTTCCTGTTCCTGTCAAGGTCACATCTGCCACCCATGCAGGAAAACACAGTTGTCAACTACTTAACTATAATTCTATAAGTGAAAAATCATGAGGGGTTGCAGCCTGTTGCAGGGATAAAACAACCACATTCAACAAGCAAGTAAATATCAAATATAGTATTTTTAAGTGAAGTCTGAAGGATTAGTGTCAATGCTTGTTTCAAAACACACATGGAAAACATCTGAACAAGTCTACAAGACAATCATGCTAGTGTGCTCAAAAGTTGCCATGCAATCGAAAATGTTTGAATAAAGACTGAATACACAATAAAACACTGCCAATACTACTGCCCCAAAAGACAGTAGTGAGACACATCATTCCCCAAGGTTTGTCAAACTCTTCCTCTATTGCTGCCCTGAGCCTGATAGACTCTCTGTCCTCTGGTGCGTGCTGTTGATCAGGTGCGATGACAAGGCGTTCAAGAAGCTGATGTCAAGTTTCGGGAGCTCGAGGAGCGAGGAGAGCTGCAGCGCTGTGGTGGAGCTCCTGGAGAGGGTGACCAGGTTGCATAAGCAACTGGAGCTGAAGGAGAGCCAGGCAGAGATAGACATGGACCAGGTACAAACCACCACTGACCTCCATCACACTAGGGTGGGCTAACTACAGGATGCTGTGCCCTGGATCCTTTTACATGAGACTGTTCTCTCTGGACAATGTTTTTGCCTTGCTTTACATCATAAGTCATTTTGTGGCTGTGTGTATGGTGTTAAACTAGATTAGAGAGGACTGCTGAAGGTTGTTATGAAAGTGGAAGGCTTCAAAGACGAAACCACAGCTAGTGGCGTGATCCTGCAGCTTCCACCTAACCAAACCACCAGCAGCGGCACCAGAGCCTCCCTCTCTATGTGTGTGTGCGTGTGTGTGGGTGTGTTTGCAGCTGTTTCTCACTGGAGCCGACCACAGAAACACTCCCCCCTTGTCCCAAATGACACTTAAGAATATCATAAATTAAAGCTCTCCTGTTACACTCGAGTAGTATTTTCACAACACAGGAAGACGGGCAGAAGGGGAACTGTGACGTAATGTGTTCCCAGAACGTCTCAGCACTCTGAGAGGAAAAGTTAAAGCTAAACAAAGTCCTGACTGTGAGGCTTTGTTTATGTGCAGGATGTGTGGGGTGAGACCCTTGTCCTTCAATATGCTATGACATAAAGGTGCACTGCAGGGATTTCCAATATTTTTGACAGGCTAAGCTTCACGACGTGGGCTGAGAACTCACTCTAACCTCAACATTTGACATTCATTTACATTTGGTATATTTATATTGAATTAAGATGTTTAGCAGGTCTACAGGATAAACACGTTACATCTCCTGGAGTGACAGATCCAGCTGCTCTTGTAATAACAAGTTGTTTAATCTATGTTTGGTCAAAAAGGATAAGGTTAGCTTAATTCTACATTTTTCATATTTTCAACAAACCCCATGAAAAAAGCCAGACTAACAATGAATATATCTTATTAACAAGTGTTGTGTGTGTGTGCAAAGTCTGGTGGATCAGCTTCCTCTGTGCCACAGAGCTCCATAGTTGTCCAAAAACTATTAAAAACACATCACTGACCCACACTGTTTCACTGGACGACATGTTCCTTCATCACCATGAACACACACTGGAGTTTATTTTGACTCAGTCACACACACAGCGTCCCGCTGCTGTAAATATTCACTAAAGCACCAAATGTGTATTAATCCCCTGCTGAAAATAGTTCCCAATAAGTAAACTATTTATTCCTGTTAGGGTAACTTTTGAAATAAAACAGCAGTGCCCAGCTGTTTTAAGAAACTCTACTATATGAGTATTTTATAATAATTATAGTTACTATATATTTGTGATTCACATCCTCTGTAGGAACCAGTGAGCTTGGAGCAGAGCACCACAGGTCTGCTCTCAGTACTCAGTGAAGTCACTGAGTTAACACATTGTTGGTTTGGGGGCTTTTCATGGATTTTATTGACAATAGGAAAAATGTAACAATAACATCAGTCTTATCTTTAAAATGTAAAATATTTAAAGTATGCAGAGCATGTAGTGTTGAAAGTGAGTTTAAGAGATGGAAATTTGGAGTTGTTGATTCAATGCACCTGTCTCTTAGACTTTGTGTGCAAGAACTGTTCTTTTTAAATTAGTCTGATCAGTTGAACTATTGTCCCACAGTGTAACACACAATGGGAAGGGAGGAGCTGCTCACAGTTGGAACAGATTTAAAGAGTGGTGAGACAGTTCCAAGAAGAAAACCAGACAGACACATTTAAAAAGAAAAAAGAAGATTATTAAATAATTGAAAACATTTTGCTTTCTTTTTGTCTAACTGTCAGTAAAGAGGTCCCAAAGGTGAACGCTTGACTGACACACATCTTGTATTATTTCCAGTTAGCTGAAGTCAGTAAATTACACAGATTTCTTTGACACCAGTTCCAAAACCAGCAAGCTACTATGACAAAGTGTGTAGAGTCCACTATTGAGTAAGAATTACTACAGAATTGTAGCGAGTATAAGCAGTATTGGTCAATGTCAATACACAACAGACAAATGTCTTTGTAACTGACAAGTGATCCTTACAGATATGTCTGTCCACTGGACTATTTGCAGAGTTGAAGATGATTCACCTCACCTCTTCTCAAAGATGCCTTGTTAGGTTGAGTGTTCAATGGGCATTTAAAGCTCTCTGGTTACACCATGATGTCAGGATGTCTCAGCATTGCCTAAAGGTCCAGTGTGTGTGATTTACAGAATATGGCAGAAATGGAACATAAAATACATAACTGTTTTCATTAATGTATAATCACCTGAAAATAAGTGTGAGCCTTTTGTATGTATAAACGGGTAGTCTTACAAGGAGTCCGCCATGTTGAACTGCCATGTTTCTACAGTAGCCCTGAACAGACAAACTAAACACTGACTCTACATAGGGCTCTTCCTGAGTTTTGTGGCACTGTAGTTACTCCAACACATTACAAAGGAGAGGGTGAAACAGGGGGGTGCATTTTACAACTATGCTACTAGATTGGTCACACCATGATGTCGTATAAGTCACATGACACTACAGAGAAATGACGTTTCTTTGCTCATGGTGTATCATTCCACCAACTTTAACTGAAAACTGGTATCAAATGTTCAAGATCAAAAGTTGTTTGACTTTATTAATGGTCCAATGTGTCAGATTTAGGATGCTCTGCTTACACAATATGTCAGAAATGGAATATTATATGCATGACTATGTTTTTATTAGCGTACAATTACCTGAAAATAAGAATTGTTATGTTTCTGTTACTTTAGCAACCTGAACCTTTATATCTACAGACTTTGTGGAGTCCACCATACGTTCAGTAGCCAAGAATTGACCATTTTCCAGGCACTGTAGTTTCTCTTTCACCAACTGCACTGCTAAATGCACCAAATTCTACACACTGGTCCTTTAATCAGATGCCGTTCTACTTGGTTTCAAGAAATGTTGTTCCTTATATCAGATTACTTTATAAGTAGATAGTAGTGTTCTGTCTGTAAATTGTAAGAGTAACATAAGATGAACCACAAGGAGACCTCGCCCTGTGTCAGGCAGAGAGAGTTTACTGGTTTGTGTTGCGTCTTCCAGATGAAGGACTCTCTGGTGCAAGAGCTGCAGCAGAAGGCGGAGGAGACAGAGCTGCTGCAGATGGAGCTGCAGATGCTGGAGACGGAGAGGGTCCGTCTGTCGCTGGTGGAGGAGAAACTCGTGGACATCTTGCAGCTCCTCCAGCAGCTCAGAGACTTGGTTAGTCAGTCACACTTACTGTACAAGACCCACTGTTGAGTCCAAAGAGATCAAAGCTGCTAATAACCAAGACTTTGTGTTAAAATTCAACATGGTCCAAACATGTTGTTTTGATTTTATAGCACACTGAACAATCTTGTAAACAGCAGTCAGACCATTATTTTGACTAAAACTCTCGAATGAAAATCATTTTTTCTGGGTTGGTAGTGGAAAGAAATCCACCCACGCTGCACTGAAATGATTTTCTCTGGTCAGACAGAACAGAAAGAAAACTGAAAGTATTCACTGGCCTCCATATGGATTTATACTTACTGATACTTTGAAATGAAGTCCACTTTGACCTGTTCTATCAGTAAACAGACCTGTCAGGACTAACGTGATTGTTTGTTCATTCTTCTGTGATCTAACTCTAACAATGGGAGATACATTACATATTTGAGAGCAATAATTAATGTCACTTGTTGAACATGTGTGGGGCCCTCTGCGGTTACAAGACTCTGATTGCCTGTTAAAGCGCCTGTTAATTGCCTGATAGCCATCTGAGAACAGGTCTCTCTTGTTTCAGAATGTCTCGCGGCGGTCTCTTGGGAAAATCTTGCTCAGTACTTTGGAGTCTTGCAGCGACCCACAGCACGGTTAGTGGAGCTCACACGCCCAATAAAATCAATACAAGTCCTGTGAAATGTGATGATGAAAATTTACAGTTACTCTGGGGCGGGGGATTGAATTAAACTCTCGTCGGGTCGTCCGTAACGTGGTTCCCCCAGCGGTCACATCTGTTCTGTTTTTGCGCAGGGAAGGCCCACATTCTGGAGGTGCTCAACGCTCTCTATCATGAACTGGCTGCCTGTGAGATTCTGTCTACTGGTGGACCTCTGGAGCGAACACAGAGTCAGCAGTCTCTGAACGCCCTCGTCATCACCTGCTAATCCAGACTGCCTCCTGCTGGGCCAGAGATGCTCCAACATCTTGTGGACGACACAGAAAGCTTAACAGCGGTCCAAAAGCAAGCCCATCGATGTGTATAGTGTATTATACTGCAGCTTATATACTCCTGAGACCCTATTATCTATAAAGGAATATTAATCTAGAATGTTAATTAGTATAGGAAAGGGCTTATTACACTTAAAGGAAACTTGTGCTTATACATGTTTTTTCTACAACTTTTATTGCACATAACTCTTTTGTGATCCAATATAGATTTTTATTTTTTCCCACAACAAAGTTCTAAATGTGAAAATGTTGAAATAAGCTAAACCTTAAAGGGGCATCAAGTAGTCTGTGAAATGTATCCACCTCCACTGATGAACAGGTCGACAACATCCCTGATACAGCTGAAAGGAAACTGCATTTAAGTTTACGTGGATTATTTGTCCAAGACTGCATTTCAAGCTCAGATGTATCAGAGAAGTGCAGTTCATGTTTGACCAAATGTGGAGAACACAATTGTTCTGAGGATGCCTCAGTGTTGTTTAAAGATCCAGTGTGTCAGATTTATGGGGCCCTATTTACAGATTATGACAGAAATTGAATACTATGTTTTCATTAGTGTATAATCACCTGAAAATAAGAATTTGTGTTTTCGTTACATTGGAATGAGTCTTTTGTTTCTACAGGCACTACTGCTCCAATCCTCTTTCATGGAGTCCACCATGTTTAATCACCATGTTTGTACAGTATTCTAGAAGAGACAAACTGAACACTGATTCTGAAGAGGGCATTTCCTGTGTTTCATGCCAATAAAGGAGAAGATGAAATAAGGGGGGTGCGTTCCTCAACTACACCATTAGATGCCACAAATCCTACACACTGGACCTTTTAATGGTGCGTTTAGGCAATTCATTCATTAACAACAGTAATTTTAGGAATCATCAGCCATTTTGTATCTATTGGGTATAGAGTGCTGTAGGAATAAGTCCTCAAACTTAGAAATGAGTCAGCAATTTTGCACCTCTGATTCCCTCATCTAAAAGTCAGTGAGTTTTTGGTTAGATGCTCTAAATGAGTTCTGTGGTTAATACAAGCTTAAGAGAATTTTACATAAAATACATTAGTAAATACCCCACGTGAATTTTGAAGCTTTTACGTGTAAGAAAAGTGGTTGCTAACAATTTGCTTAAGAAGACTACAGAAGTTAGCGACCGTCATGTCGAACACAAAAACTTATCTACTTACTACTCCGCCTTTATAGCCTTGTTGTGTTTATACTGACGTTCGTGCAAACTACTCATAGGTTTTAATTACAAGCTGACATGAATAAATTACAAGCTTAGTGGTGACATTAAAGTCAAGTGACTGTGGTGGTGTTTGTTTATAGCCTAGTATTAGTTTTTTACTACTGGCAATTGCATTGACGCTTCAAAGAAATTGGTGTATGATAAACCTTTGTTGACCACAGAGCTTATTTTCTGCAACAATGCAAAAACCAGTATTGGATGGGGCGATATCAATCTTTTGGGCCTTCAAAATATGTCATCCCTGTAGCACTCCATTAGCTCATCTCTCAGTGATATTGTGCATCGCATGAATTGAACGATGAAAACGCTCTGCAAAATGTAAATAGACACTCAGACCAAAGCCTGTTTTTTCTTTCTAAAAACAATCCTAACTAAAGATCGTGCTTGTTCCATATATATTGATCATATCATCAGCAAGTGGATGGATAGATTTTTGTTTTTGTTTTATTTTAGTTTTTTTGAGATGAGATGAGATGAGATGAGATGAGATGAGATGAGAATAACGGAATGTTTGAACACCTACATTTCCCTGACAACTGAGCAAAATTCATCTGCTGATTGAAACCATGTGATATGGACAAAAGTTCAGAACAAGCAAGCAAGTGGACTTTGATTTGAACGTGTTTCTCGACTTCTGTTTCCAAGGTCAAGAATGAAGCATCCAGCTGTTATGTACAGGTTGTAAATAAATGCAGGTTTCATGGGTTCAGTATATTTACCATTAACCTGCTACACTGTTAGTCCATGATATAGTATGTTGAGGTTGACAGTAAACTCTGCTATCATGGGACTTGTCTCAGATCACCACTGATATTTACTAGTTTGTCTGCCTGTTAAAGGCAACTTCCTGGTGCTAAAGTTGGAAACTTGGCACTAAACTAGCACAAGAGGTGACAAAGGTTGCCCAAATGCATCATTTGTTTTGGTCTCTGTGAGCCTTGACCATGCAGGCTTAGATAAGTATTCAGATTTGCTAAACAGTTGCTGTGTTCAAATGAAGGTCTTGGATGCAAAAAGCACTCACTGGTGTCATTGAATCCTTCCATTAAAGCCTTTGACGTATGCAGTCTGAATTTCTGTGACTTATTTATTGCAAAGAAAATGTCTAACTTCCACGGCTGCCAACTCAAACAACCTGATCGACAGCCACGTAGCAGGCATCAAAAAACAAATCAGCATTGCCCAACATTAACTTTAAGTTTATTACAAATATCTAGACTAGACTAGATATAGATCTAGACTTAGATTTCTTTAGTTTCAGTCCTGCATTCATAATCCTACTTTGATAAAAGTGCAAATGATCAACTTTTGATACCTTAAGTTTGCTGAAGTACTCATTATAGAATTACCATATTTTGTATTATAGTGTTTAATTATTGCTAATACCTACTCAGGGTAGTAGTCTATAACATTGTTTTTCTAAAATGATTTTGTTTGTAAAATTTTAATCAGTCTTAAGTGAATTAATGGGTGTGACGTCAGACTGTACATATTGACAAATCTTTCATGTTTAATCTTAACATGTAACTAGTATGGCTATCAAACTGATGTAGTGGAGCAAAATCTATAATATTTCCTTCTGTAATGCGGCGTAGAAGTATTAAGTAGTATTATAATATGATAAGTGTAGTCTAGTATGAGACTACTGGTATTCATATAAGGTAAGTAGTAAACTGCTTGAGAACATTCCGCCACGAGACCAAGCTCGAGCCCACTTTTTACTATCACTGCTCCTTGATTAACAAGAGTTGCGTCGCTAGGCAACCCCCCGAAATCCCGCGAGATGATGCTTGTCATTTTGAAAAGAAGAAACACACAAACAATTTATTACATTATTAGAATTTAACAAGGCAAAACAATAGTTTCAGGAGTTGCACTGCTAAAAAAAAAAAAAAAAAAGAAAGAAAAGAAAGAAAGAGAGAGAGAGAGACGTGGGAAACACGAACTGTGGAGAGGGACCTTTAAACGAGTTCTCGCGGGATTTCCCGGGTTGCCTAGCGACATGACTCTAATTCGAGTCATACTAGTGTACCCGTTGTTTCACTAAGTTGCGTGTGCTTCTTTCTGACTGAAAGCTGAATTCATGTACTTTACGTCTTCTGTGGAGAGTCTTTGTATTTTTCAGTAAATGTGAAGTCTGTTCGCGGCTTAAAAAACGTTAAAGTCCTGCTGAGAATGGCTGCTGTTGTTGCGCAGTCCCATTTCACCTTCGGTCTTCGGACAGGTGTGAGGAACAATTTGTGTTTCTTCGACGAGCAAACTGTCGTTTTTCCCTGCGGAAACAACTGTGTGTGCTACAACACCGTACAAAGATGTCAGAGGTTCATTCCAGGTAAGCTGAGTCATCGTTGAGTGTTACACCATGATGCTTTTAAACCTGTCAAAGTCATTTTTTAAGGAGTTGAAGCACCTTTCTAATGTTGGTATTTAAAAGAAGTGCCCTGAGATAACTTCTCTTATGATTTGATGTTATTTAAATAACACTGAAGTGAACTGATTACAACGAATATTAGTCCTATGAAACTCATTTTGCGTTGTTCATGTCAATTATGTCCATTTCTCTTGTCTCTACAGGCTCAGACAAAAGCCAGGGCATGCGTGCTCTGGCCATCAGTGCCAACCGACGTTACCTGGCTGTGTCAGAGTGTGGTGAGAAGGCCACCATCACGGTGTTCGACCTGCAGCATGAGCAGGGCAGGAAGAGAAAGGTTCTGACTGCAGGAGACCTGCTTGTTCAGGAGTTTGTTTGCATGGCTTTCTCCCCTGATTCCAAGTACCTAATAGGCCAAACGGGTGGTCCAGAGTGGACCCTGATCTTCTGGCTTTGGGAAAAACAGAAAGTCCTGGCAACAGTGAAGACCAGCAACTCAAATAATCCTGTTTCCCAGGTGAGTGATCCGTGCTGTAGCAATGCACCAATACGTGTACATGCTTTGAACATGTTATATTAATCTACTGATGTCCCGTCAGGTCAGCTTCAACCCTCACAACAACATGCAGCTCTGTGTGAGCGGAACCGGCGTGTTCAAGCTTTTCCGCTACTCAGAGGGAGCCCTGAAACAGAGCAGCTTCCCCAAGGTGGAGTCCATCAACTTCCTGTGTCATACCTGGGTGACGATGGAGCGTGTGATCGCTGGGACAGACAAGGGCAGGCTGCTGGTGTTTGAGTCTGGAGAGCTGCGGAGAGAGATTAACATGGCCTCTAAGGCTGTGCAGGAGCAGTCTGACAGGTCAGTAGATGGACCACATTCATTTGTAACATTGTAACGTTAAAATCCACAGATGATTTATACACTCATAGTTCACATACAGTAAATGTGTAGCAGAGGCCAGCTATGGTGAGAGTCCAGAACTGTCACATCAGAACTGACAGTTTACTTTAAGTTTACTGAAAAGGCAAGACATTATTTGTGTCATTTACTCTGTTAAAAAGGTGCATAGTTACTTGTTTAGACCCCCAAACTAAATGTTTCAAACACAGACTTGATTTAAGTTTTTATAGCCAAGGCTTAAGACTTACTTGTGATTTTGCGCCACCTCTGCTAACACATATTCCCTGTGCATCAAAGCCTGATATCTTACTCTTCAGTGCCATAGAGCTCCATTGTTCTCCAAAAACAATAAGAACAATAGTTTGACAAAAAGAAACACAGTTTAAGGACCAGTGTGGAGGATTTGGTGCCATCTAGTGGTAAGCAGTCTAGTGGTATGCAACAAACTGAATCCCTGTTCGTCTCACCCTTCCCTTCCAAGCTTGTAGGAGAAACTATGTTGGCTGGAAAACTCACAGAAAAACTCATAGACTCCCTGCTATGTCATTGGGTCTCTCAACCAAACCAACTTTACTTTAAACAAATGAACAACATGCTTTGGTGCATCTGTTGCTGAATCACCCTTCTGTAAATTTCATTGATCCACTTCACAGGCAAGTTGAAATGAAGAAGATCACAGACGCTGACGTGGATGACGGTCCCAATGTGCCTCGCATCACAGCCATTCTGTCCTACTCCAAAGGCTTTGCTTGCTCTTTGGGGTCCGGCACAGTGTGTCTTTTTGAAAAGAACGAGGAGGACAGTTATAGAAGAAGCAGAGAGATACGGGTGAATGATAACTCAGGTAACAGTGGAACTGCAGCCTTTGTGTGTGTTTCAAAGTGATCATGTATATTTTTTTTTCTGTCAGATCCCTCCAGACTCATACAGCAATGAGCTGACCCCGGCTGAATGCCAGAAGATTGACACCATGTGCATCAGTCCAGCAGAGGAGACTCTGGCCATCAGCACAGACAGAGGACAGCTGTACAGCTGCAGCATGTCCTCTGTGGACATAAACAAGGTACAACAGTCACCTCTACCAGCACATCCACTGACAGTGTTCAAATAGCACTGTGTCCTCCTTCATTTCAGGACTCCTGAAACTCCTTTTCAAATATTACTCCAATACAAGTAAAAGTAGCTTACTCAAAATATTACTTAAGTAAAGTACTAAAGTATTTACTTAAAAAAATACTTAAGTAAAAGTATTTAAAAAATATCTCAGGGAATACAAAAAGAAAGTAGCTTTATTGTCATTATACAATACACTGATGTCATTCTGCTACCTACATGTTTAAAATAAACAAAGGCAAGAAGCATCAGAACACAGACTCAGCTGCATTCACCAACAAATGACATTTCTACATATTGTAGTTACATTTGAACACATACTCTATCTATCTCACACACTCACACACACCTAACCCCTACCTTGGACTTGAATTGTATAAAAAACATGAACAGAAAGTCAACTTAATCATTCAGCTGCACTGCAACAGTTGCCATATTTTTAAACCGTTTAGAAATGGCAACTATGATACTACAAGCTCATACGATTACGTTTCAAATGTTCATCTGCAATTTAACAAACATTAAGCTAGCTAACGTCAGAAGCTACTTTACGTACCGCGACGTGGTAAGCACAATAAACATTTAAACTGAAACAAATCAGTTTTTGTGACAAAAATCTCAAACGGGTTTGAGATAAGGCCACGGGGAGATTCCCCATGTGTTTCTCCAGTTCCTTCCTTTTCTTTCTTTTTTTTTTTTTTTGTTTATTGCAAACTTGAAAAAGTAAAGACAATCAGAATATACATAGAAACAGACAAGTGGGACAATACAAAAATAATGAAACAATATGTCATCTATATATCATCTATATATCATCTTGGGCTAAGTGAAAATGATTTTTTTTAAGCAAAGCAATGTGTGCACAATGTCTCCAGTTCCTTCCTCCATTGTATGGATTGTATGGCATGACGTAGTACAGGTACGGCAATACGACCAAGACAAACGATATGTGAATCAGCAGAAACAGTTTATTTTCTCAGAATTTTGAAAATAATAATAATAATAAATCATCAGCTGACGTAAGCTCAAAAGTAGCGAGTAACAAGAGCATCAACAGAAATGTAGTGGAGTAAAAAGTACAATATTTGTCCTTCAAATGTAGTGGAGTGAAAGTAAAAGTGTCCTCCAAAAATAATACTCAAGTACAGGTGCTCAAAAACTGTACTTAAGTACAGTACTCAAGTAAATTTACTTTGTTACTGTCCACCACTAAATCTGATGTCATCTGACAAAGCCAACCAAATATATGTGAGTCACATTCCTGGAAGATTCATTCACATGGACATACATTGTATATCTCTGCTAAAATGATCTTTTGAGTTTTTATTATTTTCTACCTGATGCCTGATTTCCACACCAATACACACATTGTGTTTTTTCTACACAGTGCTAACAGAATCCTTTTACTACGACCTCCTCCACCTTAAATCACCACTGTAAAAGCTAGTCACAAATCAATACATTTATTTCAATAAAGTCATTAATGTTTCGTTTTACTCCTTCCCTTTATTTATTTTTACTACTTCTTCTTTTGGTAGTTTCTCTCTTGCTTTTTTCATTCCTTCTTTACGTTCTTTTCTCTTTCCTTTTAGCCACATTCTGCAGAGGATGGTGCACTATCAGCGATCGGTTGGTCCACCAATGTGTTATTTGCTATTAGATGGGTTGCCAAAAAATGGGACAGTGACATATATGAGACATCTAATTAAAAGCACGAGACTGAACATGAAAAACATTATAGCTTGTTAGCATTGTCATGTTGTTGATGTTAGCATTCAGCACTGATGCAGATTTAAGTCTTTCTTTCATGCCAACTTGTCCCTTCTCCTCCTTCCATTGCTTCCATGGATCAGTCTTCTTCTTGTCTTCCTTCACTCTCTTTCTTCCCTTTCAGATCTGTATGTTTATCCTAACATGTATGGTTTGTAACGCTGTCCATCAGGATGAACACGTACGCTTTGAGTTCCTGTCGCAGCCTTTCCACTCTAAATCCATCACTGGTTTATCCATCTGCATCCGAAAGCCTCTCGTAGCCACGAGCTCTCTGGACCACTCTGTCCGCATCTGGAACTATGAAACAAAGTAAGAGACAAAATCACAGCCAAACCCTTTGCTTTTTTAAATCACTGTTGAGTGATGTATTTACTTATTTTCTCCTCACAATCTCAGAATTATTTAAGTGTTTTATATTGAATGTTGATGTTTGCTGACACACAGATGGCAATAAAGGCAGAACCTCCGTATGACATGCTCAGTGTGTCTCTTCATTGCTTCTCTGTGAATTGTCACTAGAGTGCTGGAACTGTACAAAGAGTTCCAGGAGGAGGCGTACAGCGTGGCTCTGCACCCCACTGGCCTTTTCATCCTGGTGGGCTTTTCAGATAAACTCCGGCTGATGAACCTGCTCATCGATGACATCTGCACCTTCAAGGAGTTCAACGTGCGAGGCTGCAGAGAGGTGGGTTATATGTGTGTGTGTGTTTTCCCAGTACATCTAAGCCAGCCACAGCCACATGATGCTCCTTCACCCTCTCTCCACATCGCAGTGTGCTTTTAGCCACGGTGGCCACATGTTTGCAGCTGTCAATGGAAATGTCATCCACATCTACTCCGTCACCTCTTTTGAGAACATCCTCAATCTGAAGGGCCACAATGGAAAGGTGAGTTAGGCAGGAGTGACAAGTGAGTCTTCATCATGCTATCAGAGAGACTGGTCATATTTTTTAAACCACTGGGCAGCCATAACCATGTCTTCTAAAAGCTGCCACAAATTGAGTACAAACTGTTCTGCAGGTGCGTGGCATTGAATGGAGCCTGGACGACAGCCGGCTGGTATCATGTGGAATGGATGGTGCGGTGTACGAGTGGAGCACACAGACCGGCAAGCGTGAGTCTGAGAGCGTCCTCAATTCCTGCAGCTACACAGGTGTGGCCTTCTCTTCAGACTGTAAGACCATCCTGGCTGTGGGATCAGACCTCACTCTGAAGGAGATCCAAGATTGTCAAGTCAGTAACAACAACACACTCCTGCATCTCCTGAGTTTCTCTTCAGAGTTTCCATAAATGATTATGAATGGAAGTGTAGTGAGATTAGAAGATTTTGCTTAATACATATCACCACGAAACTCTTGCTCATTGGTTCCACAGGTCCTGAAGGAGGTTCCTGCTGATGAGGTAGCTCAGACTGCTGTGGCAGTGTCTCACTCTGGAAGGGTTGTCTTCACTGGGACATCCAGTGGAACCATCAGAGCCATTAAGTACCCGTTACCAATCCAGAAGGAATGGATCATGTACCAGGCTCACTGTGGCCCCATCACCAAGGTCGGTCTAAATGTTGATGTGCGCTGTATGAACATTGAACTGACAGAGGGTAAGAAAAAAGTCCACAGACAAACTGTGCATCCTCAGATGGTGATCACGTTTGATGAACAGTTCCTGCTGACAGTGTCTGAAGATGGATGCCTATTGATGTGGAAGATCATCGATAAGGAGGGCAGAGGACTGAAGAGCAACAGGCAGATCATCCACACTGAAGAGATCCTTGCAACCAAGTCAGACCTGGAGGAGAAGGTCTGTGTGTGTGTGTGTGTGTGTGTGTGTGTGTGTGTGTGTGTGTGTGTGTGTGTGCATTAGGCCATTTTTCTTACATTTCTGTCAGTGTAGTTGGCCTCAACCAATCTCATTGAGCTTGATTTGTATGGAGTCATTGGAGCGTCATACATGTATGTGTAAATAACAAGAAAATCCATGTAGAAATAAAGAGAGGAGTAACTGTGTTAAAAGACCTTGTTGGACACCTCTCCATAACTCTTGCTCTGTTTCTGCCGTGATGTGTACTGTAATTAAAACTACGACCACATTCATACTGCACATGCAGGTGATTGACAGCTTGACCCTTCAAGAAAGAGCAAAAAAAGGAAAAATGATTCTGGAAAAATGAAAGGCTAGAATATTATTATATTTACAAAATACAGAAAAAATAGGATTATTTTCTTGTCTTTCTTCTGTGCCTCCTATGACTCCATAGATAGGTGACATAATAATCATATAGTAGTTGGTCAGTCAGCATAATTATCCTGTTTCTGTCTGCCTGTGTTGCAGACTCAGAACATGCTGGAGCTGAAGATGCGTCTGGAGGAGCTGCAGATGGAGAATGAGTACCAGCTCCGCCTGAAGGACATGAACTACAACGAGAAGATGAAGGAGCTTTCTGACAAGTTCAGCCAGCAGATAGAATCCCTGAAAACAACACAACAGGTCTGCTGATCACCTACCAGACAGCTCCACTCCACTCCAAATATACCAAAGACCTTTATATTACATCAAAATGTCTTCCAGAAGACAACTATGCGTGTAGTTCATTACTATGACTCAGTTTCTTGTATCAATATTATATAGTTACTTTGCAGTGGCACATTTTTAAAGAATTAGGAAAACAATACCAACAGCCTATCTGAAAGGTTTACATGCCTCTAAGTTTTTACCTTTGGAGCAATTGTACTGTATAACTTAAAGGGTTTGTTTGACTTATTCAAAGTGGGATTGTATGATGTACTGATCCACAGTCAGTGTGTTACAGTAGACAGAGAGGCAAACAGGGTGGCCAGCACGGAAGATAAAGAATGTGGATCTGTGGATGGAGGCAGTAACAAAATGTGTTTTAGCCACATAACTAACGCGATGAAACACCTCACAGTCTCACATTAACACAAACTACCTGATTGAGGCAGCATTGAACCAGCGACTTCTGTGTTCTATGAGGTAAAATGACGTTATTTGTTAATGAAGCTTGGCTTTGAAGAGAGAATAGATCAGTATGAGTTCAGTTTCAAATATCAGTTTCAGTTTCAATATTTCAAATTAATTAATCAATCAATAATTCATAGACTGAATTTTTAGATTTGCCTTTTTAGGTGGCTAAAATACATTTTGTTCCCCCATCTACAGCAGTACTTTGCATATCTTCCGTGGTACGTCTTCAAACTTGGGGTGCACCGATCTCTGTCTACTGTATGTATTACCCTGGCTACGGATAAGTATCTCATATAAACCCACTTCAAATGACTTCATTATCTAATTTGCTGTGGCTCAGTTGGTAGATCAGCCGCCCCATGTGTGGAGGCCCAGGGTTCAAATCCGACCTGTGGCTCTTTCCCACGTCATTCCCCATCTCTCTCTCTCTCTCTCTCCACATTTCCTGTTACTGTTGTTAGGCCAAAAAAAATAATATAAAAAAAAAAAGGGAGATAGGGTCATCCACTAATCACATGATTGGTGTGTGAGTGCACCATCGGTTAGTACCTAAAAGAGCTGGTCGGAAGACAAGAAAGGCACTATATAAGTACAGTCCATTTACCATTTTTGATAACATACACCTGTAGGCCATGAAGACAGAGATGGAAAAGCAGGAACGTGAGCATCAGGAGAGCTCTGCAGAAGTCGCTGTGAAACACTCTAAAGAGATGAAAGACTCAGGTAAGAAGAGGACAGGATCAGTGTCAGCACAATCAGTGACTGTGTATCTTTACTGTCTATGAGGATTGATCAAACTGTTTAACTGTCTATCAATCAATCATACACAGAGTTGGCCTACAATCAGAAGCTGGTTGTGGAGCATGAGAGGTTCCAGGACCTCCATCGTAAATATGAGAGAATGCAGGAGGATTATGAGAAGCAGCTGAAGGCTGCAGAGGAGAGCAGAAAGCTAGCAATGGAGGAGCTGACGCAGCAGTACGAGGCCAAGCTGCAGGAGAAGACTCAGATCCTGGCTCAGGTTAGTATGGAATATGAAGTAGCAGTGACGCCACATGAAATCAGTGAAGTTCTTTGTTCCACGATGATTCTGTCCTTCTCTGACGTTGTATAGTGTCAGGACGATACACAGCAGCAGATCCGTGAGTATAAAGAGATCGTAAGGCAAGTAGAGGAGGATGAGGAGAGCATGATCCGTAAAATCACAATCAACTATGAGAAGAAACTGCACACTGAGAAAGAGATCAACACCAACCTGAAAGGAGAAATTGCTTTGATGACACAGAAGGTGAGCACTCAGCACAGACTGACAAACAGTGCGGTTTTATGTTCCACTGCTTGTTATTGCACTCTTTCTGCCTCTCATGTAATCTTTGTGTCCCTTCTTCTTGGTGGACAACTGTGTGATCACAGGTCTACAGTCTGCAGAAACAGATCAATGACAGGTGCACAGACATAAACAAGCTGAAGCAGGAGCGGCAGAGGCTGCTGGGGTTAATCCGCTCTCTGGAGAGCGACATCGAGGAGCTGAAGAGGCAGATCTCTGGACACGAAAAGACCAACCAGGACAAGGTGGCTGAGATCAGGCCTTCAACGTTTCACATTCTAATAGATTACACTCATATACAGCAATGTTTAGACTGTTTACATTTTATGTCACCGCCCTATACCTTTTGCTTTTTGTTTCACCATACATGAAACATTAAGTCTCCTCTAACACTTTGACTAGTACTTAGTCTGGAAATGATGTCCTGCAGAGTCATTTCATAAAAAGCCAACACACAAAAAAAAAAAACATACTTTCGTCCTCTTAATTCCCTCCACCCACAGGATAAGACCATCTCCAACTTGAAGAAGAAGAACCAGGAACTGGAGAAGTTGAAGTTTGTTCTCAACTTCCAGTTAAATGAGTTGAAGAAGCAGATTGAGCCTCAACAAGATGAGATCAGTGAGAAGAAGGAGCGGATCCATCAGGTCTGCAAGTGTGTGTGTGCGTTCCCCAAGATTCGGCAGTTCAGAATAAAGCTAGGTTTCATTAAAATATTTATCAAAACATCTTAAAAATTAAACTTGTGTCCATTTTAACAAGTCATTTTGTCTGGTCACAGTCACTTCAGTCACTGCCCAGCTCTAAAACAATATCAGATTCTAAGTTGTTCTTCTAATGTTGCTTGTATGTTTTTAAGAAACGCTGCATGCTCTGTGTTGTTTTGGGTGAACTGTTTGCTCGTGAGGATCAGCTGTGTTGACATGTGCCATTTGTGCGGTCCGACAGCTGGAGCAGGAGCTGGTGCAGATCGACAAGAGCAACACTCAGCTGAAGCTCACAGTGTCTGACCTGAGGCTCAAACTGAGGACCAAAGATACAGAGATGCATAAGGAGATGCTGAAAGTGAGCACGTACCTAAAACAGCCAAATCATAACAGAAGATATCTCAGGACACTTTTCATATAGAGCAGATCTGACAGAAGTGAGAAATAAGAGGCAGAATTTAAAAAAATAATAGTTCCTGATTCATGGAGATTTTTTTGTGGACAGGTGAAAGATCTGGAGACACATCTACGGGGGCTCAAGTCCGAGCTCCATAACTGTGTGGGCTTCATCCAGGAGCCCAAGAAACTGAAGGACAGCGTGCGGATGTTGTATTCTCATTATGTACCGCTGGATGATAGGGTGAGTGCTTCACAGAGAATAGATGAGAGTTCATGGCTGTGGATCTTTGTTACTCCTATCATACTTAGAAAGACTTATTGAGAGCTGTTCTTGTAAATAACTGTAAAAAATGCAGGGAGTATTCCAACTCTGTGTGTGTCTGTGTTGTTTTAAAGGTGCAGAAAAGCAATGTGGACCAAGATCTTCAGAGGGTGCTCTGTCGGCAGCGTGAATACATGGAGAAGACAGTTAACGGTCTGACGACGAGGCTGGCCAAATCTGAAGAGGAGCACAACAAAGTCTACGTCAAGATCATGAAGGTAGATTATAAACAGAAGCTGTCGTTAGAGATTCAAGTCTCATTTTGTTTAAAATGACAGAAAACGTCTGAGTCTGAGCTAGAGCTTCACTGAAGACATTATTCACCCTCTCTGCAGGAGAATATGGCTCTGATCACTGAAATCAACGAGCTGCGTGTGGAGCTGCGCTCAGTCAGGACTCAGGCCAAAGAGTACAAAGCTCAGCTGGCCACGTTCAAGAAGTCCAATAAGTCACGTTCTACCTTAGAGGACAGACCCAGACAGGAGCCCGAACACGAAGCATCAGTCCTGGTCCAGTAGCTCTAGCAGCCCTGTAGGGACACATGCTGAGGATCTCCTCTTTAAGCCATCACCATTCCTGCAGTGATGAGCTTAATTCACCAGCACAGATATGTTGGTGCTGCTGAATTTCTTTCTAGGATGATTTTGAAGCTTTTTTTCATAAGAAACTTACACCTCATTTTCCTGAGTCATGTTATATTATTGGACAGTCCTAGTGTTTAGTACATTTGAACTAAACCACTGATTCAGTTGTAATGGCTGAAGTTGAAACATGAACGTTTAAAAGTATTATTGAATATAAATGGAGGCTATAAAGCTTTAAATATTTGGACTATTACTTCCATTCATAAAAACTGTTGTAGCCTACAGTACATGTTACATTATCTTTGTGTGATCAAGCGGTGAGTGAATGAGTTTAAACTGCTTTGTTTAAAACAGTCACAGTGATGGATCACAAAAGTACAACAGCATTAAGGAATATTATACAGGAATGGTAGAAAAGCAGTTCTGAAACACAGTGATGGTCCTTTAAAGGCTGTTTTCTGGCGACATGGAAGAATTGAGTTTGTGTACACACAAAACCACAAATGAACCCTCTTTCTTCTTCTCACTGAAACCTTTAAAAATATTATGACCCGTTCTTTAAGATTTGAGTGCCAATTTTTTTCCCAGCATATAAAATCATAACAGCCTTAATTTCAGTGTTGTTTTATTGTACTGGACTTGTGTGTTTATGGAGGTTTTAGAAAGCAGGTTGAGTTTTGGCTGATCACAGAACATGACGCTCCTGAACATCATTCTGAAGACTGAGCTGCACAGTCTGGACTGATCAGATTTATTAACCAATAACAAAGATGACTTTCATTCATGTACAATTCTATTTTAAACATTTAAATAGTAAAAAGGTGAAAAAGACAACAAAAGGTTAGAAGAGTAAAAACACATAACAGTGAAGAAAAAGCACACAGAAATATGATAAACATGTTCAATGATCTTTTAAAAGTTTGCAGACATCTTGTTGACATCGCGTTTCAGGTCCGCCGTGTGCATCTCGATTCTCCGGTGCAGCTCATCCATCGAGGTGGACAGGGTGTCGTACAGAGCCTGGACACAGTCGAGTCGAACACATTAGGCTCAAACAAGAACATGCGAGGTGTAGACGTGTAGGAGGTGGAGGTGTACCTGAGCTTTCTCCGTCTCTTTGCTGCAGACGTCTCTCAGGCTCTGGATCTTGGCCTTGAGCTGCTGCGTCTCTCTGGAGATCTCTTGGATTTTGTCAGCCATCTCTTCACGTTTCTGATGGATTTGGTTACACTGCCTGCACAACAGTTTGAGTTATTCAATTATTTTTATTCATCAGATTTACAACTAAAACTGTAGAAAAGACCTGTGAGAATCATTATTTTATGTACATACCCCAACACTTCTTGAACGTGCTGCTCCTTCATCTCCTTCTTCTTCTGCCTGCGGATGTTCTGTTTGGACTCTTTGTCCAGCTTCATGGCCTGAGCTCGCTTCAGCTGGCTTTCCTCGATGCACAGGTTCTTCAGCTCCTTCTGCTTCTTCTCATACTGAGCTGTCAGCTCGTGGTGCTACACTCAACACACCAAGAGAAAGAACACACGCTAAGACAACGCTTAACTTTCATTAACTATAATTACAGGAAGGCACTGTTGTTGAGGCTAAAGCTTCATAGCTAAAAAATGAAGTAAGGTTTTTCCCTCCTGAGCAGAGAGTATCTGCTGAGGCTGATGGGACATTGCTCAATGCTTATGGTTGGACAGATCTGGATCCGGAGCACTTGCACCGTGTTCATACCTCCTCCTGCCGCTGCTTGGTGTTGTTCATGCTGCTCTCCAGGTCCTGCAGCAGGTTGAACATCTGCTGGATCTCAGCCTCACTGTGAGTCACATTCTGCACCATGCCCTGCAGCTCCACCACACACCCGTCTGTCTCTTCCTGGAATCAGTGGCATCAAACACTAAATCACACAGCTGAGCAACAAGCGCTGGTCACGTGTCAGTCTGAGCTCATTTCAAACCAGCAGCTTTAGGAGACGACACGTTTGTTTTTCTACTCACGATGGAGTTCTTGATATTCTTCACGTTCTCCCTCATCTTCTCCATCTGACTCTTCAGCTCCTCTGGAGACTCCACAATCTGAGACTTGAGTTTGCCGATGTCCTCCTTCAGGTTGCTGACGTCCACCTTCACCTGGGCCTAACACACGTCCAAGACAGCACACACAGTTTGTCAATAAAAGGCCTCCACTGGTGTCAGCCATGTTTCCCTCCAAATGCATCGCAAAAATTTAAGAATATTTCATGTAATTTGTCATAAGAAAATGTGATCCACTTGCCACTATTATTATGTGAATATTAGGAATTCATGATAAACATTTGTTTCATGTATTAATGTGAATGTGTATAACATGGATGTGTTATAGAGCCATGAGGAAACAGATGATCAGTCATGTGACTTTAAAGTTGGATAAATTAGAAAAAAAACATTTCCATCTCCCATTATGAGCTTTAACTCTTTGAGCGTTAAAAAAAAACACCTCAATTGATGGTAAAACCTTTTTGGTGAAATTAAGGAACTTTTTTCATAAACATTTCTGATGCGATGCTACAGTGTGTCATTTCCACTGATGTTTCTGAAGATGTCTGCAACATCATTTGGTTCACAAAGGTTAGCATCGAATGTTTACACCACGTCACATACCAGTTTCTGAGTCTTCTCTGCAATCTTGGTTTTCCACTCTGCGATGCTGTCATTTTTGGCATTCTGAAAAGGAGATGTATACATTTACAACACACACTCACAAAAACAGCTTTTTATGACTGACTGGTACATCACCACCTACCACATCCTGGTATTCATGTGCGGTGGTGGCCTGCAGCTCGGAAAGAGCAGCCACCAGCTCATCAGCCTCAGCCTGCTGCTCTGGAGGGATCGTCCTGAACGGGGGCGAGAAGCAACAAGTTCAACTTATTGACTTTGAGTCACTGAAAGGGAGAGACATAAAATAATAATATAACTATAATATAATAAATAAAATAAATACATTTGTGCTATTGACATTACATTTGTTTTCAAAATAGATAAATGTTCCCAGAGCTCAGATTGGTGCCTTCATTTGTTTGATGCCTTCAATCCAAACGCAGAAATATTACATTTAAAATGACCAAACAGCAAACAAGCAGCTAAACATCACATTAAAGAAGCAACACTAAACCAAACAACAGGGACACATATTTCATCTTAATATTTAAGACTTACGTCAGGATCTCGATCTTCTTCTCTGCTTCGAAAGTGCCTTTGGTGTAAATCTGCAGCCGGTCTAAGTCTGCCCTCTGACAATGCAACCATTATTTATTAGATCCAGTGGATAACAACACCAGAACACAACAGAACTGATACAGAGAAAAATCAATGATTGTTTGCAGGAAATATGGATCTATTTTGAGCAGATCATTTCCTGTGAATATTGCATTAGAGATGAGTCTTTATACAATTCACTGTCAATTCTCCCATACTTACAAACAACATACCTTTTCTCTCATTGTCATATATCTACAAGTCATATGAAAAAGCTTATATAAAGGTTATATAATTAGAACACTCATGTGGAGCAATCTAACATACAAATTTGCCCTGCTTCTCCAAGATCATGTCCATCCTCTGCTTCCTGAAGTGAAGAAAGTTCATGATGGCACTGAGAACAGTCAGAGTCCTCTGCTTCTCTGCAGAGGAAGAACAAGACAAGCATCCGGGTTATTTGACATCTAGTTCATCACATGTCAGAGATGTGTGAAGTCACTGGACAGAGATTTTTAAAAAAAAAAAGAATAAAATATTACTTGGAGCTAGAAGGTCATTCAGTGAAAAGTCGTACACCAAACACATGGGCAGAAACTGTCGCCTGAAAGAGATCACACACAGTGATGAAACAAACATCTCTCATTTTGTGGCATTATAACTGCAAAGATTAGTTCTGAGTTCAGCTCCTCTGATGCGAACATTTTCTGCTTTCTTTAGTCATCAGTAAACTGATTTCTTTGGGTTGTGGACAAACAAAAAGACATTTGTGGACCTCACCTTAGGCTTTGGGAAACAATTTGTCACCATTTTTGACATTTTACAGACCAAACAATAAATTGATTCATTAAGAAAATGATCTACAGATTAATGGGTGATGAAAATAACCTTTGTTGCAGCTCTAGTGGTGGTTGGTACACATGGTGTCACTTAGAGAGAAAGCAAGAAAACTCACATGCGCACGTAGACGCTCGTGATGGCAGTTGCCCCCTCATGATATACTGGATACTGAATGTTCTCCAAAAGGGGAACCTGTGGGAAAACAACAAGCTCTTGAATCAAAGAAAGGGAACAACCAGGTGTATATGTGACATATACCAAAACATCACTCAACACATTATTGAATGTGACACTTTAAACTAAACTAAGGGCAGATTGTTCAGTGTGAATGAAATCTAGAGCTGCTTCACAAACTGTTCTACAGGCTTGTATGCTGACGGCTTACCTGAACCAGTACTTACCATGGAGTGACACTCGGGCCTAAAACGATACAGGAGATGCAACACTCTCATGTACAGCGTTTGAACTGCTTCTGGCTGTTAGAGAGAATGAGATAGCACCGTGTTAATTCGTGTGTTAATGATCTGTAGTTTAGCTGAACACAGACGACCGATGGCTCCTCTCATACAGCCCGTTATCTCCTTCGTCCTCTGCTTCTTCACCTCATTCAGATCCCAAAGTGCTTGAGTTTGAACATGATTAAAAGGATATGGTGTACAAATCAAAACTTCAAAATGTCTTATCCGATTATTAAATGAATATTTTGAGCTTTTTGAATTGTTGGTCAAATAAAAACAAGCAACTTCAATAAATTATCTTGGGCTCCAAAAAATTATAGCTGGCATCTTACTGGCATGTTTACTGACATTTCATAGACAAAACTATTAATCAACAAAATGATCATGAAGATATTGCAGTCCTGTCCAAATCTTAAAGATCTGAATATCAAATGAAAAAAGCATCAAACCCTCATGTTGGAGAAGCTGGAACCAGTTTTGCAGTCTTAAAAATAACTGAAACAATGAATCAAAATAGTTGCCAGTTAATTTGCCGTTGATCAACTCATTGATTAAGCTACTTGTTTTTTCAGTACAAACACTCCTTGTGTTTCACAGACCCTGCTGAGCAGTAGCAGAGGACTTACAGTGTACATATATAACAAAATATACAAGACCTTTAATGTACGCACTCATGTGATTATTGTATTACAGTATTTTACAGTTGCTTTGGCTCAGTTTTCACAACACACACACCTCTTAACAGCACAGGCAGAAATGCTTCTTACTAAACACAGAATGAAATAAATACATCCTGTGTGTAAAAGAGGACCGTGCTACACTGTTTAAGATAATAAGTTATTTGACGCTACGTTGTCAAACCTAGCAAAAAAAAAAACGGGAAACAGACTTGTCCTGAGCTGGTCATCAGTCTTACAGCAGCTTCTGATCACTGAATGGGTTTGGCACAGCTGATGTCTCTCCATCGTATGGAAAACATGTCTGGAGTGAACTCCTCAGTCCGGTCTCTCGCTCAATTAGTTATAATTTAACTGACAAGTACAGTATGTACTTTTACTACTCCCTGACAAACCGTCCGGACGCACTCATTATATGGTTGTTATCAAATAAAGCATTTCTCTGAGCGGACACTAACACCGAAGAGCCGTTACCTTCGGCGCAGGAGTCAGGTCGTTCTTTGTGAAATGTTTCGCCTCCTGACCGGTGAGAACTTCTGTTCGGTAAAAGTTCACTATAGCGTCCGCAGTATAGACCGGGAATGTGTTTTCAGACATTGTCGAGATTTCAAAGTCGATAAAAAACCGACAAACAGAAAAAAACGACTAAACAGAAAAAACTGCCTCAGACTCGACGACGATACAAAATTGGCGCCTTAAAACGACTTCCTTGTTGATTTCTCGACAGCGCATCTCATTGGTCAATTCTTCTTCTTCTGTTGTGAGAGAGAATGCATGACTCGATAGCGCCCTCTAACCTAATATTGCTGTTTTCGGAGTTTACATTTTGTATGTTTGGGAATTTTATGGAAAAAAATGTATGAATGCAGAACTATGGAGCCAAATCAGGGCCACAGGTTTTGATCATTAAGAAAATGGATGTAGTTAAAAAAAGATTTTTTTTTTTATTTTGAACTTTGAAAAATAAAATATGTATGCATCTATTCAAAATAAGTATAAATAAATGTAAGAATTTATTTTTTGCTAACTGTGCATCAATCTTAATTGAGTTTTCAAATTTGAGAAAGAACCATTTCCTGGTAAGCTTCAAAAACTAACCAGGAGTCTTTACCACCTGGGAAACTTCAGTCAGTCTGAACAAAGTCTCTTTTCAGTTGGTCCAAAAGTAAACAAAACTTTACATTACTGTAATGGTTTACTTAAAAGTTTTAAGTTACACACACACACACACACACACACACACACACACACACACACACACACACACACACACACACATACATACATACATACATACATACATACATTACATACATATAACAAAGGAGGAGGAATCTACCAAAGCCTAATCATCTTTTTGTTACTTAAAAACTACCTTTTTATATTTACATGTTGAAACACCATGTTTCTACAGACTAAACTAAATAGTGAAAGTCGTTTTAATCACCCTTTTCTTTCACCAGCCCATTTGAACTGAACTTTTGTGAACTAACCATTGTATCTGGATGATGTGTGCCATAGAAGTGACTGGGAGAAGAATTATTTAGTTTTAAATGTGTGTCTGGAGAATTTGTGAAACCACAGTGGCAGTGAGACCTGCTACATATTTCTTTTGTGTTTTTTGCTAATACACCATTTTTGATATTAGAATATAATTTTGTAAATGTATTTTTGCAAATAAAAACGCTCTACGGGATGCAGAGTGGCACAAGAGTGATTTGTTTGCAAAGTGATTTCTCTTGTCATTTCAAATAATTTTTCATTATTTTAGAGCTTTAAAACTCTTTTAAAGTAATTTTTATAACTGTCAGTCTGGACAGGTTTTACTCTTTGGGGGAGTTTCTAGTAGACTTTTTTTTATTTATGGCTATAAACAAAAAGGAACATAACTGATGTTGAGGAAAACCCCAGATGAGAAAAGTGAAGGAGTGGAGAAGGAGAATGACAAAAGGTAAGAATGTGGAACTTAATGGACAAGTGAAAGTGGGGTGCTTGTGCATGGTGGTGTCCTTCAACCTGCCGGTTAACCTGGGGGATTGCAGTAAACATTGGTGGGGAAAAAAGTGGGAAGGAGGTCTGAACCTGACGGGTCTAGAAATAAGACAGCATTGAGAATAAAAACTGTGGAGAGAGGAAGAGTTTGCATTCAGCTTCAGGAGACAGAGCGGTGTGGAGAGCCTGGAGAAGTGATCAACACAGCTGCAGCTACTTATCTAATCATGCTCTTACTTTGCAGTAGCACTTGGACATCAGGTGACATGCACACACACACACACACACACACACACACACTGAATCACCTGGCTGGTTCGTGGTCCAATCAGGTGATTCACTGGCACTGCCTCGTCTGGATTCTGACAGGTGGAGACAGCTTTGAATTTGAGCGCCTCAACACTTTATAACCGCTCTAAACAATACACAATTTGTAGGGTGATATAGTAGGTGCTTGTTGCTGTTGAGTTGTTGGTATTGGATCATTATGGAGCCAACCAGGAAGAAAGGTCATTCTGACACGTGGGAACACTTCAATCTGATACTATGTAACAGAGGAAAAGTAAAGTTATGTATACAACAGTAACTGTCAGTACAGTACTATAGCTATGGTCAGTCTCAAGTCTCTATTAAGTAGCATTACAGTAAAATGTATAGAATTAGTCTAGCCATTGGGCTACACTCATTATTTCAAACTGTAGACTCAAGTTACATTTTTATTTACAAGTGGCTTTCTCTACAGGTCCGATGCTTCATGGGTTCAACTGAACTGAAGTATCATGGGAATACTTTCTCCATGATTAGCCACTTCACTGCCAAGCATGGAACTGATGTAAACCCTCCATTAATATGGATGCATATCTAGCAGTGACCTGTCATTATTTAGACAGCCCTGCAAAGCTGGCCACAGTGCTTTTGGAAGTGCTGCCTGTCCCTGAAGTTCATACAGCTGGTAATATCACTGCTGCAACAAAGCCTCAGGAGCTAATATGTATACACATGCAATAACATGCACTTTGTTTTGCTCATTGACTAAGTTTAGTGGTGAAAATCTTGGCGCAACTCCTGGCCTAGATAACCTACGCACAAGAGAGCATAAAGTAGTTGCATTCTTCAAAACCAGCACAACAACAAAACAGAAGCTCAGAAGTGCAGGAGCAGATGAATCGTCCAGTGATAAATGTTATCAGGAGGTGGACATGCTGGAGCAGCACCTTCCTGAGGCTACAACGCCTTTTTGAAGAGTGAGAGCGGTGCTTGAAATGCTGAAAACAGACATGAGAACTATGAAACAACTGCTGCATGCCTGCAACTGCTTGCCCCCTTTTACCAGACAACAGAACTGTCTGAGGAGAAGAGAGTCTCAGGGTCCAAGGTTATCCCATTAACAAATGTTAATGTTATACTTGCATGGAACAATTGGAAAAATAAGCCACAACACAGCTAAAATACTGGGACAGAATTTGGTGTCAGTGATGTGAAACAAGTTTGACACTACGGAGAACCAAACGGCCTGACACTGCCAACACTGCTGGATCCTAGATTCAAAACTATTGGATTCTACAACCATATTCAAGCACAGGCATCAGTAAAATAACTGACAGTACAATGTTCACAATTGATAAGATACACCTGCAAAAGCCCAACCAGCACCAGCAAATGTTGAAAATCCATCATCCACAGGTAATGTTATAGATAAAATGCAGGAAGTTAAAAAAAAAAAAAAAAAAGATACAAATTGAAACCTTTCAGTGCTGATGATTACTGACATGTTTGTCTTGCAGATGTTAACCTTTGGGAAACTCTGGACAGAGATGCTTCTGAAGCAATGAGGGCAAGGAATGCCACAGCAGATGCTAAAGTGGAGGTACATGATTGATCCACCACTGGAAAGATCAGAAGACCCACTGGCTTGAGCAGTTTTTATGCACACCAGCATCATCTGAGCCTTGTGAGAGAGTGTTTTCCAAATGTGGAGAAGTTGTAAGCAAAATAAACTGGTTTAATCCAAAAAACTGTTAATGTACCAAAATTTTAGTGTTCCCCATCCCACACACCACCCCCTGCCATAGTTACACAAGCACACTCAACCTATGCCATATTTTCCCAGCACTCTCTCCTCAATAACACAATACACCTATGACTATCATGCAAAGCTCAGCACCAATCACATCATAAAGTACACATACGACGCAACAGTGGTGGGTCTTATCCAGGACAGAAAGGATAAAGTGTGGAGGTGGGGGCGGCGTTTAGCTCAGTCGGTAGAGCGGCCGCCCCATATGCGAAGGCTCGCTGTGGCCGGCCAGGGTTCGAGTCCCGACCTGTGGCCCCCTTGCTGCGTGTCATTCTCATCTCTCTCCCCACATTTCCTGTCACTCTTCAGCTGTCTCTACCAATAAAGCTTGGAGAAAAAAAAGCCAAAAAATAATCTTTAAAAAAAAGTGGGTGGAGGTGGAACACTTCAAACTGGTGCAGGACAAACTACAAGGTCCTAACGTCAAGAAAACCAAGAAGATGGTGATTGACTTCAGGAGAAATCAGCCCAGGTCCACATCAATGGGTGTGTGAAGAATGTTCAACACAAAGTTCCTGGGAGTTCATGTGGCTGACAGCCTGTTATGGGACCTGCACACCTCCTCCCTCATCAAAAAGGCACACTGGCATCTGCACTCCCTGCAGTGGTTAAAGACGGAGTATCTCAGTCCATCCATCCTGACCACTTTCTACAGGCAACATGGCAAGTGTCCTGACCAGCAACATCACTCCAGTTTGAGAAGTGTGGTGCTACAAAGACAAAGGTGCTGAGGAGAGTGGTGAGGATAGCTCAGTGGATCAGGTCAACTCTACCAGCCATTCAGGAGCTGGCCTATAGAAGATGCCTGTCAAAAGCATCCACAGATTTTTCAGATATTTTTTATAAATAGAACATGATATTCAGTCTTGGTGTGCGTATCAAAGCCTGTTCCACATCACCACTTCTGTTAGTCAAAACAATGAATGAGAAAGACTTCTGGATTTCCCCTGAATTGGCATCCCTACCAACCATTTATTCTGAAAGGGTTTTTGTCCATGACTATGCTGGTGATGACTTTAAGGGAAACAGAATGCAGAGTGAGAGGAGTAATGATATATGAAATTACAATAATGGACAAGGAGGGGAAACTGAAACTAATGGCTTCTCTATTAGTGAAAGGAGCTATGGTGCACACCAGACACAGTGACTCAACTCAGACAGGCACACATCTACCTGGCTTCTGTCTGTCGGTCCAGCATGCTACTGCATTCAAAATGAGGAGTGATTGGACGAGTTCTAGCTGTGTCAATCAACTCATCTGGAATTGCTCGCTCCTGCAGCTGAATGTCAGCACAGGGAATGCAGGCAAAAAAACACAAATGAAATCTCATAGAAACTTCCAGTGGAAACAATTTTGCTGTTAATTAATATTTACAGTTTTTGTCAATTGCTAAAACACTTGAAACCTTGTTCCAGTTTCTTAAAACATTAAACACAAAACCTCAGCTTCAAGCACTATTTACAAAACCTCTGACTCCTCTTGTAAACTTTTGCCTCGAAACAGTTTTACCTGTGCTCAAACCAATCACTGCTCTCAAATCATAAACAAAGTTCTCAAAATGATAGACACCATCAAGCAGTCAGTAAGCAATACACCAAAAAACACAGTAAGCACATTGTTCAAAACATACAGTTCTCAGGGAGAAGTACATTTTTAATCTCAAAACAAATTTCATATTTCCCCATCATTGTCTTTTAAAGAACAAAAACATGTTCTATCGTAGCAGCTCAAAACTGATCAGAAATCAGAGATCAGAGTCTAAATCTGTTGCCTGGATGGTTGGCATTCAGGTTCAGCTAGACTACAGGGCCTGTAGACCATCATGCTGGTGAAAGGCATGCCTGCAGTGGGTTGTTCACTTGTGTTAGTGAGTATGAGCTGAGCTGAATGAAAAAGGACACAATCACTCATAGTTTTGGAGGATGTTCAGTCCAGCTTTTTCAGCTAGCTATTGCTATAACTGAAAATGTTCACCAGGGGGCCCCAAAGACAATTAAGAAGCTAAACCACTGTAATTATCTGATTTTCAGTAAATGTTTTTTTGTCTAAGATAAAAGTTGTTGTCCTAGATTTGAAATGTTTGTTACTGTAAAAATATATTTTAAGACAATGATTCATAACCTTTTTGCTTGTCCCCCTATAAAGGACCACTGTGTAGGATTTAGTGGCATCTAGCAGCAGGTCTCTGTAACTAATATTATAAATGGTCTGGACATGATGTATATGAGGTAACTGTTATGATTTGGTGGTTAAATAAAATTAAATCAAAACTTGGATAGGAGTGCTGCTGCTGCTTCACTTCCTAGCGTAAAGGAGAAACTATGGTGGTTATGAAATGCATAAAAAACACAAAAGGCCCTATATACAGAGTTGATGGCAGCAACACATCAATTCAGCAACAAAGGCCCAGGACTGCTGAGCAGTTAGAATCCTGCATCAGACAAGAAAGGGACAACATTCTTCTCCACTACTACAGCAAACAGACAGCAGACATGTGCAGACAAAAGACAAGGGGATGCTACACAATGGTGAACACTGCTCTGTCCCAACTTTTTTGAGATGTGATGCTGCCATCAATTTCAAAATGAGCTAATATTTTCCATGAAATGGTGAAATGTCTCAGTTTTAACACATGATATGTTGTTTATGTTCTATTGGCAATAAAATATGGGTTTATGAGATTTGCAAGTCATTGCATTCTGTTTTTATTCACATTTTTTCAATTCTACAATTTAAAAAGAACTCAGTCTGTTATGTGTTCTGTTTGGTTTCACTTTTTAACGAGTGATGCATCCTTACTCAGCTTCCTGATGATGTATAAGGTCTTTCCAGCTGTGTCCTGAGAATCTAAAAAAACACTCTAAAGGTTTCGATTCTCTCACAGTGTGATCACATTATGTTTTGAGGCGAGCAGCCAAAGGAAATTTCAAGGTCATGAGACTTGATTGCCCAACTACACAGCTCCGTGCACTAGTCGTGCACATCCCATGCAGTCTGCCCTTTAGTTCTCTCTGCATGATAACACAATTACACAAAGTCACCGTGAGAGTCAGGACTCTTGAGGACATCAAACTCAAGGTCTTCTCCGCAGCTATATGAGGCAAAGACTTAGACAAAAGGGGCAACTGGGAGATACGATTTCAATTTTATGCTTACATGATTATTTAGATTTCAGCCTCCAGATGAGACCTTTAATGGTTTCAGTTTACATTGAAAAATGATTTGTACTTAACTCAAATTAAGGCATATTTAACGGTGGGTGGAAGTATAATCAGAGAACCGGATGTCTGCAGCATCCCTCCAAAAAGTTTGCTGCAGATAATCTGTCTTAGCATGTTTTCTGATGGTGATGTTTTCACAGGTAATTCATCATTATTAATCTAGTTTGACTTTAAAGGGATTGATTGTCTGAAATGTTTGACTGTGATAAATCTAATTTCTTCCTAATTGTTTATCTGATTATTTTTTATTTTCTGACTTTTATAATAATGTTGTGTGTGTGTGCTTATTTGATGTTTTCTGAAAATCTCCCGCTAACAGTGACTGTGCAATCATAGCTTAGCAACTGTAACTAAGCAGACAGGCCTATCAGGCTTTGAATGTACTCACATGGTGAAGAGACATGTGCATGGGGCTGCCTGGGTGAGCCACATGCCGATTTAAAAGGTCATCAGGAGGACTTTTTTTGCCTTTCTAAAACCAAATCTATAAGAGCAACGTGTAAGAAATGGGTTTAATGGTGTGTTTATCTGCTTTATTGGAAGCTGCAGACTGTTAGTTTACTACCTGCTACCTGGCTTTAGAAAGAAATGAGGACTCTATTTTTGTCTCCTTTTGTGTGACGTTAAAGACCCACTGTTGGAAAACTCCCATGTGGTAAAGCTGCCATTGTAATCATTGTAAACAGCATGCAAGAACGGAAAGCCTGACAGGCATTGTAAAACTAAGGGTCTCTTTGGTACAGTTTTTTTTAACTGTGTGGTTTGACTGTTTTTAAACTGTCTGGGACCATAAAGGGTTCAATTAAAGGACTACCGTGTTACATTTAGTGACATCTAGTGGTGTAGATGTTCATTGCAACCTCTCGCCTCACTCTCCTTCTTAGCATGACGGATAAATGCAAAAAAAAAAAAAAAAAAAAAAGCCAAAGCCAGTGTTTAGTTTGCCCCTTCTGAGCTACTGTAGAAACATGGTGGTTCAATATGGTGAACACAATGTAAAAGGACCTCCAGCATATGTACATACCCCTCCTTCTACCACCTAGAAATACTGTATGTACACATCACATACATTACAATTTCCTTTCAGGTAAACCTTACATTTCCATCTTTATTGACATTTATGTGAAGTTCTTAGAGCTGCACAAAATCTTTAAGTTAACTTATCTACATCTGTGCATCCATTGTCCCCTTTTAGTACAAGAAGTGGACCCAAATGCAGATGTAGAGGTAAGTGAACAAAAAGCAACTTTAAATTTACAGAAAAAGGCAGGTAACCACAAAATAACAAGAGGTGGAGCAAAAAATAAACCAAAAAAGATTTATCCAAGATAATTCAGAACAAAACAAAAAAACCCAAATGAGATGGAGCAAAGGTCACAGGACTGGGGGACTTGCATAGACAACCTGAGCAGAGAAACCGAGGAACACAGGGGGTCTGGTCAAATTGTCTATCTTGCTTAAGAAGGTTCCTCACTCAGTGAAATTAAAAAAAAACATCAATTTATTTAGAAACTGTGATGCAGACTACAGCAGAAAGAGCATGGGACAAACATGTGAATATGGACAGATGTGTTAACGTGATATAAAAACTTTGATCATGAAGCCTGTTCTGTGTCTGCTGTTATCCTGACCATTCAGATTAATATATAAACATGAATATCACATCATTCAGTGTGACTGATGTCCATTGTCCCTCCAGATCATCATGGAAGTTGAGATTAGTGGACATGAGCGATCATTCTCACTGTGACACATTATTTCACATCTGTAACAGGTGGCCAATGTTTCTTTATTATTTTAATTCAGACGTTGACCATACCCAGGAACTAAATACACGAGTGAAGGCAAGATAACGAGACACAGGTGAAAACTAATCAGTGTGGAACAGCATTAAAAGTGGCAGGAAATACAACAAAGGAGACAAGTAAAGATACACAAGACATCCTAGGAGAGACCCTTTGAGCATAAAACACAAGAAGGAAAAACCATCACAGTCCATAGTGTTCCAACATAATGTAGAATCTTCCTAGCACTGATGTTTGTATGCAGTCTGAAGATATTATGAGAGCATCAAACGTTTAGCAGACATGTGATGAAAGTTGACAGCTTTACATTCTCATTAACCATTTATACTGAAGTAATGAAAATAAAAAATCTTGTTTTCTGAATGGTTGTGGTTGCATCAAGAATGTTTTGCATATCAACATATTTCTGCTCCCACTTTTTCAAGAAAATGGTCATCATTTTTCCAAGAATGTGTGGGGGAGGGGTAACACACAGCGAAGAAGTACTTAATTCATTCACCATGACCTGGAAAACACTAAAGACATAGTGAAATGACCAAACCATCAAGAAGAATGAAGACTGGTGGCACAAGGACAAGAGCACAACAGCTGACCTGCTTAGATGTCTGAAAAGAGGATGAGATGTGATGGAGGGTCAGTGCTCTCTTATTGTTGATGGTACTCATTGTCATCCATCCTTTTGTTTAACTCCATGAATGCATGAAGTTTGCGTTAAAGGGGAGCATGAAAGTTGGCAAGAGTTAATGTCTGTCAAAGCACAAAAGAAGATGACATTACCAGTCCATCAAGGTCAAGGCTGATGGTGGGGGGGGGGGGGGGGGGGGTCTGAGGGGGTTGGGGCGATCTGCAACCAGAGATTCACAAGACAGGATGCACATTGACAATGGCCACAATGGGACTGTGGGACAGTGTGTCAGTCAGGGCCGCTCTCAGGAGGGTAGACCCCTCTATGTTAACATCTGTTCCACGAGCACAACATAATCCCCTTGTACTTAAAATTCATAGTTTCCTCCTTCTGCACAAGCAAACATCCACTCACTTACAGGGTTTGTTTTAACAGTCAGTTGTTTAATTTGGGCTGCAAATCTCTGGGTTTTGTCTTCATTTTCATTTAATAAATGACTTTTATGTTTACATCTTCATAGAGAATAAAAATCTATATTAACATCTACACATTGGGTTAATAAAATGTAAGGTTATTTTTCTGTACTTATATGATTGTTTTATATAAATCGTTCCTATAACACTACGTGTTTCATTCTGTAAATCGCCAAATAATGCAGCGCTGTTCGATATCATAATGAGAGTATAGCTTATATGAAGTGTCATCAGAACAATAGCTAGTGGGCTAATCTCAAATGGGAGCTGGGGCTACAGAGAGATTGTGTGTGTGTGTGTGTGTGTGTGTGTTTGGGGTACTTGGTGCACATGGCACTGGGGTGAGCCTAATCACAGGCTCGCAGAAATCCTCACAAATGTGGAGGGGGATGGAAGCTGTCCCTGGGGTGACTCATTTAGACTTTGAAGAAAGTATTTTGTTCCAGTAACACACCCATCCCTCATGAAAACTCATCTGTGTGTGCGCAGGTGTTCTCTCCTCGGTGTGTATGCACAGCTGAGATAGCTGAGGAAACATCACCTGTAGCTGCCCTGACATTAGGTTCAACCGGTTTATAATAATAAACTGATAGTTTCAATTCCTCTCCCATTTCCTTGCTGCTGCAGTTTCTGGAGGATTACAGCTTTTCCATTGTTCAGTTCTGCCATGAAGCACAACAGTGTGGCACTCCTTCCTTCCCTTTATAGTGCAGTCACTGGAAAATCTCCAATGTGTCCTAAAATTCATGTGATGTTGTAACAAACCTGAAAACCTGCTCTTGGTAACTCAGAGACAGAGGTTTTTCTTTTCTAGTGTTTACATTATTTTATCGGGAGAGACGTGTTTCCATGTAGCTCTGTTTATCGGTTATCAAAGTTTTTGGCTGAAAACACAACTGCTGCTGGAAATGACAGATGAGAGTAATGTAGGGAATTAAACTCAAAGAATGACTCTAAAATGCTCTTGCAGAGTTGTGGCCAATTATCTGTGGGTTTGTCCTTTACATTACACACAGTATATTGATCCATTACTAATATAAAAATATTGATTAGCTGCATACTTTATGTAAATCAGAGGTTATATGGCTGATAGTGTGTCAATTCCACCACCAAACCATTCTCAAAGTGCTATCTAATACATTCAGTCATCGGGTAACACAAAAGAATATGATACACAACTAGTTTCCCAGCCAGCTGCTCTATTTTACAGTGCACTTGTAATAATTCACGCAGAGCAGCAGTATATGCAGATGGATAAAGTGTAATTGTAGTCTGCACAGCATTTCCTGTCCATGTGGGCCAAAATTGCTCGTTGCAAATGTTCTACTTTTAAAATATGAATCTTAAAATATGACAAACATAAACTGATACACTGGAGCTCTATAAAAAGTCTACCTTAGACAGTGCGTTTAAATCTATTTTCATTGTGAAGTCATGTCCTCTGTCAGTGGCGTGTTTATGCAGCAGAGGGCGCTCCTCCATCGGCCAACAGCCGTGCTGAGGCACAGCAGGGAAATTCATCTGTCCCATCCCGACTATGTGGGAAGGTGGTGGATAGGAGGAGGAGGAGGCGGAGGCGGGGAGTGTGAATGGATGACTGTGTGGAGTGTGAGAGACAAGGTTATTCCTGGCGAACGGACAGCAGCTTCACTTTCCGACTTTAAAACAAACAAACAAACAAACAAAAACGATTCTTTGCGATCTGTACAGAACCCGGTCAACAGATCTCTTTATTGTGAAAGTCTCGTGTTTGAGGGGAACTGTGATGTATGTGGGAGTGACTGGTGCCGGCGGCTGAGGGCGCCCAAAGGCGCGCAGACAATAAAGGAGCTGATCCAATCACAACAAAAGACATAAGGTGAGAAACGTTCCGCTGTCATACAATCAAACACTCGCAGCTCGTTTGGCATTTACTTTGACCCTACGACGAGATCCGGTTGTGTGATCACCATCTGGTTTGTTATCTTATATTTAATCACTTTGCGCCTGTTTTGGCACTTTGAAAACGTGTCTGCGTTATTTGTAGCGCGCAAACGCTCCTTTGTGCACTAGAACATGTGCTTATCTTCATTACATCATTCCAAACAGGGCCCACTGCTCTCAGGTGAACTGGTATTTTTACCTGCTTGATTTCTGCTGGCTGTCAGCTGGTGGTGAACTGTTGACATGTCAACATGAGTGCTTTGCTGCTCAGAATCTTGTATTGGAGTTTGGTTATTTTGACAGGATGTTATGGACACTACAGTGCTACCTGTGATGGGATGTGGGAGAAAGATAACAAGGTAAAATTTCTGCTGCTTTTATTGAAGTGAAACGAATTCTCTTTTGGCTCTGTGTGAATATCCTGTTTCCTAGACCAAACAAACAATGGAGAGGCAAGCATATGATATCCTGTGAGGGTCTTGTGTCACCTCAGACCATGAAAAATAGGAGGTGTGGTGCTGGTGGGTTAAAAACAGGGATGAATACTTTCATACAGAGCTCAAAAATATGATAGCCACATAAACGTGTCATCTTCATTTGTTGTGACACACGGCAGGCCTGGTATGAGGAAAAACCAGTGACATGAGGCTTATGATCCAGAACAAAGGCGCAGGACTGGTTTGGTATAGGTGACTTTATTGAATTTGTTTGTCATGAGCAACATGTGTTGTCTGTCTTTCTGAGTACACACACACACACACACACACACACACACAAAAAAACAAAGTGCAAAGGCAGTGCTGCTTTGTGCTGACTAGTCTGGGATGTTCAGCTGCTTTTAATGGGGTCAGCGCTTTCAGATTCAATAAAGCTATTAACTGCCACAGAATATTCCAACGCCACTGCTCAGCCTGGGACAGATGGGTTATTTGACAATCAGTGTCCATTAACAACCTAACCCATACAAGGCGGCCTCTGTGAGGGTAAACAAGATTCAACACCACATCCAGTCAACACGGACAGTGTGACCTGGGCTGATGTGTTCTCACCTCTCCTCACAGTCAACAGTTTGTCTTAAAAGTTGTTCATCAGCACTTTTCATTTTCTTTCCCACGCATCTTTATCCTAACTCTCTTCAGATTTGAATAAGAGCACTTGTTAGTTAGGCTATGTGATACTGTTGTCATGCAGGTTCACAGTTCAACACTTCCACCTGACTGGTTCTGATAAGAGAAGCTAAATCAGCCAATCACACTTCTTTATGTGCAGTTAACAGTGTGAGTTAGCTGCAACATACATGCATACTTAACACATACATACTTAGGCTATATATTAAAAAAAAAAAAAAAAATCAGAAAAATCCATAAAGAAATACAAAGGACAGATAAAAATGAATAATGTTGAACAAAGTTGAAGCAGCAGAGGACAGGAAATCCTGACTTTTAGCTTCCTATTGTATGCCTTCATGACATCATGCTGGCACACTCTCTCCAAGAGACCAATGAAATAAATGACAGTTTAACTGACAGGTTGATTTACAAAATTGGTTGAGTTCTGCTCTCAAATTGAGCTGTATGAACTGCTGCTAGATACTAATTTACTGTTACTAAACATTAGTTTAGTATTTAGCTACAATGCTAAGCTATTATAACAGTAACACAAGTGAAAATGAAGTCAAGTGAAAATGTGTTATGAGTAGTGAGTTATACAGTAAAAGTTAATCTGAATTTGCTAATGCTAGCTAACATTAGCCAATTGCAAGCCGCTGGTCATACTGGACCAAATAGGGTTAGGTTAGAGTCTGTAGCAGCAAAACTCAAACAAAAAGAAGTCAACTCTCATTTCCTCTGACAGGCGTACATAGAGTACTTAGTTGTTTTTGCTTCTTGGAAAACATGGATATCATGGATTGGCACTTCAATATACATAAACAGGCTAGCTGCTTGAGGCTCAATTCAGGTCAGGCCCTGACTGTTTTCTAGTTAATGTGTTTGTGGGTCAACGGTAATCTATAGGCTTAGCAGAGGAAATCAATTCGGATCCCCACTACAGAGGGAACATCTGTGTGAAGAGGCTGTTGGTTGTTGAGTATATTCGGTAAAAAGATTTAGTTCATCATAAATGTCTCCTATGTTTGCTGTAAATGTCCCTTGTCACATAATACCTGCAAACATGTTTACAATCGAAAAGTTGTGTTAACAGGAATTGAAACCTCATTGGCTAAGGAACCAGCTTCTGCAGTGTACAGACGCTACATCTCTTTTCCTTGTTTCATGTCTGCTTTGTCCCGTCAGACAGGACATCCTTAGTAAAACAAAGAGTCTGGCCCCCAGTTTCTCGTGCAAAACACAGACATTAGAAAACCCTGCAGTCATTGTGTGTGTTTTGCACTTACGATTCTTGTATACCACGTGCAGGGAGTTTTATGAGACAAAAAGTAATGTTGTCCTTTTTGCTCTGATTTGAGGGATTTGGTCCTTTGTGTGGCTGTAGTGACTAATGATGTCCATGGTTAGTTTCTGTATTTATTTCCCTTCAGAATAGCAGAAAACACCAGCATCAGCCCTGGAGAGTGCTCTCAGCTGGTTGGTACCCTCTGGGAGGTGGTTTCCATATCATTTAAAATGAAAGAGACTTAGCATTAAAACAAGCTACAATCTGTTTAAGGACAGACACTTGCCAGTTTGCATGGACAAATTCCCAACAAAAATGCAGCGCTGAAACCAATGTCCTTATGAATTATTAAGAATGGACAAGGATGATTTATAGGTTATCCATGTATCAGTGTTATTGACCCAGGCACCCTAGAGTAAAAGCCTCCTGTCCTGAGTGGGAATGTTAGTGGGAGATTAATCACAATTCCAACAGTGCATGTGCCAGTACAACAACTCCACAAATTAGGTGAAGTGCATTAGGTTGGCGATATCAATATTTACTCACAAAAAGCCAGATCTTTATTTGTGGCCAAGATGTTAATATGTCATGTTCAGTTTTAATGGCTAGATAACATCTTTCTATATTCAGTTCATTGACATAAAAACATTGGAGAGCAGTTAAAGCCAAAAATACCATAATCTCAATGAAGTATGAAAATTCAAATGCAGCTGCTTATATGGCAATACCAAGAATAACACTCAAGTCTTTCAACATTTCTAAGCAGAAGATGGTAAAATCATTGTTTATAAATTGTTTATTTGAAGGCATTTAAGCTTGTGGCATCAACTTACAGAGCTAAAGTGAGACGAGAACTTCCAGCTTCTGTTTTGTGAAGAAAACTTGTTTTATTGTTATGAAGCGGTCAAGTTCCCACACACCAAAGACCACTGCAGGTTAAAGGTCATGTTTTTGAGGTTACAGTGAAAAAGTTGGCAAGAGGAAAGGGTTGATGGTTATCATCGATAGCAACTATATCTCAGAAAAGAGAGCTGCAACGATTAGTCAATCAGTTAAATTTACTCTCAAATATTTTATTATTAATATTTTATACTTTATTTATTTTTGTATAAAAATGTCCATATTCTCTGATGTCAGTTTCTTAAACAAAAATATTTTATTCAAGTTATACTATGTTGATGCATATAATGTTCTTGACAACGTATTTCATTTGTTTGTTTTCCTAAAATATCTCACCTTTCCAATACAATATACTAGTGGCTAAGTATTATTCAACTTTTATGGTTATGTTTAGGAAAAGCTTGTGTTTTTGGTTGAAAACAGAAAAAAAGTCCAGAGGACCCGAGGCAAAAAGACAGGATGTGTTTAACCAAAAGCATGATATTTCCCTGAACAATACAGAGCTTTTGTTGCCTAAACCTACCACATGAGACACAGAATGCAAACTCCAGTGTCAGCGTGCTGGGCTTTGTACACCCACCATCCACACACCAACCGCTGACCTACGAATTCTGTTTGGTACATGTAGGGTCATTTACAAGAGAGAAAAGCTGGTATTAGAAGTGAGACAGAACTGAACAAATATAGAAATACATTTATAAGGTATACAAAAGAAGAAATGTCACAGGAGCTGTAGTTTTTTTGAATGCTAACAAATTTTGGTAGTAGATACAGATTCATGTTAGAACATGGACAGTAAAGCAGAGGAACACATTTCAACTTTTCAAAAGACAGGTGAAAGAACGTGGTGAACGTGGAAAGAATGTGTGACTTAAGCTCTGTACCACAAGCCAGAAATAAGTGGTTATTACAACAAATTAAACTGTGTTCAGACAATGTGTCACATTAAAGTGTTTTTATTAGTTTGGAACACACGCTCAAAGGTGGGGTGAAAGCTTTTTACCTCGATAATGATTTTTAAAAATCTGTGAGGACAGCACATGTTGAGAAGAAGAGACGTTCAGCCACTGCTCTGTCTCGCCTCCACACACCTGAACCCAGCTGCATGAAGTGGATGTTGGGGTGAGCTGTTTGATGTCTGAGTCTTGTCTGTTTAGTATTAAGCCAGCATCTAAACAATTCAAGTCAAGAAAGTATTTAGGAATTGAATTGATTGAGTGCAACATCGATAAATGCTTATGAGGAGAGGCTGAGGTACCATTTTATCCCTATCTGTACGACATCACTTGCTGGGCAGTGTGGGCCATTTGAAGCAGGATCGAACACTTTATTTAAGACACAGGCCGACAGGTTGTACAACCCAGCACTGAACATTTAAACCTGTTATGTGTTTTCACCTGCAAACTTACAGAACGTGAAGGTACATGGAATGATTTTTGAGTCCCTCCTGATCAGAAAACTGTGTGCTGCTGCAGGTGAGATGTAGATCTGCTACCAGATCCAAGCAGGGAATCACCTTCCTCCTGGTGGGTTCATCCACAACTCCTGCAGTGAGGTAGCTCAACCAACAGATAGGCGTTACACACCAGAGCAGAATATCCCTCTTTTTTTGTGTCCTCCTCCTCCTCCTCCTCCTCCTCCTCCTCCTCCTCCTCCTCCCCTCCTCCTCATCCTCGCGTGTCTCTCAGCCTGGACAAAATTGCTGTGAGGCAGGAAATGAAATAAGAACAAAGCAAAGCCCTTCACTAACCTTTTTCTCTCTGCCTGCGCTGCTGCTCGCTCGCTCGCGAGGTTTTGGAAAAAGGAAGGGTGGTCTTTCCTGTACTATGCTGCTTGTGTGCCTTCCATCCATCCATCCATCAATCCTGCTCTTGTGATTGCTCTCCTTTTTCTCCTATTTTCCTCTTAACACAGTCTACACAGATCACATGCACTCGCACACACACACACACACACACACCAGCAACAAATAAGAGGTGTTGATGTTGAGGGGATGGAAAGTCTCGAAGATAATGATCCATAATCAGATTCCCTACACTGCAAGTGTGTAAGGTAAAGGAGGGGTGGCTTTGAAAGGCCTGTGCTGCTATTATTACCCTCTCAGGCGCAAATAGAGAGGTACATGGTGTTGAGTCTGGAAAAAAAATCAGCCGTGCTCAGACAGTAGATGTACCCGCAGCTTTATATCCTTAGTGGATCGATAGCGCCAACGCTTAAAACCCCATATGAGTGTTTCAAGCACGCTTAGTGCCAGAAGGGGATGGAGGCATGGTAAGACGAACCACTGAGACTTCAGAATTTACAACCCCCAGCCAAAGTAATTTCCTGCTGAGTTGGTGTGCTAGATTTGTCTTTTTCAAACCTTGCCTCAATGAGTTAATTTTTGTCTGGGTTGGATGTGTCAGTGGGTTTATAGTGCGGTGTCATTAGGTGCAGTGTGGTGGACACAGAAAAGAAAGCCGTAGAAAGGTGCTCACCCACTAGAGCTTAGCATTCATCATTAATTGAGTGATATGTGAGCCTCCTTTACTGCTTTAACGCTGAAAGCAACACCTCCTGCCTGACCGACATCACACATACACACTATATGTCAGACGCTCTCCAACCTCTCCTGCAGTTTATAAAGAAAGAATATCCAGCTGCAGTCACCTTCAGCAGCACTGCAGCTTGGGATGAGGAGGAGGGGAGAAGCAGGGAAGGAGGGAAGTCATTATCACTGCCCCGTGTGGACCAAACCGGCACCCTGCTGTCCACTCAGACAGTCACTCTAAGCTCTGTGACAGTGGCAGTAGGTTGTGGGAGAAAGACTGCATGTTAGCAGTAACATGAGGACATAGGTGCGTGATACAATGACAAGGAAACGTGTCTTGATCTCGAGGTCTTTTCAAGGTTGCATTGTGCTGCTAAGAGGTTTTGCTTTCCTGTTGAAACATATGGGTTATCCTATAATGCAGTGAGTGTGTGTGTATAACTCACCTACTGTACTGCACTCTATTGTAACAATAGGCCACACACACACAGCTGGGATTTCGGATCACTGCTTACAGAGTGTGCCCTCTCAGGACTACTGAAGGTGTCCTCAGCAACATTGGCTCATTTGTAGTCATAGTCGGCTTCAATAGGCAGAAATAAAGTGATGGTGAGGACAGCATTTGGGTGATACTATGGACTGGACTCTGATAGAAAGCTGATATGGAGGGAGGGCATAGTTGTAACAGGTGTCAAGCACACTGGGAGGAAAGATAATACCATGTCCCCAGGGTAGGGCAGTGGCTGGTTAGGTGGGAAATGAATGGTGGTGTTAGAATGTGCAAATATATTTATTCATGTCTTCCCAGACCAGACTGGGTTTGGAAATGTTTTCTGATAGCATTATGGAGTGATTAGTTCATTAATTGATGAGTAAATTGCATAAAATTATATCAGATTTGGATTATCATGTCACTTTTTCGATATATATATATATATATATATATATATATATATATATATATATATATATATATATATATATATGTATATATATGTATGTATATATATATATGTATATATATATATATATATATGTATATATATATATGTTATATATATATATATATGTATATATATATATAATCAAATGATGAATGTACTTGACTGTACTTGTATGTATTTATGTACTTGTATGTATGTATAATGTACTTGTACTTGACACATTGTTAAATGGTTGCATGAAGAAAAAGAATAAATCCCACTTTCCTTTTTAAAATCTAATACACTGCGTAGCCATAGTCAAATCACAAATCCCAATAATAATTTAGAGGGATTCAGGCTATTGCAGAAATCTTTTATTTTAGTCACTATGTAAATGCCTAACTGGATGAAACTCAAACTGATATGAAGCCAGCTGAAGCAGTTAGGCCTTTTTTGCTGTGCTGACATTTTGTGGCACGTCCCTTGAATAGCAAAGACCGCTCTGTAATTTATTTAACTGTCCAGATGACTGATCATCTGTGAGAATGGCTAAAATGAAATTACTGGCATCCCTTGATAATACTGATTCTGTCCAGACACGGCTTTTACAGTGCAAGTGGGTAACAATGATCTGCATACAGACAGTTTCAAAATAGTGGTTATAAAGAGCATCAGTAATTAGACAAGGCGAGCAGAGAATTAAATCAAAAATTTAACTTTCAGGAGATAGTTTTTTTTAAATATTGTTCACACCATGCACATCATAGTAACTTCAACTGTTAATGAACAGTTATTTACACATCCAGTTGACACAAACATTTATGTTCATTTGCGGTTGTGTAACCAGCTGATGATGTACGATATTCACTCTGCTTTCAGCTCTGTTTTGGTCTCCACCAACTCCTTATAAAATATTGGCTCTCCTGCTGCTACATAAGTTGTCCTCTGTAGCTGCTAACTTTAATATATATCAGTTATTTTGCTAAACTGCTGCCTGCTCCCAGTTCAAATGAAGATGGTTAAAGTTGCATGTCTTAAAACCACAACAGTAATCTGAAAAGTTCTAAAATGCTTTGTAGGGTTGAGAGGGTGCAGAGTCTGGTGACAATTCTCTGTGGGTTTGTTTTGAGCGATGCTTTTATATTACACATATAAACCATATAAAAATACTGATTAGTACAACTTTAACTTTTAAATCACCAGATCTGGCTGTGTCTCATCCTTCCTTCTTTTGTCGGACCTTTGCCTATGTTCTGCCTGTTCAGTGGCTTTGTTGGTTGAGGTCAGCAACAGCAACTCTTCCTCTGAGAATATTTATACAGTATTAAAACTTAACATGTTCACAGGTGGTATCTTTTCTATCCAATTTAATATTAAAAAAGCAGTGAGGCATGTTTTCCATCTGCAGTGTAGCAGCTGTTTCAGAATATGCAACAATGTAGTAACGGTAAAAGTATTGAATTAGGTGGTCTAGCAGCAGTAAAGCAGGAACAGATGTCCTGTTTTGAGGCTCTTTGCTTTATAAACTCTAACTACTGATAAAATCCCCATTTGACTCCAAGTGAACTCACCCTCTCTTCAAATCATGGCACCTCTCAAAATCGCTCTGACAGAGCTGGAACCTTTGAGAGCTTTCATCCTGCAGAGAGCTTTTGTATTTATACACCAGGACAAAAATAGAGGTTTTCTGCCATATTGGTGGCTTAATGCTGACAGCTTTTACGCCTTTTTAGTTTAAAGTGGTGTCTGCTTGTGGCCACACAGGTTCTGCAGCATGTCTGTACAGCAGAATCAGGCTTTCCACATACAGTATTTGGATCAGTCGTGATTGCTCAGACATCTGCCCAGATAAGGCCATGTATCAGATCTGATTATCTAGTTGTTAAATTGGATTGAGAGTGATAAGCCAGAGGGTCTCATTACTGTACATCATCTAAATGCAGATAACATCTGTGAGGACTGCTAATTGCAGATTGCAGCTGCAAAATGGATTTAGACACTCAAGTGTGTCTATATAGTATGTAAATGTTTTGGCTTATTTGAAGGGAGCTATAATCCTCACAGGCAGTGGCTCACGACTCTGCATGTGTTAAGGGCAGAATGTCTAATGCCAGGTTAAAGCAGGCTAATATAAATTATTGGTGTTTTACAGTTTTTTTCCAGTTCTAAAAAAAAAAAAAAAAAAAAAAAAAACAAGAGCCTATACCCATCTCAGAATCATAAAGGTGCACCATCCACAAGTACTTCTTTATAGTACAGAAAAACAAGGAATATGAGTGTGACTCTATAGGGACAGCACTGTCATTTTGTCCAGACTGAAATATCTCAACAACTTTTGGAAAGATTGCTATGAAATCTGTTTCTGACATTTATTTCCCCAGTCAGGATGAACTGTAATAACTTCACATCGTCGGGTCAGTGAGCCTTCCCTGTTAGCATGCTAACATGCTAAAAAAGATGTTGACCATCACATACAATATACTCGCTAAAAATCAGCTTGTTGTCACCGTGACCGTTAGCATGCCCCACACACGTTTCACAATTAAAAACATAAACTTTCATAAAATTTAAACAATTTGAAACAATGTTTATGTCAATGTTTTATGTTTTAAAAACAATTTTAAAAACATAAACATTATGTTAATGTTTACCTGTTAAGTCAGATATATACTGTCTATATCTGTAGTCAGGGCAGGCCAATAAAAGTGAGATTCTGATTATGGATGGAAATTGAACAGATGATAGTTTTTAATTTCATCTCATTCTCCTACAAAGGTTGTACTTTGTGCTGCATTTACAGTCTATTTTCCAAGATAGTTCTGCCTGAAAAGATAAAATTGTTGTTATTCACAGTAAACTATGAGTGATTCGTGACACATCACTTATAGAAGTCTTAGAACATTAACATGGGAATGCTTTTTTAAATATCTCTTATTTAGCTCTCTTATCTCAGTTTTAAGTCTGAAATCTAAAACCATATCTATTGTGTCTTTCAGAGGTGATATCAGTTTAATACACATTCAGAAGACAAACAGTTTAAATGATTCAGTCTTTTTTTTCCCTCCCTGCAATAATCTCACCCTGTTCATCGCCTCAAGGCTCATTAGAGCGATCACTGATGGCGTCTTGTCCCCTCCCCCTCCTCTCCTTCATCTCTCTTGCTTTCTCTTTGTTTCATTTGGACGCCTGTGGAGATGTCAACACTGGCCATTCATATTTTCCATCACTTGGCTATGATATTGAAAGCTACAGACATAGACCCTTTATGCTCCCTCTAAGAAATGTCTGGGCAAATTTGGGCACCCACAGTCCCTCGGGGCAACATTTTGTCGTGGCAGAGAGTGTGTGGCTGCTGCTGACTGACTGACACCGTGGCCTCTGCTCCCCACACGCTTCCCCCTCTGACCTCCTCCTCTTCGTGGCATCTGGTTTATACACGCACATGCGTTTGTCACGGCCTGTGGCCTCCAGCACGCCCCTGAGCGCCGTCCAGTACAGCGAGAGGATGTGGCCCCAAATCCCCAGACCCAACTGACAAGCCGATAGGTGGATGGTTGTAGCCTAGAGCCCCCAGAGCCCTTGCCTCTATCCCTGCCTTCTTTTCTTTTTTCTACCCCCTGCATGGCCACACAAAGCTGGGCTTGACTGTACTGCCTAAACACACACACAAAAAGCTTTTCTGTCTCGCCATTCATTTGCCAAATGGAGCTTTATCACATGGTGTTAATTGGCTGTAATTAAGATGTCTTGTGGTTTTTTAAACAGATGCAGTGACGGTTTCTGTCGAGATCTATAATGGCAGTCTCTCACTTACTGGCAAATCTGAAGGCCTTAGGCTAGACGCATTTTAAAATTTGTAGTTCCTTTTGTGTTGATTTAATGCTGTCAAAGAGTCTTAGAGAGAATACATGATAGCAAAAACAGACTGAAGGCATGCTATTTTATCTTCTAGATAATCACACATGAGGCCTGCAGCAGCAAAGCCCATTAAAAGGTGGGGCATGCTCTATGCATGACCAGAGATGGCCCTCTTACATGTTTTATGAACTTAATCTATTCATGTATGATGTATGACTACAAATCATCCCCCTATCCAGTATCATGATTTCTGACAGCTGTGTCCACCTGCTCCACTTCCAACCACAAACGACAGTCAGGAAGCTTGACAGGCGTGCAGCCGGGGTCCTGTGAGGCAAGGACATTATAACTGGGAGTGTTACAATCTTGCATGCGTGTGTGTGTGTGTTATGCAGTGTGTCAGGCATACTGCACAGAATGTCTTCCATTCAGCGTGTCAGCTGCGGTCTCAGTATGTGGCATGGCTCGTCAGCTGTAGGCCCGTGCGGATGACAGCTGTTTCCCTGCCCTGCTCGGGCTCTGTTACGTTCACTCTGAGGCCTTCCCCTTTTAGATAATTAATCTACCACTTACTGTACAGGGTAATTGCCTTCCCATGTTGAAATGAGCCCAGGGACAGAGAACTGTGATGATCTTGGCAGCACGGCTGCCCCTGTCATGCCCTGCCTTGTATTCTCAACAGATTCAGGCCTATTAATACCAAACTTCTGGGACTGAGAGACCTGCCTGTCTCTATTCTTATTAAACTTTCAATCCAGGCATCACAAGTGAAATGAGGCCCATATATTAGCTGAAGGGGCATGACATTGGCTTAAAGATAATAAGAAAACCCTCCAGACAGCATCATTTCCCAAATAATTTCCAGCACTAAATGTATTTCCCCTCTTTGTCCCCAGGGGTTGTGTAAGCCACTCAATTTCCCCATCTGCTGGCTATAAAGGGGCATAGCAGCGTGAACACTTAAGTATGTCAGCCACCACTGCACTTCCACAACAACCGATTGTACTCCGCCTGAGGGGGGGAGAGTATTACAACAGCTTGAAAAGAACAAACCTTTAAGTGAGAACAGTCTCATATGCAGCACATGACTTAGTGTATTGAAATGGAGTGACACTAAGAGTGACATCAGAGAGCGTGACGGACCATGGTGTGAGGTCATGGTGTTTAATAAGACCGTGGTGCCAGGCTGGAGACAGGGAGAGGTGGACACTGGCATGTTTACTGAGTTACATAGGCAGTGAATGTTGCCTGTAAAAAGATATTATTCAGAAGGACACTTTAGTCCCAAAAAAATATCTCATATACTCCAAAAATGTTGCAGCTTGTTTGGCTTCAGAGCTTGAGTGTTTCAGACAGAACCTTACGCGATCATTCCGAGGTTATTACGTTAATTATTAAATACACAAAGTTTAAAGCTGCTATCTTCATATTTTAAACAATGAGTTAAATGTCTTATGTGAAAAGTGTTTAGTACATAGGAGTATTTTAGCATCTTTTAGCCTATTGTTTTGGTTTAAAGGCCTGCATAGTTAAGATGCAGCAACAAAGCTCCTTTTAAGCAAAAAAAAAAAATCCATCTGACCCACTGTAGGCTACGCTATCTACACAGACAAACAAAGTTTGTGACTAGCTTGTAAACAGAGTCGAGCATTCAGCAAAGGAGAATAAATATTACTCTTATTTTCATCAGCCAGAAATAAGATTCAGTATTTCTGCTGGATAATCTTTACTGTTATGGTTCACTGTCACCACTCTAATTAAGTCTGCATATTCGACCACTCCAAATAAATGCTAATGTGTGGTACCATACTTTAATATGTCCGATTTTTTTCTTCCACTGCCCCCAAGTGGCCAAAAACAGTTAATGAAGGTTTGATGAGCAGATATTCATACACAATAAATATATAGCCTACATGTATTATTAGTAAAATATGAGTGCTGAGGCATGAGCACTTGTGGACAGACCACTTGAGGATCAGATAAAACTGCTTATTGTACATCGCTCAGAGTTACAGTAGCAGACAGTAATTCCCACTCTCCCCTGGGATGCCCTCTCTGAGTGTAGACTCCCGCACATTGATTCTAGCTGAGGCTGTTGCCCCTTTTTACATCTTGACCCCACCAAAAACCCTGGTACAGAGCGTGGAAATCAGATGGGATTATCTGCTGCCTGCAGGCGTTTGGCATATGTGTGAATGTGTGTGTTCACAAGAAGCGTTCGTGGCTCAGGGGACAATGCCTACATGCCCTTACATTAAAATAGAACCACTCTTTATATTTCTTTTGTCTGACAGCGCATAGGCTATGTGTAAGTCATTTTCTGTATTTTAGTCTTAAAATCTTACTTTTAATTGAATTGTTAATTAATATATTTCTTGATTCTGCAAGAGTGATGAAGTGCATTGTTGGCAGACATTTTTAAGCATTTTTTGTGAGCTTATCTCGGAAATACCATGCTGTCAGATGTATCAGAATCCTTGTATTTATTAACATGTGGACCAGAACACGCTGCTCTGATTTACACATATGGCGATCATGTGTGTGATCAACAGCGGCTTGTGTCCACCATATGTTTAGCTGTCTCGGCCACTGTCGCTTCAGGCAGCTGTGGCCCTGTGTATTTATCTGTGTTTATCACAGTTAGCTGGTTGCGGTGCGTCTATACCTTCAGAACAGGACTGATGGTGAGTCCTGCCATCTAGAAATAGATCCATCCAGTTGCACTTGCAGTGATGGATTACAGCGTCAAGAGTGTTTAATCCTGTTAGTGTATTTTTTACACTACAAAAAGGCTTTAAATGACTGGAAAGGAATGAAATTGTTTCCCTGTGGTTTAGTAGCAGTGCTTTTGCTGTGTCAGTTTCCCTGTTTAGGTTCAGTATTAGCATCCATGTCATGCCCTGTCAATTGCTCTGTACAGTGTTAGCATTAAAATCACAGGTAATGACTGTGCAGACTCAGTTTAATATGTACCGTCTGAATGACATTGGCTTTGTGTTTTTTCTGGGACAATTTCTTGGCCTAGAGCAGTTACCTCTTGGAGTCTCTGCTAGTTGCATGGCAACCTCACCATGAGACTCCAAGTTAATGCACAACATATATTAACTATATTAAGTAACTAGTTAGCTAGTGGTGCGAGTAGGGGATTTTTTTTAATAGAGCCTAGCTGTTTCCACCTGTTTCCATTCTTACGCTAAGCTAAGCTAACTGACTCCTGGTTCTATATTTAACACGAGCACGGTTTCAATGCGCAACAATTTCCCTCGGGATAATTAAAGCTTCTTGAATCTTGAATCTCATCTAACTCTTTGGCAAGAAAACGAAAAAGCATATTGAACACTTTTTGAGAGTACAGTACAGTGCATGGATTCTTTGGTGTCTGGATGACAATTCATTCATGTTTTTCTTTGGGCATTGTTCATAATTCCATATTTTATAAACGGCAAATGTCACAGCTGCATGCTACCGCTCGGTGTAGCCAGTTCACTGCCTCCATAGGCGTGGTTATTGATCTGTTCATTTCCAGCATATATGCTTCACAGCAGATTTACACTTCCATGCTACACGTGCGCCCCACGGGTCAGCAGTGTAAACAGAAAAACAGATCACTTCCCAGGCTTGAGGTACTAGTCAGAGTTTGACTGAGCTAGCTGGGCAAAGGGTGCACATGCTTATAGTGTGTGCACCATTAGTTATTGATTTTTTGATTGACTGAGTGAGTGATTAAAGCTCAGTTTATCTCAGGGAGGCTGTTCAGAAATCCTGCAGACAAAAGGTCATGAAGATGAACAGAAAAACAGAACACCTCTTTGTATAGTGTTTGTCAGGTTTTCCCTACACCCAGTATAACAAACCATTTTCACATATATTTTGTTGAATAAATATGTCACACTCTCGACAGGGCGTGAGTTTCACAGCCATTACTCCTACACACTTGGAATGGGATGGTGAGATGAGGGTTATTCAGTTACAGTCTGAAACTTCACTGCTAGGTGTCAGTAAATCCTACACACTGAACCTTTAATACACCAATACACTACCATATCTAGCATCTCTCAACTTAGTTATGACAACTTGTAGAAAACTTGCATGGCAACTAGTCTTCTGCCTGAGTATTGCAGGAATTACCTTCATCACTGTCATCAGGGCTAGCGCTCCTAGCAATAGTTTAATGTGGAAGTGAGATGGAAAAGCCACCATGATGGAAAAAAAACACTGTATGGTTGAACCTTAAGTCTACATCCTTTCTGTGTGTTATTACTACAGATATAGAGGTCACAGTGTGCCTCTTCTGAGACAATTACGGTCATCAAGTTAAATAAAACAGCACCATGTTGACTGGGTTGACTTAAGTGTTTCGTGGAAACTGGGGTCACATAAACAAATGGCAGGATATTATTTCCAGACGAGCTGCAACACGCCTCTTCCACGTCTCTTCTTCTGCGTTGCTTTTTTCAGTATTCTCTGACCTGTTTATCTGAGTCAGGTGTACAGCTCGTGTTCGCTATTTGCTTATTAATTGCAGCTGTGCAAAGGAAGGCGTCTGCTTTGCGAGTCACAGTTTTCACATCAAAGCCTTTTTTAATGTTTTTTTCCCTGCAGTTTCACTTTTTAGTTTTGCCCAGTCAGTATACGATCCCTGCTGATCCAAACAGGACCAATTATTTTAAGTGTTCCTGCAGAACATAATGGGTGGAGAGATGTCTGGTCTCATCAGGAAATAGCTCCCAGACAAAGTGACCATTCCCACACCCATTTTCAGACAATAAAATCTAGATTCATGCTAAAATTAAACAATGAAATAAAAGATGAAGTCATTTGTTTCATGAATTTGAAAAGGAGCATATTTTGGTGCAGCCTCATTCTGTAATCTGGACGAGCAAAACAAAAGATTTTCACTATCATTTTACTGTGAGTCACTAAAGAAAGTATTTATGACTTTAGTGGTTGCGTGGCCAGCCGGAGTATGTTTCTGTGCGTGTTGTGTTTCTAAGTGTGTTTATGTGGAGGGGAGAAGGAGCCTCTGCAGCAGGGGCCTCGTGGTTCTGTCCTGCCCTCCCCTGTACTCTATGAGGCAGTGTTTTGGACCCGGGCCCAGGACCAAGCCTGAGGCACGCTGCTCCGCTCCAGCCTCTTCAGAGCGCCGACTCTCACTGACATTACATCAGCTGGGGAGACACAGTAGACTGTGTGTGTGTTTGTGTGTGTGTGTGCGTGCTGTAGTGTAGATGCTCCTTTCAGCTTGTTGCTGTGAAGCAAAACAAAGTGGCCTGCAGAGCCTTCTTTCCTCCTGGTACTGTGAGGCGTCATCAATAGAGGCAGAAACTCGGCCGTAGAGAGAAAAGGCAGCTAACCATGGCTGTACGCATCATACGTGGAATGGAAGACCTGGTGGCATCGGGCAGCCAGTTTGTCTGGAGCCTGGCACATCAGACCTTGAGGAGATGGTACAATCGTGGGCTGACGCCATGCAGACGCTTCCTAGAAGCCTGGTTGAGGATTGGAAAATGCTACCAGGTATGACAGCTCCCTGAGCTATGACAGCATAATTAATTTCTGTAAGGATAGTGTTTAAATATAGTTTTATTGATTGCCTTATTGACGGAATATGTGAATGATTACTGTGCCAGTGCCAGATGGATTTCTTTGATTACCCATTCAATTTTTATGGCTTACAGTACTTTTAATCTCCCCTCAACTTTCCCTCTGAGTAAAGTGAGTCAGTAGTTTTTCTCATCTGGCTCATTAGTGTATGCATGTGTTTATTTGTGTGCATGTGAGGAGGCACAGACTGCCTCTTGGTGAGTCACAAAGCCCTTTTTTTTTTTTTTTTAACAAGGGTCTCTCTCTCTCAGCACATATGGCAGTCGTTAGAAAGCAGCATGACCGGCCGTTTGATCTCACTGTCTGCTGAAGAGGAGAACTTTGAACAAGTTGTCTTTGAAATGCATTGTGGCTGGAACACCTGAACACAGCATGTGTTGTTAACACATCCTACTTGCATGTCTTCTGCATGTAAAAGTGTTCTGATTCTTTCCAGCATACAACCATGTGAAAGTTTGTGTTGTATGTCACCTTGGGACAGTTACCAGTTGCATCACAAATTCTGCTAGGTACAAAAAGCAAAAAAAAAAAATTTACAAGAAGCACACCTGAAACTCTTTAAATAGCTGGTTTCTTGCTTTCTCTGGCAGTTCTCAGAAATTACGTAGCACTGAGTATCAGATCCCTTTACCCTTTAAACCACACACAGGAATATTGTTTAATTTCACTTCAGAATTACATACACTGTGGTAGAAGAGCTGATGTTGTATTTGTTGAGTTGGAGCTAATTCGGTTATATAAAATGGTTTTATACTTTTAATTATTCTAAGCAACATTCGTCATTTTTAAACCAATTTCTGAAACATTTTTACAGCAATCATATGTTTTGTTTGTCAAATTTTATCCTGGAAAGGAACCTGTCACTTTAACTGTTAAATGTAGTGTTACTTTGTGTCATGTAGTGAAATAAAAAGCACAAAACCTCTCTGTGAAATACACAGTAGAATGAAGTATGAAGTAGTAGTATGAAGTTACTAAAATGAAAAAAATTAGTTATAAACAAGTATTTAAGTACAGCATTTGAGTAAAAGTAATAAATGAATTTTCACCTCTGCGGATACAATTTTTTAATGTCTAATCTCACCTTGTGGTTACCTACAAGAAACAGTTGAAGGTTTTGGGGTTGTGGAGTTGCAGGAGCTGCAGGAGCTGTGGTCAGAGCTGCAGGGTGGGCCCAGCTCAGCCTAAGCAGGTCAGTGTGTCTGGGGGTCATGTGAAGAGAACACCATCAGGGGCCCTCTGCCTATAATGACGGGTCTTCGGGGGGATGACCTCCCTGACACAGTGGTGACCTTTCTTTTTTTTTTTTTTATCTTTGGGGACCTTGCAGTGAAGCTTCGTGCCTCTCTTCAGCAAGAAGCTATGCCAGTGCTACTTTGTGAATACATTTGTGAATACTCTACAGTAGCTGCATATCAAGGGATACATTATATTTTTTACAGTGGGTGTTTTCAGTGGGTGATTAATTTAATGTTTGAAGCCCTTTAAAAGTGGAGTGTAGAGCATTATGATTAGGAAAAAAGATGAAACAAAAAGAAAAGGTGAAATTTAAATTGAATGGCTTGCTTTGAGCTTGAAATCACTTGACTGTCAACTGAAAGCCTTTGTGTATATCTCCATGTTTCGATGCCACTGCCCTTCAACAATGCAGCATTGATAGATGGGCCCTTGAAAAAATTGTGCCCTGGACAGTGACAGCAACTCATGAAGGGGTTACTATAGTGATTAATCCCAGTTTAAACAATGGAGTGTTGTAATTAACAACCACAATTATTTCCTCTATCAAGACAAGTCAAATGAGAGTGTCATTTTCACTGAGGTTCTCTTCAGTAGTTCTTGAATTTTCCTATTTTTGCCCCTTCTGGACCACTGAGATATGGAGCTTAAATGAAGGTCCTGCTGTGCAGCTCACATCAGACAGTAGTACGCGTGGGTATGGTGTCAAAGTTAGCGTGACTGCAAATGAAACCCTTCTGTTGAGGAGTACAACTTTACCCACAGAACCGTAAATCTCACTGAGGTTTAGGGCGTTGAAAAGCAACAAAGTGGAAAAGCAGCCTGTACAGTATAAAAGTGAAATGACAGCTCTGTTGCGGTGCAGAGAACAATATGTCCTGGTTGACTGAAGTTTAACACCACGCCAGGAGACCTCTCCCCCCGCCCTGGATGTCAACATGACCCTCACTTTCCACCACAGAGGCCAAGCAGTTGGATGCCACATGTTTTTCACTGAAGTCACAGAAATAAAAGGCGTCCAGGACACATTCCTGGGCAGCAAACAGCTTCTAGTCAACATACAGCCTGCCCAGTGTCACCGGAATCAAACCATAGTAAAAGCTGCTGCTGTTGCGTGAGATAATACAGAGGGCTCACAGAATGATGGAATAGGACAGCATCTTTTTATAAGATGGCAAAGAACCTTTTTCTTACTCTGCACTCATTTTACAACCACAAAAACATATGTTTTAATGTATTAAAGGAACTATGTGAAGCATTTTTTGGATTTTTCTGATGGAAGTTTTTGTTTGTAAAATTCGGCTCCTTTAGCCAACTGAAAGGTACTGTCATGCATTGCTGTTTGCCACAGTTTTGTTTTTGAGACAGCCACTAGGGGGTGCCAAAGTTGGAAATTTAAAAATTATATTATTTTTTTAAGTGGCTTTAATTATGTTGATTATACTGCATTCTTCTCTGCATTATACTACACCTTTTCAACCACAATTTACTTGACCGACAAAAGGGCAGCTTCTGTGAATGCAAAGGTGGCAAAAGTGGGTTCATCCTACAAGTCTCAGGTGTAAACTGTCCTGAACACAAGAAAAAAACAGTGTAAATAGTGTATACAGTGCCTCATTACTTCTAATATCCTACATGATTTATGATTATCCATACTGGAGTACTGAGATTATAGATTATACAGTATACACACCATGTCAAGGACTGAAACTATTTAAAGATATCAGAATATGAGGTTGAATGTTAACACCCTGATATATGGCTTGGCTAATATTAATCCCCACACAATAATATTTCTGCCACATGTTCCACAGTGAAATTGCAGTTTGCTGGCTGGAACATAATGAATCTCAAAGCCATTCATCTTAAACAATACAGGGGGGTTCAATTAAAGCATACACCAGGAGTTTATTGTGTCTTTTGGTTTTGTTTTTTAATGGCAGTCGAAAACGTGGGAAGTTCACATTTCAGGGAATTTTCTTCAGTCCAGTGTTGTTGGAGAGGAAGGATATGTGGGGGACGAGGAGGAGGGGATACAATAGCATGTGTGGACCAATAATGGCAAAAGAAACTCTGTTGTTTATGATTCACGGTGGATTTTTTTTTTCTTTTTTATGCCTTTAACAAATAAGGATGACGCTCTTGAAATGACTGTTTTTGGAGCGTGGTCCCATATGGACACTTGCCCAATGGCTCCTCTTACCTATTCATTCAAACAAAGACAAACGTGGCATTGAGGCACTGAGTCACTCTTCAATGAGAGAAAGAGAAGCAGCCATTTTATCCCCCAGGCTATAACAGTGGAAGCACATGTGGAGGTCGAGGTGAAGACACTGTGCCTTTACATTACTGTGTGGTCTTGCAGGAAGTGTCATGTCTCATGTTATCTGTCTTCCTCCAGATGACCGAGGGCCGTCTGTGCCAGGTTCACCTCCTGGATGACAGGAAGCTGGAGCTGCTGGTTCAGGTAGTGAACACTCACTGCTTACAAATTCTGCTGGCAAACAGTGATTGTTCTGATATCTGTAATATTTTATTAGACACATACTTACAAATGATCTTGACTAAACTCTGGTGTTTTACTCCAAACCTTCCAGCCCAAGCTGTTGTCCCGTGAGCTGTTAGATTTGGTGGCTTCACATTTTAACCTGAAGGAGAAAGAATACTTTGGATTATGTTTCATAGATGACACGTAAGTATATTTAATGTAACAGACAAAAATTACAATGTCCTAGTAGTGTGTGTGTGTGTGTGTGTGTGTGTGTGTGTGTGTGTGTGTGTTTCGATTTATTACATTTCATTTTAATTAAAGGGATTGGCTGATTTAGAACCGATCCTTGTATACACAAGCCTTAAGAGAGGGGTGGGGGTGGAGAAGAGTATAAATTAGCATAGCAGTATTCCAACATATGATTTATTCTCTTATCCCTGCGTAGTGGCCAGAATAACTGGCTCCAGCTGGATCGTAAAGTCCTTGATCATGACTTCTCCAAGACATCGGGGCCTTTGGAACTCAAATTCCTTGTGAGGTGAGTGCTCTTGTTGCAAAAGCTTGACAAACGTGTGCTTTAACAGATACGTCAGCATATACTGACAATTGAAGATCTCTATGTTTTACACATTAGACTAGGTTGTGAATAGATACAATCTGAAGCAAGTTGATGTGTTGAAAGCCTCCTGACCAGCAGGTGGCAGTGAGGGAACACAGTTTGAACATAATGGACTAATTCTGAGACAATGGCAAAATGCATTGCCAATATTTCAAGTGAACCTCACTGACCCCAAAAACTCTTTGCAGGTTTTATATAGAGAAGATCACCTTTTTGAAAGAGAACACAACGGTGGAGCTGTTCTTCCTGAATGCTAAGTCTCTGGTATTTAATGTAAGTGTTTCTAAAAACTTGTCTCATACGTTGCTTTTTGTGTTCAGTAAAGATTCAGTGAGCAGATGCCTAATCCAGCCATTGATCTCTCAACATCCGCAATGGTTTGTACTGTTTTAGATTTAATGCACCTACAACAGTATTCAGAAACTCTTCAAGCTCACAGACTGCTACATATTATTGAGATGTCAAGCAGTTACTCAGAATGCTGTGTTCACTAGCTGTTGGAGAGATTTACAGTTTTACAAAGTCGCTGCCATGCAAGTAATAAAAAAGATAAGATAGACCTCACTTGTCACGGCAGCTCATATACACAAAGATAATAATGATAATAAATTACTCACTTCAGCTAAGAAATATATAGAAAAGAGTCATGCATCTTTGTACTTTCTCTGAATTATTAGATTTTATTGTAAAATGACCATGTTGAAACAATAACCACCATATATGCTTATTAGTGTTATCTTAATAATAATAATAGACATCCATTCAAATGAACACATTCACTGTAGATTTGATGATACAACATTAAAATACAAAAGAACTGACCTGCAACATAAATGTTTTGACATCTAAAAAAACCAAATATATCATTAAAAAAACAAAAATAACTTAAACATTAACAATGGAGACAAATCTCTCATGGTATTTGTATAGACACTTATTCTCATATAGATAATCATGTATAAATAATGAATTTGCGGTAGCTAGATAGTTTATAATTAATAATTATTCTAAATATTTTTCCATTAATAAAGTTTGCCATAATACTTTTGGGCTTATAATACCAATTTTAAAGGAATAATTTGTAACTTTATGTTTAACACTGATATCTAGTGGTTAAAAGTAGATACTGCAGTCTAAATTCAAAATATTGGAGTCATCTCCCCCCATCCTCTCCTCCCCAGACTTGAGGCTCATGTGGGTTGCCATCTGAACCTTCACGAGCACCAAACGAGTGCAACATGGTGACATTTTACGTCTGACTCTGACTTCAGTCTGTACTGCAGAATAATGACAAGTTTCCATTGGTTTGTGAGAAGGAGGGAGACATAGGGAGAGAGAGAAATAAAACATTCATTTCTGTTTTCAGAGCATTTATTTTCAGCACAAATAAACTGGGGGCCAGTCTTGTCAAATGTACAGACCAGCACAAAGCATTAATGACATCTGTGGAAATCAGCGGATTCATTTTATTTTCGATGGGAATGTGACACATTGTAGCACAACAACTGGAGATCTGTGAACCTACTTTCTCAAGGAGGGCCAGTTCACAGGTGGATCTGTACTGGCTGTTTGTGACCCAACCTCAACTTTGGAATCTGTAAGTTTTGCCCCATTTAATGTTTTACTGTGCATGTTGTAGGTTAGCCTGATGAACTTGGTGATTGCTGAGCAGCTAATATGGCTAGCATTGTATTCATAATAAGTCTCAGAACTTTTGGCCTTAAAGTGGCTCCACAGCCCCTGTACAGAGCAGTACATTGCTTAGCTTCATGCTTGTCCTCCTGTCTGCTCAAATAGGAATGGTGGCATCCACAATGTCTTCAAGCTTATAGTGTTTAAGAAGCTCAGATCTTCATGAAACAGGCGTATCACAGATTTTTGGTTTCCACATTAATTGGAAGACAAGGAAATGAAAAAACACAGACTGTATAAAATATAAATAAAATAAAATACAACATGGTACATTTGCATTTAATTCATAGAAACAGTTATATATGTTGCCAGCCACTGCTAAAGCAACACCTTTTTAGTTTGTTAGCATAGTTAGCATTATCCATAATTGTTACTACAGACTCTATTGTATTAATCAGGCCGTAGACATATGAGTGGTATTATACTGCAATATACTGACAGATGAAACAGGGGAATATTAATTCTTCCTCTTTAATCAGTACCCATTGTCCGGTACTGAATACATTCTCATTTTATATGATTCTTAAAATAATAAATGTAATGTTCACGATATATATTTAACAAAATGCTGTTTCAAGAGGAAAACATATCCCTCATTGCAAAACAGTAACTTTGGATTTGATCAAATTTTTTTGTGTGATCAGTTTCTGATTCAATAAATGATTTATTATTGAACTATGTGTAGTAACATATTTGAGATAAAGTTGGTGTAACCTCTGTCTCCTGCATACAGTTACCTGCTACAAGGGATGTTGTTTGTCAGGCTGAACCACTACAGAGACACACTGCTGGACTCAGAAGTGCAGGTTTGGAGCCTGTTATATTAGGACTACTTGGAGCTACTATAATCTGTAGTTAGTTGTACTCATACCGTAAGATTGCTATATATTTGTTTTACAAGTAACACTGAATCTGCCCTGTTTTACAGTGGTCTGACGAAGCTCAGGTGTTTCTGTACCCATCAGAGGAGGAAGTTACTGCTCATCTCTTAGTCAAGCAGCAACCTGAAGTGTGTCAGCTTCATTACCAGCAGAAACGTCAGTATATTAGGAACCATTTACCAATGGATGACATGATCTGGAAAGTTTGTAAAAGTTATTATAATTTCTTTTGGTATGAATAAAGTGCTTTATTCATAAACAGAGTGTTGGTCATTTTTAAATTTTGTTGTAAGTGTGGTATTAAATAAGTTACACCGATGTGTCATGACAAACTTATTTAATGTCCTGCATGTGGAACAGTTCATTAAAATCATGAAAATGAAAATGTGAAATTGTTTGGTTGTTATCCTACTTCACAATAGTAATGTCTCCTTTAATCTGAGCTCAATCATTCACAGGTGACTTGCAACAGGACCAGTGATTCCAAGTGTTTTCCGTAAACAATTAGGTCAGATTGAATGATAGTTATTATATGTATTATGTATGATTTTGGAGTTTTAAAACGTACGAGGTGCACGTGAATGCAGCACGTGATCAAACGTTGCAGTGCCGTTTTTTTTCGCGGGGAGAGCAGACTGGTCGCCATGGGAGACGGAGACTGTTGAACCTGCTTTCGGACCGTACCACTTTTTCAGGGGTGGGGGGCAGTAGCTTCAGACGAGACTTTCATCCTGGTGTGTGTACAGTGGTGTGTCTTTTGTCGCTAATAGAAAATGTCACGATAACTCCGGTGCTGAAAAAAAATAATTGAATACACTTCACGGACAGTTTAAAACACCCTGTTCTCTCAGCGGCAGTGGTTCAGTCGGTAACGGTGGGACCGAGGTACGGGACGGGAAGATTTTCTCTCAAGTCAAGTGTGTCGGACAGGCTGCACTTTTTGTCTGTATGTGTTTTTCTAAAAACACTGCTAATTTTTACATTCTTTTTCTTACACCAGGAGACTATCGAAGTGGAGAGTGAAAATGTTTTCAAGTTAGCTGCATTCGCATTGCAGGTAAGAAAGAGTTTGTCGCAGGCTTTGACTGAAATGTTGTCACTCAGCCTAAATGTGAATGAAGACGCTCGGGGCACGCAACATTTGAAAACAGTTGTCTCTTGAGGCTGCTTTGGACGGAGCTATTGTTAAAGAAACGGAGCCATTTGTATGAACATTGCCGACTATATTGAGACGGTGTGAGTTATTGGAGAAATTTGGAGAATTTAAAATTCTCTTAGTACGTTAATTAAATATGTTCATGTATAAGCGCGTAACTTGTAGTTACCTTTGATTACGCAGGTATTTTAGCTAACATTAGCATTCTGGGAGATGAAGTGTTTAATGCATTTTCTAATAATGCTTTTGCTAACTGTGCTGTTTTCCCTTTTAAGGAGGCCAAAGGAGATTTCATCAGGTAAGATAAACATTTGAACACAAAAGTCAACTAGATAAGTCAATTAGATAAATGTAGAGAGGTGTACCTAAAAGCTTATTGTTGACTTTCATTCATAACATATTTTGAATTAGCAATACAGGAGAAGTCAGCTGGGAAGAAAAAATGTTGTTGTTAAATGTTAAATGATCATTTACAAATACTGTGTTTGTATGTATAAACAGCTTGATCTATATGCTGTATTGGAATACACAGGCGTTCATAATCATTTGCACAATTTAAGCTGTTAAATGTTTGCATTTGTAGAAGCAGGGTTTGGTTTGTTAGGCTGATCAGTGAAAAAATGACGGCTGTGTGTGGTCAGTTAATATTCAACCTGACTTGCTCTGATTTTATTTTATGCTGGGCTCCCCTCAGTTAATAATTCCCTCAATTTTGCTCTCCTGACATTGAACTGAACCCCTGCTGGCCCGCTGCCATCCACATGGTCAAACATTGCCTTTAAAATCAGAACACTTTTGTTATTCGGTTGCCTGTGAAGGGTTAGGGGTTATGAATAGTGTTGACAAGTTCAACAAAACTTTACAAGGCAGTTGTGATTGCGTCACCTTTCAGTAAATGTCATGTATCTTGATAAACAAAGCCTACATGACACTTGTACAAATACTTGTACTCTGTGTACAGATTTGGTGGATGATACTTGGGGTAGACGCTGTACAAATCCTCCGTAATCTGTTCACTAGTGAAGATAATGTTTTCATAGAGGGCCGTGCTCTTTGTGGCCTGACCTGCTGATAAGGTATGTTGTTTTTTGCCAACCATAGCAGTGAAGGGCATTGGCTGTGATTAGTAAACACTGCTCTGTCTGAGTGAGTGACTGACAAGCAGCACAACCTGTGTGTTTGTTAGTGCTTTGTCTCTAAAGGCCTCTCTGTCCTTTATGTGAACACAAAGCATTAGCTCTGTGCATGTATGGTTTGAATGGCGATACATGCAATGCTGAAAATGCAGTTTGACCCCTTGTCAAATCATTGCCTTTGTTCCTTTGCAAAGAAAGAAAGAAAAAAACTTGGCTGCGTCTGCTTGTGCTCATTAACCGCCCCCATTATTTCCAGACATGGTCGAGCCGATAAATGTTAATTATCATTATTATTATTACAGTACAGATTTATGTCTCTGTGTTTTAATTTTTAAAAAAAACAAAACACGTCTTTACCCTGTGTGCAGTGTGGTGTGCAGTCTGAACTTTCAGCTCATGTGGGTGTGAGGATGGGCTGTACTTTGTCCTGACTCTGAAAGCACAATAAAAGACAACCTGCCAACAAATCTGGTAGAATCAGGAAGGACAGGAACTTGTCCAACTCGAGCTGTCTTTTTCTTTATTTGCCCTGCTCACTCTGATTATGCTTTCTAGATATTAAGTTGGGTTTGTTTTCTGTCATTTGACAACAGTTAGAGGAATATAATAGTTACACAGTTTACTTCTTTGGAGAAATGTGAAGAAAACTAAAGTTGTTTTCCTCAAACTTCTCGTACTGCATTAGGCACACTATCTAACACTATTGTTGCCCTGACGCACCCCTCCACTGTCCTGTGGCAGTATTTCTCATCCCTGTCTGCAGTGTCCTTTATCTCTATTTCTTCGACAGAACAGGCCCGGTAAATCCCCCCATAAAGCATATAATATAAATGTGTCTCCTCTACACTATATCAGCAGAAGGGCCCTGGAGCAGTGAGATTAGCTGTGGAGGAGTTAGGGAGACATCCCCCTCCTCCTACAGCCTGCTGCCTTAAGAGGGATGAGCCAGACCCACTGACCAATGGTAGACAAGTTGGCGTTGGGGGGGACTCACTGTAGTCATGTTATTGTGGTGGTCTGGGCCAAACCCCCCGCTGTGCATTAAATTAATGCACCATCACATAGTACTGTATCAGAATTCTCTTTGCAATGTCAGTATTGTATTGCATCTTGTTTTTACTGTACTAATTCACACATTATTGCTCTCAGCACCTGCAGCTATAATCCATAGTTGAATGCAACAAGTTACAACTCTTCTCTGGGGGCTGTGAGATGAGAGGGATTGTGGAAAACAGGAAATCACTGAACTGATTGAAGTCTTTAATTATGCACAATAACCGTTTAACAGTAACAGACCTGGGATTTTATTCCTTGTACAACTGTAATCAACATCAAACGTGAGCTACAGACATTGTCTGTGCCACTACAGAGAATTTAAAATCAACTTTAATTTAATTAACACAATATCCTTTGTGTTCCAGATCTACCCACTTGAACCAACAGTTTTAGTCCTCGGATCTATTTGCAGGTGTAGCCTGTAGTTAGTGGTTCATTCACAGCAACAGGCTCTCTCATTGTGTTCCCTCCACAGTCACCATGTCTCAGCCCTGTGGAATAGCTGACACATGAGTATTATCTCTCCCACACTGTGCTGGGCTAGGCTGGGCTGGGCTGGGCTGTACCGGGTGTAGGAATTGCCCCCACGCTGCAAGCTGTGGGGAGATAACAGACGTAGTAATGAATTCCAGATTGCTGACAGGGCAGCTCGGCTGCAGAGTAGATCACCCCGACAACACCAGGCCCCAGCTCCCCATAAAATGTATGCCATCAAACACGCAGCAAAGTGCCGTGGCAGCAAAACTCAGTCAACCCTAGGAGAGGTAGCTATAGGGAAGAGTGATTCAAGCCTCTGCCCTTGCAGCGTCTCACCCTTGTTCTTTTGTTTAGTAAGCTGGTTCACATAACTGGATCATTATGATTCTGTCCTACCATGTCAGCGGCTGTTAAATTCCATTACTCCTTAAGGAAGAAGACTTATATTGATGTTCGTAAAAGTCAACTTAAGGTCAAATGGCCCTTGGACTGAAATCATCCAATACTTCTTTTGTTATGTTGAGGTTATTGTTATAGCTGGTACAATACTTGATGTTAATAGTTTGTATGATCCAACCTACACATCTGAGTTCTGTCTCAGAGGCCTGGACTGTTTTGTAACAGCACTGGGGCTCATACAATACTTTTCAACATAGGGAGAGGCTGCCAAGTGCTTGTGAATGGCTTTTGTTCAGGTCTCCAGTGGACTGGCCCGCCAAGCCAGAGTCCTTTTTGTCCAGCAGAAACTGTAGACCCAGTGCTCCCTCCTACATGATGTCGGCTATCATAGACCCTGACAGTGACAAACACCACAATTTTTGTGTGTTTACACTGGATGGTATACTCGACTCATTTTTGATACCAGGGACAATTTCTGTCCAAGGAAACTCAAGAGTCAAGTCGATCCAAGCCGTACTGTGCAGTGTCATACCGTGCTGTGTTTCTGACAGCACCTGAAGCCTCTGCTTAACATTTCTGGCAGAGTTTGTAGGTGAGACCAGCTGTACCTGTTGAATCTGATTAATCTGAGGGTGAAGCATTATCTACTCTATCTACTATCTATATTAGTATTGTTCTACTTTACAGTAGTTTACCAACAGTTCATAGACTAACTGATGTGCACTTCTGTTGAGAACCTGCATGAAATTGCTTTGATAATTTGGAAAGATTTCTTGCCAAAGCCCCTTAAAAGCCTCACCATGACTTAAAGGCCCTGTGTGTGCTTTTATAAATTAAGTCTGGCAAGACATGAGTGGAGCTCAAGTTTAGACTTGGCAAGCAGCACCACTCTTTATAGATAAGAAAAATGAAAACAATATCCTGACACTGCACCTTTTCTAAAGGTTTGCAAACATGAATTATTGTTGTCATGCCTTAAGATAGAAATTCAAACCACACTGTGAAAGCACAAAGGTGGAGAAATGTTCTCTATGCACTGTTAGACTTTGAGCTGAGATTCTTGTGTGAACAGCTACCTTTACTTTCTTTTAGATCCACATGCTGGTCTGGAGCACTCAGTTAAAGTCATAACAGGATACGATAGATGTCTAAATGTAGAGATTCTCTCTAGAGATTTAGACAGCAGTTAGTAATTGAGCCATGATAACATGTTTCATCAATCAACAGTATAATTTTGGTGCTTTGCCGCGTTTCTCCCAGCTGTGAAGCAGAGACTGGTATCTAGAAAGTGCTCTTGCTATTGCTTTGCTGTTCTTAAAGTTTGCATTTTTTTTTTCCAGTGCTGAGACTGCCAGATCAGACCTGAAGCAGCTCCCAGTTCTGCCCACCAGAGTCTTAAGAGAGCACCCATCTCTCAATTACTGGTAAGTTATCTGAGCTGTTGAGGTAACTGAAAGCAAACTGCAAAACTGGGTCGGGGTGGGGGTGGGGGTGGGGCTGTTTTAGGGGGATCACTGCCCTATAGATACTTGTGGTTCCACCAATACCACAGCCTTTCCTCTTCAATATACACTAATGATTCAGCTGTCAAATCCTTTCATGGTCAGCACCACCTGGTTGTACAAAGCAGTAATTTCCCCAGAAGAACAGTTTTTTGGTAGTGAGATGTCTACAAACCTGTCTGGTACTTGGCAGACGGTTGTTCTTCGGATGAGGTGAGTAATTAACGCCTGAGTTGTGTTAATTACATTTACCCATTAGCCCTGAGAGAGCACAGGGAGGTGCTGACAGTCACTGGCTGTCTAAAAGGATTGCTGTCTGTCGCTTCAGTCCACACTGCTGGCTGTATGGTCAGCAGAGGCTGTTGCAGCCCCTGAGGTGGATACATCATATCAATATCCAAATGAAAATTATAGTCCCATGGCGTATGGGTGGGTGCATGAACACTTCTGGTCTCTTTCTGTCTGTTAAGCCACAATGAGGCTGCAGCTTCGCTCTGCTATTAAAAGGGATGATTACAGTGGGGAAGTAAATGGGATGCATTTGCAGTAGAGGGAGATGAGAACCATCAGCAGGCCAGTAGGCCAGACTGCATTTTCTGCATGAGCAGACAAAATGTGTGTCAAAGAAAGGGTCCTCTCACCATCCCTCTGCGGCTGGAATGTGTAACACTTGATGGATTATTCATTAAATGTTTTATCTATTCGCAGCGAGGACAAAGTGATTGAACATTACAAGAAATTGAAGGGGCTGACCAGAGGACAAGCAATTGTGCAGTAAGTGAAAGTATTTTCATGATTTGAAATTAATTTCAGTTTGGTAAATGCGTCTCTTGTCCACCACTGCCACAGTTCTCCAAGCATGTACATCAGGCCTTCCTCTTTCATGTGTCTGCACTGTGCTAGCTGTTGTTTAAAGGGGTGGCTGCCACATGCCAGAATGTGTCATTAATTAAAGGAGGTGTTCTCAGAGTAGGCAGCTCGCCAGCCCTGGGAGGATGTCAGTCCTCCACTGTGTTTTTCCTGGGACTGTAACTCAGAGTGAGCCTGGGTCATTTACACTCGGATGATTTGTGCCCTTGAACTGATCAATGAACTCTTCCCTCCCTCTGTCACTGCCCTGAAACAAATCGATCAGCTTGCCACTACAAATGACTGCGGTTTTTCAATGACTGTAGCTTAAATCCCACTTTGTCTATTGTACAACAGCCACCAGTTGACAGTGATGAAGTGTAAGTGGGGGAATTCCTGCTAACCTGTTTCTCCTTCTGTGAAGGTATCTGGCCCTGGTGGAGTCCCTGCCGACATACGGAGTCCATTATTACCCTGTGAAGGTAACTGTGATGCCTCGAGTCATACAGAAGCTTAACCTTTGAACAAGCTTCTGTCAACATGCTGTCCTCATTTCTTTTTCTCTATCTAATCAAACACATCAATCTAACCTTTAATCATTTCATTTTATTACATTTTGCCTTTTTTTTCGCTTTTGCTCTTTTCTTGTTTAAGCTCTTAATCTGTGCTGCAGCTAAAGCAGCAACACATGGCTGTTACTGGAGGAACACACAGGACTCCACTCTGCCTGCTAGGGAGGGATAAGAAAATACTAACTGGCTTAGTGTAGAATAATACTTGAAATAATTCAGAAAAATTAAGCCTGTGTCGCAATTTTCACAATGCTGGTGGTCCCTTCTGCTACGTAGCCAAGATGCCGACCACTGAGGGCGGGAAGTGTCCAGCCTTTTGCCATAATTGACAGTGTGAAGCACAAAGCACAAGCTCAAAATAGCACGTGTAGCTATAGGAGTACTCAAATTGAGACAACGTGAAGAATCCAGAGCAAGCCTTTGTAGCACATGTTCAGTTTAACATGTTTTAATTGATTCCTCCTACTTTCCTTGCTTTTACAGACAACCACTAACTTTCCCGACCAAACCTTATTAACTCAAGGTGTCTGAGGAGATCAAACAGTGATGTTAAATGACTCAGTCAGTCTTGCAGAGAATTGAAGACCTTTAATGTATTTGATCTCTTCTTGTGTTCCTATTGCTGTGAGTCTAATGGGGTAATTGCTTTGGTAACAGGTCTCTCTTTTTTGTTTTTGTTTTTTTATTTAATCTCCTCACCAATAAAGTTAGCTCTAATGAGTGGTGGTGTGGCATGTGTGTGCTTTCATGCAGGACAAGCAAGAAATACCGTGGTGGCTGGGTGTCAGCTATAAAGGCATCGGCCAGTACGATTTGCAGGACAAACTGAAACCAAGAAAGGTATGTTGATTTTTTTTTTATTTTTTTTTACAGCTGCACTTGAGCAAATTTCCACAACTTGAGAGATGTTTTTGTGTTTGCTGTTTATTTTTGTGAGGTTTTCTTTATCCATGTAACAGTCTGAGGTTGTACACATTTTAAAGCCCTCTGGCACTAACTTATGGTGTGGACTAAATAAATCAGCTTGACTTGACTTGGTTGTTGGTTTAATACTCAAACAAGTAAACTTTTTAAAGATATTATCCTTGTAGAAGTATGTCATATCGAGCACTATAGAAACTGCTCGTTGGAAAAACACAGCTTTCACCACTGTGCCTCTTGTTAGCTGGTTAATGATCCATCCTCACTGTAAATAGGCATAATTAAGACCCTGGTTCCCATGCCAGTCAGGAGAAACAGGAAGACAGATGGGGAAAATATTGTGTGTGTATTGAGTATCAGTATGTGCTGTGTGAGGTCAAGGCTGTAGCTGTGACAGCAAATAAGAGTAGCAACATTGGAATGAATTGTCATTGAGATGAGAGAACAGCTCAACATGCAAAGTTTAGAGGTGAAATGAACAAATGCACACACTCAGCAAAAAATACTTTGTCATTGCCTCCTTCTTTATTATGAAAGCTTATCACCAAGGCAGTGTGCTAAACACGTAAAATAAAATCCAATATGTCGCAGGTATATTTTTGTATCTCCTATTAGTAACTGAAAAAAGTAAAGTTATGTACCAAAGGGTTATAACTGTACCCTTTTAAAAAATGACCTCACTTTTACCTTAATTTAGATCAGACACAACCTTTTAGCTTAGCTTTTAGCTGTGGAATATTAAGCCTCTGATCTGGTCTGTAGGAGGCCCATTGTGCAGTCCTGTCTGTTGTAGTGCGTCTGTGAAAAACTCTTTTCAGCACAAAAGTGTACTACTCTTGTACTTATATGCTGTTTGAGTTTGTTCCTGCGTCTGTGATAACCCTCCCCTTTGATGATTGAGAGGTGTTATTTAATAGTATCCCGACCAAGCGGCTTCTGTCAAAGCTGTTGTTATATAGCAGGGACCTGTTGGCATAGCAGGGTGTGCTGTTACACCGAGGCATTTAATGGGAACAGCATCAGCATGCCCCCCCCCCCCCCTCCACACAAGAAGGGGACAGTCACAAGAGCTTCCTGTTGTGGGAAAAAATGTTGGCTCTTTAAATGACCTTTTTTGTTGCTCTTACTGACGTGGAAGTGTATGGCTACTTTTCTCTTTGCCTTGAGGGGAGACCTCTGTATCTGGTGAATATTGATAGTCCTTCCTGCCTTAGTTCACAGCCCCTGTATTCAACACAGCCCATCCCTCCTTGCCCTCCGCCCAGCCCTTCTCAGCATGCTACATTCATTATGTTAATGTGTGTGTGTGTGTGTGTGTGTGTGTGTGTGTGTATGTGTGTTTGCATGTGTCCTGGAGGGAACACAATTGATCAAACAATACAAAACAGTTATCTGTGTGTAGGGAGGCTGGGGGCTGGGTTTAGAGGTGGTGCTGGTGGGAGGTCAGCAGTTGTGCATTTAAACTATATATTTTTTAACTTTTTAAAAATCTTTTAGCTACAATAGCTTAACCTCACATTATCCTCTCTGCATGCATGCCCGTTTCATCAGTCCATGTTGAATAGCTTGAAGCTCAAAGGCGCGCTTTTCCTGCTGTGTTTAAGAGAAGTAGCACATTTAGTAATGTGTCATTTCCATTATGTATAGATGACGTTTATATAAGAGCTGTTGAATGTATATTATGTATACCAAACATCTCAAGGGGACAGGAGAAAGAGAGAGAAAGAGGATGAGGCACATTTCAGTATGAATAACAAAAGGACTTATGATGGGACTGGAGCAGATGGCAAACCAAGACTTGATTCTTTCTTGAATTAAACCAGGAATCTTTCTGTCTCTCTTGGTCACTCTCTCTCTCACAGTGGGTAATGGGACTCTTTAAGACCACATGCTGGTCCACATATATAATGAGCCAGCAGAACCAAAATAAATCTTCAGTTTATTATGGGTGACTGTGTCAGCCTTCAAAGACCTGTATGAGTGTCTTAGTGAGAAAGAAAGCTATGGGGAAGTTGAAATGAAATGTAAACGGATCCTTTCCCCACTCACCCTATCATCAATCCAAACAGGATAAAGCTCCTTCCGGTGTCTTCTTCTTGTCAGTTTTTCACAACTTTAAGCTCTGCGTCATGTTGTGGAAACGTACAGTGTTGCCAGCCAGTCAGAGCTGCTATGTGACGTGTTATGTGAAGGGTGGGGTGGATCTTTTTCTGTACAGCCGTGTGAGTCAGGGCCTTTGACACATTTTAATCCATGTATGATTTTGCAGACTCGTGGCTCTGGGGGTCCTTGAGTTGTGGGTGTGAGCTGGATCTGAACAGCCTGATCCCATCTGAAACCACAGGCATTTCTGGCTCACTTCCACCTGCCTGTAATGAGACGTTTGGCAAAAACAAGGGAGATGTAAATACTAAAGATATGAAGATGGAGAAATTCTGTGTGTTCCCTCAAATCATGAGTGTACTGTTAAGCTGGTGTGCTTCCTGCTCTAACACTGGTTACTTTTGTTTCTACGTAGGAGGTATGAGTCACCTGCAATGTTGACCTGCTTGTGCGCAGAATGATTTCTTGGACTGCTTGCAGTCTTGTGATAGTTGAGATCAAGGTGTGTCACATCCTTGAAATATTTCTGCAGTGGCTTCAGAAGTAGTCACAGAAGATTCCTCTATTGGTTTCATCTGTGTGCTGGCACACAGGTGTGGAGTTTCTCTAATAGGAGGAGTGATCCAGTGAAAGCGTGTGTTTGTTGCCTGGACCTTTTTGTTATCTGTTGTTACAATGTAAATGCCAGTGATGGTGACTAGGAGGTGTTAATTAGCATCAGATCCCCTCTACAATGGCATGAGCTTTTTGGAAGTGTCCTGCCGACTGGTTCCCATTGTTCAAGTACCATGCTCACTGTCACACTGACCACTGTCAAACTTTGACTAGAAACCATGCATTGACATTCAGTGACTCAAATCCATGCAAAAGGCTTTCTGTCAAAGTGTGTAAGCTTGAGATTCTGAGCCATCATGCTTCCTGGCTAGTGTTAGTGCATCTAGTTGCCTGGTTAAGTGGCCTGTTGAGTGCTTCCTTTAGAGGAAAGTGAGCTTGCGATTAATGATTAGACCATAGTAACAGATTCCTAACATGTTTGCCCTGATGGGGAGGGGGGGCGTGGTTAAAGTAGATTCAGCTATACAGCGCTGTTTTGTGTGGTATTTACAATATTAAAAGCAGAGACCGTCCTAGGTGGAAATGGGGTATTCAAAGTGTGGGATTGATACTTGTTCGTGAGTTACAGGAAGTAGAGCAAAGATTAAATGTCTTCAAACAAGGAAAAAAAAAACATGCCTGGCAAATACTTAGAACAACCTGCTCATCTGGTCTGACTAAAAAGGAAGTGAGCAGTGTGTGGGGGAGAGAGACAGAGAGAGAGAGAGAGAGAGCAAGCAAGCGGTGCAGAGCAGTACAAAAGCCTTGAATGCAGTGTGAGGTATCTGTGATGTCACAGGAGGAGGGGTGCTTAAAGGGGCGTGGCCAGCTCAGCTGAAACTCTTGCAACACCTATCTGGCTCCAGGACAGACAAGAGAGAGTATTGTTCGAGGAAGCTCTAGCCCTGTGGGAAACTCAAAGTCAAAGGATTTAACACAAACCCAGGAGAATTCAGCAGGGAGATTTGATAAGCACAATAATACCGTTCACGGTAAGCCTCTTCATTGTGTCCACCTATTACCTGTTTAGCTCTTTTAAATAGTCAGCGGGTTTTAATGTTTGATTTTGTCCTCATGCTCCTCTAAGTGTTCTCTTTAGTACCTGCTGTCTGTGAGCGAGCCACGCTGTTGTAAAGGGAGTGCGTTCTAGTTGGTTTGTTGAGTGTAATTTAGGCTCAGCGAATATGTTCGTCCCAGTGGAAGCGGAGATGTGTCAGCTTATTGTGATTTCTTATCCTAGGTGCAATTTTTCACTCAGGGCGGAAGATGTAAAATAAGTCTTTGTAGTTTGGAGTAATTAAGATTATTTCTTTCCAGGTCCGTATCAGGTAAAACACTGGTTAAAAATGTTCTCCAGCATTTATCTCAGCCCCACTGTTGTCAATGGGAGAGCCGGGAAGAGCTGTTCACTGGCAAGTGGCTCCATATCTGTTTAGTAAGCCTGGTATCAGTGGAGCAGATGTTTCATTCTGACACACAGAAGTCCTGCCTCCTCCACAGCAGAATGAAATGAGTAGCTGGCCTGCTGCCTGGCACGGTTTTGTCCCTGCAGTTGCAGCAGCATTATAATTGTCCCCGTGTTAGCCTGAACCTATACCTGACTGGCCGGCCCGCTGAGCACCATTCGGCTGTTATGTTGTTTCTGCTAATGTTGCAAGTTGACTATGAAAATGTGTTTAAAAAAAAAAGCAAAGTGAGTTGTTTCAATACCTGCCTCCCTGTTAAGTTGTCTTTTGGTGCGATTGACCTCCCCCGTATGGGAAGCTTCTAGCTTTTCAGAGTGAACTGATGCAAATGTGTGTTTTGCAGCTTTTGTGGTATCCAATGCCATTTCTGTTTATGTGTTGTAAAGCCATGTTTAATCAATAGTCCTGTGTCGGCTTGTGTATTCAGCAATGTGTAACATCTCCTTACCCTTACCCTCCCTCCTTTCCGCCAAACTGTCTTTCTCTCTACAGTTGTTTCAGTGGAAGCAGTTGGAGAATTTGTATTTCCGCGAGAAGAAATTTGCTGTGGAAGTGAACGACCCACACAGGTCAGAGGAGGCAAACCACTTCATTTATCTTTACTGACCCTAACAGGTCCTTTCCTTGTTCTTGAAGTGTTCCGATTTTAGCTGCTGCTCTCTTGCTTCCGATGTCCTCATCCCTACACCTTACACTGAAGGGCATCTGTGGCCAGTGGCCCATTAAGGACACCATGTTAATAGCTGTAACCTGCTTGTGAAATGACTCTTTTCCTGCTGTTCGGGGGCCACTTTATTATTCTACAGCTGCTCCTCACATAGGTTTTAATGTGTCACTTCCAGCCTCCAAAGCTGTTATTAAATCCCACTGTCTGTTTATAAATGAGTTTGATGTCACTGCTCATCTCCTCTTCAGTATATTATTACACAAACACCCACAAGTTTAATTAGATGAAGATTTTATTTGAATTCTTTTCTTATCTTTGCCCAACACAGTTTTATGGTCATTAAAGCCCTGTTTGTCCACCATCAACTGTTTAGTTTTTGTATGCAGTTATTGAACAGAAGTACTCAGTGTTTGTCTCATTATCTTCTACAGAAGAACAGTGACCAAGCGAACGTTCGGACAGACTGGTCTGGTTATTCACACATGGTATGCCAGCCACTCTCTGATTAAGACCATCTGGGTGATGGCCATCAGTCAGCACCAGTTCTACCTGGACAGGAAGCAAAGCAAAGTCAGTATCTCTCTTTTCCTCAATCATTTACCTCACTTTGTTCACATTTCCTGCCAACTGAGAAACTGTCTAATACTCACACTGATGCTTGACCTGTGTAGAGAGCCTGCTTTGTGATGAGAGACCCATCTACAGATCAGGGTCAGCCTGTGTTTGTGTGTCTGGGAGTTGAGGCAGGGACAAGGTGCTGCAAATGACTGATGTGTGCGCTGTGTTTGTGTTCTCCACTTTGTCAAGTAATGTCCTTTGATTAGGGACTCTGATTTCTAAGCTCCCTATAATGTTGACCTATTTTCAGCAGCCTTTGGACAGGTCAAGGCTTGTCTTTCTCATTAACTTTCCATTGTACTGAAGTTCTGTCAAAGGTTATTGTGCAAGCATTACAGCCTGCTGTAGTAACAGTGACTGCTCATCATGTGATGCACTGCCTGATCCGTGTCCCGTGCCTGTGACTTGTGTAAATATCTTGGCAGTGGAATATCCCAGGCCTTCAGATATAATGTAAATAGGTCCCATGCTGTTCAGCCGTATGTTGGACAGTTGTCTCGTCCTCACTTTAAAAGGAACAGTACTGCTGTTACCTATTGAGCCTGAAGTAACAGGCTGTTAGGTAGCTGAAATTGAAAATGCACAGGAGCTTGTAATCACTCCGAGGTGAATATATATATTTTTTTTTTATCACTTTTTGCCTTATCTGTGCCTTAGGAGGAAACATTCACCTCAAAGTAAACTACACTTTGCTTATATAAAATGAAGTTTGGAAGAGATGCATGATTTTATCACAACAGCGTTGAGAATAAATGGAAGAAGGCACAGTGTGTTCACAGCCTAGGTCCTTCAGTGAGTGTTAAAATGAGTCTGAATGCTCTGAAGATACACTACTGGCCCATGTGTTTGTGTTTACGATGCATATTTGCTGAGTATCAGCGCTATTACACACCATGAGTAGTGTGTGATGTGCATTTCGTGGTGGAGATGGATGAGTGTGTGTGGCTGCAGTCAAATGAGGTTATTCAGCCACTGTCTGCCTCAAAGGCAGATGGTGTGTCAGTGTTCATCCAGGAATAGAGCCCACACTGATAGATGAGAGAGCGGCGCGCTTAGAGTACCAGGCATGCAAATGGAGCCGCCACTATCGCAGTGCGCTATCATTAAAATGAAATACTCACAATCCCTCCTTCACTACTCTTTTCCCTCCCCCACTTTGTCACAGCTTCCTTCTTCCTTAACAGTCTCCTCCCTCAATTACAGTCAAACATGACCACGACCAGAAGTTCAGGAGACATAGCCATGGACCTCACAGAGATCTGCGCCCCGCGGATAGGTAAACTTTCCAGCATTGAGAGCAAAGACCAGCTTATCATGGCCAGTAACGGAAGCCTCATCTCAGCCGGTAAACACAGAGTTAATCAGCAAGCAGCTTTTTGTACCATGCCAGATTGTGAATGATGATTTATTGCTATAATTTGTAGTTAATCAAACACGTGTTTATTGCAGGTTCTGCTGACTCTGAAGTCAACGAGGAACAGAAGAAAGAGAAGGTTGCCGAGTTGAAAAAGAAAGAGAAGGAACTTCAAGACACACTGACAAAGAAACTCGAGGAACTGAAGAAGATTTGCATGAGAGAAGCTGTAAGCATTTCTTTTATTCAGTTGTTTCCCCGAGGCCGTTTAAAACGTGCACACTCTGAGCTCACTCTTGGTTGATGTTCTTATTTGCAGGAGCTTACGGGCCGCTTGCCCAAAGACTATCCCTTGGCCACAGGTGAGAAGGCTCCTCAAGTAAGACGTCGTGTGGGGACAGCCTTCAAACTGGATGACCTTTTCCCCTATGATGAGGTTAGTACACTCACTGTTTGTTTACCTAGAGATCATCTCAATCATTTGACTATATGAGATGAGGATTAAGAGTTTAACATGTGTTTTGAGCCCAACTTTGTGTAATGCTTTGAGTGACACATTGGATGTAGCTGGTTTCAGATGGAAAATCTGAATACGAATGAGAATACATGCGGACATGAACGTGTCAGCACAATGAAAATGATTGTTTTTAGATAAATTCCATATTGTGTCTTTGAAGTCTGTTTCTTTGTACCGCTGTTGACAGGCTCTGTCTTTATTTTTGGGAAATTCCCCCATTAACTGTGTGCGTGCTGTGTTCTCCCTGCAGGACCCACATCTGAGGAATCTGGAGAGCAGGTTCGCCTTGCAGCAAAAGATCGTGGAAGCAGCCATGAAGTTATCCAATGAGGGTGACCTCTGCAAGACTGTGAAGAAAAAGAGGAGGAACAACTGTCTGGATGCAATGAGGAAATTGGAGGAGATCGAAAAGGAGATTAACGCCTACAGGATCAAGAAAGGGAAGAAACCCACCCAGAGAGCCTCACTGATCTTAGCAGGTAGGTGTCATAAACCGCTGCACTTAAAACTCAACACAGATGTTGCTTTGCTTGCATATCCAAGCTTTAAATTCATTTTAAGAGCTGTTTTTTTTTGATCAGTGGTAAATGTTTGAAAATCTATCACTTTCTATGAAATGTGGAATATCTGAGGGCCATTTTCTCTCTTCTGTTATCAGATGATGTCAACCCTTCAGACCTCAGCTCTCTATCTGACAGCCTCACTCTGGATGATGGTAAGTGCCCAGGCAGAGCCATTCTCTTTGTTCATGTGTTTACTCCCTCCTCCCTCATTGACTGCAGTTTAGATCCAATTTAAGCCATCACTTTTATTTCCCAGATGATGAGCTCGTTTCCCAGAGGCAGCGGTCCAGATCGGTTCAGTATTCCCCAAGACCACACCATGCAGAAACCTTGGACATCCACTATAGCAAAGAAAGACGGTCCTCTGCCAATGACCAGCATGCCGACAGCAGGTAAAAAAAACATATTGCTATTTTAATTTCCAGTTTGTGCGTCTGGCGGTTGTTATTCTCGAGGCCCAAGAGCATGGAGCTAGTACAGACCTGTAGACTTAGATCCAGAGCTGCATTCCTGCCAGTCACCTCCTCCCTCCTTCTCCTGCCTTTCCAACAATCTCCTTCTTATCAGCCCAACGCACCAGCTTTTAAAAATAGATGGAAAAGAACATGTCGCTGCCTGTGAAGGAGCAGACAACAATCCCAAGCTGAGAGGGGAGAGGAAAAGGGAAACAGGAAAGTGGCTCTGGAATCTTAGTTTATACGGCAGCTACTTTGCAAGTGTTTACAAGATGATATGGGTGATGTGTTGCCCTCATTTGAAACAGTCATTATGCTTGCCGTTGCATGAAAAGAAAGATCAATGGAGTGTGTAATGGCAATCATTCAGGTGTAAGTGATGGTGATTAAAATGCTGCATTCAAGCAAACCTGAGTTTTTTTTGGGGGGGGGGGGGGGGTTTTAGATATATTTTTTTTGTTCTCCTTCAGAGTAAGTGAGCAGTGTCGAGGTGTTTATTTCAATAAAAAGCTCTAAAGAGGAGAACGGCACAAAAACACTTCTTATCTATGTTCCAGATTAAATTATGGTCAAGTCCAGGAATCACTTCACTGCAGTCACCGCGATGCCTTATCCAGCCACAGCAGCCCGTTTAAACCGGCTTCCAGACAGCCACGTGATGCCCGCAGCATGCCCCCCACCCCCCTCCTCACACGAAATGCCTACAGCAGCACCCAGCTCAGGTAAAGCCTCAGCGGCTGACTGTGTATCTCTCTATGATTTCTGTTTTTTTCTCTTGAATATCTGATTTGGTGTATATGTGAGTCAAATCACAGCCATTCAAAGAATTGTTTCCCAATTATAGATCAGAGGACGCTCCACAGCATTTCCGCCAGCGTAGTGGCAGTCTGGAGTCCCAGTCCCAGTTCCTGACAGAGATGGAACCTCCTGTGCCTCCTGTGTTCACCTTCTCCCAAGCCAGACGTAGCAACAGCACCGAGGTCCTTGACGATGGCTCCTCCTACACGAGCCAGTCCAGTGTGGAGTACAGCGTCCCTGGCAACCACACCCACAGACGCAGAGCTCGCGGGCGCCACAGAAAAGACTTGTATGCCAACACGGGCAGCATGCCCAACCTGGCTCAGCCAGACACCCGCTGCTACGCCTACCAGCCACGGGCCCGACCCACCACGACAGCCTACTACGTCACAGGCTATCCCAGCTACGTAGACCCAGAACCTTATACTAATGGAGGCTACATGTACGACAATGAGATGGAGGGACACTATAACGTCAATCCTCCCTACCACCCAACCCCGTCAGGTTACCACAGCCACGACGTGCACAGTCACTATGGTAACGACGAGATGGATGGCATGTCACAGAACCCATATGCCACACTGCGGCCACCCAGGAACCGCCCGGCACCCCGCAGCAACGAGCACGTCAGCAAGAACATCCAGAAGGCTTTGGTAGCAGAACACTTGAGAGGCTGGTACCAACGCAACGCTGCATACAAACAGCCAGCATACAACTATGACTACGACAGAGGCTCCCAGCAGAGCCTGGGCTATCAGACCATGCCTGCACCCTACGGCCACAGCAACAGAAACACCTCCTACTCATCAGGTCAGATCACTGCACCGTATGTTAGAGTCTCTGGTGCATTATGTTGTCGAGCCTGGTTTCACATGTAGGTGGGTGTTTTGCTGACTTGTACTATTTTGTTTTCTCCAGTGTCCTCGGTGTCCTCAAGTGGAAACTGGCACAACCACATGAGTGGTGGTGGTATGTTGGAATATGACACGCCCGTGCATGCACCACAGTCCTACTCTTACAGCACAGCACCCTACAGCCACTCCGCCCACAACAGGTGAGAAAAAAAAAACCTCAGCTTGGCTTCAGCTCCTTATCCAATAAGCCACTCCCTGATCCTTCTTATCCCAGAGCTAAGCGCTAGTGTTTAATTACCCAGAATAAATAACTAAAAACAATCTAAGCTGCTATTTGGTTTTATTCTTTTTTAAATACAACAATGCTGTGGACTGATGTGCAGCCAGTGTTACATTTGCTTCAACTTCTCCTTTAAGTTGGGAAATGAGAAAATATCCATCTGCTTTACATGACAGCCTGGTTCAGCAGTAGGATTATAGGATCTGTGCAGCCAGCAGTCAGTTCTCCCTCACAGCTTAAGACTGGTTCTGCTGTCCTCCCTAACTGTCCACTGGCCCCTGCTTTCTTATAGATATGGCGCCTCCCAGCTTTTTAAGGGCTCCTGGCACAGCCCTGACGGCCAGAGGCGCTGTGCCCTTTTCCCTGCTAGTTCTTCCTCCTCCACCTCCTCCCCTCCCTCCTCCTCCTTTCCCTCCTCTTCCTACTCCCCTGGCTGTCGGGTCAGGCAGGTTGCCTCCAGTCCTGTGCAGCCACAGTCGTCCAGAGGGCACAGGCTCAGTAAGGTGTCCTTTGTGAAAGGTAGCTCATAGTAAGTAAACAGCAAACGGCCGGAGCCTGTCTGTCTGCAACGTGACTCCATAGTCTGCTTGTCGATGTTTTGAAGTGAACTTGTGCATTTTTTGCGATGTTTGACTGATCCTCCGTTGTCATGTATGATGAGGTAACTTGCATGGCTTTAAAACGAAAACAAACATGCTTGTCCTACTTCCTCTTCCAGCTGCCATATTTCCATCCAGTGGTCACATTTCTCTGCAGTGTGCCTCAGTGTGACTTTGTTTGCCTTCCTTCTCGGCCCATGCAGAGGCTCTCTGCCCATGTGCTGCCATTCACCCTTGACCTTTGCCCCCTTCTCATGCACAGATGTCCCCCAGAGTTTGAGTGGCGGAGCTGTGATAGGATGGCGTGCCCTGCGGGGCCTTTAGAGAGGTGTGGTGCTGTTGCCTATGCTACTGACCAGGGAAATTAACCCTTCCCCCCAAATAATCACAGTCACAGCGCAGAAGAAAGGGTGAGAGATGAGAGTGTAAAACTTCCCCACATGGTTATATCATGGTGATGGTGATGTCTTTTTTTAATGTGTGGCAGGGACTGACAGAAAGCTCCAAATCATTTACTCTTACTGATTCTTATTTTATTTCTCTTGATGTCTTGTGGTGGTGGAAGAGCACTTGTGTGGCAGAGGAAAAAAATGTGACCCCTGAATATCGTCGCATTTAAACGCTATGCGTGTGCATAATGTCTGTGTGCATCTGCTGTTTTGTAGGGTGAGAATGTTTGACTCTGGGTTTACTCCATTAACAAACCTGAAACACACAAAGTAACTCACAACATGAATCTCTTAAGTCTCTTGAGTCTCTTATATTGACATTAGTTCCTGATCTTGGCACTACAAAGCTGAAATCTGACAGCCCAGAGTCAATTCATTCTAAACTCACAGTTCAACAGTGAAGCTCACACAGTTGGACGTCTGTCTAACATGTTTGAATCTTTTGTGTTTATTACAGATCGTACGTAGATGTCAGCCAAATGGACCCACACATCGGTAACCAAATGAACACTAACCTGGAGCCAGAAGAGAAGATTTACTGGCATGAAGACTCAAAACCGGGAACAATAGTGTAGTTGCCCATCTGTCAGCGTGCTGTATTCATTTCTCATCTTGACAAGTTGTCATTGTGCCTTAGACTGCACTTACCTGTTACACGGGGATCCAAAGAATGAAGGAACTAAGCTTGGTGGAATTTCGCTTGTAGTGAAAATGAAGTCCTCTTCATTTTCTCTCTTCTTGAATGCAATTGCCATATTATTTTTTTAATCATAACAAAATCCCCACAGGAGCGTCCACATGTCTGGATTGCGTGTGTTTGTGGTGATGGCGCTTGTGCACTGAAACTATACTTGGACCTGCTGTGGACTGAGAGGGAATGTGGACTCCAGTTCTTGAGTGTTTCTCTGTAAAGAGGCCGGCTTCACAAACTGAAGACTAGAACCGTCTCTGTAAGAGGATACTGAGCCGCAACGAACAATGAGAAAGACTCAACCTGCTCTGCACACACACACACACACACACACACACACATATGAGCACTGTAACCATGAAGGATTGGACAAGGACTGATTAAGACATTTTCAAAATGAAGGATTGAACTCATTAAAATGAGGCAAAAAAAAGATGGCTACTTCCTGGAACATTCTGCAGTCACAACATCCAGTTTTATCATAGCATCGCTTGCAGCTGCCACAGAGCTTCCAGTACTCTTGTCACTTACAAAGTATTCATCCTATCACACTGTCAGTACTTAATACAATTGAGCCAAATGCGTCTGTCACGCCATTTGAGTATTACCTAAAGTCACTAACGTTTATCACTGCCACATCTGATGAGTCGGTGCAGGAACTCCAGTTTTGTTATTTTATTTTAACATGGTTATTTCATCCATGCTGGAAATCATGGACTGGTGCTCCCAATGAAGCTGTATGTAAATGTTCCTATTGTAAATACACTGGTTCTGTCTTTTTTTTTTTTAGAGCATTTTTATGTATTTGAAAAGCATGTAATATATAGTAAAACAATTGATGTTAAGCTGGTTCTTAGTAATTTGTATAATTGCATTTGTTTGAATTAAAAAACAACATTTGAATCAGCTGTTGGGTTCGTAGGTTGTATTTATTAATTACAATAGTACACAGACATCTTACAGAAACTTCTCAGGAGAATCAAAAGAAAAAATCTCATCCTTCGGAATGCAGGAATGTACAGGATTTAAATCCAGATCCATTAAATTAGTTAATTAGATGTCTGTTGTTCTGCCTGTTCAGTTAATGAAATGAGGTTTGAAGACTGTACAGTGATTCTTAGCACCTAAAGAGGAAAATGGCTAAATAACCTAAAGCCTCATTTACATTTTATTGCTCTGCAGGCTTTATCACAGCAGAACTGGATGGTGGTCTTGGTCAACTGGAATATATAAATGCATTCTCCACATATAAATGGGTTGGAAACTGCTTATCTGTGGTGCATTTAAGGAGGCAGATTATAACTGCAGAGTACTGGATGCATCCCAGTGTTTTTCCTCTTTCTTCTGAGTTTGTAGGAATGAATGTGGCGCTGCAATCAGTCACGATGAGAGCTAATTATGAATAAATGATCTGTTTTTAGAAATGCTCTCCTGCTGCACAGCTCTGCCGCTCTGCTGTGCGTTCCCACTGCCTTGCTGTGTTGCCAGGTTGGTTTTCTGTGTCCTTAAGCCGTAAAACCAACCAAACCAGTCTTTAAAACCTGTCACACCCAATATGGGCTATAACCTGTTCTTCTGTCCTCCCTGTGAATGACAAGCTAGTGTTTATGGCACCAAACCCTCCCTGGAGGCATCTGTGTAATAGAAGTCTGCCATACACATGTATTCCCCCCTTCTTGTAGATTACACTATAACCCTTCACCTCCTTTTCCCTCCCTTCTTTCAGCCGGCATGTGTTTTCTACCACAACAAGCGTATCCTGCCACTGGTTGCCTCTTTAGGAAGGCCGCAGTCGAGCAGCCTTACTTGCTCCAGTGCCCCTCTGTGTTATGCTTCTTGAGCGAGCTCAGGGGAGGTCTCAGACACTTCCAGGTCCTCGGCTTTACCCGGGACAGTGAGAGAGGGGGAGCGTTTTGTATCCAGCTGTCTCCCTCTGTCTCTGGGCCTATGCTGCTTCACACCAGCTGCAGCAAGACATCAAGCGAGGCTGTTTCAGCTGACACTTGGCTGCATAAACAATAGACTCCTATGTGCTTTCTCCTCATTTAACATATAATATGAAGTTGAGATTAGGGCTGTGTTTGAACCTTGATACTTTTTTGGTGCTGACTAAAATGCGGTTGTTACACAATGTATCAAAAACTGCTGAGTAATGAAAGCTGTCTTCAGAACTCTTGTTCAATTATTTTTTAAACAGAGTTTCCAGTTTAAAGCTGCACTAATCAATACTTTATATATCAACAGTGAATTAAGTAACTATGTAATGTCAAAGATGTTGTTCTTAGTAACAAACCCACTGAGAACTATCTGCTGCTGACTTGCAGTGCCCCTCGGCTCTACTGTGTGTTTTAGCACCTTTCAGCTCCTCATTTTGGTTTTACTGCCTACAACTTCACTGTTGTGGTTTTGTCTCACCAACCTCTTTTTTTTTTTTTTTTTATCACAGCAGGTAGCGGTTGTTGGCAAAAAGGCTGTAAGAAGCTGCCTGCCCAACAACAAACAGAAAGCAGACAGCGTCAGCAACTAGCTAGTAGTTAGCATTTAGCACCCAAAGAGCTAGATAAGGAGCTAGCAATGCTAAAAGGAGTGTGAATTGGATTGGACTTAAACAATAAGGTGACTCCAAATAAATGCTATGTTACTTGGTGCTAAGATGTTTTTTGACATATTGACTTCATACGGTTATATAATAGTACAATATAGTTTTATTCTTGATCATTTTTATTAAAGCAAAGTAATTCTCCACGTTTCAACCTTAGCATTTAGCAACCTCAGCACAACTCTGACTTTCACAATATAATAATTTATTTTGTAGAAAAACATGTAATAATATATCCCAAAGGAAGGTACTGGAATAAGTATGTGAGCTCTGGTATCACTACTGAAATTTAGATATTGACACAGCCATATAGTGCTCAGCCAAGCTCAGATTAAAGTGACTATAAATCATGTTATGCTGGGGATTCTCCAGGATCAGCAAATGTACCTTAATCCAGGGAGTAATGGCTTGGACAAGTTATGAAGGGTGGATAGTTGGATTAGAGGATTGACGAAACGCACTCAAGTCTTGTTCATGGGCTAATGTGAATGACCTTCCATAAAGGAGGCAGTAAAAGCAGTGCAGGGTGTATGGGAAGGTTGAAGAGGATACTGCAGACTGCAAAGGTCACAGCGGGTCATCATTATTGTGTCACATGATCAGCTGTAGTGTGGGTCCAAGCAGCCAGATCTGCTGAATGACAAGCTGTTTGAGTTATGAGGCTAGATAACCAGCATGGCCAGCAAAAAAGAACCACAGCAAGCTGAGGAGGAGGGAGTGGGGGGGTGGGAATGAAGGAGTGAAGCCAAAGGCAGCGCGCTGTCAAAGTGTGCCTGTCCCAACAATATTAAGTATTGTATCATACTAGATTACTCCCTGTCCAATGCCTTTGTGTTGTGGAAAGGTAACAGGAGGCAGATGTTGGAAGCCTGCACATGGAGAACAGTGTTACTGTTACTTAGCAGCTGGTCCAAAAACAGTACAGGTTTGTTTTTGTGTCACATGCACTGACTTCTGTTGCCTCACTTAAAGACTAACTTTGGAATTATAAGTGTTTCACAATGACACATTAGTCATCCAAAAACACCAAGGAAGGATAAGTGTTGTTTTGTACTGGATTACATGTATGTTGGGGACAAAACACACACCTGTTGAGTGTGCAGCAGTGCACACGTGTTGGTGGGATCCTTAAAACAGCTGCAGCAGCCAGAACAAGGACCTCCACTGTGCACTTGGCAGACACGGCTTGAGTTTGTTGCCCACCAGTGCTCGTGTTCACTCTTCCAAGTTGCACAATATGGATGGTGATGAAGCACCACAGGAGAGGACATACATCACCGAAGAAGCACAGAAGGGGAAAAGCCTGAAGCTCGAGTCAAAGTTAAACCGGAGAGCCAGTGGAATACTGTTACACCTGAGTGTTCAGAGGTCATCACAAGGGTTCAGCTCAAGAATACCTCACATTGCACACTGTGGAGAAATGATGATGCCGGAAATATCATTTTGAAAGCAAAGGGTTAACGTGGCACTCTGAAGAGATTACACTTTTTAATGCTCATCATTCTTATCTTCATGTTCCCCCTCCAGGACTTACACGCTGCCACTTAAAACCAAATAACAAAGCATAATGTTCCAGATGGATTCTTGTTATCTGCAGTCAATTTCAAACGGAATTCAATAATAATAATAAAAAAAGGCCGAAATAGCTGACACAGCGACTAACTCAGGTTTGGAGGTAAATGACTGCAGATGAATCCACTCAGCGCTGTGCTGGCGCTCAGCTCTCCTCTTTAATCTACTGCAGCCCATTGATTAGCATTGGGGGGGGAAAGCAAAGTTAGTCAATCCATCACCCAGGGGGCACTGTCAAGATTAAACAGTCAAGAGGTGCAGGAAGAATACTGATGGCCACGGGTTAAGACCTCACACCCCTTTGAAGTCCTCACATTGACACAGTGATCTGCATCAGTGTCTTGGAGTCACGTTGTTACGCAGTCTTTTGTCTGGCTCTGTTTTATTTGCATGAACATAAGTTTGGCTGCTTTCTATTCAAATGCGTACTTAAGTAAACTGTTCAGTTTTACGTGAGGAGACATTATTCAAAAACTTGAAAAACAGTGCGGCCTGTAGAGAAGCTTGGCAGTGATGTGTGTTGAGCGTGCACTTTTTTTAATTCTTTGTTACAAAGCAGCACTTGCATCGCTTTCACAATTTTAGTCACGCTTAAACTGGGCTGATGGCTGTTTTGGAGGCTGATTAAACACAGATTTCATACCTGGGAAAAACTCAACTGCAGCTGTGTTACACAGGAACACTGACACATTGCATAGCAGAGATGTGAGGCAGCTCTGAGGTGCCCCCATCACTATGAAAGAAAAGTGCCCTGACAAGTTCTGGGTGGAGTGACAGATGCCTCGAGGTAAAGATAAAGCCCTTCAGATTACAAGCTTTCAAAACACACACAGCTGAACACACTGCATGTGAAGGAAAGTTTGAGAGGTTTAGATTCAAAGTTACAGAATTTTGTTACATTCCAGAAAAAAAATCAAAATGAGTCAAGTCCAATCACTCCTTCAGTTTTCCCTCCAGAAAGCTCTGGATCTTTTGAAAGTTCTCCTCCTGCTGACCCAGAGCCTCCAGCAAAATCCCCATGGGTGACCTCTTCAGTCCGGCTCCTTCGATCTTGTTCTCCAGTTTGTTCTTCATGTTGCGTAGGCGAAAAGAAGCGTGTGCAAATATCACTGAGAAAAGCAGACAGGGGAAAGGGACGGTTTGAAATGTCTGGCAAAAACAAGCCTATAAACTTTTGTTCAAGTTAAACTCAAACAACATCAGAGTCTGAGAGCGCTCATTCCAAAACATGTTTCACTGATTTTGAAACTAAGTGTTGCCTCAGGTTAATTTCATAACACTTAATCAAGAGTGTATACGCTCTCCAAAGATATTCATTATGTTATAAAAGATCATTTAAAAAGACTAATTATTTTATACTAGTCTGTTTACCTTCTTGCCAAATATTCCATTGTAGGTATATACTTCATTTATGTCATTAAAATGTGGCAGTCCAACATTATCTTCTTGAACTTACAGGCCAGAGGTAAAGTGATTGCAGACATAAACACCATGACGCTCCCCAGCATAGAGATTAAAATGTAGCTGGCGACCATGATGGCGATCACAAACGCTGTGGGGTTCTGCCTCTTGAAGTTGCTGATCACAGCTCTGTTCTCTCCGGCCCACACTGAACCCAGGAAGACGCCTGATACCACGGCCATGGCTATGAACATCCCCAGAGGGTTCAGGAACCTGCAGGGCAGCAACACAAGACGTGAGAGAGCGCAGGGGTCAGTTTAAAAAACTGCTCTGACCCAAGTGGAGCACAGGCAGGATCTTGTGTGTGAGTGTGTGGTCACTGGCTCCACCAAGTGGTTAGATGTTGTTTGTACAACAACATGCCTCACATTAGCCTCACAGACTGTTGTTAAACCAGGATGGGAACACAGATGAGTATCATTTTATGTAAATTTGAATGTACCCATTTTATTCTCCATTATTTGGATGGATTTTTACAATACAACTGTACTGTAGATTTTTAAAATAGGTGACACAAACAAGAGTTGCAAAATCAAAAGTTATTGTTGTTGTTGTTGTTATAAGATTTTTGTTTTTACTTGATTAATCCAGGAGTCTACCAACAATCCGTGTGCAACTGTTAACAACTGTGAACAATTAAATTGCTGCAAAGTTGTTCCAGTTTAGCCGATGTGAGGACTTGCTCTTCTTTGTCTTATGTGACAGTGAACTGAACACTGTTGGACTGGTCAAATAAAACAATGAAAAAGAAATTCTAATGTAAATCTTTTACAGCTTCTTTTGACATTTATACGTGAAATGATTCATTGATGAATCCAGAAATGATCAGGAATTGCAGTCTTGGAAATTTTACACCAGCAATAATTAAGTTGTGTTGCAAAAAAAAAAAAGAAAATATTTACTGCTCCTTCATTTCATTCATCTTCATTTCACGTCATTTTCATTCAGGTCAAAGATTTTCAGTCTAGCTCTAGGATAGCAAAGCTTTTTTGACAAATTCGACTGACCTCAGCGAGTCCATGACCGCAGAGAGTGTAAGGAACTGTCACACAAAACAACTGTCTCTCTTTAAGATATCTGGCTTTACGAACATTGTTCCTCCTGGATAACAGGAGCAAGCTAAAGAAGTGAAGGCTTGATGAAGGTGTGTGTGATGAAAATGTTGCATGAAGCAGTAGTTAAAGTAAAAGGGTTTCTGAGGCTTGGTCTATATTTATATACATAAACACATAAAACACACACACATTTTTGATGACATTCCCCTAACATCTTTTTTTTTTTAAATGGTGACCAGAGAAAAGTAACATATTGCCACCCTCTGGTGGGCAGACTATGCAATAGTAACACTGTTTATATCAACCAGGTTCTACCTCGTAATATTCAACTGTAAATTCTAACTGACGCTACATAAATCTATCTACCTGAACTCAAACCTCACATCATATCATCAGATGTCACCGTCTCACAGCTCCACCTCACAGCTGCATTTCCTGCTTCCTGCTTCCTCCATTTCAATCACATACATCAAGTGAGCAGCCTGCTGTGTCTCTTTACATGTGACTTCATATTGATTATTGAGTCGTATGTTTTGTTCCCCTGCATGTGACACACAGTGAATGTGCTGACACAGCAGAAACAGATTGTTCTTCATTGAGACTGTTACAGGCAGAAGACCCTCAGGTGGGAGCTGCACTCAGTGCCTCAAGCTCTGTTATAGTTATAGGAGAACTGTATGAGGAGATCCAGTTCAGAGAAAGCATTGTGATCACTGCATCGTGGCATTTTCAGGCTTTTAGAGCACACAGTGATTAAAAACTGTAACGTGTATGAAAACTAATGGTAGGCCTTTGACTAATGATGTGTTTGGGTGAGGGGGGTAACCTGATGGTTTTAGAGTGAGATTGAGATCTGAGGCCTCCACAGACTTCTGTTCATGAACCTCACATAACCTCATGGACTAGACAATCTGTGTCACGTGAAGCACCCCATAGACTGATGTAGCAAACTAGACGGCTATGCCAATTGGACGAATGACCTCCGGTGGCTCTCCCTTGGGTGACGTATTGTAAACTATGCAGTTGAGGTGTGAGTGTGGTAAAAGTGTTATTTTGTCATTATGTTGTCTTTTGGCTCAGTTTCTTATCCTGAAACCTGCTCACTGTCTTTGATGCAATATTGTTTTAATGGAGAAATTCAAAAAGCTATTTCAAGCCTGGCTGTAGTCTACAGGGAATTTCAAAACTGAGAAGAAAGATTGCAATTCAGATCGTGGATCATGAGTGTTACTAAATAGATCATGACATTATTCTTAGCCGGATTGTATTTGGGTGTTTGGTGATGATCTGTGTGTGGACTGATGCATGGTGATGAATGTAACACATGCTGATGACATTAGAAAGCCCGCAGAAGCACATGGTTGAAGTGGATAAAAATAACTTTTTACAAAACACAATGTGCCAAGCTTGTTGGTTTTAGGAGATTGACTCATTGACAAATGAATCTAACACGGGACTCTCCCTGCCAGGGCCACAGGAGCAGCTGATTAAAGCTGCTGCGTTTTTTTTTTTTTCTTCTCACAACTGTGCTATCTGCAGTGCAACAGCTGACTAGACAAACGGCTTATGAGGCCTTCATAACCATAGCAAAAATATATCATCGTGCATCTCAGTGGACAGACACACCATGACAGGGCATGACTATATTTAGTTAGAACAAAGTGACAACTGAAGATGTTTCAGAGTTACCTCTTGTCATCTGATCTGATTGAATCTAGCCTGTATGGAGGTATCAGATAATAGACTGTGAAGGCATGTGTTTGTTTGTACTTGGATGAGTAAGGGCCCCAACATTGGCTCCAAACTCCTCTTTTCTCCCTACAGTCCAGTCATGTCACTATATTTGGGAATATAATATTAATAACCGATGAAAAGGTCTCGTTTTTTCCTCCGGGCTGATGATATGATAGTAACAGTGCGTCACAATACCTTTCATTCACTGTGGACTCATTTCAACTCGTTTCCACATTAACAGTCTACATCCTGTCTGCACCGTCATTTTAAATCCTTTTAAAGTAGATTACATCCACCCTGCACCACCAGAGCGACGATAACGGAAACAGTACGACAGAAACGGTGATGAGGTCCTAAAAAGTGAACACCGTTTAATAAACACTGAACAGCTGCTGTGTTTATGCCCGAAGTTACCACACAACTCACCCGACAATGAGGAAAACAACGATGGCCAAAGCCAGATAATTAGTCTGATAATAAAGCAGGTTGCTGACAACTCTGTTGTTCCACTTCGCCAAATCTTTCCCGTCCGGTTTGGCGAATCTTTCCGAGCCAGGGAAGAAGTCGTCCCACGGTCTGAGCGGCGTCAGCTCCACTTTAGCCATTTCCCTCCGGAGTCCTGCGCCGTTACCGTTCCGTTAATCTGACAGCACGGCACTGACACCACCGGGAAGTCGCCCGAAGCTACAAAGTCTCGCGAGAAGGCGATGGCAGCACGCGCCTTTAAAACCCCGCCTCGTGAGCCTGATGAAACCTCACGCTATTGGTCAGCAACCGCACGAGATCGAAGCACTTCCTGTAAAGCTTCACGGCAGAGAGGCACGTCATGAAGATAACTGCGTTTATGTTCGTCAATTAAACATCTGTTGAAGCAGCAGGTCAGTTCCGTCTGTTGGATTTGTTTGTTTACGTTCACGTGACGATGTTGCTCACGAGCTGGCAATGTGTGAACAGTAATAGTGCACGCGCACCGCTGAAGCTCGGCAAGCATGACTTCAATGACATGTAGCTAACTGCTGACTGACAGGCAGGCAGACAGTCAGAACATGGTGAACTTCTTGTTTGTTGTTTGTACAGATGTGGAGCAGACTGTTGGGTCCTCGTGTGATTGGTAGAACAGGTTTCTATCGGAGGAGTCTTTTCACCATGCGGCTGAAGACCAGCGAGTTTCAGTCTCTGTTCAACGATGGACTGAATGGACTAGCAGGTGAGATGCAGCTGTGATCACACACCTGTCAGCTGAGCTCATTTCTAACCATGAGAGAGATGGTTACTGTTCAAGAATGAGAGAGCATACAGAAAGCAGGGAAGACATTTACAATCTGTACCACGCTCTCTATCTGTAGACCCTCAAATTGGAAAAAAAAAAACTGTCCCTAAAAATATAAAAGAATCTGAGTCAGCACTTTAACAAGCAATAGAGTCAGGAACATATGTCATGTGTATAGAACAGACCATGTAAAATTACAATAAGGACAATCAGGTTGTCAACAGCACTGATGTGTTTATTATTTAACTGTAAAATGTCCCTCTCAGGTCAAAGTTATTATGAAGGAAGTGATTTAAGGGATCTAAAATGAACAACCACATTGATGCAGCAGAGGCCAAAATATTCAAACTCTTAGACCTTAAAATAGGTCAAGCACCAAAAAATGCTGAATCCTACATCTCCCATAATGCAGTCGACCAAACAGTTTTTTGTGGACCCTCTTTGTCTGGTAGATATACATGTATTTTATGCTCCGCACTTCCAGTTTATCTTTAGAGACTCTAAAGTCTCCATGACCAAGCCAAAATGATCCTGATCATTAGCGTTATTTTCTCTAACTTGTTCCACCAGAGCGACAGAGGACATTAGACAACTTAAACAGGCTGAGTAGTAAACTAGTTTTCATATGATAATTGTTGGAATGCCTCTTTAATATGCCCGCACATGGACGACCCTCATTAGATAAAAACACATTTCCAGAACTGTTCAGGACGCATTAATAATCTATTTTTAATTGAAACAAAACAAATATAAATGAAAAAATAACTGAACTGTTTTCATATTAATTCTTGATAATGGAATTCATTGTCTTGGAAAGTTTCTTCTCTGTCCCTCCAGGTTTAGGTGAGATTGTTTGTGCCTTTAGACTTACTTCCTCTGCAAAATGACCCAGCTTCTGCATGTGTGCGTTTGTTCTTCCCAGAGGTGTTTGAAAAGCACCAGCATGAGCTGAGGATAGCTGGAGGTGCCGTACGTGACCTTCTGTCAGGGAAGCGGCCAGAAGATCTGGACTTTGCAACCACAGCGACTCCAGAGGACATGAAGCGCATGTTCCAAAGTGCTGGGATCAGGATGATCAACAATAAAGGAGAGAAGCATGGGACCATTACAGCAAGAGTAAGAGGTTGATCTGTTTGGGCAGGCGGGATGTAGTTTTTACTTTTGTTAATCAATGTTTGGAAAGCTTCTCTGTAGACTAAAACTATCTGCTAGACACTGTACAACAGCTAAACCAGGCAAAATTTACTGATATTTTTAATGGGTGAAAAGAGTTCATAAGCTTTTTAGGAAAAGTGACAGAATAAAGCAGTGAAGCAAAGATTATTGTAATGTTGTTTCACCAGGCAGTCATGGGTCTTCTCCCACATGCAATCAGCCTGATCGATCTAAATAAGTGGTCCTTAAGCCTTTCTGAGGGTTTGTGGGAGAACTCTCCACAGCCCACAAACAGGAAGTTCTACTCGATTTGTTTTATTCCTCAAATATGTAAGTTGCATCTACTGAGTGGAGGTTGTGGGCTGGAACATTTGCGGCCATGTGGTTGTGGTAAATATAGAAAGGCTACAATGTTCTGATGGCAAATAGCAGCTTTATGTTCGGCTCCTGAAATACGTCCCGTTTGCGTAAGAATGAGGGTCTTCTTTCTTCTTTCCTAGCTGCACAATGAGAACTTTGAGGTGACCACATTGCGAGTGGATGTTCAGACAGATGGACGTCATGCAGAGGTGGAATTCACCACTGACTGGCAGAAAGACGCTGAGCGGAGAGACCTCACCATCAATTCCATGTTTTTAGGTATTAGTGTGTTTGTTCCTCCACAGAATGAACTTTGAGGAATCATAATGACTCATCTGTGTGTTTGCTTGCATCATGGTCATTTCCGTTGCATTCAGGGGACATTGTGGTTTATTTTATTACATTTATTGTTAAATATTTTTTCCCCTTGCAGGGCTTGATGGCACATTATATGACTATTTCAAAGGATATGAAGACCTGCAGAACCGTAAAGTTCGGTTTGTTGGCAGTGCTGAACAGAGAATCCAAGAGGATTACCTGAGAATACTGCGTTATTTCAGGTGGGCAGACTCATTAAACAAAAACGTTTTATTACTTGGAGAAAAAGGTTTTATGGAAAAATAGAAAGTGAAAGAAGAAAATCATTCATAATCAATCATTTGTTTGACATAAAGGGCATTTTGTCTTTACCCCTTTCATTTCTTCAGGTTCTACGGCAGAGTAGCTTTGGAGGCTGATGACCATGAGCCCGAGACGCTGGCTGCCATCAGGGAGAACGGCCGTGGACTGGCAGGCATATCAGGAGAACGAATCTGGGTTGAAGTGAAGAAGATGGTGGTCGGTAACCATGCTGCTCATCTGCTGGAGCTCATCTACAATCTAGAACTGGCCCAATACATAGGTGAGAAAGCAGGCAGGGAAGGCACACTTTCTACCCACCACCGCCTGAGGGTGAATAAGACATTACCTACATCAGTGTTGTGAGTTCCATGACGTTGGGGGAGAGATGATCAGACTGACCAAGATATCCTGACGTTCGCATGTGTCCTGGATCCTACATTTCCCATAATGCAACGCAACACCATCTGTCATTAGACCAGTGACCCCTTCTTTAAAACCCCACATCTCCATCTTTTCAGGGAGTAACGTGTGAAATCTACGGAGCGCCCCTTTTGATTTCTTCCTTTTTACAAAACCTGTTTCTAATAGGCTGGTGGGCGTCACCTCTGCCTGATTCAAGTGCTGCTGTTGCTCACTTTGGTAAAAATGTTCCCACTTCATGAAATCTTTTCCTTTTTGACGTGGCTCAGACCCTTCTAGAAAATTGTCAGGGAACATGTACGCTGCTATCAAGGCATTGTTTGCAAAGTACCGGCATCAGTGAAAAGATCAGTGGTGTTAAAGCTCAACAGTTGTCGAGGATCTGACAACATGGAACTGTTTCTAAAAGGGGGCAGATTCGGTTTTCATCCCCAGCATGGAGTGAATTAATGCCCTTTGATTTCTGTGGCACTATGACCTCTGATATTAGTCACCACTAGACAGAGATGATTCATTGACCCTTGGTTATATAACTATTCTCATATTATTTAGCAATTGCAGAAGACTACCAGGATAGCAATAATTATAGCATGTATGTGTAATCAGAAGAGTATTATGTTTTAATTTCTGTAGCTTTTCGTCACTCCTGCTCATCCCTCCCATCCATGCTCCTCCTCAGGTTTACCACCAGATGGCAATGTTGAGGAGATGAAACGAGTGTGGCAGAACGCCAAAGGCCACTCTCCAAAGCCCATGACCATCCTGTCAGCTCTCCTGCACTGCCCCGAGGAGGTGGAAAAGATGGACATCCGACTGAAGGTGTCCAGGGAGGAGAAGAGTCTGGCTCTGTTCTTGGTCAAACACAGACGGGAACTCTGCAAGAGCCAAGACGAGCCGGACAGCCTCAAACCCTTCACGGACTTTATCATCGATGTAAGTTTTCATCCTCCTCTAGTTAGCTTGTAGGAACAATAGAATGTTAATTTGACTTGGAGCTAAAAGCATAAAAGTCACTTTATAGATCATCAGAAGATTAATCAGGAGCTATTTAAATTCAGATCGGTTATTTGCAAAAAAAAATAAAAGAAAGACACCTTCACTGGTTCTAGCTCAAATGTGAAAGTGTGGATACAGTGTGTTTGGACTGTGGGTGAGATAAAACAGGCAATTTGCAGGCACTATGTTGGGCTCCAGGAAAAGGTGATCAGCATCAGCACCCATACTAATAGGACTTGGCAGGAGGAATAGGAAATGTTTGTAATCATTAACTAGAATTTGGTTCTGTTAGTCATATCAATGTGGATCTGGTGCCAAGTGACAGGTACTTAGATTTGTTAAAGTCTGGGTCTAACAAATTCTTGTACTATTCGCAACAAGCAAGATCCAAAACATTCTGATTATCAGTAATGTGTGTTTAAAAGTGTGGTAGGAGATGAGAGCATTTTTTACCATATTGCTTGAAAACCTCTTCACGACCCCATTGCAGCCAGTAAAATAGAAGGTTTGTCAAAAAAACGAAATGTTTTAGTCCAGTCTAGAGGGCGAAATCATGGGAAAACACCGTCCAATCACGTTGAGCGGGCTGCTCATTACGATTGGATCCTGACACGTCCATCAAACTTCAGTCCGCTTCTCCCTCCCCCGTTCACTCATTTGTGAACGAATAGAGACCCTTCCCTTAATTGAAGGCGAGGTTTCGAGGAGAGGTCTGAAGGAAAGGCATGGGTGTGTATTTTCAAAATATAGCTTGGTGGAACCGTTTTCCCAACACCTCCTACCCCACCTTTAAGTTCTTTGATTTGCAAGTTTAGTTTAGTACATTAACTTTTCTCAGAACAGTTGGAATTGTGACTTAAATGTCAGTCAGTCAGTTTAAATCAGAGTTTAAAATGTGATTCAGATGTGATGAGCTCATTCCACGCTGGATTTAGCTTCAATAAAACCTCTTGTACACCAGTCTGATCACTAATGGAAGCAGACGAGGCAGGATGAGAGGGTACATTTGCTTTAAAGACCTTGTTATGTGATGCAGTTGTACATGTGTTCACACAGGACACATTTCTGTATTGTTGTATGTTTTTTTTATTTTCTCTGTGCTCTTCTTGCTGATTTGAATTGGGCTGGGCCTAATTGGAAAAATCATGGAGAACTCAGTCAGGATTCAGGAATATTTCAGTCAAAATATGATGACACAATGTGTTTGCTTTTGTTGCCACCTTTGATAAAATCAGATCAAGCCACACCTACACAGCCCTGACAAATCAGATCAGCTGAGTGTGTCACTGTTTAACTATATAAAATAAAAGTTTCTCTTCTTACTTTAATATTAGTTGCTGTCGATTTAGGCATCAATTTTTAATGTTACACATACTGTATCTTTTCAGAGCCGGGAGCTGGATTCCCAGAGTAAAGTGTGTGAGCTTCTGAAGTATCAAGGTGAGGAGAAGCTGCTTGCGGAGCTCTGCAGATGGTCCATCCCCCGCTTCCCCGTCAGCGGTCACGATCTGAGGAGGATCGGCATCACGTCGGGCAAAGAGATAGGTGCCACTTTACAGGACCTCCGTGACATCTGGAAGAAAAGTCGTTATCAGATGGATAAAGATGAACTCCTCAGTCACATAAAGTCCTGAACGAGCAGAAATATGTGGTTTTTTTTTGTGTGTGCGAGAAAATAATCTGGACGCGACGTTGTAATTGTGCTGCTCACTGGTACTAATTGAGTACATATGTGTGATGCACGTTGTTGATAAAAGGACACTACAGGAAGTGTGACATGCATGAATGCAGTTTGATTCTAATTAAACCCCACGGCCACTTTTCACCTGCTTAGCCATATAAATCTGTAGAGGTCCCACGTTTTGCTCTCATCCATTGTTGATTTGATACTGATGCTCAGCTGATGGAGGAGGGCAGGACTCAGGGAGGAACAGTGAAATAAACTGTCAGATCAGTAACTATAGAAAATAGTTTTCATTTTTAGAACAATATTAGAAAGCAGAAGTTTGGTTTGGATTTGTATCGGTTTATCTGCAGTATATTCTTTGTTTTCTGTTTTATTGGAAAGACTGACATGGTTATTCTTTGTTTTATGTACCTGCACTGCAGAATAAACAGATATATTTATTAAAATTCTATGTCTTTGGCACTGTGAGAAATATTTTCTGTGCTGGACTGAGGTTGCTCCTCCCCCCTGCAGAGATGAGGAGATATAAAGCCCCCCTCCTCCTCCACTAACAGCTCAGTGGAGACTCAACACTTGTTGCTTTGTGAGAATTTACCCATCAAACTACAGAAGCCACTTTTTTGTTTGATTTAGCTTTTGAGCTTTTGGTGAAATTGTTGAAAGTCGATTTTTTTGCGTGTTTTTTTTTTTTTTTTTTAAATGCCCCCTCAGCTGGGTTCACCTGGAATGGTTATGTAACGCCTTTCAGCTCCTGCTTGCTGTATCTGGACTCAAAGCATGGCTCGGTTCAGTGTAAATATCAGTAACATCACTTTGGAGAACGCTTTCTCCGAGGATGAGCCGCGAGATGAGCGCTTGGCTCAAGTGGAAATAGCCCTCCTGTCCATCATCTTCATCATCGCAGGAGTCTTAAACTTCGGAGTCTTGTTGCTGCTGTGGAAGCGGAGGAAGCAGCTCTCCAGGATGCGCGTCTTCGTTTTACACCTGTGCGTTGCCGATCTGGTGGTCACATTCTTCCAAGTTTGTCCCCAACTCATGTGGGACATCACTGACAGATTCGTCGGTCCAGATGTATTGTGTCGCATAGTAAAGTACCTGCAAGTGGTCGGAATGTTTGCCTCCACCTACATGATAGTAGTGATGACGATAGACCGATATCAAGCCATCTGCAACCCCATGGTCACTTTCCAGAGGCGCAGAGCGCGCTGGAACGGTCCGGTGTGCGCCGCCTGGTGCGTCTCTTTCATCGGCAGCCTCCCGCAGATCTTCATCTTCTCTCGGGTCGAGGTCGCTCCAGGAGTGTTCGACTGCTGGGCTCAGTTCATCAAGCCTTGGGGACCGAGAGCCTACGTGACCTGGACGACTCTGGTGATATTCGTACTGCCCGTTCTCACGGTGATCGCGTGCCAGGTGCGCATCTGTCGCACCGTGCACTTTAACTTTCACATGAAGACGCAGCACGTCGGAGAGGTGGTCAGTAAGCCGCTGTCATCCAGGGCCAGCAGCGTGGCAGGGGTGTCCAAGGCAAGGGTGAAGACGGTGAAAATGACCGTGGTCATCGTGCTCGCCTACATCATCTGTTGGACGCCTTTCTTCACCGTGCAGCTCTGGTCCGTCTGGGACGTCGAGGCGCCCACTCAGAGTAAGATAACAGGATGAAAATCACAATAATAAAAACACCTCAGGCCTGTCAGCTCAGTTTAGTTCATGGGTCACATACAGCCCAAGCTGATATCAAGTAGACCAGTAAAACTGTTTCATAATAACCTATAAATGACAAAAGCTCCATATTGTTCCCTTTCTAATAGTACAGTCTAAAAAAGGTCTGCAGTTAATGAACCCTCGATTTTAAAAAATGATGACTTCAAATGAAAATGATGATTTCATCAATGATGAAATGATGAAGTCTGAGGGATCGAAGTGCAATTTTAACATTTCAGTCAGTCTGTTGTCATTACACATGCACTATAATTAACTGATCACTGCACTGTGGAGCTGCAAAGGAATCAAATATTTTGGAACATATTTTACTTCTTTGTGTCCAGTGGACAAATCAGGAATAGCTTTCCATTTTATTGAACAACTGGAATTAATGACTTCTCTGTAATTTTCAGATTTTGCTTTGTTCTCTCTGGTTCTGACCCGTGGGCCGCATGTTTTACACTCCAGTAAAAATGTGTCATCTCCACTTAAACACACGCATATTGATTGAAATCAAAGATCAATATATAATGTCAGTCCTAAAGAGTTTATTGATCCTCAGTCAGGGCAGTTTCAATGATGACCCTCCAAACAACAACTAGAAATCGCTCCTGTCTTGTGAAACAGATCAAGACAATAAGAATGAAAGTTGAATATTTTTTCTCATTTTGTCCTCTGTGTATCCAGCTGCAACCTTCACCATCTTGATGCTGCTGGCCAGTCTGAACAGCTGTGCGAACCCCTGCATTTACCTGCTGTTTAGCGGGAAGCTGCCCAAGAGACTGGTGGCGCTGACGTGTGTGAGTCAGCCCGAGATGAAGGAGTCCATCCAGGAGGCCACCATGGTCAGCTCCCTGTACATCAGCCTCAAGAGCCTATCAGACTGCAGATGAAAGTGCAGACACCTCAGACATTTTTCTCACCTCATCCTGTTAAACATGTTGCAGACATATGGCTGCCCCATGAGACACTTGAAACTGAAATCCACTAATAAGTGTGAAGACAAAAGCTTAAAGCTGAACTACAAATCCATGTAGTAACAGTATGCTATATTTTACTGAAACCATATTGTGGAAATGAACAATGCATGAAATGCTTTCATGTGGGAGCTCACAATGTTACCAGTCCCACCTTGTTTTGATACAGTGAAACAAGTATGATACAGTTGCTGTGAAGTCACTACACATTTTTTTTGCATGATTTCTTTTAGCCATGCTAGTGACGTGGTTATAGTGATGGAAGTCTATTGGTCAGGTGGTCCGCCATTTTGGCCCTAGGTGAAATATCTGAACAGTTACTGGATGAGATGTTATTCGTGGTACCCAGAGAATGAGACTTTTAACTCAAACCCACATGTCAGGGTGAAATGTCTTGACTATCTATTAGATGGATTGCCCTGACCTAACATGCCCTTCTGTTTTCCTTCCGACACTCACCCAAACAAAAAGCAGATACTCTCCAGACTGACCAGCCTTACATCTACATTGCATCTGCTTGGACTTAACTAATGGTGGCATTAATTGTGTCTTTATTGTTGACAAATTAAACTAATAACTAATTCAGGAGCCACTGCACAATATGGTGGTCCTCCATACATCAAGATAATGGTCCCCAGTCACATATGTAAGTGGAATGAAAAAGTCTGTTTTGTCAGTAAGACAGACAAAAAAATGAATGAATTATTTATGAATTATTAAGAATCATGAACCATTTACATTTAAAGGACCAGTGTTCAGGATTTAGTGACATTTTGCAGAGAAACTGCAGATTGCAACCAATACAAACACGACTCACCCAAGCGTAAAGGAGAAACTATGGTGCCCGCAAAACACATAAAACCCTTTCTAGTCTAGAGACTGTGTTCAGTTTGTCCTTTCTGGGCTACTGTAGAAACATAGCGGTCCAACATTGTGAACACCATGGAAAAGACCCATGGCATCTGTAGATATAAAAGGCTCATTCTAAGGTAACAAAAATATAATGGTAATTATTTTCAGGTTCAGATTATGCACTAATTAAAACATGGTTCTCATGGTTCATCTTGCATTTTTGTAAATAGAGCACCCTAAATCTGACACACTGGACCATCAAGATGTGGATACTATTTTATATATATATATATATACATAGATAGATAGATAGATAGATAGATAGATAGATAGATAGATAGATAGATAGATACTGCGCAGAACCCTCAGACTCCCAGGCCTCTGGTAGAGGACCCAAGCTTGAGGATGACACAGATACCACCCCCCCGCCGGGGTGAGAAGGAGTTTTATACACACACACATATATGTATATATGTATATGGTTTTCTGAGTGATTTAAGTGTTTCACTTAAATGTGAATGTGGTTGTATCCTGTCAATATGTAACAGTTCATATGTATCATAAAATGATACATATGAATGTGAATCATGAGTTTACTTTGCATCTGTATATAAAATCATATGTATGATCATGTGTGATGCCTGTCAGTTGTTGATTAGAATAGTTATCACAGAACAGATGGGTCTGTTTGTTGAGTCTGAAGTATCTTTTCTCTCGACCCTGAAGGAGTGATGATAAAATGTTGTGTTGTTTCCACGTGTTTCTGTTCTTCTTTCCAAACAGCACTGTGTTGTTGAGGAAAATGGGCCTTTGAATTTAAAGCTGAACTACTTCTTTGACTCTCAGACTTCTTCTACAGGCCTGCAGTATATCACCTGATAGTTTCTTGGAAATGGGGACATGAGGAACATCAGATGACTGACAGGCAGGAAGACATTTTTCAAGTGATTTACATATGTCACATTATAGCTTCACCATGTCATCACTCAGGCTAGGGTAAGAAACAAAAGCAAAACCTGACATGCAGTGATTCTTTCAGAAATAAAATGAATGTTTTATATTCGGCTAAACATTCATGTCATGTATGTGACTACATGGAATATGTGAATATTACATCCCTGCTTTCACCGAGCTTCACAGACAAATCCAGCAGAAATCCTACAAAGTGCTCTGCCTTTATCCTCATCGGAGGCCGTCTGGCAGCTGCGACTCAACTCTGACCTTTAACGTTAATAGAATGACCAGCAGCTGGCAGTGCAGTGTCTCCAGCTGTTGGTCAGAGAGGGGTTGAGATATGCTGACAGGTCAAGGCATCATTCTTCATTTAAAATAAACGTGTGAAAATTACACTCCTCAAGAAAAACAGGGGTAATGCTTTATATTACAGCCCGCAAATTACTGTGTAAATATTTTATAAGGGAGTGACAAATTTGCATTTATGAAAGACTTGGAAAACAATTTAGACTTGCATTGAATTGACAGACTTGAACATACTACAAGAACTTTTAACTGGTTATAAAACCATCTCAATGCCTCTATAAGACCTACATAAACAGACAGTATCATCCGTGAAAAGATTATTATTTTCTTATTATTTCTTGTTCTTTCTGTAGTTGTTCTTGTCAGACTCCCCTCAGAATGAATGGTGGAAACACTATTGCTTGTGTCCACTGCAGTGGCTTCCAGAATCAACACAAAGCATTTTCTTGTAGCTGTAGTACCACTACAACAATGTAAAAATACTCCAATACTTCATTTAACATCCTACTTGGAGTCCAGTATCCATTATGAATACATCCATGCTAGTGAGACTTGATAGGTTAGGCTACGTTTGGAAGCTTATGCAAATCTATGCGGTATATTTGAATCAATTCAGAGTTTCAGTATTGATTTACTGTGTGCAGGAATTAGCCCATACGCTCTACCTTGTGTGGTTAACTGGACAACAGACAAATGTTACTGAGTGACTAACAGACCTATTAACAGACCGGGGGTATTATCCAGAGGCTTCTGTTCAGAACCATAGATCTTCACCATAACAAAAATGCTGCATATGTTCTGACACTGAGATGGACACATATTGTTTTCTGTTTAATAGCGTTGATTATTAGGACTATATATTTATTACAGGTTTTCAATGCTTTGTCATGATGGCAGGACACTAGAACGTCATTCACTCACTGCAATTACCCATGCTTTTCATAAACACATCTATGAAAATGACATGTCATTTGGTTGCTGCGTACCCCCTCACACTCTTCTTTGTATTATATTAATCAAAAGACTGAATTTTTTGTCATGACTGTTAAGAATGATGAAAATGTGTTTCCTTGTAAAGATTTAAGCTGTGATCTGAATTAATCATGGCAGGTCTTTAGACAAACACTTACAATGTGAAAATAAATTTGTTTTCACCAGTAATTCTTTGAAATACAGGCTTATTTTTTGAACCATAATCAGATGGAAGTATAACTAAAACTCTTAATTAAACTCAAATTGTCTATATGAGCATACCTCATACTTGAGCCTTATTTATCGAGCCTATAAGTTGGTACGTGTGCTCTGCCTTGAGAGATTCAATGTCCTGAATCCTGAAATTGCTCTTCACATAAGAAGCCACTTATATAGATTGTGTATTCACCTCCAAACTACCACCTTTCCATCACCTGCATACATGAAAAAAAGTTAATTTATGTCAGTGTAAATAAGGATGCTGCTGTGGAACGTTGAATGATTTCTGAATGAGTAGACACCTGTCCATACAAAACACTGTGAATATGGTAAAAAAAAATAATCATGCAATTATAACAGTCCTGTCACTTAGTCTAAATAACTGTTGAACTGACTGACCTGCTTTCCATTTCTCTTGATTGAAGAAGATCTCAGAGTGGCTCTTCACATTTAATAGAAAAACCTCTAAGAGAAGAACATGTAATATGAACCAGAAAGTAATGTGATGCTTTCAAATCATTGTTCACATCATTGCATCTGATGTTGTTCAGAATCTTAATTTACATAAATGGTTCCACATGTTTGTGTGTGTGTGTGTGTGTGTGTGTGTGTATTCTTTATTGTGTGTGCATACAATTCTTAAATTCTGATGTTGTTTAGACACAGAATTATTCAACATAGAACAGAATTATACAACATTCAAGGGGTTGTCTGTGTGCATGCATCTTAATGAATAACTAAGAATATTACAGTGTATGATCTTGTTGTCATTCATATAGAACCTCCTTTTTATGCTCTGAATTTTTGTCAATAAACAGAACAAACATATGCTGCAACAGATGTTGATCAGTGTATGTATGTCATGTTCAGGCTACTCATTTGCATACCATAAATATTACATAGATTTTCATTTATTGACATGCTTTGAGACACATGTTTCAATCAAATTTCCCCATGAAAATGTTTATCTTATATGTTGGATGACTGCATTATTTATACCAAGGCACACGCCCAGCAAGAGAGAATGAAAACACCAAAGCAGCTGTGGTCCAGATGTTTAACTGAGGTGTTCTGATATTGTGTGTTTCTCATGAAACTTTCAAAGATAGTGCAAAGATGAATAAAGCTCTGTATTATTCATGTTCCTGAGCTCAGCTTAATTAAAATGAAACGGGGCTGTGAGTCCATGATGGCTGCTAGTCCCAGGAATAGGTCTGACTCCTTATTATCTCTGGAGCCTGAGGGATGTATCCATTCATCAGAGCTGCTATTAGGCCTGGATGAAGGTTGTAGTAGCTCTGAGATATATCTTGAGGGAAGGAAAGGTCAGGAAGTTACAGCATGTGCACTGATCATGTTTTATTGGTTCGCAAATTTGTGTCACAGTGGATGTCAATAACATTTTTTGATGCAAATTGATCTAAATTAACACATGTTTTAGTGTGTAGTGTGTTTATCCACTTCCATCATCAGTGGGGCAGCAAAGTAATCACATAAGTGTCTAATTGAGGTCTGACTTTCGGGTTAACTACATCCTGAATTTTGACTAAACATTTGCTAGACCTCACATGAATGACCCCCTTAAATATGCATTCACTGTACACATGATATTGTGCTAAAAGACTGAGGCTCAAGCCAACAAGGAAACAAGTCAACACTCTCACCAGCTGGAAATTAATGTAGGTGGGCAATAGAAGTAGAATCAAAACTTTGAAATCATGGTTCAAGTGTTTTGGTTGTATGAGGCACTCAGGCATAGTCAGCGTATTAACTACATTAGCCCACAGTTTGGAGAAACAGGCAATGATCCCGGCACAGGAACAGAGCTAAAAACTGCTGTGGACAGGGTCGGCAGAAAAAATATATTTTAGCCACATAAAAAAGGCCCAACCCTCCAAAAACCAGCATGTTCAAATGTATGCTTGCTGGTGCTATTGTGCCAGGATCCATCTGCTTCTCCTAGCTGGGGGGAAGCTGACCTCCATCTACTGTTGGTAACGCACTATAGTACCTCATACAAGCCCACTTTAAAATACCCAAACTAACCCTTTAAGCTATGTAGACCTTGACAATGATGACTTTCTCATATTTAAAGAAATGATGACAGGGAGAGAAGTTTAGCTAACTAGTGTGATTAACTGGAGTTGATGGTTGATTGTCGTCACAGACGATGAGCAGTGAACACAACAACGTTATAATGTTTTGCTTTTGCGTGACGTATGGTAACAGTGAAATGACAGGAACATATTTATTTCAGGTAATATACAGTGAAAAAGAAAAGGATGAAGGAGAGAGAGGTGTGCATGAAAACTGACGGGAGACGATGAGACACAAGGCTGACAAATGGCGGATGGTGAAGATGAAGTGGTGATGAAGAGGCAAAGAGCATGGAATGGTCATTCCTGTAGTGGATGTTGAATAAATAAGTGAGGGAACACTTAGCCAGAGAGAAATAGTTCACAAGTTTATTTCATTTTCCATGTATATCTTTTCTAAAGAATGGTAAAGCCACCAAGAAAAGGAAGGTGGTGTCGGCCAGTCATGTCAACGTATAAGGGAGAGCATGCCTGATGGGAACTTGTCTTCAGTGGTGCTCTGAAAATAATTTTTGCTTCACCAGTTGCTGCTTTCTGTCAGTGACAAAAGAGAAAGGCAATGCTGAATAAAACTCACATGCCAACTTTTCCCAGAAAGCCTGTGGGTCACAGAGAGTGGAAAATATTGAGCATTCGGACCATCATTTGAATATAAATGTAATGTTTAGTGGAAGGCTCGTGAGGGGTAAAATGACTGCAACAAAATACAGAGAAAAAGTCTGCAGGAGACCTGTGACTTTGGAACAATTTATTTTCCAACGAGGCATCTCAAACCTCAAACATAAAGTCAAAGCTGCAATGGCTTCAAAACAACAATGTCAATGTCCTGGAGTGGTCGTGTACAGAACACTGAATGGAGATGAATACCTTTGAAATCAATGATCTTGTCTTAAATTTGTAATTAGTTATTTAGACTTTCTGTAATAATAAAGAACACAAAACCATTAGTTAATAAGTAACTCCTAATCTGTATAGCTAATGATTTATTAATAATAAGTTAATCAAGAAGCGAGTGAGGACTGACGTGATAACTGATAATGAGTTAATAGAGGACAGACTGGACCTATATTAATGACTCATAATGTAATGATTAGTTCATAAATATCTGTGATCATATTATTGTCTTTGTGTACCACAGGTAAAGTCATATATACCAGTGAATAGTTACTAATTATAGTCCCTCTTACATCATCCTTATCGTATGATTACTTACTCTTTGTGTGGAGCACTCATAGCATACTGCTATGATTTCCATTGATGATACGGTAGCTAGTTTAGGTGCTACATCTGACAAGACAAGACACATACATAAAAGCTGCAGAGCCCGTCATAATACACAATACAGGAGCTAATTGTTTAAGTAATTAGTAATTAAGTAGTCATTACTCATTTCTGTGCTGTTCACCAGTGGGATCAGAGTACCTATATTGTCTTCCAGTAGGAATTACTATGGAAGCTTTTTAATGATTAATGGTTCATCATGTACAAAGTCGGTCTTCATTTGTGTCTCATTAGTTCTCTGGTAAGTGCTCAAGATGTTGTGTTCCTTATTGTAAACGTTACACAGGTTGTTTTGAGGAAGGAAACATGCATCCATGGAGGTGGACACATGGCTGTGCTGACATCCTGGTGTTTTTGCCAGTTCTTGTAACTGATTCAGAACCATCAGTGAATACCTGTTGGTTTCACTTGTTCAAGATGGAGCTCCATACTATGTGTTAGGAAGTAGGGGGTAATGTCGGTGTTCAGAGTAATGTAAGCAACCAGCAGCTGCATGGGGGAACGCAGTAGGGAACAAATACAGAGGGTGATTGTTTGCTGCATGAACGGCAAGCTGAGAGCCACATGAGTCGGTGATGAAAAACAACTTCTCTCAAGCTCAACAGCTTCCATCAAGCTCAACTGCACTCCACTTCAACACTGATTCTGCTTCATCTCTTACATTAAAGAACTGTGTCTACTAGCACGGTGTATTTGACTGCTTTTTCCACCTCATCAGACATAAATGAACACAAATAAAAATAATTCCATTATAAGAATACAAGGGATTTTCCTCCTTCAATATCAGAGATCAAAGTTCCATTACAAATCTCATCTACTCATCTACAACAAACGTAAGCTCCTCAAACTGACTGGGGAATACACTGTCTAACATTAGTGTGTTAGAGAGAGGCAATATTGATGCTGATCTTGTCAGAAAACAAGAGAAAACAAATGATCAATACTAGGAGAGCATGGGGATGTTGAACCACACTTGAGGGTTGTAGACTTAGCGAGAGTCTGATGTGCGTTCAGGCATATCAATGAGACTGTGATGAATTCCAAATGATAATCAGACTCATGCGTCAGCTTCATTTGTGATTATTATCTACCTACATACCTGAAAGTCTTCTGATCATGAAAAGTGACTTTTCTAACAATTAATCTGTCTCATGAAAAAAAAAAAATAATGGAAGTCACTCAATTTTAGCGTCACTCACATCCATCCCGTCCATTCATCCTCTCTTTGTTAATTATACATTATTCCAGCACTGTGGAGGATTCATTTACTAATGGAGAAGTGAAGCAGTCAGTCTTCAATAAGTAGTAACGTTTTTTCTAGAAACTGTATTATATATATATATATATACATATGTGTAGTAATCAGTAGTTCATTTAGACCAGTAGTTGGTTGAAGGGGGCCAACAGTTTTTAGGATCATAAGACAAACAAATTTAACAATTTAAAGGTTAATAAATGTGACTGAACATTAATTGAACATTATTATAGCAGCAAACAACCATTTGCAATGTAAAGATATGGTGGAGATGGCATCCTGAGCAGAAAATCACTTTCTGCTCCGCCTGTATGTGTTGTAATGCTAGCTGTGTTGTAATGCTGGCTAAAATAATAACTTTGAAGAGAGCAATATAGTGGTTTACTGTTATCTATGAGGGAAATTTTTGTCAGTGGAGTCTGGTTGGCCATAAGCCAGTGCTCTGACATCTAGTGATGTTGTTAAAGGTGTTCCACAAGGATCAATGTTAGGTCCCCTGCTATTTACTATGCATACATAATTTGTTCTATGGCTTCTGAGAATTCTCGATTCTGACTGGCTAGCAGTTGTGGAGTAACTTTTACTAACCAAATACCAGTGATCCCAGTGGTCCCGATATTTGCCATTCTAAAAGAAAACAGCAGTACTACACTTGCACAGCAGTAAGGCTTAACTAAACCTAGCTTAATTGAATCACCAGCACATTTTGCCTTTTGCTTTCTTGCATTTCTCAAGATGGAAAGATCTGCATGCCAAATCATGTTTTAATTTCTCCCTTAGGAGTACAGTAGTTTACCCACCTAAAAAATAAATACATAGATACTTTCCCATCTAATGCATTAGGTTTTATTTCACCTAAGCCAAACCAGAGTTGGTGATTATCAGAACAGTGGAAAGACTAAAAGAGATGAGTTTTTCTTTTTATTCTGTTGAGGGTGAATAAAATGTGTTTTACGATGAGTTAACATGACAATTAAGCTAGTCTTAGTTCAGTGAAAGAGAGGATTCAGAATGTGCATGGTTTTGTATTTCTGTTTAATAAGGAATTTTGGGGTAAGAATACAAGACAATACTTTGATTTTATGACTAGGACGCTGATGTTTTTAATACCGTGTTAATGATTGTATCTGTTTATGTGCTGACTAATCTTGTATGTTTGTTCAGTGCTGCTTGCTTTATCCATTAAAGGCCCCATTCTGCACCGAAGTCCAACCAAACTGCTCCAAGGATTCAACACACACACAGGTTAAATGTGAGCTGAGGCTGGATTGAAATACCTGCTGCATGTAAATGAATGGCTGTGCCTTGCAGAGCACAGGTTCATTAGTGAATAGTAATTGAGTGCTTGTGTGAAGCTGATCCAAACATCAAACCTCACACATTTTATACTTGAGAAGACTGATGTTTCAACAGTTGGATTTTTCCCATTTTGTCCACATTCCATTCTAAACTTCTTCCCTGGAGTTTCTGTGCTCTCTCGTCCAGCAGGTTCTCATGGACCGTGACTGCTGCTGTGGTCCTGCATGACGTCCACTACATATATTATTACTGTCATTATTGTTACCATATCTCTAGTACAGTTTATAGTTAGTTTATGATTTGCTGCTGCTGTGCATCTGTGTCTCTCTATCTCTATCACAGGTAATGATACTGTAATTCACTGTAATTCATTGTCATTCTATCATTCATTGTAATTGTACAATATGTTTGTGTTGATTTGTTCTGTACACGTGACATCTATTGCATGTCTGTCCGTCCTGGGAGAGGGATCCCTCCTCTGTGGCTCTTCCTGAGGTTTCTTCCACCTTTTTTCCCTGTTAAAAAGGTTTTTTGTGTCACTCGAACCGAGGCTCTAAGGACAGAGGGTGTCACTCCCTGTACAGATTGTAAAGCCCTCAGAGGCAAAATGTGTTTTGTGACTTTGGGCTATACAAATACAATTTGATTGATTGATTGATTGATTGATTCCAGCATGGCATCTCACACAACTCACAATATCATACAAAATGTGAGCATTCAAGGATGTATGACACACCGTGTGTCATCATCATCATGTGTCTCTCGGGATTATGTTACTATTGCATATGTCATTTACTCTAAAAGGTACATACCTGGATGTATGTGGTTGGCATGGCTACCAGATGATCCCCCCTCCCCCAGGAGCCAGTGCTTGGTGGATGGAAAGAAGTAATAGCTCTGCTGCTGCTTGTTAAACATTGTTGGACTTTTCTATCCAAGCGTGAGTGTACAGTAAGCAGCACTTACAATGTTTATGCATGGCAAGCCCCAACTGCTAGAAAGTGTTGTGGGTTGGCATTTACATTACACTGACACACCAAACGGAGGCTGATGGTAAGAATGCTGTTTCACTTCTAATTTGGAGTAATTTCACACAGATGTCATGGTACGCATTAGCAAGTCTGCTTGATGTTTTTATTAATATAGCTGGACTTGGAACATATTTGATTGGCAGATATATATTGTCACAGAAAAGGGAAGAACAACTCCCCAACCAGTGGTGGACAATGATCTAACAGATGTCCAGATGATTGAAAGCTGAAAGGAAATCAAGGATAATATCAAGGATCCTCTTTCAGAGCATAACGTCAGCATCTAAATAATGCAGTGAAGGCTGATACAGAGCTGAAGGAAAACATTCAGCCAGCATTACTGTCAACTTTGTTGACTACTTGAAACCTACAATATGATTTCAATTACAAGTTATAGGACCAGTATGAATAAGACAATGCTTTTACATGATTTACTATAACCCAGGATTTGATATGTTGTTGAAATGTTGTACATTTTTATCATAATTATCCGCATTTACAAATTACATGTCAACACATACAAATTACATGTCAAATGATTTCCTCTCTGACACCTGACTGGCTCTCCATCTTCCCTATTAAACAGTAAGCAGAGACCTGCATGAGCCCGGACAACTGACTCGGTTGCCAAAAGTAACTGTCAGATTCAGAACATCCTCATGCATCATCTGACTTCAAAACTGACTACAAACCACTGAGACAGGGTCTATAAGAGGCAGAAGGGAGCATATGCGTCTCTTCTTTTTTCCATCAGAAGGAGGCAACATTCAAAGAGTCATGCAGCAGTCAATTTGCAGTAGGCTGAAATGTTCTCGTTGAAAGAGAGCTGCTGTGAGTAAATGAGGTTTGAAATGTGAGGCTTGGTTGCACTGACAAGGATGAATTTTTAAACAAGTTTAAATCATGGTTTAAATTAAATTGCACCAAGCTTTAAAGCTTTATAGATTGAAGTATTAAAACTAGATTAAATTTAATTCAGCTGCACCAAAACTTTTATCTCAATTAAAATCGAGATCCAGTATTAACTTTAAACTCAAACTTGAGGAGGTTTAACTTTTAATATGGAAATAAAGAGAAAAATAAAATAAGATATGAGGTCAACTCTCTCTATCTTTTCCATTTAATACTAAGAGGAGCACTGTCTCAAACCTGCACAGAATATGATCCCTACCACTATTCCCTACCTCCAAAAATATAACACATATATTGATATATAGCTCCACAGACTCTAGACTAAAACTGAGTAAAAAAAAAAAAGAAGCAAATTGTAATGATGCCTTCAGCTTAAAATAAAACCCTTTCTTGTGTGTCCTCAGCCACCTGTGAAGAAGCTAACAAGGTTAAGACAAAATGAAAAATCCAATCTCAAAATGGACAAAAACAGAAATATAATAACTACAACACTCATTAAAGGTGAGTGCCCACAGGTGGATGATGGAAAGGAATATAAAAGAAATATATCATTTGGACTGGGGGAGGACACTGTGATCAGGTTAGGATCATCATAACTTTGTAACTTTCAATTCAACTTTCACACTTTTTAACGAAAACCATATTGGCATGTTAGGCCAAGGCCACAGAACCTGGCCTTGTCAATTCAACATGTGTGAATGATGTGCTCTGTATTTACCTCCATATGAACACAATACCCTTTGTTTATTAACAAAGCTGCAATATCAATGTTCGAAATGTTAGTTCTTTCAGAAACATGTGTATAAATCAATTTGAACAGCTGATCTTGCTTGGACGTCACATCACAAGACAAAGCTACAGCTACAACAGTAAACATGGTGTTGTAATGCATTAAATTATTAAATTATTAATTCCCTGTGCACTAGAACTATCATATTTTGGCCAAATGACCCATTTTTGTTGTCACAAAAGTCTTGGAACATTTAATACCTTAAAACTGAGACGCAGCCTAAAGACACAATTCTTGTCTGACATTTGGTTGATCAAAAAAATATTTCATGCACTGCTCATCTGCAAATTGCCATTTTCCCAAGCTTGATTTAAACCATACAAAATAGGATTAGTTAAACAAAGTACCCAGAATATAGAAGCATTCATACTTTTTATTTCCTCCATTTTCACATGAAAAGAAGTTAATTTCAAATGTTTTCTCAAGATCTCACGTTATTTATGTTGTTATGTCGAAAGAACAAATCCAGAGATAACGGGATCATTTTCTCTAACATATTTCATTTGAGATGTGAAGAAAACAAAAGGATAGTCTAGTATATTAAATAATTGCAGGAAACAGTGCAACAATATCAGAGGAGCAGGAGAATGTTGCTATTGCACAGGGTTGCAAAAAGAAAAATGTTGTGTAAGGTTACATCCAGCAGTGAACACCGTAAACAAACAATAAAGTCACAAAGAAATAAACAAATAAATGAAACCCTTATTTGTTTTCTCTAACACGCCTCCACAAATCAGGGTGATTGAAATGACGGGGGAAACGCAGAAAAATGAAAGCATAATCACTTAAAATTTCAGGAGGATTCTTAACTCTGTAACCTCAAGAAAATCCTGATCAGATAGAAACAGTTTTTCTTAGAAACATGAGCTGTTGCTGTGCATCACTGGTCCGCACACCACACTCTTGTTTATTAGTTTGATTCTTCATAGATCATCTAACAATTAGCCCTCAAATGACACTCCAACTTTGACCCTGCAGTCTGCTTCAGAGTATAGTGTCTGTAGGGCACTGAAATTGTTGCTTCTGTCAGAACTCTGTCAATCAGCTCTATTTAATACATATTTTATTGTTGCTGAGCAGATTGTATGCAGTGGACATACACTTTCTCTCTATCTCCTCTAAGAAGAAGTGGCTCAAAGCTCAACCTTACAGAGAACTCTAATTATACTGTTTTCTCCTGCTCCAGGCAGCCTCCAGCCAATCAGTTTACTGGAAATTCAATGTTCTGCTCTTTCCATTCCAGAGTGTATGATTATGATCACTGATTCTGTTTTTATCTGACCTAACTTTACTTCAAACTGGATGCATTTGTAGCCTATAGGGACTTCTTTCAAAACAGTGACAATATTGTTCAGTGCAGTGAGAGAAATAGAGAGCGTTGTTGATGCTCTGTAACCTGTTTACCCTTCGCTCCCACATGTATAACCTTAGGCACGAAATGAGCAGAAGCGACCCAGTTTACCGCATTAAAATAATCAGATTTCACCTTACTCCTGTCTACGGAGTGGGTTACACTGCTCTATTCTTTCAGTAGATGTCAGTAATTATCAACTCTAACACAGAATACCCTATGTTTTTCCTGTTCTTAGCCAAGTTAAAAAACAAGATGAGAATGACTGAGGAGACTCCTCAGCTCTGCTTTCATGTCACCCGATTTTAAAAGTTGTTCAGATTATTTCTTGTTGTCAGTCTATAAAAGAAGACAGTTTCCCCAGGAGCCTGCTTTTTATCCTGCAGAAATGACCATTTAAAGAGGAATAGGTCTGATGTGGCGCGTTTGTCTGTAGCAAGCAAAACAGCATTTCTCAGCCCATCATTTTCAGCCAACCACAACATGATTCCATGTACGTATGTTGCAATGAGTCAGTACTCCAAATTATATTCAGGGTTACAAAGTAAACAAAGAGCAGCGTGTGCACAAAGTCAGTGGTTGTGTGCGATAACGCAGTATGTAGCTGAACAAATAATGTAACTAACTTTTGGAAATAACAGCAGCAACTGCAAGTCATCAAATTCTTTTCTTTTCTTCACATTATGAGCTGCTGAGATACTTATTATTATTATTATTATTAGTATGTATGTTTTGGCTACTATTCCAAAACTTGAAAATTATTGTAATTGTAATTACAATACAATTACTGATGTAAATGTTCTATATTTCTATACATCATGGGACATCATCATTATACTCCGGATTATTGTTTATTGCTACAATACTGACCAAAGAAAGATAAACCGACTTTGTTAATATTGATCTTATTTCTCTGTGGTGTGGTCATTAATAAACGATTGGTATTGGCTAAAGTAATGCAGTGTTCCTGCTGTGTTCAATAACAACCCCCCCTTTTAGTTGCCTGCTCCCATGGTAGTACTGTGTAGGATTGTTCTCTTTTATAAGGGATGATTCAGATCTTATTTTCACCTCTTCAAATGAAGTTTAGAAAATAGACCAATTGTTGGGTGGTTTTTTTGGTTCTTTTTCTAGAACCAATATACAGAGTCAGGGAGGAAATGTTCTCAAACTGGTCACTCTGGGTCTCAGACCTCTTTAAGTGGCCTCACTACTGACCAAGTAATCAAGTTTTTTGTCTCTTCAGGCTCACACCAACTGTTTTGGGGCTCCAAGGATGAGAAGGATGAGAATGCCAATTATTATTATTATTGCCATACCACAGGAGATCTAAACGACTCTTTGATGGATGCCCTGGATTTTGGTGAAATGTAATTGGTTCATTCACTTTTCATTTAGTTCAAAATTTGAACCTGCCCAGTACTTTGGTTTATGATCAAGTACCTACAAAAGTGATGACATTGTCACCAGCCTCAGCTGCACTTTGTGTTTAGTGTTAAAAGCACCACTGTACTAAATACAGAGTCACTAGTGCGGCCGCATATTCTGGTAGGCAAATCAGGTTTATTTCTTAAATTACATCTTTAAGACGTTCACACTGTTGCAAAAATCAGATAAGACTTGTGATGTGTCCAGACATCTGCAAAGGTTGCTGTGGTTCAGAATGAGACACGTCTATAGAACTCCAAATGTGGCTTGGTACATGTGACATTTGATTAGCTAAAATTATTCTGGATACAATCTGGATTTAGGTTGGAGGTCTGAACAATTTCAAATTTCAAATCCTAAACTGAGCTGTTTTGATCTTTTATTCATGTGTATGACTTGTTGCTTGCTCCCGGCGTTGTTTGTGATATGTGATAAACCTGAGCACAAGCTGACATATAGCGCTAATACCTTTGGCACACTGTTGCTATAGCAACAGCAGGACACATCATGAGATTTTGACCTTAAGGTTAGTAGAAAAAAAATCAGTGAACCAGAATCTAATGAAAACATACCGTGTAACCTTTACGTTGTTCATGCTTGACCACTAACAACATCCCTTATTGACAACAACCTGTGCTAATCCCACAGGGGTAAACTGCCTGTCTACTTCAATAAGGACAGTCTCTGGAAGGCTCATGTTTAGGGAAAAACAAACCAGCTAACCTGACTCACGTGACTCCTTGAGAAAACACTAGTTGACTCTTAAAAGAGTAGTGGCTTAAAGCAAAGTGTTTATCATATAGATTTCACCATGTCTTACCATGGCTGTTTGCCATTCTTAAGACATGCATGGTGGCAGATTAATTTGAGAGGTCATCTTGATTAATGAAGCTGTCAACAGGTTTTGTGTCTGTCTGCTTCAGATAGGCTGTGGAAGCATGGAAACATGCCAAACTCAGCTGAGGAAATCGATGGACCGCTTTTCAAGCCAGCAGTTTGCTCTCAAACCAGCCAGAGCTGACAAATAGTCTTGGAGTATACCCTCTGAAAGTCAATAAGAGACACAATTATGGCAGGTGGTAGGGGCAGGGGAACAAAAAACATTATCCCATTTATTGTCATTACACCCAGCAGATGATAGTGTTGAAATGGTCTAGGTCACACTGAGTATGGCAGGATGCATGGGTCTATTTTGGTTGAATGTTGAAAACCTGAAAAAAGAAAGCATTTGTCAACCAAAGACACTGAAGTCAGGAGACAAAGTGCTGCACTAAAAAAAAAAAACCTTGGTCATTTTCTTTATGACATAGCCTTTGGAAAACATTTAACTATGTTTAATAATAGTATCTGCAGACACCCACCATGCCACACACACAGCATAAACACCTTTTGTCTGAATTTCCAAATTTGCATCTCAAACGGTCTTCTGTAAGGCTTCAGATAGAATAAAATGTTGAGAATCTTCTTAACTCTTGTTATATAAGACACATCTATATCTTCATGCTTCTATGGTCCTCCGCTGTGCTTCATCAGGCTCCCCCATGCGCTATTGCATGTGCCAAGAATTCTTGCCATGTTCTCTTAGTGCAAAGGGAATATACGTTTTCCCGAGCACAGGCTCCCACTTGAATTGCTTTGTATAATTAAAGCAGACGCTTGTGATCATTTATTTTTCTTTTAAACTTCATGTGTTGACACTGGTGATTGATGTACAACAAACAAACTGCAAGTAATGAGATAAGTAAATGCCAGAATCTGTCTATAATGTAATACAATGTTGACCATATGATGCAATAATGTATTTTAAAGTGATAACAGAGAGCGTTATCCCTCACTGGCTTCCCACACACACAGAGCTCATTGTTTTGGTTCTTTTGGTACTTTTTTTTGTATCCTAAACTCGACCCACAGGACACGGCTAACCCAGGTTAAAGTTCTACAGTTATTTATATTATGTCCTACAAGAATGTAACACTTCCTTGACTTGGAAAAACATCACCAGTGAAATAATCCAGGCAGTTATGATGATATCTCAAAAACCTTTTGGGTATGAACGTACACAAAAGCTACTAGTTGGTAGGGTTGTAAACAATAAACCGATGCGACTGGATATTCAGTTTAACCAGTGAGAGATATGGCTGCGGGTCGTAAAAACAAACAAAAGCGAGACTAATTAACTAGGCGGCATATTTACATATGTAGAAGCATGTTTAGAAGAACATACACCGGGAAAATGTCCAAATCTGAGCAAGTAAACAAAGTCTGACGGGCTAAGCACTCGCCTCTGAAACATTTCTGCTGGGTTTGAAGTCACGTGCAGGACGGACCAAATATGCCACGCTCACGCAACGGGCTGCAGACGGGCCCGGTGGATTTTCCCAGAAGCGTGTGAAGCCGCCAACCAATTCCAAATCTCGCGATACCCGATCCATGACTATACAACCAATTCATCTAGGTCACCAACCTTTTTGAAACCGAGAGCTACTTCCTGGGTACTGATTAATGCGAAGGGCTGCCAGTTTGATACACACTTCTGAAATAGCCAATTTGCTCAATTTACCTTTAACTAAATGTCATTATTAATAATTAATGATATTCATCTCTGTGAAGACACTGATCATGTTAATGATTTCTCACAATGAATATCAACAATGATTTCACAAGATAGGAAACAGATAAATATCAATATGCAACACTTTATTTCTATATTTTGTCTTAGTGCAAGTGTTTTTTAAATTGAAAAAAAAATGTTCAAAACATTTTAAAATGATCACTTCTACAACAGTCCTAGGAAATCACAATGTCCCATTTTCAGTAGCCACTAGCATTTTTTAACAAATCATGAATTACTTTGCACCACGTTTGTCACAGTCCGTCTCTGCTCCGCCTACTCCAGCCTCCCGGTTTCCCGCCTTGTCTCTGTTACGCCCCTAATTACCTGTGTATTTAAACCCCCTGTTTCCCCTTCTCCAGTGCCAGATTGTTAGTGTACTATGCGACCTACTTTCCAACGTTTTTCTTGTGTGCCTTTCGGTTTTGACCCTCGCCTGTTTTTGGATCCCGCTCTTGCCTTACCCCTTTGGACTGTTCACCTGCTTCAACTGACTGAACTCCCGTGTACCGAACCTTTGCCTGAAATTAAACACTGGTTACCTCCTGTATCTGCCTCCCAAGTCCTGCAGTTGAGTCCTGTCTCCGTGCCTTGTAATACAACAATCTGGCCAGCCATGGACTCAGCAGACTCGGACGCTCGGAACAACTCTCTGGCTGGCCAGTCCATGGCTGGCCATGAGTGTGATGGTTAACGAGCTCAAGGACCACCAACAGAGTTTCCAGGCCTCGGTCGGGAGTGGCTTTTGTTATCACTCATCTGTCTGGCAGAGCGGAGGCCTGGTCCACAGCAGAGTGGGCACGGGACTCTCCCATCTGCTACTCTCTGAGTGGATTCACAGATGCTCTGAGTAAGATATTTGACTCCACCGCTCCCAGCCGTGAGGCAGCCCAGGCTCTGATGTTGCTACGGCAGGGCAGACGTTGCGCAGCGGACTACGCCATCAAGTTTTGCACACTAGTGGCCGACAGCGGGTGGAACTCGGGCTCGTTGTTCGACGCTTTCCTTCATGGTCTCTCTGCCGCCATCAAAGACCTTCTTGTCCCCCTTGACCTCCCCTCAGACCTCGACTCGCTTATCGCCCTCGCCATTCGCACCAACAACAGGCTGATGGAGAGGGAGAAGGATAGAGGCCAGAGTGCCGTAGTGTCCCCAGGCACACGACGCCATTTTTGGGTCACTCGCCGCAGCGCTCCAGTGCTGCAGCATCACCACTGGCTGCGGAGGAGCCCATGCAGCTGGGCTCGACAGCGACGCCTACGGGAAGGCAGGTGCATCTACTGCGGGGATTTGGGACATTTTCTCGCGTCTTGCCCAGTAAAAGGCAGGGCTCACCAGTGAGGAGAGCACTGGTGAGCCAAATAATGTCTTCCAGCGATCTCTCCTGACCTCTCCTGCCTACTGAACTTGTCACCTCCGAGCAGAGGGCTGCTCATCCGGCATTGGTGGACTCCAGTGCAGACGCTAATATCATGGAGCAGCAGGTGGCGGAGCGTCTGGGCCTTGAAGTTGTCCGCCTGTCCGAGCCGCTGGAAGCCACCGCCCTCAATGGTCGCCTTCTGTGCAAGGTGTCTCATCGCTCTCAACCTGTTCGGCTCAACATAAACGGTAACCATTCTGAACTCATCAGTTTTCATATCTTCCGGTTGTCTCTGCACCCGCTAATTCTGGGGTTACCTTGGCTTATCAAGCACAATCCTCACATTGATTGGTCCACGGGCAGGGTGTTGAAGTGGGGAGAGGATTGTTCTCTCACCTGTCCTCTTTCCGTCCGTGCTGTTAAGTCTGTAGTAGGTTCAGATGCCCCTGCACCAGAGGCCACCTCCTTGCCCGGTTACGTCCACAATGAGCCCCCGGACCTGACCAGCACCCCCCCCCCATTACCACGACCTGCACGATGTATTCAGTAAGGCTCGGGCTATGTCTCTGCCTCCTCACCGTCCATATGACTGCGGCATCGATCTCCTCCTGGGGACCTCTCCACCCAAGGGTCGGCTGTATTCTCTCTCTCCCCCAGAGAGGGAGGCCATGCAGCAGTACATCGACTCCTCGTTGAAAGCCGGAATCATCCGTCCGTCTTCCTCTCCTGCTGGTGCTGGCTTCTTCTTTGTGGAAAAGAAGGATAAATCTCTTCGACCCTGCATTGACTATCGTGGCCTGAACAACATCACCATAAAGAACAGGTACCCCCTCCCTTTAATCTCCTCAGCATTCGAACTCTTGAAGGGTGCTAAGATTTTCTCCAAGCTGGATCTTAGAAACGCCTACCACCTAGTGAGGATCAGGGAGGGGGATGAGTGGAAGACAGCATTTAATACACCTTGTGGACACTATGAGTATCTTGTCATGCCTTTTGGGCTAACTAATGCCCCAGCTCTCTTCCAGGCTATGGTTAATGACATCCTGCAGGACATGTTAAATCAGTATGTTTTTGTGTACCTGGATGACATCCTGATTTTTTCCCCGGATGAGGCAACGCATATCCAGCATGTGCGGTCGGTACTGCAGCGCCTTCTCAATCACAAGTTGTTCGTGAAGGCGGAGAAATGTGAGTTCCATGTGATGTCCGTCTCCTTCCTGGGCTTCATCGTTTCCATGGACCACATCCAGATGGACCCCGAGAAGGTTAGTGCTGTAGCCAAGTGGCCCACCCCTACTAATCGCAAGATGGTGCAGCGTTTTCTGGGTTTTGCTAACTTTTACAGGAAATTCATTAGGAACTTTAGTACGGTGGCAGCACCTTTGCATGCTTTAACTTCTCCTCATGCCAAGTTCCAGTGGTCCCCTCAGGCTGAATCCGCTTTTCAAAAGCTGAAGGACAGGTTCACTTCAGCTCCAATTCTCGCCCTTCCTGACCCACATCTCCAATGCATTGTGGAAGTGGATGCCTCAGGTCTGGGTATCGGGGCAATGCTTTCCCAGTGGTCGACTTCCAATGGCAAGCTCCATCCCTGTGCTTTTCTTTCCCAGAAACTTTCCCCAGCGGAGAGGAATTATGACGTGGGTGACCGGGAACTGTTGGGCGTGAAGGTGGCGTTGGAGGAGTGGCGACACTGGCTGGAGGGTGCTGAGCAGTTGATTCTGGTTTGGACCAATCACAAGAACCTGGAATAAATCAGAGAAGCTAAGCGCCTCAACTCCAGGCAAGCCAGGTGGGCCCTCTTCTTCACTAGATTCAACTTCACTCTATCGTACCGTCCAGGTTCAAAAAATGTTAAACCTGACGCCCTCTCCAGGATGTTCAATCCTGACCCCAGTCCTAAGACACCCTCCACAATTCTCCCATCCTCCTGTGTAGTGGGAGCAGTCATGTGGGCTATTGAGAGGAGAGTGAGGGAGGCCTCTGCTAACACCCCTGCTCCGGTAGGTTGTCCACAAGATTGTCTCTTTGTGCCTGTTCCTTTGTGTTCACAGGTAATCTATTGGGCTCATACTTCACGAGTTGCCTCCCATCCAGGGACTGCTCGGACCATCTTTATAATCAAGCAGCGCTTCTGGTGGTCAGCAATGGAGAAGGAGGTGAGGGAATATGTGGCTGCCTGTCCTGTCTGCGCGAGGAACAAGGTCTCCCGGCAACCTCCAGCGGGCCTCCTGCAACCCCTCCCGGTGCCCCATCGTCCCTGGTCTGACATCTCATTGGTCACAGGTTTGCCCCCATCTGAGGGCAACACTACTATTCTTACTATTGTGGACAGGTTCTCCAAAATGGTACACTTTGTGCCCCTCTCCAAGTTACCCTCTGCCAAAGAGACAGCAGAGATCCTACTGCATCATGTTTGTCGTCTTCATGGTTTCCCCAGGAACGTGGTGTCGGATTGCGGTCCACAGTTTGTGTCTCAATTCTGGAAGGCGTTTTGCACCCTCATAGGGGCCACGGTCAGCCTGTCCTCGGGGTTCCACCCTCAGTCTAAGGGACAGACTGAGAGGCTCAATCAGGAGTTAGAGACTGGTCTCCGCTGCCTTGTCTCCCAGAACCAGAGATCCTGGAGCAAGCACCTCATATGGGTGGAGTATGCACATAACACACTTCCTAGCTTCTCTTCTGGTCTGTCTCTTTTCCAGTGTGCATATGGTTACCAGCCGCCATTGTTCCTGGAGTCTGAGGTGGAGGTGGGGGTACCTACCTACCTATCTGCCCAGGCACTCATCCGCCGCTGCAAGAAGATCTGGGCTGGGGTCCGCCACATACTGCTCTGTAGCGCTGCTCGGAGCAAGAAGGCGGCAGATCGGCGCCGGACACCAGCTCCTTCATATCGACCAGGGGACCAGGTTTGGCTATCGACTCGGGACCTGCCACTTAAAGTGGAGAGCTGGAAACTGGCTCCTTGGTTTGTCGGACCCTTCCCCGTCTCCAAGGTCATCAACCCCGCTGCAG